>CM040394.1:19161809-21574309 GCA_022702515.1 Ilyophis sp. 1 JC-2022
ACAAACTTAGTGTGGCGTGTGGGGAACGGGCACGCTTACCTGTACGGGTCCTGTACTGCCTGCGGGATCACTGTCAACGTCTCTGGAGAGTGGGAAACGGGGGCAGACTGTGCATGAATTTTATTCATGAACTTGTAATGAAACATTGAATTTTACCCTTTACAAAAACATGCTTCAACTGAATTACAGGTCTGGGAGAAGAGCATGACAGTAAATTTAAGGAAATTAATTCCACACTTCTTTACTTCTTTCCACCTTACTTGACCACTTGATGGTGCTAAAGTATTGTAAAAAAATAAAATAATAATAATAATGTTGGCATCAGAGGAAACAAAGAATACATTCAGATGCCTTGCACCGCAGACAAGGGGAAACACAGCTTTGTGTTTCGGTCTGGTGATGTCCCTGAGAAATCAAAAATACACAGAAAATCACAATATGCTTGTGATGATGAATATGCTCTTTATATTCACAAACACCTCTATACAAGAAGGATCTATGTCTAGCCAATTTACTGAATTTAAATACCTTAAAAAAAGTTATTTTTTCTAAAATTGCATTACATTACAGGCATTTTTAGTAGACCCTCTTATCCAGAGCAATGTACACAACTTTTAAGCTTTTTTTTACATAGTATCCACTTATACAGCTGGAGATATATATATTGAAGCAATGCAGGTGAAGTACCTTGCTCAAGGGTACAACAGCAGCGTCCTACCTGGGAATTGAACCTGCCAGTTCCTTAACCACTATGTTACACTGCCGCAACAGAAGATTGCAAATTTGCAAGTACTGAAAACTTGTTTTTGCAAGTACCATCTCATTTTCCTAGAGGTATATTAAGTATTTTTTTGTGTTTCTATAAAATTTATATTGATAGGAATCAACAGGAGGAAATATGCAGGGGCATATGCTATTTTAAAGATCTGACAACAAATCTGACATTGTAAAAGATTGTTACAGAAAATGAAAAGTTGTGTATTTTTTATTTGTTTTCCTTTATTGCACCTAATTTTTCAACAGGGTGTACACAATGCTGACAAAAAGCATACATTTTGGGAAAAATACAAAACAATGTGAAGAGTTGGGTATGGTGAGTTCAGAGGATAATCCCAAAATTCCTCTCCTGGCAAGCTAATCATCCACCGGTATAATTTATTAATGAATCTTTCCTTCTCCCACCTCAACTGATGGTCTAATGCAGGGGTCGGCAAGTAAATTTGGCCTCGGGCCAATTTTTTTCTGAGCCACTAGGTGGCGGGCTAGAACATAATAAAAGGCTAATTCTGATTAGGTAATTGATCGTTAAAAAATGTGACACATTCTAATGCTTTGGTCCTCATATCGGGATCTGGTGTAATGATCTGACTTTTCTTTCGAAAAATGTGAATACATTTCTTAACTAGGTAGCAGTGGGGATTACTCACCGAATCCATTGCACTGCAGTATTTTGGCTTGACTAGCGAGTTTGTGTTGTGATTCTCAACAACGTTGAAACGTAGTTCCGTGTTTCAAAAGAAAAGTCCGATATGAGTACCAAAGCAAGTTCAAGTTATTTTATTGTCACTTCACAGTTTACATAGGTGTAATCAGAGAGTGAAAAACTTTACGTGCAAAACGCCCGACAGCAGTTGTATCAATTAAATATCAGTGTCACAAAGACGCACGAGAGGAATCGATTGACACATAAAAACCTTGAAAACTTCCTGCGGATTAAAGTGACGTCCATATCACCAGATATCCAACGAATAGGGACCGATGGGAGATGCCAGTTTTCACATTAAGTGAGTACTAAGCCTGTCGTTATTGCATTTAATAGCCTAATTGTATTTTTAATATTTTTAATGAATGGCTCATTTAATTATTATCCCTAATGTAGCGTGTTTGCTCTGTCGTTTCAGGAGCATAGGCCTATGCACCACCACCCCTCGCACTCCATGATCAAGCGGATCAAGCTTTTTTTTGCGCCGATTTTGTTGTTTTTGATGTTTTTCATAAAATTAAACTGAATTTGCTTTGTTACTGTTTACATGTGTGGTGCAGTCACATATAAGTAAACATTAAGTTTGAATGATTTACTGAGCTGGTGTTATTTTTTTCAAACCACACACCGCATGTTGGCTATTTCAGCACCACGCATTGTCCACCTACTTATTTTGATTCACTACTAGGGGTTCAGCGTCAGTGCAGCCCGCTGCCTGATTGTCTGTGCGTGCCATTCACTCTCAACATGGATAAAAGTACAATAAGCATTCTTCAAGTGTGGGTAGATTCTCTATTCGGACATTATAGCCTATACGTGGGACTGTCGGTTCGATATTGTAAAAAAAAAAAAAATTATTTTATTTTTTTCAAATCTCAAAATTATCTGGCGGGCCAAATATTATTGCTGGCGGGCCAAAAATGGCCCGCGGGACGCCTGTTTCCGACCCCTGGTCTAATGGATTCTCCGTATTTGCATTGCGATTGCTGCAGGTCAGCGGTGGTGGAGGTGAGGATTCATCTCTCAGCAACGTGGTTTGAGATGTGAATTCATTATGATGGATTATTAATAATGCATAGCCCATACCTTGCCTGATGACCGTCTATGCCAGGGGTATCCAATCTTATCTGAAAAGGGCCACTGTGGGTGCAGGTTTTTGTTTCAGCCCAGTACTAAGACACCTGGGGCCCTATCTTACACCCGGCGCTAACCCAAACACAAGAGTCTTTGCTATCTTACACCCGGCGCAGGGTTCATTATAACGCCTAGCACTCACGTCGTTTAAATACTTTGTCGTCATTTAAATGTATTCTTGCGCCCATTGTAAGTGAACTGGGCGTGTTGGTCATAAAATGAGGAGTGGCCAGGATTATTTTTGGCGTATTGCTATCTTGAGCCAGCAGAAAGCGCTTGCGCTAAAACCACCACAAACCTGGTCTAAAGTTATGTCGCAGTTGTTTACATGTGATTTTAACAGCGCATATAAGTGCGTCTACATAGGCGTGTGCACAACGCGTGTACACGCTCCTGTCTGTTACACACAGGGGCGCGCACAAGCATGACTAAAATATCAAGATTACAATGTGAAATATTATTATTGTGTAGGCTTTATCACAAAATGCATAATAATAAAAGGGTCCATAGGTCAAAAACCACATGCCTGTCCCTCAGCGAAGGGGAATGCAGCATTAAATTGCTTTCAGCCCACTCCATAAACATCCAGGCGATGTGCGATGGTACGTGTAGCGTTACATGTATAGACTATTCACAATTATCCTGAATCAAGCCATATTTGCCAGTAGTTCCTGTAGCCCAGACCCGTAGCCAGGACTCGGTCTTAAGGGGGGCATATGAACTGCATGGGGGGGCACAATTATTATTAAATATTTTTGATAATCCGATATGCTATTGTATTCGTGCAGCACTGACGCATACTAATTAGGCTATACTGAGGTCGCATACTAACCAAATTGGTCTCAGATAGATTTTAGCATTACTGTTGTTAAAGCCTTATTTAAGGTGCAGTATCTTTGCTGGTATAAATGTGGCTGGCACACTTGGTTATCAGGAGGAGATTTGTTTGAAGGCGATTGTAAGCGTATTTGTACTGTATAGACTTTGATTATGTATGTATTTAATTTAAATCTCTCTTGTGATCGACTTGACAAAGATAATCACCTAAATTACAAATTTGGGATACAAGAACTAAACTACTAGTACATTTGATTTTTTATAAATTATAAATCTTTATTATACCGTTAAAATAAAACCATTTTTATTGCTGCAAAACATTTTTAAACCTTCCCCTTTAGCTCTTGCATGAACCAATTTTGATGGTTTTCTGAAGTAACATTGATAATTTATGTTGTCACATGATGTGTATATGTAGCTGTAGTATAATGTTGTACACTATTGTGTGTGCTCAAAGTAAGTAACCTCTGAACCCCTTGGGTGGAGTTATTTTACAATGGAAATAGATTTTATCAGAAAGTAGACTGATTGTTTGCAAAGCTGTTAACTTGTTGTATATTCTGTTAATTGGGGTGTGATGGCTGCTCTTTGATGGGACATCAGTCTCAGAAGGACATTTTAAAAATTACTGTAGGCTTTGGTGTTGGTCTGACCAAGCACTTCCTTTTTCCTTTTAATCACTCATAGTTGTAGCACATGATCAGAGGAGTCTTGTACTGCCAAAAAAGGAAAAATACATATGTCAATAACTAAGTTTTTTTTTTTTTTTTTTTTTTTTTTTTAATGCAAAAATATTAATGGATGTATATTTAAGAAATGTTGCAAACTACAAATTGTAAAGTGGCATAATTTCAGTGCTCAGTATAATTTGTTATATCATAAATCATGCCCCTCCCCACCATTTTAGTAGCAATGAAGTTATTTTTAAGTGAATGTATAAACAAGGTTATCCTGTAGGATGGGACTAGGGCTTTACACAAATCACCCTTCTGGTCATGCATATATAATTTATTGCTATTGTCTTCCAGCTTATTTGTATCATGAGTGCAACTCTATATACATGTTTGTTGCAGATATAATAATTTCACAAGTTATAATTTTAAAGAAAATGTCCTGTAATATGTGTCTCTTGCCCACAACTATTCATTTAATTTTATGGAATTGAAACGGTGGGGAAAATAAGGGTTCGCTGGTTGTTTTGAGTCATCAGCCAACTATGTTATTGCAATATGAAGTGCTTTATACATCCAAGGCAACACAACACACACACACACACACACAGACGCACACCATGAGACGCACATTGCAACAAACCCAACTGGGAATGTTTTTCCTGCATTTTCATCTCTTTGTCTCTGACTCTCCCAAATCACATCATTTGTGAGAAATGCACTTTATTCACTGGAAAAAGTGTCTGTGTACCTGTTAATCAGCCTGATCACTTTGGTGGGAAAGAAGAGGATTTCTTAGTGCTGATTCCCGTTTTCTTTCAGGTAGTGATCTTATTCAGGTGTACTGTGCTGAGAGCCCATGTGTTAGTGTGTGTTAATCTAATCATTGAGAACAGAATAAATAAATTAGAATTTGAGCCATCTAGAAATTATAACTTGTACAAAAAACAAGTTGCCTTCATTATACACTGCCTGGCCAAAACAAACGTCGCACACACTAATCTTTAGTTGGACCGCCTTTAGCTTTGATTGCGACGCGCATCCATAGTGGCATTGTTTCGACAAACTTATGCAACGTCACAACATTTATTTCCTTCCAGAGTTGCATTCATTTTTGGCCGAGATCTTGTATTGACGACGGGAGAGTCAAACCACTCCGTAAAGTCTTCTCCAGCACGTCCCAAAGACTTTCATTGGGGTTAAGGTCAGGACTCTGGTGGCCAATTCATGTGTGAAAATGATTCCTCATGCTCCCTGAACCACTCTCACAATTTGAGCCCGATGAATCTTGGCATTGTCGTCCTGGAATATGCCCATTGATGGGATAACCTGGTCATTCACTACATTCAGGTACTCGGCTGACTTTATTTTATTGCTGCATAGCATTGCTGAGCCTAGACCTGACCAATTGAAGCAACCCCAGATCATAACACTGCCTCCAGAGGCTTGTACAGTGGGCACTATGCATGATGGGTACAACGACAACTTTTTTTTGGCCAGGCAGTGTATTATGACTGGTGTCTAAAACATTTTGTCATGAATCAATGACGCAGTCAGCACCATAACTCATTGGACAGTGACACATTTTTTGTGGTTGCATATCCTTTGCATGCCATGACTTCCTGATGTCTGTGACCCAACAATAAAAAGGTTCTATAATTTCTAAACGGTTCATCCGATATGGAAAAAATACCCTCAAGTTAAAGCTGACAGTCTGCGCTTCAGCCTCATTGTCATTGTATCCATTGTATCAAACTCAAAGTGCTAGAGTACAGAACCAAAACAACAAAACATGTGTCACTGTCCAATGAATTATGGTGCTCACTGTATACTTTACTTATGTTACTGAGGTGAAGCTATGCTTCTCTTGGGTAAGTGATACAATGAAGGCTGCAGAGTTTATACTTGATGCCAAGACAATAAAGGTCACTTCATTCAACTTCTCTGGGACAGTCCGCAGAATGGTTTCAACAAGGCAAATAGTAATACGGTAGTAGCTGAACAGTCTTAGAATTTCCTCAAGCTTCTTTTTGTTAAGCATTGTCATTGTTGAGTCCGAACAGCGTCCGTATGGCGGGGATCCTTCGGAATTATGGCATCTTGAAAAGATTTTGACAACATCGAAGTGCTATCTTAAAAGAAAGATTCTTAAGGATAAACGAGAGTTGATACTCTCAATCCCAATTCCATTTAAAGGTTCTTAACTTCATCTGCTGAGCAGAAGTGACATGATATTGAACACACCCTGACTGCACTGTAAATGCTATTGCCTAACTTTGTGTGAGAAATGTAAGTCTTGCCCAAAATAAATAATAATTTTCTGAGGCACTGTAGACCAAGCACTTAAGCTTAGTTATTACCCATTACACTATGTTGTGCGTATTACTTTGGATATTTTCAATGTCCGTTTTTACTTGACAACTCTATAAATGTACTGCAATTTGTCTGTGTTTATGCATTGCTTAATATGCATTTCCTTTTGCTGGCTGCTTCCTGCTAGTCTTGACTTCTCACTGCAGTTCTGTTTTCACTCTTGGGCAAAATCCTGTTGATCACACAGCTGAGCGGGAAGAGTAAAGGAGCACAAAGTAAGTTTAATTTGAATTTTAAGAATTATTTGAATTAAGTGATTAATACAAAAAAACATTTATTTGACAACTGACTAATATGCAGTGACCATGCAGTTGCACAAGTTAGATTTCCTGACAAACTACATATTTCATGAAAGTTGTTTGACTTGTATATTTGCTTATTATTCTTTCTGAATACTAAGAATTTATTTTGTGGCCATTTTATGTTTATATTTTCTGCTTTTGTCCTTTTATACCATGCTGTTCAAACCCAGCAGTCAGATATAAAATGCTCTTGAACAATGGTCCCAATAATAATTGCATTTTTAAAAGGATATTTTGTTGAAACAAAGATGCTGATAATAGTCTTATGTATTAAGAGAAAGCTGATTAAAATAGTCTTTCAAGTGCTAGCAATTTTTAAAAGTGGATTTTACACTCAGCAGTGGTCAGCACAAGGATACGTTAGATTGCGTTCACCACTTGCGTTGAGAGTGATGGCACTTCTAACACTAAAATGTGACACACTTGGTCTCTCCCTGAACAACTTCAGTAATCAGTTACTAATGCTACTAAACATTCAGAAAGAGAGGGATTAGATAAATATAACCGTCAGTGGTGGCACTGAGAGGCAAGCTGGGGCTATAGCACCGTCACGAATCTGCATAGCGCCTCTATGTATTGACCTAGCTTTCCCTTAGCACCTCCAAAGATTTAATTGTATTTAAATCTATTAAAATTTTTACCTTTGTGGAATGTTTTATGGGGAGGGACTTGTTGCTAAACCTAATGGAAGATGCACACACCGCTATTGCTTGCGGATGTTCACTTAGTACATTTGATCTTTTCAGCTGTGCTAATCATGTAACCATGGTGTTCGTCCTCCAATGTGCTTTGTAGTCTAGCTCAAACAGATGTGCAGACAGATGTCAGATAACAAGGATTTGGCTTTTCAACCCCCCACGCCTTTCATGAAATAAGTTGATGGAAAGATACTAAATGGCATGTTTCACTTTCAGATGTTGTATTCATTTGAATAACGAGATTTGCTAAGATAAAATGAATGATGGGGCAGGTGTCAGAAGAACATGTTCTCAGGACATCTGATGTAACTGAGATATGCAATTCCTATTTCCGCAGAGCTATGGCTGAAGGATCGAGCTGGCATGACTTTGCTTATGTGGAAGACGATAATTATTTTGACATTTTAAATGGAAGCGATTTGAGCAACGATGTCACCCACCCCATGAATATTGTATCAATTGTACTCTACTGCCTGACGTGTCTCTTGGGTCTCCCTGGCAATGCCTTTGTCATATGGATTGCAGGGTTCAGAATGAAGAGGACGGTCAACACTGTCTGGTTTTTGAATTTAGCCAGTGCTGATTTCCTCTGCTGTTTATCCATACCTTTTTCCATTCTGGAAATAGCTTTGGACTACCACTGGCCCTACGGCAACATATTGTGCAAAGTAATTCCCACAATTGTCGTCTTCACACTGACCCTGATCAGCCTGGACCGCTTCGCTCTGGTCATCAAGCCTGTTTGGTCTCAGAATCACCGCCGTCTTTCTCGGGCCTACCTGCTGAGTGCAGCTGCATGGTTTGCAGCCCTGCTTCTCACCATGCCCTCCATGATCTATAGACGGTCATATTTCATTGAATTTACCAACACCACCCAGTGCGCGTACGATCATGACAGCAACGCGACACAGTCCGTGGTCAAAAAGATCATTGTTAGTAGGTTTGTGTTTGGGTTTGTGATTCCTCTCTTCCTTATTGTTGCATGCTATTCGCTTATCGCCAGGAAAGTGAGCAGAAGTTCATTCGCCCAGTCTCAAAAGGCCATGAAGCTCATTCTCGGGGTCATTGCAGCTTTCTTTGTGTGCTGGCTCCCATACCATGTGGTGGGACTGATGCTGGAGTTCGGAGGGGACTCTTCTGATGCTCTGATGGAGTCCCTTGATCCACTGTCGATCTCCCTGGCATACATCAACAGCTGTCTGAACCCCATTCTGTATGTGTTCATGGGCCAGGGCTTCAAAGAGATGGTCCGGCTTTCTCTTCGACGTGTCCTGGAAAATGCTTTCCGTGAGGATGTATCTTGATCCACAGCATGCTCCAGAGAGCAGCCATCACGAATCACAAATTCATCTGAAGCACAGCTATGAAACCCCGGGAATAGAAGGTGGTCTTACGCCATTACCACCACCATGTTTAAATGGCACTGACAAGTGAATCATGAATGTGGACAATAGGGTACTTCTCCAAAGTCTTTCTTACTTTGTCAACTATGGTTTTCCTGCTTTTAATTCGTTTAATTGGTTAAAAGTTAATGAATAAAATGCGGTTTATACAAATGGTTTGTTGGAAAATTGTTGACAATATAACAAAGAAATGGGGACGTGAGCACATGCTCTCGATAAAAATACAAAATAATAATGGAAATCTAAACCTGCTATAAGATGGCAAATAAAATATGGTGTACTGCAAGTGTAAGCTTTTTCATACTTGCTTTGAACTATGCTCTCAAAGGTTTTAAGGGCACATTGCAATCACTTTGCAAACAAAGGAGTAATCAAAGGGAAGTAGCCCATTTGGTTTTTCCTGTGTAACCTTAAATTGCAATAATTTACGAGAGTGAAAATGTATCTTGCTTTCAATCATAAACATGAATGTTATTCTTCATGACTGATGGTCTAATTGTGATGGGCCAGCTTAAGCTCAACATCAAGATGTTTTTCCACTGCAACTGTCAGCAGTGATTCAGTGATAATCCTTACCTTGGATCAATTCACCAGATGAATATTACATTAAAAATATCTTTGAGCATTTGTCATTGTAGAGGAGACAGTTTTTAGCAAATTTCTCAGCTAATTTTATTAAATATTCACTGCAAACTAAGTATTGTACAATGTTCAGTGATTGTCTATTCATATCCAGTCCAGTGCTTTTTATATGTGTTAACCCTCCTGTTGATGCTCTTTTGCAACACATCTCCTAGATCAACACATTAGCCTCATCTACTGCATCCTGTGTGCTAGCATACAGTGTAATCTTTACTGCATGCTGTATAGTGACATGTCTATCTAAGATCTGTTGTGTAGGACTAGGTGTTGATATCCCTCAATAGATATATACCTAAGGCACCGATGAGACACTGTGGCGTTCAGATGTGTTGCAAGGACTAGTTGTCCCTGGGGACTCTGCATGGCAGGGGCGTCCTACTCCCTGAGCCTAGCTCCTGGCCGCATACCCGACACTGTGGCGTTCAGATGAGTGATGGCATCCTTTGAGTTCTCAAGTGGGCGGCCTCCTTCACGGGTGTTTCGCTGATTGGCCCACGACACCATCCAGAGGGTTCAGCAGTGATTCCCAGCGTCCCAGGTTCACTCTCATCAGCCATCACTCACTTGGAGGCCCAGGTCGGGTCTTTTCTCTTTATCCACAGCCACTGGCTCCCCTTTTCAGCAGCCCTGGAGAGGCCCTTGACTGCCTGCCTGTGGGCCTTCCCTCGCACGCCCATCTCCCTGAGTAGCCTAGATGTTGAGGTGGCTACGAAGCCTCTGCAGCCTACTTCCACTGGGCGTACCTCTGCTTTCCATCCTTGTTGTTGAGCATCGGCTGCGAGTTCGGCGTACCTCAGCTTCTTTCGCTCATAGGCCTCCTCCACTGCACCCTCCCAGGGTACCGTGCAGTGGAGGGTGCAGTGGGAGGGTGCAGTGAAAAAAATATATGCAATACTATTGTCAGAGAAAACCGAATTAGGTACTGTATATCATCCAGGGATTTAAAGTACGCCATTCATTTTCACTTAACTTCATCCTCCATGTACTGAGCTTGCATACTCAATAGTATAGAAAAAATGGTGTTGATTCGGACACAGCCATGATCTAAATTTGGTAAAACCACTTCACCACTTCCTCAAATACTGAGTCATTCTCCAGAAAAGCCTTGACAAGGCAGTGTTATCGCTTTAGTTCTGACACATTAAAAACATAATACTTCTATATTTTTAATAGCAGGAACCATCAGCAGCATTTTCTTTTATAAACAATTGCAGACAACAGACAATCTGACCTGTTTCAGTTGATCAGTCCTGCAAAGGTATGGGAGGCAGGGAGAATTTGAGTTGTGTTGCCAAAGAGTATTAAAAAATGTCTGATCTGAAGAATAGTGTTTATTCCTCCCTCTAGCATAGTATTATTCAGTCACTCTTCCAGCACTCTCTTGCCTGTCTAACAGCCAAATGTACCATCCAATGTGACTGCTAAAGCTAATTAAACGGGTAAAAGTAAGCTCTCGTTTCCTTTTTAAAATCACTATCCGTTTTTCATAACTCCCAAGTATTGATGTACGGTATATTGTGAAATGTATGTTATGCAAGTTATGCAAATTACCAAGAGTTACTCAGCAACAATTGCTATCACAATTGAAAATGTCCAAGAACATTTTATGCTTAATACCCAGATGGTAATGATTTACCACTACACTGGTCAGTGGCCAGATGTGTGCAGATCAGGAATAGATCATGCGATCTTTCATAATTTGTGTAGACCCATGTAAGGAAAACTAAATTGTACATTAAGCATAGGGGGACAGTCCACATAATGGTTTCAACAAGCCAAATAGTAATACGGTAGTAGCTGAACAGCATTTCCTCAAGCTTCTTTTTTTTAAGCATTGTTATTGTTAAGTTGAGTCCGAACAGCGTCCGTATGGTGGGGATCCTTCGGAATTATGGCATCTTGAAAAGATTTTGACAACATCGAAGTGCTATCTGAAAGAAAGATTCTTAAGGATAAACGAGTTAATACTCTCTTTCAATCCCAATTCCATTTAAAGGTTCTTAACTTAATCTGCTAAGCAGAAGTGACATGATATTGAACACACCCTGACTGCACTGTAAATGCTATTGCCTAACTTTGTGTGAGAAATGTAAGTCTTGCCCAAAATAAATAATAACAATAATTTTCTGAGGCACTGTAGACCAAGCACTTAAGCTTAGTTATTACCCATTACACTATGTTGTGCATATATTACTTTGGATATTTTCAATGTCCGTTTTTACTTGACAACTCTATAAATGTACTGCAATTTGTCTGTGTTTATGCATTGCTTAATATGCATTTCCTTTTGCTGGCTGCTTCCTGCTAGTCTTGACTTCTCACTGCAGTTCTGTTTGCACTCTTGGGCAAAATCCTGTTGATCACACAGCTGAGCGGGAAGAGTAAAGGAGCACAAAGTAAGTTTAATTTTAATTTTAAGAATGATCTGAATTAAGTGATTAATACAAAAAAACATTTATTTGACAACTGACTAATATGCAGTGACCATGCAGTTGCACAAGTTAGATTTCCTGACAAACTACATATTTCATGAAAGTTGTTTGACTTGTATATTTGCTTATTATTCTTTCTGAATACTAAGAATTTATTTTGTGGCCATTTTATGTTTATATTTTCTGCTTTTGTCCTTTTATACCATGCTGTTCAAACCCAGCAGTCAGATATAAAATGCTCTTGAACAATGGTCCCAATAATATTTGCATTTTTAAAAGGATATTTTGTTGAAACAAAGATGCTGATAATAGTCTTATGTATTAAGAGAAAGCTGATTAAAATAGTCTTTCAAGTGCTAGCAATTTTTTAAAGTGGATTTTACACTCAGCAGTGGTCAGCACAAGGATACGTTAGATTGCGTTCACCACTTGCGTTGAGAGTGATGGCACTTCTAACACTAAAATGTGACACACTTGGTCTCTCCCTGAACAACTTCAGTAATCAGTTACTAATGCTACTAAACATTCAGAAAGAGGGATTAGATAAATATAACCGTCAGTGGTGGCACTGAGAGGCAAGCTGGGGCTATAGCACCGTCACGAATCTGCATAGCGCCTCTATGTATTGACCTAGCTTTCCCTTAGCACCTCCAAAGATTTAATTGTATTTAAATCTATTAAAATTTTTACGTTTGTGGAATGTTTTATGGGGAGGGACTTGTTGCTAAACCTAATGGAAGATGCACACACCGCTATTGCTTGCGGATGTTCACTTAGTACATTTGATCTTTTCAGCTGTGCTAATCATGTAACCATGGTGTTCGTCCTCCAATGTGCTTTGTAGTCTAGCTGAAACAGATGTGCAGACAGATGTCAGATAACAAGGATTTGGCTCTTCAACCCCCCACGCCTTTCATGAAATAAGTTGATGGAAAGAAACTAAATGGCATGTTTCACTTTCAGATGTTGTATTCATTTGAATAACGAGATTTGCTAAGATAAAATGAATGATGGGGCAGGTGTCAGAAGAACATGTTCTCAGGACATCTGATGTAACTGAGATATGCAATTCCTATTTCCGCAGAGCTATGGCTGAAGGATCGAGCTGGCATGACTTTGCTTATGTGGAAGGCGATAATTATTTTGACATTTTAAATGGAAGCGATTTGAGCAACGATGTCACCCACCCCATGAATATTGTGTAAATTGTACTCTACTGCCTGACGTGTCTCTTGGGTCTCCCTGGCAATGCCTTTGTCATATGGATTGCAGGGTTCAGAATGAAGAGGACGGTCAACACTGTCTGGTTTTTGAATTTAGCCAGTGCTGATTTCCTCTGCTGTTTATCCATACCTTTTTCCATTCTGGAAATAGCTTTGGACTACCACTGGCCCTACGGCAACATATTGTGCAAAGTAATTCCCACAATTGTCATCTTCAGCATGTTTGCCAGTGTCTTCACACTGACCCTGATCAGCCTGGACCGCTTCGCTCTGGTCATCAAGCCTGTTTGGTCTCAGAATCACCGCCGTCTTTCTCGGGCCTACCTGCTGAGTGCAGCTGCATGGTTTGCAGCCCTGCTTCTCACCATGCCCTCCATGATCTATAGACGGTCATATTTCATTGAATTTACCAACACCACCCAGTGCGCGTACGATCATGACAGCAACGCGACACAGTCCGTGGTCAAAAAGATCATTGTTAGTAGGTTTGTGTTTGGGTTTGTGATTCCTCTCTTCCTTATTGTTGCATGCTATTCGCTTATCGCCAGGAAAGTGAGCAGAAGTTCATTCGCCCAGTCTCAAAAGGCCATGAAGCTCATTCTCGGGGTCATTTTAGCTTTCTTTGTGTGCTGGCTCCCATACCATGTGGTGGGACTGATGCTGGAGTTCGGAGGGGACTCTTCTGATGCTCTGATGGAGTCCCTTGATCCACTGTCGATCTCCCTGGCATACATCAACAGCTGTCTGAACCCCATTCTGTATGTGTTCATGGGCCAGGGCTTCAAAGAGAAGGTCCGGCTTTCTCTTCGACGTGTCCTGGAAAATGCTTTCCGTGAGGATGTATCTTGATCCACAGCATGCTCCAGAGAGCAGCCATCAGGAATCACAAATTCATCTGAAGCACAGCTATGAAACCCCGGGAATAGAAGGTGGTCTTACGCCATTACCACCACCATGTTTAAATGGCACTGACAAGTGAATCATGAATGTGGACAATAGGGTACTTTATTACTTTGTCAACTATGGTTTTCCTGCTTTTAATTCGTTTAATTGGTTAAAAGTTAATGAATAAAATGCGGTTTATACAAATGGTTTGTTGGAAAATTGTTGACAATATAACAAAGAAATGGGGACGTGAGCACATGCTGGTGTACTGCAAGTGTAAGCTTTTTCATACTTGCTTTGAACTATGCTCTCAAAGGTTTTAAGGGCACATTGCAAACAAAGGAGTAATCAAAGGGAAGTAGCCCATTTGGTTTTTCCTGTATAACCTTAAATTGCAATCATTTACGAGAGTGAAAATGTATCTTGCTTTCAATCATAAACATGAATGTTATTCTTCATGACTGATGGTCTAATTGTGATGGGCCGGCTTAAGCTCAACATCAAGATGTTTTTCCACTGCAACTGTCAGCAGTGATTCAGTGATAATCCTTACCTTGGATCAATTCACCAGATGAATATTACATTAAAAATATCTGAGCATTTGTCATTGTAGAGGAGACAGTTTTTAGCAAATTTCTCAGCTAATTTTATTAAATATTCACTGCAAACTAAGTATTGTACAATGTTCAGTGATTGTCTATTCATATCCAGTCCAGTGCTTTTTATATGTGTTAACCCTCCTGTTGATGCTCTTTTGCAACACATCTCCTAGATCAACACATTAGCCTCATCTACTGCATCCTGTGTGCTAGCATACAGTGTAATCTTTACTGCATGCTGTATAGTGACATGTTTATCTAAAAATATATGCAATACTATTGTCAGAGAAAACCGAAATAGGTACTGTATATCATCCAGGGATTTAAAGTACGCCATTCATTTTCACTTAACTTCATCCTCCATGTACTGAGCTTGCTTACTCAATAGTATAGAAAAAAGGGTGTTGATTCGGACACAGCCATGATCTAAATTTGGTAAAACCACTTCACCACTTCCTCAAATACTGAGTCATTCTCCAGAAAAGCCTTGACAAGGCAGTGTTATCGCTTTAGTTCTGACACATTAAATAATAGAATAATAATACTTCTATATTTTTAATAGCAGGAACCATCAGCAGCATTTTATTTTATAAACAATTGCAGACAACAGACAATCTGACCTGTTTCAGTTGATCAGTCCTGCAAAGGTATGGGAGGCAGGGAGAATTTGAGTTGTGTTGCCAAAGAGTATTAAAAAATGTCTGATCTGAAGAATAGTGTTTATTCCTCCCTCTAGCATAGTATTATTCAGTCACTCTTCCAGCACTCTCTTGCCTGTCTAACAGCCAAATGTACCATCCAATGTGACTGCTAAAGCTAATTAAACGGGTAAAAGTAAGCTCTCGTTTTCTTTTTAAAATCACTATCCGTTTTTCATAACTCCCAAGTATTGATGTACGGTATATTGTGAAATGTATGTTATGCAAGTTATGCAAATTACCAAGAGTTACTCAGCAACAATTGCTATCACAATTGAAAATGTCCAAGAACATTTAATGCTTAATACCCAGATGGTAATGATTTACCACTACACTGGTCAGTGGCCAGATGTGTGCAGATCAGGAATAGATCATGTGATCTTTCAGAATTTGTGTAGACCCATGTACGGAAAACTAAATTGTACATTAAGCTTATAGTGTAAACATTTACATAACATATACACAACCATCTTCTTTGTTTTGAGATTTTTGTATTTAAACTTTCTCTGTTGTAATTTTTCCCAGTTGCAGTTTTAAGAATACATTAAGAATGCCCCAAATTATGTAATTTAATTCTCTTTTTCTGTCACTTGAATTCTGCACTTATCAGCAGTTGCATTGGGTGGACAGGAAGGAAGTCCAGTTGCCAGACTGTACCAGACCATTTTGTACGCCCTGAAGCACTGTACTGTAAACTGTAAACATAATCAAGACTGCACTAAACACAAATATTAAGATTGATAGAAATGAAAAGAATTAATGGCACTTGAGAAAAACAAATACGAACATAGTTTGTTTAGAACAAACTAATTTCTTGTCTTCAGTTTCTAATTGAAATAAAAATACATGCTTCCAAACTGAGGTTCCCTGTGCTAACTGTAAATGCTGAGTTTATCAGCCCATTAAATCCCATACTATATGCTGATTGAACATTCAACAAATAATTTTCTGCTGTAAATCAAAGTGGCAAGATCCTTCAGACATTACTCAATTGCCTTATTCTCGCTCCGGCCTGATGGTTTTAGTCATTGCTGTTATCCCAGTTCTTGTTCATTGCAGAAGTAAAATGTACAGGATATTCAAAATCATGTACTTTCCTGAAGAGTAGAAGAGTAGAGTGCTCTCCTATATCAATACACAAACTTAGTGTGGCGTGTGGGGAACGGGCACGCTTACCTGTACGGGTCCTGTACTGCCTGCGGGATCACTGTCAACGTCTCTGGAGAGGGGGAAACGGGGGCAGACTGTGCATGAATTTTATTCATGAACTTGTAATGAAACATTGACCTTTACAAAAACATGCTTCAACTGAATTACAGGTCTGGGAGAAGAGCATGACAGTACATTTAAGGAAATGAATTCCACACTTCTTTACTTCTTTCCACCTTACTTGACCACTTGATGGTGCTAAAGTATTGTAAAAAAATAAATAATAATAATAATGTTGGCATCAGAGGAAACAAAGAATACATTCAGATGCCTTGCACCGCAGACAAGGGGACAAACAGCTTTGTGTTTCGGTCTGGTGATGTCCCTGAGAAATCAAAAATACACAGAAAATCACAATATGCTTGTGATGATGAATATGCTCTTTATATTCACAAACACCTCTATACAAGAAGGATCTATGTCTAGCCAATTTACTGAATTTAAATACCTTAAAAAAAGTAATTTTTTCTAAAATTGCATTACATTACAGGCATTTTTAGTAGACCCTCTTATCCAGAGCAATGTACACAACTTTTAAGCTTTTTTTTACATAGTATCCACTTATACAGCTGGAGATATATACATACTGAAGCAATGCAGGTGAAGTACCTTGCTCAAGGGTACAACAGCAGTGTCCTACCTGGGAATTGAACCTGCCAGTTCCTTAACCACTATGTTACACTGCCGCAACAGAAGATTGCAAATTTGCAAGTACTGAAAACTTGTTTTTGCAAGTACCATCTCATTTTCCTAGAGGTATATTAAGTATTTTTTTGTGTTTCTATAAAATTTATATTGATAGGAATCAACAGGAGGAAATATGCAGGGGCATATGCTATTTTAAAGATCTGACAACAAATCTGACATTGTAAAAGATTGTTACAGAAAATGAAAAGTTGTGTATTTTTTATTTGTTTTCCTTTATTGCACCTAATTTTTCAACAGGGTGTACACAATGCTGACAAAAAGCATACATTTAGGGAAAAATACAAAACAATGTGAAAAGTTGGGTATGGTGAGTTCAGAGGATAATCCCAAAATTCCTCTCCTGGCAAGATAATCATCCACCGGTATAATTTATTAATGAATCTTTCCTTCTCCCACCTCGACTGATGGTCTAATGGATTCTCCGTATTTTCATTGCGATTGCTGCAGGTCAACGGTGGTGGAGGTGAGGATTCATCTCTCAGCAACGTGGTTTGAGATGTGAATTCATTATGATGGATTATTAATAATGCATAGCCCATACCTTGCCTGATGACCGTCTATGCCAGGGGTATCCAATCTTATCTGAAAAGGGCCACTGTGGGTGCAGGTTTTTGTTTCAGCCCAGTACTAAGACACCTGGGGCCCTATCTTACACCCGGCGCTAACCCAAACACAAGAGTCTTTGCTATCTTACACCCGGCGCTAACCCAAACACAAGAGTCTTTGCTATCTTACACCCGGCGCTAACCCAAACACAAGAGTCTTTGCTATCTTACACCCGGCGCAGGGTTCATTATAACGCCTAGCACTCACGTCGTTTAAATACTTTGTCGTCATTTAAATGTATTCTTGCGCCCATTGTAAGTGAAATGGGCGTGTTGGTCATAAAATGAGGAGTGGCCAGGATCATTTTTGGCGTATTGCTATTTTGAGCCAGCAGAAAGCGCTTGCCCTAAAACCACCACAAACCTGGTCTAAAGTTATGTCGCAGTTGTTTACATGTGATTTTAACAGTGCATATAAGTGCGTCTACATAGGCGTGTGCACAACGCGTGTACACCCTCCTGTCTGTTACACACAGGGGCGCGCACAAGCATGACTAAAATATCAAGATTACAATGTGAAATATTATTATTGTGTAGGCTTTATCACAAAATGCATAATAATAAAAGGGTCCATAGGTCAAAAACCACATGCCTGTCCCTCAGCGAAAGGGAATGCAGCATTAAATTGCTTTCAGCCCACTCCATAAACATCCAGGCGATGTGCGATGGTACGTGTAGGGTTACATGTATAGACTATTCGCAATTATCCTGGATCAAGCCATATTTGCCAGTAGTTCCTGTAGCCTAATCTTCCGGGGGGACAATCTTCTGTTACGGGACAATGGCTGTCTATTGAAAACTTTGCTGATAACACCTATATCAAGCCTAATGCACAAATTGTAATTTACACCTAATGCGTTAATTGTCATTCAATGGAAACTCACGCACTGTAAAAGACGAACATTTGAGTTTTGAAAATGCGCTTCAGATGCCATTACAATACAGCTCTCTAGACCTACAGCCTGTAAGTAAATAGAATAGTTTTGACTTTAAAAAGTTCAAAACCTTGTCCAACGAATATTGCATTCATTGTTTTTCAAATAGCCTAGGCTACAGCGGATTCGCTGTGCTTAAGGTTTTTTTGATAGCCTACGGTTAAAAAAACGGAAATAAATGTCACTATGTTAACTGAACATAGTGACATTCTTCGTCCTTCTTATTTTTAAAATTACAGTGACAAGGTTTACATACTCTCAGCTTATTAAAACCCGCTGATTTTACCTGTTATTCCATAACTGAACAAAACGATTTTAAAGAGAACTAAGCATCCAATTAGAAATAAAAACAAATTTGCAGCACGTTACACAATTAATTAACAATTAAATTTAAATGCCATTCTCTGCATGTGTACTTAAACTTCATGCAGGAGCAGGTCTGTTTCCCCTGCTGTAAATTGCACTTTTCAGTCTTCCTGGAAAAGTAGATGGTTTTAAACCATTACTACCAGTAAAACATGTTGGTCACATTTCCATAAGCAGGACATTATAAAACAAGAAAAAATATGCGTGAACCTATGGGTTGCCAGCCTGGCAGCTTTATTGTATTTAGTGTCACTGTTAAGGCAAAATAACGATATTTAAGTTATAATAATATTGATAATACTATTGATCCATATAGTCTATTCCTTGATCGCACTAAACACGCACAAGCATGTCTGTTTTGCCATCATATAAGCAATCTGCCAAGGTGGAAAAGCAGGCTTTTAAAGGGAATGGGATATGACATTTTGATTAGTTTATTGCATGTCACGCCCAAGACACACCTATAATTAATTAAGAGACTCGGTTCAGCCCATTTGCACGTTGCGCCGTGCTTAGCGCTCAAAAATCATGCTGTCAAACTAGCAAAAGTGGACTGGACACGCCTTAAGTGCACTTTATGCCATGCGTTTAGACAAAGCGCTAAGATAGCCAAAATAGAGCCCCTGATTTTTACTTTGCAAGGTCTTGATTGAAGCCCATGATTAGTTTATTCGTAGAATCAGGTGTTTTATTGCTGGGCTAAAGCAAAAACCTGCACCCACACCGGCCCTTTTCGGATAAGATAGGACACCCCTGCTCTATGCTGAGTAGTTGTTCTGAGGGCTAGTGGAAACAGGGGTTTGAGAGACGGTATCCTAGTAGCTCAACTGACAGCCATGGTTGACTGGTCAATGTAATGCCAAAGTTCCTTCAGCAATGGTGATATTTTCTCCCCACTTTTCATCTTGATTTCTCCTTGCATGATCCATTGCTTTCAGAATGAAGCAGACGCATGCCTCATTGCACACTCCAGGCTGTGCATATGCTCGACTGCACGTATGTTCTCCTGTGAGTTGTTCTTTCTCCCATCAATCCCCACCTTCATGCTTTATGATTCCTTCAGAAGGGGATGATTGAATAAATAACAGGACAAAGATTAATAACACTAGAAACAATTGAAAAGGTTAAGCACGGTGCTGCACAGTCTCCATATTTTCAATGTAAAACAGAGCTTTAAAGGAAGGCTGGCTTTAAGCATTCTCTAACCTCATTTGTGTTACCTTTCGTTTGCAAAGCATGCTGAGAAAAATGGGTCTTTGATGACATTTGTTTCCTGCCAAGAATAAAGTTTACGCATTGTGTTCCCCTGTTACAGCATAATACTCGATACAAAATAAAATCTTGGGGATGCAACAGCATTTACACACAGCGTGTGAGAGGTGCTTTTGTCTCATCACATCAGCTGTCATCTCAAGCCATGAGCTTTGTCCTGGCACACTCTTTTGACAGAGAAGACATTGACGTACTGCCACTGGCGTAGCTACCACCCATGCCCCCCGAGGGCAGCCGCATACATGCTGTGTAGTTATTACCGCACCATTGACCACGTTCGGCGCGCCACGTAACGATGAGGAAGAAAGTAGGCTCTAGAGCTCCCCGGACATCACGTGACCGTTTACACCGCCATGTTAGCAAGAAAATTGTCGGGCAAAAAACATTTTTAAATGAAAATGAATGACGCCAGTATCTCGTTGGAACTGCTGTAGGATCTTTGAGCAAGGTACTTAACCTGAATTGCTTCAGTAAACCATATACATGGATTGTATGTTTTGTTTTTAAATAAACAATGCATGTAAGTTGCTGTAGATAAAAGCATCTGCTAAATAACAAAATGTAAGGTAATGCACGCATACCAGGTGCGCATCCATTTAACTAAAATAATGAATTTGAAAAGGCTAAGAGTATGTTATTCCCTGCAGAAAACTCCTAGCTCCATCTATTTTTGGCTTTCTGTGTGTGACAGTGCTGACACATTTGCTGCTCACTAGCATTTTCCAAAAGAGACTGTATCAGGGTCAATGGTTCAGAGAAAGCTGAGAGGCTGTCAACATTGTGACAGTAACTGGAGACTTGATTCCATAAATAGATGGCAGACCCCTGTTTGTAGAATTTCTCCAAAAGATTTCACTTCATAATGTACACATAATACTATAAAATGCAAAGTAATATTATCCATGAGCATACATACACTACGTGTATTTACATGAGTGTGCAAGTGTATGCTCCACACACCACAATAAACTGTTTGATTACAGGCACCATATAGACACACCTGCCAAGTTTCATGTAAACTAGGTGTATATCATTAATAGGATCACATTTTTAAAACAATATTTGTACAATGTTTTACTGCATGTAAGGGGAAGGAAATTAAGAGCAAAACATCTAAAACAACTAACACTGGCTCCTCTACTTCTTTGAGCCTTTACTTCCTGGTCTGCTGTCTGTCATGGTTCCTTGGTGGTGGAATGACCTTACCAGACGACGGCTTATTTTATTTTATATTTTCTTCTTCTTCTTCTTCTTCTTCTTTTTCTTCTTCTTCTTCTGCTTCTTCTTCTTCTTCTTCTTCTGCTTCTTCTTCTTCTTCCACTTCTTCTTCTTCTTCTGCTTCTTCTTCTTCTTTTTGCTGTCCTTGTTGTTCTTTTTCTTCTGTTGTTTGCAGTCCTTGTTGTTCTTTTTCTTCTGTTGTTTGCAGTCCTTGTTGTTCTTTTTCTTCTGTTGTTTGTTGTTTTCTTCTTCTTTTTCTTCTGTTATTTGTTGTTGTTCTTCTTCTGTTGTTTGTTCTTGTTTATATAATGTGATTTAATTTACATTAGGCGAGTTTTATTTTTGTTTGTATAACTGTGTTTAATGTATATATGTAGGTTACTTGACAAGTTATCAATTGAGTCTACACTTTCTGTCTCACTTGGGACTATATTTTCCCCTTCTGGAAAATGACTGTCTTGATCCATCCGTGATCTTTGCACATGTGTTTGCATTGTAAATTGTTCTGGATCAGATTGTGTCGACATGCCAGCAAAGTATACAGATTATCAGCAACTGCATGTTGTCTTGTAAACTCCAAGTGGATTTTCTTTATGGATTTTTATAAACTAAAAATGTATAAATTGCAGTAACTAATGTAGAAAGAAGACAACATAATTGGTTCATTTTAGTTTACCTTTGAAGTTCTTTCTCCAAATTAATAGAGAACAAATGTCTTAATGTTTCAATTAAATCAAACGTTTCCTTTGAACAATGTATCTTACCTCTGTAAAAGAAGTTGCGGTCAAAAGAAAATTTTCTGAAACCAAATGAAAATATCTGAGATGTCTTTTGCCATTCACATTTCTTTAGTTTTCAGAAGTTTAATGTCACATAATTTTGAAGTAAAACTTTCAGCCTATGATTTTGAACTATAGCAGACATCACAACTATTTTTTCTCTTCAACTGAGGACATGTCATTTCCAGTTTTTTCCTCTTCTTTTTATAAAAGGAAACCCTTTCAACTTTTCAATCATTCCTTCTGCAAAAAGATTTGTTTAGTATACATATTTTTGTCTTCTGAAGGAATATAAAAACAAACATACTTTTGAATAAAGGTCATATCAATGTCAACGGCACATTTGTGTTAGGAGTTAGGACATATGCTGTTTTTTTGGTATTTAGTGAGATAAAAAAGCCAGACAAGGCTAGGATGGCTCGTGGTATGGGGCCTGAGCCTATCAAGTTCTCTGTGGCAGGAAGCATCTTGATGTGCATGTACAAGCCCCAGACAGGCCATCTGTCCTTCAGTGTTATCTGTTCCTCAGGGGCTTGAATCCCAGTCCATCTCTTTTAATACAAAGTGCCTAGCATACAGGTACCATAACAGGTACCATTTGTACAGTCTTTAGTGATAGCTAGCTGTGGCTTGAACTCAAATTCTCTGAGATTGCAAAGTAGCCTCAAAGTCAAGTCTCAAAGGGATGGTTTTCTTTAATCTTTCTGTTTTTCATTGTTTTTGTGGGCGGAGTACCACACAGTGGAATATATAAAATATTGTACTTTATAAGAAAATTGTTCTTTCAAGACTGTTGAAAGTCTGTTCAATGACTGTCCACTTACCATTAGAGATATCTAAAAATCTATCTCTGCATCACCGGAAAATGATACATAGATAGTTGTATTTTATTGAATTCTTTTGTAAAAGTTTTTGAAAAGTTTGGCAGAGAAATTTTCATTTCTCTATCTTTCTATCTGTGTTGTGTTCTATCACAAGAAAAGTATGATGGAAACAGAAGAGTGCATTTTGAATCATACCAAATTCTGCATAATTGTGTTTTAAAATGTGCTTGTTTTATTAAGTTTCTTCATAGTAGTTTTAAAAATTTGTATTTGGTAGTAGTCTTTAACAGATCATTTTAATTCCGTGGGCAGTGAAAAGTGTGCAGGATCTTTGATGATGATCTTTGATGATGTAAGTAGTGTAGTAGTCACCCAGGGCTGGCCCTAAAAAAATCTGGGACCCTAACATGAACATTTGTTGGGGTCTCCTCTACCCCCCACACGCATCATATGTATGTATATGACTAATTAGTTGCCATGGAGTTGCCCATGCCTGTTCTATGCCACACTGCCAGCCTCTAGTCTAGTTTATGTTAGCTTGCAGATTCAAACCCCAGCCAAAACCAATACATTTTGCATTAAACAACTGATGCATGGTATTCACACTCAAGTAGAGTGGTTATTATAGTGCTGTGATTGTTCACTTTTTCTCATTGCAAGAACTAATATCAGTTTAAAATTAATCTAAAAACCAGTCTTCCCAGGTTAGATTTAAAAAGCCATGGATAACACAAGTATGCTCTGCCACAAAGTTTTGTTTTATTTCACATTAAATTTCAAGCAAGTTGAATAACACCCTTAATTGGAGGCCACCAAGGAAATCAGAATGCACAGAAAAAGATCTTTAATTGGCGTCAACATGCATCAGCAGCAGGGGAGGCTGAGTCTGGATTGGAAATGTCAGTCGGGCCATTTTAGCCCTCTTCATGCTCCTCATTAATGCTCTTCAGGTGCTTGGTCTGAGTCTCCAGTCTCCTGATCCACTCCTCTCGCAATCTGTGGAGAGGTAATGAAATAGAGGCAATGATACTCGATGCTGACTCAACACTAGCTAACAATGTCACAGGAAATGTTTATGTCATTTATTTCTCTTGTTAAAGTAAAATTTAGAAATTTACTCCAAGACAAATTGCCCTGAAGGCATTGAGCTCCTCTGAGAACAATCTATATATTCAGTACTTTATTGGGATGTAGCTTCATTTCTGGATGAACCCATCTGCTCTATTATTAACTAATTAATATTGATTAGTGGGAAAACCAAGGAAAGGGGATTATTGTGCATTTATAATTGGTGTTGGACTTCTGTAATTGATAATTCTGAGTCTGATTCCAATTCCTAATTGAGAGTGTGATTATCACATCATATCACATATTGCTGAATTATCTAGTCCAATTAATAGAGATTTCACTTTCAAATTGAGTGCATCACAATGAAAGGAACAATACATTTTGCACAGTGTTTATGCTGCTTTGTATCTGTGTTTTATGCAAGGTTGATTAACATTTACTCTTAATTAAGCTTCAAGGAAGCATAGGTTCAGTTACCGTGGAAACTGGGGTTGCCATTTGTATGCATATATAAATAGGAACAGCTGCTAATTAAAGTGAGATTTGTCCAGAAATTAAATTAGAATTAAATTCCTGACAAAATATGCGTCCGCTGTTCTCATCCAAGTAACAGCATTCACTCCTGGGAAGTGCTTCTTCTCTTGTACTTTTCAAACTAATTAGGACTCCAGCTGGTCTGAACTTTCACATATGTACACAGACTATATAAAGAAATTTGGCAGGTAAAAATGTTTTCTATCTTTGTTACAAACACTGAATAAAGCAGACACATGCAAAGCAATGCTTTTCACAGATTTTTTCACTTGAAAAATGTATATTCCAGACACTGTATGCTTTAATTGTGTAGTTTAGTGCAGACAGTAAAAGTTAAATAAAAGCCAAAGAATTGGACAAGTTTTTTTGTCTTTTCGTTTTTATTTATATGAGTATGTAAGAAAATATATTATGAAAATTAGACTACCTTTAAAATATAATAAAAAAAACTATGAAAATGAATGTATTCATGTGCTGACTCCTATTTCTGCTAAATAGTATTTAGTTTGTAAATGGTTTGAAGATTTAAAAAAATTTCTAATCTTCAAACTATTTACAAACTAAAATGAAGAAGACAATGTTAAATAAATATTGGTGAACATGAACATGTATATTTTATGGAGCAATCCAGCTAATACTCTAAATGAGAAAAATGTGTGATTTTGATTCTGAAAAAAATCTAAATATTCCAGATCTGTTCTGTTTAGAAAAATTTTACACCATTGATAGTGTGAGGAAAAACAAATCTTTAATGCAAAATATTTCCCTTTGCCAAAATGACAGAGCTCAGTCTTCTCCTGTAATGTATGATGAGGTTGGAGAACACAGTGCAAGAGACTAGACTTGAGACCATTCCTTCACAAGATGACAGAGCTCAGTCTTCTCCTGTAATGTTTGATGAGGTTGGAGAACACAATGCAAGAGACTTGAGACCATTCCTTCACAAGATGACAGAGCTCAGTCTTCTCCTGTAATGTTTGATGAGGTTGAAGAACACAGTGCAAGAGACTTGAGACCATTCCTTCACAAGATGACAGAGCTCAGTCTTCTCCTGTAATGTATGATGAGGTTGGAGAACACAGTGCAAGAGACTTGAGACCATTCCTTCACAAGATGATAGAGCTCAGTCTTCTCCTGTAATGTATGATGAGGTTGGAGAACACAGTGCAAGAGACTTGAGACCATTCCTTCACAAGATGACAGAGCTCAGTCTTCTCCTGTAATGTTTGATGAGGTTGGAGAACACAGTGCAAGAGACTTGAGACCATTCCTTCACAAGATGACAGAGCTCAGTCTTCTCCTGTAATGTTTGATGAGGTTGGAGAACACAGTGTAAGAGACTTGAGACCATTCCTTCACAAGATGACAGAGCTCAGTCTTCTCCTGTAATGTTTGATGAGGTTGAAGAACACAGTGCAAGAGACTTGAGACCATTCCTTCACAAGATGATAGAGCTCAGTCTTCTCCTGTAATGTTTGATGAGGTTGGAGAACACAGTGCAAGAGACTTGAGACCATTCCTTCACAAGATGACAGAGCTCAGTCTTCTCCTGTAATGTTTGATGAGGTTGGAGAACACAATGCAAGAGACTTGAGACCATTCCTTCACAAGATGACAGAGCTCAGTCTTCTCCTGTAATGTATGATGAGGTTGGAGAACACAGTGTAAGAGACTTGAGACCATTCCTTCACAAGATGATAGAGCTCAGTCTTCTCCTGTAATGTTTGATGAGGTTGAAGAACACAGTGCAAGAGACTTGAGACCATTCCTTCATACAGAATCCCTCCAGATCCTTCAGAGTCTTTGGTCTTCGCTTGTAGACTCTCCTCTTCATCTCACCCCACAGGTTTTCAATGGATTTCAGGTCAGGGGACTAATGTAATGGAGGGCCATTGTAAAACCTTGATTCTGTGGTTAGTGAACCAGTTTTGTATAGATTTAGAGGTATACTTTGGACCCTTGTCCTGTTGGAATATCCAACCACAACCCACATTTAGCCTTCTGGCAGAGGCAGACAGATTCTGATCTATAAACTCCTGGTATTTGATGGAGTCCATGATGCCATGTATTCTAACAAGGTCCCCAGGGCCTTTGGAGGAAAAACAGTTCCACAACATCACAGATCCACCACCATACTTCACACTGGTGATAAAGCTCTTTTTTTGCATAACTATGCCTCTTATTATATAACTATGCCAGAATATCTTAATGATTTACTCATTCCTTACTGTCTTCCTAGATTACTTCGCTTTCAAAGTGCTGGCTATTTGAAAATTCCTATTATATCTAAAATTACAATGGGTGGCAGAGCCTTCTCTTACAGAGCTCCTTTTTTATGGAATATACATCTACCCGCAGATGTATATTGAAAAACACATAAAGATATTTTTACATGCACCTCTATATCTTCTCGAACATACACATAAACATATACAGTACATATATATATATATATATATAGTATATATACATACTTGTACCTACATATCCCTCCATATACATTTAATTACTCATTTAAATATACACTTAAGTCATATGACTGCAATATTCAATCCATTTTCTCCATATGTTATCAACACTGTGTTTTTGATCTCTAATTATGTATGTTAATCCATAATAAACACCTCCCACCATTTCTGTATTTTTGGTTTGCATATTTGACGCCAATTACATGTGATTACTTTTAATGCAGTTATTCTGAAAATTCTTGACAAATATTTATCTTTTTCTTCTACTAGTCATACCGAGAAGATAATACCTAACGTCCAGTTGGAAATGTACTTTTATTACCATCTGAATGTCTTTGTGTATTGTTTCCTAAAATTATTTGAATATTGGACAGAACCATAAAATATGAGATTTGAGGTTGGCAAGGTAATCCATTAGCTATTAACTACTTAATCGGGTATAGGATTGATTTCCTCCTGGTAGCGTTCGGCGCTGTCTGTTTTGTACATTTCTGTTCTCTAGAAGACAGTTTTTCTTTGTGCTTTCATTTTGGTTTTGCACTCTTCCAGCTTTGAGCTAATATAGCCGAGGGTGTTCTTTTGTTTGCTAAGTTTCCCGTTCTATTTGAGTTCGGGAGATATACTTGGTATTCACTAGTTTACTAGTTTGCCCGTTTTTGTGGGTTGATTTTCGTTTTTTGGCTGTTTAGCCTTAAGGAATTATGTTCCTGTCTTTTCTTTCTCCCTGTATTATTTTCTTTCCCAGTTATTGGTCCTCACGGTTGTGAGCTGACTTGTTCTGATTCCCCCACCTTCGCCTTTGAATCTATGAAACATTAAGAAACCCATTACAACTGGGGAGTTTTTTTTTGTTCGTTCTTTGTCTCGCCACCGTTGAGTGTTTTTTTCTCCCCTACCGGGGAGTTTTTTTACCTCGTTTTGCTGGTTGGGGGCTAAGGCCTGATGTTTTACTCTATTTTTCTTCTGTTTTCCTGTGCAGCGTCTTTGTGACAGTTATCTGTAAAAAAAACGCTTTACAAATAAAATTTTATTGAATTGAATTATTATGCCAAACCCACCTTAGGTATTTATTGTCAAAAAGCTAAATTTTCATCTTGTCTGACCATAGCACCGGCTACAATCTAAATTCTGGTATCAGTTAGCAAACTCTATTTGCTTACATTTGTGGTATGATGGCAGCAGAGGCTTTCTTCTGACAAGCCTTCTAAATAGCTTGTTGGCATAGAGGTGGCATCTAATTGTACTTTTGAATACTTGGTGACCCCAGGATGCAACCAACTTCTGCAATTTTCCAACTGTGATCTTTAGAGCATTTTTTGCCCCTCAAACCATCCTCCTTACTGTGTGTGGGGGCAAACTACACTTGTGTCCTTTTCCAGTCAGGGTCATTATGGTGTAAATAGTTAGTTTCAGACTTTAAGCTATTTATAGCCATTGCCTAATCTATTAAGGTCAATAACCTTCTGTCTTATTTAATTTATGTTCTCTGATCTTCCCCATATTGATGGATGACTAAGGCTGTGCTCAGATGGCTCACTTATTTACTCCCTCCCTATGCACTACTGCTACATAGAACACTAGATAGGGATTCACTGGTGAAAAAAGGAGACGATTTCGGACACTACCGTTTCTGAGCAGGTTACTTAGCAACGCGCGACGCTTGCGTGACAGCGGTCAGCGGCTTGGTGAGAAAGCATGCAAGAAACGATAAAAAAGTTATTTTTTTAATTTTGAACAAGGGTTTTGTTATCTCGTTGTAGGTAGATAGGTAAGTTAGGTAACTAGGTAGCTAGCTAGCTAATTAAGTAGCATTTTCCATTAAACATAATAAATAATTAAATGTAAAAAATAGTTAACACTTTGTAATATATTTAATCTACCACGTTTATTTATATTCCGGTTATAAAGCTGACTAAACTGATTTAACATACAAGATGAAACTTGCATTTATATTTACATTTGTAGACCAGCGAAGGCTCAGCCGTCGCCATCTTGACCAAACCATCCGGTGATGGAGTGTACATCGTTTGTACCCTACATATTGTGATGCATTGTGGTGGATATCGAGTGAACTATTTAGGGTGTCAAATTTGATATTTTGAATTCGGACACCCTACAAAATGGCCGATAGCCTAAATAGTGCCCTATATAGTGAATGGGGAGCGATTTCGGACATAGCCTAAGGCAGGGGTGTCAAACTCCAGTCCTGGAGGGCCACAGTGTCTACAGGTATTTGTGGTTTCCTTTTAATTAGCACCCAGTTAAAGCTTTTTTTAGCCAATCAGTGACTTAAATTAATCACTTGTGCTGAAACACACCAAAAACCAGCAGACACTGCGGCCCTCCAGGACCGGAGTTTGACACCCCTGGCCTAAGGGGTTTTGGCCTGTGTGTCACATCATATTTGTACCCCAGTGACACAGAAAGTTGGGAATGGCCACATAATAGTTCCTAAAGTCTCCGGTGTGCTTTAAAAAAGTAAAATATGAATGGGAATATACTTCAATTAGGTTTTGTTTGTAACTATTTCTAGCATTGACGATAATTGTGACTTTTTCTTTGTTGAAATTTTTTTTTTTAATTAATAGATTTACCTAAATTAACTATTCGATTTTTCTCATCTATTGAGTGTAAGTGCAGCCTGATAAACAAACAACGACATTTTTTATAGCCTTTTTTGCTAATATTTTTCAGGATTGCCAATGATTCTGGCGGGCACTGTAGCTAGCATATGAAAAACTAATTGGAGTGTCATCACCATAAACAACTAGCACCAGACAGTATGTGGACACATCCACATGTAAAAATGTAAATGTGTGGACATTATTGGAGGATGAAAGCTAACTTTGTTTCAACATAAATTCACATTACAAACATTGTTTTTTCAATGCATTTTGTTTTATTTAAGGTTATATCTTTCTTCTTCTTTCTGTAAGTTATTGTTTAATTGTGTGTTTGACAAAAAAATTCGCGTGTATCCACGTCAAAGTTAAAGAAAAAGTTTGAATGCACAGAATTTTAACATCTCTGTCAGACAGTACTATGCCAGAAAGACCTACTTAGACAAAGCACTTCTCTTCATCCTTGAATCTTCATTCCCAACCATCTGGAAGTGATTCTCAATTTTCTTCTCCCAGTATTTTGTTAATTTGTATTTATCATGAATCCGTGCCAAACTCATTTGCTGAAAATGAGTGGAAAGGTCATTTATGATTTAAAATGTAGCATTTTTCATCCATATGAAATTTAAAATACATTTTATGTTGTACGTCTAATTTTCTCTCTTATGTCATGTAATTACTCTTATGCGGAATCTAAAAAATGGTACATTTAATTACAGTTTAAGTACTGGCTACATGTGTGAAATTTATTATTTTCTTATTCTAAAACGGGGAGGAAACCTCATGGCAGTTTTTCATTTATTACCCTCCTTCTCCAGCAGTGAAATTCAACATGTCCAAGAAATTCATGCAAAACACCTACATAATTAGAAGGCTCTTACAACCAGTAATTACCATGATATATTGGCATAATATACTTACAACTCAGTGGTTAATTGCATAGTGTGTCTCAGAAAAAACCTACGGCTGGAGGAAGACTGATAAAACACATGCATTTTATCACCTGCTAACTAAAATACAGATAATCACCTGATTAGACTGAATATGTTTTTTGTTGAAATGCTGTGGCAATAACAGGATTAAACCAGAACAATTGGCAATTGTAAGACTTACACATTACACAATAAAAATAAAAATACACTAAAGATGTTCCTTTTTAATGAAAATAAATGCACAGCTCATAATAAAAGCAGAAAATGCGACAATTTCCAGAATCATGAGACAGACAGACAGAGAGAGAGAGAAAGAAAGAGAAAGAGAGAGTGAGAGAGTGAGAGAGTGATTACACATGCAATCGCAGTACATTATTACAAGCGCTTTCAGAAATGTTCCATACACACTAAGCCACTATCGCAGCTGTGAGCCACAATCTCCTCTACAGACTTGTGGCCCTTCTCATGTGTAATGAGATTGCCATTGTGAGCATAAACAAAAATAAAAAGTTCCTGCACACAGAGAAAAGCGAGACTTACTGCAATGGGTAAACTTGACTTCAGCGAGGGGAGAGAGAGCAGATGTCTCTGATTCAGAGTGGCAGGGGTACTAACCCTAGGAGTGATGGATAAATCAAACCCCAATCGCTCACTACGTCCGGTTATGTACAGACTAGAGAGCAGGGGGTCTCTGACTTACCCTGACTTTGAAACCCAATGGGGAATTTTACCATTCCTCTCATTGCGCGATGCGCTAATTTCTAATGACACTGGACTTAGCGAAAGTGCAACATTTCAGTTTCTGCCCGCCAGCAGGTGACACGCGGGCTTAAAAACCACGCTCCATTCTGCCATTTGGAACACAGAGAAGGATGCCTCATACATTCCCGCCCGGAGTGCCAGGCATACATCCTCATCCAATTTAACGTGATGTTATTGGTTCAATTCAGTTTCCCAAACGTTGGCACCCTTGACACAGTATCAGCAGTATAGCTGGGCCTAGTCTTGTGTCTCATATTACCGCACTGAACAACTGAGGCTTGTATCACATATCAGATTTTCATACATGCCCTGAAATGAAACGACAGCATGCCGAACAATTGACACAGACATGCCTATCAACCTGCCAGGGTGCTGAGGGAGACTTATGACCAAGGTGCTCTGTGGCTGTTGTGGGTTTCATCACCCTGGAAACATGCTGCTTCTGCTCTCTGGAGATGGAGGTTCCACTATAACAGTGATGGGTGACTCATCGCTCCTAAGATATCTTAATCACCATGACCATTGTTTTGTCTAACAGCGATTTGCATCTATATGACTGACGTGCTGTAATTAGAGGTAGCAAAGAACAAAGCAGACTAGAACTGCAGGCAGAGAGAGAGAGAGAGAGAGAGAGAGTTTTGAGTTTTAAGGTCTCCTTTAATGCACAGAACAAGGGATGAGACCTATGTATTCACATATTTACAAACAAACAGAAAATAATAAAATAAAATTAATATTAAAATTACAAAGAAAAAAAAGAAAACCATTACCAAAAAACCAAAGGAAAATAGCAAGTTGGCTATTAACTACAATACAATTCCAAATAACAAAAGGCAAAATGGTGTCAGTCTTGACTGGGATGGAAGCTTCTCATTGCGGACCCGTGGCCCCCTCTGGCCAATCGAGTACCCGCAATCTTGCCTATTGAGCCACACATATAGAGCTCCGTAGTTCCGCCCCCTCCTATCCCTGGCTGGACCAAACTTTGACATATATGTGATACAAAGTCCAATATATACTCACCACCGCGTTTAAATCAAATTTGAATCATATAATTAACAGAGTTTGAGAAACATAACTACACTACCCAGAATCCCCAGTCGTACATCGTCGGTTCCCGATTTTGCTAGTTAATGCAGTTATCGGCCACTCTGCTGGCGAAAATGGCTATCACTCGGTCTGCTCTTGTAACTTATTATGGAAGTATCTACCGGCCAGAGAAGTAGCTACTGGTAGCTCTGCTAGCAAAAATGCCTATCACTTTGTCTTATTATAGAAGTGAAACTAAACGTATCACCAAGGGCGAGAATCACTATCAGTCTGGTCATGTCAAAAGTTTCAGCTTTATGGCTTTCACTCCAGCAGTGGTGGTGAGCGAGTAGCCTGGATGTTGTAGTCGTTTTAGTTGTTTTTTTGAAAACATGTTTATTGCTTATTTGTTGGACATCATTTCAAATTTTACTATATACTATACTCATTTTATCAATTATTTTAAAATGTGACAACCCCTCTCTTGGATGTTTTGAACTTCTAGTTGCCTGAGTATAGAAAAAAAAAACATTTTCAGTCCATTGACTCCCATTATATTTTTTTCCGAATAGTGGCACCAGACGTTCGTCACCAAAGTAGGCAGGACTACCGAGCTCTATAGGGCCTGTTTTACGAAGACCTTTGCATGTGCAAAACCAATAACATGATCGATCAATGATTGGTCATGGAATTCTTTTTGCACCAATCATTGCTTGTTTTGTATAATACTTACTGCTCTCATACCACTTTATGATTATATCACTTTATATCCTAAAAAGTATGTATTTTTTCAGAAATATAGATAGATGACAAGACACCTCCCCTTTTGAATGTGTGTGGATATTAATGCTATAAAAGAGAACATTCTCCCCCTAAAAAAAATCTATTATAAAAAGCAATTATTTCACATTGTACGATGCTGAAAACATCAGAGATGAAAATAATTTGATCAGCTATGTGGAAAACAAAATTATGAGCATGCATTCACTTAATTAAACTATTTAAATTTACCAACAAATTATGACTTCATTCAGCACTTTCCATGGACTAAACATGCTTTACACATAAAGAGATTTTTAAAAAACAAAACAGTAGAATTAAAGGACCATAATAAAACATGAAATAATGAAAACTGGTTAATTATAGATTAAAAGTCGGCTTAAGAAAGATTTGGTGCTGACAGCCTGTGCATTTCTGAGAGGGAAGGGAATGAACCCCAAAAGCAGGAGGGTAGAGTTAGAAAAGGCTCTGTCTCCCATGGCGCTCAGGCTGGTAATGGGAACTGTCAGAAGACCAATGGATCTGAGGGAGCAGGCAGAGGTTGTAGGAGTGAAAAGGTTCAATGAGATATAGCTAGGGCAGAACCACAAAGGGCTTTGCAAGGGAGAAAAATTTTGAAGATTACTCAAGAAAGTATGGGGAGCCAGTGCAGTTTTCTGAGTGTGGAGATGATCAAGTGCCATGGGAGCTCTGAATTAAAGAGCTGGGAGAAATGTTTTTAACATGAATGCAGTTTAATGTTCTGAGAGAGCAGGACATCAGACATGAGAGCACTGAACGAATCCAGACTAGTGATAAAAGTGTGGCCGAATACGAAAAAAAAAAATCTGACGCATCCAACACTGTTGATGTTTCAGTAATGGTGTGTGCTCCCACATGATTGTAGAATCCAAGAGGAAACATTATTTCCTGACAACTGGGGGTCACGAGCGCTGACGTGATCAGTTCTGATGTTAAATTTGGAATTTGGTTTAAATTGACTTTGGCCCTCCAGAGGCAATTTCCACCTGGTTTCTACTAGTTTTATTTAAATGTCAATATCATAAAAATATTCCCTGCACATTCATGGTTTAAAGTTTGAATTCAAGAAGAAGCTGTAGCTTATAATTCAGAAATTTACAACAGCATACATTTATTTCAGAATAGTCACATACAGTATATAGATAATAATAATAACATACGTTGCCTAATGTATTTAACAACAACTGCAATGTATTCCAGCCCTAAGTGCAACGGGTGCTCGCTGTGGATATCATATACAATGTTCTCCACTATTATTGGCACCCCTGGTAAAGATGAGTAAAAAGGGTGATAAAAAATTCACCGTTTGGTGAATTAGCTTAATCTCACACTGAAAAAATGTCCCTCATAAAAAAATAATTATTTTTAACAAAACCACATGTGCCACAATTATTGCCACCCCTGCATTTATATATAGAATAAAGTAATAATTTTAAATATTTGGTCGCATATTCTTTGCATGTCATGACTTCCTGATGTATGTGACCCAACAACATTAAAAAACTCTTGATATCTTATTTTCTGGTATTCTTACAAGCGATACTATAACGTCTCTGCATTTGAATGGATCTCTATGGGAATTGGGGGTGGTTAGGGTTAGCCTTAAACCATCACTCTGCTGCCAGAAATACAGTAGATATGGATGGATAACTTGAAGGGTTTCTTCTCCTGACTTATTTTTCTATAGAGTTCAATAAGGAAATTTGTCAGGAGAAACAACTCTTAAAGTGATCCATCCATATCTACTGCATATCTGGCAGCAGAGTGATGGTTTGAGGCTTGTTTGATACATCAGGCCTTTGAGGACTTACAGCCATTTCACCAACCATGTATTCCATACTGTTCCAGCATAATTTTCCACCCCCCAAGTCCCACCCCCCAATTCCCATAGAAATCCATTCAAACACAGAGAAGTTATAGTATCGCTTGTAAGAGTTCCAGAAAATAAAATATCAAGAGTTTTTTATATTGTTGGGTCACAGACATCAGAAAATCATTTTCAAATAATTTTGGCCCAAAATAAGAAACCAGATTTTGGTTGATTCTATCAGTGGGAATAAAGGTCAGAGATGTACCAAAATAAATGCTGTTCTACAGACTGTGGAAGCACTCAGAATAACAGGTACATTTAATTTTCTCTTCATGCATGCACAACACTATCCTAGTAACTATGTTGTTATAGCTTCATAATGCCATGTCTTTCCATTCAAAACGTAGGCTTCTCAGATGCAGCATAAAAAAGAAAACATACACTGCAACCGGCTATTTTTAAGTATTTTTTTCTGTTGCTTTTTGTGGTTGTTTTGTTGATGTGGTATGCATTCAAGGTAAGATTCTCTATTCCAGACAACATAAAACTGGCCAATGCTGGTCTGTATGGGTTTGCCAGGTGAGTGTACGAATGCCTTTAGGCACACCTGACCACAGAAGAGGCATCCTCTGCCATGGTATTACCTCACACTTCCACTTGCCTCATGCCTCTCACTGTGCACCACATCAGTTAGACACAAGCCATGACCTGGTCAGCACCTTCCTGTCAAACCCTCTCCCGATCAACGTCAGAGTTTATTAACAACACAATGTATGTATTTGGCTTGTACAGCACCATGCCGGGTCACTGTTTTAAAAGTGCAGTAATAAGTATAGCGCTCCCTGTGGTGATTGACTGGGGCTTTTACGAAGCTCCCTGGAAGTACTCAGTAGGAGTTATAATATTCTTTGTCAATTAATGATGCGCTGCAGCCCAGGGAAACCAAGAGACATAAGAATAAAAGACAGAGCATACAGTGTAAAGATTGTAGTCAGAGAAAATAATGAGGTCCAAAGTATACACTGATTAGTGTATACTAAAGAAAAAAGAAAGCTAAAAAGAAACATGGCAGTAATGTGTGCACCATCCCTGATACCCCATGAGCAAACATATCATTGGCGAAAATCCTACATCCTGCAGCAGTACTCTTTTGCCTAAATTGAGAAATTCCAGTGACATTCAGGTCATATAATGAGGCTTGTGATACACATGGTGAGCGATCGAGATAGGAAATGAAGATCTGCAGGATTATTGGTCTTTCTTGGCAGAGACCACACTCAAAAGAGTGGGAACCAGGATTAATGAGAATATTCTAACCAGGGTCAGTCCAAGACACAACCACACAGATTATTGGTGATTACTTGTGCATGAAGCAGAAATACAGACTGGACTGCTGTAGTCCAAATCAATGGCACGTGGAAAATAATTAAGCAATGTAATGCACTGGAGGTGTGAGAAGGCCAGAGTTTAAGACAGAAGTAAAAAAAGTTTGAAAGTTTCAGAGCTTAAGAAACATGCTGTGTTGCATGTCATGTTATAATCAGTGTTACACATTGTAACTTTTAGGTTTTTGGTGACCTTACGTTAGTGCTTGGTTAACTTGCACTTGTGCTTTGCTGATATTGTATCTTTACTGGCTGGTCTGGGAATGGTGGTGCCCATTTTAATCACTTCTGCTTACTGTTTTTCCTATATTGTCCATGGATAAGTCTGTCTGCTAAATGAATGCAATGCAATGTCCTAGCATTGCTTGTGAATCAGCTTCCACCTTTAATGATTTGCAGTTTCGCCAAACTAATGGGTGTTCATTGTTATAATTTACATATATCAGCATCCTCGGGAAGCCACTCACCAACTACTTTATCATTGTAAAAAGTAAAAACTTCCCATTTGGAAAGTCTTTAAAAACAAGTATTTATTTATGTATTTATTTATTTAATGTTTATTTGATAGGGACAGATACATTCAAACATTGATTACTGTAAAACAATATGGCGATGAAATTGTGTCATTGTCCCTATTCCAAACTTTCCAGGTGATGTCTTTGCCACTTCTGCAACAATCTTCTAGTTCTGTTGTGAAAGCTCCGCAGAAAGCTATACTTACGGTCGGTTCTCACAGCATAAATTGTATGTCATTTACAAACAAGATGGGAAAATATGGCAAGATGATACTTAAAGGAATAGTACTACAACAAAAAAAAAAATTGAACTTGGAACTAGTGTTGCAAACTATTCTTTTTTCTAACTGCATTTCTAAATGTTTTTCTTCAGCAATACTACATGAGGGGTCATCTGAAGAGAATGTGGTCTTTATGTGTCACATCCAAATGTCAAATAACAAAAATTGCCTCATGGAAGAAGACATAATTTATATGAATGTTGTAAACAGCTGAGGAAAAATTACACTCCAGAAAGAATATGTTTATACTTGGTCGTCAAGTTAATTTTTAAGTTTTAAATTGTAACTTTGTAGACAGACAGACAGACAGACAGACAGACAGACAGATAGATAGGGGAGACCGAGTACAGTTTTACCATGAGTACAGTTCAAACACTCAAAATAACTTTTTTGCTTTACAAGCTTGAACTGTCATATTGGCTGTGCACATGCGTAGTATCGCCCTCTTTTTGTTTCTGGATAGATTCTTATGCTCACGTGACCACTTAGATAGTTATGATCCTTGATCACTTCTCTAAAAATGGCATCTTTACTGATGTGTCAAGATGCTAGCTTTTTGTGAAATTGAGACAAATGTGCAAGGTGGTCAGTTGTGTTCAGATCTAACACAGTGTTACAACTGTACACACAATCGGAAAACTCCAACAGCTCAAAATCTCGCTCACTGGTCCAGCAAGCACTTATAGAGACCAGCACTGATTTAAATGGACATCCAGACATCGGTTCAGAAATCAGAAATAAATTAAAGCATTTATCACAGTACAATATAACAAGTTTTTTAGAGCCAAACTACTCATTTGAATCTGTTTTCTTCCAGTGTTTGAAAAAAAAAACATGTTAATAAATATTTTACAGCCTGATTGCATGTTTACATCAGATTGATACATTTGCAATGGAACAATATTTAATTGCAAACTGAATTGAAATTAAATAGCAAATATAGGAAAATTGTTGTAGAGGATAAAGCAATGTTATTTTGATTAGGCTACTACTTATAGTTTAGAGCTTTAAATGAGTGTTACAACTGTCCCATGGTACTGTTATAACATGAGAACAGTTGGAACAAATGTATTCCTTGTCTTTACACACTAATTGTGGAATATATAAGCTATTTACATACATTTTTGACTCAAAATTGGTTGGGAGACAGATGTAAGAAGCTTTTATAGTCAAGGTGTTTAACATTAATAGTTTTTGTGTTATCTTTTTGCATGATAACATATATTTATATATTCCACAATTGTGACAGCTCAAGAAAATTCAAACCAACACAGGGTACTAGATAATAATATTCTGCTTTGGTACTCTGTGTTGTACAGCTCCAGTCTAAAAGTGAATTACAAAAGCGCCTCTGACAGTTTCATATGGCTAAAGATATAATAAAGCTGAGAGAGGCTAAAGAAAAAAGTGGGTAAATGCACATTTCAGATGTTGATTTATATATTCAAAATGCCTACTAAAAAACAATAACATTTTTCTTTGCACGGCTCTAAATAGTTGCTTGGTTAGTATTATAGAAAATGTCCCTTAAGCCTTGCACACACATTGGTTTTCTAAATGGCAAGAAAGTGTACTGAGAGTGAACCTGACACATAAGATTGGGTTACTGCTGAATTGGTGGCACTAACCCACTACAGAATTTGGACTTGAGTCTCACCACCTCTGGACTTGCCATTGATTTTCTAACCATAGTTGCTAATGTGTAGCGCTGCCCTATGGCATTGTACAGCTTTGAACTCCATGACACACAATGTTCCAAGCTGTTTCTTTCGAGAGACCCAGCCTTTCCTTTCCATTTGTTTAGCTTCTGTTTGTAATAGGAGGTACCTCAGGTTGGATTAAATAAATCACAATACTCCAGTCACAGCCCAGGAGATTCCTTATCTTCCTCCAGCATATAGCTTTTGCTAGGTACTGTCTTCTTTTGTATGCTATTCTATACATGTATTTTATCATTTTATTTTTTCAGTGGTTTTACATGAAACAGTACTAACCTCCAGAAGAAGGAAAAAAAATCTGTTTTTTTGGGAAGACATTCGATTAAGGGTTATTTTTCTCACTGGCTGTTGGCAGCCCTTGTCCATTGCTTGTGAAACCTTACATTAAACAGGAATTGGTCAAATTTACGACCCTCAACTGAACTCACAGCTCAATGAATTCACAGCCTGCAGGTGGGAGGAAGAGCAATTATCGCCATGCACAGGTACATGACACCCCGCTCAGTCTAAGGTATTATGCCAAACTGTGACTTCAGCACACGTGGGATCTCAATTAGTATGGTAGCAACAGTAGCAAGCCCATAATGATTACTAAAAGAGTTAAACCAGGGCTAAAATCGCAGCATGTGTACTAGGGTTTCTGTGCTTGATATTCATTATTTCGACTTCATTATGAACGTGTCACAGACTTGCTGCTACAACCATAAAGGTCATTTTAATGAAGAATATTAAGTGTAAAAGTGCAGAATGAAAAAGTACATTTCAAATTTTCACAATGACAAAATTTCAAATAATTATACCACTTTAGAAATGTATCAATGTATAAGCAATGTAAAGTATGCTTTTATTAAAATACTCAGTAAAATGTAAATGCAGAACAAGTTATGTAAATGTGCATGAGTATACATTAATCAACACAGTATAACACCAATTCAATTAAACTTATGGGATATCGATCTGTCCAGTTAGAAAGCGTAAACGATTGTGAATCAATTTCACCTGCTTTGGTGCAAATGAAAGTGACAACAGATAGACAGGAGAGGCAACAGCAAGACAACCCCCAAAAAGTAAATGGTGGTGGCCACAGACCTTTTCTTTCTCCTTATCCTTGCTGACTGATTTTTCTCTAGTTTTGCATTTTGCTAGTGCCCTTGTAACTACTGCTAGCATGAGGCGGTACCTGCAGCCCATTCAGGTTGCACAGGTAGTCCAGCTCCTCCAGAATGGCACATCCATATGTGCCGTCACAAGAAGGTTTGCTGTGTCTCCCAGCACAGTCTCAAGAGCGTAGAGGAGATACCGGGAGATGGGCCATTACACGAGGAGAGCTGGACAGGGCCGTAGAAGGGCAACCCAACGGCAGGACCGGTATCTGCTTCTTTGTGCAAGGAGGAACAGGAGGAGCACTGCCAGACCCCTACAAAATGACCTCCAGCGGGCAACTCGTGTGCATGTTTCTGACCAAACTGTCAGAAACAGACTCCATGAGGGTGGCATGAGGGCCCGACGTCCTGTAGTGGGACCTGTGCTCACAGCCCAGCACCATGCAGCTCGATAGGCATTTGCCTGAGAACACCAGAATTGGCAGGTTCACCATTGGGGCCCCGTTCTCTTCACAGATGAGAGCAGGTTCACACTGAGCACATGTGACAGACGTGAAAGAGTCTGGAGACGCCATGGCTACTGTTACGCTGCCTGCAACATCATCCAGCATGACCGGTTTGGTTTAATTGACGTGTGATGATTAAGTGTTCCCTTTTGAGCAGTATATATATATATATATATGTACAGTGTACTTCAATACACATAATTTACCAGGACTGTTCCTGACAAAATATCTAAGAAAAAATGACATATCTATATTGTTGTTTGTTGTGTTTTTACATTAAAGAGCACAAATACACACTGTGCCATAATGTTTGAAACCTATTGTCATATGCAGGTTCTTGGAAAAATAATAAACTGTATGTGTGGGGGGGGGGGGGGGGCGCATGTCATTATTTAAGCAAAATTTACTGTGATCGGCACATCACATAGCAATGAGGACAAAGATTGGTTGTATGAAAAGTTAATCTACTCCTGGTCTTTATTGTAAAGCAGGTTTGTGTCTAATTATTATCCTGCACAAATGGGCTGCAGAGTGATGCAATACAAGGTAAATTAATGAAATTAAATCAGCCTACTTCCATTTGAGAGATTCCTGAAGTCCTGTCCTCCTGTCTTGCTACTTGTTCATACTAGTAGCCTAAGGGGCTACGTCGCCTTGAATTTCTTTGTGCAAATGTTTTAACCACGGCTTGTAGGTCCTGCTTGCAGGCCTGACTGTTTTCGATACTGAATACTTTGTCTTGAGACATGGTGCTTCTAAGGTAGCCTAGTTTTTTTGATTAGTTTCAGTTTTGAAAATGATCGCTCTGCAGAAGCCACAGTCACAGTTTCCGAGGCATTTAAGCTCATTTGAACAATTACATCAGGGAAACTGGGCAGAAGGGAGTGGTGCTTTAAATAGGCTACGGCAGTTCAGCAAGATCTTTAATTGAGCCCATCTTGTTCTCCTTAACTTTCGGCCTCAGTGTGTTAGGGGAAGAGATTAATTGTATAAAAAACTCTGAGGACAACCTATACCGGAGAATAACGCTAATAGCAAGTCTCTCATGAACATAAACAAAGTTTAATATCACAAGGTCGCTAGTACCTGGCTATACCTGGCTCAATGTACTATAGAATGACAAAGAAGAACCGGGGAAGCGGAAGTGAGGAACTTATATACCCCGCAGGTAGAAGCACAGGTGAAAAAAATAACGAGTCAGACAAAGGATGGGCCCTCTCCACACGGGGCCTCCCTGCATCACAGGGGCGTGTGCTACGCCACTGTCATCAGTTCCACACCCCACCAGATTCAAAGATGTTTCAATGTCCTTACTGTATAGAAGAAGGGTTTGTATGTATTTTGCAAAGACAAGCCTGTCACATCCCCTGCTGTTTCCTGAAATGCTTCTCCTGTCACATCCCCTGCTGTTTCCTGAAATGCTTCTCCTGTCACATCCCCTGCTGTTTCTCGACATGCTTCTCCTTCCTTTTTCTTGTCTCTTCTTTAGGTGCTGGTGGTAAAAAGGAAGGAAAATACTGACACACGGTGAAGAATCTGACAGTTTGCGACTCCGTGCGTATGGAAAATCAAGAGAATGATCTTTGAATCTCCATAATACCAGAAACAAAATTTTATTTTTGTTTCCAGAAAAAAAAAAAAAAAATGAAAAAAAGAGGAAAACTACCATTAATTAAGAGCACTCAAAATGGACATTATTTTCATCACATTGCTGCTCACTAGCTTTTTTTGTGGTTGAGACAAAAAAAGGCTGCCTAATTGTGCTGTGCTTGCTGCTGCTTAGAGCTAATGATGAATCCCTAACCAAGAAAGAGGTTTTGATTTGTATGAACTAATAGGGCAAACAGAAAGGAAATCTATAAAATGTGAAACAGCAAATTAAACTACAATGTAAAGTGTATGAATGCTTCAGCGGTTCACCAAATTGCACTTGTTTTAACCAGTTATCCAGTTACTGTAAGCTGACTCCTGCATTATCACTTGAGAGCTGATCAAGGAACATATTTCCCATGTACATATCACAACTTTACTCAATGTCAAAATCAGACACCAGATCAGCACTATACTTTTTAACACGAGCCTATGACAATCACAGTGTAGAACAGGACACTATGAGGGATCTCTGTCCGAAAACAGAGATGGGAATATTGGAGATCCAAATGCACGTAGTTGACCAGTCTTAAAGTGTTCGTAAGAACACCACTAATACGGGCAATAATCCGTAGTGGAGAAACAACTAGAAATGAAAGACTAAACCTCGCAATGTAACCGAGGAGCTCGCTAAATGAGCAAAACAAAGGAATAAGCACTAACGCTTATCTAACTCCGTTTGTTGGAGCGAACAAAGAAAACCAAAACTATAAGACCCCTATAACTGGAGTCAGCGCAGTTAGAGCGCTCGTCGGTAGAAACGGTAACTAAAAGAAAATAAGCAGACACGCTTATCTTACTCCCGTTATTGGAGTGAAAACTAAAAGGAAAACCGAGAACTCAACAACCCAAACCTTTCCTGGGGAAGAGCACTCGTAAGTAAAGTAAATAACGAAAGAAACAAAAGAACCTTCCTTTCTTTCTAACACCCTATTTTCTAAACCCTTTTCGTTTTTTAAACTATCTTACTTTCTATTTCTCTATACCTTGTTACCGGCTCGAATGTTAAGTGGAAACAACATGGAAGCAATGAGAGCATCCAGAAGCGGGGTATAAATAGTGAGCGGAATTACCTGCCAGGTGAACTCACTAATGGCCAGGTGAACTCACTAATGACAAGGTGAAAACAAAACCTGTGACGGAACACAGGGAAATCCGATAGATTACCGGTAAACGATAACGACGAATAAAACGACGTAGAGATAAGGGAAGAAAAGTCAGATCCATGACAGGACCCCCCCTCTAAGGAACGGCACCGGACGTTTCCACAACCTTATCTCTGCGGAAGTCGGTGATTAACTGCGGGTCCAGGATGTGTCTCGATGGAACCCAGCAACGTTCCTCCGGACCATAACCTTCCCAGTCCACAAGAAACTGCCACCCTCTACCTACACGTTTCTCGGCCACAATGCGGCGAACGGTATAAGCCGGACCCCCTTCTATGAGTCGGGGAGGCGGAGGTGGTCTCTCAACTGGGGCGAGGGGGCTTACGAGTACCGGTTTCAGACGGGAGACGTGAAAAGTGGGGTGGATGCGCATTGAGCGCGGCAGTTGCAATCGAAATGTGACTGGGTTGATTCTTTTAATAATCTTGAAAGGGCCCACAAAACGAGGAGCGAGTTTGCGGGACTCGACCCGCAACGGAAGGTCCCGCGTGGTAAGCCAAACCCGTTGTCCCACTCTATAGGATGGTGCAGCTCGACGATGCCTATCAGCCGCAACTTTTTGTTTAGCCGAAGCCCGTATAAGAGATGACCGCACTTGTCTCCAAACCGACCGACACCGCAGAACGAAAGATCCTACGGAGGGTACCTCCACCTCCTTCTCGAGCTCAGGAAAAAGAGGTGGTTGGTAACCCAACTGAGCCTCGAAGGGGGAGAGGCCGGTGGAGGCGTTACGCAGCGTGTTATGAGCGTACTCAGCCCAGGCGAGATGACGGCTCCAGGAGGTAGGCTTGGATGCGGCAAGGCAGCGAAGAGTATTCTCTAGAGTCTGATTAGTACGCTCTGTCTGGCCGTTAGTCTCCGGGTGGAACCCGGAAGATAAACTAACCGAAACCCCCAGCAGAGAGCAAAACGCCCGCCAAAACTTGGCGGCGAACTGAGGGCCGCGATCGGACACCACATCCGACGGAAGGCCATGCGGACGAAACACATGGTCAATCATAAGTTGCGCTGTCTCAGGTGCCGAGGGCAGCTTGGACAGCGCAATAAAATGGGCCGCTTTGGAAAAACGGTCGACCACCACTAAAATGGTAGTATTGCCTGAAGATAACGGCAACCCCGTGATGAAGTCCAGGGAAATATGACTCCAGGGACGGGTGGGAATGGGTAGGGGGCGAAGAAAACCCGAGGGGGGAAGGTGAGAGGCCTTGCTGCGAGCGCAAACCGGACAAGCCGCGACAAATGAGCGTACGTCTCTATCCAGACTAGGCCACCAGAAACGCCGGGATAAAAAGTCCCTAGTTCGATGAACCCCTGGGTGCCCGGTGAGTTGGGAGGCGTGGCCCCATTGGAGGACCCGCGACCTAAGACGAGGAGGCACGAAAAGACAGTTTGCCGGTGCCCCACCTGGACCTGGGTCTGAGCGCAAGGCTCTCTGCACCGCTGCCTCAACCTCCCAAATAACCGGGGCAACAATGAGGTCAGTGGCGATAATAGGCTCAGGAACTGAGTCTGTCTCAGAACGGTCGTAAATCCGCGAGAGAGCGTCAGGTTTGACGTTTTTAGACCCGGGGCGATACGTGATAATAAAATTAAATCTTAGAAAGAATAGCGCCCACCTAGCTTGCCGTGAATTACGCCTTTTAGCCAGCTGAACGTATTCAAGATTCTTATGATCCGTCCAGACAGTGAATGGATGTTCCGCTCCTTCAAGCCAATGGCGCCATTCTTCCAAAGCCAACTTGACCGCAAGCAATTCTCGATCCCCTACGTCATAATTCCTCTCTGCCGATGTTAGGGCGCGAGAGAAATAAGCGCAGGGGTGCATCTTGTGGTCAAGTGGCGAACATTGGGAAAGAATGGCTCCGGCGCCTAGCTCGGAGGCGTCTACCTCTACCACAAAGGGCAGGGAGGGGTTGGGAGTAACCAAGATGGGTTCGGAAGTGAACCTTCTCTTTAATTCGGCAAATGCTGAAGCTGCCTTCGAATTCCATTGGAACTGGCTGCCAAGGTTCTTCTTAGTGAGCGCAGTAATGGGCGCTGCTACCGCACTAAAATTTCGAATAAATCGCCGATAAAAATTCGCAAAACCTAAAAAACGTTGTATCTGTTTTACGGAAGATGGCGTGGGCCAGTTCTTTACAGCGGAAACCTTCTCTGGATCCATCTGTACCTTACCCTCCTTAATAATGAAACCCAAAAATGAAACAGAGCCTGTGTGAAAGACACACTTCTCTGCCTTTACAAATAATTGGGCTTTAAGAAGTGCAGCAAGAACCTGACGAACGTGACCGACATGTGTGGTAAAATCGGGCGAAAATATTAAAATATCGTCAAGATACCCGAAGACGAATTTTTCCAGCATTTCCCTCAGCACATCGTTAATCAATGCCTGAAACACAGAGGGGGCGCTAGTGAGCCCGAACGGCATGACGCGATATTCGTAGTGACCGCTGTGCGTGTTAAAAGCGGTCTTCCACTCGTCGCCCTCGCGAATACGAATGAGGTTATAGGCGTTTCGTAGGTCCAGTTTCGTAAAAATAGACGCCCCCTGAAGGCGCTCGAAAGCGGAGTTCATAAGAGGAAGGGGGTATCTGTTCTTGACTGTTATATCGTTTAAGGGCCTGTAATCAATACAGGGTCTGAGGCCTCCGTCTTTTTTTTTAACAAAAAAAAAAACCCGCCCCTGCAGGCGAGGTAGAAGGTCTAATAAAACCATTAACCAGAGCCTCCTCAATATATTTGTGCATGGCTGCGCTCTCAGGGATGGACAACGAATAAAGAGACCCTCTAGAGGGGGTAGTGCCTGGGTATAGCTCAATAGCACAGTCATAAGGTCTGTGAGGTGGTAATGAAGTGGAACGTTGTTTGCTAAATGTCTCCGCCAGATCGGCGTACTGTTTGGGAACATTAGCGGGCAACTGGAATTCGAGTGTTCCTCCCACTTCAACATCCTCAGTGTCCGAGACAGAATGAATCTCCCAATCAATCTCTGACTCGGACATCATCTCCTGCCACGCAGGAGGTAGTTCCGCAGAATAATCCCAGTCTAAACTCTCTTCTCCCTTCTCGGAGGGAACATGAGAGGACTGCTGGTTACTACCGTAATTATCCTCACTATCTGAGTCAGACTGAGCATAATCCTCACCCCCTTTTCTCAACAAAAACTGACTGGTGACATCACAGTGGCGTTTGCATCTGGGACTCCATTTTTGAATAACGGGTCCCGCCCGCCCCCAATTAATGTGTGGGTTATGGCGAGTGAGCCAGGAATGACCCAAAACCAGTGGATAAACTGGGGATTCCACTAAAAAAAACTGAATCTCCTCCGTATGTTTGCAAAACGGAACGCGCATGCGTATAGCGGCGGTAACCCGGGAGATGGTGCCAGTACCTAGGGGGCGGCCATCTAGAGCCGTGACTAGGCGAGGTAGAGATAACGGGTGGGTGGGAATTTTATGGGCTTTAACCCAGTTGGCATCGACGAGGCATTCAACTGCCCCTGAGTCAATGAACGCTTTGCAGGGAATCTGGCGGTCGTTCCAGCGCAAATAAACCGACAGGAAGGTCCGAGGGTAATTTAATTCTTGTCCCGCTACGCGACTCGGTTCCACTAGCGGGACTAATCTTTTCCCACAAGTTTGGGACAGTGGTCCCTTAAATGGCCCTTCCTCTTACAATAATTACACCGCCATTCACGGGACTTAGCATCCCCTCTTTCGCGCATGGAAGAGCTATCGACCTGCATGGACTCCTCCTGTTCAATGGGAGCAACAAAGGGACTGTGAACCGGTGCTGGCGTGTGAGAGGAAGAGTAACGAGGTGGGTGCTGTTTAAAACCCTTATGAGTCCTCTCCTTCTCTCTCTCTCTAAACCGGTTGTCCAACCGAATGGCCGTAGATACAAGAGCCCCGAATGTAGCGGGTGGCTCGATCCCCGCAATAGCGTCCTTTATGTTCTCTGATAAGGCATTAAGGAACAGAGCACATAGAGGCTCATCGGACCACCCTGTCACTCCCGCAAGGGCACGAAAAGTAATAGAAAATGCGGCTACGGTGTCAGTGCCCTGACGAAGACGGGTTAGACGCATGGCAGCTTCTTTGCCAGCAACGTCCTGATCGAACACTGACACCATCTCCGCCATAAGCCGCTCCGTATTACTAACAATGGTAGAATTCGCTCTAATAAGTGGGTCGGCCCATGCGAGAGCATTACCGGTCAAGAGAGAGAGAATAAAGGCTACTCTGGACTCTTGTGCCTGAAACCGCGAGGGTTGTATTTTAAAAAAAATTAGGCATTGTGTCAAAAACCCCTGACATCTGCCGGATTCTCCATTATACCGTAAGGGGAGTTGGAGTCTTGGCTCCCTTACGTCAGATGTAAATGTAGGAGGAATAACCTGTATAGGTGCTTCTGCAACTGGGGGAGAATCGGACCTGAGGGAGAGAGTACGGATCATTTCTGCCAGATCTTGTAGCGCTACAGCTTGTAACTGCATCTGCTCGTGTAAAGCTTGCTGTGAGTTTTGCAAGGCACGAATACTCTCTCTCTGGTCCGTCAGGGCTACCTCCTGATCGGAAATGATCACTCTGAGATTGGCAACTACTGCTGGAAACTCCCCTGTGGCTTCCATGTTCTATGAGGGATCTCTGTCCGAAAACAGAGATGGGAATATTGGAGATCCAAATGCACGTAGTTGACCAGTCTTAAAGTGTTCGTAAGAACACCACTAATACGGGCAATAATCCGTAGTGGAGAAACAACTAGAAATGAAAGACTAAACCTCGCAATGTAACCGAGGAGCTCGCTAAACGAGCAAAACAAAGGAATAAGCACTAACGCTTATCTAACTCCGTTTGTTGGAGCGAACAAAGAAAACCAAAACTATAAGACCCCTATAACTGGAGTCAGCGCAGTTAGAGCGCTCGTCGGTAGAAACGGTAACTAAAAGAAAATAAGCAGACACGCTTATCTTACTCCCGTTATTGGAGTGAAAACTAAAAGGAAAACCGAGAACTCAACAACCCAAACCTTTCCTGGGGAAGAGCACTCGTAAGTAGAGTAAATAACGAAAGAAACAAAAGAACCTTCCTTTCTTTCTAACACCCTATTTTCTAAACCCTTTTCGTTTTTTAAACTATCTTACTTTCTATTTCTCTATACCTTGTTACCGGCTCGAATGTTAAGTGGAAACAACATGGAAGCAATGAGAGCATCCAGAAGCGGGGTATAAATAGTGAGCGGAATTACCTGCCAGGTGAACTCACTAATGGCCAGGTGAACTCACTAATGACAAGGTGAAAACAAAACCTGTGACGGAACACAGGGAAATCCGATAGATTACCGGTAAACGATAACGACGAATAAAACGACGTAGAGATAAGGGAAGAAAAGTCAGATCCATGACAGACACTTTAAAACTAAATTGTTATAAATTGTTTTTAAACAGGACACTTTTAAAGTGTTTAATCCTTTAGAGATTTTCTTAAATGTTTAGCATTTTTGTTAAAGTTTAGCGATTAAACGTTTAGAAGTCAGACCCCTAATCCGAATGTTGTATAATTTCAGGTATTTAATCCTTTTTCAATGTTGTGTGTTGTATAAAAATGTGTTTGTTTTTATACTTGATATTATTTAAGTTAATAAAATTTACCCAGCTAGTTAAGTAGCCTATAGGATGCATTTAATTGGCAGTTTGCTCGGTTTATTTTCAGCCTATTTGGTACCGTGAATGTGGAATCACAAATTGAAAGGTGCGCTGTCTGCACACTGTGTCTCAAACAAACAAAAAACAGAACTGTTCAATGGATTTTTCTCCATGCAGAATCTATTATCAGACTCACACAATGAAAAGGAAAACCTGTGGCTAGAAGGTTTATTTACAGATGGCTAGCCTACATGATTGACAGGAATTGCACTTACACTATAAATTTCTGTAGAGAAATCTGAGTGTTTTCAAGTGTAATTAAAGGTATTTAATCTTCTGTATATTGTCTAAAATGTGTGTTGTACTTTTCTGATTTTATTGAATAGAAAATAAACAACGAAAGCAGTCGCGTCCAGCCTTCGGTTTGATGAATCAGAATTTATTTATTTACAATTGTTTAATATACTATAATATTCTCTGGCTTTATATAGTTCAAAACAAAGCATAACATTATAGGTTTCATCAAATAGATCTTTATAGGAATTGGGAGGTGGGACAAGATTAAGATGTAAATTACACGGGAATAGTATGGAACACATGAAAACGGCTGTAAGTCATCAAGGGTCTGAGGTATCAAACAAGCCTCAAACCATCATTCTGCTTCCAAATATGCAATATATATGGATGAATCATTTAAAGGGTTGTTTTTCCTAACTTATTTTTAATTCAATAGTTCAATAGGAAAATCAGGGTCAGGAGAAACAACCCTTAAAGTGATCCATCCATATCTACTGCATATCTGGCAGCATAGGGATGGTTTGAGGCTCGTTTGATACCTCAGACCCTTGAGGACTTACAGCCGTTTAGCCAACCATGTGCTCAATACTATTCCTGTGTAATTTACATCTTAATCTAGTCCCACCTCCCAATTCTCATAAAGTTCTGTTTGATAAAACCTTTTAATGATTTACGCTTTGCTTTGAACAATATAAAACCAGAAAATATTATAGTATATTAAACTATTAATAAATAAATAAATACAGATTCAGAGCCTATGTAGTTCTGATTATTGACTGTAGTTCAAGGAATATACTGTTACAGAAAACAGAAAAAAAATGCTGAAAACATAATATTTCTATAAATCAAGAAACTTTCCCAAGGGCAGGCTGAGTGAGATAAGTGCTATAACTTTCATTGCGCATTTAAGTATCTTCTTTAGCATGCTATTTAAATCAGCTGTAAACACATCACACAGACAGGGCCAGGGAAGCCAGGGGCGCAGTATGGCATAATTTAAGACAGTGTAGAGGAGAGTTGGCAGTGCAGATCTACGGGAGTGCTAGAGGTGGTCACACTAGAGTAGCTTTATCTGGCCTTCATGGACCATTAATATTAAACTGGGACCTTAACAGGAAGAGAATCATACAGAACGGGTATCCAAGGTCATTTATACAAGTACAATAAAAACAGAAAGCCAAAAATTATTTTAACAGGTGATGTGAAAAGGGCGAAAGAAAAAAAAGTATTTTAAAAAGTTTGAATTCCTTTTAATTTTTTGCATTTATTTTTACGAATTGCAGCGGTACTTTATGTGCTAAAGTAATGAAAATTTCATCTACCATCTTTCTTTGCATAAACACATCAGAAAGTCTTTGTTTATTTTTATGTCCACTTATCTATGTGCTTTTATTAAAAAACGAGTCTTTTCATTCTTAACCTCTTAGTACCACGTTTTTGAAACACATGGCCGAAAGTTAAAAGGTTACTGTTCTTCAACCCTTTACAAGCATAACCCCGGGCTCTTCTGTGAGGTAACCCTTGTTCAACCCTTTACAAGCATAACCCCGGGCTCTTCTGTGAGGTAACCCTTGTTCAACCCTTTACAAGCATAACCCCGGGCTCTTCTGTGAGGTAACCCTTGGGAGCTTGTTTTCCAAGTGTCAGAATTACTGAATTTTTTTTTATTACTGAAACAAAGTAACAGAAGGTCAAACACAGTGGAAGTGTAATTTTTTTTTCTCGCTACAAGATTTTTATTTATTTATTTATTTCCGGGATAAGGATACTGAATTTACCATTATTCGTGTCGTCTGTGGATTTCCATGGATCTAGTCCCACCCCCAAATTTCCATAGAGATCCATTCAAATGCAGAGAGGTTATAGTATCGCTTGTAAATAAGATATCAATAATGTTTTTTCTACCCAGTCATGATAGCTTTACATGTTTACCTGTGGAATGTTCCAAACAGTTTTTTGTTTTTTCGCCTGCCCCTGTCCGAACTTTTTTTGGAATGTGTTGCAGGCATCAAATTCGGAAATAGCGTATATTTACATAAGGTAAAACATTAAATACCTTTTTTTTTGTACTGTTTTCAATTAAATATGTGTAAAAATCACATTTACAGATCACTGCGGTCTGTTTTTATGTGCATTTTCGGCTAGGTTATTCTGTGAAGCGTATTGTGACTGGTTGTGAAATGTTATATAAATAAATATTGATTTGATTTGATTTTACATACTGTCCCAACCTTTTTGGAATTTGGGTTTGTAGAACCAACTGGTCAAAATCCCACATTATCAAATGCAATATGTTACATCTTGGTATATTTAAAGCACGGCAAATAAATTAATATAGCCTGGGCTATATATAACTGAAACCACATTTAGCCGTTTTTTCAGCTAGACGCGAGACAGTGCCCCCCCCCCCTCCAAATAAATACTAATGAATTGCGCCCTTGATACTATTAGCCATGCTAGAACCTGCGTTTAACAGAGTCAACGTTTCTTTGTACTTATGCTGTACCAAATGTTTTAATTAGACGTCAGTGGCTTCAATACACAATGCAGACAGAGTAGATAACACTTTCTTTTATTGTCATAAAACTTTCAGTGATAGTAATAAAACAGATTAAAATTCAGTATGTTTGCCAATAACGAAATACAACATGTGCTTTTAAACAGTAGACTAATAAGAATAATAATAAAACAACAACAAAAACAAAATATGCATTATACATTCACATCTGTGCATATGCACATTGGTGCTTTACATTTACATAAATTTGCATATAGGGAGGACCTTTCTGCCTTCCTGTTTGTGCACAAGGTGCTCTTGCAGCGAATTAACCAATGCCCTTATGTGGTGCCGTACAAATCACTGTACACAAAACTGCTCTCCAACTCCAACACTGTCTATTTAGACAAGATGGGTCATGTGAGGACAATAAGGACCCATTTCCAGGACAATCATTGATATGACAATAATTCTGCAGTGATAATGATATGCGAATGACAGTATTCTCACGTCGTGTAAACCAGAAACCGGAGAAACTATGGTTATTACTTTCAAATAAAGAGCCACGCAACTCTTCCACAGCTGCTTATCATGTAAAGTAGCACCATTTCATTCATTGTGAACTCAATCAATCAGTCGAAATGTGTTTGTAACAACACTTTTAATGTTACAATACACAGTGCTGCTGAAATGAATGTGTTTCCTTGAGGGAGTGAGAAAAAGAAAATCATAAAACACAGGCAGATGAATAAAAATAGAAGAACAATTCAGACTCCAAAGAAAAGAAGAAAAAACAAACTGCAGAAAGAGACAGGTCAGCAGCTGACCAGTCACAGATGTCTTTTTAAAAAGTTAACATATGCTTAGAAAAAAATTAAGCAAATTAGCAAATTCATAAAAGAGGCTAGTTCCTAAAGCATATTGTAGATATAATGCAGATGTTGAGATAATCCTGAACCTCATATGACACAGCATAATGTTTTGTGTATTGCTTTTAAACGATCATCATTCCTGTCAGTGCAGCCAATGGCAACTCACATTTCTCATTGAGTTTCTCATTGACTGAGTTTAAAATGAAGCGCTCTGCGCCCGTTTTGACTCGCCGTGTGGCAAACGTGGAGGAGAGCCACCCGCCATGCGCCAGCTGGAAAATAGAGCCAAAATACATAACAAGTGATGTTTCCCTGACAACGTGCAAAGGTGACAGGGCCCTGTTCAGCATTCATCTGCTTGGGGTCTCTCTCCAACCCAGTTTTACTTCTGCAAAGCCCTGAGCAGCTCATACACAGATTGGCTGCTTAAAGTGAATGCGACTGAGTGAGTAAATAACCATATGACTGCGATAAAAATGATATGATAAAAATAGCTGTCATGGAATGCCTGTTCAACACCTCTTCCCCTGGTTGATAATATATCCTTCATTAAGGCAGCCCAAAAAAGCTACAGCCATCATTTGAGGTGCCGTTCATCAATGGGAGAAGGGTGTGAAAAATGTCCTCATTCCTTGATACAATATACATGGAAAGCCAAGAAACAAAATGAAGCATGATTTTCAGATTATGATGAGAAACTGAAAACGTGAAAAGAATATGTTGTAGGTGAGAGGAGGTTATATACAAAAAACTTACAGGTGTGTCAAAGAAGAAATATGTCCGTAGTACACAGTGAAGTGACCTCTGCTTTCTAATTTTGTTGTAGAAGCAGGGGAGTGATTTATTTTACAACCAAAGAGAGGTCAGTTAAAAAGGTCATATTTAAATTGATGGGAAAGTATCCAGATGAATTCTTTAAGAGGTCATACTGAAATGCAACCCAAGAAGAAACCTGATAAGCATCCAAGAAAATAGGAATCTTGGGAAATGGAAAGTGTGACTTTTATGCATCATGAGTGTCAAGGAAAAATCCAAGGAAAACAAATCATTAGCAAAACAAGATTCAGAACAGAGCCTCTAGAAGTAGAAAGCCAATGAGAAGTGAGAATTATTCTAGCAAACATGATCAGCATGGTAAGAGGAAAGTCAAGCACAAGGAACACTAAAGGTCACTGGATCCGCATAACTAGAAAGGTCCGTGGTGCACAAATCTTTAAAGAGCCCAGAGCTGATAATGTATTCAAATGGAGATAAGAGAAACTTCCGGAACACACAGAAGAGAACCAGATACAGATTAAACAGCACTTTCTGCTGAGTGAGAGGAATGACGTCCAAAAAGGAAGAGGATCATGTTAAATATGTTGAGACAGATATACACTGAGCTGATGGACAGCTCATTCAAGAATATTAGGCAGACAGAGAAGTAAAGATGGAAATTTAGATTTTTTCAGGGATCAATATAAAATCTCTTTACATAAAAGTGCACTTATTGTGTTTGCTGGCCTTGGGAAACAGCATCTCCAGAGTGTTAAACGAGCAGACTTACAATTAACCTTTGGTGATGTGTAATGTGTGCAACTTAAAGCAAAGGCTAAGAAGTGGGCGTACATACTGTATATTCATTGCAACATCTAAACTGGGAGGGTACAATCTGCTGAGTAGGAGAAAAGAAGTGAAAGATTCCTCTTTGGCTGAGATTTAAGGGGGCTCTCTTGAGTACCTCAGCCCATAAACAGGGTCATCTGCAGCAGACTGACCATCTCCTCTGGGACTGACATTCTCGGCATCGCTCGCATGTGGTGAAGGTTGGAGACCCAGACCCTGTCACGATCATTTTGCAACTGGATCGGCTCGGACTGCCGAGGGGAGAGTACAATGTGTGACCGCGGGGGATTGCTGACCTCTCTTTTTTGGTAGTCGTTTTGAGTGTGACTGTTTTCTAAAGCCCCTGGACTCAAAAGTGGCATGGAAGGCACGCCAAACCCCTTCGTTTGACGTGTTGGCATTCGAGTGGTCAGCTGCTTGCGTGGATTTTTGCGGAGAGTCATGGGTACGAAATGTACCAGCTGGGGAAATCCTAAAATATGTTGTGTGAAACTATGTGTAAGAATGTGGGGCAGTAAAGGAAATATGTGCAAGAATGTGGGGCAGTAAAGGAAATATGTGTAAGAATGTGGGGCAGTAAAGGAAATATGTGTAAGAATGTGGGGCAGTAAAGGAAATATGTGTAAGAATGTGGGGCAGTAAAGGAAATATGTGTAAGAATGTGGGGCAGTAAAGGAAATATGTGTAAGAATGTGGGGCAGTAAAGGAAATATGTGTAAGAATGTGGGGCAGTAAAGGAAATATGTGTAAGAATGTGGGGCAGTAAAGGAAATATGTGTAAGAATGTGGGGCAGTAAAGGAAATATGTGTAAGAATGTGGGGCAGTAAAGGAAATATGTGTAAGAATGTGGGGCAGTAAAGGAAATATGTGTAAGAATGTGGGGCAGTAAAGGAAATATGTGTAAGAATGTGGGGCAGTAAAGGAAATATGTGTAAGAATGTGGGGCAGTAAAGGAAATATGTGTAAGAATGTGGGGCAGTAAAGGTATTCGTTGGATTTTGGACAGACATTATATTGTTTTTACAGCATGTTGCTATACATCCTTAATATTGATTATATTTGGGTCTATTTAGGGGGGGGGTGGTGCATACAGGTAAATCTAGAATCAATTTAAAATAGTCTTTTGCTTTTCTTCAGCATTGCCTGAAGAACCTATATAATTAAATAACAATCCCCGTACGGATGTCCCGACTTCAGTGAGGCCTGCACCCCTCTGACAAGTCTACATACCCTTGTGCATGAGCGGTATATTGGAAAGGACATTTAATATGAGAAAAATTACTGCTACATTGGCGGAGCCAAGAACGGGAGCAACTCACAGCTTTACAGTGCGTGTGAATTTCATTGCAGACCAATACAAATTTGTCTCTGGCAATCACAGGAAGGAGTGTAGGGAGCCATATTACATATTACATCTTTATTTTCCTTCTGCCAGACCATACACTTTTACCCCTGAAATATAGAGCTGCAGGAAACCAGAGAGGATGACTGTAAGATTATTTGGGGCAACATCCAACCTTGTTAGCAAAATGTTACTTACCTCTGTTGTCTCAGTGTAAAAATATGTCCCCTTTGCGGACATCAATGTTTGGTATTTTACGTTATTATTGTATCAGCGCAATGCGGCTGTAAGCACAGGAGCTTTATTGAAATGGGTCGCCTTAGAGTGTACAATAGTTCAGAACATGCCCAACTGAGAACTTCTGGCAGACGTACAACTGTAGGACTGTTGGAATGTTCATTTCCTGAAGATCATATTTAAAGCCAGTTTATTTTAAAATGCACATATTCAGTTAGAAAACACACACAAATTGATGTAAAAAAACTGGATAAAAAAGTAATCAATGTATCATTGTGTGCTTGTGTGTGAATCACTCACTCACTCATGTTCACTTAAAAATCCCCAAAAAATTAAACACAGAATTTCCCTCCCCCACAGAATTTTCTGTTTTAAGCATTTAGCATGAATGTTCATGTCTCCCAATGGTATGACTAGGTACCTATCGAAGGTGGTGCATTTGAAATTCAAATGCTTCTTTTTTTTGCGATTCACACAAATTAGTTTACAGACGGTCAAAATAATGTATATCCCCCTGTTGAGCAACCTACCCGCATCCATCTCTCCCCCTCCCCATTATGTCCCTTGGGCCAAATGTGGAAAGCGTTGTGTATATTTTAAATAAATAAGTAAAAAGTTAAGAAAAAATTACAAATATCATTGAATTTTAAACAAATCCAGCGACAAATGCTTCACAATTAAATCAGAGACTAAGGCATATGCCTCTTTCCACAAATTTAAAACAGCAATGGAAGACTGATTGATTCTAGCTGTAGACAAAATTCTACTAGGATCTAGAAATGTCCATATCCACTGGTACATTTAGATTTAGCTGAATTTCAGATGATATTCTGAAGTAATCCTTTCTGTTGAGTACAAGAGAACAGATCATACTACATTATTCACGTGAAACACAGGCTGAGTATTGGAAAGTGGTCAATCTCATTCTTTCTAATAGGACGGGAGGCGAGAGAGAAAATCAATATCTCACCACCCCAACAGAGAGGAAAACAAAAATGAATTCAGTGGAATTTCCTGACGCCAGGTGCAAGTATATTTAACTTGTGTCATGGACCTAGAAGACTGGTTTGATTATGGACAGTGTAGGTCATCACTCTCAGTATTGGCCCTAATCTGCCCCGTCATAAAACGCTTTGCCTGCCAAAGCCTCATGAGCATGCAAAGGTTTCTATAGACAGAACCCCTCCCCCACACGAAGCAGGAAGGCTTTAATAGCACTAATCGAGGAGCCTTACTGATGGGCGGAGCCCGCCTGACGATGGGCACCGATAAACACAAACACACGTCCGTGGTGGGAGAAGTGAGTGATAGCTTTAATCAGCGAGCGCTGATAGGTCTTCAGTCCTCCCTCCCCTCTCAGCCATCCACTAGCCCTGGCCTCAGAATGTAAACAAGAAATAAAAACAGCCGGAGCGAAAGGCAAAGAAACGCTCGAGGCTATTTTTGCACTACTTGAGACGCAAAAGACGAGGCTTTGACCACAGGTGGCACGAATGGTCTGATGATATTTCAGACTGTTTTCTCACAAATCTACAGTTCCTTGCTCCTTTACCCCTTCTCCCTCTCCAGCCACCCTCTCTTTCAAGAGTGCACTAGCAAGTGAGCAAAACTAAAGCTGATAACTACAGAATACAAGAATATTCATTTTAGGTTATTTTAATATTTTTTCCTTTTACATCGCAGAACACCTATTTGCAATGAATCATTTTTAAACTTGATCACCAACTGTCTATACCCTTTATTAAAATTTTTTTTTAGTTTTTAACATTTAACATTTTTAAAGATATTTAAGTTTTCCATAGCCACTGCCTAATCAGTGGTCCACTTGATACCAGCAATTCATTGAGAATAATAGGCCTACTCTTTCTAGAGTAGGCACTAGAAGGCAGTATTGAGCTGCAAACTATGGTGCCTCTTGCATTTCAATGCACTTACATTTTGTCTGTTGAATAATTTTTAACATACAAATTTACTAACACAGTATGGGTAGGCTTTCCTCTCTAAAACACCCGCTTTTCCCCCCACGGATAGCATGACTCCTTGAGGAGCAGGAAACCATACGGTACACACAAATTATTTAATTTCTTTCCTGAAAATTCTCCATCTCGCTGCAATTCCAAAAGTGCCTTGAAAAAAGGTGTTCGTTGATGAAAAATAAAGTATAGCGCTTTCAAAAATGAGAGGAAAAAATGCACTGGGAAGCCAAGAATCCACAATTATCATGTCTTTTTGATGATATACAAAATATATGTTTTTGTCATTGAGACAAAAAACTTTCTCTGTCAAGAGGTTTCCTAAAGAGCTGATCAACTTGAGACATAGATGGCATCAGATCACCTTGAACAAAAGGTGATGCAATAATAATCTTATCATTAAACTGTCACAGACGGTGATAGTCACACATACATGTAGCATGACTTGTTGATATTAACCCTGTTTGGCTGATTTGTGTACAACACATTCAACAATGTAAAGCCCCTGACAATACTTTGCCAGCTTTACTACCATTCCCATCACAGTGGCATTATGCTTGGCATGTGAATTTAAACCGAGGTCTGCTTGCTACTCGTGTTGCCAGGGGAATTTCGAGTGACCTGAACTTCTGCCGCAGGCGTTTCGTCACTAGTTCTGTGTTGTTAAAAGTTTCCGTGGCACAGTGCCAAGGGCAGTGAACCAAATCTGGGATCAGATTCCTACCTGCTCCTTTGAATTAAACAGCGACATTACAATATAAATGAGGCACGGTTCACAGACATTAATGCACCCCATTCCACTAGATGGCGATATTTAGCAAACATCTATTTGCAGTCAACCGCGATGAGGGACCACACAACAGATGCACATTATGCATGCTCCTACACCTCGTTCAGCGCTCTCCCTCTCTGTGCCAAAGACCGCACATGCTGGAACAATATATCACACATTTAGCACGCGAATCCTGTGTCCTCACAGAAACAAGAATTATTATATATATTTTTTTAGACAGACACATTGGGTGCAGGAGTGGCAACACACCAGGTTTTTATTTTCATTGTAGCATAACTAGCATATTTCCCCTTTCAATTTGACTGCTGAGTTATAATAGACTGGTCTAGCAATGCTGTCAGTCAGTTCTGGCCCTATTGCACGTATAATTCAGGTGGATCCAGTCATGGTCTCTGACATTGTAAGAATGTGTGCTAAATGAATGTGATGTAAAATAATGCAGTATGACACAGTGAGCCTTGCATTTCTAATATTCTGGAGCTCATTGGTTTTCATAGCTGACAAATAATCACATTCAGACAATGCATTAACAAACATTGATAAATTATAAAGTGTTGATAAACCAGTTATTTTAATTTAATTTAATTTAACGCGATAGCATTGACACAGGTATCATATTATGGGTAGAAAAACTCACAGTATCACTATTTTTCACTAAAATATTTTTCTGTTTAAAATAACATGTTAAGAAAAGTAAGGTAAATAGAAAACACTTCCCAGAGTTGATGTGCCCTTGCAAATTCTTCTGTTATTTCTCTTGGATTGGCAACCATGGAAACACATTTAAGAAGCACATTATTTTGATAAAACAAGTGTTTCATAAATCCTTAATCGTTTTATTGCATTCAAAAATAAGTTGTACTCAGAAAAGGCATAGATCACAAGGTAAGTCTTTAGAATGGAGGATGAACTGTCACACTCAATCTCAGACAAAACTCTTCTTGACGTATAGATTTTTCACCCCCTCTTCCGTCCAGTGACAAACAATTGCTCATAATGGAATTTATTTATTAACAGGGATCCCAACAATAGAGAATGCTTTTTTTCAAAAGTCTTAAGATAATAAAAAAGCCCTTTCCCCAACTCTTCTATCTGAAGGTCACTGAAAAATATTAATTACACAGGTTTTTATAATCCAAATGCATTTAACACACTTGCCTGTATATTAACCACAAACAGATTCTTAGATAAACATCTGATAAGTGACTCTTAATTAAGAGAATCGATGTATATAAAACCCCATACATATTGAGTGAAACCAGCTCCACAGAGTCCAATATATTTTTCAGAATATGTTATGATGTTTTAATCATAGCATTGCATTGCTGTTTGTTTTCTGTTTTCCCATTATCCACAGTATTGAGCTCTTTAGAGAGCCCCTATTCTGAACACGGGGGGCTCTTGTATTTTGTAACATTGGAATAATTAGATTACATGCATGGTAAAATATAATTAGAACTGGAATCTTGGTGTGTGGTCAGCCTTTAGATAACTTATCCAAGTAAGCCAACACAGATTGATAACCACTGACCTTTTGAATGTTCACACAGTTATGGAAGGTACAGTATATACTGCTGAGAGTGGAATTTAAAGAAAGTATAAGCTTTAGAGCTGAGAATAGCAGTCATACCACCATACACCCTACACATGACATGGCTGAAGCAGGTGTGGGCTTAGTTTGTACAAAGATAAGTGACCCAGAAAAACCAAGTCGCTGGTGGAAGCAGTCTCAGTGGGCCGGCTGGGAACAAATCAATCCTGATTCCCGAGTACAGTGAAGACAGTACTATGCTGTAGAATACCTTAAACCGAGGTTCTAACTCCCTGTCAACATTCAGGATCCCATGGTACTTATCACCAAGAAAAAAAGCTTTACTTTAGCTTGATCTTATGTAGATCCAATTAATTAGCCTAGATTGTGCTTTAGCCTAGATAGTTTTAATAACAACTAATTACATAATGTTGTTTGTGTGGGATTGTTCATTGGGCCAACATTTGAGTTGAGTTCACATTTGGGCACCATTTGAACAACTGTGGTCTGTCCTGTCCAATTGCCCAGCTGCCCCTAAGTGTGAGCTTTCAATTTCTTGACATCACGTTTCCTCTCATTTTTTTGTATGTTCTTTGTCATACTGCTACCTGATGGGAACATTCTCAGGATCTATCTAAGCCTTGATCCCAGAAATTAAGTTATTCTGTGTCACAATGGCATTGAAATGTATTGTTGTGTTTAGCAAATACTGTTACGTCCCAAAATCCACCCGTGTTCCAATAACCAGGTGTACAGTAGTGGAGGCAACACTAAGCCACTTAAATGCAAACCACAACCTCAAAGACAAAGCCAGTCAAGCGCAAAGTGATTGAAAAGACGCAATGTTTAATAACACAAACACATATTGTATAAACTAACTTAGCTATTTTCGAGCTAAACATATAACATATAACAATGTAATATTTACAGTTTGGCTACACAGGCTGCGTGCTCTCACCAGGCAGCAAGTGTCCAAAATCAGACCCACGTTCTGGCAGAAGGGGTCTTCTCTCCCTGGTCTAGCGAGATTGCAGCTTAGGTGTCACAATCGATCCAGTCCTGGTTAAACTACTGACAGTCTGTTAACCAAAGTTAGCTGAAAACTCAGTAGTGGTGCAGCGTGTGATGGTCGCTAGCGTGTGATGGTCGCTAGCATAAGGTTGCTCGAACTCCCCTGATGCAGACTGAGACAGGGTATTTATCCTCCTGCATCTTTCAACCCCGCTGCTCCGCGATGGTCCTCGTCTTTCAAACCCGCTGCTCCGCGATGGTCCTCGTCTTTCAACCCCGCTGCTCCGTGATGGTCCTCGTCTTTCAACCCCGTTGCTCCGCGATGGTCCTCGTCTTTCAACCCCGCTGCTCCGTGATGGTCCTCGTCTTTCAACCCCGCTGCTCCGCGATGGTCCTCGTCTTTCAAACCCGCTGCTCCGCGATGGTCCTCGTCTTTCAACCCCGTTGCTCCGCGATGGTCCTCGTCTTTCAACCCCGCTGCTCCGCGATGGTCCTCGTCTTTCAAACCCGCTGCTCCGTGATGGTCCTCGTCTTTCAAACCCGCTGCTCCGCGATGGTCCTCGTCTTTCAGCCCCGCTGCTCCGCGATGGTCCTCGTCTTTCAACCCCGCTGCTCCGCGATGGTCCTCGTCTTTCAAACCCGCTGCTCCGCGATGGTCCTCGTCTTTCAACCCCGCTGCTCCGCGATGGTCCTCGGCTTCCCCAGCTACGGCATCTTCTCAAACATTGCGACGTCCACGTCTCCATGTAGGCTGAAGATGGTCGGCAGGCAACAGCGTCCATCTTCTCTCAGCGCAGCTCCCAGGATCTCCACGTAGGACCATGACATCAGCATCTCCACCTGTAGGGGAGACACAGACAAACCCAGCAGCCCAAAGCCAAGCAAACACAAAGCAGGAAAGGCAGAGAAACAAAGGAACGTAACAATACATACACACAAAAACACTCACGCCCTGCCAACCTCTTCCTCTCTGATTTATGCCTACTTTCTATTTAAAAATATTTTCTGTTTGTATGGAAAATGATGAAATACCAGAATATCCAGAAGTATATTTCTGACTAAAAGCTATTTAAAGCAAGAGTTGGCAAGCTGACAAAGCTGAAAATGCAGGGAAATTCAGAATGAGTGCTTCGGCAGTCTTACTTGACCTAAGTCCTTACAATGCTTTCAAACACCCACTTCTTCTCAACATGGGATGGGATTACCACTCAGTAGGTTAGCAGGGTAAATTTCTAAAGATTGAAAAGTTCTCCCGAAGCCTAGAAGATTCTCATCAGAAGATTGCTGGATGTACAAACTCAAATTCTAAAAAAAGTTGGGACAGTATGTAAAATGCACATAAAAGCAGAAAGCAGTGATTTGTAAATTCTCTTTTTCATATATTTAATTGAAAACGGTACAAAAAATATATATTTCATGTTTTGCCTTATCAACTTTATTGAATTTTGTAAATATACGCTAATTCCAAATTTGATGCCTGCAACAAGTTCCAAAAAAAAAGACTGGGAAGTTCAAAAAACATCTGTTTGGAACATTCCACAGGTAAACAGGTGAAGCTATCATGACTGGGTATAAAAGGATATCAAACGACTCTTGAGATCCTATTTTCAGATACTCTTACAAGCAATACTATAACCTCTCTGTATTTGAATTAATCTCTATGGGAACTAGATTAAGCTGTAAATTACATGGGAATAGTATGGAAGTCATGGTTGGCTAAATGGCTGTAAGTTATCAAGGGTCTGCGGTATCAAACGAGCCTCAAACCATCACTCTGCTGCCAGATATGTAGTAGATATGGATGGATCACTGTAAGGGTTGTTTCTCCTGACTTATTTTTCCATAAAGTTCAATAGGAAAATGAGTCAGGAGACACAACCCTTAAATTGATCCATCCGTATGTACTGCATATCTGGCAGCAGAGTGATGGTTTGAGGCTCGTTTGATACCTCAGACCTTTGATGACTTACAGCCATTTAGCCAAAGATGTGTTCCATACTATTCCCCTGTAATTTACAAGTGTACCATTTTCAGCAGCTGCAGCATAAATTAATAAGAGTTGATGGGCATTTGAATCATGAAGTACTCTAATAAAATGGAACGTAACTACAATATTGGGTTTTCATATAAATAAACCCCACACTACAAACTGTGTTTTCAACTTATTACTTTCCACTCAAATTACACATGCGAAGAGCATTTTCCCAATGGTTACTGTTCCATACTGCTTCTTTAGGCCTGTCTTCCCCTTCCTCTCTCACAGGTGTGATGTGTTGGCTGGGACGAGGCCAAAGGGGCGTGGCCTGTTAAATGATAGTGTCTGGTTGCACCGGTTGATGCCAGAGGGAGCTGCTTCTTCTGTTTTTCTCTCTCGCAGACTGGGTGGTTTGCCGTTTGGTTCAATTGTTTCACCTGCAATTAGTTATCCTCTTTATTTTTGCTTGTTGTAAATATTTTTCCTTATTTTGTTAATAAATTGTTATTCCATTAAAGACACTTGTTGTGTGTCTCCACTGTGTTTCAGCTGTAACCGACCAGTCGCAACAATAACTTTGAAACTAGACAGCATATTTGAATCAAATCTGAAGGAAACATTCTGTGACACACAAAATGGCTGGCCACAATTTTAATGTATCGGCCTATTTCACCCACAAACCAAAAATAAATCACATCCAGCTTTTGTGTGGCATGATTGCAAAAAAAGAGAATAGTCACTCAGATAAGTATTGATTGTAGATTGCAAGTGATATTTGTATGCTATTCCTTTATGGATTGGCATACAAAAAGTTATGCGCTATCATGTTCATACAGTTATTCCTTTAAACATATATTGAATGCTGCCATGAAACTTGCAACATTTCATCCATTTATCCAAGTTTGTATGTTATTTTTTGTTTAATTTTACTATCAGCAATACAGTGTAAAATATGTAATACAGATTTTATGGGTGATGTGTTGCTACTCTGAGACAGTATGTAACACAAGAGGCAAATGGATGGGATTACTGGAACACTGTGGTACAACAATGATAACATTTCTGTATTGATTCACATGTGTAAAGAGTTGGAAAAGGAGTGGGTGGTTATCGACTGCTTGGTTTGCACATTGCTGGCAGATTTTGGATTCAATGAGCCCCATGAGAAAGCGTTTCCTGTCTGTAAAGAGGATTCTGTGGAGCACTTCAAACAGAACCAGCTTATTTATTTGTTTAAAAATGGTTCAGCAGGGAATGTACAAATACAGATTTATCTCTCGAAGACAGCTAAAAGTGATGTTGAGAAGTGCCTGTTTGTCCTTAGGGATGTTAGTACACATCTCCATTGGTTGATATACTCCATGTATATAGAGTCAATATGCATGGTATTATTTATTAGAAATTATATAAAAATGGAGAGTGTGACTCATTTAGATAGTCTCTCCATCCTTTAGAAGAAAAATGTCAAAATGGCATTCCTTCATAGGAAGAGTTGAATTAGCATTTTAGATGGCACAAAGCCCCTACTCACAAATAAATGATTACCATCAGTGGATAATTTCTCAAAATATCCTGAATTAAAATATAAATAGTTTATCTGAGAATATTTGTAACCAAGCCAGAATCTTGGTTGCTACTATGGGGCGTTAAATAGCTGACTTTAATGCTCCTGTTTAGCCTAAGTTAACATTCTTATCAGTGTTATTTGCTCAATTTCAGTGGTCCTAACTTTGAGCATCACGTAAGAAGCTGGTAAAAGATCTTTATAAATCCAATGTAAAATGAAATATGAAAAACTGTAAATAACCTGATCATAAACTGTCATGAAAATAAAGTAAAAACAAATGTCTTGTTGAGTTTGATGGGAAATGTAGGAATGTTTTTCCCCCCATTCCTTTTTGCCCCATACACGTCCGTGTCCTCTCATAGATTTGGCCACTCTTCAGGCTTTCAGAATTCCCGACAGAATGCCTACTTCAGAATGACCATAACCAAGTCACACAGGGTTCAGGTTAACAACCTGCAAAGAATAGTAGCCCACCTCTATACAAATGCACATATTTTCTGTCCTGTACTAAATACATGTCACATTTCATTATTTTTGTAGCAAATGGTAACAGAAATTTAAAATAATAATAATAATATTGCAGTTGTCTATGGTGAGCTGATTTTGAAAGCTTCAGTGTGTACTCATTGATAGGCTGGCATTGCCTCAGGAAATCATACATTACAAGGGTGTCAGCTACCCTCATAAATTGTCAATACAACACCACTTGATAGCTCTCCTATCAGTGTAAATGAGGCCCTTGTCCTATTTCGTCCTCTGTTTCTGGCTTCTTCATTACTCTTTTTCTGATTTCGCCTTTAATGAATAACTTTCCTCAAAAGTGTTTTAGTTCCCCCTGACTTGCATTGCATAGTACAATTATGCATCATTATTGCCATTATATTTTTATTACGGTCATTCCATGAGATATAAATACAAGCTATGATTCTGTCATCGCCTAATGGAGCAAGATGGTTGTGAACTCTTCAATGCAAAATAAATCCCCATACGTCCTAATCCAGGGTGGTCAAGACTATTTAATTTAGACAAATCATTAAATATGTTTTCTGCCTACCTGGTAGGCTCATCAATTTCCTCTTACATTATAGTACCAGCCAATTGTTCTTAATTGAAAATATTAAACCTTGGTGTCTTTCACATCCAAAATAATTCACCGACTGACATAACACATTTTTGCAAGAGAATGTCTTTTATATTTTGGGGTGAAAGCATCAAGTTCCAGTGATAAATGCCTGAGCATCCATCACCAAGTGTGGAAGATGCGGAATGTAAACAGAGGAAAAAATAACATAGAATTAACATTAAAGTAATGTATGCGATGCCTATCCACTGGAGAATCGGAGTAGATATTAGACCTATTCAAAAATGTTAAATGGCAAATTCTGTAAATAACAAAAGGAGAAATCCACATATACAACTGCCACAGATGCAAGTAATTTTCTTTCTGACTTAAACAAAATGCCAAAACCATTAGTTGTTCTTTCGACATGGCATATGTGGCGAAAAGATAAATGACTGCTCTTAACTTCAGACTAATTTTAGAAGCACTTCTTTCTCTGCTTTGAAGCAACCGAAACAAAGACAGTTTGATCACGGTTCAGGATGCTGCGGACATTTCATGTGATGACAACCAAGGGGCTGCTCTTGTGTCGGTGTGGACTGCAGATATGTTCTGTTCTGCTTGAAATGCTTCGTTGCCAGGGGTGATAGGGAACGGCATGGCCAAGAGCAGATGCAGCGTGATGCTCAGCACGTTCTCTCTCTACACCCAATTGAGGATCTGCAACGGAGTGGAAACATGGCTAGGGAGGTTATTCTCTGCCGATTGCACTTGAAGGGCCAATCCTTTCACCGTCCTTATCACAAATTTCAAGTTTGATGTCATGGCCTTTCATCCAGGGCTCCTTGACTGCGTCTCATGTCTCAGACAATAGGGATAGCTAGATCGGCAGCAAAACACTTCTACTTGGGAGAACCATTCGTTCAGGTCAATGATTATAAAAAAAACACAAGTGGATGGAGAAAAACTGGGCTTGAAAAGACACTTTGGCATGGCCTAGAGAAGTATCCCCCTGGGCTCTCGTTGTGAAACAGCTTTCATAAAAATTGTTCTCTTCTTGGGAAAAGCCATCTCAATATCTAGTCTTTTAGAAATGTGTCCATGTCTTTGCTTTTGTGTGATGAGAATCCGGGATTCATAGCTGTGTGCTTGAAAAAGTTTGCAGGCACAGTTGAGTTTGTAGTGAATGTTATGCCAAATTGTATTCTCCGAATTCACTTGCCAGGCAAATTGCACTTTAGATGTTGTTATCACTGTCCTGGTACTCAAGAACATGAGGAATGGGAGCTTTGAGAGTATTTGTACAACAATTATTGAATGCATTTACACTGTAAATTCTGCATTCCAATCTGGTAGCTGATAACTATGTCAGCTGGCACTTGCAAGATTAGCCGCCATTGATTTGAAGAGTGTGCTATTTCTGCAGCACTCCGAAAAATGTCACTGACAACCCCAATTGCTTGACAGCATCCACAATCAAGAAATTGTCATAAATGAGGCGTTTCTGATAAGTTCCAACACCATTTTTAGTACTCTCACATGTTGCTTCTATTATCACTGGACCGGCCTTTGCAGTCTGCATGCTAATGTTCAGTTGCTGCAAGCGTCCAAAGGCTACAGCATAAAGCCCTTTCCTGTTGTGTCAATAACAGGCAGAGATCCAGCGAAATCATCCTTGTTACCCTCAATACACAGACAGTTACCGACAGCATCTTTGAGTGGCGAATGTATATAGTGCAAACCACAGTGGTGGAGTAATAACTAGGAAGTAGCATTTTTCACTCCCTCAATAACTGTATTCAGTGTTTGGCCTGCAATCATTCTGAAAGTTGTTGTTTGGGTAGTGGCTGTATTTAATTCTCATAGGTCAGGAGCAAATCCAGCTATCAAATCAACCTGGAAAAAGGGTGCACAAAGTGGACAATGTGGTCGCATTGTGCAAACACGGTAATCCAGATCCCACTCAAGTGCACACAACGGCAACCATTGTCAGTGTGAATATCCTGAAACTTTTTTCTGTTGTTTAATTGTTTACCTGTAATGGCAATTGTTGTCCTGGTGTGTTATCCAACCTGTGGTCAGCCCCAAATGTCCATTTTCCAAATGTTCATGACCTCTCAGCAAGTGCCAGAGTTTTTTCCAGTGACTGAATAACTCCTGCTCAAGCCAGCTGTCCCTCTGTGCCAAAAAGAATACAACTGAAACAAAGGGTTTTGTGTATAATGTGTATAACTATGTATAATGACTACGCCAAGTTCACAAATTAAGTCCCAGTTTAATTTACAGAACACTCTGGGCAAAAAGACTACTTTGCATACAAATAGAAATGGAGAAACAAAATGGGACAATACATTTAACTGGTCCAAAAATCCAAACAAACTATTTTAAAATATGCAACTGAATGTACAGGACACTACAGATAATGTTCTGCCAAAAATAGACAAATCAAATATGATTCTCTCTGGACATAATTGGCACTTTTATCTACATGAGAATGCCCTGTGAAGTATATATATACAGTTAAAATGCAAAATGATTTGGACAGTGACACAATTTTTGTTGTTTTGGCTCTTTACTGCAGCACATTGCGTTTGAAATAAAAAAAAATGGTTATAGCGCATACTGTCAGATTTAATTTGAGGGTATTTACATCCATATTGCATAATTCATGTAGGAATTATAGCTTTTTCTATACATAGTCCCCCCATTTGGACAATTGGATGCTCCTTGGCCAGCTGTGTCTTTGCATCATTCGTTAAACACAAGAATGCTAACCAAAGGCCTAGAGTAGATTCTAGGTGTGGAATTTGCATTTTAAGTCTGTTACTGTTGTCTCTCAACATGAGAAACAAATAAGTGTCAATGCAAGTAAAGCAGGCCATCATGAGGCTGTGAAATCTGACAAAATTGATCAGAGACATTGGGTCTGTCAAAATCAATTGTTTGATACATTGTTAGATACAAGCAAGAATGAGGTGAGCGCAGCAATAGCAAACAATCTGGTAGACCATGGAAGACCACTGTAGTGGATGACCGAAGAATAATAAGAATAATTACAATTGTGAAAACACCCTTTTCAACTGTCAAACAGATCGAGAACACTCTCCAGGATGTAGGCATAGGTGTTTCAAAGACTACCATGAAGAGAAGACTGCACCTGCATAACCTCAGAGGGTTCACCGCAAGATGCAAACCAAGATGGGTGAGGTAGTGAGGGGGGCAGTTTGTCCAAGACCGTTTGTGCCAGGTCTCCAGGTCTTTCTGCAAAGGAGACAGTGGCAGATGTGACTGGAACGTTTTCTTTTTCTGAGCATTAATCTAGATCATGTGAAGCCGTAGTCAGATTAATTTTATTTCAGATTAATTTTATTTATTCATTCATTCGTCCATTCATTTATTAACAAAAAACATAGGCCTACACTACCGGTAGTTTGGTCAATTCATGCAATGGGTTTGCAAAATCATATTTAGGCTACGTCTTTGGTGGCTATACGCCTACTTACATGTGCTGATTTTGCTTGTTATTGTCAGAAGCTAAAATGTCGGAGTTACGAAAGCACGGCAGCGGATCACAAAAACGAAAAGGGAAATTTAAAAAATACATTCGTGAACAGGAGTTGCAAAAAAAATAAAATAATACCCAAGCAAGCTTCCTCGTGAACTGGTTTTTACGGGCATAATCAAGGACTTCTCTGCCAGGAAAACAAGATGAAAGCACTTCTACGACCATTGTTAATTTTTTTTGTTGACGCTCTTGCTTTATTTTATTAATTGTCCATTAGTTAGGCCCAATTGGAAATAGTTGGCTGAAAGCCAAGTAGTTTCCTTGGTGGCCAATTCAGTTGAAATTAATTTATATTTTCTATCCATCTTTTACTAATGTGTAATGCTTAGACATGGCTTTTTGCATTGTCTGGTCGGGCCAGGTGAATACTACACAAATCCGAACCAAACCTAGAACCTAACATTTCTAGGTACCAACTTTTACCACTAGGTGCTGCTATAACAATAACGTTAACCACAATTAAGTGTAGCCTACAGTTGCAAGGCTAAGAGACACAGACCATTAGAATAGTTATTTTCTTATTTTGGTGAACTTATATATATATTTTTTCTGACTATATTTTTTCATAGATACCATCTTTTATCAAGGTATTATGGTTAAAAAAAAAAAAAAACTTGTTTTACAAAATCTCGCACAGAATTACATTATAGACTTGTTGCTTTGCAATTTTGTGGATGGTTTTAAGTCTCCCGATACACGACTACTTTACAATCAATGCCTACATGGGCTCTTGTACTCAAACTTCATTTACGGTGAAATTAATGCAAAAATAATGCGCAAGTTTTCCTTTGAATGACAATTCACTCATTAGGTGTAAATGACAATTTGCGCATTAGAAAGACCCCCCCCTGTTTCTCCACCTTTTCTCCCCTTTCTCAGACCGATGTGTCCCATCTCCTACTCTCCCATCGCCCCACTACTTGTGCCCTCGACCCTATCCCTTCATCTCTCCTCCAGGCAATCACCCCAGATATCCTCCCGTTTGTGACCTCCCTGGTGAACTCCTCCCTGACCTCTGGCTGTTTCCCCTCATCCTTCAAAAGAGCCCACATCACCCCGATCCTGAAAAAACCTACGCTGGACCCCTCCAACATCCAAAACTACAGACCGGTATCTCTTCTTTCTTTTCTTTCCAAAACTATCGAACGTGCTGTTTCTAACCAACTGTCATCTTTCCTTACCCAGAACAACCTGCTAGACCCCCACCAGTCCGGCTTCAAACCTGGCCACTCAACGGAGACCGCACTCCTCTCCGTCAGCGAGATGCTTCATGCAGCTCGGGCAGCCTCCCTCTCCTCTGTGCTAATACTTCTAGACCTCTCTGCCGCCTTCGACACCGTAGATCACTCCATCCTCCTGTCGTCCCTGTCTGCAGCGGGGATCGGCGGCTCGGCCCTGGCCTGGATTGAGTCCTACCTCTCGGAATGCTCCTCCCAGGTTGCCTGGGCTGGTAAAGTATCGGCAACCCGTCCCCTTACCACAGGAGTCCCCCAGGGCTCAGTCCTTGGTCCCCTCCTTTTCTCCACCTACACCAAATCCCTTGGCCCTGTTATCACTGCTCATGGTCTTTCTTACCACTGCTATGCTGACGATACTCAACTTTTTCTCTCCTTCTCACCCTCTGACACTCAGGTATCAGCCCGCATCTCCGCTTGCCTGAGAGACATCCAGAGCTGGATGGACAACGCCATCTCAAGCTCAATCCTGGCAAGACTGAGCTCATCTACATTCCTGCTCTAACCTCTCCTCCTCTCAATCTCTCTATTTCCCTAGGAGACACTCCACTGACCCCAACGCCCTGTGCCAGGAACCTCGGAGTCGTGATGGACAACAGGCTGTCCCCCTCCGAGAACATTGCAGCAGTAACCCGGGCATGCAGGTTCTTCCTGTACAACATCAGGAGAATCCGCCCCTTCCTCACCACCCACTCAACCCAGTTCCTGGTCCAAGCAATGGTGCTGTCCCGCCTGGACTATTGCAACTCTCTCCTGGCTGGCCTGCCAGCATCGGCCATTAGACCCCTTCAGCTTATCCAGAACGCAACAGCGCGCCTGGTCTTCAACCTCTCCCGACACTCCCATGTCACCCCCCTGCTCGTTGACCTCCACTGGCTACCGGTGATGGCTCGCATCAAATTCAAAACATTAGTGCTCGCCTTCCAGGCAGTCCGAGGATCTGCCCCTCCATACCTCCAAAAACTAATCAGACCCTACACACCTGCCAGATCCCTGCGTTCCGCCTCCTCAGGACGACTGGTACCCCCCCCTCTTCATACTAGCACCCGGTCTCGACGTCTGTCTGTCCTGGCCCCACGGTGGTGGAATGACCTCCCCCTGGAGGTCAGAACAGCAGAAAGTCTGACCGCCTTCAAGCGCAGATTGAAGACTCACCTCTTCAAGCTGCACCTCTCTCCACCCCTCCCTACCTCCCTGTGACTATTGTTATTATTGTTGTGTAATTACCCCCCCCCCCCAAAAAAAAAACCAAAAAAAAAACCCAAGCATACTGACTGCGCCTAGTACTTAGATTCGTATTTGCCTTTTTAGGGTTGTTTTTAAATGCTCTTGTTCCTAGTTTGAAAATGCACTATGTACGTCGCTCTGGATAAGAGCGTCTGCTAAATGTCTATAATGTAATGTAATGTAATATAGGTGTTAACAGCAAATGGTCAGCCATTTTTAATAGATAGCCATTGTCCCGTAACAGAAGATTGTCCACCCAGAAGATTACAGGAAATATTGGCAAATAATATATATAGGCTAAATCATAGCTTGATCCAGGATAATTGCGAATAGTCTCTAGCATATATATGTAACCTTACACGTACCATCGCCCGGATGTTGATGGAGTGGGCTGAATTTAATTCGGCATTCCCCTTTGCTGACTCGGGACAGGTAGCTATGTGGTCTTTTATTATTATGCATTTTTTATATATAGCCTACACAATAATAATATTTCACATTGTAATCTTGATATTTTTAGTCATGCTTGTGCGCGCCCCTGTGTGTAACAGACAGGAGGGTGTACGCGCGTTATGCACATGCCTATGTAGACGCACATATAGGCGCCGTTAAAATAACATGTAAACAACTGCGACCAGTGGCGGACTTAGTCATTTTGGGGCCCAAGGCAAACACAGGCATGGGGCCCTCACACATCCCTTGCTCTCCCCCCTTTTCAATCCTTATTTATCTAAGAAAGATCCGTTGTGATGCATGTATCATCATCATCATCATCATTGCTGCTGGAGCAATCTAGGTTGGCACTGCCAGCAGCAGCAACGGGTTAGCTCCTCTTCGCGAGCATTAGCAATGCTAACAACACTAGTGCTAGTGCTAGCAGTCTCAGACTGACTCTGCTCTTCATTACTATCATCTGTACTACTACTAGCTGCCGTGAAAAATGTAGTTAGCTTTGCCACAAACTTTTTACTTTCCTCCTGCTTCCTCCTTTTCTCAGCGCCGCTTGGGTAGCTTCGCTTCATTTTCACTTTTTAATAATCGCGCCAAGCTGAAACACGAATTGGCTACTGAATCTTTTCCGCAGACGGTTCATCATGGAATAGTCCAATGTAGTGGGGACTGAGGGGGGGGGCTGACTAAGACAGTCATGAATTAGGCATTCTGATGCCATTTAGCGCATGAATTTTTAGAAAGACATAATTAATTACTGGGGGGGGGGAACGTTTATGAGGCATTTAACGGGGCCCTTTGTAGTATGGGGTCAGCTTGGGGCCCCAGGCAATTGCAGACCTTTGCCTAATGGGTAAGACCGCCTCTGACTGCGACATGACTTTAGACCAGGTTTGTGGTGGTTTTAGCGCAAGCGCTTTCTGCTGCCTCAAGATAGCAATAAACCAAAAATAATCCAGGCCACTCCTCATCTTAAAACCAACACGCCCAGTTCACTTATAATGGGCGCAAGAATACATGGTATTTAAACGACGTGAACGCAAGGCGTTATAAAAAAACCATGCGCCGGGTGTAAAATAGCAAAAACACTTGCGTTTGGGTTAGTGCCGCTTAGCGCCGGGTATAAGATAGGGCCCATGATGTATTATGCTACTTGCTACTAAACTATTCAGCACAGTTTAAAAACGGTTGCTTCTCTGAAACTTAGGCCATCTTTAGGCTATAATATCTAAAGGGTTAGATATTCTAGGCTAAAATATCCATCTGATATTTATCAAAAACCCAAAGCCGAATTTGAATAGAATCTGCTAATGTTTTTGATCTGCCTTTCGCTGAATATAGAAGCAACAAAACATTCCAAAGCTGCCCTTTTCTTTGCACATTATTTGCTGATGGTATGAAGAGAAAGACATATTGAGAATTTTTTGTTGATCCTAGATTCTGTAAAAGGCAGATCCAAAAAATAAAGATATAGGGCTTGATTCACTAAGATCTTTAGTAAGTGCAACGCCTTTTGGCACACGCAAAACCAATAACATGACCAATGATTGGTCATGGTATTTGTTTTGCACCAATCATTGGTTGTGTTTTGCGTATGCTAAAATGTTTTTCACACACTAAAGGTCTTAGTAAATTGGGCCCATAGTGTATAGAACGTCATAGAGAAAGGATAGTTGTGATGGCATTCTAGAGCTGAAAAACAAGAACCGATGCTGAAACCATGCAACAAGATCCTGGCAAGAGCTCCCGATAATAATAATTTTTACACAGCAGACTGATGTCATTATTAAAAAAACAGCAGCAAAAGGCCTTCAGAGTGGACGCTCAGTCACAACTGCACTGATTATAGCAGCAGACCTGTTTGTAAGGCTTCTAGATCAATTCTGTAAACCTCTCCTCAGTCAGCTTCTACTAAGTGGCAAGCTCTTTTACACAAACCAGAGAGTAACACAGTAGCACTTTAATTAAATGGAGGCAGTCTGAAGCCAGTTGCTCCACACACATAATAATAAAGAATGTCCAGGTGAATAAAAGGCAATTCCAGTCTATTCAGACACTCTATAATCCCTGGTAATAATAATTAAAGAGCTCGGGATTGAGTCAAAACTAATGAGGCTTTCTTCTACCATTGACCCCAGCCTCTTCCCCCAGTGCTACACTGAATATTGGTTGGTCATCCAATTCCTTTGACAGCTCTCACCTTTTAAAATGTGTTTCAGGAAGATGCAAAGCAGGCAAGTAAGAAGTTGCTCAATTTATTACATTAGTAGATTTTATGAATATTATGAATATAGGAGTTTTTTGTTTGTTTTTATATGTCTTTTATGTACATACTTTCAGACAGCTTCACAAACATGAGTCATTAAAGCAGAGAGCTCACTGAACTGCATAAAGTTATTGATTTTTGTTTTTACATCTAATCGTAACCATAGTCAATTCATCCTTGAAAAAAATGGATCTATGATTATTTAACAGTTGAGGCATCAGATTGAATTTCAGTTCCTTTAAAATTCAATCCGTGCTCCATCAAGTCAAGTATCGATAATTTCTGGTGTCTGGTCAAACAAGAGTTTTTTTAAAACCTTGCCAACAGAAAGCATTTAAAATTCAGCCTTCTAACAGCTTTTGAATCAGACTTTAAGCCTTGTGCAGCTAAGATGGATATACTGAACATGAAATTGTAACTTAATGTGGACTAGGCCCATTCTTACATTAGTAGGCATACAGACCTTGTTTGCAGTGAATTCAGCTCGTGGAAAATATGTACTCAAAAATACAGCTATACGTATTTGCAACCATTGCTGTGCTAGAGATGGATTTACAGAGGTGGAAAAAGCCCTGAAAGTACCACTTCTCAGACATAAAATAATGTGAATGATTCAAATACCCTTCAAAGGCATCATACTGAAAAAGCCAAGCCTGTGACTAAGCTGTCATGCTGCACACAAAAATAGTTTAAAAAAAGTCAGGTTCAGTCAGTAAAAAATGATTGCCACAAATGGTGCATCATGAAATAGCACTTAAATTCTGAAGTTTGATTTGAGAGAAATGCGGTATATTAAAGCTGGAGTATGCAAGTTTTTTTTAGAAATATATAACGGTCATGCTTAGTTGGTAGAAATCATAAAAATAACTGTTCTGATCGAAATCCCTCAAATTCTGCATTCCAAACCAGCAATTCAGCCCGAATTTTGTTTACAAAACAAAGTGGCTTATGACCATAGACCATAGAACCAATTGAAGAGATAGGCCGGTTCACATCGCAAACCAATCAACAGTGAGATTGACCTTGCTAGTTCACCAGCTAGAAATTTCACAGCGACCCGTTACACCGGCGCTATTTCACACAAACAAAAAGAAAAGAGAATTGGATAAAGTTTGCTCGAAAAGCTATACCAGTCTGTAATCCTGCAGTCGTATCTAGAAGACTTACACGTTCACAACAAGGTCTGTGGAAGCAGTGGGTTGGGGGGTGTATCTCTTTCTCTGTGGGCAGAGCCAATGTGAGCCAAAATGTTTTGACAACAAATGTGACAGTTGGGAAAAAGTTGTGTACTCTAGCTTTAAGTTAGCAGACTTTAGCTGTGTATGAACTATTCTTTGCAATGATTTAGCTGATTTTACTGAATTTAACTTATAATTTCCATTCTCAAAGTCATTGGGAAGAAAGAGATCTCTACAGCATGAGAAAATCATTGCCAATGGATTATTCAGATAATCAACATGCTTGCTATGTTTGGGTAATTTCACATCATACAAAACATTATACGTATATACTTATAATTTATACTCGCCTGCTTTACACTGTAATTTTGACCATATTCACAAAACAACAAATATTCAGATTATCATTGGCTTGTGCTATGTGTGACAATCTGACAATATTGTAATCCCTGTTGGACTGTTGGATACAATGCACTGAAAGACTTTTCTAACCAGTAGTAGCCAGATGATATATCATTGTTCTCTAACAGATATCTAAAATTAAGGGTTTTTATCTAGAGTATTGTAATTAAGATACAAGTTTCAAGTGGTTTTCAATCATGATTTTCAACTTTAGACTTTAGATGAGTGACATCATATACATCCAATCAGAAATGGCAATGCTTGTACCTACCTTTTCTGTTTTCTCTTTTGCAGTTGTGTTTTGTGAAATGTCGTCGTCTTTCTGGTTTTGTGAATTTTCTCTGTGAAATGTTTTATGAAATATTGTTGTGTTTTCAGAGTTGTTCATTTGTTCTGAGATTTGTTGTGTTTTCTAATTTGTTCTTTTGTTTTGTGTAATGCAGTTGTGTTTTGCACTTCTCGGCCACCGTATATGACTGCATGTCACTCAAATTAATCAAAAGTGTTGACGTTGAAAAGAGTTAAAACATACAGTTTTCTATGCAACTACTGCACCAACAACAATGTTGAGGTATACTTTTCATATATTTAAATTTTAGCTCAGTGAAACACATCTAAAGTTGAAAATCATGATTTATTGTTAGTATCAAAATGCAAATAAAACAAATATCTACATTATTTATTTTTTTTCCATGCAAATTTGCTTCACTGGACAGCTCAGAATTTTGGATAAAATGCTTTACCGGTTTTCTAAGGATCTAAGGATTCCAGGTATGAAGAAATTTATATGATTGTGTCATACTATCATACCTAAAAATGGGGCATATGTGCATTTTCATGTTGAAAAAAAGCTATCTGCTCTGTAAGCCATCACACCCCATGCCTGTTCATCCTCTATGTCCATGTCTGTCAAGTTTGTCAGATATTCTTCGAAACAAGCAAACAAATAAATAAATAACTCTGAGTAGCCAGTCTCCCTGGAATGGTACTTGTGAGATTGTGCTGGATAAAAGTGTGTAAGTGCAAACCTAATTGTACTTCCTAGTGCTCTAACACAGACCTCAAAAAATGAAAAAAATCAGCCACTGGACACTTCACTGCAAGATTGTGTGGTGATATTTAATGTCACTGCACACACTACACACATTTTTATGGAAGACATTCACAGCACTCTGGTGGAACATGATTGCATGACCAATCTCTTGCATTTTATTTCAGATTTAGGTTGTCATAGTATTTCGGCTATCTCTTACCAATTCATTTGAACACAATGGTAATTCTTGGGAGATCTGTGATGTAATTGTTTCGCTTTGGAAGCTTTAATGCATAGAGATGTAGGGAAGAAAAAATATGTTTTATTTATATCACAGCCATATGCTGAACGGTGATAATGTACACCGTAATCAAATGCAGTTCCATTGAATCTATCTTGCACTGCCAGCTGCATATGAATTAGTTTCATGCCTTTAATTGCATTGTTTAACGTGGACAAATTATACTTAATTTTGCCTCACTTTCCTCCCCAAGTTTAATTAAAATGATCTTATTTAGCAGTCTGTCTCCTTTAAGATTAAATAACAGTCTAAGAAGCACAGCCACAAAAAAAGAAAATAAACTTCCACTGAATATTAACAAAATTAATTTGGCAGGCCTCTTTTCAGAAATGATCTTTGTAAGTGTATGAAGGCTATAATTAGATTGGTTGATGTGTAACTGGGATGGAACATTTTTTCCTGTGACCTTTGTAGGGTTGGATTACCTTTAATATGAAAAGAAAGCAAACCATATTTATTAAATTCCACTATTGCTATATGGTATTTGTTGGACATTGGGAAACATTTTTTTTATACATTTGAATTTAAAATAAAATGTATTAACAATTGAATTCAATTTGGGTGTTTGATCTGAAGATGATTATTTGTCAAGGTATGTTGTTGAAAAACAAAAAACCAAGAGAATGTCCTGAGGGGTGTACTACGAATCGAGATTAAGGGGTTAGCGAGCTAAATTAAGCTTCAACACTGGCTTTTCTGTATCACGAAGCCGACTCACTTTTAATCGGGGTATATTGCCACGGCAACTTACTCTGCATGGCTAACCTGCTCCGGGGCAGGTTATGTTCAGTATAACAGATTGAAACATATAAAAGCACCGCCCTTTGACCAATCAACTCCTTGGATTTGGAAAAAGGTGTCTCCATCATTCCAAAGGATCCCGTATAGATATGTGCGGATAATGAGGGAATCTCTTCGCAGGGCGAGATTAGTGAGTTCGGCAAAAAAATTTGTGAGTTCCAGAAAATGCTTGAGAGACTTTTTTATGAAAATAATAATTATTGACATGATTGTTTCAGCAATATTTTAAACGTGCTGTATCAAGTTTACAGTTTAGCAGCTATAGCAGTTTATATACCCTTACAGACTTGGCGTAGGACCTCAGTCAATGTCACAGACTCACAGTATAAGACCGAAGTCTGTGAGGGCGGAGCATGTTAATCTGGAGTGTGGATATTTGGATTCAGCACTGCAGTCTCCAAAATGTGTGGAAACATGGGTAATAGTTTGCATACATTTGCGCATGTTTTGACATCAAGGTTGTTTTTATAAATTCCAAATCCACAGGGAAAGTAGGTTGGCACAGTCTAGCCCTTTCATGCATGACTTATTAGAAAACAGAGCAATATTTATTTAACATCAAACTCTGCATGTGTTTCACCCGCCTAGGTCACAGAAATGTGCCCCAAATGGGCCCTTGAAAACATAGACCACACATGCAGATTACAACTCTTAATGCATGAGTTGTGCACTTCAGTGGACAGAAGGTTTTTCGTATACAATACAAGAACTACGGTAATTTTTTGTTACAAATATAAAAAATTCTGCTCCTTGCATCTTCCCTAATAAGAATATATTTTTTTTAACATGCTCTGTTCTCTAGGAAAAGAAGGTTTTCACAGCTACACGAGAGGGAGTTTGTATGTTTCCACCTCCACCTATCATTTTGACCTCCACTGTATTAAAACTAGAAAAGCCAATAAAATGTAACAAGATGGAACATATCAAAATTTAGGCAAAAGTGCAAAAAATTTTCTCTGATACTTTTTGGAGATCACAAATCTTTTTGATTATGTTAAAATAGACTTTGAAAAGCCTGTCCACTGTAGATTGACTTTCATGCATGAAAGGGTTAATTCAGTGACATTGGCTGCATGATACTGCACCTCACTGTCTATATTAATATATATCAACTTGCATTAACAGATTCATTTAGAAATTTCTTAAGAACGTGTCTAGTATGGACGCATTTTGTGTACATAAATATAATAACTATTACAAATATTGTATAGTCTGTGTGAACCATGCGTAAGAAAGTAATTACAATTCTGGAGGTTACTCAAAATTGAGATGTTTATTAACACATTTGCCCTTTCTGTCTTTTCAACAGATCAGATTGCATTTAGCCAGCACAATCCAGCAAAACTATTGAAATAACAATTTCAAATCTTTGTAATGAATGAATCACTGTACTGGCTTCTTTGATATCCCCCCTTGTGACTTTGACCAGTGCATCAAATGAAAAGTAACAACAAATGGTTTTATGAGTGATTTTCACCATATTTTCCACATTTGTGCAGGTGTTATCCTGCATGAGTCTGCGTGGGTCACTGAGCAACACAGAGTAACATGCTGAGGGAAGCGCTCAATACAGTCTCCAGGGACAGTGTGTGCGAGTTTGTTTGTGTGTGTGTGTGTGTGTGTGTGTGTGTGTGCAAGTTTGTTTGTGTGTGTGTGTGTGTGTGTGAGAGAGAGAGAAAAGAGAATGAGAAAGAGGTGGAAGAAGGGGGCGGTAGATACTATTGAAAATAAGAACGTAGAATGATTCTGTAGGAACATTTCATTTCATTTTAAGAGGAGAAAAATAAATGTTGGTATCTCATTTTAAAATTTTGTTTTTTAAAATCTAAAAAAATCTAAAATCTTTAAAAGCCGCAGCTCACCTCTCAAAGAAAAAAAAACTTAGTGAGGACTTTGTGTGAGTGGAAGGTAGTACGTACATCCCACCTCGCTAAACTACTCTGTTTCCCCTCCATTATTAGATTCCCTTGCTGTGTCCAGCTGGAATGCCTTCTCCTGAGAGGACCCTAATGATCTTATCCTGTTTACTGATTTCAACTGTGTTTACTGCCACAATCTGGATACATTTGCCACTGTCGGTGGTCAGTTTGATGCGAGACAGAGAGGCATTCTTGGTAACAAGGCCTTGACTAAAAAGGGGCATTTGGAACCAAACAGCAAGAATTTAGACAAACCTTCACGCAAACAACTTGCACAAGTGTGACGAAGGCTCACAGGGTGCAAGCCAATACCCTTAGACGTGTGAAACTTAAAGAAAAGAAAAACTAAATTACAAGGGAGAGAAGTGTTCAGGCCCACCAGTGATGCTCACTTTCATCCTTAATTATATCACATTACATGCATTTAGCAGACGCTCTTATCCAGAGTGACTTACGCAACATTTTACCTTTTTTTATACATAGTACCCATTTATACAGCTGGATATTTTTACTGAAGCAATTCAGGTGAAGTACCATGCTCAAGGGTACAACGGCACTGTCCTACCTGGGAAACGAACCTGCAACCTTTCGGTTACAAGGCCAGTTCCTTGACCATTATACTACACTGCCGCCCCAGTGTATCACGACTGTCATAACTGTCATGTAATAATGACAGTTAAGAGCCAGCTTAGTGGCAAGCAAATCCTTTTTTTCCTCAAATTTGAAATAATTTAATAAGATTGTATGAATTATGCAATGTTGTGAGTAGAGAGTGGTTGTGAAAAGAGCTTTTATAGAAATAAGCCAAGCTACTGTATGACATTCAAGAGGACCTACAACAGTGGTACTCCTGAATAAGAAAGGTAAGGATGCAGAATTCACAGTAATCTTTTAAACGGAAATAAAACAACAAAGCTCATTTAGAAATCATCTCTCTAAAGTAAACAGGTTATACAAGAGTTAACAAGACTTATTCTGCAGTGATATAATAGTAAGTAAATACTTAAAATAGAGATAATTATAGGAACTGTGAGTTCACACATTCATCTAAACTTAATTGGGTGAGTGGGAGCTTGCACTGGTGGAATCTAAATGTCCTCTTAAGTGTTTCTGTTGAAAGATTTCAGTTTTATGTACTATTGCTATATTATTTGAAACTATAATCTGTAAACAGAATCTAAACTGTAATGTTAAGATTCATAGTTCATCCTTTGGCACAGCAGAGAAATGGCACACCTGAAGAGCAGGCAAAGCCAAGGTTAGTTGTTTGAAGTTTTTAAAACTTCTTTTACATCATTAATTTTTATGAGCTGGTTGTCCCAATGCTTTGAAAAATAATTGGGTGATTTTTGTTAATTTGTTTTTTTTAATGCTATTAAAAATTCCTCATTTGTAAAGTACTACTACAAATGCATGCCTCATTTCTAACTAATTAGAATCTTTCAAGAGACATGAATGCTATATTCTACATTTCAATGCATTGTTATATTGGCACATTAATTATGCTTATTATCATATCAAAGATCTCTACAATATGCATTCCTTCTCTATTATCTCTATATGAAATTATTTTCATTTAAAAGTGTAATCTTGGATTATCTTGTATTACTTTAGGTATAACAATTTCAAATTTTTAAATTCTATTATTTTTTATTATTGATAATAAGTTCTCTCCTGCATGCTTGTGTTTCATTGTTCACCCATAAACGTTCACCCTGATTTCATCTGGGAAGAGAGGTGGGGGGCATTTCCTCGGTTTGGCTTACCTGTGTAAATTGCGATAGCTTCTGATCTTTTGAAAACAACTTCACTGCATGTTCTGTTTCCAACCAGGATAATCCTTTCGGCATAATTATCCTGCCATCCTTCCAAAATTAAAAAGGGGATTCACAGCTATCTAAAAATCTTGTGTTAACCAGATTATGTTTGTAACTCTGTATTGATTGTATTGAAGTAAGACCAGTAGGGTGCAGGATCCGAGCCTGGAGCAAGGATTTATTTAGGGTTTATTATCCAGTTACAAATTGTCTTTGCAGCGTTGCATTACGTTTTGTTAACCTTGTTAATCCTTTGGGGAAATGAGGACGCTCCAGAATAATAGAAGTGCACAATGCATATATGATTGGTTGTAACTGGCAAGACCAGCCTTTAATGGGATTACACTCCACCAAAGAGTGAGAGGGTCTTTCCAACTGATGATTCTGTTTCTTCTCTCCCAGGTCAGTAAACAGTGGAGCCAGAACAAAGATTATACACAGGAGGCACTCAATAAATCAGTTTAGAGGATACAGGGATTACACTGAAAACCTTTTCTACCTCCTTATCAACAATGTGTCCATACTGACTGCATATTATGTAATATTGTATTAAAAGTAGAACTAAAACACAAAACAAATATTCTGCTGTTAATGAATATAGTATGAATGTATGTGTTATTTCTACAAATCGGATTTGTTCCTCTACAATTGAACCCCATTGAAATTAATCAAAATTTTGTCACCATTTTAGGGTCTGTTTAGTTCCACTTTAATCCCATAAGCATGACAAATCATAGAATTTTCAGGAGCTGTTACATAAAGGTGAAGAAAGTTTGTTTTCATTAAGAAAGGGTCATAACTGATCAAATCTGCCTTTCCATCTGAACTGAATTCAGCTCAATAATGGTAGGCTCTCTCAGATTATCTTGAAAGTTTGCTATACGATCAATCTTGTTTTCCTTTTGAGTGGAGTGAAAGACCTTACCCATTTGTATCATGTTCTCAACTTCCACCATGTGTAAAGTAATTAAGGGGTATGTTTACTCAAAAATATAAAGTTCATGTTTTGTTTATCAACCAAGGGAACCACACACATGCGCCCACACGCACCCAACATTTATAGATATCCTGTCAGCAAGAAGTGTCATCACAACCCCTTATGCCAGCAAAGAGCTATGGATTTGCATAGGTGTTGTATATGTGCCTTCACTGTGGTAAGCTCCAAAAGCCCAAGCTCAAGATAGCGACAAATCAATTAAAAAGCTTGAAAAATGTTCAGGATAATGATGACACAGTTCAATGTTAAATTGCTCTTGTAAAATATGAAGACGGGTTGACTGCCAGGACACTTATTAGAAATTATACACCTTTATCATCATCTACAAGTAAACACTGCAGTTATTTAGTAAAGATAATTTCAGAAAAATCTATCACGCCTCAATACACCCAGGGTTCTAACCTATTGTTTAAAGGGTTGTCAGCTATGAAACAAATTTAACATTTTCCATTTCACTTGTTTTAAAATCACAAGAAACTCTGATAAAATAAATCATTAAGTTGATGTCCCAAGTTGGCATTTCTCTTAGGTGTAATTTGAATGTCTTATTGGCACTTGCTATGATACAGGTTGGTGAATATTTTGTTTTAAACTCTATGCATTCCCAAAAGGGACAGGGAACACTTGTAGGCCATCTGTAGCACTAGCATAAACACCCCTGAATTTGCACTGTTGTAACCCTACTTTGGCGATGTCATAGTTTGTGAAGTCAGATCAAGAGCTTGATTATAGTCACTGCTTCACAAGTTGACTTACTTGCTGCACATTAGTGGATAAATATTCATTCAGCGAAGATCTCAGAAAACTATTTGGGAGGAGCCATTACAAATTCCTAGTGGAGGCCAGCTCACATGAGGAAATGGCACATACTCTTTGTGCCAGAACAGGGGTGGGGTAAGTACATTCATTTAAATTAAAAAGACCCTGTACTGACACCTCTATTTAACCTGCCACCACCAAATCACTGTTAGGGTAAAACCATCAGTGCACCAATTGGACAGCTGAGTTAAGACAATTGAGATTGGATTCACATAAAAAGTAATTTTCTCTTTATCGTGTGCCATGAGTAACAGACTTTGTGGTCTATTTATTCACAAAATGAGACTAAAGCTCAGGTTAATTCATTAAAGGCCTGTAAAAGGCAACGACCTCATTTACATTTATACCCAATCAATATTGGCAGACCTGTAAATCCTGGCTAATATTCACAAAAGAACTACAGATTATTTACACCTGGCCACGGACTTGGCTAAGAAAACACAATAAAGGAAACTCTTACTGTAAATCAAAAAAGTGACCGTAAAGTTTAAACACTGTCATTATCTACTTAAATGAGGGGAAAAGTTGTATAGGTTTATACATGAGGCATCTTGTCCAAGTATTTTTAAGGACGCTCTCCTTAGCACAAGACTGCAAATGTAGGCTATGTAATGTTTAGCTTTTCACTGATTGCACTTTGGGTAAAACTCTTTAATGTTTAAATTCCAAATTTCAACTAATGTTAAATGCTTTTACAGAAAAGCACATGGCTATTGTGGGATACTGAATTCTGTTAAAAGTATATCAAATTCAATCACAATGAAAACAAACAGCTGTGACTAAGTCTGACAAACCTAAATACAGGACACCCGTGGCAGTAATGCATTGGTGAGTGGGACTGTGTGTGTTAGATAAGGGGCTAGATATGGAACAGCTAAACTAAACATGAATGCCAACAACAGCCATTCCTGCTTTATAAAACACTCCCCATTGATGGGATAGGAACAGCACCTAAAAAAAATAACAAGTTTAAAAAAATAATTAGAAAATGAATAGAAAGCAGCCTGTTTACTTTTATTACAGTGATAAAGCCATAGTCAAATCTCCCATTTGATCCAGCTTTATACGCTTACAGTAAACATCATTTGCAATATTAAAAAAAAAAAAATAAGACAACGGGATTTGATTACAAAAGGCAACTGCTACCTACCATTATATGAAATAACCTGTAACAAATTGCATGTAAGTTTGTAACATTGGTAAACAAAATAAAACAAAAAGTTAAAAAATCATGCTGTGTTCTATCTACACACAAAAAGGAAAATAAATGAATAGGGACATGACTGCACTTTGAAGGTGTACAGTGCAAATTGGATATTATTTTAACCCCACTTCACAAAGCCAGTATTGAGGTTCCCTTCATTGTCTTGATGACAGAATCAAAAATTTCCAAACGCAAAAAAGTTTGAGTTACATCAAAAATTTGACAAAATAGCGATGTACTTTCTAAAAACATACAATACCAAACAGGTTGCTTGCTTCTATTTTAATAAAACGTCATGGCTTAATAAAAATCCATAAAACCAGAATTCACAAAACAGATAAAATTTATATTTCCATTTAAATCTTATTTACATAGCCACATGAGATGAAAATTGCGTCACGCAACAAGGACATATAGGCTTCCACTGGAAGAAAGATGCATTTCAGGTGCAGGTTCACGATTCCCAAAAGTTCATGTTGTGTCCATTTGGCAGGTGGTAGCTAATGCCGCGTATGGACTTCAGGTTCGCCTGATTAACATGCATGAGATTGCTTCAGAAATTAAACCAGTAAATGTCCGCACGGGTCAGATGAAGACGAGCACGAGCAGTGCTAGACACAAAATGTACTTTGGCTGCTGCATTCTGGTTCCATATGAAGGAAACCACACAACGTCCTGTGAGTCATCTGCAAGAGAAAAGAGAACTCCGCATTATAAATCATTATAAAGACGCATCTCTAAACGGGGACATTTTAAACATGAGGAGGTGGGGGTGCAGTTAGCACATCTTCAGACTTTAAACCCAGCCACTGAACAGTCTGACAGGCAACACTGCTGAGCCTGTATCTGTGATGATCACCAGGCCTCCTTCCATCCTGTTAGCCAGTGAGGTGTGAATGATAGTTCACAGGGTCTATTCACACCCAGACTGGTGCCTGGCCCCCTATTGAGGCCTCTAGGCAAAAACAACTACAGAACACCACTCAATGCAAATAAAGTTAAGTAGCAATGGAACTGGAGCACTTCAGTTTCAGTAGATACATTGAAGCAGTTGAAATAAAGAATACTAATGTGCTTCCATGCACATTCGTGGTGTCAAAATCAAATACATCAGTACATCTCAAAATTGCAGCACTGCATATAGCCATTACAATACAGATCGGCATAATGAAAACCGACAGTTGAATAACTATATAAAATGGCATACAGCACAGTTGATCATTTTTAGAACATAGCTTAAGCTGAAATGGTTAATGGTAAAATGTTTGCATGGAAAAGAGCATCTCAGAAGAGAAACATGTATTGACATCCCAGGCCTTAACTATACTTAATACTGGTGCCATATTTCTTTAACTTTATTCATAAAGTGTATACTTTTCTGGTAGGTTTGTACACATAAGGCCTATATTCCTTTTGCATTACATTATGTAGCCTATATGCATATTTGCCAATGGGTTACAGAGAACATGGAAAGTAGGCCTGTACATGCAGAAATAAATACTCCACTTACCACAGTTATTCTGAAAGACTTGAGGGAAACAGTGGAGCATGCCATATCCACACCTACAGTACGAACAGCCTTTCTGTACCCATTCTCCATGAGGAATGACGCCACAGTTTCTGAATGGGGAAATAGATCGTTAGAACAACAAAATAAATATATATATCTAAACAGAAGTTACGTTACAGGTCTATTTCACTGTAACCTCATGTTAATTTAGTCTTGTATAGTTAAGTTATGTTATAATAATTCGCCTTTAATATAAACGCCACGCATACCTGATGCGCTCATCATATTCACAGCTTCTTCCAGTGTAGTGCTTCGGACAGGCGCAAAAGCTTCCCAAAATACAGGTTCCCCCATTCTGACAACAACTTTGGCTTTGCTCTGCACCTTACAGAAGAGGAAAAATGACCAAATATGAAAACATGCAAAAACATATACTTCCTTTATTATATCCTAAACTTTATCCACGCGTCATAACGTGTATACATTCAAACCCCTGCCAGTTTAATTGGCCTACATTTTCTCCAGACGCGCGTTCTTAAATCAAAATGCACGAAACCCAGAAACAAATCACTCTAAACCACCACTGTACGTTAGAACCCAATTCAACTACTTGTGGACTGAGCAACGAGATTGGGAATTATTGATTATATCACGATAATATAAATGCGTCTGTATTGTTGAACTTACTTCCAGTGAGGCCAACAAATGGAATAACGGACTCCGGATCTCGGTGATGATTCTGTTCCCCAGAGAGGGAGTTCATTTCATTAAATTGGTTCAGGTACTCAGCTCGTTGAGTGCTTTTTCCAGCGAATATATTTTTGTTGCATCCTGGTCCGTCGCATCCTTGAATTATATGGAAGAACTTTGGTTAAGTATTCACTTGAAACATATATATTTTTTCATATAAACATTGCATATAATGATTCATATGAATCGAGGCCTCCTGATGACCACAGTAAAAACGCACATACCTGCTACAATGTGTAGGGCGTGGGTAGCAACCACTACAGACAGCAGAAATCTGAGAGAGAGAAAATACATGTTATTCCCGTTGATCGTTAAAACACAACTAAAAGCATAAAGCGTAACATTTCAACGTGTGTGAAACAAAGAAATTCAATGGGTCTGGAATATAGTTTAACGTTACCTGAAAAACGTTTCCTGGCCCATGTTGCGCGTCTGTTTAATAGAAAATCCAACCGATTTAAAATCCACGTCCGACCCTTGACGACAATTCCATATAACCATTAAAATACAGCATAAAGCTATGTTGATAACTTAACACGCCAAAGTTAAAGTAGCTTGTGTTCCTCCATTGCAAACCTTCAACCTGCCTCATAAAACCAGAGCCCACACTCCCATTCACAGCCAATTAGCACCTACGAACCCAACTTTTTGCGTCCTATGGTCGAACGTGAAATCACACCCTGTGACGGAATTTCAAGATGCAAATTAGAAATAAAGGGACTCTCCGCCCTCAAAACTCACAGCCAAAACCTTTGTTCAAATGTAATGTAGGCCTACGTGTATATATGTTGTAAGCAATATAATGTAAAAATTATTGAACGAATTAATAGCTAAATTAGTATGTAGCATAGCTACAGCATAGTAAGTGTTGTGTTTCATTTTGGTAGTTTAATAGTAGTTTCTACTACTGTTTGATTTCGCAACTTAATTTCTGTCAGCACAGAAAACAAACTCTGAAAAACTATTGGTATGCATTCTGAAGTTAATTTACTTATAAATTCACTGGTCCAGATTTCAGTATATAGATCACATGATGAGCATATACCTGCCCTGTATAATAACATTTTGGTCAGAGTGTATACAGAGTGTATTATTCTAAAGAATAATTAGACTGAATCCCCGCAGAGCCCCGTGTTGTCCCTAAGACAAACGCAACTTGTGTTGAGTCCTGCATCAAATATAACCTTAATTTCCCACCCTACCATCTCATATGTCAACAATGTTTATGTGTGTGTGTAAAAGATGGCACGTGTAACTGAACTTTCATTAGAAGCAGGGTTAATTACAAAAACAAGAAACTGTTCAATTGCTGTCACCAACTTTGTGAATGTAATGATTGCATTCATCCACATGATCATGTTTTAAGGTACAGATACAATGGCAGGACTTCCTCCAGCAATTGAAGTGCTACAAGATTGCTAATGGTTGTAGGAAACAAGAAAGTGTGAACACTTCATACCCTTTTTCAGCCACAAATAAAGGAAGAAATTCTACCATACAGCAGGGGGCAGTGACAGATTTTTTTCCTATAACTGCTGGCGCCAGAGGAACTACGGTATTCTCACTGGATCCAACAATGATACATTATATATTATAGACTAGGATGTTGAATAAACAAACACATGTGGATATATTTTGGACCAGACTTTTTTTTCTACTTGCAATCTGCTTGTTTCCAGGCATCCATTTGGAGCAGGTGCTGCAAATTTATAATTAATGAGAAGGGAGAATAACAGCCCATAGGCTACTTTTCCAAATAAAATAGGGCAGATCAGCAATAAGAAGTGATGAGTCTAAAGATACTGCTAGCTAGCCAACTTTAGCAAGATAGCTAGCTGACGATCAAAATTGTGTATTGTGTGTACTCTTCTGTGAAATTGCTATTAGCTGCATTTGATATTATACGAAATAAGTGACTTTCCCCACGTATCAACAAATCCTATATTTTTTGTTAGCTAATAGCATTTGGTTCAAGTCCAGGTAGAGCTATTCTACTCTTGGTCAGTCTAAAGTTTTCTGTCGTGTTTTGTCCGCAGACTGCTAGGAGATCCAAAGACAAATCTTTGCCAAGATTCAACGTATTGAATCATCTGTAAATATTCGCAATGTTTGCTATGTTGTTATGACCAGTGTTTATCGCCACGGTAGATTGCCAAGACATTCTTGGATGTCTAAAGATGTCAGTCGAATTCTGTTACCCTGCCAACAGCATCCTTAACTAGTGACCGGGCGTCTGAAAACGTACAAATGCAATAACACATTATGTTATTTGTGCTGCATGGTGACACTTTGGGTGGGTAACAGTATTACCCTACTGCAGGTTGGACCTGCGTTGTGTGTATGTGGGTGTTCATGCCCTAACAGTCAATTTATATGTTGTGCTTTTAAGATGTACTGTTTATGTTTTGTATATGTATGAGCACTCTAGCTGCATGGCTTACTCCTACTGGTTAAGATTGCACATCGACTGATTGATGCCATCCATGCTCCCATCCCATGACTCTCACAGTAACACACTTTGGTACTTTTGATGTTTTTATCTTACACTATTTATGTATGATACAAGTGGATCATACATATATTTTAAATATATTGTGACAATCATTTTGATATATTTATATAATATACTGCAGTATATTATTTTTTCCATAAGGGTGTGTGAGAACATGTTTTATATGATTGGCAATGCTAAGTAATAAAAATTTGGAGCACCAAATATCTGCCATCGGATCTTGTTCATGTTCTATGCATCACGGCTAGTACTCTTCTACTCAAGAAATAAAGCATTGAAGTTTGTGCCTAAGGCCCTGTGATGAACTGGCATCTTGTCCAAGGTGCTGACCCTCCTCACAGCCTGTCCCTGTCGCATGCTCAGCAGAACCCTCCATAGGATTCGGAAAAGCTGAAAACAGTTATTCTGTAATGCTATTCCTTCTTCAGAGGGAATTTCCATCTTCATTCCTAGCTCACCTGACAACGTAGGTTGGTTTAGTGCACTGGGCAATGGATGACAGTAAAACCGCAGACCATTTTCAAGGTTTTATTGCCAAGCACCAGACAGAGAATAATGTGCTACTATAGCTACATAATGGTTGCACCTTATGCAGAGATATCCTCTTAAGTCCATGACCCCACAGACAGGTCAAGTGTGTCAGCTTGAATAATGCTAGAATGTGATGGGGGTAGATACTGTATATGAAAGGTTGCCAGATTAGTAGGCTTTGTGTGAGTCATTGCTGTTGTGCCTGATGAAGCATTATGTACATAATTGTAGTGACCCAGAGTAAACCCAGCTCTTCAATTTGTGCACATTATCCATATTGTAATGTGAAATTGTAAGCAGCAGCGAAAGTCAAATGAGCAAGGACGTCTACACAGACACATCAAGTAGACTGTGTAATTCTCAACACAAAAAAACATTGCACTATTCTACTGTGGCTCTGAAGATATCATGTTTTATGCAGCCTTCCAAATTTTATTTAATATTTTTCACATTGATTCAAGCCATCAATAATATTGATTACAACAATTGATTAAACAACACTGATTCAAGTTATCATGTCAATCTACTGACCATGTACAAGGTGAAATGTCTTAAAGATAAACCACAGCGGATTGTGTTCCTTTTGAAATCTTGGCGTTTTCACTGAATCTGTGTGATGTTGCCAGAATAAGTGGTTGGGCTTCTTGTGAATTTGTGAACAGTGTACAATGTGTACACAGCTGAAAGTAAGAAATAAACAATAAAATCCATAGGTTCAGAATGTGGTTTGAATTTAAATGTGGCCGTACTTTGGACAACATCAATGGGTGGGTAGATCATGGTTATATCTTTTTTGTAAGAATGTTTTTAACTTTTTCTTTTTCACCAGTTTGGAACATTGCATATTATTTGGTGGCCCTTACTGCTGCAATGTCCTCCATCAAAGAATGCAGACCAGCATGTGCCCTCTGAAGTGACTGTGGCCTGGCTCCACTTCTTTTCACTCTGTAGTGCAAGGGCTGTGCACTGTGTACACTGTGAAGTGCACACTTCAGCTAGAATAGTCAGACTGCAGGTGCTCGATTGACCAGAGGAGTTGTCGGGGATTGTGATCTACCCCATGGCCCATTTCCCAATTTCCATCTGGCCCACCAAACAGAACAAGCAAACAGTAAATACATTGAGATTGTAAGTAATTGTTCAAATTAATCAGTGTACTAAAAATACATTTTAAGACATTAACCCAGCAGTTGTGTAATCATGTGCTCTTCTCCTGTCTACCCTGCCAGGTATTTGGTGGAGGTGTGGCCTTATTCCCAGTCCCAGAGGCTCCACCCACCGTCTCATTGCACCTGTTGACATAGACTGGGATTCAATCAACATTTGTCCTTAACTTTGACTAACCTTCACTCTTCAGTGAAATGATCTTGCTGAGGCATGGGAATCTGAGGTAAATAATCAATCATTTATTTTGTGTGTGTGTAGGGTTCCAGCTCAAGACAAACACACACATTTGCTAATATATGTTATATCCTATTATATCCAATAAAGCTCAATGCAGAAGGTAAGAATGTAAAAAACATTAGTGTTTAATTTTTAATAAAATTACTTTTGATGCATATTTCCATACATATAGCATACTAGCAATGAAGTGATACAAAAAAGCTGTTTGAATGTCATTTAATTTATTCTCTTGAGGTCTGTGCCAACTAGATAATTGTAGCCAGCCAACAGTGATAATGATATAAAAATTTAGTGCTAGGGAAAACGAAATAAACGTGTCCCTGAAATACCAGATATCAAAGGATGACAAGAAAAAGGTTTCAAAAGATACCACAAGGTTGGAATACTTTAGATCCCTCTGTGTGATGGCTCAACTGCTCAAAATGTATAGAACATTGTGTCTCATGCTTCCCTGTATATGCCTCTTGCATATGGTAATTACCCTTCACTACTGTAAATAGAATTATACCTAAAAATGTCTGATGAAGGCAAATTGCATGAAATGGAAATACTGTATGAGTAAGGCTATCCGGCAGCATACAATGTGGGTTCTTAATATTATATTCAAACTACCCTGTACAAGAAAAGTTTCGCTCACAGTATTCAGTTAGCTAGCACTGTTGGAATGGCAGTTATGACTTTCACTTAAAAGTCAAAGCAAATTTCTCAAAGCAAAACTGTTAAATTATGGTCAGCTAGCTAATGTTAGTCTACTTAATAGTCATGGATCATAATGTAATGTTAGTTGACATGGTTCCTTACCGGGTGATTCAATAAGGCAGAGGAAGATGTAGGCTACAGGAAATCAGGGAATACCGGAGGAGCTCCACTCTGTAACCGACAGCACTCGAGTCCTGTTTGGTTTAGTTCGCCAAACATCTTTAGGAAATAACGTAGCCTATCAATGTAGTTTTCTGACATTATAATAAAATAGCAATGATAGCCAGCTTGATCTACCACAGTCAGTACAGATTTTATTTTGGCCAGCCACAAAGAAAGACTTAATTAGTTGCGCCTTGATCTGTTCAATAAGGTTAATGTTGTTGTTGGGTGGAATCAGGGCCGGCTCTGACCAATTGGCTGCCCTAGGCAGGATTTTATCTGGCGCCCCCTTGCATCACAGTTTATTCACTACCAATAACATGCACTCACACCTTTGTTTTCACATTTTTCTTTTACTGAAAATAACCCACAAAATCAAACAGTTAACATCAAAACAGTGAACAAGTGACATTATTATTATAGATATTTACAATATATTATCTTTAATATATATATATATATTAAAGAAACCAGTAGCCTACTGCCATAAATAAAGTAAGGTAAAATATAGAAGAAGAGTGTATTACCATTGGTTGTTAGTCTATTAGTAATCTTTTTTTTTTACAAGAATAAAGATGAAAAACTTAAAAAGATGCATGTCTGCTATACTGTACATAAGATGGGCATGCATACTAATGGACATTTAATTAAACATTATTGTCATTACAATGAAATGTAGATTTACATTTACAGTCCCAAAAAATCAGTAAACTGCAGTGTAATACTAATATAGCATAATGGGAAAGCTTATTTGGCATTAACATTAATGATATGCACTTTAAAACACTGATGTAACTAACTATATAAACTAACTTTAGAGATTATGAACTGTAACACAACAAACCAAAGGCTTACTACAACAATTAATTATAAAGGAGATGAAAAGGAATAGCATTTTGATTACAGGGTAACCAGATGTCAATAAAAATGTAGCCTACAGTATGACACAGGACTAACACCTGCTGAATAGACCAAATTTCCCTGATGATGACTGGTACTACAGTTCTTATTTTTATTAGTTGTTATGTAGCCTACTTTTATTTTATGTAGGCTACTGTTATGCACGCATAGTCTATGTATTTTTCAAGATGAGGCGACCATTCTCTTGCCGCTGTCCAGCTAGCTAGCAAGAATGTGCAGAGTGACTGAGAGAGCTGATGTGTGTGTGTGTGAGTGACTAGTGACTAGCTAATGTAACGCTCGGCTCGGCTACAGTAATATTAGCTAGCTAACTTAAGTTATCTGGCACTATCCTCTTCAACCCAAGCGCCCCCGGTACCGGGGCAGGATGCGCCTAAAGTCAGAGAGCACTAGACAATTCATTTCATCACATTAACGCTACTGTACCTCTGCCCTTTTCACGTTGTTCCTCCTCTTCTTTCCTTCTTTTCCTTCCCTGAGCACCGGACAGCTTTGGTGTTTTCGACATGTTGATAGCATATAATGCGAGGGTCACGTCAGATAGCCACACTTTACCATTGCCCAGAGAGGGAGCGCACGTAAAGTCTAATTGCCTGGCTGGAGGGGGGCGGGGTGACATGAACTAAGAAATAATTATTATTTAATAGGCTATGCTATAGAGCTACGCTGGTTGTTGTGGGGTTATTTAACATTTCGAAATAACAGTGTTAACTAGTAGTATTAGTCAAAAATTATTACAATTATTTATTTTTTTAAAAGCGAAACTTAAAAAAAAAAAATTATCCCATTTGTTGCGCCCCCTCTGGGTGGTGGCGCCCTTAGCATTTGCCTATACTGCCTATGCCAAAAACCGGCTCTGGGTGGAATTACCCTTTAATTTCTAGCTGGTGAACTTGCAAGGTCAATCTCATTGTTGATTGGTTCTCAACATGAACCCACCCATCTCTTCGATTGGTTTATGTGATAAGCCACTTTGTTTTGAAAAAAAGAAATTTGGGCTGAATCGCTGGTTGTAGATTGCAGAATTTGAGGGTATAAACACAGTGTATGGTGCTGGATTTCTCTCACAACTGTTCTTTCTATGATTGCTACCAACTAAGCATGACCGATATTGCATACTCCAGCTTTAAAATGATTTATTTTACTTATCTTGTTTAGAAAACGAGTTCTAAGTGCCCTTGAGTATAGCAAAGTATAACAAAAGTAAAATACAAATAGAATGATCTCACATAAACATTTTCTCTATTTGACATTTTGCTGGAACTGGCTATTGTTTATAGTGTTGGGAACATAATGCATTATAAATGGTAGCTTGCAAGATATATAATCAGTCTGACAAAATAATCTGTAGTATCTATTTGACCTACAGCTTGTGCTATGCTTTATTATTGATGTAGTAGTCATTGCCATTGAAAGTTGAAATATGATTCCGAAAGGAAATTGTGCAAGATAATGATTGGAAGTTAAAAGCCCTTGAAAGCATGAGGGCCTTCAAGGCAAGACCTCTTCTCATCAGTTTTTTTCCCCACCTTCGGCTGCAGCGGGATTTTCATTGTTTGACAGAAATAGAGGGAGTCAAAAGGTACTTTTGTTTTGCCCATACCCTGGTGTATTTCAGCTACACAAATCTGACAAGTTGTCATGTGTTCAACCCAGAGCACATGTGCAGTAATTAGAGTGACAGAGGTGGAAGAAGGAGAATCAGATATCAGATGTTTAGTGATCTATCTGTGAAAATATACATAGATAACATACATAGCATATACCTTTTTCTCATTTCTAAAAGAGCACAAAAGCCAGTACACCTTGAATAAGTATTGCAAATAAATAAATAAAGAAAGTCAAAGATTCTACTGCTATACTAAAACAAGGTTACGGCAATGCTACAATATACAATGTTTTTTCTTTTGATAATATTCCTAATATAAAAATTTAGCTAAATGAAATGGATAAAAAAGAAACATAATCGGAACATCATACAGACATTTGAAGAAGAGGAAAAGAGGTGCACAGAAATGATCTGCTCATAAAATCTACTGTTGTGTAAAACACTGGCCACCGAAATGTAAGTGCGAGATTGAGATGAGACACGTTTGCATGTGTGATGGTATCTTCTCAGTTACCTAGGTTGATGAACTTTCAATTTTGGCTTTTGATCAGATAAAAACAAAGTGTACTGGGAACCAGGAACGACTTACAATTGAAAGTAGAGGCTCCATGATTTGTTTCACAGCTGACAGCGCCTTTCCCTAGGTCTGAAAAGTGCTGCGGTCACAGGATTGCACCATCTGCTTAATGTAATGTTCATAGAGATTTGTTAGACTCTCAAGATGGGATAGAAGCGCTACAATGAGTTTGACAATATTCACTGAGAGCAGGCTGTAGTGGTTGCATGCATCAGCGGTCACATTAGCGGAGTCGTTCCGAAGAAAATGGATAGAGTGCCTCACAGCCACTCGAAACAGAGACGGCAGATTGGGAGGGGCGTTAATCAGCCGGTCGTGTCTGTTTTAGAAGAGACATGCTTGATGTATGTCTATCGGTGCGATTGCGAACGCGGCCTAGGTCGATGCGTTCTGTGCCACGCCTTGATCAAGCTGTACAGACAGTATGACGTCGCTGATTACAGGGTGTTCTGTAACAGCTGGAGCCTGTTAGACTTCTGGACCCTTTGGCAGCAGCTACATCAGCATTCCCCTGGCTAAGGCTGCACCCCAGAACTCTGCAGCAGCTTCAAAGTGCATGATCTGCATCCTGGGTAGCTGTCTCTGCTTATAAAGAGCTGAAGCACATTAGCATCAGTTACCTATCAGCGGGCGCACCCTGATCTTGGCTACTGGTTCTTTCTCCTAAAGGTTCCCCCCTGTGTCCTTTCATCTGCTTAGCTTCCAAGTAGGGATTATTGAATGCAAATGAACCAACCTCTGCAGTGCAGACACTGGGCTGCAACAGCAAACAAATGGTGATGCTGCTATCGCTCTGTGACCTTAGATTAGCGAGAGAAAGAGAGAGAGAGCGAGAGCGAGAGAGAGAGATACCTTTGTAAAACAACAAAAAAAGTTCTAGATAAGAGTGTCTGCTAAATGCCTGTGATGTGATGTAACAAAACATGGCTATAAGGAAATTGGCTATAAGCAAATGTTCAGATTTGTAAAAACTCAATATGAACAAAATATGAATCCCTTCATTGTGTAGGTTACGTTCATTGGTAAATGAATTGTTTAGACAACATGAAACGGTGCCATAGATGAGTTTACTGTTTACAAACAATGGATAGTGTGTGTGTGCAGCTCAACTATTGAAATGGGATGAATTCAGACATTTAAGCCTCTACCTCTTCAGCATGATTTTATCATCAATCATCGATTTGGTGCAAGAAAAAATCTAATTTAAATAAAAGGATAATTTCAGGATGGAGTATAGTCTAAATTAAAGCACTTTGGATATTGCCACTGAAGTTACATGCACTCTGTGATCTTTTACCCGTCTATGTGTGCATATTCAATGTGACACACGCAAGAAAACTAATTTATACATCCTTACAAATTTTCCAAAATGACAGCAACATTTCTGGCTAATTAATTTTTGAAGCATAAGAATCACATCGTTCTGGCTCATTGAGCCTAATAACACTGTGACATCAAAAGCCTGTAAAGGTGAAACATAAATTCAGCAACTTTAGCTCCATTAAACTGAGCATAGCTGTGATACTGCTTAGTTTGCCACTCCAGCAAGCTATCATCATCTTTGATAGCCAATAGCTTTGCCAAGATCATTGGCAGAGTGGACACTGGCATAGTCATGCGTTGGGAGAACCTCCCATGCAAAGGAATAACTGCTATGGATATTTAAAGTGGGGGGATGGAGTGACAGGGGGGTAACCCTTTGTATGAAACACATGGTTGGCTAAATGGCTCTAAGTCATCAAGGGTCTGACGAACTAAACAAACCTTAAACCATCACTCTGCTGCCAGAAATACAGTAGATATGGATGGCTAACTTGAAGGGTTTCTTCTCCTGACTTATTGTTCCATAGAGTTCAATAGAAAAATGTGTCAGGAGAAACAACCCTTAAAATGATCCATCCATATCTACTGCATATCTGGCAGCAGAGTGATGGTTTGAGGCTCGTTTGATACGTCAGACCCTTGATGGCTTAGAGCCATTTAGCCAACCATGAGTTCCATACTGTTCAAGTGTAATTTACAGCTAAATCTAGTCCCACCCCCCAATTCCCATAGAGATCCATTCAAATGCAGAGAGGTTATAGTTTCACTTGTAAGAGTACCAGAAAATAAGATATCAAGAGTCTTTGGATGTTGTTGGGTCACAAACATCAGGAAGTCATGGCATGCAAAGAATTTGCCACCATATTAAATATGATTACTTTATTCTACATTATGTTAAACTGTCCAATATTTTTTGATGCCCAAAAATGGGGGGGGGGGGGGGGGGGGGGGGGAGGTTATGTACTAAAGGTTCTATAACTTCTAGACGGTTCATCCGATATGGATGAAAATACCTTTGAATTAAATCTGACAGTCTGCACTTCAACCTCATTGTCTCAACTCAAAGTGCTAAAGTACAAAACCAAAATAACAATGGGCCAACTGATAATTTTGCAGTGGTTTTCCAAATTTTTTCCAAAGCTGTATATGTTAGGTCCTTTATAGGCTCCTTTATGTATAGCTACTATTGCCGCAAACACGTCATGATTGATAGCCTACACGGAAAATATTAATTATAGCCTGTAGCTAACAGCAACACAACCAGTGGTGGATTTAGCTCATAGTCACTTTGTTTCACGTTTTCTTTTCCCCCCAGTGTTTTTTAGTTGACGGTGACATTGATTTAAAAGCATTTTAAAAAAAACTCCTGCTGTATGAGCCTAGTAGGCTGATATGCTTCTGAAAAAAATATTTAAAACCAGGCCAAGGAAATCAAACATTATGCTATTAATAATAGCCTAAAGCATTTGATATTTATTATTTTTTAAATAAAAGTTTAGAATTGTGTCTTCAAATAGACAACCTCATGTCCCGTTATTATTTAGAACCAATCTAATACTCGCAAATGCATAGACACTGGGAGTAGGGGTGCTGAGGGTGCTGGAGCACCCTCTCTGAACGATTGATACAATATATTACATCTTGTATGCAATACATTTAATAAGCTACCAAAGGTAGTATAAATACAGGAAAATAGTTTGTATAAATGATACAAAGCAAAATCTCTGTTGCGTTATAGCAAACGATTTGTCATTGCGATTTTCAGCACTCTTGAGTTCAAAACATCTTCCCATGCCTATGCGCAAGTGGAATCAAGATAGACAATTTTGGGATTGACTGTTAGTGCTGGTCGGAGTGCCTGCGTCAGGGAAACATGTTGAGTAGCCTAACATCAGATCAGCAACAGGTAGGCCTAGCCTAGCTATCCTAAAGTAGCTAGGCCTATTTTAAAAGGTAGGCAATTTTAACAAGTTGACAGATTCAGAATTGATATTTGAATCGCAAAGATTGACATGCAAGATAAAAATAGCCAAAATTGCCACAAACGAGATTAATGCTAGCTAGTAGCCATCGGCTTTATAAAGCAAGCCAGCAGTAGGGTTGCATGCTAATTTTTTAAAATCCCAAAACAAGTGATGCTTTAGGAGAAAAGCCAAAATCAGCTGGCTGATAAAGTCGAAAATGGCAATGCTGCTAGCAAATTGATTTGGAATCGGAACAGATTCTTTAACCCGGTTCCAAAACTGAGAACCGGTTCGAGAATCGATTCCCAATTTCAGACCAAATGCCCATCACTACCATCACACTCCTGCCAGATATGCAGTAGATATGAATGGATCAATTTAAGGGTTGTTTCTCCTGAATTATTATTCCATAGAGTTCTATATGTAAATAGAACAGGTTATTCACTAAACATGTGTTGAGACATGCACTGAAAGCTCATGTTCCACAGCTAAGGCAGAGAACCCAATGTACAGATCTATCTTTAGTCCTTAACTCCTTAAGAGAGTTGACTTCAATCATCATAATCATCAATATTGTGAATTCAATCTAACACACACACACAAAAGAGAGTGAGAGAGAGAGAGAGAGAGAGAGAGAGAGAGAGAGAGAGAGAGAGAGAGAGAGAGAGAGAGAGAGAGAGAGAGAGAGAGAGAGTGAGACCAAGCATGCTAACATTCTTATAGACATGCAACATGCATAGCTGACTGGTGACCTCATTTTCTTCCTATATGGGCATGTTGCTGTGCTTTAAGGACAAAAATATCCTTCCAAACCCATTCTAACCTCATTGAGCTATTATATTATAAAAACAATTACTGTATTTTATTTATATCAGCCCAACATAATTAATATGCAATATCTCCAGCTAGCTTTTCATCCACAAACTCAGGCAAGATGAAGAAAGAGTTGTTCAAGATGTCAGTGAAAAGGTAGAAAATGTAAAAAAATATAACCTTGGCATTAAAAGTTATGGATGGAGTGCATTCTTCATAGCGCTTAGAATATTAACTACAAACAGTACCTGGCAATGAATTTACAGTATTAATGTAGAATGCATTCATTTGTTGTATTATAAATGTCTTAAATAAATTATTTATTAGCTGTCAAACACTGAATACGTAATAAATATGACAGCTAAATAAAAAAATTTGTAATGTTAAATGGGTTCAATCAACTAGAACGTTTAGATGACATGATTTTAAATATTTTTAGGGGATGACCAAATTTAGATTGTTTTTTTTTATTATGTAATGGTTATGTGTTCTACATCCACACAGGGAACACTGCAAGTGGAGAACAGGCACTCCTCCAATGCACTCAAAAGCCAATGATTACTTTCCATACACTTAGAAAATATCCACACTTAGGGCCAATCAGGGAAAGGCACATCTCTTGCACAACTGGTAACCTATAGTTGCACACGAGTGGCTAGAAGTAGGAGGTTCTGGTTCCCACTCAAAATTAAAAAGATAGGGCCAATTGTGTCCTTCTGGCATAAGCCCATGGTGATTGTAGGCTAAATATTGGCCATAAAACAGACACAACCTAGTGAATTAGAAACTATAGAGTGCAGCCTGCTGTTGAGGCTTTTACCAACTGATGGACTTGGATTGGAAGGAAGACCGTTTACGTAAAAGGCTGAAATTTAAGAAATGATCAGAAGATCACCTTACAGTTATCATTCGGCATGTATGTAGTCATATTCTGAAAAGACTTACCGAAAGACTGTTGGAGATGGACTTTATATACTTAGAATTTTCTCAATTTTAGTTGCAAAAAAAACCAACCTTTTCGCTTAATTAATTATTAAAGTGTTAGACAACTTTCTAATGTGGCTCCTAAACATAATCTACTTCTCTACGCAGGCCATTGAGAGCCAAACATGAACCACCTTGGCAGTAGCTGGACTGTCTAATAAAATATGTATTTGACTGTGATAAATTATATTTTTTTAACAGTCAGTCCAGTCCTTTGTATACATTTTCTACATAAAATTTGGGGCTGTTGGTCGGGATTCCGGACAACACACCAAGGAATAGTGTTTTTTTACCCTTTATCTCCTAATCTGGAATGCCCAATATATTCACCAGCAGTGCTCATTTCTGCTATCAGTTTCTGCTCTCAATTTAGGAGAGTGCAGATAAGCATGTGATCTCCTCTGAAACACGTGATGTTAAGCCACTGCTTCATTTCACACTGCAGAGCTTGCACAGACATGAGTCAGAGGAAGACTCTTCATATGCAGCTTGAGCAAGCAGACTGTGCTGATGAATTCTTCATTGTGGATTCACAGCATACACAATGGAGCCTTTCACATTGGTGTGCATGGGCTCTGTTCTGTGTAGTATGCTTTGTATATTTCTAGCACTGCAACAGAATAGGATGTACATTAGTAAAGCAAGTAAAGCATTTCTATGATCATTTGTTTACAGATTGGGATCATATTTTTTAAATATAAAAATATTCAATAAAACATAAAAAGTTTTTATTTTATCCATCATTGCTCTACAAAGGAGGGGCTAAAGCTGGTAATGTCAAAAATAACACACGACTGCTTAATGCTGAACTGGAAATGCCAAGGGACTCACAGATCTTGGGTGCCATTACTCCAGGGCATAATTTATACTTAATAGTACTGTACAAAGGCAACAAATTATAGTAATAATGCTACTATCAATTCTTTTATATTTACTAATCAATGCATACTACTGTAAATGTCAGTAGATGGGTTCAGACAGAGCTACATTACAGTCGTAATTGCAATTATTTCATCATGAATGTTAGGTCAACTAACCCATTTGTTGTGCAAAAATTAATCACGTTCATTTGCTTTGCAAATTGTATATCATTAGAACAAGTAAAGCTTAGCATTTCTCCAGTTCCACAGAAATAAGACTTGTAAGTGTGACAGAAGGAATCGTATCACCAGAAGGTAAAAATAGCACTTTCAAGCATCCCAGTCACACAGGCAGGTTAAATACGGTTGACACTCTGGGATATATATGAGCTGCTCTGTGAATGTGAACGGGTTGTTGAAGTTTGAGAACCGAGAACAGATTTAGCTGTAACTGGTAAGCAAAGGGAATACTATTTATTTTCCTTATTTTATCATTTTCAGTTGCATGTATTGCATACAATTTACATTAACGTGCATGTTTTAAGTTTTGTCACGACAAAAGCACAATAATAATAATAATAATAATAATATAGAATAGACTTATGTAAGAGTCAATTATAAAGTGGTTCACCTTAATAAATTTACTGGTTGATGGTTGTAAATATGTATACACAAGAAACATTTTAGGCATGCATTCTTCTCTTTCCATTTACTGAACACTGCTAACCTTTAAATTTTACCACAATGTTAAAATCCACTACCCATTACTATACAAATAATCGAATCAACAAAGATATTGTTAAATGTATTGGTCAATTAAACTGTCAAAAGTACACGCCTAGGCACAACATATTTTGTGTTCTTGCTGGATATTTTACACAGATTGATCATGAAATGTTTTGTTTTTGCAGATTACATTTATTTGATATTGCACAGCTAAAAATAATTACTGCTGATTACAATTTTCTGGAGTAATTTTTGATGAGCCTTAATACCATTGGGCACAGAAGAATAAAATTGCCAACTAACAAGATCAAAGAGAAAAAGCACTTGGATTACAATAAATATCTTATTGAAACTACAGGTTTGGTTGGAGCAGTGCATACATAAGAGTAGCCTACCTCCAGAAATGGTCTATGCAGATTTCATTCCAGTACAAATAATTGATTGAATTGCATGAGCATTTAAAAATTATGAAATCACTTAAACCTGTGATATATTTAAATCTGATTTGTATCCTCCTGTGTAGATATATTTCAATACCATTTGCTATAGGCAAAAATGATTAAATATATAAACCTCAAACAATACTGTATATTCAATTAATGGAAGCAACACAATAACACCCTTTTTTGCATGTCATGTTTAAAAATGAAAATTCAACACCAAGCTAACTCCAAGCTCATTATTCACTTTGTGTTTGTAATTTTTCAAAAGAGCTTCTGAAGTTTAACCAGAAATTGAGGTCTTTGCTAACATTCCCGGAGTGCTCCTGCCCTTGTTTCTGTTCACAGCAGCCTGTGTCTGTTTGCTACCAGATATTATCACAAATCTTAATAAGATGAATCGTAATTTTAATCAAAATCATAATATGTGTTTGTTTTTCGCAGAGGGAGTCGGTATGTTGCAGGACAGAAAGACCGTGTGTAACGCCTCCCTGATTCGGAATGTGTGGGAAATCAGAACGAAAACATATGGGCAGAAATTGAAGACGGAAGAAGACAGGGTGCAAAAGAGTGCACTGACGCAGTAAGACCTGCCCCATGTATGATCTGTGTGTAAACACTGGCTCCTGCTTTACCGGCAACCTCCACTGAAGACACCTGCGATAGCTGCACATCAATTCATTCAAAAATAAAATAACAGTGGACCACACATGCTGATTTCAATCATATGGGGATATGATAACAAAAAAAATCCATCTTTCTTCAGTTCAGTTTCAATCTACCACTGTGACAATCTGTGGTCATTATTTCATTCAGCGAGTCCTGAACAAATTTAATATTTCTCTAAACATTTCACTAACAATATGGAGTGTAAATGCACATATTCATTCTTCACTCCAGTTGAAATTTCTGCATTTTTTCATTGTTCTGTTCAGGGGCAAATTAATACTATAGTACAAATAATAACAGTGCATAATAGAGGTACATCTGGATCCCAAAACCCTATTTGGAATGCACAAATAATAAATGTATGCAGATTGTTTTCATCACAAAATTATGATATTTTGATATATCTGAATAAGATTGGCAGAAGTGAGAATGGAAAGTAAAATAACAGTTTAGTAAGTTTCTGCAAAATAAAATACATTTTAATAAATTTGTGTGAACTGTAAAGTGTTTGTTAGTGTTGAGCCATAAACAATTTCTTCCTCTGAAAACAATTTAAGACGTAAAACATTATATTATTTTAAATAACCAATAACCCATTAGTTACAACCACTTACAGAGAGAGGTTGAAATGTGATACAGGGTGGCAAAAGCTTCCTTCTTGTTGCAGCTTCACATGCTTTCCCAAAAACAGAAAACGATTGAAGTCTTACAAGTGCCCGTGCATACTTGGCTAAGACGCACATTATCTTTCTTGTTTTGAGCACCTCTTAATCCTCAAGAGGGACAAGTAAACCGGACTCAATACGTCTTTTCCAAGTATGGAAGACAATGATAATTGCCCATAACTATGAATTGCATTTACAACAGCTGGCTTTGAATTCAGCCAGGTGATGTTTACTTCCTCAGGAGCTTCTCTGCAGCCCTTCGGTTGCCAAAGAAATGCGATGCTCTTCAAGAATCACCAGCATCCTGTAGTTTTACCATTCAGAATTGCTCCCATACACTTCTGAGCTAAGTAAGTTCTGTATCACGTTGGATTCTATTTCAGTCACAACTTCACACTGCTTCCCATTTAAGATGTCCCACTTAAACAAGAAACATACCTTCTTCTAGCACTTATGTAATACCATGTCATGCTGTATGTTTGAGCTTAAATATAGCAGCATTCTCTATTGCCTTCTTTGGAGCTTTCAGCAATGGCTACCCCCCCCCCCCCCCCCCCCCCGCCCCCTAATGGCTAAAGGTCAGAGTGCACTTTCACTGTTCACAAATGTATCCAAGTAAAGTGCCCCAGCCTTGAACAGAATGGCTAGGCATTCTGTATATTTTCTAGTATTATGTGAGTGCAATTGTTTTGCTTTTCAGGCAATCAATCAATCTGCCTTTATTTTTCAGAAGGGATGTTTAAAGCCTATTTGTTTCTCGCCTTGGATAATGTCTGCTACAAGTCTCATTGCAACTGCCAGTTGTCTCAAGAATGGACACACTTGTCATAAAAATGCTATGTGTATTTTAATCCCTCCAGTCCCTTTACCTCCACAATACTATCATATCATCTGATCTCATATGTACACAATATCAGTGAATTGTCATTTTTAGTTTATCCACATTTGTGTCTTGTTGCTTTGGCTCAATCTATTCCAGTTAGTAAGGCAGCTCCTTTCAACCTCTAAAGACACCATTTATTATTACACAGAGGCTAATCTGCCCTTCATAAAATTCATTTTTGAGTTTTAAAAAAAGATATTTCTGTAGCTGCATCGATCCGCATCTGAATTTCCACCAACATCCAGCATATGACATATCTACCAAGATAGGAACTTTAGCCTCCCCTACACAGAAACAGTGAGTGGATGTAAATTTCACCTGTATATGTATTGACAGGTTCAATGACACCCCCTCACCATTAAAATATAAATAAAAGAAATCCTTGAAGATTACAAATAAAAGAAATTCAAATTCAATTCAAAACTGATTTTACAGTTTTTGCACTGGCATATCTTAACTAGGCAGTCCTTCAAAAGACCATCTTCCTTTATAGAATTATGTATGCATATTCCACTTGGCCCTGTAATTTATTGCTAATACACTAATAATGTATTAATTAGGCCAAATGAGTTGCTGAAAGAAGCTTTGACACTGAATCTAGCATTAATTTAAAGATGAAATGTGGTTTTATTGCACACTTAATTTGTCTTATCATATGGCAGAGATCCATAAAATTGGTTACTGATTACTACACAATCAGCGTGAAACTCCTTTCGTTTTTTCTCAAAGTAACACTGCTACATCGGTGGCTCTGCCATAGTTGTATAATTTTTTGAATGGCTTTTTCAAATTTGTGCTCTCATCTCAAACGCCAAAGTTTAAATTGTTTTACACAAATTAATAATTTTGAATAATCTCTTATGATCATTCTGTAGCTCTTCATTCTGCAAGGTTTCTTCTCTTGGAGGCTGTTTGTAGGAGTTAGTGGTGTGAATTACAATTGTTTAAAATGGCATGAACCTGAAAAAAGGTTAGTCCTTCCTGTTTTTCACAATCTGTTTTATAATATAAGCTATGAGTTGAAAAATAACACCAACATGAATGTTTCAATTTGAGATTGTGATAGTTAAATTTTTTAGTTTAATTTTAAAAATATTTCTATTGTGGACAAAATACATCTTGTTATCAGTACTCTTTACACGTACTTTGCCAATATATTTATTTTTCTTTGCATGCACTCTTTTAGTTCCATCTAATCTGTCACTATATGTAACTGTTTCTTCATTTTAAATAGACAATATCATAAAACTCTTAAAATGAAAGGTACTGGGCTACTGGGTCACTCATCCTATTAAGGGACTGTTCTAGTGCAAAGATGGTTCAAGTCTGTCTTCAAATCTGGACCATGCCAGTGCTTATTCCTGAATAAAGAAGGTTGCAGCAATGAGACCATGAACATTGAGCAACAGGTATTACAAAATAATTCATATAGATTAGACTTTTACACAATAGTAAAATAAGACATTCGAAACATATAGTGGCTAGACACCCCTCTTTCTCCATCTCACAGATATGGGTAAATGGATGTATTTTACTGGAAAATTGTATGGTCCTTATCCTTAGTTTAGATACGCATAGAACGCACATGTTTATACTTCTCAGTTGCTCAATGCTCACGGACTCATTGCTGCAACCGGCAGAAATTATATAAGTGATCTTCAAAGACAACACTCTCTGTTTTCAGGATTAACCAGGAATGGCAGAATCGTATGACATGCAAGAAGAAGGCACCGCCAAGGATGGAGCAGAATGCCAAGCACAGTGAGAACACAATACTTCAGAATTACTTGAAAAAACCATCTCTCTCTCATATGAGTACAAACAGTGAGTTTTCAAACTCCAAGTTTCAAAACAAAAGGAGGCTATTGTCTGAAAAGAGGAAGATTATCAATGACATCTATCAGGGTCAACCATCTCTGTTAAAGTGGGGGAAGTCTTGGAAGTTCTCACGACCCAAATTGTACATGGAAGAGGAGAGTCAAGCAGAAAGTCTCTCAGATTGGGGTATGTCATGGAAGCTTTTGAATCTTCAACCCAACCTGGAAGGTCAACCTTGGTCAGAACAGGACTTGTATGATGATGACTTTGATTTCCAGCTGCATAATGGCACATCATTTCTGTCAAAGGAGGCTAAGTCAAATGCTTTTTTGAGTTCCCAAAATCTTGAGGAGAATTTGTGTTTGTCAGAATGGGGGCAGTCTTGGAAGTTTTCAAAGCACCCTTGCCATGAAAAACAATCATCATCAGAGGAAGAGCAATCTAATGAGTCAGCAGATATTGCAACCGATAAGAACATGTGTCTTTCATATGGAAACATGCTTTTGGATTCTCAACTTCATGAAAATGAAATGTCAGAATGGAGCGAGTCCTGGAAGGTGTCAAAGTCTCAAGAGGGGGATTCCCAGTCGGTCGTATCTGAACCTATGGAAGCTGTGGATCATGAAGACAATCAGGATAAAACACCTGTTTCAAAGTGGTTTGAGTCCTGGATGATTCTGTATCACGAGCTGCCTAAAAATAAATCTCAGTCCTCTGACTGGAGTAAGTCTTGGAAACTATTGCATCTTCCATCACAACGAGAGAAATATAGTCACACAGATCAAGACTTGTGTGAGGAGTCATCAGATATTCACACTTTTGAGAGGATGCTTCTGCCAAAAAGGAGTAATATAAAGATGTTTCTGACTTCCCAAGATTGCTCTGTTTCTGAATGGAGTAGGTCCTGGGAGATCACAAAGCCCCAGGCTCAGACTGTAATCCAGAATGATCAGAAACACAAGCTAGAACAATATGAGTCAATAAAAGGAAAGTCAGAGGGCATTTTAGATTATCAGTCTGACAAGGAGAAATGTGTGTTAATCAAGAACAAGTCCAGACAATTCTTGAGTCCCCAGTTCTTCAGTGATGAGTTGCCTACAATTGAGTGGAGCGAGTCCTGGAAGTTTTTGAAGCCTCAATCTAGCCAGGAAATACACACAGATGAATCTTTTATGAGCCAGTTGGATAAGAAGAAGAGATCTCTTTCTGACTGGAGTGAATCCTGGAAATTCTCCCAGAAGAGATTACGCAATAATAAACCATCTCTTACAGAGTGGGAAAACTCATGGTTTTCCATATCTCAGTCTTACATTTGCAATGCACTGTTAATAAAAAATAACAGGCTCAATGACCACATGGATTTACACACAGACAATAGGATGTTTCTGTCCAAGAGTGTAAAGTTCAACAACTTATTACATTCTATGCTCCACAAGGACAAACCAACTCTTTCAGAGTGGAGTGACTCTTGGAAAATCACAAATCTCCAAATTCCTCAGCAAACCCAGTTCGAGGAATCCTTGGAAATCCATAACTACAATGAGAGAATGTTTCACTTTAAAGCTGGAAAGTCCAGAATATTCTGTGAACCCCACTTCCAAGAAGATAAACTATCTTTGACAACATGGGGTGAGTCCTGGAAGTTTGCAAAACTTCAGCGCCACAAAGATGGAAAGATTTTATCAAAAACATGCAAGATCATTGAGTTTCAGAATTCAGAATGGGGTTCTTCCTGGGAGTTCTTAAACCTTCCACTCCAACAGAAGACAGAGTCTTGGAAGAAAAGCTGGACCAAATACTTACTTTATGATAGTCAGTCTAAGGAGCTGAAGCCCAATGTGGCAGGGATCTGCAGTGACAATCAATCAAAGTGGAGAAAGTCCTGGAAGATATCAAATCCTCAGCCACCCTTGGAGAATGGATCCTGGTTAAAAGCTGAGGATTTCCATCACCAAAATGAATCAATATTTCTGTCAAAAGGCAGGTGCAGGAAATTATGTTTAGACATAGATAGGCAATCTCTGAGATTATGGTCCCACTCCTGGAAATTGTTGAAACCCCAAACAAAGCACAAGACAAAATCAGGAAAAAGTAGTTCTCAGGATTCTTCTGACTTGCACACATATATAATGTCAAGGAGAAGCAATGCCCAAAAAATATTGTTGTCTCAGCTGGAAAAAGAGAAGTTGTCTCCAAGAAAATGGGCTGATGCCTGGAGGCTAGCAAAGTCACAGCCCCGCCAAAAGAGAGGATCTTGGTTAAAGATGAGCAAGGAGACTATGAATGAAGACAAGGCACATCATGCGGACTGGAGCAAGTCTTGGAAGTTCTTCTACACTCAGCAAAGGGAAGAAAAATCATTTATGTCAGAATGGGAAGAGTCCTGGAAGTACTTGCTTACCCATCAACAAGAACGAGAACAAGAGAGATCAAAATAAAAGCAGTTACAAATTGTCTGTAATTGACTGAAAAAACCACTGACAGAGAGAAGATGGACATACATCTGAAAAAAATGGCCTAAGCAATGGTGTAATTATTAGCATGACTGCAAAATTGCAAGTTGAAGAGAAAAGATTTATGAGCCAAATTGATCTGTATTACCTTTATATATGACTATTAAAAAAAACTATTAAAGAACCAAAACCTCCAGTAATTTTATGAAATACAGTAAGATCATTGTTGTGAGTTTGTGTGGTCAATTGTATTTACGCTCTATAAAGCTCAGTATTATTATACATATTATTACTATACAAGTTTTGTATGAATGTCTTCAAGTACCCATACATTATTTATGGTTAAGCTGATTCTGAGCTGTGGAACTACATTGTGAAAATAAAAACTGATTAACTATTTTGGTTATTCTAGTTTGGTTAGTTTGGACTTTTGACTTAAATTATGGTTATATACACAATACATACAGTATATTATATATGAAAATTAAAATTAAATATATAATTAAAAATGCATTTAAGAAGTCTTGTGTCTTCACATTTTCTCCAGCAAAATTTGTGAGTCAATTCTGAATTAGGAACAGGCATCAAACATATTATGCGCATGAATACACTGTCATCACCCTTATCAATGAAAGCAAATTTGTTAGTTTGGAGAATCGGTAAAACAGTGCTACTGAACATATACAAAAGGAAGAAATATATTTTCATTAACTTCTAGTATCTAGTAATGCAGGAACATGTTTCAATATCATTTCCTCAATATTCTGTTCACATTTAAAATGTTATTACTACTATACTAGTACAATTTTGTACTTAGTACAATAAAGCGACTTTAAAGAGTGGATTCATAGCAGCAGATTGATTTTTAAGTTGCTAGATAGCAAACTGTCTGATCTTAATTACTCATGGGAAAATACTCAGCTATGTAACTTTCTATGTCATTTCTTCCTATGTCCTTCTTTATCTAAGAATCATGTAAAGCTGCCAAATTGGTTTTGGTTTTCAGGCTGCTGTGAGGATCATCGGGTTAAGGCACTGTTCTCATTTTAGTGCATGGATAAGCCCTACTGAATCCCGACCATGCCAGTGCTAACTGTGGTGGGTAGTTCTGCACGGTGACGTATAATTGGAAGTAGGGTTAGGGAGGATTCGGTCAGTAGGGATCTGCATTTAATTGGTCTCCAGTGACCTCCACTGGTCGATCAGGCACTGGCAAGTCCCCCTGTTAAGCTGGACATAGTATCTTCCTCCAACTCATCTCTGTGTAAGCCTCTTTTGCGAGCTGCGGTGTGATAAGTGATACTTGATATTGCATGCTTTGGAGGAGAGCACATGCTTGTCTGCACTCTCCTGAATTGATAGCCAAATGACCAGTTATGAACCATGATGTACGATTGGTCATTACAAATTTGGAGAAAATGAGGATAAAAAAAGGAACAAATTTATTTAGATTTCATGTCTGGGTAAGCCTGCAGGAATGGCAATAATTGAGATCCAATGACCTCAGTACAGGTACCATCAATTACTGTCCAATTAGATTGCTGTGATATGTAGATACTCCTACCAAGACCACCACACATGGACATTGATTAGTCTGTTAATAAGTGATACATTTTTCAGCACTTCTGTTTTACACAGACATTTTTAGTTTATATACACAAACAATTTGGTCTTTCTGGTCTCAGAAAATCTTACAATAAGAGTCAGACACATTTCCACAGTGAAAACATCATGTTCTCCATTTTCTAAAAAAACAAAATCACGTTGATAGAGATTACATGGACCTATCGAATAATGAGGAGAAATGTACCATTCAAATGAAGTCAGCTAACTTAAACTAAGCTAAATTTGTCCATAAAATACCTGAAGGACTCAGTCCCACTCTTTTGAACCTATGAAATTGGTGAGACTTCTGCATCGACAGATGCATGGAAAAGGAATTTGTGCCAGGTAAGGAGACCAGACAAGAAAGTGTTATATTGGAATGACAGTAACCTAAAATTCAATTTATACGGGTATACATAAAGGAATACTAATTTACAAACCTCAATTCCAAAAAAGTTGAGACAGTGTATAAAATGTAAATAAAAACTGAAAGCTAATTTTGTAAATCCTTTTTGACCTGCATTCAATTGAAAACAGTACAAAGACAATATATAGAATAGAATAGCATAATTTTTTTTCCCCCGCTAGGGAACATAGAAAGTTGGGCAGACCCACAACACACAAACATATCAAACAAAGACATTCAATATAATCCTTGCATTAATCAAACTAATTAAGTGCATTAAAGTGGAATACAGCCATGATTAAAAAAATAGCCCCCGCTGTCCCGAGAAGTCCAGTGTCCCAGATAGCAAGCGAATGTTGAATCGACGCAGATTCAATGTGGAACTCCAACGCCGACCCAACAGCAATCCGCCCACCGAGAATCAACGCCAGAACACCGACAAACATTGAACAATCAAGGTTAAACAGAGCTCAACATGATATTTAAAAGTTTTAACGTTTGTCGCCATCACTGACTCACTGTATTAGCTAACTGAACTAGTTAGTAGCCGATAATGCCAGTAATTGTAGCCTAAATAATTCGCCTAATATTGCTTTTCCAGCTAGTTGGTAGGCCTAGACATTAGTAACTGAACACGTAATAAAATGGATTTTGCAGGATTGTACTGTGTGCGAAAAAATAACCAATTTTGATGATTATAAAATATTTGTCGGTATTCCGACGTTGATTCAACGCGATCCCGACAAGCAAACCGATGCCGAATCAACGTCGGAACTCCACACCGAATCCATGTCGCTCAACGCTCGCTTGCTATTTGATAAAGCGTAACTATACCCTAGATCACTTTTTTTTTTTTTTTAGCTGTAAACGTGTTAGTATGCCTACCTTATAATGAAACTTATTCATCCATTCCGTTATTTCAACAATTCTGAAATAATAACATAAATCAGGAGGAACTGATAGAAAAGCGTCTTTGTGCTGCCCCTCTTTGGAGGGACCTCTATGTCATATGGATAATTGTTGTCACCCACAACGGAAACAGCCGGCACCTGATTGGTTAGACCCACTGTTACGTTCGTTTCAGCTCCACGTTTTTAAACCGGAACAACATTGCGTCCTGTTCATAAATTCTCTTATTCCACCTAAATAGTCCACTAAAATATGTTTCTGAAGATATTTGAGGTGAGAAATAGGACAGGCAGTTGCTGAATGTTGATTCATATTGTATGTGCAACATCTAGTTTGACAGTTTGATACGAGTTTGTAATCATTTGTACAATGTAGCTACGTTAATTTATGCAAATGACGATGGCAGCTACTCTGCCCCCACCCCTCTCCCTCGCTCACCCCACAAAATATTTTTCAAAATTGTTTTGCGGTGGAGACAGACTACCCTTCAAGCAGTCCAACACACATACTCCGCCTCCATGACTTTAATTCATAATCATCTATTGGCAGAGCTAGACATAAACTACCTTTTTTTCCAAACAAGTTGCATGGAAAAAAAGTGTGACGGACCCTCCTATCTATTAGGGGGCCCTTGGTCTGGGTCTATGCAATGGTGCTGGTTCCTTTCTCCTTCTCTCCTGCAGGAGTTATGCGATCGGGAGGGGGAGGTCTGGCGAGATGGAGACCAGCTGGGCCGGGGTGATTGGGGAGGGGTTAAATGGGCGTGGGTTCAGTCTGCTCGCTGCTGACTGCCGGGCGGACCATGTTTTAAAGCTGTGTTAGGTAGTATGTTTCCGACGGATCCAGGGCATCCTCATGCAGCTGGAGATCCTTGCATGTAAAATCTGAGCACCGACTTGCCTTTTAATATTTATTGGAACTTGTCTAACTTATATTAAATAAAGGTTATATTCTTGTCCGACTCGTTTGGTCTCCCATTCAGGCACGGCCTGTGAGCTAATTGGCTGTGACATGGGGGCTCGTCCGAAACGTCATTTGACAAGTGGGTCATGACGCTGCGATTTCATGAGAACTTATGTGCCGCAAGTTGTGAATGGCTTGCGAGATCAGGATTGTTTGGGAGACGTTTTTTCGAGTCGGTGAGTTAGTCGTTTGCTGCGTTGGATAATGCAAATTGTGGATTGTAAATTTTGAAAGGAGGTTGGTACTAAGTAACAGAATGTTTTTAGGTTAAATCGAGTGGCGCTGAGGGTATTTCGGAAGCGTTTAAATTAACCATTGTCTGTCCCTGTTAGTTGCAGAGCGGCTTTCGCTGTGGGTGGGTGGTTTTTTGTTTTTGTACGGCTGACACTGACCAGAGCACACAGGGGGCTCAGTGTGAGTGGAGGGGGTGCCGGGTACACATCCGTGGCTGTGCTAGGTGAGCAGATTGTTTGCTAGGCCGGGCCACTGGGTAAGTGTTTCAATATCCCATCGCAGTTGGCTGTATGAAGATTAGGCTTGATTTATTTTAGTTCTGGGTAGGCAGTTAGAGGGACTGGGTGTTAGATTGCGGTAACTCAGTGCCACGCGAGGTAATATAGAAGGTTTTAGAACGGTTGTTTTTTGTTTTTTGATCGTGTTTTTGGTCGGTCCATACAGTATTGTTATGGCTAGCGTGGAGGAGTTTTGTGCTGATCCGTCGGAGGAGCTATTGGAGCGCTGTTCGCGGGATCAGCTGGCGTGCATTGCGGATCATTTTAGTTTGGATGTCGCTGATAGGCGAGCAAAGGAGAGCTTTCAATCTGCTATTGTCAAACATCTGTTTAGGATTGGATTATCTGAGCAGAAAGCCTATGGTGGTCCTGAGTTGGGAGCTGTGGTGTTGGGCCCTAGTGAAGTTTGTTTGAGTTTCGAGCAAAGGAAAGAGTTGCTTCTGATAGGTGCGGCGGACCGATTGGCTATTGAGAAAGAGAGGACTGAGGTGGAGAGATTGAGAACTGCTGCTGAGATGGAGAGACAGCGGATTGAGGTTGAGAGACTGATGTTTGAAGTTAAAAAACTTGAGATAGAGGAGCGTATGTTGGATAAGCGTAACGCTGAGGGACGCGGGTCTGGTGTATCTGTTGCTCGTTCTTTCGACGTTCGGAATAATCTGCCTTTGGTGCCCAAATTTTCTGAACGGGACCCAGACACCTTTTTCTCGCTCTTTGAGCGGGTGAGTGAGAGTAGGGAGTGGTCAGATTCAGACCGTACCTTGCTTTTGCAGTGTGTACTAACGGGTAGGGCACAGGAAGCATACACGGCCCTTACCATTGCTGAGAGCAGATGCTATTTGACAGTCAAGGCTGCGGTGTTGAGAACTTATGAGCTTGTCCCAGATGCTTATCGCTTGAAGTTTCGTAAATGGCAGATGGGGGATAGGCAGAGCCATGTGGAGTTTGCCAGAGAGTTATTGACTCATTTTAATAGGTGGTGTGCTTTTATGACGCTTTATGTGATTTGGTGGTGTTGGAGCAGTTTGGAGCAGTTTATCGATTCTGTTCCTAGCAATATTGCCACATATGTAAATGAACATAAGGTGAAGACTGCGGCAGAGGCTGCTACACTGGCAGATGAATATGCTCTTATACACCGGAGTAACCGTGAATATTGGGCACGGGAGAACGTTGCTTATGGAGGGGATGGCGGTAGACCTCGGGCAGCAGGTGAACGGGGTCAGGGGGCAGTTGATGCGGCCAATACGTGTCATTACTGTAAGGGTAGGGGGCATTGGAAAGCTGAGTGTCCTAAGGCTAATGCTAGACAGGGGAGATATGGCAGTAATGGAGGCCAGGTTAAGCCTGCGGCAGTTGCTGGCCCTGTTGGTAATGAGCATGTTGGGTCTGTCATTTTTCCTGGCCAGCAGGTGGAGTGCCGGTTGGAGTCTGAGTTCTCGGCCTTCGTGTCTGATGGGCGTGTCTCAGTGGTGGGGAGTGATGTCACCATACCAGTAAAGATTTTGAGAGATACTGGGGCTTTTACCTCATATATTGTGAGCTCTGCATTGCCTTTTTCGCATAAGAGCAGTACGGGGGACCACGTCCTGATGCGCGGAATGAGTCTGGAGGTATTGCCGGTTCCATTACATAAACTGGTGTTGGACTGTGCATTGGTTCAGGGGGAGGTTGTTATGGGAGTGCGCCCTGCTTTGCCGGTGGAGGGCGTGGATATCATACTGGGAAATGATTTAGCGGGGAGCCGTGTTTGGGCTGGGGTTTTTCCCCTTCCTGTAGTGAAATCTGTTCGTTGTGTAACAGGAGCACCGGATGAGAGTGCTCGCTGTTTTCCTGGGGTTTTTGCAGCCTGTGCAGTGACTCGGGCAATGTGCCGTGCGGAAGCTGAGTTGGAACTCATGGGGGAGGCAGAGAGTGGGGAATTCTCTGTGGTTTGTCCTGACTCTCTTTTGTCTGTTTCTCGTGGGGACCTGGTGGCAGAACAGGGAACTGACCCCTCTCTGGTTCCATTGTTTGATAGGGTTCTTAATGGGGTTGAGGGGAGGAGTGCTGCGAATGGGTACTTAATGCAGGACAATCTGTTAGTCAGAAAATGGTGGCCACATGGGGAGGCTTTTAGTGGTAATCCAGTTTTCCAGATTGTTGTTCCTTCCAAGTTCAGAGAGGAGGTGTTGAAAACCTCTCATGATCAGTCGGGGCACTTGGGAGTGCGGAAAACATATGAGTACATTTTGCGGTACTTTTTCTGGCCCCTGTTGAAGAGGGATGTTTCCGGTTACATTAGATCGTGTCATACATGTCAGATGACAGGCAAGCCGAATCAGGTCCTGAAGCCAGCTCCATTGTGTCCGATTGGACCCCCAGAAAATTTGGCCAAGTACGTGGATGGTTTTCGTCATCGGTTGTATGCGGCTGGGGAAATGGCTAAAGAAAATCTAGTCGCGGCGCAGGAGAAAATGAAATGTCTGTATGACCGGAACACTGAGCAGCGTCAGTTTAGTCTGGGGGATCAGGTTCTGGCGTTGTTGCCGGTGGCCAACTTTCCATTTCAGGCCAAGTTTGCGGGTCCGTTTACGGTATTACGCCGGGTTTCGAACCTGAATTACCTGGTGTTAACACCAGACCGTAGAAAGTCCACTCAGCTCTGTCACATAAACCTCTTAAAACGCTATTGCACTCGGGCGTCTCGGGGGGTTGTGTCGGGTGAGGGTTTGGGGGAGGCTGTGAAGCCAGTGTCGGTGGCCGCAGTGGTGGGGAGTTCATCAGGTTTTCCCTCCGTTCAGGAGGATGACAAGGTAGTAGGACAGGGGAACGTGCGGTCGGTGCGTGCAAAGGTGGCAGCTATCGACCAGTATCCCGTTCCCGTAACCAAGAAGGAACTTCAGCGGTTTTTAGGTCTTGTGGGGTACTACCGTAGTTTCTGTAGGAACTTTTCCACGGTGGTGTCCCCGTTGACAGGGTTGCTGAGGGGTAAAGTGAAGTATTTATGGTCTGATGCTTGTCAGCAGGCTTTCGAGAACGTGAAGTCTATTCTCTGTGTGTCCCCTGTTCTTGCGGCACCTTGTATGGACCGACCCTTCAAGCTGCATGTGGATGCTAGTGATGTTGGTACTGGGGCTGTCTTGTTCCAATGTGATAGCAGCGGGGTGGAACGGCCAGTCAGCTTTTACTCTAAGAAGTTCAATGCATTTCAGTTGAATTATTCCGTAATTGAAAAGGAGACTCTTGCACTGATTTGGGCATTATGCCATTTTGAGGTCTATGTGGACTCTAGTGTTCCGCTGGTAGTCTACACAGACCACAATCCAATTACCTTCTTGCATTCGTTGCAGTGCCCAAATCGTAGGCTGATGAGATGGGCTTTGTTTTTGCAATCCCACTGTTTGGATATTCGCCACATCAAGGGTTCAGAAAATGTTGTGGCAGATGCCCTGTCAAGAGCTCCCTGTTGACATTTGTGTTCTGTTGTTCCCTTTCTGGTGGCCATCTCTGTCACTTAAATGTTTCTCCAGGTTTGGATGAATCTTGGGGGGTGAAGAATTGGAGACCTGTTCAGGGCGGGGAACACCTGCACAGAATGGTCAGTATGGAAAATTCTATGGAAACTATGAGCTGACGGTGCCAATAAATGTTGTCCACATATGGGTGTACGGGGGGGGAAGTAGAACTGGGATAACTGTGTTCCCGAGGAGAACCCTGTTCTTATGGGGGGGAGTGTGACGGACCCTCCTATCTATTAGGGGGCCCTTGGTCTGGGTCTATGCAATGGTGCTGGTTCCTTTCTCCTTCTTTCCTGCAGGAGTTATGCGATCAGGAGGGGGAGGTCTGGCGAGATGGAGACCAGCTGGGCCGGGGTGATTGGGGAGGGGTTAAATGGGCGTGGGTTCAGTCTGCTCGCTGCTGACTGCCGGGCGGACCATGTTTTAAAGCTGTGTTAGGTAGTATGTTTCCGACGGATTCAGGGCATCCTCATGCAAAAGTATCACGCCTCATTTTCATCAAATCTCCACCCCGTGCGCATGTGCATACGCAATGCGGCGTATATCCTGTGAGACGCTTAAAACAGCGGATAAGTCAAATGTCTGAATCACAAATAGCTTAAGCTATGCGGAATTTCTGGAGTAAGTCCCATTTGCGCTGAAGTTCTGGAGTAAGTCCCATGGTTCCTTATCTCAACTCTGAACCTGGCCCTAATTGTTGTAGTTTTGAAAGAGTGACCCTGGACTGCTCAACAGTCCGGGGTCATCGTTGTCGTATTTTGTGCTTCATAATGCGCCACACGTTTTCAATGGGAGAAAGCTCTAGACTGCAGGCATGCCGGTCTAGCACTCACACTCTCTGAATACGAAGCCACACTGTTGTAACACATGCAGGATGTGGCTTGGCATTGTCTTGCTGAAATAAGCAGGGACGTCTCTGAAAAAGACGTTGTCTAAATGGCAGCATATGCTGCTCCAAAATGCATATGTATCCTTCAGTGTTAATGGTGCCTTCACAAATGTGCAAGTTCGGCACAAACACCGCTGTGTTGGTAACAATCGGGATGGTAATTTTCCTCAGCCCGGAGAACACAACGTCCATCATTTCCAAAAACAATTTGAAAGGTGGACTCATCAGAACACAGCACACATTTCCACTTTCCACTTGCATTTGTAGATGCAGCGACGAACTTTGTTTTCTGACAACGGTTTTCTGAAGTATTCCCGAGCCCATGGAGTTACATGTATATTCATTACAGAAGCATGTCGGTTTTTATTGCAGTGCCGCCTGAGGGATCGAAGGTCACGTGCATTCAACATTGGTTTTCAGCCTTGCTCTTTACGCATATAGATTTCTCCAGATTATCTGAATCTTTTAAGAATAGTATGGACTGTAGATGCCTGGTGACATCCCTAAATTCTTTGCAATCTTGCATTGAGAAACGTTGTTCTTACATTTTTGGACTATTCGCGCACACAGTTTTTCTGCAAAGTGGGGAACCTCGACCCATTCTTGCTCGTATACGCCTGAGCCTTTGTGGATGCTCCTTTTATACCCAGTCATGATAGCATCACCTGTTACCTATTCACCTGTTTATCTGTGGAATGTTCCAAACAGGTGTTTTTTGAACATTCCACAACCTTTCTGGTCATATGTTACCCCTGACCCAACTTTTTTGATACCTCAGACCCTTGAAGACTTAAAGCCATTTAGCCAACCAATCAGTTCCATACTATTCTCATGTAATTTACAGCTCAATCTAGTCCCACCCCCCCCAATTCCCATAGAGATCAATTCAAATGCAGAGAGGTTATAGTATCACTTGTAAGAGTACCTGGAAATAAGATATCAAGAGTCTTTTAATATCCTTTTATACCCAGTCATGATAGCATTACCTGTTTACCTGTGGAATATTCCAAACAGGTTTTTTTTTTGCCCCTGTCCTAACTTTTTTGGAATGTGTTGCAGGCATCAAATTAGTAAATTACCATAAATTTACAAAAATCAATAAAGTTGATATCTTTCCATTGTACTGTTTTCAATTAAATATATGTAAAAGAGCATTTACAAATCATTGCTATCTGCTTTTATTTCCATTTTACATACTTTCCTAACTTTTTTGGAATTGGGGTTTGTGCTAAACTTTCTGATGAAAAAACTCTTGATGCTAAATTTAAAGATGTTTTAAAAAATATTTTACGACAAAGAAACACCTTGTTGTTAAATTACACCAGGCCGGCCAGAAGAGGATGGGCTCCCCCTCTATAGCCGGGTTCCTCCCAAGGTTTCTTCCCATTGGGACGTTTTTTCTCGCCACCGTTTGAGTGTTTTTCTTACCATTGGGAAAGTGTCTCTGTAAAAAATGCTGTACAAATACATTTTTCATAACTTCCACAACGGCTTATTTTTATGTTATTTATGTTCATGTTCTCATTTAATTGTGTTTATATGCACATTAAAACATGAAACAGCAAAGTTTCAAAAACACACTTAACAACAAATTAGCTCACTGAACAAGAGCCTGAAAAATATCAATGGACTGATAACAATTTTAACACTTTTGTTCTGTTTACTAATTAGCACCTGTAAGCCTGGGTCAATTATACTCAGGACATTATTGAGATTTCAAAGCAATACAGAAATAAAAATACTCATTATATATTATACTTCTAAACAATGTATAGTTAATGGTTTACCTCTGCTAGATCTTATTTAACAATGAAAGTGTTATACATTTTTGTGATAGATGTGATTGATATAAATCCACTATAATTAAGGCATGGGTGGAATAAATCATATTTATTGCTAAGAAATTTCATATTGATATTTATTGTTTTGAACTGAAAATCTCAATAATTTTTCATCTTTATCTCACTATATTCAATGAAACCATATAGGTAAAATATACGTAGATGATGAACAACAAATTAATCTAATTCATTTATTTTATTGAAACAAAAACAATGTACTGTATCATATTTACACTGATTTAGTCATTGGTTATGAAATACATCTCTCAAAAGTATCATTCCTCTTTTTCTAAGTTTGACCCAAACCGAAAACAAAGGTTAAATTGGCCTGCATTCAACTAACATGAATTTATGACTGCCATTTCACTCACGTTGAGGAATCAGTTTACAGGATCCAGAGCCCTTATTAGTGAATCCCTAAACAAGAACTTATTGCACATAGCTTATGTTTGACCTGTCAACCAAATTGACAGGTCAAATGTGACCATAATAATAAGACAATAATGCTATTATGCGGAACATGTAGAAATAGTACCTGGAATTCAGCATTTTTTGCTGTTACCTACACAAGAGTTAAAAGGGAATTGTACTGTCATTCAAATTTGTGGTATGATTTCCTGGGTCAACATACATATTACTCTGTTGATAAAAATATTCAAGCTAAAATTAATGAAAATATATTTTTTCTGTATTTTCTGCCCTGCTTTCTAATGCCTCCTACAATTAATGTATTTCTTTCTTATTCTAGGGGAAATGCTTTATAATGAACTATCAATGTCATCATTGCAATGAAAAGCACTAAATACATCCAGGGCAATTGTGTGCAGAAGCCACGAGACCCCACATTGCACACAAGCTCTCCCAACTTTCTGCAAGGAAGGTAAAATTACTCCATTCAAATCCAGGTCTGTTTTCTGGTTTGAATCAATCATGAAATTTGTGCACATTGTTGCAAAGTGCAATAGGTGCCTTTCCTTCATCTAATGCCTGTGCATGTGCAGACTCTTTAAAATATTGTGTCGTTTGGACAGGGTATTAACAATTGTTCAGGACCAATAAAAGGGACAGGTTGAGTCCTAGGGTCACTGCTAAAGATAGATTCTATATGGTTTTCACTGTCCTCACTCGGAAGGGCAGGACCAGAAGGGGGAGACAACAGTCATTGGTCTAAAACGCACCCTGGCGTCTTGGGACCTTACAGTCTATGTTTGGGACAGGGAGACACGCTGTATTTTTGAATGGAAGTCGATGGAAAACATCCCCTTAGTTGCCTACCGTGAATAAGCTGTTGTTTTGTGGACCGAGTTTGTAACATAAAACATGTACTGCCTTTTCGCTCATCTTCAACATGTTTGTCATCACATATTCATTTTGGAGCATGCTATGATATGTCTACTACGAAAAAACTGTTTTGTGAGATGAGAGATAGCAGAGGATGTTGCAGCTACATTACAGGCCCAGCATGTAATATAACGTAATATTGTTGTAACATTACATTGTTATGCCGTATGTAGCCTATGCATTATCTCACGCTTTATCCTATGTTAATTTAATGCATCCGGCAAAAAACTAAAAAATAGTTGACTCTACAATTGCGGCACATGTTTTCAACTAGGCTATGTAATGGATACAGGGACATATTGGGACTCTGGCCTTGTGATCATGGGACTGAGCCCCCTGCTGAGACACATTCACAATTAAGACTGATAAAATTAGCTAACCACAAAATATAGTTTAGCGTATCACTAACCCATAACAAGAAACTAACCCTCGTTAATGGACTGTTAGCTTCTATATTTAGCCATCACGTAATTATAATTTCCTCTGATTAAGATTAAGTCATAGAATGTTATCCCTCATATTAAACAAAGTATTGTTTCTGTTATTCATAATTGTAGCCAATAAAACATGTAATGTTTCCAAACCATTGTCGTGTCTACGTCATTTCATTAAGTTGGGCTCTCCTGACATATGCTGACGATACTCAACTCTTCTTCTCTTTCCCTCTCTCTACCCCACAGGTTAAGGAGAGGATATCTGCTTGTCTGGCTGACATTTCTGAGTGGATGGCTACCCATCACCTGAAGCGCAACCTTGACAAGACAGAGCTCCTCTTCATGTCATACAGGACCTCCCCACTACATAACCTCTACATCACCGTTGACGGGACCATGGTGGCTGCCTCCCGCTCTGCAGGGAACCTGGGGGTGGTCCTGGACGACCAGTTGGACTTCAAAGAGCACATCAGGGCAACAACACGATCCTGCAGGTTCTTCCTGTACAACATCAGGAGGATTCGACCATACTAGTCGAATTCTCAGTCTTGTAGGCTATGACTGAGAAATAACGTAATTTCAATCTATTTACATGCATTTGGTGTCTTTTACTGAAGCAATTCATATGTTTTAGGCTATTACTATTTTGCTATTTTGCATAATTTACCGTATTTACATATTTCATGTCTGAAATACAGCGTCCAATAAAACAGAAGGATACTTTCCATTTTCTGTGGAAAAACAAGCTCTGAGACAACAATAGAGTAGGCCTACAGACAAACCGTTACAAACACACTAACAGGTGATACTAGCTGTTCTCGTACCACATCCATCATGTTTTCCTTGCGTCCTCTGTTGGATGGAGCTAAGATTGAAGAAAGGATGCAGTGTGAAAGTAAGCAGTGGAGTGGAAATCTAGATTAAGAGATGTTTTGACACATTTTCAACATAAACAATGTGTCAAATTAGCTCAGGTTTTACCCAGATAACCTAGTCTGGCTACATTGTAGCCGGTTAAAAAGCTTTCATTTTTCAACCAATTTTAGACGGCGTTTCACCAACACAAAAATGTTCACTCGGAGGCAGATGTTTTAGCTGTGCTGCGAACGTTTAGAATCATTTGAAACAGGCTTGATGTTTAATTCTGTGTGAGTTTTTGGTTTAATTTTTATTACAACTTGCATCTCTAGAGAGCCTGTAGGCCTACTATGTAGCATACCGAAACAAAAAACGATTTTTATTGTTTCGCGTTTATTTCACATGCTTCGTGTGTACATCGGACCAGGTTAAACCACCCATGACCCGCATCAAACTTTAACTTCACTCTGAACTATAATTCACCCTACAATATCTTACGATTGGCCCGTGGTTGCCAAGGCCCCTGAGCACCCACAAGATTGGCGCCTATGGTTTGTCACTATATTGAGCAACTGTGCTTTAATGAAATTCAGTCTGGAATGCTAATTGATACTTTATATGTATATACAGTGCTGTCCATACGTATTTGGACAGTGAGACAATTTTTGTTGTTTTGGCTTTGTACTCTAGCACATTGGATTTGAAATAAAATAGTGCCTATGAGGTTAAAGTGCAGACTTTCAGCTTTAATTTGAGAATTTTTACATCTGTATCAGATGAACCGTGTAGCAATTGCAAATAGCAATTTATAAATAGCCCCCCACATTTTAGGAGACCAAAACTAATTGGACAAATTAACATAATAACTAGATTTAGCTGTAAATTACACTGGAACAGTATGGAATACATGGTTGGCTAAATGGCTCTAAGTCATCAAGGGTCTGACGTATCAAACAAGCCTTAAACCATCACTCTGCTGCCAGAAATACAGTAGATATGGATGGATAGGAGTTCAATAGGAAAATTTGTCAGGAGAAACAACCCTTGAAGTGATCCATCCATATCTACTGCATATCTGGCAGCAGAGTGATGGTTTGAGGCTCGTTTGATACCTCAGACCCTTGATGACTTACAGCCATTTTACCAACCATGTATTCCATACTGTTCCAGCAAAATCTACAGCTAAATCTAGTCCCACCCCCCAATTCCCATAGAGATCCATTCAAATTCAGAGATGTTATAGTATCGCTTGTAAGAATGCCAGACAATAAGATATCAAGAGTCTTTTGATGTTGTTGGGTCACAGACATCAGGAAGTCATGGCATGCAAAGGATATGCGACCTTATTCTATATATAAATGCAGAGGTGCCAATAATTGTGGCACATGTGGTTTTGTTAAAAATAATTATTTCTTGATGAGTTTTTTTTTTCTCATAATAAATTAATTTCAATTAAAGGTTGGATTTTTCTAATTTTTTCAGTGTGACATTAAACTAATTCACTAACGGTGAATCTTTTATACCCCTTTTTACTCATCTTTACCAGGGATGCCAATAATAGTGGAGGACACTGTATATATATATTATTTTAGCAGGCTAGGCTATGCATAACATGTACACTAGCTATGATGTACCAACCTGTGGGCTATACAAAGTAAGATTTCTGAGTTAGCTCGATGCACCCGGAACCCAGACTCCTCCCAAATCTGGAACATGGACTGAAGTAAAAATAGCTGTTCCAGGTTTTACTCAGTTTAGTTATCCAGCAAATGCAGTCCTGCTTCATAGTATAGCTCAGCGTGAAGGTTTTAAAAATAAAAAATTATGTCATGTAAGGGTGTCCCATTTCTTTTGTACCTATACTTTTGCACAACTTGGTCCAAACTTGGAAATACGTCACAAAAGTGCAGACTTGAAGGAAGTCTTTAAACCCTAGGGTGAGTATTGGGACAAGGCTTTAGCCATCCATCAACATGAGAAAGATCAGAGAACACACAAATGAAATGAGACAAAAGGTTGTTGAACTTCATAAATTAGACAATGGCAATAAAAAAATAGCTTCATGTGCAAAACCTCCGATTTCCACCATTCGAAAAATAATTAAGAAGTTTAAAGCAAATGGGGCTGTCATGAACCTGCCTGGAAGAAGACGTAAGTTTGCCTCCACACACAGTGAGGAGAATGATTTAAGAGGCAAACATTTCTCCAAGGATCACAGTTGGAGAATTTCTAAAGTTAGTTGCATCCTGGGGTCACCAAATCTCCAAAGGTACAATTAGACACCACCTATATGGCATCAAGCTATTGAGAAGGCTTGCCAGAAGAATGCCTCAGCTGTCATCACACTGCAAACGTTGGAGTTCGTGAAATGTTACCAGAGTTTATATTGGAACCAGGTGCTGACGAGATGAAAATGTAGTTTTTTGGCAATAAATACCAATCGTGTGTTTGGCGTAATAAAAGGCATAGTTGTGCGGAAACTAGCCTTATCCTCACTGTGAAGTATGGCGGTAGATCTGCGATGGTTTGGATACATGGCATCATGGACTCCATCAAATACCAGGAGATGTTTGACCAAGATCTGGCTGCCTCTGCCTGCCAGAAGGCTAAAAGTGGGTTATGGTTGGATCTTCCAGTAAAACAAATCAAAATCTGCACAAAAATGGTTCACTGACCACAGACCCTGACCTGAAGCCCATTGAAACCTGTGAGTCCACAAGCAAGGACCAATGACTCTAAAGGATCTGGAGAGATTCTGTATGAAGGTATGATCTCATTTACCTTGATATGTGTTCTCCAACCTCATCAAACATTATAGAAGACTCAGTGCTGTTACCTTGGCAAAAAGAGAGAGTGCACAAAGTACTAAATACAGGTATGCTAATAATAGGGAAAATAAAGATTATGTTGCATTAGTGATTTTTTTCCCACTGATCAATGGTATCACAATTAAACTACAGTAATTCTCATTTTTTTCTGAGCATAAAAAAACACATTTCATAAACAATATACAATAACAATACTGAATTTAATCCTGAACGGTTTGCTCATATTAATTGAGGTTGCCGATAATTCTTGTGGGCACTGTAGGCGAGGGAGGCTGCATATGCCCATGCAAATATATAAGCCTAACTTTATTATGATACTCCATCCATCATCAATATGTGTCTTTGATGTAAGGTATAGAAGTACAACATGTGATGGCATGAACACATGGCCAGTCATGTTCCTGTACATGACCTCAGACATGGAACAGTTTGTACAGGACTATATTTATCCCGAGCATACCACATCCATATACATTTAACTACTACTGATATAAATAGATTATTGCCGATCCATATTGCAAATTGGCATGCGCATATGTTACATAAATCTTCATCTGTGTACTCCTAACTGGGCAAGCTGCCAATTGCCAAGGAACCGAGGCCAAGAATACCACTAAACACAAAATAGCCATGCATGTTCACTTGCACACATGTACAATCCATCAACTACATTTTCACACTTCATCATTGTCTACTGTTTCTGCGCAACAGTAACTGTGGACAGTACAACTTGGGTATGCAAGTTTATTATTAGCAGCAAACTGATTATATTTAATAATAATAATAATAATAATAATAATAATAATAATAATAATAATAATAATAATATGTTGTTTCTGTGTCAGAAATGACATATTAAATGTGATCAGCATGCCACATCTATGTAATATTATCTCAATTCTTTGGTGAATTTTGAGAACTTTTTGAAAACAGTGTTTTATGAACTTCACCAGAGGAAAGCTGTGTAGCTATGTGCAATGAAGCCAACTGTCAGGGGCAATAGTTGTCTTCTGGGCTTGTCCACTCATATGCTTGTTTTAAATTAAAGCCCACTGCTTTCTTCAAACACTTGTGTACACTGTTATCCAAGCGGAACTGTTGCATACTTTTGTTTGCCTAGAATTCTGACCCAAATGTTCATAAATGTTCACACATTGGTGGTGGTAGAGACGAGTTTCCCCCTCATCACTGTAAAGCGCTTTGGGTGTCGAGAAAGGCGCTATATAAATACAAGGTATTATTATTATTATTATTAAATACCCGGATTACTGACTACTGTAAACAAATATCGAACTTTGAAATTATGTTTTGTGATCTTCTGCAAGGGCGTGTGGAGGAGCTTTATACTATGATGTAAGTGCATTTGAACTGAGAAGGCTGGTATTGCAGTTTTAGGCTGCTGAATAGTTCCCAGGGGTATGTTTTCATGTGTTTTATATAGTTACATTAGCTGTGTACACCTGGCAATATTAAAGTATCGATGGAATATACTTTGTAGAAATTTCTAATAATTTGTTCCATGGCAAGTGTTTTGGCACATATTGGCTGTAGCTACACTGGCTAGAAAAGTATTGTTCTTGAATCATATAAAACTAAATTAATGGATTTTCTACACTTAATTACGGCAAGACTATAGACGAGATAAGGCAGCCAGTTTTTTAAGTAAAATTTTGGAAGCAAGAGCCTTGGTTTGGAGTAGGGTTACATTTAGTTTTACAAGTTCGGTAGCTTAATTGAGCTTAATTTAATATAGCAGGTGTTTATGGGACCTCATGGAAGTACAAAATGAAATGCTTAAATGATCACAATTAGAAGTTACGAACCACAGAAATACAGGTACTTGAATGGGGTGTGCAAAATGGGCAAACAAAAAGAAAGAAAGAAAATGTTTTCATTAAAAAATTATTATTGAAAAAAATGTTTCACAATTATTGGCAACACTAGAAATAGTTACCAAAAAACTTGGTGAATGGCTTAAAATGAAACAAGACAGGTGTACCCTTTACAATACAAACTTAGATTTCATTATTTATTTTCATAATAAAGTGTCACAAATGCAAAGAAACATTTAACTACAAATCAACTGTTTTGGATCATAAAACTCACTGTTGCATCATGTTCTGTCATGGTTATTTGCGGTCCTTTTTGCGGTCATCAGGATGGTCGATCAGATTTTTTTCCGCCTCTGTTCCGGTGTTTGTATCTGGCCCGACAATTATTCCCTACACCTGCTTTGCGTTTCCTGTCGGCTATAAATACCTCAGGACTTTTCTCACTTCGAGATTGTCTAGGGCCGTGTCCGACCCCTACACCCTTTTGGGGGCGCATATTTGAGACATTATATTATACACTTCGTCAAAAAGCTTTTGAGTGGGCGACTTTTTCTCACAAATCAGAAGCACACTCATCTGCAGAACGGTGCACTCATCTGACAATTTCAGTAATTAACCTGGAAGTAAAAGCGTAAAAGACATAGAGCGTATATGGTATAAGATTATAAAATACTCTTTTTTATTTTTATCTTCATTCATAATCTACACTTTGTAACAATCGTCATTTGTTAACTGATTGATATTCTCAATAAAAAGTTAAAAATAAAAATAAATATTACAAACTACTTGTTCCCTAGTTTGGAAAGAGTTTTGCGGGAAAGTGAGGGGACAGGGCACACAGGGACCGGGGTCTGAGTAGACAGGGGACAGTGGTCAGGGAACAGGGGTCGTATTCGGTCACTGCCTTGGTTATGTTGACAAACAAAGTCGGTAAAACGGTATAGGAATTTGGTCACTGCATTTCTGGTTTGTATAAATAAGAAACGCAGCAAGTCCGGTTATTATTTAGGATTAGATTGGGGGTTTTCTTTTCCTTCCAATCTTTTGCTTTATCCTAATTTTCTTACCTTATTCTCTTACCTTACTTTATCTTACCTTTTGGTGTTCAGCTTTTTTGTTACTAGAGCTTAGGTAACAGGTTGATTTTCTTTTTTTTCCCTTCACCTGTTTACCTGGGTTTTTCTTTTGTTTTTCTCAACCTCTTGTAACTCCTAATTATTTAGTGTGTGAGGTTCTTTTGTTATTTATTCTCGCCGTTTATCGAAATATGCTTCCATTTCTGAGGCTTTTTAAAATTAGCCTTGTGCTATGGAAGTTTTGCTCCCGTTCTTTCGTTTACCTCTTCCTGTGCGGGTTCTGCCGCTTTTGTGACATATCTTTCGAGATATGCTTTTAGAATCCTTATCAGTTGTGCTTGGTTTTTCGAACCTTACACCAACCCTCACAATTTGCAAGTGGGAATTACTATCCATTTTTTTAATCAGTATAGATGGGTAGACATCTATGGGTCCAAAACCCTATCCAATATGTCATAAAATAAATACAATTTGTTTTGTCCATTATAAAGCATACTTGTCACTTAGGGCATGAAAAATGCTCATTCCAATTTACTGTGAGATAATATGTGGTAGATTAATGTAAAAATTTATTTGCCGTTATTATGAATGGGAACATTAAAAAAAAAAAAAAATACTACAGAAAAATGCAATCCCAGGGCAAAAGTATACATACTGTAAAGTACAGGTAAAAGTGATGTTTTATTGAGGTGAATGATTAGGCTACATATTTAAGTGTATGTACACTGTGATATCAATGTTTTTATCTTAAACCATCAGAATACGCAAATGTATATGCTTTATAATGGACAAAATAAATTTGGATATGGTTTTGAACCCATATATACCTACCCCCCTATACTGATGAAAAAACAACAATTCCCATTTGAAAATGATGCAAAAGTGAGTTTTATTAGCCATTGTTGATTTTTAGTTAAATATATCTTTTATTTTTTATTTAGATAAGTGCACAATTTAGCCATTTGGATAGATTTGGAGACACAGGGTACACTGGCTTTTTTTTTTGCATCATAGATCTTTAGTACTTCTGCATATCATCCTCATATTTTGCACACTTGTGGACATAAATTTTATGATCCAGGAAATGGATTTCACTTATGTAGCTCTCAGTATTTTCTTGCAAACTAAAAAAAAAACATCTTGCAATTTTACAATGTTTCTTTGCATTTGTGGCACTTTATTATAAAAATAAACAAATCTAAGTTCATATTGTAAAGGGTACACCTGTCTAGTTTCATTTAAGCCATTTACCAAGTTTCTGTGATGCTCACACCTGGAGTTTAAAGCCTTAAATAGAGCACCCCCTAAATAAGTGAAAATTTACCATATTTGCCATCTGCACAAAGCGTTTAAGAAAAATGCTACAATGTAAAAGTCAATTTGAAGCTTTACAAGACCAACAAGTGCAATATGAATTAAATTACTTTGGAAAAACCCTATTTGTCAATATGTTACAGTCACTTCCGATGTAGGCCATGCCCACTTTGTCTTTCCTGAATCTGGCTATGGTAAAATTTAAAAACAAACAAGTTTGCAAGCAAAACTACAAGGAGTAAATATGCTTGTGTGACCTATTCTCCTTTAAAATAATGCTAAATGCAAGTACTTTTTCATTTTCTCACAGTCTAGAGCTAGCTAGGTTGACATTTCTGTCCTCATGTTATGAATAGCATAGAATATATTTGTTGGATAAAGAGTAGAGAGCTAGTTAGAAGGCTACTACATATTCTTGACCTGCTGCAGGTTAGATTCTGGCATTAGACTACAGTTGCTTAATTGGGATATAAATAATAAAAACACATTAATAACAATAAATGGCAAGAGTAATGGCATAGAAAGAAATGAATGTCTAAAAGGTAATGTTTGGCTATGCTGAGCAGCACAGATGGCCATGTACATCCTACATTTTATAACTATAGCCTAGATTTTAACACTCAGTAATAATCAATAATGTGTAAACCTTTACATTTTCTTTGGGATTTATTATAACACACATTCAGAATGAGAGGGGGGAATAATCAGAGAAGGGGATAATAGCGTCTCAGTCCGGGATGAAAAATTTGTCGAGTAGAGGAGGGGACGATGTTAGCTGCAGCACGAAAATGTCTATCTATATATATAGAGTAAGAGCGTTAATCACTCACAGCTTGCTGACTGCCACTACCAAGTTTGAGTTTAACTTGTAAACTGACATCAATTATGTTACTGAGATATATTCCCACTTGGAAAATAATCACCTTTCAACACTTTAATGTGGAGACAGGAGACACTTTACTCTGGCATAAACACTCTGCTGCCGTTGTTTAGGGCCATTTCCCTTGGCAACACAATTCAAAGTTTTTTCTGGCACATTGGGGCCACAACAACATTCTTGTTTAGGGCCACCAAAACCCTAGGGCTGGCTGAGACAGCAGGAGACATTTTAATGTGGAGACAGCAGGCTGCCAGACAGCCAGCTAAGCACCCTCCTCCATCTCCCATGTACAGTCACCAAGTCATACATTCAAACAAAAAACTAACTTTAGTTAAAATGTGATAAAACGCTGCACATTTTTTTATCTAACACCAGTACACAAACCCTGTATGTGGTAAAAAAAGATACCACATAACCTTGCTGTCACTAGTTAATCAAATGCACTGCAGTTGTAATGAAGTCTAATTTGATAAATTTTATGGCTTTAAATGTGTTTTAAAATAGTCACTCCCCCATTCAAAAATGTTCCTATATACAGCATTGCATATGCCATTTGTTATTGACAGTTGGAAAAAAGTAAACTGGATGTAGAAGTACACATTTTCTGTATTGATACTTAGTGGAACATAGTGTATGGCTAGAAAAAAACATTATATTCTCTTACCTCCAAGGTTAACAAAGCAAGGACAAAAACAAAAATTGTTTATTTAAACTGTGAAATACTGTGAATAAAAAGGTAACTGTGAAGCTTTATCACAATTGAAAAATGACAAGTTAACAGATTATGCCATAAATATATCATACTAATGCAGCAAATGAGAAACAAACCTTTCCAGAATGTCAGTTGATATGCAGTTAAGTTGCCACTAATAATACTACACTAATAATACACACTTTAATCATAGTAAAACAAATAATATTTAATTCTGAAAGTTCTCATGTAGCACCATGAAGGGTAAAAGCAGTAATTGTATCTCCTGTTGATAAAAATAGCATTCTATTCATATAGACAGTTATATGCAGCTGGCTCACTGGGATATATATGAAATGCTCTCTGCTCCTGTAAACCAATTGTTCAGGAGTTTGGCTGAGAACCACAACCTTGACGTAACCACGCGATTTAAATAGTGGTAAGCAAAGCTATTGTTTATTAATTTGGACATATTTAATATTTTGGACATATAGCGGGTTTGTTCCATCATATTACTGGAAAGCATGGCATGAATGGTACTGATGTTGTTTCACAAGATTAAAATTTTTCCATTTTCATGGCTATGAGTAAATCAGTTTTCATTCATTCAGCTGTGCATTAAAAGTGCCATAAGCTTTGGGCACTAAACATAAATTAATTAACACAGACATGGGTCATTGTACTTGTCAGTGCTTTTTGTTTTAAAACCAATGGGTACCGGATACTGCCCTATACTATGATTACAATATCTAAAGCTTTTCGGTTGGTCAGTAAAATAATACATTACACAAATATTAAATATAAATAAATACATATCTATCAGCCTTAGCCAATGAAGTTTTAGGCAAAAAGCCTTTGAAAGCAAATCCATGCGAACCTCAACATTTTTCTCACAAAGTTGTGATCATGCATAGGATATATTGTGATGTGTTGCAGAACATTGTTATAATGCATTTTTAGTGCAGCCTTGAAGTGTCCTTAAATTGTTCTGTACAAACCATGTCCATGTCTAGCAATCAAGCAAGGTTCTGCAGTAAAATCATTTTTGTATTTATTTTGTTCAGGTGAGCTGGTAGTGCAGGATGCTATAATCTTTCACTGAATTGGTTACTGTGTTTGGTTTTGTCCTCAGGAGAATTCACGATGATGCATGACAGAGCTAGTGATGTGACCGCGGTTGACAATGCTGAACTTCGGAATACATGGGAGACCAGAGCAAATCAGTACAAAGAGAAGGCGGAATTAGAACATGAGCGACGGCAGAAAAGCGCTCTGCCACAGTAAGATCCACTGATTTTAAATCATTAGAATGAATATATCATCAGTTATGTGCCAGAACACATGCAATGGTCCTCTGATACTGATATAAAAATATAGATATTTTTTTATAATAATTAATTAAAATCACTATGTGAAAGGAAAGTTTAACAACACCAGCTAGAACACATATTGAGGACTATTTTGCAAGATCTTTTGTACATGGTAACATTACCTTGCATTATTTACTTTCACTCTGGCAAGTAGATAACACATCCTCTAGCTTTGTTCTGGTTTACTAATCCAACCTTTAAAGCAAAGGTATTGAATGTGTGTTCAAGCTGCACTGAAACACATTATGTCAGACCGCTACCATTTTACATAGAACATTCTCATTTTTACCCATCAAATATCTAAGTATAAGTATTATATATTTATAGGTTGTATATTACAACAAACCTCTGAGATGAGTATAAGAGTTGCATGGACGTACACTAATTTGTATAACTTAAGCCTATAATAAGATATTCCTTTTGTCTTCTGAATGCAGTCATTTTGTTGATGCCCTTGCCCAAGGGAAGACACACACACACACACACACACACACACACACACACACACAGTATTTTATTTTCTTTGGATCATGTATCTTGCTAAATACAACAGCAGTGTCCCACTTTGCATTCAACATCATGAACCATAGATCCAAAGTCTAGTGCTTCATTTTCTACAACAAACACTGCATGAAAAGAGCACATTATAAATATGCAATGTCCTTTTACGAATTAAATATGATACTCCACATTTGAACCTTCTTGTTTTTGGTTAAAATACATTTTTCACAAAAGTGCTTATGTTTGGATTCTCACTGAAACTAATGATTAGCCTCTTAACTGATAAGATTTGTTTCTTCAGCAAATTAATTACTAATTGCTCATTTTTGCCAGATTACATTTTTGCCTTATTAATAATTATTGATAATAAAATAAAGTGCACTTAAAATCTGGTAATCTGTTTTAGGAAGTGAATATTCTGCAGAGAACACAGATTTTGATAAATAAATTATGGAATGTGAATGTGAAATTTGTACTGAAAAAAATACTTTTGATATGCTTGTGAACACATTGAAAACTAACATCAATACAACAATTTAAATTTTTTTGGAAATAACGACAAAACAGAAATGACAGGGCTTGAGAGTACATTATCATGACTGCAATGTTATGGTAACTATATTTAGATGGTAACCTTTTTGAAAACACTCAGCAGTGGATTCTTCACATCGCTTCCTAAGGTCTAATGGTCAGTGTGTACTTATCCTTCATTTACAAGGCTATATGTTTACAGCAGGAATTTCTTGAGCAATGTGAATTAACATTATTCCTCAGTCTACATATACAACGCCCTCCACTATTATTGGCACCCCTGGTAAAGATGAGTAAAAAGGGTTATAAAAAAATCACCGTCCGGTGAATTAGCTTAATCTCACACTAAAAAAATGAGAAAAATCCAACCTTTACTTGAAAAAAAAAATCTCATCAAAAAATTATTATTTTTAACAAAACCACATGCCACAATTATTGGCACCCCTGCATTTATTTATAGAATAAAGTAATAATTTTTAAATATTTGGTCGCATATAATTTGCATACAATTACTTCCCGATGTCTGTGAACCAACAACATCAAAAGACTCTTGATATCTTATTTTCTGGAACTCTTACAAGCGATACTATAACGTCTCTGCATTTGAATGGATCTCTATGGAAATTGAGGGGCGGGACTAGATTTAGCTGTAAATTATGCTGGTACAGTATGGAATGCATGATTGGTAAAATGGCTGTAAATCATTTGTAAAGGGTCTGAGGTATCAAGCGAGCCTCAAACCATCACTCTGCTGCCAGATATACAGTAGATATGGATGGATCACTTTAAGGGTTGTTTCTCCTGAAAATTTTTCCAATTGAACTCTATGAAAAAATAAGTCAGGAGAAGAAACCCTTCAAGTTATCCATCCATATCTACTGTATTTCTGGCAGCAGAGTGATGGTTTAAGGCTTGTTTGATATGTCAGATTCTTGATGACTTAGAGCCATTTAGCCAAACATGTACTGGGTCACAGACATCAGCAAGTCATGGCATGCAAAGGATATGTGACCAAATATTTTTAAAAATATTACTTTATTCTATATATAAATGCAGGGGTGCCAATAATTGTGGGACATGTGGTTTTGTTAAAAATAATTATTTTTTGATGAATGATTTTTTTTTCCTCATAATAAACTTACTTCAATTGAAGGATTTTTTTCTTTTTTTCAGTGTGAGATTAAGCTAATTCACCAAACTGAATTATTTATAACCCTTTTTACTCATCTTTACCAAGGGTGCCAATAATAGTGGTGGGCACTGTAGTTATGCTCTGTGGGTATCAGTTTCTGAATTTTGCAAAACTGCAATATGAGCTGATATCACAAAGGGGAACATTTCACTGTAATAGCCGCACTACAAGTATATATGACAAACTGTTCCTTATCATCTCCTCCAGCACATGGTTGTGGTTTGTGGTCACTTCTTGGCATGGAGTTCAATAATAGGGTCATGCAACTTTGATTCCAGGCAATTTGTTCCCAGTAGCTCCTTACAATTATTAATTGTGCAGAATTTGTCTGGGTTTACTTTCACATCCCTCACTGCTCTTGATCTTTCTATGTTCATCAGTATTTTAAGTCATCGTCAGAGAGACTGTTTTGTGCCAACTCAGAAAGCCATCAGTTCTTTATTTTGGTCTGTGACATGTTCTGTTTATCCACAACCTATCTGCCCACATGCACAACCGACATGGCCTGTAGTCCAATCTACAGGCTTTTTCTCGGTTTACAGTCTCTGAAGTTCTACTTTCAGGAGCACCATCAAAGCCTCTTTATTTCGGTAACTCCACAAGTTCAAAACCAACATGAGTGCCTTCCAAAAAATGCCAGCATCTACTGCTCTGGAATCTACATCTTAGTGAGAAGATAAAGTTTTGATTTAATCTACACTGATTAAAGAAAGTATGTGGAATGGAATATGTGACTGAACTCAATAGTGTACCTCCAGTTATATTCCAAACAAGTTCATATACATGGCGGCAGTGTAGTATAATGGTTAAAAAGCTGGCCTTGTAACCGAAAGGTTGCAGATTCGATTCCCAGGTAGGACACTGCCATTGTACCCTTGAGCAAGGTACTTAACCTGAAATGCTTCGGTATATATCCAGCTGTACAAATGGATAATATGTAAAAAATTTAAAAAAAACACTAAAAAGTTGTGTAAGTCGCTCTGGATAAGAGCGTCTGCTAAATACCTGTAATGTAATGTAATACATTTTGGTTCAAAAATGTGTTGGTTGCTGTGTGTTGGCTTAACCTGTGGATACTTTGCAGTAACCTTTAGTTGTTGCATTCTTTCCACTAGTGAACATGTTTACTTCTTTTTGTACATCTTTTTGTATCTTTGCATTTCCTTTCCTAACCTTCATGTCCATGTTCATTTGATTTGCCCTCAATTGTTTTGATAATTTCTTCTACTGAAACAATTCACAAGGTGCTCTCTGATGTTATGTATTCTACACACACTTTTTGATGCACATTGATCTCTGATAAGCGAGTCTCCAGTGGCTCTGAAATTGCACATAGCCTGTGAAAACCTCAGATCAGTCAGGTTTACGTCTGGTCTTTCCTTCTTTTTCTACTGTCTTTAGCAATGGAGCCATTCATCAGTCTGCTACTTCTCATTAGTCTTGCTGAGTTTGAGGATGCACTGTGCATTGGAAGTACCGATTTATTGAGTTTTCTTCACCACATTAGATAGCTCTGGTGTGCTCATCATCTTTGAAGACCTCCTGGACCACCTCTTGTTTATTTCTTGCAACATCACATCTCTGTAGTCTACAGACAGCATATCAAGGGTACACAAACAAAATGTAATAATCTAAATGTTTCTGTTTACTAGTTATAATACACATGCAGAGACTGTTTTTTATTATGAATAATTGACCTTGTCATTAAATATTTAAGTGTAGTCATGCCAATAGCATACCACTCATAGGCTCCAATGGCATGCATTAAACATGCTGTATAATTAGTCATTGTTGACATGTGTGAATACATGTAATGTTTAAGACTGTTAAGGAATAACGTGACCTTCATTAACATTAAGAGGCAATGTATTTCCAGGCTTTTCGATCAGTGGCATCAACGCTGGACATGCAGGAACGGGATCCCTCTGGCACCTGAAAAGAAAGGTAGAGAAAGTGAGATCTCAGAATTCAGAAAGGTCCTGGAGCTCAGATCAGAAGATGCTGAAAACACCAAGCCCTTAGTTAAACAGCCCAGACCAAGGCCACCAACTATTGTAAGCAAACCTCTATTTCCTCCACTGCCCAAAATACCCCCACCAAAGAAACGTGATCCAGAGGCACGTAAACCCTGCAGTACACCTAAGCCTCAACCTAAGCTAGAGCCACCACCTAAACGAGAGGAAGTTAAGCTCCGCAAAGTCCCTAAACCTGAACCAAAACTGAAAGAAACACTGAAGACAGAGAGAGAGAAAGTAATTCTTTCAAGTATTGCTGACAAGCCCAGTCATGCTCCAACTCCTCAGCCCCCCAAGAAAAAAGTACAGGAAGTACAACAAAATCCATCTCTAAGAAATTGGAATCACTCTTGGAAATATGCCAGGCCCCAGCCCCGTCAGAAGATAAAAACTGTTAAAAAACAGGACACACAGTTTACGTCAAATAAGAACAAGTCAATCAAGCTAATGGAGTCAATAACATATATAAAGACACCATCCCTTTCAGAGTGGATTGAGTCATGGAAGTTATTAAAGAACCATTTCAACCAGCCTAAAGGGCAACAATTCATGCTAGAGGAATTTAAGTTCAAGGAGTCCTTGTTGGAGCTTGAGCAGAAAAGAATATCTCCAACAGAGTGGGCTGAGTCCTGGAAGGTCTTGAATCTCCAGCTCCACCAAGCAAATGAATATTGGGAAAAAGGTTGGTCCCACCATTGCAGAGATTTCCCATGCAAGAAATTACAGAATTCCCAAATATACAATGAACAAATATCTCTGTCCGGTTGGGAGGAATCCTGGAAGTTCTTAAGGTCTGAACCTAGGCAGCAGAAAGAGCATATCCCAGATGGTAGGTCTAATGAATCAATGGCTCTTCAGTTTATGAAAATGAAGAAACCATTGCTAAATTGGATTGACTCTTGGAAACTCACAAATCCTCAGTGCTACGATGATACACTCTCTCTGATAGAGTGGAGTGAGTCTTGGAGGTCCTGCTCAGTACAAGATAAGTGCAGTAATTCCCTGGATTCCTGTCACAGTGATGTAATCTGTATGGCAAAAAATATCAAATCAAATGAGTTTTCCAATTTTCTAATTATTGAGGAGAAGCCATCTTTATCAGAGTGGTCTGAGTCATGGAAGTTCCCAATGTCACAGGACAACAAATGCGAGAGAAAATCTGAGTTAAAGGAAGACATTGCTAATCCATTTTTGCCTCTCCAGTCCCAAAAGAAAACCTATTCCTCAAAGTGGAAAGAATCTTGGAAATTTTCAAATGCTAATGATGAGAAGACCTCTCAGTCAACATGGAGCAGTGCCTGGAAATTATCTATTTCCAAGCCACCTGAGGAGGCTACGGATTTGTCAGAAGGAGACACAAACACATCAAGCCAGCTTGTACATTTTCACCCCTATAATAATAATAAATTTTCTATGTCAGAGTGGAATGAATCCAGTGAAAAACTGTCTGTGCCTGAGTGGAATGAGTCTTGGAAGACTATGAAACCCCAACTACACCAAGACTCAGAGCCTGAAAGTAAGCCAACGAAATCTTCATACCTGCAGATTGGATCAGATTGGAATGGGTCATGGAAGCTGGCAGTGTCCCAGGTACACTCTCATACACCATCTTTATCCGAATGGAGAGACTCCTCGAGGCTATTTAATCCCAAACCCCACAAGGAGCAAGAATCCTGGTCAGATAAAAGCACTTTCAAGGACTCGCTGAGTGGACTTCTCCACACGGAGAAACCATCCACCTCTGAGTGGAGTGACTCCTGGAAGGTCCCGAAGTCTTCTTCCCCAGGTTCTCAGGTAAACAGTGAGAACATACCTGAGTCAGAGTGGGGAGCATCCTGGAAATTTGTGAATACCCAGTACAATTTGGAAGGGGTGCCCTGGTCACAGCAAGATGAATGTGATTTTCCAGACAACGCCCAGACCAAAAACAAGTTAACAGTTATCTCAAGGGGGGACAGATCCAGCAACTGCTTTGATGATGAGCTCCAGCTCTGTCTGACTGAGTGGAATGAGTCCTGGAAGTTATTGAAAACCCAATCTCAAGAGCAGCACGAAGCTAGGTCAAAGTAGTAGCGGCTTGATAAATGGAAGCAGATAACCCTGAACATCCTCAGTCATAGTAAAATGATTAGAAGAACAGATTGGCTCTTGGTATGTAGTACATCAGTGTGACAAAGGATCAGATATAAAATTATTATGCAACGATTTTTGTTGGGAATTCTTAAGTCTAATGTTCAATTATAAACAGAACTCCACACTTTATTGAAACATTTCACATAATACAATAAACTGTAAAATGTGCAATATATAACATGATTCTACAATTTTGTCGTGTAAGTTTCATTTGCATAAATTCTTATTAAACATTTACTAACATGGTCTTGCTTGCAAAAAGTAATACATTCTTAGTTGTCCATTTTAAAACATAAAGGACAGTTTACTGTTTGAGAAGTGTCACAGCTTCAGTTACCTGCAGAACGCAGAGGTTTGTATTAATGGGTTCGCAACGACTTAAAGAAGGTTCTGAACTGTAACCCTGCCCACAGGTTTGACATTGTTAATCCCGTAAAAAACTGGTTTTCAAATCAGTCCTTTGGATCCACTGAGCATGCTGGCTTTTGTCACAGCTAATATCATGATCAATTACAGTTTTAGAAAACATGTACTTCAGTTCTAATATAATTCTGTACTTTCACTTATTCCAACATAATGCAGATCTGGGTCATTGTCATTTGCTCTGTCATTGAACCAGGTGACCACGCTTTCAGCAATTAGGACCACAATTTATCAGTCCACAGTTGAACCAATTAAAAAATGTAACTTCCTAAAATAATTATTTTGATCATATTTGACAGAATCTGACTGATTAAAAGACACAATGTGAATGTGGAATTTTTATTCCTCATGGCATACAGTACACAACATTCCTGATGTAACGTGGCCTAAAGAGGGTAAATAATCCTTCAGTAGACATTAATGGCCTGATTTACTAAAACCTTCACCATGTGCAAAACCAATAACATGACCCATGATTGGATTAGTTTTGCGTGTGTTGAAAGGTTTTGCTCACGCTAAGGTTTTAGTAAATCAGGCCCTTAGTAAATCAGGTGCCCCTGCCAGGAATAATCTATGGCTGCATAGCTATGAAGACAGAGTTTCAGAACCCATCCAGTCATGAGAGGGAAAACAATCCTACCCACCTATCAAGAGCCAGCCCAGGAAGATGGGGTCACAGCTGTTGACAGGTGACAGTAAGGAAAGGATGCCACCCCACATTTCTCTATGGCTAATCTCTGGTCCTGTCTCCGGACTACAATTTGTTATAAACCTAATCATAAAGGTGCGTTTTTAATCTAGACTTAAATATATTTAAACCAATCAGAAAATAAACACAGCTTTATTGTCCATTTGAAGCACTATGTCCTATGAGAAGGCAATTAGAGGAGAATGACCCTTAGACAATCAATTTATTAATCCCATTAATTTCTTAATCTGGAATACTGTAATGGTGCTCTCCGAAAGTAAGAAAAATCAAGCAAATAACTGAAAAATTATAAATGCCAAATTTCTCCCCACAGGATTCTATTGATAAATCCAGTTGGCAGTTCTTCTGAAACAATGGAATAGATCCACTGTGGCTTCTAAACCTTTGTCAGGGTGAATTATAGGTTGTATTGCATGTAATAGTAGAGCATGTTATAATGTGATGTTATATCGTATTTAGAACCCATTTTTAGTGCTATTTTCAAGTGAAATATATCTTTCAAAGGAAATATTTAGTTGCCTATGAGTCATGACATGATGCATTTTACTATTTGACACTGTAGTAACCTATACTGAGTACTACTACCACTGCTGCTAATAACAACACATTTGATTGAGATGGTAAAATGAAAAGGCCCCGGATGCATAAAGGCATACATTTTCCCAGAATTTACAGGGCAGAGCATAGACAGTATGTTATACTACATCTACAATGCCCATTTAGCACTGCAATCATCTACTATCCCTTCAGCAGACTTGCAAGCACATCCTACAGCCAGCTATCGCTGCTTTTCACACTGCAGGCCCCAAGGCTAAGCTGCTGTCATTGTGCCAGAGGACTGCACCATTTCCCCAGATGGTGCTGGCAGACTGCGGGTGTCTAATTAACCAGCGGAGTTTCTATAACACAATCAGACAAGGAATACGGCGTCGACCACCCCTCCCTCCCTGGACAGCGCTGTAGACAATTGTGGAACATTATGTCAAAAACCAGTGGATTACCATGTGCTAGAGAGCCTGGGAATATATATATATATATATATATATACATTTTATTTATGTGAGCTACAGGTAGTGATAAAAAAGAAAAAAACACAAGTGTAAAATAATGTACAAATATACACTTTATAGGACGTTCAGGTACCACATGTGGCCAATAAAACCTATAGCGCAATACAAAAGTATTTGGACAGTGGCACATTTTTTGTTGTTTTGGCTCCCTACTCCAGCACATTGAGTTTGAAATGAAACAATGAATAAGAGGTTAAAGAGGTCAACTTTAATTTGAGGGTGTTTACGTCCATATTGGGCGAACCGTGTAGCAATTGTTGCACTTTCAATACATAATCTCCCCCATTTTAGGGGACAAAAGATAATTGGACAGATGAACATAAACTTAAATAAATTCATCATATTTAATATTTGGTTGCATATCCTTTGCATGCCATGACTTCCTGATTTCTGTGACCCAACAACGTCAAAAGAGTCTTAATAATACAATAAACCTCAAACAATACTATAACCTTTCTGTATTTCAATGGATCGGGGTGGGGGGTGGGTCTAGAATAAGCTGTAAATCACACAAGAATAGTCTGGAACACATTGATGGCTAAATGGCTGTAAGTCATCAAGGGTCTGATGTATCAAACGAGCCTCAAACCATCACAATACTGCCAGATATGCAGTAGATCTGGATGGATCACTTTAAGGGTTGTTACTCCTGACACATTTTCGTATTGAACTCTTTGAAAAATTTGGGTTCAATAGGGATCCATTCAAATGCAGAGAGTATCGCTTGTAAGAGTATCTGAAAATAAGATATCAAGAGTATTTTGATGTTGTTGGGCCACAGACATCAGGACCTCATGGCATGCAAAGGATATGCAACTAAATATAAAATATGATGCTTTTATGTTCTAAAAGCAGGCTGTTAAGGTTAACCTTGCGCTGAATAGTAAGCATAACTTTGTAATGGGCATAAAGACAACAAAAACAAGCCAATTGCTTTGTATAAAAAGGTTCAGTCACTGTTCCATTTCCAATCGAATGTGCTGGAGTACAGAGCCAAAACAACAAAATTGTGTCACTGTCCAAATGGTTTTGGACTGCACTGTATGTGCTATGCCACCAGCTTTTGGAATTCCACAGGAATAATACAACCACAAACGTCCATTAGATTGTAAATTTATGATAAGTTGATGGAAGTGGAAAATGCTGTCTTGTGCATTATTCTAGAAAATCCCGTAAATCAGGGGGTACCCACTCTTGTTCCTGGAGATCTACCATCCTGTGGGTTTGAATTCCAGCCTTAATTTGGCACACTTGATCCTACTAATTAGCAGTCAATGAGTTGAACGAGGTGTACCTTGTTAAGGTTGGAGTGACAACTACAGGGTGGTAAATCTCCAGGAACAGAATTGAGCAGCCATGCCGTAAATGGGTTTAAACTTTTGACTGAGGATGCCATGGAATTTGGATTACGTCAGTCTCAACCATTCTTAAAACCAAATACCTTCTCTAACCATTGGCAACTATTCACACTCTGTGGACAGAGATCATTAGCACCTTGAAATGCACCCATTTATGCTGCAAACAAATGATTGACTGAATGAATTATTCCTTTTCATTTTCCCATACCATTCCAGAAAAATGTATACCACACCAGTAAGGAACAACTAGAACTGTACATCACTGTTGTAATGCTGTTGAGATTTTATTTTATGACTTTTAATTAAAAATGTTTGCGTTTGACCTGGCTGTTTTATTTAGAGACCCTTTTTGGGAAAGACCAGTGTTCCTTAGTGTATTGGGCATGTACCTGCGAGGTAATCAAGGAATCTTCAGGTAATGATCAATCTACTTGTCTACTTCAGAAAAGAGGTTTACATAGATACAGATATTGTTTTTACATATTTTATTCTATGAATAAGACGCATAAATTCCCCTTTAAATATATATTTACTGAGTTGCAGTGTAAATGTGCAACAACAGGGGGCAGTAGAAGTATTGCATCAATAATAATAAAAACAAAGCACAGACTCGACCTGAATGCTAATTGTTGATATCAGTTTTATGGCCCGTGGTATGTCTTTCTCTCACTTTCTCTAAGAGGTACTGTAATCATTTTTGTTAAAGGCCTTCAGTAAATGATATCTTGTGGGGTAATTTCACATGGGGTAGGCAGTTGCCTCATGCTATTCAGTATTCACTAGTACTGGTCTGATTTGCACACTACATGTGATGCATTTACATTTTGATTCCAATTCATCAGTACAAAAAAATTAAATACATTTTGCCTACCTTTCCGTATTGCTTCAGTACTGCTTCAAAGATATTGTCGAAAGGGGGCTAAGGAATTGATTTCATCCAGTGCCTTATTTTTGAACGCACAAACTGCAGTATTCAAATGATAAGCTTGCGCTAAGATTGAAGGCATATATATACATCCTGAACAATTTCAGCCAGGTTACACATCACTGAATGTGCTCTCCTCATAGGCGTATGCAAATATGAAAATTATGGAAAAAAAAGCAGCTTTTCTTTTAAAAAAAAAAAGATCTATTCATTCAAGTGCAATGAATGGAATGGATATAATATGCTTTTAAAATGTAAGCCAGCTGTATTGCTAAATGGAATTTTAATGTGCAAATGACTTGGTGGGTGGAAACAGTGTCAGTACATTTAGAAGTTAAGAGATAAAAAGGAAAGTGGTGCAGAGAAGCATGCATTATTTCCTGCTGCTGTCACTTTGTATGTTTCAGTCTGGCATGTCCATAGTGCACATAGGATTGCAGAGGCTTACTTGAAAAGACTTCTCATTTATTTTTTTTAATGCAGAGAGAAGGAAACTCAACTGTGTGAAGCAACATCAATTAAAAACAGCGCCAAAAGTATCCTTACGCAATTTCCGAAAGCCTGTTAAAATGCACTGGTCTCTGTGTCGCAAAGGCTTATCCTCTATGTGACACTTCCAGGATAACATTTGCATTATTTTTACATATTGCATCATTATCTAATTTTGAAAATGGAAAACAAGATGTTCGTCCATACAGTGTAGCATGAATGCCATTTTCTTATATATATATGAAATATATTCATACATACTGTATATATATATATATATATATATAATAACTGTAAATGGACACGTGAAAATGGGTGCCATTTTAATGCTCGTCACTGTAACACAGTGACTCTGCAATAAAGACATCACAGCCCCCATACACAGCTTTCATTTACTGCCTTAGGGCAACATGCCACGCCTGGGCACACAGACATTCTGATTGAAAATGGCCAAATGCAAGGTGGCATAAAGTCATGCTCACTGATGAGTCATGGCTCAATATGTTCCAGTGTGACAGCAGGTGAAAAGTGTCCCGTTTGTAACAATTCTAAGTAAAATGGCATTGGTGACAGGACAGTCTGAATAAAGAACACAGTATTGATGGCTCCTTGACTGAGAATTGGCTTACCACAGAAAGAAAAAAGGCCTAATCCACTGGCAGCAAATTGTAACACTCATGAACTAAACTGTTTCAAAAAGTGCACATTTAATCCTCAACAAGTCAATATTAATCCTCAGGCAGCAGGAGCAGGTACAACATCATGTTTTGATGACATCCATTTGGCTCCCATATTGTCCCAGTAGAATACATTTACAAACTGTAAAATCATTTTGTTCTCTTAACTTAACAGACAAATCCTTGTTCAAACATAAATTATCTCAGTCACATGCGTTTGTATTGGGGATGAAACAGTTCCACGGATATGGAGATTTCATGTTTCAGAGCTCCACAAGCACCAATTATAAAATGTCTCTGTGTATTAGGGTGAGGGCATTCTGCTCTCAAAAATCCAATAATCATTTTATAAATAACCCACTAATCCACTAAACATTTTAAAATAACTAATTGGCTTGACGGAGATCAGCAGAACTGTTATACGGTATATATTGTAGCACACCATATACCGTATGCAAGAAAGGTCGCAGATCTTTTTACCTTTCTATCGTATACCTGTCCCTCCGAGCGTGGATAAACATATCCATAGACACAGCCATAGGTAAAGCACAAAATCATGTCACAAGACATTCTGCAATTGTTATAAACTAGATGGAAATTGCTAGGGTGCTGAGAGTAGAAATTCCATAAGCAGAATGTCCACACACTTTGGAGTACACTTGTTGGAAATTTATTTTACAATAAAATTTTCAAACCTTTTCTCGCCTTTCCTTTGAACCCTTGTTGTTTGCACAGTACCTTTGACTCGATATCATACGATGTATCATATTTACTCACAAAAACAGTTTTGTGAGTTTTACAATCACCAAAATAAAAATACACTGGTCTCGTCCAATAAATGATGGTTCAGTGTAAGCAGACCGCACACTCAAAAACAAAAAAAACAACCTTAAATATATTATTTTAATTTGGATTATCTCAATGCGATATGAAGTACAAAGATAATAGAGAGATGAACGACGCTTTTCGGCAGTCCTTCTTCAGGTTCAAGTTTGCTTGTTCGAAAAGCGAACCTGAAGGACTGTCGTTCGTCTCTCTATTATGCTTGTGCTTCATATCGCATTGAGATAATTTAGTTATTAGCCAATCAGATTCTGACCTGACATTGCCATATCTAATCAATCACAGTGACCTAGTGACCTTGGACATTTGCAGAAACAACAAGGGCAACACCCTTAGGGGCTGGACCAAATTTGGTGTGCATACCTTAAAGAACTGCACAGTATGAATTTCAATTTGTGCTATTCTAACGCTGATGCTACAAATCACACGTAAAGAGCATCTACTCATCTATGACTCGTTATATTTGGCGGTCGCGCACTGTGAATACCCATCGAGGCTTCTTGCAGCTTTAATTATTTTTGTTATTATTATTATTATTATTACAGATTTTTTTAAATTGTATAAAGTAACAACTTCTTAATATGTACTCCCAAGTGAGGCACACCATTTTCCAATATTTCAAATTTGAATTGTTGCTCATATCCACTGACATGCTGAGAATGCAGATAGGTGCATTATAGAATTGGTTGGCAGAAAAATTCAGGCTACTGAATGTGGCAACACAATGAAATCACATTCACGGGTGATATCATCCAACACTGTGCAGACTTTTCACATTCAGTACAGATATCATATGGAAGCATTATGAGGAGACAACTACACTGTGGAATACAGAAAAGAAAAATACACTGGGCTTGTCCAATATGATGGTTCAGTGTAAGCAGACCGCACACTCAAAAACAAAGGAACAACCTTATTATAAATATATAGTATTTTAATTTGAATAATCTCAATGCGATATGAAGCACAAACATAATAAAGAGACTGACGGCAGTCCTTCAGGTAAGCTCTTCAAACCTGAAGAAAACTTGAACCTGAAGGAGGACTGCCGAAATGCGTCGCTCGTCAATCTATTGATTACTAAGATATAAACTGAATGAATCCAGGATTTTCTATAGAAACAAGAAATGTAGCAATCTCCAGGATCCACTTATTAATGCAATAACAACTTCCCAAAATACACCTGGACAAGGTTCAGCAGCACTTCCAGGTTATTTTATAAAGGCATGCTGTTAAGGTTAACCTTGCACTGAACAGTAAGCATAACGTTGTAATGGGCATAAAGACGTGCCAACAAAGACAAGCCAATTGCAAATTGATGAAACAACTTGCAGCCGAAGTTTACTCTCATTAATCAAATCTGTCAGTCAAGCTCTCTCCACTCAACTGTAGAAACCAAGTGTCATTTTTCTCCAGAAACTAGAGTTGCCATACATATCAATTGGCATACAGTGCGGTCTAAAATAAACAAATTCCCAGTGGAACCCAAAACTATGAATTGGATTAATAATGATGCTTGCTTGACTATATTTTAGTTGGCTTCAAGAATTTTACCTCTGTGAAACTGAGTGTTTGTTTTGGCACATGTTATGCCGTGCCAATCACGATGATACGCCATTTGCAATGTTGGACCATCCATGCTCCAAATTGGGGACAATGTATTGCAAAGAAAAAAATATTTATTTACAATACTTTTTTATATAGCCCTGCACATACTGAGTCCAATGAGTCAGCAGAATAATTACCATTCAGTATCACTGTAATCAAAGTATATACTATATGGATCATTACTATACTATATACTATATCGCTTAGGGCCAGAATCAGAGTTGAGATAAGCACGCGTAAATGGGACTTACTCCGGAAATTCCGCATAGCTTAAGCTATTTGTGATTCAGACATTTGACTTATCCGCTGTTTTAAGCATCTCTCCAGTACATATGCGGCATTACATGCGCGGGGTGGAGATTTGATGAAAAGGAGGCGTGTCTGCAAAATACGCAAATAATTTTTTTTCCGCGCAACTTTGAAAAAAAGGTAGTTTATGTCTAGCGCTGCCAATAGATGATTATGAAAAATACAGCATCTTTCGAATGAATGTGTGTTCTTTGAAAAAATATTTGTTTTATTTTCCTTTGCCTAGCCTACTTACAATTATCAAAAAGCTGTCATAAAAAAATACATGTAAAAGTAAGCTATGATGGTATGGTATGATTATGTCTGGTATATAATACCAGACCAGTATTAGATGGATTCATTGATAGACAGTGTTTGGATCATAATCGCTTTGACAAAGAGATGATTTTGTAGCCTACTTGTGTGAGCACAGCTGCTCCAAAATTATTAGGAAGCACAAAGTAACTCCCCACAGTGTAGATCTACCAGTGCTCCAGGTTAAAATCTCTCTCCTTCCTGGCCACATCCTTCCAGCATGTGACAGTCTGATGCACTCAAAAAAAAAATCTTTGGACAGTGGTTGCAAGTAATGGGCTATTATTATGTATATGTGACTTCAACTCGTTAAGTGGAAGACGTCGCATCTAGGTTATTATGTTACCATACATTACCTTATTAGGTAGGCAAAATCGTAAAAAGAATAACAAAAAATTATTTTTTTAAAAGTAATTCCAACAATTTATTTGTTTACTTAGTAATAAAGTGTGCAACCACTGTTCAGCGATTATTTTTTTGATTGTGTAATGGGTATATCCCAGTCATCAATAAAAACTATGATCATTTTATCAATGCAATATATTAATATGTTCACTGCATGCCTATACCCCGTCATGGAAGAACATGAATACCATATTTGGTGTAATTTGGATTTATGGTTCACGAAAAGAAGATATTTTAAGTATTTGTAGCATTAATTCATAATTCACAAACATCGATTGGTACCATGCTGGCATGTTTGAATGAATCGACATTTTCTCAAAATTACTGACTGATGTGAGAGCTGTCCACAAGCATTTGAAGTGAATCTGAATCATGGTTTATGATTAGATGCTGTTCCTTTGATTTGTCCTTTGATTTCTAGCATTAGCGGTTAGCATAGCACAACTTGAAATTCATACTGTGTAGTCTTTCTTTTGGCCCTATCGGTGTTGTCCCTGATGTGCCACCAAGTTTGAAGTCACTGTGAAGTGGACAGATAATGTCAGATGAATAATTTCAGAATCTGAATGGCTAATAACTCCACCATTTTTTACCCAATCATTACACAAAATATAGTTTTTGTTTGGGCATGTCCATGATTGTTACTTGGAGTTACCGTTCAGGAGGAAAATATTTTAAAAGATTTTGCAAAATTTTCAAGCTGGTGGAAAATCTACCCAGACAGACCTTATGGGCCATTTACGCAAATTTATTCAGCATGCAAAATTACATCAATATACCAAGTTTCAAGTGTGTAGGTCAAGCGGGGCAGCGGGGCAGCAGGGCTGACTGTTTGAGTTTCATTGCATGTTATAGCGCCCCCATGTGGCCAAAGTGGTACCAAACCTTTTGGACACTGGCTTACCGGGGTTTCCTATGAGCATTCCTGCTGCTCATTTTGATAATATTGACGAATTGTCTAGTCGATATTATTTTGTTTGTGGTCGTCACCATGGAGACGCATTCACAACATATGCTCGGGAATGTCTGTTGGATCTGCAGACTGCAGCAACAAAGTTACCATCGCTCTTCGCCGGAGTTGAAGATGTCAGGACTGATCCGGGAGTGCAGGCAATCTTCAAAAGGCAACTAGGGAAGGAGAACATAATGCGAGGGAGGAGTGAGGAGACGACTGGGAAGATTAACACAGTTCGGTGCTCCGTTTCAGTGGTGTACATAGACCGTGGTGCTGCGTGTATGGAGGAGAGTCGTGGAGGCGGAGTTTGTGTGTTGGACTGCTTAATGACACTGGAAATCTCGGGACAGCGGGGGCTATTTTTAATCATGGCTGTATTGCACTTTAATTCACTTAATTAACTTGATTGATGTAATGATTCTGTTGGATGTCTTTGTTTGATATGTTTCTTTGTGTGTTGTGGGTCTGCCCCACTGTCTGTTTTTTTTTGTTGTTGCTGGGGCTACAACTGAAGTTCTCTAAAGGGAAATAAAAGTTATTCTATTCTATTCTATTCCCAGCTATGCTGTGACACATAATAATAATAATAATAATAATAATAATAATAATAATAATAATAATAATAATAATAATAATAATAATAACTAGAAAGGGTTACATTTCTGTAGAAAATATGTGTGCTTGCAGAGATATGATGAAGTATTGTTCTGTAGATAGTATGAAGGAGTGGAATGTATTAAGCACAAAGTGGAATAAGAATGGAAGCATAAAGAATGGAAGTTATATTAAAAACCATAAAGGAGTAAATTGTTATGTAACTGGTCAAGCATATGGGTGTACACTCTACAGATAAATAACAAATAAATAAAAAACTGATACTTTACATTAAATGAATTTCGAATATCTATTCGAATTTTCATTATGTCACCATAATAAGTTACTACTGAAGCGTGATTTGTAATGCATCTCAATGTACTGATGGGGTGTAAAATATTTCCAAGAAGATCCACCTGAACAGCTAGTGAAGATATTGGCCTGCAGATAAAGAAAATGTGTACAGTATCAACAGCAGCAAGTAATATCACTGTAATTGCAGCCATTCACATGAAGACACTTAATAATGGCCTAACATTTCTCAACAAGCAATAACAGTTTTAGGTGGTGAGCATTGTAACTACCCTAGCTCACTGTAATAACAGCTTATATCTTTGTCAACTAGCAACTCTGCTACATGGTCCAGTAATAAACATAATGAAGCACTCTTTTTTGTAGTGTCCTGATACATTTTTGCCAATATATATTGCCAATGAGTGGTGATTTGGTGTGCTATAGGTTTCAAACTGTGGCCTATTATGGCTTCTCCCCACAACGACCCACTCAAGTAAAGTTCAAGGTCTCATGCAAAATAAACTAATTACACCTTACTGAAGCTCCAGTGGGTGACATCTATGGAGTGAAATCGCCGCCAAAAATATGTACATACAAAAGAAAGATTCGTAAACGTAAATTGCACATTTGTACAATGCAAACTGTGGTTCGCAAGTCATAGCAATGACTAAGTTAGCTCACTCATAAGCAGTCTTACAGGCAGTTGGCGTAAAAGTCGCAAACAATAGGTTACAAACAATAAACCTGTGTTTAAACTTTTTAACAGGGACATGCTGACATTGAGTCAGCTACACGGAGACTAGTCTAACCATTCTCAGTTCAACACGAGATGGCTAGGTAAGGGAATATAAATGTTTTTAGAATGCATCTGTCAATTATATGGTGGTGCTTTAACTAAGTGCAATTACTTGTTCATCTTATTCGTAGGTCTTTCCAGTCACTTTTCATATGGGTGGGGAAAACAAAGGTTTCCAGTTACAAGCCCCAAAAACAGTGGTGGCAGAGAAAACTTTCACAGTAGCCTATATTTTTACTTGCTCCACAAGAAGGTGGACAAACTCCAAAGTTTTTTTTTTGATACTCAGCAAGCAGGAATATGCGCTGATATTGTGGGTGCTCAGGGGCTTGGGAAACCATGGGCAAATCGTATTGCAGGGTGAATTGTATTGCACAGTGAAGCATAGGCGCCGGGGTTATATTTTACCAGGGGGTGCCTGAAAAAAATTAAGCCCCAGGAAAAAACATAAAAATAAAAATTATAAAAACAATATAGCCTAGTTAAGCATGTAAGCATAATATTTCTCACATTTTTGTTTCCCATATCATTCAGTTTGTTTGTTATTGCATAGGAACCACAACCTTCAATGCTTAGTAATAAGGGGTGTTATTTTGCGGGCGCAGCCAGTCTTTGCATGCGTTAACATACACATTTTGCGGGTGATCAACTAAGAGTCATTATGCTAATTACTCCAGCCCATATTTAAATGAGAGATTTTGCGTGTTTCAAATGGTTATACTGTAAGAAAATGGAGAAAAGACTCGCAAAAATGTTGCCATTTTTATGTTTTTTTTTAGTGTAGGGTATAGCCTAGGCCAGGGGTAGGCAACCCTGGTCCTAGAGAGCCGCAGGGTCTGCTGGTTTTTGTTTTCACCTTAAACACAGCAACTAATTAGACCAAAGAAACCAGGTGAGGTGAGTTAACTGTGTAATCAACTGCTCTAATTGACCAATTAAGTGGTGAGTAACAACAAAAACCAGCAGACCCTGCGGCTCTCTAGGACCAGGGTTGCCTACCCCTGGCCTAGGCTATTGCTACACTGAAGGAGCTGCCGGTTTATTACGAACTGTTTCACTGTATATCTCTTAGTTTTTGCTGGGAGTTAACAGATGTTTATCAGGACTGAAATTATCATAACTATGCTAACCAGCACTAAACTTACTCGCACTGTAAGTGTCACGTAAAATCACATTTCCATTTGATCATGAGTTTTATTTTTTATAAAGTTTTGATTTGTTTGTTATTCACTGTTTGTTATAATAGATGTTGTATTGCTTGTTTGATTCAAATTCTAGTTACTCTTGTATTCTGTAACACGATTTGCTTCATGATTAAAAAAAATATTCTTCCTGTTCATGATGTAGCCTATGTAGCTAGGCTATCCACAAATTGTGTATCTTGTGTAGAATGGGCCAGTTAATTAGCTCCCTTTGTTACGCAATCATTCAGAATGTTCAGGTATGGATATTCCAAACACAGCCATAGGCTACGTGTCTTGCTACAATGACAGCCGTCATCTTATCGCCTGTTTCAGCATTGTCGCACTGACAATCTGTATTAAACGCGCAAAATTCCTTTCCCCAGGTGAGGGAATTCAATCACACACCAAGTTTACGTCTTTGAATGTTATAAGACATTGCAAAGAAAAGAAGACCAAGAGGAACAAATAATGTTGAATCATTATCCCATGCAAGCATCATGAACAGTTGAGAATCACCATTGTAACAACAGCAAGGCATAGCAGATGATGGGAGATGGTATGGGTATGAAGAATAAAAACTACATTTTCTGAAGACCAGATTAACTAAAACATTTAAATAGGCTGTGCCTCTGTGGATATATGGAGCATACTGATGGTTAGTGTTTTAGTGATGGAAAAGAGCTAATAATTAGTAATGGTCCATACTTACACTTTTACTCCGCCTGATACCCTCATACAGTATAATGTTCTCACCATTCCCCATTTCACCAGAGTGGTGCTGCTGCATAAATTCAAAAATCAAATCAGCTCGCTAGACAGAGCTAGCAATCAGCCATAACACTGCAAGCTAAGTTAATAAATTCTATTTAACCTTTTACAGCATGCATAAAAATGTAATAGTTTAAAAAACAGACAGAAGATATCGAGGGGAGGATTTATATAATATATCTCACAACACTGAGCAGATTGTTATTTTTGGGAATCTGCATATTCCAAGCCATGATTTTTCTGGTTTTTATTTTCAAAGAACATATTTCGCACAAAACGTAAAATATTTTTTACAGGTTCAGAATAACTGATTGCCCAAGCTTGCGCGCAAAAAAAGTAATCAGAATTAATTATTGTGCAAACCTGTAATTGTTCCATATAACATGAACACACATGAACACAGGCATGCAGTCTAAATCACAAAATGATTAAATCACAACAGTAAGGCTTTCAAATGCAGCAGCTGTCACCTGTTTCGTTTTTGACTCTTTCAGGGGATCAACAACTCATTATTGATATAAACTCAATGTTTTACTGTACAGTTGCTGATTATCTAAAAGAGTTTATGTATTTAATTATCCTCAGTAGCACACAGACCCTAATCTGCAAAAGTGGTTGTTCATGTTGTTAATGAGCAGTGTTATGCAACTCATTATCATCATGATATATGAGCAACTGCAACAGTACCTTTCTGTTAAAATCTTTTATAATTACATTTAAAAAGTTATTTATAAATAGCCAGTTGGGTATCAAATAAATACATAAAAACAGATCATTGTGGTTCTTCACTCAGGTCAGTAGTCATTTCCATTAGCAGAACTCATCTGAATTTGGGATTAAAGCCCACCTTCCATTCCCAATATCTTTTCCAGGGCTTGTTTTGGCTAAGAGTCGAGTAAGCCCATCTCTAAGCCCTGTTCATGCCCCTGAGGATGCAACAGGGGCAGGGCTTAGGGCAGAGTTAATTGAACATGTAATTGTGTTTGTCCAGAATCCACAAGTGTGGTCAAATAAGCATCTATGAGTATATTCAGTGGACACAACCACAATCTGAAGCTTGTATGAGCACCTAAACTTTTAAACCTAAAAATTGCATCAGAATATATAGTTATTTGGGTGATATATATAGCTGAGGAACTTGTTTTATACCTCACATTCGAGAATAAACTCCAAACTCCCCATGCGTGGCATATAATTGGACATAGAGTTGCACTGGGAGAGAGGGTTTTGGTCTTACATAACCTTAGAATAAAATTGTAAACTGTAAATTGTAAACATTTTCAAAAAAGATTGATTGCATACCACACCAATTGCAAAAAGGCATAGCCATAGACTGTTTGTTCATTGGCCATCTGTTTGGAGTGCAACACGTGAATTCTGTCATGTCATGCCTAGCAAAATATCCTAATAACTAGATTGCACCTTTGTTCCACATAATACAGGATGCTCACCTAATTTTTGCTAGGTTTGTGCATCTGTATCTTTTGTTGAGCAACATATGTCTCCAGTCTCCACAATTTTGAAACCCTCTGGAGATGTTAAACATAAAGTCAGCCATATCAGGTTGTTATGTCTTTTTAAATTATTTTTTGGTAAAGTGCTGACATACCTTAATATACTGTATTTCTCTGTTTGTGGCATTTCACCACAAAAAGTAGAGACATATATATTGTGGGATTTTGTATCCAACCAACTAATGAACCAAGGTGCATGCCTTTATTTGGATAAAATTGTGTTAATGGCTTCCCACTATGATTTAAATGTAAATGTACAAATGCAAATACAAGCAATTAGGGATGCACCATCTTTTCAGACCGAATACGAGTACTTTTAATAATATAGCTTTTTTTTGTTACCATAAAAGTGAGACCGCTGCTTTTGAAGACCCTGTTGTGCTTTGTGTTCACTCATGTATTAAAAAGAATAAAAAAGCATAACATGGAACTGCCACTGAGTTCCAATAAAACAACACACAGTTTTAACCAAATTTCAGTAAAACAGTGTACGATGCTGTGACCAAGTTTCTCTAGAATAGTTTATGATAGTAAATAGTATATTTCAATAAAATGTTGCCTAGGTCTATAGTCAACTTGGTATTTAATTTTGTTTTCCCATGGTTTTCTTCCATCAAAAATGTATTAGCTACTAAAGCCACACGCACGCACACACACACACACATGTTTCCCCTAGGATTTCTCCCAGCAGTGACAGTGGTTAACAGCTTTGTCTAATGTGAGACCCCAGCGCAGTTTAACCCTGATACGCAACAATTATGATTACTCTGTGAACATTTTGGTGTTAAGCCCTACCTCGACTGGATTTTTACAGGGGAAGCAGGAGTCTATTTGTAGAGCAAGCCAGTCAGTTCAGTCCCATTTCAGCTGGCACATGAAACTAACACAAATAGTTTGTCTCACAATCCAAATACCCAATATCATTTTGAATATGCTATGCATAATTAGCTAACTAGATTGACTTTGATAACAGTTTATAGCATTTAGCCAGTTATTTCAGGAGAACTAAATAACGTTTGTCAACGTTAAGACATTTATCTAATTAATTAACAATAACAGCGTAAGCTTCAGAAGTCACTTCTGGAATTTTGTGCATAAATATAAATGACAGTAAAACATAATTAACTAGCTCTTCTACCTCCTCCTCGTGGTCTTTATCGTCAACTCGAGAGATTCACAGACTATCAGTCGCCTCACAGACATAATTCTCCCACCTCAGGAAAAGATGTGTTTGTTGTAAGACATAAGTCAGAACGGTGTGTGACGTTCATTTTGACCATCAAGTGCATCGACAATGCATAAGTCTGGGATGTTTCTAGTTTATAAGCAGGGATACCCATTTGCATTATTGGGTAGGCTGTGCACTGACATGAGTGGTGAAGCTTGCACTCTACTGTGCTTTTATTGTCATCTTTTGTCTTAAAGTACTTCCAAACCAGACATTTCTTCTCTATTTTTTTAATGTTTTGGCTTTAACTAGACACAACATGATATTGTCAGTATCGGCTCTGGGTATCAGAGCATTTTTATGAGTAGAGTAGCCTACATGAGCACAGTGTTCCTTATTCCCGATACCAGCATCAGTGATTCCCTACAAGCACTTATCTAACATACAAACTAATAAAAACAAAAGTGGTATTTCTGGTGATACTAAATCAATTCCGTTTAAAATATTCTCTTGCAGATCAGTACATTGTTTAGTGTCCCTGATTACATTTAATATTTTATACTTAATGTATACATTACAAATATCAAAAACTGTTTTTTCCTTGTTATCTTACAGATACTTTCTATGGCCTTGATTCAATCAACACTCATTTATTTATTAATGTTATTTATTTATGTATTTGCTTACTTATTGATTCACAAAAACAACCTGTGGTGCTGGAAGCCAGTCAGCACTGGCATTGTGCGGATTCACACCTTGCTTCTTCTCTTCAAAAACTGACATGCTCCAGCAGGAACTGGTTGCTAATGAGCCTAATTTCATGTCATATTACTCAGCTGGAAGGCCACAATCCCATATTACCATAATTACGACAGAGAAGACAAGTAGCAAAATAAAAATGAACTATTCCAAATATTAGCATTAAAAAGCTATTCTGAACTACCATCACACTTCAGCCCACCCCCGTCAGTCCAAAAAAAAATAAAAGAGACTTGTTCTTTGCAGTGGCTTGTAGTTTATCACTCTGCTCTATCAGAGCAGCAGTAAATGGACTGTTCTTCTCTGTTTTCACTCCCATGCCAGTCTATTAGGTTCCATTTTGTATTTAATGTCTTTTGTTTACCTGTGCAAAGTGCTTTGTCCTCTGCAAGTACCTTAATTTATTTTAAACAGCAGTGTTCAAACTAGCTTGCTCACAGGGAAAATATGATATAATCATTTTATTTGTCCTGCCATTTTGTTAAGATTTTCTGCCAGTCTCTTGGGTGAGGGGGGTTTAGACGAAAGTTGGTTTAACTGCATGCATCAGCTTCCCATATGACTCCAGTTGTGCAAAGAGACAGTGCAAAAGTTGTTCACAATTACTACAGCACACATTCACTGACACATTCAATTTATTTACATGTTAATTTATTTTGTATAAGCTTAAGTTTGGATTCACCACAGCTATTCTAATAAAATAACTAAACTAACAAATGAAACAATCCAAATGTAATATACAGTAGCTGTGGTAAGACTGGGACATTCCTGGTCATAACACTTCAGAAAGCTTGAAGGCTTCGTAAACTGATGTTGTCTGATTGTCCTGTTTGATATTCTTAGGCCACTTCATCTTCAAATGACCCCAGATGTCTGACTGAAAAGTACCAGATAAAAACACAAAAAAGGCTTGTTGGTCGCCTTTGGGGGAGTGAAAGTACTTTAGTAAGTACTGGCTGTCAGCACTTTGTAGGGTGACATCATTAACCCCATTGTGCAGATGTCAAATTTGGCCAATCTTTGCCTATTTATGTGCTACGGCTTTTAAGAAATTTAGAAAATGAAGCAATACAGTTGACATTACATTACAGACATTTAGCAGATGCTCTTATCCAGAGCGACTTACACAGCATTTTGCATTTATACATAGTATTATAGTATCCATTGATACAGCTGTATATATACTGAAGCAATGCAGGTGAAGTACCTTGCTCAAGGGTGCAACGGCAGTGTTTCTGTTTTACCATTTACAAGCAATACCATTTACACTAAAAGCTTAGATTTTCATTGTTTATTTTTATAATTTATGTAAAAATAAAGTGTGACAAAAGTTGGTTGTCTTTAGTTTGCAAAGCAATACTGAGAGCTACATGTGTAAAACATTTCCTGGATCATACACTTTTTTCAAGACCGAAAACCGCCAGAGCCAATGCCAAAAGGCGTCTGCATCCTTTTGTTCTCATTAATGGGCCATTAGTCCTCCATCCCTCAGTGCAAGAAGCGATAATGGCCGAAGCCCAGCGCCCAACAACCCTATGGTAACCGAAAATGCTATATACGCTATATCCAGGTAGAGCAGTTATCTAGCGAACTCCGTAATGTTCAGTCCTTCAGTCAAAGGTGACATTAGCCAGCATAGCCCAATTCAACCTGGGCATAGTTTTTCTAACAGCCCCATAACAAATGTATGTTGCACACAAACATACCAGCGGTGCTGGTCATTGGTGCTCTCTCCGGATCGTTTGGAAAAGCATGTAATCCGCTGATCCTCTTGCACCCAGAGAAAGCACACTTGCAACCCATCACTTGTTGCTTGGAAATTGAAAACACTAGACTTAAAAAAACAAACTTACAGTTGTTAATATAAATAGCATAATTGGGAAAAAGCTAATGCATTGAAAGAGGCTAACTTATTTATAGTAAAATGTAAACTGAAAAAGACAAATTATAGGCTAACAGAAACAACAACTAATGATAACGATTGTCAAATAGATGTAGCCTTCTCGGGGATTTATATTAGGGTGGTAACAAAGTGCGAAACTGATTACGTAGAGTCAGAGCAAAAGTACATAATTTTCAATGATTTTTGATTTTCAACCCCGGAAGAAGGCTAACATACTGGGAATTCAACATTTTGCCTAAAATTGTAGACAAAATGCATACTATGGTTTTTTTTCCATCTGAGGCAACCGCTAGATATTAGTTAACATCTCAAAAAAATGTTTTAGTGTTTCCTACCTCTTTAAATTAGTATTTTCCATGCCATAACTGACATAGCCCTAAGTATAGCCCAGGGAGAGGCTAATATGCCATAGTCTACATTATGTACAATAAGATTACAAAAAAATTATATTCCACCATCATGAAAATGCTTGCATTGTTCTAGCTTCATGGCAAATCAGTGCATCAAACATAAATTATGACTGAGCCACCTATGAATGCTTACACTACAGGATGTGAAATGCACTCATTAGAAAATAGCACTCAATTTCATGGTATGAATTCTGACAAAGCAAGACACCACAAGCCTCTATGCTATGCCACTATTCTAAAAGCTATTAGCTATACCAAATGCTCAACATTATTAGCAAAGGCTAACAGTTGTCTATCACAACCAATGTGAAAATAATAATATCAAACATGTGGCACAAGACAAGCAGTAATACTTGCATATCGAGGAGGGAATCTTCACCGTATTCGTAGGCATATTCTTCAATAGAATTCATACTTTCTGTCTCTTCTTCTGAGCCACTCATATAAGCAAGGCAAAAATTTTCTCTAGACATGCTGACGAGTTGGCCAAATTAGTAAAATCTTCTGAAAATAGCAGGAAAACAACAATTGCGCCGCACCAAGCAAATTTACATTATCGCTGTAGTGATATGACTTGCTGTTGTGCTTGGCCGTCATTTATTGTTCCAACCATCCAATGAGACATGTCAAACACCATTGGGAAGCTTAAAATGTCCTCTATTGGATAAGAGAGTTGTCAATCAAATCAGAATGAACTGGAATGAGTTACAACGGCCTGAACGGCAGGCATGGTTTTATGCATAGATGTTTCAGATAGTGTACTCACGTTATAAAGGTGTGTGTATTTCTCAGATTTGTCCAGGACAATAAACGACTATATCTATGCATAACACCATAGTAGAATGATGTGGTATAATGTGGTAACAAGTTCACTTGTTTATTTTGTTATTGAGTGAGCAACATTTTTCACCGTTGTATTGGCATACCTTTGGGCTATTGTTGGCTTTATCTTGTTGGTAAGACAGAATACAAATTTTTGTTGATGACAGAATATTTTTATGAACTCCCAGATTGATGCTATTATCCAATGTGTCATGCTTGGGTCGGAATAGTGACTGGTGAGACTGGGTTGGGGTTGCTTGTTAAATGGACGGCCTAAGTGATATTGGCCTACACTTAGAAACTCTGTACAACGTTGTCATGTGTCATGTACTAATAAAGCTAGAACACAGAGTTTGTTATTTCCACTCATAATTTGTTTGCAGGAGCAATGAATGTCTGAGTTGAGCAATCTCATTCCACCAGTGTCCTGGCCACTAGGGTGTCTGCGCGAAGGGGTTAATGAGTTCTAGTGCTTTGGTACTCCTGCATGGACAATCACAGATATATGTTTGAATTGAGCTTGTCTTGCTACAGCAATAATAGACATTATCTCAGTAAGAAGGAATTTCAAATATTCTGTAAAAAATGTATAATGTAATGTAATTTTCAGTGACTCGTTATGCAGTGACATGTCCAGCTTCTTGAAATCTTACTGCATATTATCCCTTAAGCCAAGCACACACTACACAACTTTTAAATCTTTACAAAATCCTGTCTGAGGAGAGCAGCTCACATTTAAAAAATCACTACACGATGCACACTAGGCGATTTTAGGAAGACATAAAATTACTTGGGGGGTCTCACATCACACGATTTCTACACGACTAAATCAAGAGGTCGGATTTCCATGCACAATTGCCAAGGCTACGGAAGTATGGATCATTTCAAACAAATTTTCGTTGCGTTTGTTGTGCGTTGTTCACAATCAAGTAGAACGATGCGTCACTGCAAGTCAGCCAGGACAAAATCAAACCAGTTTGAAAAGATCGTAGGCTCTCCCGACGAGGTCCAGACGGTTTCACAACAGAAATAATCGCATATTTGACCATGTCAGATCAAAAGACCGTTCCAGCCGACGGAACCAAGATTTCTTGCTGATTTTTTAAAGATTATCATAGGACTGGAAAATGTGTCGGGAGTTCGTCTTTGACGTCAGAATCGGGGCAAAAGTCGTGTAGTGTGAGCTCGGCAGTAGTAATACTGTACAAATCTTGTCCTGCCACCCATTGTGAAATTATCACAGTTTTCTTAGAATTAACATCTTTTATAATGATCTTCTTTGTAGATTAAATACTGAAAATATTGGAAGTCATTGAGACATTTATAAATAAGAATTTGAAGTACTGCAAGGCATGCATCGTTTATCTTATGTATGGACCATGACAAAGGGAGAATGATTAATGAGAGAATGGGGTGTATATGTTTGATATAATTTTATTCATTGACATGTTGTATTCCCTCAGAAGAGTGCAAAACCAAATAAAATAGAATTATTGATTTCTTTTTAATACATTATTTTGTTCATAGGTTTGCAAAATCTTCTTTTGAAATTAGTATTGTTGAGATGAAGGAAAAGGCCTTATAACAGAAGGATAATTATACCTCATGTTTCATATTCAGAATTTACATGGAGGAGTAAAATGAGAACCTAAGCCAATGAAGATTACAGAACCATGACAGTTACAGAAAGAAGGTTGACACATCATGTTTTAATCACTAAACACGAGTAATGCCGATTAGTGCCCTGCACGGGCCTATTATCTGGGCCCGAGCCCGGCCCTGATCCGAGGGGGTGGAGCGCCAGCCCGGCCCGGTCCGACAGGTTTTCAGAATTCTCAGGCCCGAACCCGTATCAAGCCCGACTTTTTTTTTTTTTTTTTTTTTTAAACCTCCCATAACAATGTTTTAGCGTGATAGAGCGCCATATTCATTGGGTGCGTTCGTAAATTTAATCTGCCGCTCTGAAAATGGAATAACGCTCTGCAGTTAGAAAAAAACAGCATTCTATTTTTCTGTGAATAAACGAACGGTTTCTGACAGATCAACGTGGACATAAAAGAGCAGGTTAAAATAGGGGCTCATGTTTCGATCAGCAGCTTGAGAACTCGTTCATATAGGCGCAGTTATAGACCACAGACCTTAACTGAGCACTTTTAATGGCATAATGGCACTTTTGTCAAGTGTTTGAATCGTTTTTGGAATTGTTTAAATTATTATTTCGTTTTTGAAATGAGCGCACAGCAAGTTGACCTGAGCAATTATAATAGGCCTATAGGGTAATACACACGTATATCCAAACATAAGGTAGGCTACAAAAACCAACAAAACGCTTAAACCTTATTACAGTGTTTATTAGGCTAAACGTAGCAAAAGCCTATCAAAAATAATTTTCTTCTTAATAAAGACAACAACTCTTGCCTGGGCGTAGTAGGCCTAGAACTCAAAAAACAAGTCTTCACCTGAACATGGCGATACAATTATAAGAACAACTATAGCCTAGATAAGAACAGCCTATACGTCCAATTTAACAACAGTGAGCCGCTTTACATGGCAAAAGTCCTCCGTTGTTTGAACACCACAAGAGGAATAGTCTATTTGGCATCATGCAGAAAAAGAACAGCATCCACCGTTTCAGGGGAAAGTCCAGTCCTCCTTTCCTCTATCACTCTTCCAGCTGCGCTAAAAGCGCGCTCGCTGCTGCTACTGCTGGCCGGGACACTGAAGACCATGCGGGCCAGACGTGCCAGTAACGGCAATGTGGTCTCGTGTTGCTTCCACCAGCTCAGTATATCCCTTCCATCAGCTTCCATGGTGGGGTTGAGGCTGAGGTAGACCTGGATTTCATCAGTATCCTCGTTCTCCTCTCTGACATTTTCCCACGCGTCCTCAAACTCCGCCAGTGCTCTCCTCTTTGGTGCGGGACCAGCAGCTGCCACTGCGCCCGACGCTGCGTAAATCATAACACAATTAGGCTATTTATAAGGCCAAGGCCTATAGCTACATTAATAGGCTACATGGAAAGTAGTTTGGTGGTTACGCCGGTGCATAAAGTAAAAAGACAAATAGGCCAAATGTAATAGGCAATAATAGGCTAATAAAACAAAAATACCTGATTGTGTAGACTGCTCCTGCCGACGCGCATCCTCTCCCTCCCTGAAGCGGTTTATTTGGATTCTCGCCTGTTGCTGGATGTCGGTCCTCTCAGCGAGAGTAAACATTCTAAGTTGGTTGAATTTTGGCCATAGGAAGATGGCAATTTGATGAAGTGGCTGGATTTCTATTTTTTTAATTAACCAGTCAAGGTGTCGTTGGCGGATGACAGCCTGGGAAGGAGTATCAGCAGCCATGTCTGGTTGGCAGTGGCTTTTCAGCTTGTTGGCCCAGAGAACGACAAGGTGCAGTGTTGGGTATTTGTCCCCTTCTAGCTCCTTTTGCGCGTCGCTAAATGGGCGCAGAAATTCCACCAGGAAGGCTAGAACATCTGGGGAGACATCGCGCAATCGTGCGCTCTCACCACGGCTCTGAAGAAGCTCCTGCAGCTCTGCATGGACTGACTGAATTGACTCCAGTGTGAGGAAGACTGTGCTATACCTGGTCTCTGCCATTTGTTTAACAGTTCTTGACAGCTGACTGACCAGGCCTGACTGTTTTAGGTAGCGGACTAAAGCCTTGGCCGCCAACAGGGTCTCTGCTACTTCTGGGACTACTTCAGCCAGCTCATCTGTGTTTAAGGCATGTCGGAGGACTGTGTTATACAGGTGATCTTGACAAGCCAGGTGCCTGTATGGACGGAGAGCGGCCACCACGTTTGCGCCCTGGTCGCTTACCCAGACAACATTGTTCATAACTGATGCATCAAAGCCGAGGACTGTGACTAACTGCTGTTGAAGCTCTTTTCGGATATTAGCTCCTGTTTTAGCATGGTTTGGGAAGCATGTTGTGGTGAGTAGCTTGCTCTTGAGTTCAAATGTCGGTGTTACATAGTGACATGTGATAGCCGTGTAGCTCATCTTACGGAAATCATCCGTCCACATATCTGTAGTCATGCCAATATTTATGAGTGACATCACCTCCTTTATCTCCTCAACTGTCCCTCCTCTCATTTCACTCGCCATAATTTTGCACCTTCGGGAGATTGTAGTGGGGTCGGGGAGAACTTCATTGGCTGAAATGCGGCCATATGTTGCACCGACATTTATTAATTCTTGTGCTAACTCTCTGAAACCGACTCCCGCAATCGTTTCAAATGGCCGAATGTCCATGCAACAGAAGTTAACACATTTTTTTGTGACCTCTGACTTCACCCTTTCTGGTGGTGGTTTTGCGAAACTGTAATAATTGCCCACAGTCAGTTGTCTGTGACTGCTGCTGGATCCGCCACATGACCGTTCAAAATGTCTCTGGAGATGTGATGAACCTGTTTTTTTGCTGTCATATGACAGAACAGCTTTGCATACAACACACTGAACAAACCCGGTTGGCTCATCTTGAAGGGCTGTAATAAGCTGAAACTTAGTCCAGAACGGAGCTTTTCCCTTGGTGTTGTTCACTCTCTTCAATTCGCCATTTTCAATCTTTTTCTTTATATCGTTCTCCATGTTTGTGGTGGGAGTCGGGAAGTCGCGCGAATCGGATGTGTAAGTGAGGTAGGCCTACAGAAGGGAGGCGGGGCAGAGCAGTTGCTGCTGCGTTCAAGTGTTTTCATTTAAAAACAACACAGTTCTTTAATTAGCAGGTTTAAAAAAAAAAAAAAAAAATGAATTCAATTGAAAAATAAATGTGCGCGAGCCGTTGCAACCCGAGCCCGGCCCGTGTCCGAGGTAATTATACGGTCGTCGGCCCGAAGCCCGGCCCTCGGGCTGTCGGGCTGTCGGGACCCTCGGGCCTAGGGCTCCAGTGCAGGGCTCTAATGCCGATTAACATTCACCTTTTTATTTAACTATGGTTATTTCACTATATCTAAACAAACAGATTAGCACTGATTATAATGTAAACACAGCACTTGTAAACAGAACATGGCAAGTATATTGTGCACTCACAGTTTGCGAATCAAATATTGTGTTAATGTGAGCAAATGTTGACATATTTATACTTTGTGAGACTGACATTATATATTAATCATTATACAAACCCCAAAGCTAATTGTAAAATGTAATGAGATTCCCATTTGATTAATTGATTTGTGCTCAGTAACAAATATGTTTGGTAAACACCAGGCATAATAAAATAAACCCAGTATGATATCAGAAAGAGCTATGGATTCAGTTGTAAATTCATGTCAATTCCATATCCTGGTTTTTGTACCTTGAGGGAGAAGATTTTATTGTGATATTCACCACTACTTCAACAAAGCTAACAATGCTCTGCATTTGCCCTGTGATTGGGAATGTCAGTACGCTGGTATTGTATGTAAAATGTACCATCTGTGCCACTTGATATAGTCAACATCAAAGCAATCTGACAAAGGCATTTGTTTTCCTGACTGTACATGAAACATATTAGATCCTCAAACTATTAATTTCCACAAGATGTATAAAAATATATGCATTGTGGTTGCTCATGAGGCTGCTCTACATAATTTGAGAGAACAGTGTCTCAGATGGAATGTTTGTGATTACTGCAAAACAGAAAATAGTTGTATGAACCCGTCAGCAAAACTTAATTAATACAACTGTGTGGCAGTTTCTTCACTAACCACTGTAGCACTCTGCATGTGTATAATGCCAAAATGGCCAGCATGCTCATTTGTTTCACTATTAAGCAGTTGACAGCAGTTCATATGATGATTGTGTTAATAAGATAATAATAATTGTGATACAGCAGCTCACAGCACCACACAATACTCCAGAGACTACTGAACAAATAAATATTCATCAGTGTCCTCTGGAAGTATGTGCAGAGATAACCTATTAGCAATGAGTACTGTTGAAACACCAAATTTGCTGTGCTTAAACACTTGTTGCTATGTTTCAGCAAAACTAAGGGCTGTATGAGATTTGATATCTCATACGTCCATAGGGAAGCCTCAGCTATGACAGAACAACGTTCACTACTACAGTTGTTGGTCCAGTCATGTGACGTGACAAAATGCTGAAGAATATCATGACAGATTTGTGCCTGTATCAGCGTTTATGTGAGTGTCTTCCTGAACAATTTCAATGGGATATGTACAAGGTGCAAGTGTTCCAACATTCTCTGGTATGTAAATTAGGGATTTATTTAAATTTGTGGTGCGAGGCCTCCAGGTGATACTATTGTGTCTCATTAAGATGTGTATGCGATTCAGTTTGAATTACAGCACAAATTCTGCTGCCTGTACTTCAAGCTTTTCATCAATATTTTTAGCAATGTTCTGTCATTTGGAGTGGAGTAGTGGAAAACAAATGATCATCACACATAGTCAAATAATTCAAACCCTGGACTGAGAGATCTATTATAATTAAAATATGGGTAAGTCACTTAGGTAATTGTAAGTCATTTTTATTAATGTATTTATTATACAAAGCTGCATGGTTTGCTTGTTTATGTTCTATGTTCTGCATAATATGCATGCCATTACACAGAGTAGACAATATTAAACATAAATTGAGGTACAGTGTGCGCCAAAGGTATTGGCCTTGTCACAGCCAATTAGCTCACAGGCCGTGCCTGAATGGGAGACCAAACGAGTCGGACAAGAATATAACCTTTATTGAATAGAAAGTTAGACAAGTTCCAATAAATATTAAAAGGCAAGTCGGTGCTCAGATTGTACACGCAAGGATCTCCAGCTGCATGAGGATGCCCTGGATCCGTCGGAAACGTACTACCTAACACAGCTTTAAAACATGGTCCGCCCGGCAGTCAGCAGCGAGCAGACTGAACCCACGCCCATTTAACCCCTCCCCAATCACCCCGGCCCAGCTGGTCTCCATCTCGCCAGACCTCCCCCTCCCGATCGCATAACTCCTGCAGGAGAGAAGGAGAAAGGAACCAGCACCATTGCATAGACCCAGACCAAGGGCCCCCTAATAGATAGGAGGGTCCGTCACAGCCTCCTTGATAAAGATGCGCAAGAAAGGCTGTATAAAATAAACAACACATTAACTATATTATATAGTTAAAAAAGGAAATTGATATTCTGGTGTGCGTAGTGAAAAAGCTTAATTTTGGCCTCATCTGACCAAATGCCCACTCATCATGTTCTTACAACCATGTATTATGACCAGATGAGACCAAAATTGAGCTTTTCTGGCAGGTACACCATGCAGTGGTGGGTTTGGCAAATTGACTTGCATTGTGAAGCAACTTCTGTTTTCATTGTCCACAGAAACAGTGAAGTTGTCTTTCCAAGACACTGCATTTATGTAAATGTTTCAATTAATTATGCAGCAGTGATTCATACTATTAATTCCTCCCCCCCTCTTTTATTACATCTTCAATTAGCTTACCTCTTTTCTGCAAACCAGATTCTGAAGGCATAATTACATACGTGAGATAAGGGAGAAATCAATGTTTTCATGTGGCAGCAAAATAGGCTATTACCTTAAATTAGTTGTACATTTCTACAGATTGTGGTCTGTGTATTTAAATGTATTCAATTGCCAAAACCCTCTGAAAAACAAGTCCCTAAAAAGTTACAAACGCTTGTCACTGGGGTGGTTCCCTAAAGGTACGTGTATTCTACACCAGCAATACATAATAAATTTTTTCTTGTAAAAGGTATTTATTAGTACCGAATAGAACATTATTGTACTTTCAGGGAACATTTTGGAAATGTGTTCCTTAAAAGGTGCAATATGCTGTAGTCCTGTGTTTACAATCAAATAAGTCTCCTCCTCTGTCCTAAACCCCACCCACTCACCTCCGTTGAGGGTGCAGCAAGCAAAATGCGATAAAATGAAAAATTAGATGAAACTGAATAACTTTCATAAGCTTGTCGCCACAAAAGCAACATATTGTGTGACTGGTTACATGCTTACAATAACCTTAGCCTCCAAACATTCAAAAATCCGGTGCTATAGAACACCCATATGTTGGCCTACTGTTTTTTTCCATGTTATTTACCAGTTTTTTTTTCAAGATAAATCAGAACGTCCAGATAAAATTGTACATTTTTTCACATGAACGTGCTTAGTCTCCACTCCTATATTTGCAGCAATTGTCAGAAAACGTCAGTAGAGCCCAACTTAGTGAAATGACGTAGACACGACAATGGTTTGGAAAAATTACATATGTTTTATTGGCTACAATTATGAACTTGGCTACGATATCTGCCATTGTTTCCGACATTCTTTCATGGATATGAACGGGGATATGTAAGCTATCTAGCTAGGTTAGCTGTGGCCGTTTTCTGACAATTGCTGCAAATATAGGAGTGGAGACTAAGCACGTTCATGTGAAAAAAATTTCAATTTTATCTGGACGCTCTGATTTATCTTGAAAAAGAAACTGGTAAATAACATGGAAAAAAACAGTAGGCCAACATATGGGTGTTCTATAGCACCGGATTTTTGAATGTTTGGAGGCTAAGGTTATTGTAAGCATGTAACCAGTCACACAATATGCTGCTTTTGTGGCGACAAGCTTATGAAAGTTATTCAGTTTCATCTAATTTTTCATTTTATCGCATTTTGCTTGCTGCACCCTCAACGGAGGTGAGTGGGTGGGGTTTAGGACAGAGGAGGAGACTTATTTGATTGTAAACACAGCCTGGACCTCGAAAAATTGAAGTATTTAAACATTAAATAAAAAACTTTTTTTTCTTCTTTATTTCCTAAACTTTTCATTTAACTCTTTATTGCTTGCTTTCTAGTTTTGGTCGCTTTCTAGACTACTTCTAATAGTTTGCGTTTGGCTATTTTTGCACAGTTTACAATTTTACAAGCTTCTGAAATTTCTTGTACTTTATCACAGTCTCTGCTTTCATGTTTCTTTCTAGACAACTTTAACCGGCCTTTTGATAACGGCATGCTTGAATCTTTATTCTTTTAACACGTATCTGCTAAAACAAACTGTTTTAAAAAACTAGCTACAATACATTTATAGGCCATTACTTTTTCACAATATTGTTCTAATAAAATGCGAAAATGTTTACGGAAGCATCAAGATCATCACACAACAACCACCATTACAATATGACATAATCTACGATACCAATACACCCCCCCCCCCCCAAATAATAATCAAAAATAAATTGGCATCAATGATATTTCATAACCTCATTAAAATTCATATATTTATGTCATATGCACATCAATCAAATTTTGACAGATACCGAATTGCATTACTCTTGTGTCAATATCGGAAAATTGACATAATTTTGCGCATGGACTTGTACTTGTCCAGACACTTGGTATAAATTATCAGACATGGCTGTCCACCTACGTACGTCCTCCTCTCAAAACACGCCATGACATTTCAGTGCAAGCAGTGACCATGAATTAATCGGTAATATCCCCGTAGAGAAATCCCCGATCACAGATGTGGCCCAGGAGTGTGTAGAAGTTTTTGGAAATACACGCGTCGACATGAGAAACTACCGCTCACAACCGATGCACCCCAAATTTCACTGAAATTTAACAAGTTAGATATCTACCAGAAACTCCTCTTTTCATGCAATGCTTATTAGGGTACATGGCATCATGGACTCAAAATACCAAGAGATTTTAGACCAAAATCTGGCTGCCTCTGCCAGAAGGCTAAAAGTGAGTCATAGTTGGATGTTCCAGCAGGACAATGATCCAAAGCTTACCTCAAAATCTACACAAAAATGGCCATGCTAGTCCCCTGAGCTGAACCCCATTGAAAACCTGTGCGGTGAGCTGAAGAGGAGAGTCCACAAGTGAGGACCAAGGACTCTGGAAAGATTGTATGTGAAGGAATGGTCTCAAAACCCTTGCTATGTGTTCTCCAACCCCATAAGAATGTACTGGAAAAGACTCAGTGCTGTTATCTTGGCAAAGGGAGGGTGCACAAAGTGATAAATACAGGGATGCCAATAATTGTGTCACACATCTTTTCCAAATTAAAAATTATTTTGCATTAAAGATTTGTTGTTCCTTTGATCAATGGTATCCCAATTAAACTGTATACTTTTCTCATTGGTCTGAGCATAGAATACATTTGAAAAAATAAACTACTTTTTGCTCATATTAATTGAGGTTGGCAATAATTCTGGTGAGTACTGAATTTCTGAGAGTGAATGCAAAAAGCCAAGAACACAAAATGTCATGATCTTTGAGCAAGAGCAGCAGAGCCATATAAAGAGCATTTCAGAGAAGCCTCAAATTATGGAATTATGCACATTTGAGTTTTCTTCTTGATCAGACCCTTTTCACAAAGTACTGCCTTGGGGAACTAACATGAGGGATGGTCCATTAATTGACTTTTTTTTTTTTTTAAATGTACTTGTACTAATTGCATGCCCTATTGAATTCCCTAAATGTGCATGTACTCCATAAATAATTTAGGCAAATCAGAATGAGTGATCAGAATGATCTATATGGGGCTGCTGGGTGGCTCCTCTTGTTAAAGGCATTATTCTAGTGCATAAATGGGCCTGGTTTCAAATATGGATAGTTCCAGTGCTGGCAATGCAGAATTGGCTCAGAATTGGGTTTCAGACAGCCGGGATAGCAGTATCTGTTTCTCCTGTTAAACTGCACATGGACGGTCTACCTCTGACTCAAACCTGGACGAGCATGACTTGGGAACTGTGGTGTGATAAGAATCAGCAGCTGACATCACATGTTTCAAAGGTGGGTACACAATTGCAAATGCATAAAAAGATACTTTAAATATGAATGGGATTTCTGTCACAATTGATTTAGTTAGTTACAGTGTATCACAATAAACATGGCAGACTAATATGTAAGAACACTTCAGAACCAATTGAAATCATATTTCATGTAACAAATTGTATGAACAAATTAATTATGAAAATAGTGTACATTTTTAATTCCACTCTGTATCGTAATGACAATGAAAAAATAGTTTGTTTAAAGGCCATTTAGTAAGCAGTGCTTTTTATTATGTTTATTCTTGGTAACTCAGTCATTGTTGGGAAATACACTAAACATTTAATAAAGGTGCATTATTATTATTTTCTTATTTTTAAGTTAAGGCATCTTGGTGCATCTATTTTGTTTTGTCTCCACCCAGTATGATCCCCGTATGCTGACTCATCACTTTACTGTTTTTGCTGGTCAGACTCTTGGCACAAACTGTTCTGCAGTTACCATTTCTTTAGTACAAAAAATAATAGATGAAGCAGAACACACAGAAAACAGAGAGCGGTTGTGAGCAGTGTGAGAAAACAACAGAGATGTGGCCGGCAGCCAGTTATAATGAGGAAGTGGAGATAGCAACAGGCGATAGAACCTCACAGGTGCTCTTTTTCTCATGTTGTACAGAAAACATTTAATTGAACAAACACCCTTAGAGAGTTACAGTAAGCATTATTTGTCCAAATACATATACACTGAGAAGATTATCAAAGTCATAATAAATATAGCTGCGAGCAGTGATTCCCAGGGTCCAAGCAGCATAAGCAACAGGTGCCAAACAGAGTATCTATGATGGTGGATAACTTTAGACAAACCCCAATACTAAAAAAGTTGGGACAGTATGTAAAATCTCAACTTGCAATCACTGCCTGTAATCCTTATGTAAACATTTCAGGACAAACCCTATGCTGTATAATCCTCCATTTAATTTTGAGCTTGGCCCTACTCCACTGCCGAAAATAAATAAGCCAAAAGTCAAATTAACTATTTGAATTACGCATTACTGGTTCACTAGCAATAGTAGAACTACAAATACTATCTGAGGAAAATTATCTTATTTGACAATACGCTGGAAAGTGGTGCGAAAGGGGCTTTATGGCCAAATGAATGGAACTGTGACCTACCTAGGAAATAGCACTCTGACCACCTCCAGAGGATCTATTGGAATTCTCTCAAACCTAACTTTTTTTGTTGGGGTATTTTAGATCAGTAGCACCAAAGTGCTTCATTTTGACAGGTTTGTGGGCTGTTCTCACACCAGAACATACCCCAAATGACAAATTCAGTCTCTTAATTGTATCCACAGTTTGTTTCATTTGTGAAGCATTGTGATTACATGTTCAGGTAGGTGTGAGTTCTCCAAATTAAAATAAAATCTAAACTAGTCTCCAGTCAGGTTTGAGACTAAGAACAGTTTAGTCTGGTGAATGGTCTAACTATTTGAGTATTGCTAGCTTTGTAGCATTGACTTTTTTGCCTAGTTTTTAAAATGGTAATACATACGTACTTATATGCACACACATTTGAGCCCGACCGATATGGGATTTTTGAACCGATTATCTATTATCTAATACTAGATACGTTAGCTAACGTATGCTGTTTTTCTGAACGGATGAATGCCAGCAACGTTACAGCAAGCTGTCTGGAGATATCACTTTTACCTCAGAGCGTGGCTATTGGTCAGTTTGTTTTACTACACGCCACTGTGGCGGGAAGGCTTGATACATTCACTGGACAATTCTGAAATCTACCCGCATTTGGCGGGTGGCGGGTGCAAATTTCCCACCCTGGTCACGTCCTAGCTGGATTAACTGACAATTGCTGCTTGACTTAATCAGTGAACCTGTTGTAGAGTTAAATGGTGTGCTGCTGACTGACATGAATATACAATTGTTTTAGAGCATGACATATAAGTCTATTTAAATAAAAGACATGCAGTTTCTCTCGGTCGAGGGCCTTTCTGTGTGGAGTTTGCATGTTCTCCCTGTGTCTGCATGGGTTTCTTCCAGATTCTCCGGTTTCCTCCCAGAGTCCAAAGAAATGCCAATTAGGCTAAATGGAGACTTTACATTGCCCTTACTGTAGGTATGAGTGTGTGAGTGAATGGTGTGTGTTCTTGCGATGGATTGGCGACCTGTCCAGGGTGTATTCCTGCCTCTCGCCCAATGCATGCTGAGATAGGCTCCAGCCCCCCACGACCCTGACCCGGAATAAATGGGTTAGATAATGGATGGATGGATGGACATGCCGTTTCATTGATTAGTATGGCTGATCATTTCCAGGTCCAATTCTAGAACTGACACCAATGACAATGTATTACACATGTTACTTTATGTTTGCTATGCAAACGACTTGATATACAGTAGATGCAATTTGTTTGTTTAAAATTAATTAAACACACATGTAGTTCTCTTGCAGGTAATTAACTAAGCATTATCTCTCCTTCTGCAGTGATAAACAAGCAAATAAATAAGTTGTTTCTCTTTTTAATTAAGGAGTAATTGCAGTTTGTTATTCACAACAGTTTCCCTGGTCTGATCCATTCTGGGACTAGCCTATGCCTCCTGCAATTTGAGGATTGAACATGGCTTTACAACACTTATGAGTAATATGTGTCATGTGAACTGACATATGGGAGAAAAACCACCTCAAATTGCCTTTGAGAAATAAAGATTCATTATAAATGCATCATGGTTCCCAGCAGAGTATAGTGAAACTGGCTAATATCCCCATGTTATCCTCACCGTTGTATTTAAAGTGGTAGGTCGAAGAAAACAATACAGCATTTGAGAAACTGAGCCTCAGGTATTAACACAGCAATCTCTACTAAAACATAAAAGAAGAACCCACACAATAAAGAAATCCAGCAAAATGTCCTAAAAAGGACATTGTCCCAATAATGGAGGAGATGAGCGAAGCGGCTTCAAACTCCGCTCCTCGTCTCCGGCGAAGGATACATCGTTGTATCCTACTGCAAAAGTTTTTTCACGTTTCTGAGTGACATCATCACGCCCACATAGATTGAAAGATGGCAACAATGATTATGCGTAGCTATGCCTTATATGAATTTCCCCAAGATAATGGTTCCCCAATGCAAGATATTTCACCATGCCAAAAGGCTAGATTGCCTACAATAAAAAACAATATGCCAGTTCGTTTTTGTGACTTATAACTTACAGACAAATTCAGCAATAAGACGGGGATGTAGGTTCACTTAAAGCTACACTATGCAGGATTGTTAGCCTTGCTGTGCTTCTGTGTTTACCATAAAAGTCTAAATGTTCTATGTTCTAAACCCCACCCACTCCTCAGTTAAGGCAGAGATTGTATAGTATGGGCAAGAAACACGTGAAAAATGTCAAGCAAAGACAAAATGAAAATAATATTTTTAGCAACATGCATTGTTCTATATGGATGGTAACAGTAATTAGGCAGTGTTATGATTAAATTAACACTTTTGAAATTGTTTTGAAGTTCTCAGCTCCCCAACAATGACCCCTGCTTCATGGATGCATTCATATACTGTAGGCTACGTCGCTTTGGATAAAGGCGTCTGCTAAGAAGCATGTATCTGGCTCATCGTTACTGCCATCCTCGACAAACGCAGTTGTAATTGGGGATTCCATGTTTGCAACGTAAATGTTGGCAGTGGTTTCAAGGCTTTTAACGTGTAGCATACTGTTTTTCTGTTGCGAGAATGACGTAGGCTAGAACATCAAGCTCCCATGATCATTAAAAAACACTCATGCGGGCAGAAATGATACCAGGTTGAGAAAATCCAGTTATTTTTTAAAGTTTTAAAAGTTTTAAAGAATTATTTTATTTCATTATAGGCCTATAACATTTTTTTCTCAATAGAGATTGCTAGAGCATCATAGATATGACTGAGCATGGTTATTTTATAATATTGGAAAGTCAAAAATCCTGCATAGTGCACCTTTAATTGCTTGTAAATGAATGTTGCTTAAATGAACATGTCTAAACATAAATGAATCTAAGCATAAATAAACATGGCAGCTACCATTATTTCAGTATGTGAATTTTCATGAATGAATTTAGTCAACCAATCATTTCCAAAGGACGTATTATTACCAACACATTTCAGATAGTCATGACCTTTGCCTTTAGTGACAAAGAATAAGCTGTCCCAATTTTAATGTGACATTTTGCATAGGCCACATATGGCAAAATTAAGTATTGTTTTGACAAAACAGGGGTTAACGGTAAGTATTGAAGGTTGCATTTCCAGTGCAGCAAAATAAAGTGAATGATATGTGAAACAAAAACATCAGAAATATTATGCTTACGCACTTAACTATAATGATTTTTAGCCTCGTCTTTCATGAATAAACGTGGCTTTTGTTAGTCCTAAAGAATGAATGTCATTCTGGAATGTTCTGAATGTCATTCATAATGTCATTATAATAAATGAAAAGGAATGTCAAAGGGTAATTCCACCGGAACATTATGTTTGATTTGTAGCTCTCCTCCTGATTAAAATGAGCTCTCAGCCAACTTTCTACCTGTAGCAAGAGCAGAGATATAGCTTCAAACTACTGTGCATGTACCAGGTACCAGCTTTACTGTGAACAGCAACGGCCAAGTGCGCTTACAGTTTATGAGTGATGTCGAATAACGTTACCAGACCGGAGGCCGAGGGGCTGGGCTGGCATCTCTTTGAGACTAGAGAGGCCACATTAGTCGCTGCCAAGTTAGCCACTAATGTAACAGTTCTACTGATAAAATACCACCACCATTAGTCTCAATTGTTTTCAGAACTAACGACCGAGGGTTTTGCATAGCAACGCACTTAGTACCAACGAGCAGTTTTGCTTGACAACGGGGAGAAAGTACAGCAGAAGGATATATAAATCTCAGCTGTAATCCATAATAATCAATAAATATGAAAGTAACTATATATAATCATTGTTACCTAAGGCACTAGCCCAGAAAAAATACTTTGCATGTAACCGAATGCTCAAAGTGAAACCGTTCGATTATGGTCAGCTCGCTAATGTTAGTCTACTTTTTATGTTCATGGATCATAATGTAACGTTAGTTGACACGGTTCCTTATTGAGGGATTTAAGGCAGATCAGAGAATGATACTGGAGGTCCCTAAATTGGATTATTTGCCCACTCTGCAACCGCATATCCTAAGGACAGCACTCGATGCCTGTTTGTTTGTTTTTTCCAAAATACCTTTAGGAAACAACGTGTCAATGTAATTTTCTGACATTATAATAAAATAGCAATGATGGCTAGCTTGCTCCACGATGTGTCCCTACACAGAACAGTAACAGACAGAATTGCTTTTCCCCTCGCTGGCTCCGCCTACATTTCTATGTAACTTACACGCCCACTGACAGCACTGTAGTCTTTCAAAAATGCGAAAGAGGTAGAGGTATATGTAATTTTGACGTATACCTCTACCAAAATGTCATCTTTATCTTCGGATATTTCAGTACAGAAATGATTTTGGCCAGCCACAAAGAGAGACTTCATTAGTCGTGCCTTAATCTGTTAAATAAGGTTAATGTTGTTTTTCGGTGGAATTACGCTTTAAGATTGGATTTGTGATCGGATGTGGAGAGGTGGATCCTTTATACACGTCACGCTTTCCAAGAAAAAAATTCAACAAAGGCTATACTTCTTTCTTCACTGAAATATCCTCCGGGAGCCTCCTCGTCCTTAAAGTTGTCCTTAAAGATGTCGGACCTCAATCAATTTACGGGAGTGACAATTGGCGGCTGCTCACCGGCACTGGCTCACTGGCTCATTTGGAACCACTCATTGGCGTTTGACATCATTCACAAGTGCTTTGCCGACTTCAGCCATAGTTTCTAGCAGGCAGAGTGGCGACGCCCGGCAACTGAATTTTTTGCACTCAGTCATGGCCTCCCGCTTGCAAAACGAATCCACCCATTTTGAATTACCCTGACGTTTTGACTTCTGACTGACGGACTGACTAACCACGACTTGACTGAAACATACAGGGTTCCAGTTACGTGAGTAGACTTACTCCTCTCTTCCTTTCATTTTCTGTTTATTATTTATGAGAATGAACTGCATTTAATTACATTGATCTGAACTGAAATTGATTTAAGTGAACTGAAATGAACTGAACTTTATTGACTTGAAATGAATCACATTAATTGAAACAAACTGAACTTTTATGTTTGATTTTTTTTTTGGATCAAAGAGACCAGCACACTCTCCATTGGATTTGATTGGATTCAATACAGCAAGTAAAGATTTACAGAACTGTTTCCGTGTTGTTTATTAAGTGTATTACCGGTTGACAGGTAATTATTGCTTTGTTGTTGGGGTGTATATTGAATGTGTGAATTTCATGACATATGCATCCTTTTTGTGGGGCTTGACTTTAAAACCTATTTTGATCAGATAAGAACCCTGACTAGCACCGAAGACCTAAAAACAGTCAAACCGTGACAACATGTAATGGCCTAATTTATCCCAAATTTTACTAATACAACAATTCAAAAATGTCTTATTGATGGTTGTTTACTAAGCTAGTTTTTTTAACTTTATTTAATGTGATCATCTTTAGCTATAGCTATACCCACACAGCAGAATTTGAGCTAAAATGCCAATGCCAAACGTCTCTACTTTACTAGCTAGCTTGCTAATATTAGCTCACTTATCAGATGAACAAAATGGCTACCACTACACTTGTGGATTCTGGCTGACAACAATGATGGCTACTTGTTCTAATGATCCAATCCCCTATCCGGGCGCTAAAGTCTCTGATTTAATGTTCAAATGTCCTGGTCTGTTCACTCACTATTGTACTGACTTTCTTAATCTTTTAATTTTTTTAAAGAAAAGTGGCAAATAGATTTTTATCTCCGGCCCCATCCCTATGCTAAGTCGTGGGATTGGCCATTTTAGTAGACTTCTGAGTCTTCATTCCTGGCTTCAATCTCAATATAAGTCACAGACTTTTGGTTTTATTGACAATTTGAATCTTTTTTGCGAGCGCTCTGCACTTTATAATGGGGATGGTCTACATCCAAACTGATTGGACTTACGTATGTTGTCCGCAAACATACATTATAACAATGTATGTACTAACATATATACTAACAATTTACATACAATTCAGACTACTTTTAAACCTAAGCCTGTTTCTGATTAACAATTTAACTTGGAAATGGCACTTTTGAATGTTACGTCACTCTCAGGTAAAACCTTTATTATAAATGACTTTATTATTGACAATATGGTTGACTGCCTGTTTTTAACAGAGACCTGGCTAAAGTCAGATGCCCCAGCCACTTTAATTGAAGCCTGAATTTTTTGTCTAGCTCACCGATTACCCACATATTCCTCCTCCTGTGATGTTTTAGTGGATTGTATTAACTATAAGGATTTAGAAAGTACTGATAGTGTTGCTCCACTGAAAACCAAGATTCTTTCTGGTAAACAAAAAGCTCCATGGAGAAATGGAAATAAAATAACACAGCTAAAACGGGACCGCCGCAGAGAAAATGGAAAAAAACAAAGCTTCAAAAACTCTTTGATATCTACTGAGAGTGCCTTAACAGGTATAATCAGGAATTGAAGCATGCCAGACAATAATTTATTTTTGACATTATGAACAACCACAAAAATCATTCAAAAACCCTTTTTTCTACAATTGTTAGTCTGATAATTCCTCCCTCTATAATCTGTTTGAACTTCTTTCCAGTGCTAAGTGCAATGAATTTTCTGCCTTCTTTAATGACAAGATTGCAGGCATCAGAGTAAATATCCGTAAAACAAGACTACTTACAAATGTTGAGTTCCCATCATTATGTGGGGGTACTTCTGACAGCTGTCTGACACATTTTGCCACGGTTGACTCAAAAATGATTAGCAAAGTTTTATCCCTGTAGAAATCTTCAACAATTCCCCTTGATCCTATTCTGACTACCTTTTTTAAAACAGTTTTTAACTGTCTCTCTGAGGATGTGCTGTATGGAAGCATATCCGCACCAAAATTCAAATGAAAATGCAAATCGGTGATTGCGTTTCGTTTACATTCGATGTGCACAAAAACCATGACATAATTAAAATTAAAATGCAATTAAAGAAGCAATTAAATATCGCTATCTAGCCTGGTAACTGCCTGAACACCAAAATCACAGACAACCATTGAATCATACATGTATGTTCTGTGGTTTGAACAGTCCCCTGTAAGGCCCCTTTCTTCGAGGCCCCACCTTGATGGGCATGCTTTGACAGTTTGCATGTTCAGTTCTGAGTTTTGGCAGGGTTTTTGCGTGACCACGCAGAAATGATAATGTAAGCGGATGCAATGCCACTGCATTTGAATTATGTCACCCTTGTGTCACAAAAGCATGAAAACGATAGGTTAAATGGCAAATTTAATTATCATTTCCTTTTTGTCATGGATCATGTGATTACAATAAGAAACTGCTAATGCAAATGTGGTTTTTCATTTTCATAAAAATTATGGCAGGGTTGTGTTGTAGAGGGTGAGAAATTAAATGTGAAATTAATTTGCATTAACATTTTCAAATTGTCAGATAAAGTGCATACATTAACTTGCATTTTCATTAGAATTATGTCATGGTTTTTGTGCACATCTAATGTAAACAAAATGCGATCACCAATTTGCATTTTCATTTGGATTTTGGTGCGGATATGCTTCCATAGTGCTCACCATAGTAAATTGCTCTTTACAAACTGGTACTTTTCCTAGCTCACTCAAAACTGCCATTGTTAGGCTTTTATTAAGTAATCTTGATTATTTGGTAATTGGTAATTATAGACCCATTTACAATCTTCCTTTTCTTGGCAAAATACTTGAAAAAGTGGTTTTCAAGCAATTAATTTACTTTTTGAATACACACTGAATTTATGATGACAAAATAATAATAATAATAATAATAATAACTCATAATTAGAGTGACAAAACTGACATCTTAGTCATTGGTGCAATGGCTTCACCAACACAACCACAACAACAACAACCACAGCAACAACATACATACAAGATTTGCACAGAAATCACTTCCCACCAGTCCCTTTGAACCAAAAGTGCAGAAGAGAGAGTTCACAGCCAATGAGGAAACTCCATGAAGTTCAGGGCCTGCTAGTTCAGAAACCCAATGGCTACAGCCACAAATGAGGCCCAAACTCTCTTAGTCCTTCCAGCAGGGACCCTCAAATGAAGGCCCAATGGCAGCAAGTCAAATGCCCCCTTAAGAGGATGAACAGAGCAGTCCAGAATGGCATTGGCCTTCTTGAGAACCCACTTATGGTAGATGTCATTAAGCTGGGCCTGACTAACTCCAATAATTTTACTTGCCACTCTGACAAGATTATTATTATCTGTTCTTGTTAGTCAGGTTGAGGTTTTCATACCATGCTACAATACAAAAAGTTAAAACAGACTCAATAAAACCTTGATAAAAAAGTGTCATCGATACTAAGGTGGCTATCTATACTCTTTGTCCCTTAATAGCAAAGTGTGAGTAAGAAACTGAGGAGTAATCCTAGACTCTGACCTTAACTTTGAGGCTCATGTTAGAAGATACCCTTCTATCAGTTAAAAAAATATTGCTAGGGTGCGGAGCTTCATTTCACGGGCCGATGCATAGAAACTTGTACGTGCTTTTATTTCCAGCAGACTAGTTATTGTAATGCCCTTTTCTCAGGTCTTTCGAAAAAAAATATTGGTCGTCTGCAGCTAATACAGAATCCAGCAGCAGGAGTTAACATATTAAACCTGTTCTAACGTCATTCCAATGGCTACCTGCTAGCTCCAGAATTGATTTTAAAATAATTGTATTGGTTTACAAATCTCTTAATGGCCTAGCATCACAATACATATGTGATATGTATTATTTGATTATGATTATTAGGTCCTTTAGATCATCTGGCATGGGTCTTTTAATTATTCCAAGAGAACTACAAATGGAGGGAAAACAGCTTTCAGTTTCTACGCACCCTCTCTTTGGAATTTTAAATTGTTTTACTTAGATTTTATGGTACACACTTACGTTACTTTTATTTTCTTTGCATGGTTTCTGTGAACGGCTTGTGTAAAGCACATTGAGTTGCTTCCTGTGTTCCTTGTTAGCAGGGCTTATAGCAGGCGGGACTGAAAGCCCCGCTTTTAGCCCCTCTAAGCCCAGAAAAAGAATGTGAAAAGTGGGCTGTAAGCCCAGGTTCTGGTGAGTACAAGTTTAGATAAATTCCATTAATGGAAATGTGAAATCTCAAGATGTTTTGGTGTTAAAGTGTATGAAGGCACATTTTTAATACATACAGTGCCCCCCACTATTATTGGCACCCCTGGTAAAAATGAGTTAAAAGGGTTATAAAAAATGTAACGTTTGGTGAATTAGCTTACTGTCACACTGAAAAAATTAGAAAAATCCAACCTTTAATTGAAGTAAATTTATTCTGAAAAAAAATCCCTCATCAGAAAATAATTATTTTTAACAAAACCATGTGCGCCACAATTATTGGCACCCCTGCATTTATATATAGAATAAAGTAATCATTTTTAATATTTGGTTGCATATCCTTTGCATGCCATGACTTCCTGATGTCTGTGACCCAACAACATCAAAAGACTCTTGACATCTTATTTTCTGGTACTCTTACAAGCAATACGATAACGTCTCTGCATTTGAATGGATCTCTATGGGAATTGGGGGGTGGGACTAGATTTAGCTGTAAACTATGCTGGAACAGTATCAAATATATGGTTGGTAAAATGGCTGTAAGTCATCAAGGGTCTGAGGTATCAAACGAGCCTCAAACCATAACTCTGCTGCCAGATATGCAGTAGATATGGATGGATCACTTTAAGGGTTGTTTCTCCTGAAAAATTTTGATCTGAATTTTTGCTCATAATAAATTTACTTCAATTAAAGGTTGGATTTTTCTCATTTTTTCAGTGTGAGATTAAGCTAATTCACCAAATGGTGAATTTCTTATAACCCTTTCTACTCATCTTTACCAGGGGTGCCAATAATAGTGGAGGGCACTGTAAGTGCCTTCAGACATACATATTCCCCATTTATCTGAGAAGATATAAGAATTATTCAAACCAATGGTGTAAATTGCTTCTTCATTTTAACCTAATAATTAGCAGAGAGATAAAGTCGATCTGCAAACAAATTCTAATCCTGTTGCTACAAGGTTGCATAGTACAGGAATTGTACAGATATCATTTTTGGATTACGAAATAATTGGTTATACAGTGACTGTAAATGCAGAAGAAAAAGTGCTGGGTTATAAAGCTTGATAGTTATACTGTATGTACTGTTATGCCATAACATGATTCAATTTGTTATGGTTTGTTTTACTTGCAACTGTAAGTAGTATCATGAAGTATTGTGTTGATGTGAATGAATGAGAGTGCAATGTGCTATGTTGCATGAATGAATGAGAGTGCAATGTGGGGTTTCAGGGCAGTTGTCCCATTTGTTTAGACGGCCATAAATGAGAATAAAAGGGCCGCAGGCAGGGTAAAAAAAATATAGAGGACTTTGTGAATACTTATTGAAAGGCAGCCTAGAAAGTCTGTCTTTCTTTTCAAAACGCTTTTCATAAAATAACTATACACAGTACATCAAGATATATACTGAGGAACACATTTACAAACTATAAGAACAAAAACACTTTGTTTCACTCACTATTTACAGACCAAACTTGTAAAGCTGTATTAAAACATTTTCATGTCTCTGTGTGCTGTGCATAAAACAGTTTACTTTGAAGAACATGACTCGCAACTTTGCAGCGCTGCAGGCTCTCGGCTCCTATTGATCACATGCTGTTTTATTCTTTATAATGCAGTATCAAAACTTGCTTTTCGTCCTCTGTAACATTTGAACCTCTCTGCATTCCATTTCCTTCCTCTTATACCCAAGTGGTTTCTTCTTGGTTTCAGGGGAAAAAAAGAAAGAAGAAAAAACAGCGTTTTTGTATGCTCCGATTTCAAATGTTGCATTGCTATTAATTTATCATACCATAGTAAACTACAAATTAAGGATTAGCATTAGATGCACAACCAATTTAAAAGAGCAGCCACGTAATATGAGCATAGTTCAAAACTAAATCTAAAAACACTAAATCTTTGCCTGGATGCAGAGCGGCTGGGCCTAAACCTGTGAGTATAGTATAATTAAGTATAGTAAATATAAGTATAGCTTTGTTGATACGTTACATTTGACTGTGATGCAAGTGGTTTGTTGTGAAGAAGCCCTGTCGCAGAAGCTAACATTAACGGTACCTAGCCCGCTAAGGTTAGCTATGGCTTATGGAGTTTATTTAGTTCCATAAATAGCACGCGTGTGGAGCTATGAAGCGAGCGAGCAGAGAACCATCCGCACGAGCACAAAGCTCATCTGCGAGCGTGGAGCTGTGAAGCGAGTGAGCAGAGAACCATCCGCATGAGCACGGAGCTGCGAACGTGCAAACTTGGTTTGTGTTCGCTCTAAATTGGTTTGCTCTCGCTCAAAATTAGTTTTCCTCTCGCTCGCTCGCCAAGTTTTTTGAGACTTTGTGGGCGGGGATGGGATACACAGTGGCTGATGTCTCCACTCCTTTGATTGGTCACTCTAAATACCAGCCTTGACTTGTGTGATTGGCCGTTTGATCGGGGAATCTCAGATTTCCATTCAACAGGAACCATTCTTAATTTATGTTTATGCATTGTTGCCTACAGAGGTATACTGCTACTAACAACATGCTGATCATGGAAGATTTATATTCGTTGACTCTGTGTTGGCCTACTCTAATAATATGCCATTTGAGAAGCCACCATAAAAGGTAACTACACCCTAAATCACTTCTTTTTAGCTGTAAATGTGCTTGTATGCCTACCTTATAATGAAACTTATTCATGCATTCCTTTATTTCAACAATTCTGAAGTAATATTGTATATCGTAAGAAACTGGTAAAAAAGCATTTTTGTGCTGCCCCTAACGGTTAAAATTCCCTTTCTGCTCCCCACACTGCCCCTGCCCCAATTGTGATGTCAGAGTACCTCTTTGGAGGTACCTCTACATCATATGGATATTTGTTGTCGCCCACAACGGAAACAGCCGGCACCTACATTACTTTAGTTTCGGCTCCATGGAGCAACGCGACGTCCTGTTTACAAACTCTCTTATTCCCCCTAAATAGTCCATTAAAATATGTTTCTGAAAATATTTGAGGTGAGAAATGGGCTATGCAGTTGCTGAATCTTGATTCTTATTTGATGTGAAACGTCTAGTTTGACAGTTTGATCCAAGTTATACAAAATCTTTTGTACAATGTACGTTAATTTATGCAAATGATGATGGACACAGCTCCTCCGCCCCCATCCATCTCTCTCGCTCACCCCACAAAGTATTTTTTTAAATTGTTTGTGGGCGGAGACAGGCTGAAACAGTGGGTGTAGTTACCCTTTATAATTTGCTGAAAGTTTCCGTCATGGCTAACGTTACTAAAAACCTGAAACTGAATGTTTGGCTAGGCTACTGCTTGGTGCTTAGCAACAAAACTCGCAGTTACTCTGGATTTGTCGTCCACACTTTATATAGGCTAATGACATGACATGCGACAGTATAGTTGTAATGGAAATGTGGATTATATCTTCTAAACTGCACTAATTTCTCAGACAGAATGTAGTCTAATCAATTGTAATTTTTGGATTTCCAGATGGAATTTAACATGATAGCCTACATCTGAGAATAGTGATATATACTTTGATGTAGGCTATCTTAATCTTTGATGAATAGATGGATCTCTGATCCATTATGAACAATCAATATAAAAGAACTAGGGCTAGGCTATAGACCTATTCGTAATATTCAAGTTTTGTTCAACAGATTTCATAAAATGACGAACAGCGTTCATTAGGCCGAGGCTTGTCGTAACTTTTTTGACACTGCTGTTGGGGATGGAGCCGAGCCGAGATGGTATTGGCCAATTTCGAAAGTATAATTCAGATACGCGAGTAAATTAATTAGAGATATTTCATACAATAACTTTTACCTTTTCTCACAGCAATAGCGGAATACATCACGCTTAAACCTTCGCTCCGAGCTATTCCCTCATTGGTCTAGCTGCGTGGATTCTACAGCCTATTGACCCCTAACACCAGTTTCAAAATGCCTAGCCTAACAACCTGTTCGTCACATTTGAAATCTGAAAACTTGAATATAGGTATATGAATGTAATTATTTTATATTGATTGATGAAAATGGATCACATAGGCCTATATCTAGCTAGCCTATTAATCAAAGATGCACCTACATCAGAGGATAGGTTACATTACTATTCCCAGGTGTAGGCCTATTAAATTCCATCCGGTACTCAAAAATGACAAGCATTTTAAATACATTCTGTCAGAGAAATGAGCACTAGAAGATATTAGCTAAATCCACATTTCCACAACAACTATAGGCTACTGAAGCACGTCAAGGCATTATATAAAGAAGTGTGGATGTAACCCTACAATGACAAGTGGCAATAACAAGACCAAAACCACCATTCAAAAGGGATTACAATAGTGTATTTAAACAAGGTTCAGATAATTGACTTATCTTGTTCAAATCTTCTGTTGAACTGTAGCGTATAAGAATACATACATTAACCATATACTGTGTATATATATATATATATACTCAATAAACTTCACAATTTGAATAAAGAAAACTTATACAATATTACTAGGTATAAACACAAGCACTTAAATATTAGTCTATGCTGCACAGCAATGCAATGTATTTGTACGAATATACCAATACAACAACAAAAAAATGTAATTTGAATTACAAACCCAAAGACTTAACACTGTTATTAGGAGGTTGTAATTAATACATTTAAAAAATAAAGTTCTGACTCCTTGTCTTCAGAGGGAAAATGTAAATACAAAAAAATAGCGCTGGGATTCCAAAAAGTAAAAAAAAAAAAAAATAATAATAATTACTGCAGCAATTGAACGGGTACCCGTGTGAATGAATGCAAAATCTTACTTGGACTCCGTTAAAACAGTCACGTGCGTCTTACAAAAAAAACAATGTACGTGAATTCCTTCCAGCGTCCCTGACGTAGGTGAAATGAAGGAGAAGGGGGGAGGATCCAGTGGCGATGGATAACACTCACGGTGAATGGATGGCACTTACAATGGCACCAATCTATTATCAAAACAGTGATTCAGTCATGCACATGCAGGCAGGAGATGATTAAACGCTGGATATATCTCTAAATAGCACTGATGATAGTCATGCATATAACAATTGCGAGTTTCACGGTCATGCGCAAGCACACCATACCGGCTTTCCGTAGACTGGCGCTTGATTCAGTACCTCTCACTAATATATCCAATAGAAAAGCCGTAAACAGTGCAGATTGCTGAAAAATATACTGTCGTGATTTACTTGTGGTAAATTTAAAAATCAAGACTCTTTATCTCTTAAAGAGATACACCCTTTTCACATTACTAGACCAGTAACTTAGTAATTTGCTTCTGAAAACTTTATGTGGGTTACATCCTCCCCTGCTTAGACTCTGATGTCCCCATCAGTACCAAGATTATCTAGACTGTTGCATAATTTGCAATATTGTATCTGTCTGACTTCTTATTGACATAATGAGGTTGTAGAGAAAAGACTTATCATGGGAGAAGACTGTATGCTGTCTACAACTGGTTTTGTTTCCAACCTCATAATCTGCAAGATAAGCAGGAGGTCTGTGGGTGCGTCTAGGCCTACTGAGTTCAGGCACTCTACATTCGTCAGTTTGCAAAACTGTACTTGGGTCTCTATTTCTCCCCGTAAGGGATGTGCGAGTATTGTCATGCTCTGTACCCGAGAGTTCATGATTTGAAGGGGATTCTTGATCATCCTGGGTGACTTCCAGAGAGGTAGGACTCCAATTATTGTCTGGTATGAATTCAAGGGCAGTGGGATCTAACTCATCACCTTGCTCTGCTCCAGAGAGTTCAAAGCTTGAATGCGGGTCCACATTTGAGAGGAACTGACGGGTACTCCTTGTGACAATACGTCTCTTCTCCTCTTGTGCCTCTTCAGGTTCCAAGTTTACAGGCAAGAATCCACATGGAAGTAGCAAATCTCTGTGCAAAATGCGTTCCCTTCCATCACCTATCTCTGGTGTCACCACATAGACTGGAATGTCCTCGTCTGGTTGCTTCACTACTATGTACACAGTAGACTCCCATTTATCTGCGATCTTGTGCTTTTTTCTAAGATTCAGATTCCGGACCAAAACTCGATCTCCTGCTTCAATTGCTGAAGCAGTCACTTTTGCATCCCACCTAAGTTTATTCTATAATTGTCTCTTCTTGGCATTCTCAGAAGCAAGGTTGTACGCATACTTCAACTTCCTTCTTAGATCCGTCACATATTGGGTATGTGTCTTGGGGTTATGCCCAGCGGGACTGATCCCAAAGCAGAGGTCAATTGGAAGACGAGGCTGTCGGCCAAACATAAGGAGAAAAGGTGATTCCCCAGTAACATCATTGCGTGTGCAATTATATGCATGTGTCAACGGCCGAACAAACTTCCTCCAGTTCTCCTTCTTCTTGTCACTGAGGGTCCCAAGGAGGTCTAACAGTGTTCTATTAAAGCGCTCCACTGGATTTCCTCTTGGATGATAGGGAGTCGTTCTTGACTTGACTCCTGACAGCTTGCACAATTCTGATACAATCTCTGACTCAAAATTGGCTCCTTGATCACTGTGTAAGCGTCGTGGAAATCCATAATTACAAATGAAATTCTCCCACAGAACAGTAGCTACTGTTTTGGCAGTTTGGTCCTTGGTGGGGTAGGCTTGTGCATATTTTGTGAAATGGTCAGTTATAACTAGTACATTCCTAGTATCCCTAGCATCTGGCTCTAGTGTCAAGAAGTCCATGCAAACCAGCTCTAACGGGGCTTGGACTTTAATGTTGACCAGTTTAGCGGCCCTCTGGGCTCGTGACTTCCGCTTCACACATCGTTCACATGTTTTACACTTCATCGCCACATAGTGTGCCATCTTGGGCCAGTAAAACCGAGCTCTGGCTAACTCCAGGGTCCTTTCATACCCCATGTGACCGGTTTCCTCATGAACACCTTCAAGTGCCCTAGCTCTGTGGCTACTGGGAATTACCAGTTGGTGGAACATGAGTCCATTCAGGTTAGTAGTTTGACGATACAGGACTCCACCCCTTAACCTCAGTTTAGACATTTCTCTCAGAAGTAATCCAACTTCAGGCAACTCCTGTTTCCTGTCAATAGTTTCCACATCCAGACCATTTTCCAGCACGTCAATGACACGAGCTATGCTCTCGTCCTCCCTCTGTAACTGTTGCCAGTCTTCTGGGGACATACCCGGCAAAGCAGGCTGTCCAGGCCAAGGTTCTGGTTCTTCCAGGTCACTGGGAACAGCTTCTTCATTGCAGAGTAGTGTCTCCACAGCAGATATTTCCATATAGTCTTCCTCAACTCCCTTTCCTGCTTCCACAGTACCCCTCTGAACCCACACATGATGACGCAAGCATATTGTCTCCAGCACATCAGCACCAAGGATTTTGAATTCCTCAGGAGAGTGATTGACTCGCCCCATAAGGTGTGATATCTTGGAATCCAAAGCTTCAGATTCCTCATCATCTTCTGGAGACTGTTGTGGCATCCGAGACAGACCATCTGCATCTAAGTTCCGCTTTCCAGACTTATAATGGATATCGAAGTTGTACATTGACAGAGCAGCTAGCCACCTGTGGCCAGTAGCATCAAGTCTGGCACTAGTCAGCACATAGGTTAACGGATTGTTATCAGTCAGCACTTTGAAAGAGGATCCATATAGGTAATCATGGAATTTCTCACTAATTGCCCATTTCATTGCTAAAAACTCAAGCTTATGAGCGGGATAGTTGTGTTCACTCTTGCTGAGCCCTCTGCTGGCATAAGCTACCACTCGAGTTTTGCCTTCTTGGACCTGATACAATGCAGCACCTAATCCTGTTGTACTGGCATCAGTATGCAGTATGTATGGCAGTGTCCAATCAGCAAACCCTAGGACAGGAGCAGATGTTAGCTTCTCCACTACCGCTTCAAAGGCTGCTTGACAGTCTTGAGTCCACCGATTCCCCAGGAACTGAGACTTTGTTCGAGACTTTACTTCTGGTAGCGAAATCTCCCTTTAGCAAGTCGTTCAATGGCCTGACTATCTTAGCATAATTCTCAACAAAGCGGCGATAATACCCTGCAAAGCCCAGAAACGATCTCAACTCTTTAACTGTATTGGGTTTTGGCCACTTTGTAATGGCAGACACTTTTTCAGGGTCAGGTTGAATTCCGTCTGCCGAGATTACGTGCCCTAAGTATTTAACTGAAGTTTGAAATAACTTGCACTTGGTGGGAGACAGTTTCAGTCCAAAATCTGCAATTCGCTTCAAGACCTTCATCAAACGTTCTTCATGTTCCTCCAAAGTATCAGAAAATATTATTAAATCATCCAAAAAAGCAATCACTTCTTGCAAGTTGATGCCTGCCATAACCTTCTCCATGGTCCTCTGAAAGGTGGCCGGAGAGTTGGTAAGACCCTGTGGCATTCTCCGAAACTGCCAGTTTCCAAAAGGGGTGGTGAATGCAGTTTTGTGCCGATCTGCTGGCTCTACCTCCAGCTGGTAGTAGCCACTCTTGAGGTCCAGTACAGTAAACCACTTTGAGCCGGACAGTAGTGCAAAAGTCTCTTCGATGCGAGGGAGGGGGTAGGCATCCTTCCTGGTTAGCTTATTCAACCTCCGGTAGTCCACCACCATCCTCAGATCTCCATTTTTCTTTCTCACTAATACAATTGGGGACGCGTACGAACTGGTGGATTCCTCAATTACACCAGCCGCAAGAAGGTCTTTTAAGTGCTCTTTCAAATCTTCAAAGTCAGCTGGAGACACCCTTCTGGTGCGTTCCTTAAAAGGGACATGGTCTTCTAACTCAATCTTATGAGTGACTCCAGTCATGTTGCCTACATCCAGATCATGCTGGGAAAGGCTTGGAACACCTCCTGGTTTATTCTGGACTGAATGTGCTGCTTGAGTGCTTCTGGAATAGGGCTATTTTCAAACTCGAGACTGAGACATACTTCACCATGTGCATTCACTTTCTCAGAGTTAGTGACTAGTAAAGAACTGACAACTTGTGTTTGATCTTGGTGTGGTTGAAGTGTTGAGGGATTCAGTGGTACAACTAAGTCAACAGGAGCACACTCTGCAATGACAATCTTGGGTTGCAGTGTGATGTCATGGTCAGACATATTGTGTACAGTTAACTTGAATCTATTATAGGACTCCGGCTTGACACTGACGATTTGATTATATATAAGCAAACCACCAGGAATAGGGTGCTGACACGGTTCCTCAACCACTGCTTTATATTCCACACCCACAGCTGTGGTATGGCAGATCCCACTCACGACACGGACTTCATCTGGTTTAATGTGCACTGGTACTTTGCCACTCAACTTCACTTGCAATGACCTGACATTTCTCCCAGTGAGGTTCAGCTTCTGGTGGCAGTGTGAATATGCCATAGCCCAGTCAGCATGCATAGGCAGGGAATCAAGGAATTGCGAACCTCCCTTCTTCTGACAGTCAGTGATAAGGTGTCGAAGTACATTAGTACCAACGAGCAAGGGGACTCTTTCATTGAATGGCTGATCAGGGCTCACTAAGGCCAAAATGGTAAACTTTCTACCTGTGCCACAAACACTCTTAGGAAATTGCACTTCCACTTCTATGTATCCCAGGTAGGGTACAGCCTGTCCAGCAGCACCTTCGATACGTAGCAATTTGCTGATTGAAAGTAATTCTCTATGAGCAAGATGTTGTAAATAGAATGAATGAGCTAGAATGGTCACTTGTGAGCCTGTGTCAATAAGACATTTACACTGACTGCCATCTAACCATGCAGAGCCTTCACAAGACTCACCTATCAGGCCACTGGGCAACTGACTGGCTACCTCCTCACTATTATGAAGCTGAGCGATAAGCGGCTTTGTTTGGGAACTGACGTTATTATGAGCTCCTGTCGGTCCCGTGACAGAAGCTCTTACTCGTTTAAAGCTGGTGATGGAGAACAGGGGATAGCTGAGTTTCTTTCTTGATATCGTTCGCACAGTTTCTTCTGCACTAAGTTGGCATTGACTGGGTTGATGCACTTCTGCATGTTATGAGAGTCCTCTCCGCAGTTGTAGCAGAACTGCTTGCCTTTTGTGCGAGTGTGAGCCCCTTTGGAAAGTGGTCTATTCTGTGCTATTGGAGCTATTTGAGCAGAGTTTGACTGGGCCAGCTTAGCCTCCAGCTGCAGCACCCTTTCTTCCAGGCCTGGCTCATGGTAGTGGGTAGAAGACACAACTTCATTGTGGCGGGCATCGTCATCTGCTGCCTCAGTCACCGTGACATGCGTCTTGCTATGAACCTTAGCAGAGAGCGCTCCAAGATGGAGCTTCTGTCTCGCCCCCTTCAATTGGCATTCCTGCTCAAAGGTACGAACCTTGAGTAGTAATTCAGAGAAGACCATTGGTTTCTTGGAAGGATCAGTCAAAGCTTCTTTCAGATGCAGCCTAGCGATTAAAACATCATCCCAACAACCGCGAATGAACTGATTCAGTAGTTGAGAGTCAGCATTTCTATCAACAAGACCTTTCCTCTCAATCACTTCTTGTAAGAAGCTATGCAGCCTACGGAGATAGTCAGCACACTTTTCACCCTGATGTTGATGCATCTCTAGAAACTGAATGTATAGCTCATCACCTCCTGTCACATTTCCATATGCATTCTCCAACTCATGGAGGTATGCGCTTGGTAGGGCATTTTCACCAATGTACAGGGCAACACTTAGGGCGGGTGGAAGCAGACTGTCAAGAAGAATCCGCCGCTGCAGGTGTTCAGTGAAACTAGCATCAGTGATTACTTGCTTGGCATGCAGACGCCATGTCTTGAAATCCACTTCAGAAGTAAGTTTAGGTGTGCTACCAGAGAACACACGTAATTTAGGAGGAGCGTACAGGTGAGAAGCAATCTGTGCGCCCTGTTTAACAACATGCTCCACAACTACTTTTGTTACTTCCGGGGGTACGAGCATGACTAAAGAGGGGTTGCTGCTTTGCTCTTGTCCTGATTGATCCATAGGCATTGAGGCTCCATTTGCTAGAGTGAGATTTGGACTAGGTGGAACATGAGAGATCGGAGTAGAGGTTAGTGGTGGTTTAGGGGGCGTGGTTCCAGCATTAATTAGTTTGCCTACTGCTTGCTGGTGCAGTGCTTCAGAATTAACATTAAATTGCTTTGATAGTGCTTCAATTTGCTCTTTGAAATCTGCGGTCATATCTTCAACTACACTAGTTAGCAATTTGGCGGTCGACACCTCAGGAGAGGATGCAGATGTGTCTCTTGTCTCAACGAAACTCACTTTTGGACGGCCTTTGTCGTGATTGTACTCCACTATCTGAATAACTTTCCAGCAATGACCAGCGCCCCCCTGAGGGTGCTCTTTCTCCAAAAGCAACGGGGTCAAAACTTCCTCAAACTGGCATAATATGCTATCAGATATCTGTTCCTCTAGATGACAAATTTTTATCACTTCATCTAGAGCCCTAAAGGCTGATTTCACTTCTTCAATGCTAGTGGTAGCACTGACTCCTTCCAATATAACAGTGCGGTCCGGATCAAAACCATACTTTGCGCAAAGTTCCATGACTGTGATTTAGGTTGACTCACTAATCTATTTAGAGTAACAGAGTATTAGAAAGTATTCAAAAGTGTTAAAGTTCAGTTAATATATTCTATTACGCTACAAGTCCCTGTTCGGGCGCCATTTTTTTATGTAACCCTACAATGACAAGTGGCAATTACAAGACCAAAACCACCATTCAAAAGGGATTACAATAGTGTATTTAAACAAGGTTCAGATAATTGACTTATCTTGTTCAAATCTTCTGTTGAACTGTAGCGTATAAGAATACATACATTAACCATATACTGTATATATATATATATATACACACTCAATAAACTTCACAATTTGAATAAAGAAAACTTATACAATATTACTAGGTATAAACACAAGCACTTAAATATTAGTCTATGCTGCACAGCAATGCAATGTATTTGTACGAATATACCAATACAACAACAAAAAAATGTAATTTGAATTACAAACCCAAAGACTTAACACTGTTATTAGGAGGTTGTAATTAATACATTTAAAAAATAAAGTTCTGACTCCTTGTCTTCAGAGGGAAAATGTAAATACAAAAAAATAGCGCTGGGATTCCAAAAAGTAAAAAAAAAAAATAAAAAAAAAAATTACTGCAGCAATTGAACGGGTACCCGTGTGAATGAATGCAAAATCTTACTTGGACTCCGTTAAAACAGTCACGTGCGTCTTACAAAAAAAACAATGTACGTGAATTCCTTCCAGCGTCCCTGACGTAGGTGAAATGAAGGAGAAGGGGGGAGGATCCAGTGGCGATGGATAACACTCACGGTGAATGGATGGCACTTACAATGGCACCAATCTATTATCAAAACAGTGATTCAGTCATGCACATGCAGGCAGGAGATGATTAAACGCTGGATATATCTCTAAATAGCACTGATGATAGTCATGCATATAACAATTGCGAGTTTCACGGTCATGCGCAAGCACACCATACCGGCTTTCCGTAGACTGGCGCTTGATTCAGTACCTCTCACTAATATATCCAATAGAAAAGCCGTAAACAGTGCAGATTGCTGAAAAATATACTGTCGTGATTTACTTGTGGTAAATTAAAAAATCAAGACTCTTTATCTCTTAAAGAGATACACCCTTTTCACATTACTAGACCAGTAACTTAGTAATTTGCTTCTGAAAACTTTATGTGGGTTACATGGACATCTTCAGAGTGACTGCAAGTTTTGTGCTTAATAGGCTAAGTACCATTCAGTTTCAGGTTTTTAGTAACGTTAGGTTTAGCCGTCTAGTTAATGAAAAAAAATGTGATGCACCACTTTTGAGAATGTTATTATGCACCACTTTTTCTTTTTGGTATTTTTAACTAATTCTTTTTCCCCTCAAGCCCAAGCCGGTCTTTAAAAAACCAACCAATTAGGGCTAGCTATGTAGCTACCAATCAGGGAAACTATCTACAAGCAAAATATATTTTCCGGAGAATAAACCCCTCCCTGTCTGCCTGTCTCCGCACGTGCACTGGAGCATCATTTGGTGGGAGGGGCTTCGGAGAGAGACAGGAGGGAGGAGAGCAAAAGGGGGAAGTCAAGTTTGCCTACTGCAGCTTTAATCTGTTGAAGGCACATTTTCAGCCGATATATCACTGAAGTAAGCGCTATTAATGTTTAGTTTAGATTTTCTTTATTACCAAAGGAATTGGGTTAATGAATACATCAAGGATATTTCAGGGTGATGTGGAAATTATAGATTTTGAAGTGTACCCTATTGACTTCCATTTATGAGAGATTGCTTTATTCTCCCTCCAGTTGACTCAGCAGAACCACGTAATGAATAGATGCATGTTATTTTTTTATTGCAAAGCATGCCATATGCTCGGTTTTGGAATGCTTTGCTTTCCGTTTGGCCACACATTCTGTTCTCAAGCAGTCATGCCAGGAGCACTCAGATAGAGCCAAAATGTGTGCGCTGTGATGATTTCTGAAATGCACTGCCACGCAGGGCTGCTAGTATTTATTGCTGTAGTTGTTATGCAATATTTTAGGACATGCAACACAGTTACATTCAGTAACCAATGAACGCAACTTGCTGATTTTCAGTGATTTGAGTCTTTACACTGGTAAAATAACTAGGTCCTGGGTACAACAGCAGTATCCACAAAAATACACCATCCACCATCCTTGGCTAAAATGGCTACACCATCTGTTTTTTTGTTACTGCATAATTATAAATATATAAATATAACAGTTTTCACAAGTTATAGTATATTATATAATATATAATTTTTGCACACTGCATTAATCCAATGATGTAGCTGGTTACAGTCCATTTCTAGAGGGGGTTTTTAAATGCAAACTCAGCATAAAAAAGATGGAGGTTTTTGGAGTTGGAGACTGTTGTGGAAGGTTTGATTCCTAGTTTTTGCAATTGAACATTAACATGCAGATGCACTGATTTCTGTAGAGGTTAGGAAAGGACATTAAAAGTGTTTGTGTTACGTCATCTGGTTAGGAAGCGATCGGAGAGTGGAAGTTTTTTTGCCCATTTCCGTCTCCAAACTTTATTTTTACACTGCAATATTTTTCACTCAGCCACTGGGGAAGCATACACTTCAATTAACTATAAAAAACAAACAAAACAAACGACAAGGCTGACTTAATGCCGTGCAGTGGGGAGACATCACACTTGGTGAGTTGCCAACCTCCTGTTTTTGGTTAAGGGACTGCCTCCCTGCATGTACCTGCAGAGTTTTTGGTTAGCTTTAGTTTCATACTAAACACACACTTCACCCTTATGTGCAGCGATTTATAGTTACTTTGCTTGGCTCACGCCATCAAAGAACCCTGGGTAAAGGACAGGTAGGTGATGGGTTGTAACAATGTCTCTTTCAAGAACATTAGACTCAGACTTACCCTTATGGAAATTGAATATATTTGAAAATATATTGTTCATATTATTTATATTATAAAATTATATTATTTTATACTATTATCATAAATGCATCCACCCCTCACTCTTACACTTCCCCTGTCTTTGGCCATGTATGCTTCCTCCTACAAAAAACGCAGGAAAGTACATTCTCTCACTGAGGTGTAAATGTTGGTTTCCTGCTATTTTCATTAATTTAACTTGTCAGCATGGCTAGAGAAAATCCTCGCCTTGCTTACATGGATTTTGGGAGTGAGACAGAAGAAGGTACCATAGCATTGATTCTACCAGAGAATATGCCTTCAAACATTACAGATATTTTCCTCCTCAATATGTAATTATTACAGCTTGTAATATGTCAAATATGTACATTAGGTTTTCCACTCGACCACTGTCTTGTGCCATATGTTTTGATATTGTTATTTCACAGCATTTCCCTGATAGTGGAATATTATTTTATTGTAATCTTACCATACATAATATAGACTATGGCGTATTAATATCTTCCTCGTCTATACTTGTCACTTAGGGCATGAAAGATTCTCATTCTCATTTACTGTGCACTGATATGTTGTAGATGAATGTAAAACTTTCCTTGGAGTGATTATGAATGGTAACATGTTTGAAAAAAAAAAACTACTGACAAATTATAATTACCTAGAGTATGAAAATAAACTAATCTAAGTTAGTATTGTAAATTACTGTCTTGCTTCATTTAAGCAATTTTCCAAGTGTCTGTGATGCTCACACCTGGGGCCGCATGTATAAAACTTACGCAGTTTTATGCTCCAGTGCACACGCGGAGACAGGTAGACAGGGAGGGGTTTATTCTACCGGGAGGACCTTTTGCTTGTAGATAGTTGGTTTTTGGAAGCTTGAGATTTTTTGACAGCCTAGTACAGAGCCCAGGACACTCGCAGAAATGGGATTTAGAACTTGGACTTTATTGATAACTGCTGGAATGTATAATGAGCAAATTTTGTAATTTCGCCAAAATTATATATAAAAAATTGCCTACTGCACCTTTAAGTAGAACCAATGGTTGACAAAATAAACAGTTTAGCAAAAATAGAAGGGGAGGGAAAACATAATTAGTTAAAAATACCAAAGAGAAAAAGTGGTGCATAATAACATTCCCAAAATAATTTACTGATGTCCTGAGTTTTCTAATACAGAAAAAACAAACAAACAAAAACATCTACATTTCACAGGTGGACTTCAATCGTCATGGGCTCGCCAAATACTGATTTTGGTATAGCTATGTTAAACCATTTCTATATTGTGGACACTCCATAAAAATTAGCATAACAAAATTTGCGCAAAATTCTAATTCACATTCAAATTAAATTATTTTGTTTGCATTTGCCAGTTCATATAGTAATACTGACATTTCATTTAAAAAGAGATTTGCAAACTTATTCAAATGATAATGCAAATTGGAAAATTAAAATGTATTTCTCAAACTGCAATATTATGCAAACATTTCACTTAAAACTTTTTGTAATACATATATGAAATCACAAAAAAAGATATGAAATTTATAATGACTATTATTTTATGGGAGCCTAATATTTCCTGGCATGATTTCAATGGCAGTGATTATGAATGGTAACATGTTTGGAAAAAAAAAACTACTGACAAATTATTATTACCTAATAAACTAATCTAAGTTAGTATTGTAAATTACTGTCTTGCTTCATTTAAGCAATTTTCCAAGTGTCTGTGATGCTCACACCTGGGGCCACATGTATAAAACTCTTGAGTAAAATAATGCATAAAAGAATGCTCAGGGAGAATGTTGGAAATCTGCTTTTGCAAAGTTTTACATTTTCTCCCTCTGCCTTTCTATCACAGTGTCGCCATATCACACTGACTCCAAACACTGCGTACCTATGGTGTCCAGCGTGTGAAGAGGTACGCAGATTTTCTTATTTAATACATCTGAATTTCTGCGTGGAAACTCGCTTACGCAGCGCTGTGTTCTGAGGGCATTTTTCTGCTCAGCACTGTTTATACCTGTGGCCCCCTGGAGTTATAAAGCTTGAAATGGAACAGTACCTAACTAGGCGAGGATTGACCAAAGTGATGTTCCTGCTATCCGGTGTGCTATATGATACATTTTTACTTTCTTTTGGAAAATAGTATATGGGATTTGTCAAGAATGGACATTCTGGTCATATAATAAATAGACCTGGGTGATAACAGGCAATGCTCTCAGATTACAATGCAATAAGGAAGAAGTATGCTAGAGGTGACTCAAGTTGGCCTAGATTGGCTTGTGGGGAGCAGAGCAGTTTAGGCTACATTCACATTACAGGGCTTAATGCTCAATTCAGATTTTTTCCCCCGATCCGATCTTTCCGATTATTTGCTGCAGAGGTCAGATGACAATTCATCATATGATGAGAATGAGGGTGAGGAGATGAAGGGGGGGAAAAAGCCATAGCTATAATAATTTACCAGCTATTGCTGGTAGGTCTGTGGAAAAAGAGGTGTGTGCGGGAGAGGAGTGGCGGGGCCGCAATGTGGAGGGTTTCACGGAGGAACAGTTCCTCCAGAACTTTAGGATGTCCAGGGCTACATTCCAGTGATCTTCACCTGCGCAGTCAAGTATGACGTGGAAAAACACACGTGAATTCTGATATGACCGTTCTCACAGCGGTTGCATGGCCAGTGATCGGATATGTATTGGATTTAGGGCCACATGAAAGTGGGCCAGATCTAATTGGAAAAAAAAATATTTTTTTGTGTCCACACTGCTCTGAAAAAATCTGATGTGTCACATGAGCAAAAAAATAGAATTTGGGCCACATTTGCTTGTAACGTGAACGTAGCCATAGTGTACCTGTGCTTTGAAAGACATTCTTGTGCCAAGTAATTTTAAGTGCTAACAATATACAGTATACCTGTCTCATTCAGTAACCCATGAATACAGTGATACGAGTTATTCCAGATGACTTGGTGCTGTCTAGTAGTAAAGTACAACCAGCAGTGTCCCACTTGGGAAACCAGTATCCTCAGGCTCATGGGAATAATATCCTCAGGCTCATGACAATTATTTCTACATAACATCTTTTTAGACTTGCTGCTGACTTGCATGGCAAGTTGTGTTTCTGAAAAAAAAAGAAAACTTAGTTGTGAGTAAAAGTTAAGGCTAATGTCAGATTGAATCCAGGCCATAGTGAAATGCAGAAGGCTAACCTTCTTTTTGTTAGAAGGACCACTATGGTCTCTCAGATCCATCTCTGTTGCTCAGCATATCGTTGCAATACTAATGCCACTCATGATTGATTATGAATCTCTTGCCCTTGTGAAATGCTTTGGTAGAGAAGTCATACTGTTGTCACTGTGTCTTTGAAAACTTTCTTTGAAAAGAGAAAAAGATTAAAAATAAAGAACTTTTCTAAGCATTTTTGTTGTTTGGAGTGCATCCTCTACTTTAAAAAAATATTGACTGTGAATCTCCTTAAGGAGTCAGGGGAGGGGGTCCAGGAAGAGATTAGGATCCACACTCCTCAATTGGAGACTTTCTTTTGAAGCACTAGGCATGGCCAAACACACCCCTGCAAGTTTGGCAGACAGACCTTCGAGCTCCATTGCAGGCACAGTAAGAAAGTAATTGAGCAGCTTTGAAGTGTTTGTGCCGAATGCTTTTTGACAGATTAATTTCTCCTTAAAGCTGCAGTAGGCAAGTTTGAAGATATACAAGGCAAAAAGACTTCCCCCTTTTGCACTCCTCCTTCCTATCTCCCTCCTAAGCCCCTCCCACCAAATGATGCTCCAGTGCACACGCGGAGACAGGCAGACAGGGAGGGGTTTATTCTACCGGGAGGACCTTTTGCTTGTAGATAGTTGCCCTGATTGGTTGGTTTTTGGAAGCTTGAGATTTTGTGACAGCCTAGTACAGAGCCCAGGGCACTTGTAGAAATGGGATTTAGAACTTGGACTCAGAACACTTGATTTATTGATAACTGCTGGAATGTATAATGAGCAAATTTAGTAATTTCGCCAAAATTATATAGAAAAAATCTTGCCTTACTGCACCTTTAAGTAGAACCAATGGTTGACAAAATAAACAGTTTAGCAAAAATAGAAGGGGAGGGAAAACATAATTAGTTAAAAATACCAAAGAGAAAAAGTGGTGCATAATAACATTCCCAAAATAATTTACTGATGTCCCGAGTTTTCTAATACAGAAAAAACAAACAAACAAAAACATTTCGCAGGTGGACTACAATCGTCATGGGCTCGCCAAATACTGATTTTGGTATAGCTATGTTAAGCCATTTCTATATTGTGGACACTCCATAAAAATTAGCATAACAAAATTTGCGCAAAATTCTAATTCACATTCAAATTAAATAATTTTGTTTGCATTTGCCAGTTCATATAGTCATACTGACATTTCATTTAAAAAGAGATTTACACACTTATTCAAATGATAATGCAAATTGGAAAATTAAAATGTATTTCTCAAACTGCATGGACGTTTCATGTGATTATGCAATATTATGCAAACATTTCACTTAAAACGTTTTGTAATACATATATGAAATCACAAAAAAAGATATGAAATTTATTATGACTATTATTTTATGGGAACCTAATATTTCCTGGCATGATTTCAAGGTTAATTCTGGGGATTGTCTCAATTGCAAATTTACTGTTATATTTAATGGCTATTCTCAAAAAGGAATGAGATTGTTATGATAAAACTGTTTAAATTCGGTGCATAAGAGGAGCAATGATTCAAACTTAAGTGCCCATTATTTCTGAGAGGCAATCAGGTATGTGGAATTTCAGGTAGGTCGTTAACCAGAACGATCAGATCTAGGTTATTTTATCAGTAGGTAAGACAGATTACTATAGCATCTTAATGGCAAAAGTCTGGATGCTTTATATTAACCGAGTTTCCTGTAAACCTCAAGTCAGTGCAGTTAGGTGTATTCAATGTTTGTGCTTTTTTATGTTTGCCTCAACAAAAGCTGTCCTCAAATATATTGACCTTTGAACAGGTTTTGCCTACCCATAATAATATTGGAACATTCCAGTGGGCTAACAGAGATGGGCTAGGAAACTGCCATTCCTGGGGGATTGTGCCAGATTGCCTTTTGTGTTGTGTCTTCAGTTCATAACAAGAGGAGCGCATGTATTTCCCCAGCAATAGCAGTGTGGCCGTCAGAGGCCAGAGAGGTATCTGGACTACAGGAGGGCAGAACAGTAGTCTACCAAGGGAGACCTACAGAGCTGGAGAGCTTCTACGGAGCAGGTGGGAAAAAGATACAAGTCTGCCATGTGTGCACTGAATTATAAGATACCCAAGTAGAGGTTGTGTGCATGTCACCTGTACTAATCCGCTATCATGTCCGCAGGGTTGGGTCACATTACTTTGAAATGTAGTCAGTCACTGAATACAAATTACATGGCAATTTTTGTAATTAGTAACATAATCCCAAAAAAATTTAATCTAATCTGAATACTTTTGGATTACTTTTGGATTAATTCAAAATCAAACATTGAACATATTGTATCTTATAATAAAAAAAATGGACGCAGCCACAAAAAATTTAGTTCTACAAATATTATTTTTTCTCTTTAAACATCTCAAAACATTTTCAATGCAAATAAAATGCATTTTGCATATTCAGCATTTACAGTTGGTCAAATCAAATTACCCTTACAAAAACAGTACTGACACAAACTACAGGTGTACTGTGCGTATTCTACATGTGGGATGCTGTTTCTTTTGTGTAAGTTTTTGTTGCTGTTGTTTTTGATGCTGTAGTCACCATTAACAAAACTGGCAACCTGAGAGGAGTAGCTTCCTTTGATATACAGTAGAACACATTCGGCATTTATAATTGGTCAAATCAAATTACCCTTACAAAAACATGCTGGCATAAACATCTACAGGTGTACTGTATTCTTTCTTTTGTTAAAGGTTTTGCTGCTGATGTTTTTTAATCAAAGGCCACAGGGAGGAGTTTGCTATTGTAACACAAGAGGAGCATAAAATGGTCATCTGTCAAGCGGTTCTTCTGGGGGGTAAAGATGTTGCCATATTTTAAAGATGTAATCAAAAATGTAATTAAGTAATCCTTGACAATGTAACTATAATTGCACATTTTTTCAAATGTAATCTGGGTTGATTATAGTTACTTATTTTTTGTAATCTGATTACGTAATCCCGATTACACGTAATCTGTTACTACCCAACCCTGCATGTCCGCCAATTAAACTTTCACACAGCTCAGCAACCTGGATGATATCAGCAGACACTATGGCTGTTGCTTAAAAGTTGTTTCTTTTGGGACAAAAGGACTATCATAGATCTATGCAAGAAGTGCTATCTCGGAGGAGAGAGAATTCTTCCCTGCACTCACAGTGCCACAAGAAGGAGAACTGCCTACATCAGCCAAGAACCAAGACAGTCATAGAGGAACAGGAAGTGAAAGATAAGGAGCAGGCTGTCACGAGAATGGCTGTCACCTTAGGGACTGCAAGGGAACCAGATAAATGGACTGTCAGTCATATAAATGCTTCTCACAAAGACTATCCTCTGCGGAATTGAAAACACCTTTTTAATACAATGGATATGGACCGGCCCAGTATGTATGCAAACATGGAGGTCTTCCTTATGTAACCTACTGGTGAATCTTTGAAGAGAATATACTATACTACTAAGACATTGACAGGATTTCACAAATATTTACTCACTATCTTTGACAGTTTTTCTTTCCATAAACACAATTTAGGTAATTGTGGTTAATGCTGAATTTTCCAAACTGTATTTATAGACATATAAATGACACTTAGCTTTATTGTAAGTAAAAGTTAATTGAATCCAAGGAACAAGAAGCTATTCACCCTACTGTCAATTGGCTATATGTAGGAATGTTGGTGGGGAGAGCATTTCTGGTGATGTGATTAGCAAGAAAATGGATGATGACAATAGGGAAGAAACACAAAATACCCCAAGTTTAGAACTTCATTGTGTGGCTGTATTAAGCTGTATCTGAATATTATGTATTTACATGAGTTCAGAAGGTACAAAACAACAAGTCAAAGTTTGTGGTCATTGTAATAGTTTTTGTTAGGGTAACCCGCGTATTCAAATTACATGTCTTAATGTATGTGCTGTACAATTATTTTGGTTTGGCGCTGAATGGATCTGCTTTCGGTACTCTGGAGCACGGACATCTCCCCGCTAAACAGGAGATGACCAGAAACACAGCAGATCATCCAGTGCCCAACCGCAACTATGTGTAAAGAAGAGCACCTGGTGTTCCTCAAAGATCAGGGGGACCGTACCGTTATCCCTCCACCATGAGATGGAACACGGCTGTGATCCTGGATCAGACGTTGATCATGTGTGATAGTATAGCTATGTGTACAGCAGAACGCCTGCTGCTTCCTGAAAAGTCAGGAAGACCATATCGATATCCCTCCAGCACGGAGACGGAACACAGCTGTGATCCTGGATCAGACATTAGCCATACTAAAATTATGTGATTATTGGGGTCGATTTACTAAAGGTTTGTGTACAAAAACATGTGTAAAACTATTACCACCTGCAAAACATTGTCCGAGGTGATCAACTAATGAGGCGTAAAGAGGATTGCACGTGCTAAAATGGAACGATACGTTGATTTCTCATTTTTGCGGGTTAGCCTAACTGAGTATGCAAAATTGGGCATCCCTACATTATGTCACGAAATAGTGGGATGTGGTCATGCAAATAAATTACTTTAGCGCATGTAAAGTGATTTAATAAGCCTGAAAGAAAGTTTGGGAAAGGTATTTGTGGGTGCATTTTAGTACAAATGGAATTTGGGTATTAAAAAACACGGAATCAATAACATGACGGCTGTCATTGTAAGAAGACACGTACAGGTTTGTTTGGAATATCCAAAACTAAATGTTCTGAATGATTGCGTAATAATGGGGGCCAAGTAACTGGCCCATTCTAGCTAATGCTCAAAATACACAAGAAGAGAATTTGTGGATAGACAACATCATGAACAGTAAGAATATAATTTTTAATCATGAAGCAAATCATGTTACAGAATAGAGGAGTAACTACTATTTGAATCAAACAAGCAATACAATTTCTATTATAACACACAGTGAATATCAAGCAACTCAAAACTTTATAAAAAGTAAAACCGATGATCAAATGGAAATGTGATTGTGACACTTACGGTGTGAGTAAGAGCAGTGGTAGTAAGCATATTTAGGATCATTTCAGTCTTGACAAACATCTAACTCCCGGCAGAAACTAAGAGACATCCAGTAAAACAGTTTATAATAAACCGCAGCTCATTCAATTTAAGTCATTCAATGTAACACCCTACACAAAAAAAAAAAAATACCATAAAAACAGCAACATTGCTGCCCGTTTTTTTTTTTTTTTTTTTACAGTATAACCATTCCAAACATGCAATATCTCTCATTTAAATATGGCTGTTTGTGGCTGGAATAATTTACATAATGACTCTTAGTTGATCACCCGCAAAGTGTGAAATGATAACGCGTGCAAATACTTTGGCTGCGCCTGCAAAATAACACCCCTTAGTCTTAGTAAATCGATCCCTATGTATACAGCAGAGCACCTGCTGTCTCCTGAGGATAAGGAAGACCATACTGTAGATATCCCTCCAGCATGGAGATAGAACACGCTGTGATCTTGGATCAGACATTGGCCATACTACGTAATGTAATGCCGGAGCCTGGCAGTCCTGACCGTGTGGCTTATACTATCTAATGAGAAAAGCTGTGTGTAACAACAGGACACCTGTTGCTTCCTGGAGATCAGGAAGTGCTGAATCGATATCCCAATCACTGCACGAGAACCTGATGACAGCAGGATCAAAAAGAACATACTAATTTTAGTCAGTCCCCAGCAAACAACATAAATATCAAATTTTTATGTTGTAATAGCAAATGTTAACAGCACACGCAAGAATATTTAGATGCTCATAATGTTTTCAGCTTGGATGATGTCCTTAGTATTGAGTCTGACGTAGCATTCAAAAACATCAGATGACCACTTTAGGAGCTGCCGTGGTAGCTGCACCGATCCTGAATGAATGGGCGGTGTAGCGTTCAGGTGGGAGCCCACAGTGTTGGCAGAGATGATGGAGTTTTGCACAGAACCAGGAGCTGGCCAAGGCGTTGCAGGTAGGAGAGGAGTGGTAGTGGGGGAGTGGAGGAAAGGAGGTGAGTGAAGAATATTGGGACGCACCCCTAGTTTGTCTCAAATTTTGGATGCTAGCATTTAATGAGCTCTGATAAACTGGTTACAACTTATAAATAGGTTGACTCCTACTTGTTAATTTCTTGCAACACTGCTCTAATGGGCACTGTATTTATGCCCAGTTCACTGCAGCCAGCGACAAGCACTTTTTAACAGAAACACTCTTTATTAAACTTTTTTTTTTTCATGATTAAAGTGACAAAAGTGATTTTATAATACCTTCTGTACTTTATCCACTTGTATTTGTAAGTTATTTTCCCTCTTATTGAAGATGACTGGATGAATAAAAAGAAGCTGTCTGTAATAGAGAACCAGGAAGTCCCTGTACAATTTCTGAGGAGTTCTTAAAAGATGAGCTAAGCCTCTGATTCTTCACAATCCATGATCATTCATCCTGTTTTTGTTCCAGAGACATGTTTCTTTGCCTTACAGGTAAATTCAATCATTTTTAAAAATGCAGTAGATGCGAAGATACTTCTCAGGAAAATCAAAAAATACTATTTTGGAAAAAAAACCCTTGGGGAGAGATCATAAGATCTAGTGAGGGCCAGAGTGGAGCTGATGGGGGAGGGGGGAACTAAAGAAAAATAATCAGGAAGGGATTTCAGTACATTGGCTTAAAAGTGTCCATTTCCATTGATCTATAACAAGAATGCAGATAATGAAAAAATGTCATGGCTCACTCAAAAACCAACAACAACAAAAAGTAAATTCACTCATTCAGCGTGTCAGTGTATCCCCTTTAATTGATGTCATGTTGAGGTCTTGATAAAACAATGAATCTGTTATTAACTTTGCAACTTGACTGCTTGAGGCTACAAACACCATTCAATTCATCTTGATGTAGCAAGGTTTTTCTACTATATATCGCATCATGAATGACACTATGGCACAACTGAACAGTTTGAGAAAAATTCTGTCTTGATTTGGCTCTGTACGCCACAATTTTAGATTTGTAATCAAACAATTAACGTGTAGTTAAAGTGCAGATTCTTAGCTTTTATTTAAGGGTATGAAATGCAAGCTTCCAGCAAGAAGGGAATCCCACAATGCAATGCTCCACACGGAAAAAGTGGACGGTCAGATTTCAACTCTATAGGGTTGCACCTATATCAGTTGCGAGGGCAGTTTAATTCCATTTTGGTTTGTTTCTCGTCAATCTTCCCTTGCAGAGCACAGTTAAGTAAAATTTCATCACTTGAAGAAAGAGCGCAAGGGAAGAATGTTAAATTGTATCCGAACACATCCAAGGACTACCCATGCTTACTTGCGGTTAGTCTGAACTAGGGGTGGGTGATATGGCCTAAAAGTAATATGACATTTTCTGTAATTTTCACTATAACGATATATATCGCAATATTTTCTCCAAAATGTGTTCTATAACAAAAATTTCACTCTATAACCCTCCTTTTTTATTCAAGCATATTTATAGTCATTGTTAAACTAAAATATTGTATGAGAAAATAAAAGTTGTTATGAGACAAATATGTGTAAATATGTGCGTACCTTCATGTACGAAACAAGTTGGTATGAAAGATTTTCGCCGGATTCATCAAACCCTGTGAGAAAGGCAGATGTGTTTGTATTCCGTTCATACATTCCGATTCATCATAAATGACAGGCGCGTGCCTGTATTTTGTGATTAGCATAAATCCACACCCATGAATTGCCATAAATGGAAGTTGCAAAATCCAAGGTGCATACGAAGTCAAAGTGGCCCAGAAAAAGCAAAAGAAAGAATTATTCCGACACTGAAATCAAAGTTTTATTAGCAGATGTTCAGTCAAGGAAAAACATTTTTTAGTAGTCTCTAGACTATTGTCAGTACCGGTGTCATATGAACTGGCAAAGTAAAGGCCTAGCAGGGGATAACATGTACCGTCAATGCAGGATCAACCGTCACATGAACTGTTAAAGTAGTAAAATAAAAAAAATGAATGGATTGACATTAAATTGCACCACAGCTACATGAGATGGCCATGGTTATTCAAGTCTGCATTGGATGAGCGCATTGCCTCCATCTGCTAAGCATATCCAGATTTATTTTTCCATAGAGTTCAATAGGAAAATGAGTCAGGAGAAACAACCCTTAAAGTGATCCAACCATATCTACTGCATATCTTGCAGCAGATTGATGGTTTGAGACTCGTTTGATACCTCAGACCCTTGATAACTTTGATAACCATTTAGCCAACCATGGGTTCCATACTATTCCTGTGTAATACAGCTTAATGTGTTACAGCTTAATCTAGCATTTAGTCAACTTAATAGACTATTAGACGTGTAGACACGATAGCCTGCGGTTTTGAAATGAGAAGCGTCGGAACCATTGTAACCGACCTTCTTGAATTGAGAACAACAACAAAGTTTTTTACATGAGAACAACACAAAGTTCTCCACAAAAGAAAACCCCGGCTAAATTTCCTCCAATATCCTCTGCCTCTCTACCTCCTCTCAGTTGTCGCGAGTCTCAGTGTATCACAACCGGCAGCTGAAACCAAAGGAATAAGATATCTTATGGAGATTGCTGTTCTGGCGAGAGAAGAGCCATAGATCCTCCATGCACCGTAGTGATGGTTGCACTGACGAGCTCTCCCGGATTACAGTCTTGTTTATTGTTTGTTTTCGGGTTAAATTTGTATCTTTTCATACAAACTGCACTGTCACTTATCCAGTATGATCGTAAAACACTTTTGGAAATACATTTGACTCTCAACTTGGATTTATTCACCCGGCAACATACACGGAATACTGGAAGCGCACCGCATGACGTGCTTTGTTTACATCCCGTCCAACTCCCAAAAGAAAGAGGAAAACAGGGAAGCGTGCAGAGATTTTATGCAGATCACGCAAAAGGTATTTTAAGCCAACTCTGCCAAGCATTTTGTTAGCAAACGCTCAGTCGTTAGACAACAAGTAGACAAACTGTATGCTTGAATAAATGACTAACGAGACATCAGGAACTGCTGTGCGCTGACCTTCACCGAGACCTGGCTGGACCCAACCGTGCCAGACTCCGCTATTTCTGCGCCTAGATTCATCGTCTACTGTCAGGACAGAACTATGGATTCAGGCAAGTGCAGGGGTGGGGGAGTATGTCTGATGGTTAACTCCATATGGGGCACAGATGTAGCCATATTAGCAACATATTGCTCAAAAGCCCTGGAGCTACTGGCTGTTAGAGTGTGACCCTTTTATCTCCCCCGAGAATTCAGCTCGACTATACTAACTGTAGTCTACATCCCACCACAAGCAGATAAGGCTCACGTCCTGGACGAATTATACAGCATTATCAATGACTTTGAAAACGCCCATCATGAGGCAGCTTTCATTGTGGTTTGTGATTTCAACAGGGCTAACATGAAAACAGTTCTGCCCAGATACTACCAGCACATTAACATTCACACCAGAGGAGAGCATACACTGGATTATTGCTACACAACTATTAAGGACAGCTACAAACCCCTCCCCCGCCCTGCCTTTGGGAAAGCAGATCACATCTCCATTCTGCTCCACCCCACATACAAACAACACCGGCGACATCCGGTGCTGAGGTTGAGACATAGCTGCGGGGAACCGAAGCTGGCCCCTGGCCGACACGACACGTCACGCCTAACCAGCGCGATGTCACCAATCCTATAGGCACAGATCCTTTACTTGCCCTCGCCGAGGGTCCCTAATATAAAGTATCAAAATTTGCTGGTATAGCCTAGTTTCGTTTTTAAAATGTGATAGGCTTATGAAGTTATTTTCCCAGTAGGTACCGTACAACCTTAGATAAAGTAAGAGGTGCAGAGCGAATATGAATTATAAGCCTACTATAACTTCTAGTAGCCCAACTTAATATGCACGAGCAGTATCACAAATACCCGTTAATGGCAGTAGTATCCTCATAAAGCTAAACGCATAATGTTACAATGTGAAATAGGGTTATCTGTTATCAGTAGTAGGCTAGGCTAATAGTTCAAATAAGTTCATAGTGTCTATATTTACTTAGATCATAGTTTTCTTTTATATCAGACACAAGTTATATTTTCCTACCTGACATGTTTCAACGGCAATACTTCCGTCTTCGTCAGAGGTGTCACTGGATGGTATGTGACGTGTCTTACACAGCTGATGTTATTTATATAGAGGCGTGATCGTCCTGCCAGATTTGACAGGACGACCACGCCCCCCGCTGTCATTTCGCCGTTTGAGAATGCTGCTCCAGGTGGTGGAAAGCATGTATGCCCCCTCATCCCGGTTCATCGTCGTTTGCGCTCGCTTTCTAATTTCCACTGCCTCCATAATCCAGCGCTGGTGTTTGTTGTCCTGGGTGCGGATGACTTTGGCCTTATTCCAGTCCATGATGTGATTCTCCCGTTTGCAGTGATCTGTGATTGCCGATTTGAGATTTTCTTGTAGTGCCTGTTCCTTTATAGTCCGTGTCTGTCTTTTTGCTGTCTCCTTCTCGCATTCCTTTTGGTGCTCTTTTTTTCGGGTGATGAATGACCGACCTGTTTCTCCTATGTATGATTTATTGCATGATTGACATGGTATTTCGTAAATTATGTTGCATTTGTTGTCCGGGTTGATTTTGTCTTTCGGGTGCACTAATAGTTGTCTGAGTTTTATGTGTGGTTTGACTGGTGTACTGATGTGACGTTTTTTCATGGCTCTCTGTATGCGTTCAGTGATGCCTCTGATGTATGGTAGTGTGACCACGCCTATGTTTTCAGTTTTGTTGTCCTGTTTCTTTTTTCCTGTACAGGTGTGTTGTCTTTGTTGTACTTGCCGTTTTCCCTTTTCTATGGCCCAGTTTGGATAATGACAGGTTTTAAGTGCATTATGGATGTGCTGTTCCTCTTGTTTTTTATCCTCCTCCTCCGTTACTATGCCGGCGCGGTCATACAGTGTCCTAACTACTGATAGTTTGTGCGTTGTGGGATGTTCTGATGTCCATAACAAATATTGGTCCGTGTGTGTTGGAAACATGTCAGGTAGGAAAATATAACTTGTGTCTGATATAAAAGAAAACTATGATCTAGGCTAGGCTAATGTAGCCGTCAAAATCCCTGGCAATGATACAAATTAGCTGTAATAATGTAGGTTACAACACGTAAATTCTACCTTATAACTAGTAGCTAGCTATCTGAGTATGCTACGCAGATGCAGTAGGCCTACAAGCGCAATTATGTCGCGATAAATGCAAAAAATACCATGCAGGATACAGATCAGGCCAACGCAATAACGTGTTGGCTAAGATATGGAATATAAAAATACTTACGCCGGTCAACGGTAGGCCTAGTCTTCACATCATTTACTGATTGCTCACATTGAAACCGGTTACGATAATAGTTGGAGCAGCAGTGTGTCAAAACAGGAACCATTTAGGCTAATCATTATTTCACAAATATTAGTCGCACCTTGTATCAGCATCCGTGAACGGCCACGAACCTCTCGTATCAGAAGTCAGCTTAACGAATAGCCCAGTCCAACTACGTCCACAATGCATCAAGATCCCTTAGTCGCCCATTTCCTGAGTGAGTCAGCGAGTAGGTGAACATGACTAACCAATGATCCATGGCAGGGTGTACAGGCCTACGATATACGTTAGCCCAAAGATAATATAAACCTCACCGTGCATTTTTATGCTTCTAAAACCCAAGATAGTCTGTTAATGTTAGGTAGCAATCACAGATTGGAAGGTTTCTACCCAGCTCCTGGTCCAAGCAATGGTGCTGTCTTGCCTGGACTATTGCAACTCTCTCCTGGCTGGCCTGCCAGCATCGGCCATTAGACCCCTTCAGCTTATCCAGAACGCAGCAGCGCGCCTGGTCTTCAGCCTCCCCCGACACTCCCATGTCACCCCCCTGCTCATTGACCTCCACTGGCTACCGGTGATGGCTCGCATCAAATTCAAAACATTGGTGCTCGCCTTCCAGGCAGTCCGAGGATCTGCCCCTCCATACCTCCAAAAACTAATCAGACCCTACACACCTGCCAGATCCCTGCGTTCCGCCTCCTCAGGACGACTGGTACCCCCCCCTCTTCATACTAGCACCCGGTCTCGACGTCTGTCTGTCCTGGCCCCTCGGTGGTGGAATGACCTCCCCGTGGAGGTCAGAACAGCAGAAAGTCTGACCGCCTTCAAGCGCAGATTGAAGACTCACCTCTTCAAGCTGCACCTCTCTCCACCCCTCCCTACCTCCCTGTGACTATTGTTATTAATGTTGTGTAATTACCCCCCCCCCCCCCAAAAAAATTTATTTTTTTTAAAAATTTTTTAAAAACGCAATCATACTGACTGCGCCAAGTACTTCGATTCGTATTTGCCTTTTTAGGGTTGTTTTTAAACGTTCTTGTTCCTAGTTTGAAAATGCACTATGTACGTCACTCTGGATAAGAGCGTCTGCTAAATGTCTATAATGTAATGTAATGTTTCGAATAAAACAAGCAATGAGATCCGGGTTACACAACAGGACGCGTGGCTTTAAATAGCCATAGCCTACGCAACTTGACTATATCGCCCTTGCTGTCCAGGGCGGGTGACGGCTATTAGCTAGCCTACTTGTTCCGGGAAAAGTGTATGAGTTAATAGGGGTAGTGGAATATACAAGATCAGCGCAGGTAGTTTAGTCTGGCAGCGTGCAGCATGCAGAAGGAAGCACGTTTAAAAATAACCGAATGTTATTGAAATACATCGCCCCTTTCCATAGCGGACCATAAGCTTAACCGTAACTTGCGGTCGCTTAGCTTTAGGAACACTTTCAGGAATCCAATTTGTTTTCACTGGCAGTGTTCAGCATGCAGCCATGCATGCAAGAAAAGCACGTTTAACAATAACCGAATGTTATTCAAATACATCGCCCCTCTCCATAGCGGACCATAAGCTTAACCGTAACTTGCAGGCGCTTAGCTTTAGCAACAATGTCAGAAATCCAATTCGTTTTCACTGGCAGTGTGCATCATGCAGCCATGCATGCAGAAGGAAGCACATTTAAATAACCAAATCTTATTTGAATATATCACCCTTTTCTTTTGTCGAGCGTACCATAAAACTTAACACAGAGCTTGCAATCACTTGGCTTTTACGCAGAAATTTCAGGAATCCAGTTTCTCCCCCCCAAGGTGTGTAGCAGAACATGCAGGTTTTTTACTGGCAAAGTGCAGCGGGCATGCAGGCAGAGGAACCACCATGGTAGAACGAGGTGGTTAAATAGACTGCCTTGTAATGTGAATGGACTGTGACAGCCGAGCTGTCAGCTGATTCACCCATAGCCAGGTTTCACTCTTGTGACCTGCCTGAACTATTGCTATGCTCGATTTGTATAAATGGATAATATATATATTTTTTTAAACATATAAATAAATGAGAAAGTTGTGCAAGTCCCTTTGGATAAGAGCGTCTGATAAATGCCTGTAATGTATATAAACTCTAGAGACTTTAGTGCCTGAAAATCCCAGGAGGGCAGCTGTTTCAGAGATTCTGGAACCACCATGTCTGGCACTAACAATCATACCACAGTCAAAGTCACTTAGATCACATGTCTTGCCCATTCATAATGCTTGGTCAAACAATAATTGAACCTCATGTCAGCATGCTTTATATATTGCGTTGCAGCCACATTATTCACTGTTTGGAGGAGCAGGCTATTTGTGTTAACAAGCATGTGTACCTAATAAGGTGGCCACTGAGTGTACACTGTATATATTTGTTTTCATTTTAGCAGGTGTGTGCTCATACTGTACGTAAAACGGCTGAACGATATTCTGTGTGCGATTGACAGAATTTATAGGAAAAATACAATTATTTTTTTATCCACATCCTGACTACACAAATAGCTGATTGGGAGCAGATTCATTCCATGTAGGGCCCGGTAGGGGTGGTGTGTGTCGGTGGTTTGATCAGCAACCAGACCTTTACTGATGCAAATGGAAAGCCATGCTAAACAAATGAAACTGGACACAAAGCAATATCATGTACCTACCTGATGCCTCTCTACCATTTACCTGGATAGGATGTCTCATTGAGAGATTTGTCAGGTGGTGGTGAAGCTGGTGGAACAGGTGGAGAATGGTGGGGGTGGGGGGGGGGGGGGGGGGTTGGGTGGTGTCCAGTCTTCCATGTCACTCTATGGATTGGGTTTCTGGGGGATCGTTTAGATGACTGAGCTCAGGCCTGCCATTTGTAGTCTGTTTGGTTTCACTTTGTTCCTTCACCGTCTTCTTCTTTCCCTTCACCCTTAACGATACAAAACTCTGAATATCTGATGATAGGGGTTGACAAAAACTAATTATTTTCACCCCCCGCTCCCATTACAAGTAAACTGGCAGAACATGTTTTCTGTAAAAAAAGCAGTCTCATTTGAGCATACTGACCTCAGAAGGCCCCTGGAAGGTGTTAGCGATACACGGCTTGCAGCTTGACTAAAATATTGCTCCTTCTTAGTTCAGAGGGTACAAATATTTCAGACTCATTTTATGTGCAAAACATCTTGGCAAGTCACAAAAACTAAGCCATCTGGGTATCCAAGGACTGGATGTACTTTTGATGCATCTGAAGAAGGTATAAACTAGAAAGTCTGGCTTAAGGGATGAGCCAGCAAAACAATACCCTCGTCAGACTTTAATTCAAGGGTTCTACTCTTTATTACCACAAGATCCTTTTCAAAAGACAGGAACCTAATTCAAAGGGGCTACTCTTTATTACCACAAGAGCGGTTCAAAAGACAGGAACCTAATTCAGAGGGGCTACTCTTTATTACCACAAGAGCGGTTCAAAAGACAGGAACCTTGTTTAATTAAAGAAGACCTATGGACATGTCTCAGTTTTGTGAGCAAGTGAAAGATTACTTATGAAAGCGAAGCGATGACTTCTGATTGTAACTCTACGCCATTTCACTTTTTAAAATTTAAGAGAAATCTGTTAGGGACATGTCAAAACTACGTTGACAGTAATTATCCAGATAACTCGGATGTAAAAGCTGTAAATAAGAGAGGTGAATTTTCCCTGCTTTTCAGAGCTTTACGCTAAAGGAAGTGGGCTATAATGACCAGTGGCAGCTGGTGGGTTTGAAAAAATTACCCCTAAAAGTTGATAAAAAGTGAGACTTAGAATGTTCATCTTGGTGATTTCTTAGACCAAAAAAGCAATAAAGGATAAAGGTAATTGTAATTAAAATCTAACAAAATTTAACTCCTAAGCTGTCAAATTGCTCCAATATTAAACTTTCGATCTTGATTTGAATAACAAAGTTCCAAGATGACTAATGTAAATAGTTACAAAATTGATTGTATATAATAATGAATTCACTTCTGTAGATTCAAGAAATGCAAACGTTTTAATAGGTGTGCATTTTTCAGAAGACTTTGCAAAGTAACGATAGTAAGATCTCAAACCAAACAAAATATATAAAAATAAATACCAATATATACAGTCAGGTCCGTAAGTATTTGGACAGTGACACAATTTTTGTTGTTTTGGCTCTGTACTCACATTGCACAGCACATTGCATTTTAAATGGAACAGTGACTATGAGGACTTTCAGCAGACTTTCAGCTTTAATTTGAGGGTGTCCATAGTCCATATCAGGTGAACAGTGTAGCAATTGTAGCCATTTTTATACATAGTCCCCCCCCATTTTAGGGGACCAAAAGTAATTGGACAAATTAACATCAACTTTAATAAAGTTATCATATTTAATATTTGGTTGCATAGCCTTTGCATGTTATGACTTCTTGATGTCTGTGACCCAACAACATCAAAATACTCTTGATATCTTATTTTCAGGTACTCTTACAAGCAATACTGTAACCTCTCTGCATTTGAATGGATCTCTATGGGAATTGGGGAGTGGGACTAGATTAAATTGTAAATTACACAGGAATAGTATTGAGCACATACAGTGTTCAAAATAATACAGTGCACCTATACTCATTGCTCTATCACCAAGAAAACAGTTCTTCTAAACTGGAAATCCAAGAATTCATTAAATATCACCAACTGGCTCAACCTTCTGATAGAATACATATCCATGGAAAAAATTACTGCCTCGCTAAAAAACAGTATACCACTCTTCAAGGAAATTTGGACCCCATTTATAAGCTCCTTAAATCAAAATTTTTCTCTGGACTAATGCCACACCTATCCACATAAAAAACACTAACCCACATCAATCAACACTTATAACTACTTGCATGGAATCCTACCACACAGAATACACACACACACACACATGCGCGCGCGCACACACACACACACACACACACACACAGCAAATATAGATGATCCACACACACAGCAAATATAGATGATCCACACACACAGCAAATATAGATGATCCACACACACAACATCATACCTCCCCCATTTATTTATTTATTTTCTTTCTCCCTTTTCCTGTATATATTTTTTTCTTTCTCCTACCTATTGTTTGTCTATACCTCCCTCAATGATTTCTGATGTTGTAAAAAAATATAATTGTGATTAAAAATAAAGTTGACCTCCAAAGAGGGGGTGGGGGGGGGAGGTGGTGGTGGGAAGAAAATAATAAATAAATAAAAATGTTAATCAGATTTTTATTTAAATCAATGTTTCTTAATCTCTGCTTGCAGTAGTGGGGGGGGGGGTGCATTTTTTTATGGAGTACAGGGCCTTTGAAAATTCTGTTTTACTTCAGCAAATCACTGTCAAGGAATTGTCAATGTCAAGAATAATTATCCTTATTGTTAAAAGCTCCTCATCTTGCACATTCATTGACAATTCCTTTTGCCGGAGCACCTGCTATTACATAATGTGTTGCAGAAATATGTGTGATGTATGCTATGTTAAATTAGTTGTTTATTTAATTGCATTTCAGAGTCGAATCACACTTTAAAGGCATACTATGCAGGATTCTTACCTTGAAAATGTTATAAAATAACCATGCTCAGTCTATATCTATGATGGACTGGCAATCTTTATCTGTGTACATTTGCCGAATCCGTGTTCCTCTGCCTCTCTTGTGGCAGCCCTTGCTCTGTCTCCTTGAAGGCCTGTCTGTTTCCATCGCCAGCTGTAAGATCAGCTTCCTAAGATGTTTGCCGGCTTCCCCATATTACAGTTACCTGCACCTAGCCCCAGTGTGAGCAATTTCTTAGTGTGTACACTATTTTTCAAAACATTACCAGAAAATGTTCCAGTTTTGAATCACCAGATACCCTGTTGGTGACCACCTAAGGCAGGGGTGTCAAACTCCAGTCCTGGAGACCCGTAGTGTCTGCAGGTATTATGTGATTTTTTCAATCAGCAGCCAATTAATATTTTTTAATATTTTTCTTTCCTTTATTTCGTGGCAGTCCTACCAGCAGTGCAGTGTGGTCAGGACTGCACTATTCTTGATTTCTAGTGTTGAATGGTGTTTCTCTGTGGCATGGAGTGTAAGTGAGTTTGGTTATTGGGTGTGTGTATGCCGCCGTGTCAGTGTGTGAGTACTCCCAACACCTGCCTATATAAGGTCCCACAGTTGACGGTGCATGTCAGAGCAAACTCCAAGCCATGGGGTCAAAGGAATTATCTGCAGACCTCAGAAACAGGATTGTGTCAAGGCATATCAATCAATCAATCAATCAATATTTATTTATATAGCGCATTTCACAACTAGTTGTCACAATGCGCTTCACAGAAAAAACCCAGCCTAAACCCCCACAAGAGCAAGCCAGAGGCAACAGTGGCAAGGAAAAACTCCCTGAGGTAACTAGGAAGAAACCTTGGGAGGAACCAGACTCAAGGGGGGAACCCATTCTCCTCTGGTCGGCTCAGGGTCTAGATCTTAATGACCAGCATGGTCAAAACTGACTGCCAATATCCATGATAGTAGAAATTGCAGCAGCTAGATGACAGTCCAGATATGGTGGCAATGATGGTTGGGAACCGGGTGCCGATGGCGGAAGGATCAGCTGGCAGCGGTGGTGGGGAGGGAGGGGCAAGCGGCGACGGACAGGAAGCTGGACAGCAACTCTCGAGATGCGGGGGATATGCCAAGAGGAATGGGCAAAAATGTCCAGAAACAAGTGTGCCAAGCTCGTAGCTTCTTTCCGCCTTGAAGCTCCTTGAAGCTGTAATTGCTGCCAAAGGTGCAGCAACCAAGTATTCGGCTAAGGGTGTGTACAGATATGTAACCCCTAAATAACCTATTTCAGTAAAATAAAATAGCATATTTTAAAAAAACCTGTTTTCACTTCGTCATTATTGCCTATTGTGTGTAGATGTTTGAGGCAAAAAATTAACTCAATCTATTGTAGTATAAGTCTGTAACGTAATAAAACGTGGAGAAGGTGAAAGGGGTGTGCAGACTTTCCGGCTTGACTGTATCTAGTTGAGCTGATCATTAATAGAATCAGGTGTGCCAAATTAGGGTTGAAATGAAAACCTACAGGACCTGGTAGATCTCCAGGAACTGGGTTGGGCAGCCCTGCTTCAGAACAATCACTGGTGCATCTAGCAACATCAAAACCAAAGGCTGTTCCTCTAAGAAATATTTGTATGCATGTGATTCTGCCCCCTGTGTTGGATTTAAATTTGCATGCAAGTGCATAATCCAATTTAATGGATATTAAACATTGTCATATATAATACCTGGGCAATACAATATTCTTCTGGGCCACTTTTGCCTGGCATTTTGTATTATTATACTCACAATCATAAAGATTAGCAGTCCTCTTAAAATTCCAATTAGTACACAATTACACATCTAGTATCATCAGACAGAAGTATATATCAGCCTTTTGTAACATTTATAAATTAATGTGTTTCATTATTCCATTCCAAGTTTGGCTCCACTGAGTAAACAACTTGAAATACAATCATTGGAGGTCTCATATGCATATGAATTATTAATGTTAATGTATCAGCTGGTACCTTGTAATAAGACAAGTGCATTGATCCCACCTCTGAGGTAATGTAGTTAACTCAAGAGGCTGAAAATATTTTTAATTGCCAACTGCAATATTCAAAATTCTATTTTAAAATGGCTCAAACAAACATACACATACAGGCATCCCTGTGTTTTTTATATGATAGAATTGCCTCTGGCAGGTACAGTACACAGGTTAGTGAATGTGCCCCTCAACCATCATGTCAGAAACACATTGATGCTAGACAGCCATCACAGACAAATCACATTTTTAGGCAAGCTATGGTAAAGACAACAGTTTCCAAACAAATGTGTTGTAGTGGCTTCAAAACAGGGATGGAACTAACATTGCAAATAAGTATGACTGTAAAATCAAAATGGCTTCTGAGATAGTTAAGCACATAGTGGACATGGTAGACTACTTGTATTCATTACAACTATGGTTGCAAACGGGCGGAAATTTACCATGGAAAGTTACCATAGAATTTTGAAGATTTTGACCAATCTTTTTTGTGCAAAAGTTAGTCTATAACATGGAACTTAAATTTAGTTGGAAAATACACAACTGCAATTCTAGATCTTGCAGCATGCTTTGGTTAAACCCTGCACTGGGCATTCTTCCATAGAGTACTCAAGTGATTACGTCACACTGGTTCGGAAGTGACTTCCCCATTCATTTAGACCATAGACATTAACTAAAACTTACTTTTAAACAATTTCTAGTGATTATGTCTCACCATAAATTTCCTGGATTGTTCAATATAACAAAATATGGAGTTTTTCTGGACCAGCTTTGAGTATATTTTACGTTTTAGTTTTGTGAATATACCAGCGCTGTCACTGTTTACAAACTCAACGTCCCATAATTCCCTCCGGACGGTTCAATGAAGTAAAATGTCAGAATTAGCAAGGTGGTATGCCCTGCCAAAAATGTCCAGACGAGATGATGATATCTGATTGGCCGAGAACCGCCCGTGCATTGCAGTAATGGATATGTAGTCCGTTAAAGTGGACTACAAACCGGACTACAAATCATGAATCATTACTTAAAATAAAAAAAATTGGAACATTAAATGTATGCTCTATATCTTTATACCACACAGGCTAATCCAGGAATGTTTCAGCTCATTCTATAAACCAGATTTCAAGAAATTGCAGATAGTCTCCGAAGTCCATTCTATCTGTCATAGGGAATTTACTTCCGAAACCAAACTCCGCCCACGTCTGATGTACTCACTTGAGTACTCCATTACATGTGCAGTGCATTTTTTTAATCACATGCACAGATAATTCCGAGCATCCTGCACACTACTGCAGGGCCCTCTGCATGCACTGTGCATTCTTCCATCACATGTGCAGTGCATTCTTCCATCACATGCAGACATAATTTCCAGCATCCTGCACACTACAGCAAGGCTATTGAGGCCACACTACTGCATTTGAGCCCAAGGACTGCAATATTTATTTTATTCAACATTCATGTTTTTTGTTCAATGAAATAATTCATTAAAGTTCTACTCACAAATGTTTGCATGGATGTCTGCTTATGACAAAACAACATGTTTATATTTATGTCTGCATATGACGAGGTAAATACAGCTAGTACAAATAACGCCAACATTTGCAGTTTATTCCCGTTAATTCCCATAGAAAGTTTCCACCTTTGAATATTCCCAGAATTTTGCAACCCTAATTACAGCACACAAAAAGTATTGAATAGTCTTCCTATAACTTCAGCAATCTCTTATTCAAGTTTTCATGAAGACATTTTTGTAAATCTAGACTGATACTGTGATCCAGCCAACATTACATTATATTTATCCATTTATTAGGTGCATTTTTATCCAAAGAAACCTAGACAGATTCATATTTATATCTATTTATTTTACCTACAACCCATTTATGCAGCTGGATATTTTTACTGAATCAATTCAGGTTAAGTTCATTGCTCAAGGGTACAACCGTACAAGGACAGCTGTAACTCAAATCCATCAAAGTTTACCCATCACCTTCATTTGTCTAACATCAATCAAGCTATTTTGCTTATACATCAATGCTCTCCACTTAAAATCATTGTAAAGTTGTCTTTCCTTTATGACTGGCATTACATCAGGACTAGCACTATAAGAGCACTTATAGTCAAGCAAAGCTATGTAATATACAACCTTTTTTATTTTCTATTTCTGATTTCCCATACCGGTTTTAAACTTCACAAACTTTTACTGACCACAAGCTCTAAAATTACATGGTTCATCACAGATTTTTAATATTTAGGGATAAAAGGCTAGTCAATTGGGAGACGCACAAAAATGAAATGGGCAGTGTCAAAACTTTTCTATTACAATAGTTTTGTGTCAGTTTAAACTTTTGGGGTCAATTTGACAGGAAACATAAAAGACATCAGAAAATGTCAGAATAATATTAGGGTTAAATCCCTTTCTGGAAATGCCATGGATTTTAAGGAATTATGATTCAAATGAATAGTGCTGAGTGATTACATGTAGTCTTGCTTAATACAATTGTTGTGAACTTGAATCATGCGGGTACAGTATTAAAAAACTGCTCTCAAATCCTTGCATGAGCACTTACTTAAACTTCACTGGTAGGTTGTCATAATTAGAGAGAGGTTAATCAATACAATTACAATATAACATGTTAAATCTAATTTTTATTTCACGCAAATATAGAGAACAATATAATCGACCAACTATATCATACTGTACTGTCATGCTATTGTAATAGTTATATTTACTGTACTCTGTAAGTGCAGACGTTTCATTCTCCTACATTCAGTCTAATTAAGTTGATCATGTTTATGATAAAAATTTTGAAGATGCAATCTAAGCACAGAGATTCTGCAGTGTCCATTATGTGGACACACATGATTCATGTGTATTATACTTGAAATTAATCTAATTTAAATAATGAGGAGTGCCAACACATTACTATTCTATTTAAACTGTTTTAACCCTTTCACGCACTACAGTGGACAGGCTTTTCGAAGTGTATTTTAACATAGTCAAAAATATTTGTGATCTCCAAAATACTTGAGAGCAGATTCTTTGCACCTTTGCCTAAGGTTTGATATGCTCCATCTTGTTACATTTGATTGGCTTTTCTTGTGTAATTTTTCCTTGTGTAATTTTTGCGTAATTTTAATATAATTACAAAAAGTTAACATGAAAATGTGTTTTCTTGTCCATATTAACAGTGTGTGTAGAAAGGCCTGGCAGCAGGACATTAAAAGGAGGTTTGTGGAATTGAAAAAAGAGTGGTCTTGGACCAATCAGGACACATGCAAGAAGCATCCCTACATTTCCTAGATTTTTCCCCACGTGTACATTATACACAGTACCTGGGTAAGCTCCTTGTTCTCCATCGGAGTAATTTAATTGTGTGAGGAGTCATAAGGTGAGAAACATAGTCACAGAATAAATGAAAAGATGATAATAGCCTCACATAACTGAAATTTCCCACACCACGTTAACGGACAATTTAAAGTTAATTAACACATGGCAAACTGTTAAGAAAAAATTTGACAAGTGAAAATGTACCCGCCTGTGCACAAATTACACCTAGAGTTCAGAAGTTTATTGTGAAAAAGTTTCTGAAAGTAAAATTTAAAAAATGCAATGAATTGATGTGCCTTATCAATAGTAGATCTGAAACACTGTTGGAAGCCTAAAGGTGTGTGTGTTGGTTTTCGTTCCGACCACAATTGCAATTCCAGAATTGTAACAAGCTGTTAATTTTTCTTAATTGGGTGCTTTTTATGTTTACCCACTTAAGCCACATTATGCCAGAAATAGGTATTCATATATGTATAATAAATGTCCCATGTTCACATTGTGCTTATTGAGCTATATTACAAACAATTTCATTAATAGAGGTAAAATAAATTAGTTAACTGGTTAAATTAAAGACTGAGGTGAATCAACGGGCTTTTCATTTGGGAAAGTGTGGACACCTGGCCACTAAAACTAACCATTTGGTAGATAATGAAGAATTCAAAGACAAAGCAAAGATACTGAGCCAAACCTGCATTGTGTTAATAAGCTTTAAAAAAAACATGTTCACCAACCTAATTAAGAGCGTATTAATTCACTCCAGCCTTTAATCAGTTAAAAACTTTTTTTTACCTTTTTTATGTAATTGTTTGCAATGTAGCTCAATAAGCACAATGTTAAAGGGTAAGTACACCCCAGATAACTTTTTTTCCCCACTGTAAATGTGTTTGTATGCCTACCTTATAATGAAACGTATTCATCCATTCCGTTATTTCAACAATTCTCAAATAATATTGTATATCATAAGAAATGCCCCTGCCCCAATCGCGCTATAATTGTACCTCTTTGGAGCTACCTTTACGTAATATGGATAATTGTTGTCGCCCACAATGGAAACAGCCGGCACCTGATTGGTTAGACTCGCTACGTTACTTTCCTTTCGGCTCCACGTTTTTAAACCGGAAAAATATGGCGTCCTGTTCAACTCTCTTATTCCACCTAAATAGTCCACTAAAATACGTTTCTGAAAATATTTGAGGTGAGAAATAGGCCATTCAGTTGCTGAATCTTGATTCATATTTGATGTGCAATGTCTAGTTTGACAATTTTATCAGAGTTAAAAATAGTACAAAATAATTTGTACATTGTACATTAATTTATGCAAATGACGATGGACACAGCTCTTTCGCCCCACCCCTCTCCCTCGCTCATCGCACAAAGTATTTTTCTAAATTGTGTAGTAGGCGGAGACAGGCTGAGACAGTGGGTGTACTTACTCTTTAACATGGGAAGTTAATTCTACATCAGGGAAGGGGAAATCTAGGCCTCGTGGGTTGCTATGCATGCAGGTTTTTGCTGCCACCAGTTAACCTGGTTCAATCAACTAATTAGTTATATACACCAACACAGATTCACTCGTAAATTAGACCACAATGAAACGCTACAATACATGCATACAGGCACAGGAACATTCATCAGCTTCTATTCATATCGTGCAATGTTGCTAAAATATCAGGTAATGTAAATTATTGGACTCATAAAATAATTGGTAATTAGTGGCAGCAAAAACCAGCATACATACTTTGAATTGCCCGGTTCTACTTGCATAGCGATTCCTGGCATAATGTGTATTAAGAGGGTAAATTATTTATCTAATTACAAAAAGCACCTAATAAAGACAAATTAACAGCTTGTTAAAATTCTAGGATTGCAATTGTGGTCAGAACACAAACCAGCATAGGGGGGCCCCAGGGCCGACGTTGGGAACAGCTGCTCTATAGGCTCATCCGTGGGGGCCTAGGGCATTGGTCCCCAACTCTTGTTCCTGGAGATCAACCATCCTGCAGGTTTTCATTTAAACCCTAATTTAGCGCACCTGATTCTAATTAGCAGCTCAATGACATCTTTAGCTGTTGAATGAGGCGTGCTTTGTTAGGATCGGAGTGTGTTTGATGCATTTACTTTTGTGTAAAAAAAGGTGTAAAATGGTAATAGATTGGTAGTCATTATGTGATTATCAGCTTTTCACATTAGCTTAGAGAAGTCATGTAGAAGACATCGCTTGTGTACAGCACATTAGATGCTTTTGATTGTAGTTATTTGCAGATATTGCACATTAACAGTGATAAACGAGAGTAACATTGAGCAAGAGTTTATGAGAGGAACTTAGAAATAGAGAAAGTTTTTTAGCTTATTGTGTACTTGCATTTATTAGGCTTGAGCTCCATGGGAAAAGACTATTAATGAAAGATATAAAGGCTATGCAGATTGTTTGAATCAATTTTTCCAATTATAAATGCAGGGGAAAGGCTAATAGGGAGTGCCCAGTCAAACAGAAAATTAACTGTGCAGAAAAATAAATTTCCGTTTTGTTAATCTGAAATCTGCATATGTGCAATTGTAACTCCACTACCGAAAGGCTGAGAAAATAAAACATTAATGAGGTTGACAATGCATGCCAGTTTTATTCCAGCTATATCTGAAAACAAACTATTACTACTGTACATATAAATTCAGATGTTCATTGTCAAAGAAAGAAAAGGAAAATTTAGGCTGCACTGTGTGCTGTATATTAGCTTTTGAACTAATGTTAGGTTCAAAGGAAAAATTATAAACCTCATCACAAGGTTGTGACAGATTTGTTGTGTCATATATATATAAGTCTCATAAATCATGATGCATCTTATCTACATACCTGAATTGCGGTTGACTGTATTGCACTGAATTAGTTCAGCTCCTAGCTACCTATTAGATGCTTTTCTTTCAGCTGGGGATTGTGTGCCCTCTTGTGCCCCTGTCATCTGTCGTGTTATTCGTTGAACTGTATTGCACTTATTTTGTTCTCCATTTACATGCCACCCTGCAGGCAACATTTTATTTTACTGCTAAGCTCTCAACAGTGAGACCTGGGGTGTAGCACACATTGCTGAACAATTGATTTTACTGTAATTCGATTATTATTATTCAGAGCATTGGTTCATTCACATGATTTTTGGCATAGCTTTCCCTAACATGGTTTATATGATGAATCTACAATGCTGCCTTCAAAAGATGCACCCTCCCTAAGGCAAGCTACACAAAAACACATATTGTGCTTCAAAATAAGTTTTGTGTCGAATATTAATGAACTATTAAACAGTTAAATTCCTATCTCACCAGCAGCTGAAGTTAAATTAATCTATTTTAATATGTGTTAGCAAATGTGTTTGTTCTAATCATTTTGTAAGTCTGTTTTTCCGTTTAATTTGAAACCACATTTTCTTATGTGGGAACAATCAATCTGAATACCAAATCTTTCTTATGTAAATCTCAAATAAGAACATATATTTTAAAACAGAAAGATTCAAATTTACGATAGCCTTTTTTTCTAAAATTTGTTAATGGCCAATTCGGACGAGATAAAGTAATTTTTACTGGTACAGGAGCGACCGATAAAAGTTACAGACATGGTAGACTAAAATAACGGAAATCCTCAAGTAATAATTACATCAGGCTACCCCACCTACCCCAGTAAAACGTATTCCGTCCAAATAGGGCTTTAGACTATATTGCTAATGACATTTAATTAGAATCTTTCAGGGACGTTCAAGCAACGTCCCTATCTGGTTATGATATGACGTTGTGCTCATAACATTCATGGGACATTCAGGAGCATTCCTGCAACGTCTGTAACTGGTTACAATATAACATCATGTGATGAATGTCTGCGGGAGGTTACTAGAAGGTCCCGGGAACGTTTTCTGTGACGTCCACGTAACATTTAGAGAACCCTACAAAAAGACGTCAAGGCGTGATGACATTTCGAGACGTTTAGGGGACGTCCCGGGGAACTAATTTTGTTAGTGGGGACATAACATGCAGGAAATGCAGAATTCTCCTGTCACACGAGCTGTTAAAGTTTAAGCCTATCTGCATCAGATGAGCGCATTGCCTCAATCTACCAGGCACTAGACTGCGACATTTCTCGCAACTTGGAAATACATAAAATAATTCTTGTATTTCGTCATTTTTTTGGTGTTCTGTGCGTGCGGGAGGTGGTTTGAAATTACCTGATCCACTAGTGAGGGAAAGAGGTAGTTAGGAATCTATACTCTGACACAGTAAACTGCCAACTGAAGCTGTTGGGGGTCCCACCCGTTTATGGTCCCACCAGGCAACTGGGTCAGGACGTTGAGAAATACATTTCGCATTGCATATGAGCTGCACAGATATGACAGCCCTTTCTATGTATATTTTGCAAACGTATCTTCAGATGGAGCCTTGAGGCTAGGTTTGTGCAGTACAGTTACGGCACCAATAACATTGGACAGGTTGGCAATTTCATAAAAACCCGAAAACGACTAACCAGTCATACATAACTCTGAGCCAAATAGCTTTTGCACGATTCTAAAGATGCATTTGGTTCTCTCCTAAGCAGCCAACATCAGAACAACAGTACAAGGTCAGCCATTTCAACGCTGGCATTACAGACCTAGCATATTTAACTCATACAACATTTTAATTTAATCAATTCAGAAAAATGGTAGCCTACTGAGAGAATTCATTAAGTTATGGATCTAATTAAATACATTCCTAGCCTACAATTGATTAATAGGCTTAATCTAAAGTGCTTGCCTTTTAGTCAAGTATTATATTTGCATTGTGCACTTCAAAGGCTACATTTAGTCTTGTGAATTTAATTGAAAATAAAAATAAATTCACAGGCCTATTCTAATTGACATTCAGAAGCTACATTTAGTGGCATTTTGAATTTATCATTTTGATGCAGTATGCGTGGTCCTGAGCAGGTGTATATTTTGTTTGTACTTACAAACTAATCTCAGATACGAAAACGTAGATGAATGCCAAAATACGGGCAAAATTGCTGAGACGAACAATTTACTTATGAATTTGTTCTGCTAACATTTCATGAATGAGGCCCAATGTTGCTATAAAAAACTAAGGGCCTGATTTACTAAGACCTTTAGCACACAGCATTACATTACATGACATTAAAATCTGACAAAGGACAACTTTCTCACAACGTAGGAGCTATCCCTAGTGATGAACATAGAATACAGTCGGCTCTACATTAAATTAGCAAAAAAACACAAATAGAAAATAAAAGATAAACAGGAAGTACATACTATTTAATTGGCCCTATATAGGTAGTTAGTCATGGTGGAGTCTGAAAAAGTTTGTTTTCAGACCACGACGGAAAACAGACAGTGTTTCAGCTGAGCGCAGCAGAGTGGAGAGTTCGTTCCACTACTGGGGTGCCAGGGTGGAGAAGCTCCGCAGTCTGGACGAGCAAGAGCCGTTAACACAGAGGGAGGGAAGTGCAAGTCGCCCTGCAGCAGCAGAGCGAAGTGGTGGATCAAGTCCTGTCTTATTAGATGCTTTGAACAATAAAATACAGCCCAGCATTTTTTGTTTTGTCAGTTTAGTATTACGCAAACAACTACAGAAAATTAATGGTTACATAAGTAACCGTGGTTCTATGAATACAGTCAACACGCCACGGTATGGGTCATCCTCGCCGAGAGAGTGAATAGCAAATTAACCACCACTACAGGGCGGACACCACAAATAATCTATACCGTAAGTATGGTGCTTGTCCGCCTCCCATTCTCTTAAGGACATAGAATTCCCCGCATGACCACACTGTGTGGCGTCAACCATATTCATAGAACTGAGGTTACCTATGTTACCAACACGCCACGGTATAGGTCAACAGTATAACAAATAAATGCATGCAGGGGATGTAGTGGGGTACAAAATATATTAACTTTATTAGACGCCTGTTTTTTGGAGCAATTGTTTAGGCATTAGGCAGCTACACCCGAGTGGAGTGAGCCACCACCCCTGTGGACTATGATGGGGACAGACTCCTGTGGGCCAAATGCAGTTTAGATAAGGCCCGGCCCTGCATAGGTGCTCCATAACCAATAAAAAGAGCAGAGAAGCCGCCCAACTACTGCCGCCCAACCGAATACAGGAGGGCAGTACTGACAGGGTGCGTACAGGAGTGCTGTATTGACAGTGCATTCAGCTTGCTTACATGCTGCACAATGCAGAGGCAATAGCTAGCAGGAAAGCAGTTTTTTAAAAAATTTTAGGGAGAGATGTGTCAAACTGAGATTGGCCAAGGGTTCAAGGGCGGCTCAGTGAGAGCGTTAGACTGGCGATTGTGAGGGTGTGATCCCACCCTCAGGCCATTCATATGCCCATGGCAGTCAAAGATGGCTGATAAGTAACCTCACAGCATAGACTCCACCAACCCTTCTTCCAAAGAGGGATTTAAGGAACACTCACATGACTGGAATGCCACGTAAGACTGGGTCAGACCCCTTAGCATGGCACCAGCAGCTGAATCTGCTCCACTTCCCAGCATACAGCGCCCTTGTAGAAGGGGCTTTCAATGCCTGAAGCGTCTCTATCACACTGGATCTAGGCGCTGCAGCGACCTCCATCCAGGGCCTAAATCGTGCAGGCTGCAAATCCAAAGGTTTGGATACAATAGCAGGCCCTGACCCTGCAACAGCATATCCATTCTGGCAAGCATCTGCCTCAAGCACCTGGAGGCACCCCACTAGCAACTCCCCCAAGTCTATCATGCGTGTCTGATGGGGCCAGTTTGGGGCTGCAAACGGGACACTTGCTAAGTCCCTGATCCTTGCCAGAAGCACTGGCAGGAAAGGAGAAGTCGGAAAGCATAAAGCAGAGCTGGAGGCCACTGGCTCGCTAAGACTTCCATGCCCAAGGTCCCCACTGGGCCCACCCTGGAGTACCATGGGGGATAATGAGCATTGTCTGCTGATGCAAAATGTCTCCTCTGGACAACAGATAGGCTGGCACATTGGCAGCGCCTGGCATGTGGACTGCCCCCAGGGACACGCCGCAAGCGTGGGCCCAGAACGGGAGTTAGAATGCTTTTGTATGTAGGGGTGGAGACTGAACGCCACCTGTTGGCTATAGTAGGAAACAACAGTGGAGCTGTCTGTTCAAATGAGATTGTTTCTGCCTCTGATTTCTGGGAGGAAATGGGTCAATGCACAAAGGACAGCCTTCATTGCTAGAAGGTTCTCTGCTCATGAGGGGCTTCAAAAGCCTTGCAGGGACTGACCCTCCCAGATGGCTGCCCAGGCAATCTCAGAGGCATCTGTGGTGATGTTCACTCTCAAACACACTGGCCCGAAGGGAAGGATTCACAGTCCGTCCTTGTGAGGCCACACCCAGTGTGCAGTCAACTACTGCTGTAATGGGTGCATGTGCAGCGGCTAAAGTGGCACGACCTGGACAGCTTCTGCTATCAAAAAAATCTCTCTGAGGGGGAAAGTGGCTCTTGCCGGCTGACTAAATGGGCCAGCACAGATTCTGAGTATTCTGTGTCCCTTCTAACTTGCGCCTTTATGAGGGCACAGATTCTCCAATCATAAAGGGACTGAGTTCTCTTACTCCCTTCCTAACAGAGGTACTTCCAGTGATCTCGATTATGGGGAGTATGTTGGAGTATGCCTCCTGTAGGTCCACCTAGGTGAATCAGTCGCCGGTGAATCATAACTAAAAACTAGTTATGTTTTATTGAGGTACAAGAGTGAAGGATTAGGCTACATATTTAGGCGTTTGTAACAGTGTGATATCAATGTTTTCATCTTAAACCAAATGAATATGCTTTATAATAGACAAAAATATTTTATTAATTTTATCACATGTTTTGGATAGGGTTTTGGACACATAGATATCTATCCCCCTATACTGATGAAAAGATTATGAAATGGTGAGTTTTATGAGCCAAAATAACATTGCGAAATATATTATTTTATGATTTACAGCAGCGCACAATTTAGCCATTTGGATAGATTTGGAGACATAATTGACAACAGGGTACACTGCCTATATTTTGCATCATAGATCTTTAGTAGTTCTGCATATCACCCTTAGATTTTGTCTTTGATCCAGGAAATGTATAGGTTTACCTGTTTCACATATGTACCTCTCAGTACTAAAGAAAAAATGTATTCTTATAAATTTTCCTAAGTTTCTTTGCATTTATGGAACTTAACATAAATTATGAAAATTAACAAATCTAAGTATTGTAAATTGTACAACTGTCTTGTTTCATTTAAGCCATTTTCCAAGTTAGTTTCTGTGATGCTCACACTTGGAGTTATAAAGCCCCTAAATAGGTGAGAATTGACCAAATTTGGCATCTGCGCAAAGGGGTTACTATTTTTGTACTGCATTGGCCTAGATTCAGTCAGCATTTTTCTGCAACTTTTAGTAACTGTTAAAGTGATATTTTCATCGAGTTAAGTTGAATAATTGATATGTAAGTAAAAATGAAAAACAGCTTCATTCAGGCCATTGTTTAATTCCTCTAAAAGTATAATTTCAAAGTATAAATTCAGAAACGTTACAATTTAAATAGAAAGATTAGGGGTGCCGCTAATAATGTGACAATGTTTTTAGTGTCACGTTCACATAAGCACTTTGAGTTCTTTAATTGTACATCATACACCTCTGGTCTGTATCAGGCTTCTCATACAATTGTGTGAAATGTAGGTTTATACAAATATTTTCTTCTTGGTATTATGGATGATGGTTTCCACCATTTAAAGTGCAGTTCAGCTTTCGGACAGATGGTGTAACAAACGGTTATAAACAACCGTTGGCTTTGGCTCTTAGAATGGCCATATCACCACCATCCAACTTTATACGGATGCCAAAAAAACAATTACTCCTGCTGTCTGGAATGCTCTCCTTGCCGCTGTTTGTTCATTACCTTGCAGACTCTTTGTTCCCTTTAAATAATTAAAAATAACAATTATTTCATTGAATTAGACAGATTCCATATCAAATCAAATTAGCAATGTAGTCACCTGTCAGGCTTACTAATAGGTTGGGACTCGTTTAAGGATTTGGACAGAAACGACTTCAGGACTTGTGGGTTACACATGAGATTCAGTGTGGACCAGGCACATGGGGGGGGGGTTGGCTGGCTTTAGGTGCCTGAGAATCTTCCACTTTAGCCCCAAGTGCCATATTGGCCTTTTTGATTTGATAAATAAAATAATTGTAATAATAATTGTATTTTTTATGTTGCTGTCAGTCATTTTCATTATCTCATTTTGGTAAAATATATTCTGTACAATAACTGGATGTTGTAAAACTGTTTTTATAGGTTGCTATGCCCTTTTCTCAAGGCCCTGGGCCCTCATTTATCAACATTTCATAGAAAAGATTTATAATTCACTCGTACAAAGAAAATGCTTGTATGTACAAGAAAGTTATTTATCAAATGTTTGTAAACGTGATAATGATGAGGGCCCTGGGGCCTGTATCACAAAGAAGCATTACTGAGTTAGCTGGATAAAGTAAAACTCGGGACAGCTGTTTTTACTTCAGTCCATGTTCCAGATTTGAGAGGGGTTTTACTCAGTGCTGTTATCCAGTTAACTCAGTAATCCTGCTTTGTGATACAGGCTCCTGGTGTTGACATATACACATAAGATTTATTTATTTTCCAGGGACAATGCACAAAAAAATAATGGACATGCATTACTGCATAATTACATTATTAATTTAAAAAAATTTAACCACGGGTCCCTATCTTGCAGACAGCGCTATGCAGCGCTAACCCAAACACAAGTGTCTTCAGCAAGTGTCTGCTAGTTTCAGACCGGCACAGGTGTCATTTTAGCGCGCAGCGCTCACGTTCTTTAACATAATTTTGTTTGTGGTCATCACCATGGAGACGCATTCGCAACATATGCTCGGGAATGTCCGTTGGATCTGCAGCAACAAAGTTTACCATCGCTCTTCACCGGAGTTGAAGATGTCGGGACTGATCCGGGAGTGCAGTCAATCTCCAAAAGGCAACCAGGGAATGGAAGGAGAAGATAACGCGGCGGAGGAGTGAGGCAACGACTGGGAAGGTTGACACAGTTCGATAGTGCAGTAACAGCATAGCCTTTTTCTTTTATTTATTTTTTTTGTTTTCAAAGAGGGCATTTCCCGATATAATTGCTGACTTGTGGCGAAAGTGCCGCCGTGGTAATAGATTTCCCTCACATCTGTCAGAGTTCTTAGAGTTCTTAGAGTTCTCAGAGAAAGAGTTCTTAGAGTTCTCAGAGAATGAGTTCTTAGAGTTCTCAGAGAAAGAGTTCTCAGAGAAAGAGTTGTTAATGCACCTGTGTCTCTTCGCGCGGCCTGCGTTTAAAAAGCGGTTCTGGTGGGTACAACTGCTCCAAGTGCGCTCCGCTTGTGCATGTGCGCTTTAAGCGAGCGCATCTGGGGCCACATGTATAAAACTCAGAGTAAAATAATGCATGAAATAATGCTCAGGGAGAAAGTTAGAAATCTGCTTTCGCAGCATTTTGCATTTTCTCCCTCTGCCTTTCTATCACGGTGTTTTTCTGCTCAGCACTGTTTATACATGTGGCCCCTGGTGTAAAACAGGCGTAAGGCTCTTTTCTGCATAACTATGCCTCTTATAACGCTAAACCCAGCTTTGGTATTTATTGCCAAAAAGATACATTTGTATCTTGTCAGACCAGAGCACCTGGTTCCAATCTAAATTCCAGTAAGATTCAGTACGTTTATGGTACGATGACAGGAGAGGCTTTCTTCTGGAAAGCCTTCTAAGTAGCTAGTTGGCATAGAGGTGGCATCTAATTGTACTTTTGGAGAACTGGTGACCCCAGGATGCAACCAAGTTCTGCTATTCTCTAACTGTGATTCTTGGAGAAATCTTTGCCTCTCAAACCATGTTCTTCACTGCAAATACATAGGGGCAAACTACACTTGCGTCTTTTTTCAGATCGGTCATCACAGCTCCAGTAGCTTTAAACTTCTTAATTATTGCATTATGGTGGAAATAGGCAATTATAGACATTATATAGCCATTGCGTGCTTTATGCATGTCAACAATTTTTTGTCTCATTACATTTGTGTCTTCTCTGATGTTGATGGATGACTAAGAGGTTTTGGTTTCTAAAGACTCAGGTGTGCTTATAAAAGTAAAATATGAATGAGAATACACTTCAATTTTGTTTGTAACTATTTCTAGCATTAACAATAATTGTGATGTTTCTTTGAGAAATTTAGTTTTTCATTGAATAATGTTACCTTAAGTTAAAGCATAGCTCTAATATATATGTAACTCATATTTTGAGTGTGAGGTGATAAACAACAAAGACATTATTTTTTTAAAGTTTTTGCTCATATTTTCCAGGGTTGCCACTAATTCTGGTGGGCACTGTATATTTGAACTGGTGTTTAATGGTGTGTGCCATTGTAATATAACTTTGTATTAGGCACACAAACAAACAGCCATACCATACAGAACAATAAAAGGAAAAGGATCTTTGTAAACAAACACTATGCAGCCTGAAATGTAAATAAATAAATAAATAATTATCTGGAGCAGACCATTTTCAGAATTGATTATGACATGTTATAAAACCAAAACAATATGTATTGGCCCTTTGAATGCATTTTATTGGGTTATGTCTATTATGCTATCTGCTTAATGTAGTGTTACTGTGCATAATGACTCTACATTACCTACTGCTATGTATTCCTTTATTAATATATTTGCACATAGTCACTGGTGAAAGAGACATTTTCACTGCTTCTCTAGCACCTCCTTTTTTGAAGCCTGAAAATAAAATTGTTACTGTTCTTGAACCCCTTTGATTACAGGCATAATCCACAAATGCAAAGAAACGTCAGAAAAATGTAATGTAATACAGAGAGCTACATATGTGAAACAGGTAAATCTATACATTTCTAGGATCATAAACTCTGACCACAAGTGTGAAAAATCTGAGGATGATATGCGGAATTACTAAAGATGATGCAAAATATAAGCAGTGTATCCTGTTGTCCATTAGTGTCTCCAAATCTATCCAAATGGCTAAACTGTGCACTGCTTTAAATCATAAAATGATGATATACAGTGAGCACCATAATTCATTTGACAGTGACACATTCTTTGTTATTTTGGTTCTGTACTCTAGCACTTAGAGCTTGAAAGGATACAATGACAAGGTGGGTGAAGTGTGGACTGTCAGCTTTAATTTGAGGGTATTTTCATCCATATCGGATGAACCGTTTAGAAATGAGAAATTATAGAACTTTTTTTACATACCCCCGTCCCCCGTCCCCCGTCCCCCCCGTCCATTTCTGGGCATCAAGAAAAATTGTACAGTTTAACATAATGTATTATTATTTATTAGTATAATATTTTTTAAATATTTGGTTGCATATGCTTTGCATGCCATGACTTCCTGATGTTTGTGACCCAACAACATATAAATGGTTGGCGAAATGGCTGTATCATGGGTCTGAGGTATCAAATGAGCCTTTATGCAGTAGATATGGATGGATCACTTTAAGGGTTGTTTCTCCTGACAAACATTAATATTGAACTCTGGAAAAATAAGTCAGGAGAAGAAACCCTTCAAGTCATCCATCCATATCTACTGCATATCTGGCAGCAGAGTGATGGTTTAAGGCTCGTTTGATACGTCAGACTCTTGATGATTTAAAGCCATTTAGCCAACCATGTTCCAGTGTAATTTACAGCTAAATCTAGTCCCACCCCCCAATTCCCATAGAGATCCATTCAAATGCAGAGAGGTTATAGTATTACTTGTGGGAGTACCAGAAAATAAGATATCAAGAGTTTTTTTGATATTGTTGGGTCACAGAAATCAGGAAGTCATGGCATGCAAAGGATATGCAACCAAATATAAAAAATGATGACTTTATTCTACATTATGTTAAACTGTGGATGAAAATACCCTGAAATGAAAGCTGACAGTCTGCACTTCACCCACATTGTCATTGTATCCTTTCAAGCTCTAAGTGCTAGAGTAACAAAAATAACAAAAAATGTGTCACTGTCCTATTAATTATGGTGCTCACTGTATATCATCATTTTATGATATAAACAATTTAGCCATTTGGATAGATTTGGAGAAAACTCCCCTGTTTGACGAGTGACAACTTGCCCGGGGCGAGCGGGCGAGGTTAATTTAATGCCTTGTGTTTCAGTGAAACAGACCCACCACTCCTGGCTCTGATCTCTCATCCATGAGTCCCTCTGCACAGAAGTAGCAGCCATGACCGTACAAAAAACTAAAACCGTGGCTCTTTTTCACCTTCTCGCCCTTATCATTAGCTGACTGCACTGCACATCAACTTAACGCAGATTAACGCAGAAGCCCTAACTTTGGTGACTTCCATTTTGTTGTTGTTTATTTCTGTAACTTAGGCTAAAGTGCGTGACAGGTGTGATGCCTTTTGTTAGTTTTAATTTGCACATGCAGGTCATTTTGGGAAAGCAATCAGTTCACACTGGTATTATATATGGACCACATTAAAAAATCAATGTGAACAACCAAAACACAAAGTGTGAAAGTAGCCTTAGGTATTATGTTCTACATGTGTAATGAGTACAAAACACATGGTATATTTGTTGTTGTCAATAACAGGTATAAGTCACTCGTTTATTGCTTGAATATGTTAGTTATGTCATGTAATTATTGGACCATCACAGTAAATTTGGACCCATCTCTACAAACAAAAGTTTCCAAATGCACAAGTTGTCAGGGGTGATTTATCAAGGGCGAGGTGTATATACATTAATTTTGGTACGGTTTAGTTTTATAAAGCTGCTATCAAATGGAGGAATGATGGATGGCTTGTCATACAAGACATGATTATGCATTACATTAAATAAATAACCCCATCCCCCAATACTGCACCATTCTACATAGCCTTTGGTAATACATGTGATTGTGGCTACTTTAACTTTAACAGTACTGTTAATTTTGTGTTAGTACATTAGTTATTGGTTTTTTAAGACTAAAACATTAGTTCATCTTAGTTCATGGAAACACATTACTAAGGATGAAAAGATCCTGCAGTCTGCCTGCTATACACATCGGTAAATTAATTGTAATCTTTAAACAAAGAATTGTAACATCTCCCAACTAGTGCTGCCACTGAAAAACTTTCCATTTATCTTCTGTCAATGTACTAATTATGTAACATATTCCGTGTTTCTCATTGAATCATGGCGCAGAAAATATAGACAGTCCAAGCAAAGAAGTGTATATTAATATATATATGCAGTTCATAAAAGCGTGGCGATACATCTAGGCCTCCAGATTGCATCGTGGCATGGGCTTGAACTAGCAGAGGGTCAGGGCTAGAACTAGCAGAGGGTCAGGGCTAGAGCTAGCAGAGGGTCAGGGCTAGAACTAGCAGAGGGTCCGGGCTAGAGCAGTGTGTGTACTCAAGGTGGGGAAAGGAGCAGAAGCCCCAGGGAAAATAATGGATGTAAATGGATTAAGGGAACCATTTATTGTTCTCTGGGGGAAAAAAGGAAGAAAAAACATTGATCAGATCAAGTATTTAAAAAAACTTTGTACATATTTATTGTGTGTTTGTTACATTTAACAAAAACATCCCTTGTGGGTTTATAGAAGGGAGAGATTATGTTTACAGAGCTTAGATATTTTTCAAAAAGCATGATTTCTACATTATTTTGTACACAAGTTCAGTTCTGATATTTTATGAGGCCTTCTATCTACCTTTTGAATTCATCTAGATTAAATCTGTGTTTAACAACACTCAAATCTATTGTGGGTTTTCTGGCATATTTATATATGTTATATGTTCCATTATTAATGGCATCATTCCATTTACTTTTAAAACATCCTGAAGGGGGGGGGAGTTTGACAATAAGATTTGTGAAAATGGGAATGCATACATTATCTCTTATTCTAGAGAATAGGGAGTTCACTTCTCACAGAATGTAATCTCACACTTTATATAATCAGTAAGAATGCTCAGGGAGGAGATTCACTTCTGGGAGACACCCTATGCATATGTAATAGCATCTGAAACTGGACAGATGTATTCATTTATCATGGTCATTGAGTTACTATGGCAAAAACACTATGTACTTCACTGAAACCCATTCATCTTCCATTCTGACTAGCTTGTGTCTTTTCCAGAGTTAAAAGGCGCCTACCTTCTAGACAATATTGTATCACCTTTTCAAAACAGAAAACATGCCCTGGTTTTTATTTAATTGCATTAGTATTTCGTTGTTAAATAGTTTACAGTCAAATTGTTGTAGATGATGGCTGTAAGGTAAACAATTTTCCCAGAAAAAAAAGCAATAAGCACTCTAAAAATCCAAGTGAACGATGTGTATTCCATGTATCTATGAATGATGCACATCACGACAGAAGTGCAGAAGTGCATACTGGCATCGTCATCCATGTTGTTAGCTGTCATGACCAAGGGGGAAATGAGCCTTCAAAGACTGATGTACTACACGACAGAGCTCTGAAACTGAAGTAATTGTTTACCCAGACAGATTGCTCTGCTACAACAGGGGGGAACGTGATCAATCAGATGACCAGGAAGAACAAGATGTTGGGTGCCCGGAGGTGACACCCAGCAAGGTAATGTAAATAAGCTTGTTCACGACGAGTGCTTTGCGTGTCAAACTTGTTTCCATCGACTGTCAGCTGAGACGGAGGTGTTGGAAGTGTTGAAGGTTTCAATTGTGCTTCTAAGGCCTTGCAAGGAAATAATCCCATTTGGGGGTAATTTGGAAACTCATATAATGTGATCACTAAAGGTCTGAGACACTACCGCTTGCAAAAGCCTACAAATGCAGGGCAGAGAGATATGTCATTGCATAGCACAAGTCTACCATTTCAGATTTTTTTTTTAAACATGCATGGTGACCTGGGTTTGTGTGAGAAATGCATCGATGTACATAAGAGATTATTATGTAAGCAGTAAGTATGAATAGCCAAATTTAATAGTTCACTAATTCAGTTTTTACTTCTTCAGTTTGGCAGAGATGAGATTACTAAACAACAACCACATGTATTAAACCTAATAAATATCTAAAAACATGACAGACACAACACTAAATAATAAGCATTGATAAAATAATAAGTTATTATTTTGGAGTTAACAGGAGAGTGTGAACTTATCTTACACTTCCTTTCTGTTTATTCATGTTCTGCACCTCATTAGCTGTGAGGTGAGCATACTTCATATTTATGCTGGGCATTATCACAATATTCCAAAATAGTGTAGCAAAGATGCTCATAACTGTTAGGAATGCAATTATAACAGGACACATTTTCAGATATTTAGATAAGATAGACATATCTTAAATCATAGGTAATTAGACCAAGGGTGTTTATAGTTATATGTATCACTATCATGACATCCTCTAGCAGTCCTCACCCCCTACATTAATCCTGCTCAGCTCCCATGCCTTGGTGCTCATGGATTACTATAGCCTCCTCATGACTCTCCCCTCCCCCTTTTATTCTATCCTGGAAAAGGAGATACTGCTCACTGTGACTAAAATGTTTAAGTGAAACGTGCATTTTAGTAAGGGGTAGAAATTGGCATGAAAATGAAAGCAAATTCCCAAGGACAAGTATTTCCCCTCCCAGAATGTTTTCTCATCTGTGTCCTTGACTCCTTGGTCTGATTTTAATATTCCATCTCTGAAAAGGGAAGGATAATATTATGTGCATATTGCATGATCTACCTGTGCCATATCACACATCAACGATTAAAGTGAAAAGTATTCTGCAGTTAATTTTTATCAAATAATTCAGCAATAATGGATTTCCTTGTTTGCTTTTTTCCTAGCATCCCATGCACTTTCTTGTTTGCTTGCAAACATCTTCTCAGGCAGAAAGGGTTGAATGACTGCAAGCTAAAACTGGTCACTGACCACCCTTATACTCTTTCACACACAAAACCCAGGATTGAGACGGGATATTGAACACGGGTTCAACCGGCGTTTGACCCATTCACACCACACTATGGTCACGGGTATATACCGGGTCCTCACACAAGACCCGGGTCCACAAGTTTAATTCTGTACGCATTTCATTTTTTCCTGCTATTACAGGTAGTTTGGTAGCTGGCTAGCAAATACAATGTAGTTTGCCATCACACTGGCTTAACCCAGTATGTTCAATGCTGAATCAATAGCCCAATGATGTGTGCTAAATCTTTCTAATATTTTATGTAAAAACATGTTAAGTAATGTATAATTTGTTATTGAACTCATTCAATGCCAGAGTGTTCCAGAACACAAGTACCTCCAGTGCCAAGTAGGGCTGGGCGATATCTATTAAAAATAATATCACGATACTGTCATGTGAAACATCATGATTTACGTTACTATTGCCCCACTCCCTGGAACAACACCTCCATTTTTTTTGGACTGCAGTAGAACCTCTACTATCCGACACCCTCGGGAATCAGTGGTGCTGGAAAGCGAGATTAGTGTGCCTATACCAATTGTTGTTAAAAAAGTGAATGAATTTGAAACTTTTTTATATATATATTCAGCTAGTATGTAAAAATGCAGCTTTCTTGCATTGATCTTGATGTGCTTGGTGTGCATGCTGGCAGTGACCATGTCTGTTCCGCTGGCTGCCTGTTTACATGCTTCTGAACCCCAAGCCTCTTCGGTCATCTGTGGTGCTCTGATTGGCACACTCCTGTTGGCAGTGACCCCATTGGCATTCAGGACTACAGCTGTTTCACTAGCCATGTTCTTCATCAGTCTTCTTTGACCTGGGCTGACTAGGAATCAGATGGAATCAGCAGTGTGCTGCATCATGGCTCATAAAACTGTGTTAAGCATTTTTGAAAGAACGGACTGCGATAGACTCATCAAACCCCCGCAACTCTATTACAAGAAACTCTCGTTCAAGACGGAGCGTGCACTCATGACCTTCAGGAGCCGTAGGAGTGCATGCTGGTGATTGATACGGCTAACCTGCTCATCAGACAGTAACTTGCACAGATGATAGATGGCAGCTTTGTTTAACTGAATATGTTTCATGCACTGGGCATCTGTTACAACCATCCCATCCAGGCAAGGCCAGTGCAACTTTTTTTTTTAAAGCCAAAAAATCTTGAGCAAGGCATAATAGAGAGCACAAGGTGTTAGACCACTGTGCCTGAGCCATGGCAAAATACATTGATCCAGGAGGAAAACACATGATCCTTGATATGGAATGTCTTCCTCAGATTTTCAGAGGCTTACGCAGGATTCATTTTTTTGATGTTTCCCTAGCAAGGTATTAAGTAAGTTATATATTTGTATTCTAGTATTTCAAGTTAAAATTAAATGACACAATTATGCACTGACATTATCATTCAACTAGATGCTTTTAGAAGTGGAAAATTCTAAGTTTTGAAAAGCAGTTGAAAAGAATTTGCATACAAGAATTTGAACAATACAGGCACTCATTCCCAATGCTTCCTGTGTTCTGTACAGACAATGAGCCTTAGAATATTCTCTTATTTCTCTCTCATATTTGTTCTTGAGAGAGGTTCGTATGAAGATTTCACGTCGGGATTCACCAAACACTCTTATCCTCCAGAAATTTTCTTACAGGCCAGTGTAAATTCACCTTAAATGAACAGAATGGCCAGCTGTCCTTCATAAAACTGGCATCTTGCCTAAAAAGGTGTAGAGAAAAATGGAAAAAGATGTGAAGTCTTAATGGTTCAGGAGAACTGATAATGGTCTAAAACCAAAATGATGTCTTTTTCTCTGTCCTTTGTTTCACCTTTTTTTATTTGAACTTTTTCACATGAGCACATGTTGTGAATAAATGTATATTTTGCATTTGGATGTTTCCTGTTTTGCAGCCTACGTACATGGATTATACCTCTCAGGATTACGCCCGAAACACACCGACAGCGTCTCGCGGGATCACACGCGCCAGTAGCGAATGCTCTTGACATTGAGAACATACTGGAAGCACCACTCGCATCTGTGCTTCTTCAAAAAACTGTGCTTCGTCTGCAAATTTCAGAACCATTTTTCTCTAAAACACTGGTGATAGTCTGGGTGTAACAGGGCATCTAATTTTTTAAATCATGATTTTATTTGGTTGGCTACAATGAAAACAACAATTTATTATCAATGTACTAATTGCTGTGTTTGTACCTAATGACGATGGCTGTTAAAATACAGTAGGCTATCTATGCAAAACTAGATTTTGATAACAATACCTGCACCATGAACACTTATAACCTCACAATGATGATGGCTGTTCAAATAGGATAGGTAGGCCTATGCAAAACTAGCCCTGAGAACTCTTTCAACTTCATCGTATCAACACCGGGATCTGTTTATTTATTGTAGTTATGCATAGAAACATACTCGTTTTCAGTAAAGTATCACATACAAATTTCAGAAATTAATTATTTTTTTGCAGATAACAACACAGCTTGCTTATCACACTTATCAAACTTGATAACTAAAACTAAGTGATTTTGTTCTGTACAATAGTAGTTCCATGGTAGTTTTTAGTGAAGAAAACATTACCACAATAAAAAACAATATAAATATACTTATCATCTGCTCAAACAGCCGAGGCAATTGCATTCCAAGCTCTTTCTTTTTTATATTGTCTTTGTAGAAAGAATCCCGTGCATCATGCAGCTGCCTGCATTTCTCCACTTCATAGATCAATCTACAGTCGTCCATCTTCTCTCTTTGCCTTCTGCGCAGTTTTTCTCCGCATCAAGTCTCGTGTCACGTGCAGTTGTTTAGGCTATGTTTTTTTTGACAATTGACTGGGATGGCAGGTAGGCCATCTGCCAAGTTACGGTTTGGTGGGGAATGCCCCAAACACGGGGAGTGTTTAGGAAGTTTCAAGCAATAATCCATGACTTCCTGTTTCACTGGGGTATAAATATGAGGTGACACAGAGACCCTATTCCCTTATTTATACATCAACATGGGAAAGATAAGAGAACACACAAATCAAATGAGGGAAAAGTGTGTTAAGCTTCAGGGAATGGCTATAATAAAATAGCTACTTAGCCTACCGTTAGGGCAATACTTTAAAAGTTCAAAGCAACTGGAACTGTTACAAAGTTGCCTGGAAGAGGACCCAAGTTTATTTTGCCTCCACGCACAGTGAGGAGGATGGGAAGAGAGGCAAAAAAATCCCCAAGGATCACTGTTGGAGAATTACAGAGGAAAGTTGCATCTTGGGGTCATCGAGTCTCCAAAACTACCATTAGACGTCACTTCCATGCCAACAAATTATTTGGAAAGCTTGCCAGAAAAAAAGCCTTTCCTGTCATTTCACCACAAACGTAAGTGCCTGGAGTTTGCTAAATGCGATTGCAACTTTGACTGGAACCGTGTTCTAAGGTCAGATGAAATGAAAACTGAGCTTTTCGGCAACCAACACTCAAGGTGGGTTTGGTGTAAAAAGAAGGATGGCTATACCGAAAATAACCTGATCCCCACTGTTAAGTATGGTGGATGTTCCGTGATGTTGTGGGGCTGTTTTTCCTCCAAAGGCCCTGGGAACCTTGTTAGGGTACATGGCATCATGAACTCCATGAAATACCAGGAGATTTTTTAGTTTTCTGCCTCTGCCAGAAAAGTAAAACTGGGTCATCGTTTGTTCTTCCAGCAGGACAATGATCCAAATCATACGTCCAAATCAACACAAAAATGGTTAACTGAACACAAAATCAAGCTTCTGCCATGGCCATCTCAGTCCCCTGACCTAAACCCCATTGAAAACCTGTGGGCTGAGCTGAAGAGGAGAGTGCACAAGAGAGAACCTAGGATTCTGGATGATCTGGAGAGATTCTATAAAGAGGAATTGTCTCAAATTCCTTGCTCTGTATTTTCCAACCTTATTAGATGTTACGAGAGAAGACTCAGTGCTGTTTTATTGGCAAAGAGAGGTTGTACAAAGTATTAAATACAGGGGTGCCAATCATTAAAAATAAATATTTCTTGAGGAGGGATTTTGTTTTTCTCAAAATAAATTTACTTCAATTAAAGGTTTAGAAAAAGAAAAAAAACATTCAAGTTTGTCAGAACTGTGTACTATTGGGATAATGACTTCTCACATGTATTTTCTTTACCAATTACACATGGGGGTCACATTTCACTTAGTAAGGAAATCAGTTCCATGAAAAATACATGCCTCCTTTCAACTTTTTTGTTGATATGAGTGAAATGACATTTCCCTTGACTTTCTCATTGTATCTTCCCTGCTCGATTATACTTAACATTGTGGAACAGCACTTTCCTCTCCCTATGCAATTAATTAACTTAATATTAACTAGAAATTTACTGCTAATGACAATGTGCCATAGTTTAACCTCTTAGTTCTCAAAAAAAGGCCAATAAGCATGTTCACGTACTCAATTACGGTAGTTTAATCAACTGCAACAATAACATTTTGTCCCAGAAGAAGAGGCTCCTCTGGATTTCTCTAGTTTTTTTATGCATGGAATGTAATCAAAGTCTATCTGCATGCCCAGTATTCTCCAGACTCACAAAGAACATGGGGTGTTCCATTCCATGAATCTAAATTAATCTAAATGAGTACATTCTCCCTCCCACCAAAACAACATTCCGTCTGGTTGTTTTTAATTAGAGTATGCTAGTGGGAAATACACCTAATGCACACTGTTACCAATAAAACACAACATAGTGATCTGACACAACACCACAAGTCATTGACATTCTCTCCATTCAAAATTAATAATTATTTTTCCACTTCAGAGTGAATTGGTCATTATACAATGCTGTGTTATGAGCATTGAGCCAGCAGAGACATAACATAAGTAAGGAGCATGATGCCTCAATGACAATATGATTTATATTCCATTTGAATGCAGGTCTTACAATGGATTAGTTTCAGAAAAAATAAATGCATAAGTTGATATGCGAATAACGTCATCGTGGGGAGAATAATAACCCGTTAACTGAATGAAATGAAACAAATGCAACCCAATATTTTTGTTTAGCTCTGTGGACAATTTGACTAAAAAACAATCATCAGAATTTTCAACTTACCCCTTCGTTTACAGCAGTAATGATTTCATGAATTTTTTCAATCAGAAGATTGAAGCTATTAGAGACCAGATCTCCAAATCGCCTCCTCCTCTAGGCATCACTCCTCCCAGAATCAATGAACAGCCCAGATCTTGGTCAACACAGGAAGATGTATCAACAGTGGCACTAAACTGTTTCACGCCAATTGACATGGAGGAGCTGTCTAAACTGGTTATGTCCTCAAAACCACCATTCTACTCGATCCAATTCCTACAAAATTGGTTAAATAACCTTTTCCCGTACTAGGCCAGCACATGTTAAAAATCATTAACACATCCTTAGTAGCAGGATACGTGCCACAGTCACTAAAATGGTGGTTATTAAGCCATTACTGAAGAAACCAAACCTTGAACCTGACAAACTGGAAAAAATATAGACCCATTTCAAATCTTCCATTTTTATCAAAAATATTAGAGAAAGCTGTTGCGAAGCAACTTGGTGCATACCTTAGCTCAAACCATATCCATGAAATATTTCAGTCAGGATTTAAACCCTACTATAGCACTGAAACGGCACTTGTTAAAATGACTATTATTACTATTTACTATTATCAGCTGAGCAAAATGCTGTGTCTGTTCTTGTACTCCTTGACCTAAGTGCAGCTTTTGATACAATAGAAATTCTACTGGACTGACTCTAGGGCTGTGTTGGACTTAATGGTCATGTACTTGCATGGTTCAGATCATACTTATACAATAGGATGCAGTTTGTTAAATTAAATGAAGAAGTATCCAGTTACTCAGTAATGAAATATGGTATTTCACAAGGATGAGTGCTAGGTCCAGTACTCTTTTTATTATATATGCTACCCTTTGGTGATATTATTCGGGCACATGGGTATATTTTCACTGCTATGCGGACGATACGCAGATATACATTTCCATGAAACCCGGCGAGGCACTACCACTTTCTCGGTTAGAGGCTTGTATTGCAGATATTAAGGCTTGGATGCTTTGTAATGTCCTGCTCCTAAACTCAGAGAAGACTGAAATGCAAAATCCAAAAAAACTTAAATTTTTATTCTGATGGTTGTTTAGTTGTTCAAAATTTGGCTGTGAAAGACCTAGGTGATACTATAGACCTAGATATAACCCAGAGTAGCTTTCTTTCAGTTAAGGAACATAGCTAAAATTAGGCACTTCCTATCAGAAGGGGACGCAGAGGAATTGATCCATGCTTTTGTTACATCTAGGCTAGATTACTGCAATGCCCTGCTTCCTGGCTGCCCTAAATCCTTGCTAAATAATCTCCAACTTGTGCAGAATGCAGCCGCTCACAATTTGATTAGAACTAAGAAGTATGAGCATATTACCCCAGTGCTAGCAACGCTTCATTAGCCAATTAAGTATCGGACAGACTTTAAGGTTTAGCTTCTGACCTTTAAGGCTTTGAATGGACTTGCACCAGTGTATACAGTGAGCACCATAATTCATTGGACAGTGACACATTTTTTGTTATTTTGGTTCTGTACTCTAGCCCTTTGAGTTTGAAAAGATACATTGACAATGAGCTTGAAGTGCAGACTGTCAGCTTTAATTTGAGGGAAATTTTCATCCATATCGGATGAAGCGTTTAGAAATGATAGAACCTTTTGTACATAGTCCCCCTCGTTTTTGGGCATCAAAAAATATTGGACAGTTTAACATAATGTAGAATAAAGCACTCTTTTTTTATATTAGGTTGCATATCCTTTGCATGCCATGACTTCCTGATGTCTGTGATCCAAACTCACGATTCTATATTTATAAGCCATTTTACAATCCTAATTGTAACATAACACAAAAGAGGCTTAATCAAAACGACTACATTCTATGTGTTCCCCGGAAATCCAGAGATGACACAAATAAGTCGGCTAAAACGTTAATAAAAATAATCTTTTAGACGAGAAAAAAATCTTCCACTGTGTTTGAGCTTCTGTTAGTTTGTTTCTGTAAAACTTAGAGTAATAATGATTCTTGGAAAACAAACTCCCAAGGGTTACCTTACAGAAGAGACCAGGATTATGCCTGTAGTCAAAGGGGTTCAAGAACAGTAACCATTTTATTTTTGGGGCTTGTGTTCAAAAAAGGTGGTGCTAGAGGAGGGGTTAAAGGTAAATAAAATCTTTACACGTTTTATAGACGTATTAGAATTTCCATTCAAGGATATTTTGAAAGGATATGTAAGAATGTTCTTTTCACATTAAAGAGCATCTTTTTATTGCAAAGGAAAATAAATTGAACAATATTAACTGTTCACTTGTACTTAAACAGAGGTGAAAACAATATAAAATCAGCAATGTTACACAAATAAAACTGAAGAGACATTTTAACTCTTAAACCTCATCCATCCATGCATTCATTTTCTAACCCGCTTATAGCACTGTCACCTTCATGCCACCCTTTAAAGGGGTAATAAACACAGGCTTTTGTTCTGTGCCCACTTTCAAAAGACGCAAATTGGGCTTGAGTGAGAGAACATACATGGGAGGGGGGAGGAGGGAATAGTTACAGTTGGGGGGAGGGGCGATAGATCCAATTCGGTAACGCATCATGAAAACTGTTCAAAACAGAAACCTGTTTGAAATGAAAGGGCTAACGTTTATTTGCGCAGTTAGAATACCCATCAATCAAGAAGAGGGAGAGAGGGGGCATTGACTTGATTGCGTATAAAAAAGGTTTTTACCTTTTTTCACGTCACGGATAGGGGCATAGCTCAAACAAAACTTTTCAGTTTGGATTTCAGCGAATTACTATTTTTTTGACACAAAATGCGATGGCACAGCTTAATTATATTTTCATTTTTTTAAACAATAGGATATATGTGATTTATGAAATTGAGACAAGATACTCGGCTTTATAACTCAAAATATTTGATTTAGTCTTTATTACCCCTTTAACTAAAACCTCTCTGGCAAAAAGTGCAAATCTCAATAACAAAAATAAAACTTAGGCCTACCCTTGGTTCTGGGTTGTAGCTGGCTTAGTAACAATTACATGTCATGCATTGTTTTGATTTCTTTCAGTGTAGCAAATGGTAGAAGGCATCAGATGGCCTTTTCTCCCACTACTGGGTAGCCTATTAATTTTTCACATAGCTCCAAAATTCTGACAGGGGAACTGCAGAACTTTCCCTCATTGTAAATTTCAATTAAATCTCTCAAATCAAGACTCTCATGCAGTGTTGATTGAAATAGATTACTGATCCAATTCAAGTGAGCAATGTCCAGCTCAGGGAAACAAGTCACTGAAATATTGCTTCAGATGTGTCAGATGGAAAAGTAGGCCTATTACAGGCATGACACTGTCTGGTCTGTGGCCATGCTGGATGCTCCACATTCCTGGTGAAAGGATGGGAACATTTATTAATGCCTTTTCTGGAACAGTTGCAAGTTGTTTGAAACCACTTGCTTGTTTAGCCAGCTCTGATACTTTTTTTTCAAAGGATTCAGCAGGTTTATCTGCGTAATTTTCATGTTTTAGTTTATCTTTTATATCTTTTAAGTTTAGATGGATTTAGGAATTCATTGGAAAGAACTTATTGGCATAACACAAACTGGGGATAATCAAGGCCATCTTTTTTCATGATGGATACAAACTCAAACCTTACATATAATGTCTTTTGGATGTATTTCTTTGGAACTTGACTCACTTGGACCTGCTAGCAGCAGAATGTGTCTGTTTTAAAATGCGATCCATGGCTTGCTGGCTAAAATATTTATAAATTAGCTTGAAAGTTATCTCTAATTCTCGTGAACTTACTACATGCTGGAGTGTAGCTGGGAACAGGTACATTACTGTACAATACTAACTGTGTGTTTATATTTATATACTAACGATAACTAATAGATGAATGTGTATATATAACTAACGAATCACATTTACTAACGTAGAAGATTTAGAATTTTGTAGAACGTCACGTAATTACTAATCACTCTCTTGCTCCGCACTGCAGCTGTCATTCTCCCTTAGCTTTTCTACCTATGCTCTATTCGTTGTTATTCATTAAACTTTCTTCAGCTGTATCCACTTTCCGAATCCACCCCTCGTGCTGTGCACTCGTTTACCTGCTAATCACAGGCCGTGTGCTATCTATGTGTTTGCGTGCATTCCAGTCCATGTCTTCTGTTCCCCCTTGTTATTGAATTATTGTTTCCTATTGTGTTCACATGTGTCTAGCTCCTTACTCCTCCCACCCACACTTGATTCCTTTTTGTGTCATTACTTCCCTGGTGTATATAGTCTGCCTTCCACTTGTAATCTGTCAGAACGTTGATCAATTCACTGTGCTGATTTTTTGTAAGCCTGTATTATTTGAGATTCTTGAGACAACCCTTCTGTACAACTTCGAGCTTGCCTTTTCCTTCTGTTTTGTCTGCCGTGTCTTTCTAGTTTTTTGACTCTTGCAATGTTTATTTTTACTACTCTTTTGGATTTCGATTTTGTACCGTCTCAACTCTGATTACCTGGCTACTGATCTTGCACTGTGAATGTTTTTCCCTACTACCTGTGGTCTACATTTGGGTCTTTCTCAGAACATCACACAGGTGCTCAAAGAGAGAAAAAGGCACATCAGCCTAGAAAAACGATTTGACTACACCCAAAATTAATGACAGAAACAATAACAGTACAAATATAATATTTTTTAAAATGAAATCAATGGGGCCAAGGGCATAGGAGTGGTTTGGCACCTGGGGGGACACTTCAGTGCTTGAGGGGCCTGGGGGCATGCCTCCCCAGAAATCCAATTTTTGTAAAGCAGCACTTAAATGCTAATTTCTAGTATTTATGAATCTGTTCTTTAAAAAATTATAAACAAAAGCACTCCAAATAACCAGTACTGCAAAACAAACCAATCTTTTAAAAAATATATCTAATGTGTGCTCTTGCTCTTATGTAGCTGGATCACATGTTGTATTATTAGATATTATGTTTCTATTTAAATAATTCAGCAACAAGCTAAAAAAAAACATATTATATTTACATGTATATCATGGTTGAGATGTAGGCTACTCATTTGACTGCCTATCTCTACTGTCACCATTACTGCTACTTGCTGTGGCTCAGAGGGCTCAGTTCAGCTGCAGCAGCCTGCCTCACTCCTCTCTCCTCCATCATCTTGAATGTTAATGTTAATATGAGGTCAAATACAAGCCTTATTCACTTTATCTTTGCATGTATTGTGCATGCATTATTAATTATTTATTTGAATAAAAACCTGTGTGGTCCTAAAAAGCCGAGACATTCTTTTGCTCACAAAATTGTGTTCATGAATAACATTTGTCATTATTTGATTCTACATATCTGACCCACAAACATACAGTAGGCTACATTAATGGAGCAAATGTATATCTGGGTCGGTTTGTAAAATCTAGTATTTATAGCAGCATAGAACATTTTTAAACCTGTACATTTTCTAAAATTAACTTGACAACCAAAAATAATCCTTTCTGGAGTGTAATTTTTTGTCAACATTCATTGAAATATGTTCTTCCAAGAGGCAATCATTTTTATTTGACATTTAAAATTTGAATCACTACATTCTCTTCAGATGGTAAGATGAAAAAAACACAAGGTCAGGTTACATTAAATAATTTAGGGAATCCTGGGTAGCATTGCTTTGGAATAGTGTGAGACATTTTGATCGACACAGCATCTGCCTCTTGCCATTTCTTTCATGGTGGATATTAACCCCTTTGTGCAGATGCCAAATGTGGTCAATTTCACCTATTTGCTCTATTTAAGGCTTTATTACTCCAGGTGTGAGCATCACAGAAAACTAGAAAGAATACTAACTTAGATTCGTTTATTTTCATAATTTAGGTCAAAATAAAGTGCCACAAATGGTAAATGGTAAATGGACTGCACTTATATAGCGCCTTTATCCAAAGCGCATTACAATGGCCTCTCACTCACCCGTTCACACACACGTTCACACACACGTTCACACACCAATGGTGGCAGCTGCCATGCAAGGTGCTAGCCTGCTCATTGGGAGCAATTTTGGGGTTCAGTGTCTTGCTCAAGGACACTTCGACATGTGGACAGGAGGAGCCGGGGATCGAACCGCGAACCCTGCGATCAGCAGACAACCCGCTCTACCTCCTGAGCCACAGCCGCCCCGCAAAGAAATGCAAAGAAATCTTGGCAAAAATGCAAAACAAAGTAGATTTTCTTTAGTTTGTAATGAAATACTGAGAGCTACAAATGTAAAACAGGTAATTTCCTGGATCATAAACTCCGTGTCCATACGTTTCCAAGCTCTGAGGGTGATATGCAACTACCAAAGATTTATGACACAAAATGTAAGCAGTGTATCCTGTTGTCCCTTCGTGTCTCCAAATCTATCCAAAATGGCTAAATTGTGCACTGCTCTAAATCATAAAACAATCATGACAACTCAACAGTTTTCACTCAGGAAACTCATTTTTGCATCAGTTTCAAGTGGCAATTACTATCTTTTCATCAGTATTTGGGGATAGATGTCTATGGGTCCAGAAACCTATCCAAAACCTTTGTCCATTATAAAGCATATTAATTTGCCCCTTATGATGGTTTAAGATGAAAACATTGATATCACACTGGTACACACACCTATATGTAGCCTAATTATTCACTCTTGTACTTCAATAAAACCTTTTATGCCGATCCGTGCCGGCGATAGCCATGGCCGGAGGCATTATGTTTTCGTCATCCGTATGCACATCCCATTCTCGTGAACGCAATATCTCAGGGATGAGGGAATTCTTGAGGGAATAACAACGTGACTATATTGTCATATACGAACAATGTCCAAATGTCCTACATTATTTTGAAAGAATTAGGAAAATCTAATTTCTCCCATTGGCTATCTATTTTTCCGGAAGTCTCGAAATCGCAAACAAATCTTAAAAAAATCACGACACAACTTCTAAGGCCTATAGAATAAACTGTAGAAAAAATATGCATACTTACGCAATTCAGTAATCATGGAAGTTCAAATTACTTTACGGCCATTCCACTACTAATTTTGACCAACCAGAGTATTGCTGACTGTATAATGAGTAAAACAACAAGACTATAATTTTGTTATCGAATCGTATCAAGTAAAATCACAAATTGATTTTTATTCTTTCATGTACTGTGGGTATATCTGGGTTGAAAATATGACTGTAGACCCCTTACTTTGGTAGCAGGAGTTTCTCCATTATAGCCTATGGAAAAATTGTGGTGAGTTGTGTTGCGCTGGACACCATTGGTTTCTGCACCTCCTGGCTCCTCCTGGCTTCTCCCGCCTCAGTTCCTGTATGCCCTATGACAAGTCTTTGACTAAATCTCTCCTCCATGTGCCCTCTCCTATGTTCAAAAGTTGCAACGTCAATTTGTAACGTCAATTCCTCCAATGTCTATTCATTAAACACTGGTGGAAATGAAAATACTTGTAGTTGACTGATTTGAAAAATATTTGAGAATTTTACCTATGTGTGACGTTTCATCCAAATCGGATCAGATCTGTAGGTGCTAAGGCTTTTACAGACAGATGGACTGACAAACACACGGACGCAAGTGATTGCAATACCCCAGTGTAATAAATAACATTTCAGTCACATGCAGCAGTCCAACCTACTGTACGGCAGGAAGATAAACAAGTATTTACAGCAAATGCACATTTTGTTTTCAGATTAATGTGAGATAATTGCAGCAGTCATTAATTTTTCATGTTGTACCAGATGGCTTATGCAGGAAAATTGTGGGGTTGTGACATGAGTAAAAGCCCCTTGAAAGCAATGAATGTCCATGGCAGGCTTCAGGACTTCAGTGTGTAATTCCCACAAGATGTAATGACATGTCTGAGCATGGGGAGGTATTTCTTGGCAAAATCTGTAATGCGCAGTTATCAGCTCAGGTGCTGGAAATAAAAGTTACCTGAATTGTGTAAAACATTGTAAAGTGGTAGGTTTCAGAACTTTCATGGTAAATCCAATACTTATGGCAATAGAAAGTTAAAATAGAGAACCAAAGTTTATGCACACCATAGATTAGATTCAGTAACCTGTTGTTTATGCAACAATAAATCAATTTTTTTTTGAAAATACTTAATACTCTCTTCAAGTGTCTGCTTGGATACAATCTGCAGTGTGCTGGTGCCACCTTTCTCAAAAATATCTGAAGAATCTCTGAAAATAAAATCTCTGTTTTTTTTTCTTTATTTTTTTTTTGTCTAGTGCACATAAATGCCTTTGTTGGCACTGTCTTGGCCTAAACAGGGAGCATAAAATACACTGTGGAACACTTTATTTACCTGCAGCAGAAGCAACTTTACCACTGAATGCAAAAGGTCAACATAACAAAGTTTGCCTTTATAGTGAAGGCGATTTGAGATTTCAAAACTACGCTTTTCATTAGCATACAGAGAAACCTGATGTCATATGGGACTTGTGTGTCTTTCTCGGTGGGTGTTTTCTTCTCTGGGAAATATCTACATTTTTTATCAATGCAGTTGAAGAAATTTTATATGTGTTGGAATTGCCTGTATAAAAAGAGCTTGGAATGTCAGACTCAGAGTGCTACAATTCAGATGACTGGATTATAATGCAAAACAATATCCAGAACTACATTTGTGGAAATAAATACCCTCACATTTGAAATAGACATTTCGTGCTTATAATATTGAAGCAACAGCCACCTTTAAAATTAAAATCTAATAATAAAGTGCAATTTAAGTCCCTGGTCTAAATAGTTGTACTAGTCATTCAGGTCTTTGGTGACACAAGCAAACAATAAAAGAAGGATTAGCTCAGCTTTTCCTCCACGCAAATATTTAAATGGATTTACCCAGCCCTCAGACATTTATTGTTCACCATTATGATAAAAAAACAAACAAAAAAAACAACTTTAGTTAGGCAGGCAAACATAAACTATACTGCTACTCCTTCCTTCAATACCATAGTCTGCCAATGAATTGAAATGTAAGCAGGGGTATTGTGAATAGACCTGGAAATCTAAAAGACCAAAACAAATAAATCTGCAATTGAAGCGACAGCAGATGTTCAATATTATGTGCATTGCGTGAATTAATTGAAACATATCTTAATTAATTAATTAATTCAAATTAATTGACAAAAAAATGTGCACTTAATCTGATCAGCGCATATACAGTGCCCTTCACTATTATTGGCACCCCTGGTAAAGATGAGTAAAAAAGGTTGTAAAAAATTCACCGTTTGGTGAATTAGCTTAATCTCACACTGAAAATCCAAATCTTTAATTGAAGTACATTTATTATGAGAATATCCTTTGCATATCCTTTGCCTGCCATGACTTTCTGATGTCTGTGACCCAACAACATAAAAAAACTCTTGATATCTTATTTTCTGGTACTCTTACAAGCGATACTGTCTCTGCATTTGAATGAATCTTTATGGGAATTGGGGGGTGGGACTAAATTTAGCTGTAAATTACACTGGAACGGAATGGAACACATGGTTGGCTAAATGTCTGTAGGTCATCAAAGGTCTGACGTATCAAACAAGCTTTAAACCATCACTCTGCTGCCATAAATACAGTAGATATGAGTGGATAACTTGAAGGGTTTCTTCTCCTGACTTATCTTTCCATAGAGTTCCATAAGAAAATTTGTCAGGGGAAACAACCCTTAAAGTGATCCATCCATATCAACTACATATCTGGCAGCAGAGTGATGATTTGAGGCTCGTTTGATACCACAGACCCTTGATGACCTACAGCCATTTTACCAACCATGTATTTCATACTGTTCCAGTATAATTTACAGCTAAATCCAGTCTCACCCCCCAATTCCCATAGAGATTCATTGAAATGCAGAGACGTGATAGTATCACTTGTAAGAGTACCAGAAAATAAGATATCAAGAGTCTTTGGATGTTGTTGGGTCACAGACATCAGAAAGTCATGGCATGCAAGGGATATGCGACCAAATATAAAAATGATTACCTTATTCTATATATAAATGCAGGGGTGCCAATAATTGTGGCACATGTGGTTTTGTTAAAAAGAATAATTTCTTGATGAGGAATTTTTCCCTCATCCCTCATATTAAATTTTTTCTCATAATAAATTTACTTCAGTTAAAGGTTGTATTTTTCTCATTTTTTCAGTGTGAGATTAAGCTAATTCACCAAACGGTGATTTTTTTATAACCTTTTTTACTCATCTTTACCAGGGGTGCCAATAATAGTGGAGGGCACTGTATATAACATTTGGTGATGTGTTCTCTCCTGATTTTTCTCCACTATTTAAAAACTTAGAACGATGATTTCTTTATTTCTAGGGCAACATATTCATTTTTTGGCAACATTAATCTGGATACAATCACACATAATTGATATGCTTCTGTCTGGTAACACTCCTGACACACAGTTGGCTAGCACAGTTCCAGAAGGTTTTATATTCATTATGGAACTGTTGCTTGGTGGCATCATTTACAGTAAAATAACAATAGACTATAAAAACTAGACTATGGTTCACAGGGATTGTTTTTGTAAAATAAACAGAGGTTTGACAAAGTAATAAACATGCAAAGAGGCTCAGTACAATAGAAATATTAGGTTAGATGGCATTTTTGCATGCTTACTCTTTTCCAATAAAGAAGCAAATATATTGTTGCATATGTTTTATCATTCTATATGCTTCAGGTACAAGTGGATTATTACAGGGGCTGGGGCATAATTGAGAAAAATGCAATATACTAGTTGCAGAACTGTATAGTGGCTGCAGAACCATCTCTTTGTGTGTATCCTTAGCATAGAAAATGTGAAATGACATAGGATTGTCTAAATGTATGAATTTCTGAGCAAAGTACATTGTTTTGAGGATTTACGCTTTTGATGAGATGTGTGAAATTCAGACAGGGTCTTGGTGTTATAATGCATCATGGATGGAAGCAAGTGTTGAAGTGTGGTGCTAGCAAGTTCATATGAACATGATTAATTTGTGAGAATTGAAACCAGAAGCAACTCCAGCGGGAGTACGTAAGCTAATAACACAACATATTAATTTCAGATTCATTCTTGTTAACCAGTTTCAATGAAACACACTGCATATTCAACTGTGACAGGAATGGATCTGTACCAAACAACTGATATACAGTAATTTGTTGAATTATTCTACATTAATATGATTGTTAGAATAATAAGGCCATCATGGAAAAACGATGAGCTGGGTGAATTAAATTGAATCATTGCACCTTGGTATAAATATTACTACCTGACAATTAACTATAGAACACACACACACACACACACACACACACACACACACACACACACACACACACCTATAACAATGCTGTAATAACTAAAGTGTATAAAAATGCCCTTTAATAAAAGCTGAGAACCTGCACATTAACCTGATGTGAATTGTTTGATTACAAATCTAAAATTGTGGAGTGCAGAGCTAAATCAAGAAACATTACGGAGGGCACAGTGGGCATTGTATATTTATTTAGTTTTTTTGGTAGAAGTTTCGAAATATCATAGATTTAATCTGGGAGGAAGAATGCTGAGTTGCGTTTTTACACAGAAAAAGGGGAAGAAAAGAGAAAGACTCCACTGGAGGCATATTACTATTTGTTTTTGCATTTTTGCATTTTCTATTTTATTTGTTTCTCTTCTGTAATGTGGAGCTGTCATTCCTGGGGCAAAGTACAAGCATTGAGTATGTGATTACAGAATGTTTCAACATTTTTCTGCTCCTTCAGATAATTGTGAACCCTCAACAGCCTTGGAGGAGGCTAATGATGCTGACTATCTGTGTAACTCAATGCAGCATATTCCTCATCCCCACACCACCAAATATAGTGAATTACTTTCAAAATATGATGCTGATGTAGCGCAGTGCTAAAAAAGCATTTAAGTTCTAAATAACTTATATTTAATAAAGTTCATAATAACACATTTGAACTAAGAAATTATATTATCTTTAAGTAATAAGATAAAGACACAAGCTTATTGTAGCTCATCTCCTTCCTATTCGTTTTGGTGTAATGCAAAGGATTATGGGAGTTGGAGTGTGATGAGCAACTGTGTTTGATTCCTGTATTTGTTTAAATTTCTTCAAAGAGTTTTTGTTTGAAATATTTCATTCGTAAAGTGAAATGTATGGTCTAACTTGTAATATTTTGATGTTTGGATGTAAAATGTATTTTATTTCATTACTTTTGTATGCACTGAATTACATGCGAGGTGAAAGATTGAAAACGGCGCGAAGCGGAGAAGGAGAGAGGAGAGAGCAGACGAAGTCACGTCGAGAACTGTCTCCGTGCTTTGGTTGCTAAAGCTTAAAATATAGCGTGAAAAACGTTGTATGTTTGCGAGTCGGACTGTGTATCGGTTTTCCTGCGTGTATTTCGGACTGAATGCGCATATTTGGATGCCGAAGACTTTGTTGTGTCGACGTTTGCATAAGATAATATCTCGCCATCCTGAGGAGAAGTTGCGCTGACGTTAGCGACTGCCTGCATCATCCCGTGAGAAACTGCCCTCTGTCGTCGGTAACTCATCTCACTAAATCATCACCTGGGATTAAGGTACTGTGTGTGTATTTTCTGTTGCTCCAACGGGAGTGAAGCGGTCTTTTGTTTTTGGCCACGCCGTACCCAAGCCACGCTACAGATCTGCAACGGCTAGCTCAAAGGTTTTAGCTAATATTGCCGGCTAGGACTGGGGTGGGTGAATCACGTGTGAATGTGTGGGTGCGTGCGTGGGCCCTTGTGTGTGACTTGTGTTAATGTTCATGTACAAAGCTGTGTTGTTAAGTGTTAGCTAAAGTGTATGGCTCATGTAGCTTATAGCCTATAGTTATATGGAGGTCTGTTAGAGACTAAATCAAGGATGTACATTTGAGGGTATATCCTACTCATGCAAATTTGAAGTTTGTATTTTCATTTCATTTTGAAAGCTACTAGGTATTCTTGGAATACTTTTTCTTTATTTATATATTGTGTATCTTTTTGTTTCATTGATAATCCATTCTTTTGGTGATTGTAATATTTATTTTGATATTTACTATTCAGTAAACTATATTTTGTTTACTATTTAAACAAGTGACTTTTTTGAGTATTTTCATTAGTGTTAAGATACTGGTTGAAACTATAGTAAATGGTGAAGGGTATACTTCATGGAAATAGTATTTAAATTTAGTTAAAAAAAAGTGAGTAATAAAGGGTTAAAAGTTGAATAGAATAGTTTAGTTAAAACACATGTAAAGAAACACAAACAGACATTTAAACAGAAGGTCAGCAAGAATTATGTATATTTAATATATTTTACTGGGATTAGTTAAAGAACCCAGGAACGCCCTTTAGTACCCGGAAGAAGGCCTAGGGGGCGCTACACTAAGATTGACCAAACAAATTGACCCGCTAAGCCCCGCCCCCCTTAGTTACTGTTGCATACTCAGACAAGCTTTACATTTTGAAAGTTCCATTCCATAGGGAACCATTCAATCAAAGCTGAAACTCAAACTCCTCTATCTATCGATCATTTAAAAAATAAAATGGCCAAGACTAATCAGGAGACCCTCGGTTATGCCACCCTGGGTGCTTTCTTTGATTATTACATGAGAACTACGTAGAAACGACCTTGTAGTGTAACAAGCATCTGGCTCTGAAAAGTGTCCTTCCTTGCTGCATCCTCACCAGCTCGAGCGAGAGCGAGCCCTAACATTCATAACACTATTAAACGTCTGATTCTCCGGTAGTTTCTATTTTCTAAACCAACTGATATAACATCAAGTTTAATGGAAAGGCTTCACTGTAGGCTTCACTGACTGTCACTGCGAAAACTTGCTGTAGTAGCCGTAGCTGTTATTATAGTAGCTATATTGTATAGGCTACAGTAGGTTAGGTTGATTAATGTTAGTTAATTTATTTATTAATTTATATTATTCGGCTAGCTAACGATAGCCATGACAGTTCCGTCTGCTATTCTTGACCAGTTTTGATCAAATGGGGTAGGGAAAATCTCTATGGAGGTAGATTTCTATCAAAAATAAACAAGCACAAAAGTATAATCCACAATTGTATTTACCATCCACACACACACACCTCTCAATTTGTGTTCGTAGATATAATCCACAATTGTATTTACCATCCACACACACACACCTCTCAATTTGTGTTTCGTAAAAATAATCCACAAGTATGTGTTTTCCATCCACACACAAACACCTCTCAACTTGTGTTTCGTAAATCATCATTTGGATGAATGCAAAAATTATATTCACAAATGCAAATAACATTTACAGATATGTTTCCAATGTTCACATGTACAAATCAAAAGCTTGGCTTGCGAGCTGGCGAATCTACATTTGCCGATCGAAGGACACGCTTGATCTGCTTGGATTTACGGACAGAATTTTGAGACAAATATTCAGCTGTTTTTCATCGTGTCGATTCACGCTCGCTTAACTTGCAATTTGTAAGCTAAACTTCTTCTTCTTTGGTGCTACATAACATGCCAGTGTGTGTGTCGGCTCATCAGCGCCACTTTTAGAACAAGTGGCCAAAATTGCACATTATCTTTACGAAGTGGATTCATGGTAAATTTAATGAAAACAAGTTTTGAGTTTATTTAGGTTGTAAAGTTAACCCCACTCTAATCTTGCGATGGCAAGTTTTTTAAACAGTCATTGCACAAAACTCCTATCAGATTGCATGTAGCTAGCTAGCTAGATTACATTTCACAGTTTACGAATTGCAAGTTAAGCGAGCGTGAATCGACACGGTGAAAAACAGCGGAATATTTGTCTCAAAATTCTGTCCGTAAATCCAAGCAGATCAAGCGTGTCCTTCGATCGGCAAATGTAGATTCGCCAGTTCGGAAGCCAAGCTTTTGATTTGTACATGTGAACATTGGAAACATATCTGTAAATGTTATTTGCATTTGTGAACATAATTTTTGCATTCATCCCAATGATGATTTACGAAACACAAGTTGAGAGGTGTTTGTGTGTGGTTGGAAAACACATACTTGTGGATTATTTTTACGAAACACAAATTGAGAGTTGTGTGTGTGTGGATGGTAAATACAATTGTGGATTATATCTACGAACACAAATTGAGAGGTGTGTGCGTGTGGATGGTAAATACAATTGTGGATTAAACTTTTTGTGCTTGTTTATTTTTGATAGAAATCTACCTCCATAAATCTCTGCTCAATGCAAACAGCAAGGGCTAATTGCTTACATGACGTGCAAGTAATATCCAACCTGCATGAAGTTACAACTGAAGAGTTTATCTTATTCCAATTTGCCAATGCCCAGAAGGCCTACAGTTCACATTTCCACAGCGAGTAGCCTACCTATCGCAGCTGGCGGCTGTAATACTTTGCTATTGTAAAAATGCACTGACTTTTAAAATAAATATGGTTAAGCGAGTTATCGTTTGAATATGCAGATTTTAAACACGGCTGTGCCTCGGTTACGAATGTTTCGTAAAAAAACTTTGTTTAAGAGATGTCCATGATATCCAAGATTTCAGATGGCATTTTCTGTAATTAAAAAGGAATACTTTATAATGCTAGAGCATCAGTATTACATTTGATTGTAACTTGTAATCACAGAGACCAATAAATTATGATCTTTATCTCGTCCATCCCTCACCCTGAATGACGCTGAAACCCTGGTCCACGCATTCATAACCTCCCGCCTTGATTACTGCAATGCCCTTTTCTGTGGTATCTCTGAAAAAACACTCCAAAAACTGCCAAAAACAATGTCCAAAACTCAGATGCTAGAGTACTGACACACACACACACACCAAAAAATCAGTTTGCATCACCCCCATCCTTTCAGCTCCATTAGTTACCCATTTGCTCACGCATACACTACAAAATCCTTCATACCACTTCGAAAGCACTAAACCGTCTGACCCCTTCCTACCTCACCGAACCATCAGATTAAAGATGATGAGCTGCTCCTCGACTCCTTGATCGCCGTGGGTCATGGTATCGTCGCCAGTACAGGAGGAGAGTTTGTAATACGTAAGTAAGTAATCAGCAACATTAGATTAAAACAGAAAGATCTGTTTCCAGGGCACGGAGGAGAAGAGGTGGTAGTGGAGGAAAGGAGGGTGGATTTTTTGAGTATTGGGACGCACCCCAATAATCAAATTCGAGCAAGGAAGGATCCTTTAGATTGCATGAACCGGGAATATTTCTTAGGCAGCCATGCTAAGGACCGTTTGAATTTCTTATATTGAGAAGGAAAGGAGCTTCATGATTCCTTCTACCTATCCTTTCACCAAGGATGCTCTGGACTATCCTTTTCAGATGGAAGGTATTCGCGCCCCACAATGCAATGCCGCCAATGTTTACATAAGAAAGCTTTCCGGGACCTACCGAACTACCGAATTCAAACAACAAGGCTGAGAAATGCCCGAAATCTAAATGTGAATAGCTAGTATTGTTGGTTAACATTGGCTTATAAGAGAAAGTAAACAAACAATGGCACAATCAAACAATACACCAAATTTATTAAAAGGTTACATTTTGCTGAAATAAAACAGATGGTTCAAGTGAAATAGCCTACAGACGGCAATGATGCGCCTTTTGTAGTAAGTTTTAGTTGGCTATGTTGAACAGTCATGTCAATATGACTGGACGTCACACCATGACGCAAGGTAGAGAAGGAGGTTCGAATTCCACAGTAGACGCTAAATTCTTAGCAAAATTCTCCTTACAAAAAAAATTATAAAATAAAAATCTCTCCTTCCACCTTTTTCTTGACCCACGTGTCAAGGAAAGGAAAAATTACCTTTTTTTTTAAAATGCAGCCATATTTCTAGCTCCCCGGCAGGCCCAGATGTTTTATGCTGTCCAACATCAATATTATAACAACAGAACAGTATAAACCATTCCGATGTTGTCAGATTGACTAACCTAAGCATGTTTCTAATGAACCATTGAACATGAAAATGGCACTTTTGAATGTTAGGTCACTCTCAGGTAAAACTTTTTATATAAATGACATTATTATTGATAACATGGTTGACTGCCTGTTTTTAACAGAGAACTGGTCAGCCATCTGCTCCCCCCCCCCCGGGTTTTTATTTTTACAACAGGGTAGGCAAAAAGGGTAGCAGTATTGCGACCTTATACTCTGGTTCTTGTAAACAAATTAATATTGGTGATTTCACAACTTTGAACACCTTGCTGTGATTTTAAAATGCAACATATCTAGTCTGTTCATCACCATCTATCATCCACCAAGATGTAACTCAAGGTTTATAGATGGGTTTGCTGAACTGCTATCTAAAGTCTCCATTGATTTTGATAGTGTGATTATATCTGGGGATATACCTTATACCTTACCGGCTTTGAGGCAAGAATGATAATGACACAGGAGGACAGAGACCGGGAGCCGCAGAGCAGAACAGAATATATCCAGCAGAACACCAGAACAGGTGAGCGCAATGAGTGTCGGAAGGCGGAAAAACACGGCTAGGAGCAACGAGAGAAACCTCAGCTAAAAAAGAACCGTGACACTTCATCCTATTCCGACTACCTTTTTTAAAACTGTTTTTAATTGTCTCTCTGAGGATGTGCTCACCATAGTAAATTGCTCTTTACAAACTTGTACTTTTCCAAGCTCCCTCAAAACTGCTTGTTAGACCATTATTAAAGAAAAGTAATCTTGATTTTTCAGTAATTGGTAACTCTAGACCCATTTCCAATCTTCTTTTTCTTTGAAAAATACTTGAAAAAGTGGTGTTCCAGCAATTAAATTACTTTTTTAAATACAAACTGTATTTATGATAAATTCCAATCTGGGTTTTGTGCTCACCATAGCACAGAAACTGCATTGGTTAGGGTGGTCAGTGACTTAAGAATAAACATAGACTCAAATAAGTTTTCTATCTGACCACCACATTCTTCTTGACAGACTTCAGAAGTGGGTTGGCCTCTCGGGCCCAGTTCTAAACTGGGTTAGGTCATATCTGACTGGGATACATTTTTATGTTGCCCTGGGCAACCATATGTCAAACCAATTTGAAATAACATGTGGGGTCCCCCAAGGGTCCATTCTCAGGCCTCTATTTTTTCATTTGTATATGCTTCTTCTAGGGAATGTTATTCAGAAGCAACTGTATATTTATTTATCACCCGATGAACCGATAATCCATTGTCTTGAAAATATACGTTTATGGATGTCCCACAGCTTTTTAAAACTACATGAAGATAAAACTGACATTTTAGTCCTTGGTGCAATGGCCATGTGAGTTCCCAGAAAGGTGACACAATGCAGAGTCCAGTGATTCATCTTGCTTCCCACACAGCCTCTGATTGACAGTGTGCTGAGAGGGGCTGGAAGAACAAGGTGAAGTAAAGAGTTCCCACCTGATGCAGTGAAATCGCAGAAGTGATGCAGCGCAGTGCTAGTCGCGCGTTTCTCGCTGGCGATAAGTAAATCATGACTTCAAGTTCTCTACGCAGCAGGAGCTCTCACATACTTCAGTTTTAAAGGTGTACGACAAGGCCCCTTGAATTAAGCGCATTTGATCCGTATAAGTCACTTCATATACTTTAAAGCCATTTTATTTTAAACTTAAAATCTACAATATACATGACGTCACACAGGGAAACTGAATTATTCAATGATTACTCAAAATAAAATTTAAAAACCAATAAAACTGTCACACACATTTCTGAATACTTGACTTGATTTAAATTCATGAATGTGCCAAGTTGTTTTTCTCGACTGACTTCAAAAGATGGTCCTCTCCAGCACGTAACCAGTGTTTACATCGTACTCAGGAACTCTTTGACCTGGAGGGACGAAAAGACGACAAAAAGCATACATCATATGGAATTTGTCCACGTTTCAAGCACTACCGTCGATAGACTCGGTTCTACATTAATCAAAACTATTTTAAGCAGCAGCATGCGATTTGTGAATAAGAACTGATAGGCCTAATAGTAATAGAAAACTGATATTACTACATGTGCAGACCGTGTACTTTATCAATAATCAGGGATATTGTAAACAAAAGAGCATGAGAACAGTAATCCTCTTCCCGACCGAATCAACCATTTAAATGTACACGTATCCTCGTCTGTAAATCGATTACACAGGACAACATTGAAAAGGAGCAACTAAATATAGGCAAACAATATGGAGGCCTTCCCTTAGAAAGGAGCTTTTCTTTCTCAAATCTCACTATATACTGTACATAAGTAAATGAGGATAGAATTGAACTCATTTTAGAAAATCACATGGACATGGTCATCTGCAGCTAATACAAAATGCAGCAGCACGAGTTTTAACAAACACAAGAAAGAATGAACATATTAAACCTGTCCTAAAGTTATTAGACTGGCTACCTGTTAGCTACAAAATAAATAAAAAAATTATTTTATTGGTTTACAAATCTCTTAATGGCCTAGGACAGGGGTAGGCAACCCTGGTCCTAGAGAGCCGCAGGGTCTGCTGGTTTTTGTTGTTACTCACCACTTAATTGGTCAATTAGAGCAGTTGATTACACAGTTAACTCACCTCACCTGGTTTCTTTGGTCTAATTAGTTGCTGTGTTTAAGGTGAAAACAAAAACCAGCAGACCCTGCGGCTCTCTAGGACCAGGGTTGCCTACCCCTGGCCTAGCACCACAATACATACGTGATATGCTCTTGGAGTACGAACCTATTAGACCCCTTAAATCATCTGGCACAGGTTTTTTAATTATTGCAAGAGAACCAAAACTGTAGGGCAAGCAGCTTTCAGTTTCTATGCACCCTCTCTTTGGAATAATCTGCCAGTTGACGTTAGAAATACCGAATCGTTACAGGGTTTTAAGAAACATTTTTCATTGTTTTACTTTGACTGTATGGTACATACTTATGTTACATTTATTTTCTTTGTTGTATGGCTTCCGTGAACTCCTTGTGTAAAGCACATTGAGTTGCTTTCTGTCTGAAATGTGCTCTATAAATAAGTTGATTATTATTAACAGCACTCCCTTTTGTGTGATGTTGTTTAATTATAATAAAAACAATAATGACATTGACGGTGTATTTATGCACCTCCTGGGTGGAGTGCTCAACACATTGTGACACTTCAGTTCTGTGCAGGCAACACTCTCGACTCAACATCCTTCAGCGTAGTTACTATCACAGCCTCATACTCGTTCACAAACTGGTGTGTCCGTGTAACCACGTATGTGCACATAAAAACATGCGGACCAAATTGGAATTGAAAAAATCTTATATTGTCTTCTGTCGGGTTCATCTCTCCCTGGAGAGTAATTAGTGCAGTGTGAACATTTTTGAATTTAAAATAACTGTCCAAAATAGTATAATTTGGCCAGGGTAAATTCATAGTTTTGAATGGACTTAATTTGGGAAATTAGATTTTTGGCACCAGAGGCTGCAATACCTCTGGTACGCACCGGAGTTTGCAAGCTTCTAAGAAAATGTCAATCCCTGGTTCCCTGGGTGCATACAATAGACATAATGGACAGTTGAATGAGCAGTTCACTTCAAACTAATAAAAATGTAATAATATTTCCATGGGCATGTCAAACCTAATAGGCTAAAAGCTAAAGTTTTCACTTAGCAGTGACTGTAGCTAACAAGAGGCTAATTAACAACCAGTTCTTGGTAAAAAAAACTTAAAAAGGAAGGTGCCAACAGTGCAATTGTAAATGATCTCACTGAATTAATTGGCTATCCCTAATGAAGTAAGGTCACACCATCTTAATGGGAATTTTTTTTACATAAAATTAGATTCCGCACTTCGGTATTTCAGTAGCCAGATATGTCCATGGATTCAAGTTGCCAAAGACACATACTTCTGGACCTGCTGTATGTTACATAAACAAGTACAAGTTTCCCAAAAAAGGGGGAGTAACCAGTCACAGGCCAGGAAGAAGCAAATTAGAGATATATGTAATATGTATCTATATATGTCATTAAAAAAGATTACTGCAGCACCCCAATGATTACGCGGACTCCATGTGCAACCAGATAAATCTAGCAGAGGGTAGTCTGGTGCTGAACAATCAGGAGTTTTAAACACAAACACAAGAACAATGTTTTGCACCCATACAGTAGGGGGTATCCAGCATGAGGAGAGAGGGTAACATTTGCACAAATTGGCTCTGAATAGAAGTAACCTTGAAATATCCATAACTTGGAAGAGCTTCTAGTAATGCTCCACAATGAGAAACCAATAGAATAATGGAATAATAGAATAATATAAACACATATAGCAGCTAGTGAACCGTAATTTGTTTTCCATTGAAGTAGTATAATTTTTTGTGCTGGTCTGAGACAAAGTTAACCTAATTCTAAAAAGTTAGTTCATTTTAAAATATACTAGAATGTAAATCAAATAAGCCTGAATATGCCCTTAGTAACAGTGCTATGAGGAAGTGTAAGGGTGTAAATTGCCTTTCCTTTGTGCTGTGGGTTGGGATGCAGTGACAGTTTTTATTTTTTAATATATATTCGTAATTCAACTTAGTCTGGTTTGTCTTTTAAAACAGCACATCAGCCCGTTGTTCTTCTTTTTCTCCCTTCTTTTCAAGCTTCCTTCCTTCTCCTGAGTGATTTCCTTCCCCAATGCTTCATTGGGATATTACTTAGCTTCTAAATTTAACTTTCTTGCCATTTCCATTTCCCCCAACAAGGACACATGCTACTGCTAGTCCTAGTCCTGTTTCTAATCCGTCTAATAATCTTTCATTTTATTGATCCCCATTGCTTCTGCTGCTGCAGTGGTGAGACTTCTGAATAAAGAATGCCCAATCCACAGTGTCCATTCTTAGATCCCCAATAGTCACAGAACACGGAGTTACGGTGATCTGGTCCCAGAGAATGCAAGGCGTAGTTGTTAGTCAGCTGTATATGAATTAATCAAAGGATTCCTTCAAACCTAAGTTGTATGCAACACCTTTAAACGTTGTAAATTAACCAAAAACACTGAGCTCTGCCACTGCCCAGAAAGTAAACAGGAGGCAGTTGCGACCACAGACGCACAGGTGGGAGCTATTCAGGTGCTAAACAGACACACAGCTTCATTATATCTGCCACTGTGCAGCTCTTTCTTTTTCGCATAGTTGAAAACGGCTGCATAGGAGGAGAAGTGTCCGCTGCCTCACTCATGCCAACCTCTCCAGGTCGGAGAGGCTGTTTCTCCCTCTAACACATTCGGCTCCTCTCCACATCCACAGGAGATGGATCTCTTCACCTATACACCCTGGAGCCGCTTGGACCAGGATTAAATAGACTGACTTTGACTGTGCCCAGTCCACTTCGGGAGACTCAAATTAATCAGTGTTATTTAATTTAACTGGCTAAAGCCTCAAGCTTACCCATGCCATGATACAGGTCTTTGTGAGTGAGATTTTTCTATCTATTAATAAAGCAAACAATCAATGTATTGCTTCTGTCAAATACTCACTTTAGACCTGTGTGTGGGGTTTGCCTTAAACCATGTGATACAGTCATAGGAAACTTTGGCATCAATACTGTTTCCACGTACAGCTATTTGTCAAGAGCACATGGCACAATACAATTTTTTATCGTATCATCTAGCCGAGATGAGCGTCTCTGCATTTTGCCAGTGTTTGGTAAATGTTGTCTCGCGCGGAACTCTGGGGGGTGTTTTTTTTTTCATCAAAAAGTTAAACTCTGAACTTATTGAGCGATTCGAGTCATTTTTCCTGTTTTTGTTTCAGTTCACTTGTATCATTTATGATGGAGTGAGGTTTTGTGACAGCCTTAAGGATAGCTTTTAGTGATTTCAGATGGCAGCCCTTGCTAAAAAGGCTGCTTCCTAATGTGATTTAAAGTGTCATTTGGCAGGTTGTGCTAAAGATAAAGCTTATGAATGGTACCCCTGCCCTGGAAATGTTTTGACGATTGACAAACGAACAAGTTAAAGTGGCACTGATGTCACACCCAAAATTCTCCTGCTTTTCTCATGGTTCTCATATCTGTTTGCGTATGCCATAGAAAATATTAGCAGATGTCAATTTTGCCTCTTTAAGCTCTTCCGCTCTGAAGGTTCAGTTAATTAAAGTGTTAACATCTCTTGGGATTCTAAAAATGCAGAGGTGGAGGGTCCAGGGGTCAGAAAGTAAAAGTCCTGCCATGTGTTTCTTCCACCCATGAACTCTTTCAGCTGATTTCACTAATTAGTTCCTGGACAAAGAATTGTGCTAATTAGCTAATCTAGGTGATTGGAACAAAATTCAGGAATTGTACTTTCTGAACCTGAATTTTCCACCTCTGCCCAAATGTCTTTTTGCTGCCATGTACATTTTTACAGCACTGGTGCCAATGGCCAATTTTCCACACACATTGCATACATTACATTCTTGTGGCCAACACTACTGTCACATAAGTAATTCACGATAACATAGGTAATCCACTATAACATAGTGTGACATTATTGGGTCTTCATGAGACACCATGAGGCATGGTCCCCCTCAATGAAGACTTTTTAGTGTGGTTTTTAATAAATATTATTTCAGCTTTAGTGTATGTTTTCAATTTTCCCAATACAGTTTTTAAATGCAATGAAGGATATTTTAGATGTTTACATACATTTATGGCAACCAGTTGGCTTTTATAATATGTGCTACACCTTATAAGTCATTTGGGGGTTTGTGATCTAAAGCAAGAAAATTCACTACAAGTAAGTCCAAAGCAGCTTTGAATATTGATGAGAACAATTGCTGGGAAAATTTATTTTGTAAAAAACAAGATGCACAAGCAAGCATCTGTTCAGAACAATATAGTTACAGCAGGACCTACAGGACTTACTGGGACACACTGAACACCATGTATGCAGGCATATCGGATGCCATCCTATTTCATAGTACATCTAAATATTGTTTTCATAATTTGATAATTTGAACATGTACAGAGTAAAGACCATTATCAGGAAAACTGTGTGCATGTAAACGTACACAAAAACAGTGATTATGCATGCAGTGTCACTGTATTGACCCCTGAGAATGGATAACGTGTCTGTGGATGCACTCTCATACAAAATCAGGTGTACTTCTAAGTAGGCAGAGTAAAACAGGAAATAATTCCAAGGCAACAGATTCCATGTTTATGAATTAATCTTTATTTAAAAGCCACTGAATTTAACGTTAATTTTTGTCATGAATTATGTGGTTGTGGTTTGAATCCATGACATAATGACACAATGATAGCTCAATGCCACAGTATAACCATCAGCCAGTCTTTTTCTTCATTTGTAAGCACAATGTTTTCACAGAGCTAACCCCAGTAACCGGTTTTACCACACTCCATTGCCTGCAGTCTGGGCAGTAGCATGTGACATGACATTGTTAAATTGGAATCCCTGGATCATCAGCAGCTGAAGGCTGGATTTGAGTGTCTGCCAGCCCTACAGACATGTTTGAAAATGTCATGTTTGAAAATGACCATTGTAAGACTGTTGGTTTAAGACTCAACTGTGTGTTCACCTAAATCCGCTCTATATTGTAGCGACCCGGAAGCTGGGTCGCATGTAAATGCATACTTGTGGGCGCAATGCGCCATGGGAAATCGCGAATGTTAGCGATTTCTCGTAATAACTCATGTTTAACTATACCGTTTGGATCCAATGTTGTTTCCATATTGTTAATCGTTTACGTTATAATTGTTATCTGTATTAATCTAACTGTAGTTTGTGTGAATTAATGCGAATACCGTGAATGAATGTGTGTGCGTTAAATGTGTACCTCCGCTATTAGCGGATAGCTAATTGAGTTCCTTCATGCTTTGTTTGGAAATAAACACGTGACCTGGAGTTGTGCGGTGTATGGGGCACAGGTCACTTAAGCAGCTGAGAACTTGTGTGGACCTTCCATTCTTGCTTGCACGCTCGCCACATTGGTGTCCGGAAGTGGGATGACGCAGAGAATGGAACACGAGATCCGCGAACTGGAGGAAGCGTTACGGCAGATCCAGAGGCGCCAGTCAATCAAGGTGGGCGGGATGCAACCCCAGCCTGACGGCGCCAGCGTACCACGGCTCTACTGCCCCCTAGCGACCAGGAGGACGAATGGCGACACCACTCTACAGCCCGCCGCTGACGATGAGCGACTAAACTACGCTGTTGGAGATCGCCACCTAGGGGTCGGAGACCGTGCAGAAAGCCCAAAAGCTCTTGTGAGAGCTGGTAAGATCGCCGATGAAGATCGCCACCTAGGGGCTGGAGACATTGCAGAAAGTCCAAAAGCTCTTTTGAGAGCTGGTAAGATCGCCGATGGAGATCGCCACCTAGGGGCAGGAGGCAGTGCAGTGCAGTACAGCGCAAAAATTCCAAAGGCTCTTTTGAGAGCTGGTAAGGTAGACCTGCCGCCTACTGCTGCACAGCGCCCCCTAGTAGCCTGGAGGACCACAGAGGCTGCCAACGCCGAACTGCAGCAACCCATCACCACCGCCGCTGCTGCACAGCGCCCCCTAGTAGCCTGGAGGACCACAGAGGCTGCCAACGCCGAACTGCAGCAACCCATTACCACCACCGCTGCCCACGAGCTACCACCAGGGGCGCCGGTACTCAGTCGGCCACCCATCGCCACAGTACCCCGAACGCCAGCCAAACTGCCCAAATTCGGCGGGCTAACGCCGCTGGAGCCGTACCTGTCCCAGGTCCAGCTAGCAGCATGGCACAACGGCTGAAGCAGCGAGGAGGCTGCCACACACCTAGCACTGGCTCTGGAAGGAAAAGCCATACAGGTGCTGCTCGACCTCGGGCCTACGGAACAGCGTAACTACCACACCCTGACCACCGCCTTGGAGAGACGGTTCGGACAGCACCGATTCGCCGACCAGAGCCGAGAGGAACTGGCCAGCCGCCGCCGACAAGAGGGAGAGAGCCTGGGCACCTTCGCCGCCGACGTACAGCTGCACGCCCAACGGGGCTACCCGCAGTTCCACGCAACGGCTCAAGAAGAGCTAGCCCTCCACGCCTTCCTACAAGCACTCACGCCAGAGCGACTGCGCCAGCACGTCCGCCTCACCACGCCCCGCACGCTCAGCGAAGCCATTCAGGAAGCCGAACGAGCCGAGGCAATACTCGCCACTCGGGCCGACCCGCAAAGAACCTCCTCCCCAGGGCCACGCATCAGGCTGGCCGACTACGACGAGGAGGACGGCACAGCAGAAGTCCGCCGAGCCCGATCACCACCCCCACGGTCTGCAAACTGGCCCTCAGCGGCCCGACGATGGCAACCAGGGCTGACCAACCGCTGCTACCGCTGCGACGAGCCGGGGCACATCGCTCGTGACTGCCCGGCCCCAGCGCCAAAGGTGAGGGGACCGCCACTCCAGCCTTCAGCCCCTCTCTACGGCCGATGCACGCCCGTAGGCCGCCTAGGCTACACCCAAGGGCTATACCTGAACTGCCAGCTCGACGGCCACACCTGCCGGGCCCTAGTGGACACGGGGTCCACCATCTCCCTGGTACGGCCGGGGCTCCTTTCCGGGTACCACCGGACCACTCCCCACAGCATGGTCACCAACCAACACCCGGCTGACAACGGTGACGGGAGAGACGTCGGCCATGAAAGGGAAGAAAGCGCTGCAGATCCGCGTTGGCGAACAAGGGCTCGTCCACGAGTTTTGGCTCGCCAGCATCCAGGAGCCCTGCATCATTGGCCTGGACCTGTTGAAACGTTGGGGCGCGCGTGTTGACGTGTCGGGGGCCGCCATCACCCTCGGCACCGAAACCATAGCACTCCAGCACCATCGTGAGGGGAAGAAGACCCGACGGGGCCCTCACCAAGCCGCAGCTGCTCAGCACGTCCCAGCCTCACTACCACCGCCGCCCCGACCTCAGCCTGAACGGGCCGCCATCGCAACCAACCCACCGGTCACCAGTCAGCCTGCCCCCGGTCCTGCCGCCAAGACGTCTGAGGCCACTAGTGAGCTGTGGCACCGCAGTAGCGAGGGGCTCGACCTCCAGCAACGCCGCCAGCTGAAGCGCCTGCTCGAAGACTACGCCGACATCTTCGCCGCCCGAGACGAGGACTGCCGTCAGACCGGTCTGGTCCAGCACGACATAGAGACTGGGTCTGCCCAGCCCATCCGGCTGCGACCACACCGCCTGGCACTCGCAAAACGACAGGCAGCAGAGGAAAAGATTAAAGAGATGGCAGCTGCAGGAGTGATCGAGCCCTCTGACAGCCCCTGGGCGGCCCCAGCCGTCTTGGTGGGGAAGAAGGACGGCGACTGGAGGTTCTGCGTTGACTACCGCCGCCTCAACGTTGTCACTAAGAAAGACTCCTACCCGCTTCCCCGCATCGACGACGCTCTCGACCACATCGCAGGGTCCAGCTGGTTCAGCTCCCTCGACCTACGCAGCGGCTACTGGCAGGTGAAGCTGGCCCCCGACGCAAAACCAAAGACTGCCTTCACGATTGGGCAGGGGCTGTGGCAATTCCGGGTAATGCCTTTCGGGCTCTGCAACGCACCGGCCACCTTCGAGCGTCTGATGGAGCGGGTACTGGCGGCCATTCCCCAAAGTCGCTGCATAGTTTACCTGGATGACCTGCTGGTGCATGGCAACGCCTTCGACCTAGCACTGGCTAACCTGCAGGAAGTCTTCGCGACTATCCGACGGGCCGAGCTGCGACTAAACCCCAAGAAGTGCCACCTGCTGCGGAGAGAGACGGCCTTCCTGGGTCACGTGGTCAGTGCCCAGGGCGTTGCTACCGACCCTGCTAAAGTGGCTGCCGTCAGGGACTGGCCAACCCCTGCTACTATCAACGAACTGCGGAGTTTCCTGGGCCTGGCCTCCTACTACCGTCGCTTCGTCCAAGGCTTTGCCACTACCGCCAGCCCGCTCCATCGCCTCACCGACAAAGGGCGGCCGTTCCAGTGGGACGACGCCTGTGCCACGGCCTTCGCCCAGCTCAGGGCAGCCCTGGTAGAAGCTCCGGTGCTGGCCTACCCCGACGTAAAAAGAACCTTCATTGTGGACACCGATGCCAGCAATGTGGGGGTCGGGGCAGTCCTCTCTCAGCCAGGAGAGGAGGGAGAACGGGCCGTGGCGTACTTCAGCCGCGCCTTGAGTCGAGCAGAGAGGAACTACTGTGTGACTCGGCGCGAGCTATTGGCAGTAGTCCTGGCCCTTCGCCACTTCCGGCCCTACCTGCACGGGAGCCGGTTCCTCGTCCGCACGGACCATGCCTCGCTCACCTGGCTGTTGAATTTCAAGAACCCCGAAGGCCAGGTGGCCCGCTGGCTGGAGGCCCTCCAAGGGTACGACTTCGACATCCAGCACCGAGCGGGGCGACACCATGGCAATGCCGACGCTCTCTCGCGGCGTCCCTGTGCGGCTATGGAATGTCGCTACTGCCGGCGACAGGAGGAACACGACCAGCCGGCGTTCACAGTGGCAGCCGTGCAAGCGACCCGTCCGGAAGACGGGTGGCTCCAGCTAAACCCATCACAGCTGCAACAACAGCAGGAAGCTGATAACACCGTGGGCAAGGTGAGAGGCTGGCTGGAGGCGGGGCGACGTCCAGAGTGGGCGGAAGTGTCCGCCCTGGGACCGGAGGTGAAGGCCTTCCATTCCCAGTGGGGGAATTTCGAGCTGCACCACGGGGTGGCATACCGGAGCGACCAAGGGCGGAACTTTGAGGCGCAGGTGTTCGGCGAGGTCTGCCGGCGGCTGGGGGTGAGTAAAACCAGGACGACACCGCTCCATCCACAGAGCGACGGGCTGGTGGAGCGGTTCAACCGTACCCTGACCACCCAACTCGCCATCCTCACCAGCCAGCACCAGCGAGACTGGGACCGACACCTGCCCCTGGTCCTGTGGTCCTACCGCACTGCCGTGCAGGAGTCCAGCCAGTGTACCCCTGCTGCTCTCATGTTCGGGCGGGAGCTCCGGACACCGGTGGACTTGGTGTTCGGGGCCCCGCCCGAGCCTGAGATCGCTGGGGGAAAGGAAATGGAATACTTCCGCCAACTACGGGACCGTCTCCGGGTGGTCCACGACTACACCCGCCAGGCGCAGGCTAATTCTGGGGTGCGGCAGAAACGGGCGTACGACACCCGGTGTCGGGGACAGGCATTTTCGCCAAAGGATCAAGTTTGGATCTACTGCCCCGTCCGCAAGAAGGGGGTCTCCCCCAAACTGCGGAGTCACTGGCAAGGGCCGGGAGAAGTTCTGGAGAGACTGTCGGAGGTGGTGTACCGGGTGCGTATGCCCGGTCGGGGCCGCCTGGTGGTACTCCACCGGGACAGGCTGGCACCCTACCGACCTCTCTCACCGCCTGTTGTGCTCACCCCGCCTGTTGTGCTCACCCCGCCTGTTGTGCTCGTACCGCCTGTTGAGGAGGGGGGGGCCAGCCCGGACACTGCCCGTACGGAGCCGGTTGGCTCCCCAACATTAGCAATTCTTGCACCCTCCAGGCGGCCGGGCCGCCTACGGCGACCACCGGCACGTTACCGGGACTTTGTATTGGGTGATGGGGTCGTTGGGGACAACTGACCCCTTAGAAGGGGGCTATGTAGCGACCCGGAAGCTGGGTCGCATGTAAATGCATACTTGTGGGCGCAATGCGCCATGGGAAATCGCGAATGTTAGCGATTTCTCGTAATAACTCATGTTTAACTATACCGTTTGGATCCAATGTTGTTTCCATATTGTTAATCGTTTACGTTATAATTGTTATCTGTATTAATCTAACTGTAGTTTGTGTGAATGAATGCGAATACCGTGAATGAATGTGTGTGCGTTAAATGTGTACCTCCGCTATTAGCGGATAGCTAATTGAGTTCCTTCATGCTTTGTTTGGAAATAAACACGTGACCTGGAGTCGTGCGGTGTATGGGGCACAGGTCACTTAAGCAGCTGAGAACTTGTGTGGACCTTCCATTCTTGCTTGCACGCTCGCCACAATATGTTACAAGGGTCAGAAGTGAAGCACGTTCAGTTCCCTACACCAACATTCACATAGATCAACTCTGACACATCATGCCAACATTTACACAGAAGAAAACACTGGCATTAATGGCTGTCACACTTGCACATTCCGAGTGAAAGGTTAATGTTTTACTTTCCACAGAAAACGGAAAGAATGGGAGCAATTGTGGGTTTTGATTGAAAGATTTCCATTTTCTCCAAAAGGGCATTTTATGATTTGTACTGATTTTGACACAAATCTCAAATCTCCATAGTGGCTGATAATAACTCCAGTCATCGTTGAGTATACTGACACTTTTCCAACATCTCTCTACAGAGAGTTTTTTTTTTTACATAATCAAGGTATAATAACTGATTTAAAATTATTTTTATAATAATAATAATGATGTTAATAAACGTTATATAACAAAACACAACTACAAAGGGCTTCACAAAACAGGCAAAATAAAAAATAAAAATAATAATAAAAAACAAACATCAGAAATTAAGTATGCTAATACAATGAAACAATAAAGAACCACATGGTCATAGGAAGGCCTGCTTAAACAAATATGTGTTTATGAAGTGATTTTAAAGAAGATACAGAATTTGCAAGCCTAAGCTCTTCAGACAGAGAGTTCAAGAGCCTTGGAGCCCAGCCTGCGAAGACCCAATCACCTTTGGTCTTTAGTCTGGTTTTTGGGACAATCAATGATTATACTGTATATGGACAAGATAAACAATGGAAGCTTTCGCAGAAACCAAAAATGTATGCATTGTAATAAACACTGACCACCTGTGGGGTGGTGCAAACTGGACTAAGCCAAATAGCATGACCTTTAACCCGGTCTGGTCCAGTATCAGGGGTTCAGGACACAACCACACAATCAGGTTTACAAAAATCAACAATTGTATGAGATCATGAAATTCATCAACACTGGCATGGGAATCAGATGGCCCTCAGTGAGCAAGTAAATAGCCTCTAAATGGTTCCAGAGATAGGCACAGAACATTGTAAAAACGACTAAAAGCCTTTACAAAAGAACACTCCAGGCTAGCCCTGTGTAACACATTGCTCACTTTTTAACTACATACGCTTGTCTGTTCCTCACTCTATCATACTTAACACCACAATAGAAAGAGAAAAAGACCCCCCAAGCTGAGCCACCCTCTCTCCCCCAGTCATGCGAATAACAAACCAGGCAAGACAAAAGAAAATAATTAAAAAGGACAGTTAAGAATTAACATTAATTTAAAACACTCCCCTTCGTCCAGCAGCGTTCCTGACTCCCCAAAGTCCAAACAGAGCAGGCGCAGGTAAAAGCAATTAGCTCAATATTTGATGAGGTTGACAGCAGGCATGCATGCAGCCACAGTCCAGGCTATCCCGCCCCCACACCACAGCACTAAGACATAGTTTACTTTTCTTTTTTTACTGTAAACCAATGAATAGTGTTTAATAGCTTACAATGCAAGTAAGCCCCACAGATTGTTGGAGACCAGCTGCTGTTGGAGGCCAGAATTTATAGGGTTTCTCCCTTATATGGGTACAATTTATTCTAAAACTCTACTGGTATTGAAACAGCTAGTAGGTACTGTAGATTTCACAGTCTTGCACAACATTTTAAATTAGATGATCAATATGATAAAAGTTTTTTTATTTTTTACTTTTATGTTGGCTAGTACATTGCTAGCCTGCGGGTAGCTTTTTTATGTACATGTATCGCGAGTGTCGTTGTGAAGCTGCATAGCACTCGCAACATCTCGTCCATTTCGGTTGCTCAGGGTGTAGAATATTTATGAACTCTTGCCCATTCCATTCATACAGTCCCTTGGGTCTCTTCCTATGTGCCTCACTGCTGCTCTCTTGAATTTTTCAAATAAGATGTTAGCCTACTTGATAGCATCTTGTTTAGACTGAATATGAAATTGTCTCTGGTGCAAAACCAGTAATGTCTGCAAGGTAACTAGTTAGCCTACCGCATATTAACTGTGGGAAATTGACAGACTGCTTCCAGGTCACCAGGGTCATTTTAGATTTGTGTTATCTGGCTATAATATATAATTGCCAATTAAAAGAGACTAGATCTTGTTTGAGACTTGGCTTCTCATAAAAATGTTGATGTATGTTTTCTTTCTGTCATTTTAAGTTGCACTGGTGAACATAACAGGGCAGCTGACCACAAACACAGTTTTCATAAAGGAATCTGGGAATAGCCCTAGGACACGAAGGACACGCTCCCAACTTTGGGAAAACATCAAATAGTCCCCAACAATATTACCATGTTCTATAGGGTGGTACTATTTGTGTCCCCCCAAAAACGATCCTAAAGAAAATGTCCTGTTTGCTGTCCCAACCCCACGCCAAACACACACACACAAGGTTTTAGTGAGACCTCACCGCACGTTACTGGTCCTAACTAAGAACACCGTGAATGTAAGAGCCAGGTATTATGTTGAGGGAGTAAAAAAACATCTATCATTTTTGTTGGAATGGACTGCACTGTTCTAATTCATTATAAATCAATACATACATGTGCTCTATCACTCCATTAATTTGACATTGTCCACTCAGGCTATCACCATTGAGGCCTCATTAGATTAGGATGTGAAGTTCAATTCTGATCTATATTATTTGTCCCTGTTTTCTCATTGCTGCACCTTGATCATCTACAGTGAGCTCCAGAATTATTGCTACCCCTGACTGGAAATGCACTAAAAATAGATAACATTATGGAGATAAACTCAAAATGCCAACATGTGAGAAATACTGTCCTTTATTAATGTTCCAATGGAACCAACCAAACTCATGCATTTACTTAATAAAAAATGGCATTACTTGTGAAACCTTGATTTGGTGGAAATAGATTTTTAATTAAATTAATACATGATTTTTGTTGATTCCATTGAAATATTAATAAAGTACAGTCAGGGGTGCCTATAATTCTGGCGCTTACTGTAAATGACGTGTGTAACGGTGCACAAAAGTCTCCTTTCCTTGGATTTGATTTCACGGATCAGTACATTTTTGGTAGCCCTGCAGCAGAGAAAAATGAAAGGCGAAATATAAAATTGCTTTTCATTTATGCTGAAAATGTACACGGTAGCTAACTGGCCATAATAATAACAGCAAACTTGCTGGAAAAAAGGCACATTAACACTTGTGTCTGGTTATTGTTTTTCTTAAATATAATGTACATACAGTAGGTAGGTCAAACAAGAAATGCTGCATGTAAATATTGTTGGAACTGTAGTTTGCTTGAAGCATACGCTTAAAACCTGCGTTCTCTACAACTGAGTATGGTTGCAGATACGCTGTGATAACAACTCAAATGGCGTGCATTATTGCCTTGGCTAGGTCTGAATCTGCAGGGAGAGGCTGCTCGAGTGCCATGGGGGGAAGGGATTGCACGTCGGTCTGCTTTTTTCCTCTCTGCAGTAATAGGCACATTCGGATGGTGCTGTCTCACATTAATTGGCATGTTCGATATATTGCCAGCGACATAGCCAAATTCAGAAAAATGCTGGCTTGAATGACACGTGAGGGTCCTCAAGCTTTGGCTTCTCATTGTAATTTTCTATAATGATGAAGCTGGGCCAAACTAGCAACATCCAGTCCTTTGCAAATGTTAAGTCATCGGTGGGAACTCTGAGTTTTGAATTTAAGTTCAGCACAAAAAAGTTATGCACGTGCGTTAAAGAAAGACAGTCATTTTTCAGTCCTAACCAAAAGTTCCATAACAAACAGTACAGTAGCCTACGAATCCGTTATAGTTCCAGGAAGGGAGTTGGAGTGGTGTCCACCAGGGGGCAGCACCGACCCTACTCACAGGTATGGCAGAATCTGCAATTAACTGTAATCAATTCAGCTGCTGCCTATTACCTCACCAGTGGGCTTGATAAAAGGGCCTGGTAATCAGGCCTAAGGAGGACTGTTTGGTGAACTTTTCCAGGGATGGTTTGCTGTGTGTCTATTTGGTCTTTTTAAGGGTTGCTTCTCCTGACTTATTTTGTTCATAGAGTTCAATAGGATAATGAGTCTGAAGAAACAACCCTTAATGTGATCCATACATATCTACTGCATATCTGGTAGCAGAGTGATGATTTCAGACTCGTTTGATACCTCAGACCCTTGATGACTTATAGCCATGGGTTACATACTATTGCCGTGTAATTTACAGCTAAATCTAGTCCCACCCCCCAATTCCCAAAGAGATCCATTCAAATGCAGGGAGGTTATAGTCCCTTGTAAGAGTACCTGAAAATCAAGAGTTTTTTTGATGTTTTTGGGTCACGGACATCAGGAAGTCATGGCATGCCAAAGGATATGCAACCGAATATTAAACTTGACTTTAATTTAATTTAATGACTTTATTTAAGTTTCGTAATTTGTCCAATTACTTTTTTGGGGGGCTATGTATAAAAATGGCCACAATTGCAACACGGTTCACCTCATAGTCACTGTTCCATTTCAAATCCAATGCACTGGACTACAGAGCCACAACAACAAAAAATGCATCACTATCCAAATACTTTCGGACTGCACTGTATGTTCTCTTTAAGATGACATACAGTGACTGCATTCTTCTGATTATAAAATCATTCATACACTTGTTTGCAGTGTCTCTGAATAATGTCTGCATTTATTAAAGATTGTTTAGGGGAAAAAAAGTATTGATGATATCCTTCCCTAAAAATCTAAAAAGACCCTTCATAAATGTTCTCAGGAGGACAGCTCTAATAACAAGGGGTTGTTTCTCCGCTCTTTGTATTATTTGGCTCAGAAAACAGAAAGTATATTGAGTGCAAATGGATAACCAGCCACTGGCCATATAAACTAATAATTTTGCAGCAAGTGATGCAGCCCCCTAGACAGTTGAAATTTTTTTGTGTGTGTCTGGGTGTGTGGGTGTGTGGGTGTGTGTGTGTGTGTGTATATCTGACCTGTAGGCGAACAAAGTTTAATAAGGTAATGACCCAGGACATGTTAAGGGATGCAATTACACTCCCTATTCTGTCACTAATAGTATTGGGGAAGAGACCTTTGCTTGGATATTTTGATGGATTTTCATTTGTCTTTAATCTTCGCTACATGTCAGGACAGGTTTGCCACCAGTTAGAGTAACATTCTGATCACGTTGAGCACACAACCTAAGGACAGCTTTTTTGAGCTGTACTGCTGCAGAGCTATGGACTAACATGGAACTGTAATGTGATACAGAATAAGGTCATTTTCATATGTTTACCAACATAATTGAAGTTATGATATAAGTTGAGACTGAAGTTCAAGACCAGCAGAGTTCCTGCTCACAGTTGGACCTGTGAAAATGATACGTGATTTTTACTTCAGTCTCAGGAAATTTAAGGTTTCCAAAGTCCATCTTGTCAGAACGAATCCAAGCAAGTAAATTCAAAAACACCCCAGTTTAAGAAAACAATGTTGCAATCTTATTATTACTAATCTAGTTTCATTTAGGAAGTACATAATGCATGCGAGTGAGTGAATACATGACATCATTCGCTATTTGTTTGTGGTGTGCATGCAAGCAAAATTCACAAGTCAGTTGATCAGATACTCTTTGGCTCTGTTCACACTTGCATCTTTGGGCTCGACAACCAAAATTATTAGCTGGAGTCGCTCATGTTTTGTGTACATACACACACATATTTAGAAGACCAAGTTGTTACAAATATGAACGAGTAACAGCACTCGCTCTTGTATTTACAACGCTGTCAAGTAAGTTTGTAATAGCACGATATTTGAACGGGGCCTTTGCTGTGTGACTTTACTCAAAGTTCTGTCGAGACAAGGCCCAACTGATTGCCATGACTAAGCTCATCTCTAATGGAATTACTGAGTGAATGTGTACAGTATGTGTGATTGCACGGCTGTGTGATTAACACACCTGACTGAGAGTATGTCACAGAACACCACACGTGTACCATCTTAATCAGTTTGTCACTGCACCTAACAGGATAAAAGTTGCATGAACTTCATAAAACCATCTATGATCTTGGCATGTTGCCTCTCTCTCATTGCTAAGAAAGAGAGAAAGCTACTAAGAGAAAGCTTAACCCACAAATGAGCAACCCCATTCTAGGAGGGCTGTTGGGTATGCTGGCTGTTTGCAACAATTACCCTGGCTCAGTTACCCACATTAGTGGTATATATAAATGGAGGAACACTTGCGAATTAGACCACATTACAATGTGTGGCGGGTAGTACAGTTAGCTAGACTACGCCACCTTGGGAATTTCACCCAAGGAATTAGTTTTGTTCTTTTACCATGCACTAAGCACTTATGGTTCTCTACTCAGGCACCTTCAATTAAATGAAGTAAATAGAAGTGGATTCAATCAATAACAGTTTATTAAACCAAATAACAAAATAAAACATGTACCCACAGATATACAATTAGTAAAAGGTATAACAATAAAATCACGGCCGTTCTTCCCCCAGGCCAGTTAGGGGCGCTGCTGAAGTGTGTGAGGAAGAGAACGGCGAGGCGAGAGAGGGCAACTTACCGGAAGGGGACCAGCACACACTCGTGACTCAGACACACGCACTGCAAAGGGTGAAACAATCCAAGTGAGTACGTGCGGTTTAAATCCCCAATACTATCCACACACACACACACACATACACAGCAAGCAGTGAATAAAAGGTCCGCCTTCCGATTCGCGCTATTGCCCCCAGCTACACCAGCACGAAATCTCGACCTTCAGCACAAAACAAAGAAAATAAGAATAGCAGCTTAGCGCACCCAAACCAACCTACCCGCAGTTAGTTTGTCAGTGAGACGCGAGTCCCACACGTATCTTACGTAAATACTTTAAAAGACCGGTGGATAACCACCATAACATGCAGTAATAAATATAACACAGGGATAAGATAATAGCGGTTCGCTGCGGCGAATCTTTCGGCCGGCGACCCAACGTATAGCCGCCGTAGTTATGTGGTTACAACTCCGTTAAACGCAGTGTAGATCATCGGGAATGCTAATATAGGCAAAACAGCAGCCAGCAATGTCCTATAGGAAAATAAGAATAAAAGTTACTAGGTAGCCATAGCGCCTTCTATCATAGGCTCCTACCATGCATTATTCAGAGAAACAGAAAAGCTAAATGTTTCGCTGTAGTCACGGTACCCAGCTTAATAAAAGTACCTTAAATCTGATTTATAGCCGTCTCATGCGCCACCAGCCCAACTACAGGAACCTATAATGGACAACACTCATCAGTTTACCTGGGATTAGTACAATCATCATACAGCACATGGAACTACCAGCCTACCTTTACAACAGAGGAAGCAGTATGCCCAATGGAACACCCGGAACTGCAACAGGTAAGACCTTTCTCCTTACCTGGCTACTGCAGCCTATTTATAGGCTGTTGTTAGAATTGGGTTTATCTGTCAGCCAATCGGAGAGCTGAATGCCTTCTCACCCACGCAACAACTGTCCAACCAGTTAGCCCTGCTACAATAGCTTCAAATAGGGACACAAAAACAGTCTTTGGATGTAATTCATGAGCTTTTCAATAAATCTAGCTATACATGATACGATCGGACGAAATAAATCAGTTATCATGAAATCCTGAAGAAAATATGGGCCTCTTTACCCATCTCTGATAAAGCTCTTTGCAGCATGTCTAGTAGTTTATTTATTTGTTTTTATTTGTTGCACCATACCTATTTTTGACATGGTTGAACTTTTGGATTCATCTAAACATGCCTAAAAAAAGGTCAACACAGTCATTCCACTCTGCTTCCCTCTTTGGATGATGATGATTTTGTATGATAAATACGTATTACCTTGTCACAACTCCGAAGAGCTTAACAATCAACAGCTACAATTTTAATAAAGCTCTGCATATAATATGACTAAAACTGAAAAAAAAAACAAAGAAAATCAATAAACTATTTTGCTTGTCAATGCAAGTCCATTTGTCTGATGATTCAGTAACTTGTGCAATCATATACAGTCAATGCCAGAATTATTGGTACCCTTCATAAAAATGAACAAAAATGATTGTATAAAATAAAGATTACACATAATAATTCAACTTTCCTGCAAAAACATTTGTGGAAAGTACTTAGTTTCACTCTAATAAAAATGATTCTTATGAAAAACTTTTTTTGAGTAATAGTATTTTTCAAACATACATCAAAATCAACACAGAAATGGTTGCGGGCACACAAAATCAATCCTTTGCAATGACCATCTCAGTCTCCGGACCTGAACCCTCAGGAGGTTTGGTAGGTTGGTGTGGCCGCCGGGACTGGCTCTCATCTTTGGAGGATGGGCAGGTGAGAAGAGGGATACAGAAACGCTAGGCAAAAATAAAACTAAAAGATTATGGTGATTTAGGATCCGGATGATCCAGGCAAGGAAGTTGCCGGTTCCGTGAAAGTCTATCTCACTTGTTAGTTCATATAATTTAATGACAAAACTAATGATCTGTGTAAGTAGCTGCATACCTGTCAACCTAACCGTAATGGAAATGGGAGATGGGTGATGGAAAACCTGTAAAAACCTGTGTTTTTTGGATAGTGTGACAATCCATGAGGTTTTAATTTCATAGCCGTGAGACAGCAGCAAAGACAGGAACGAAAGTGAGTCTCACGGGTAAAATGTGAGACTTAACAAGTTTGTAGCTGGCTCACAAGTCTAGGTAAATTAGCAACAGGTAATTAGTACACATCAGCACTGTAGAGAATATAGTCGGAGCAAGGCCAGTTTTAGTAGTAGTCTAGAATAATACATAAGCGGGTCATCGTCCAATACTGGCAGCTGGCCTACGCATGATGTCATCTTCCTGAGCTTTATTGAAAACCTGTAGTCTGAATTGAAGAGGCCAGTTCACAAAAGCAAACTTAAGAATATCAAAGATCTTGAAAATGGAGGAGTGGTCCAAGATCTCTCCACCTTCTCAGACATTACAGAAAGAGGCTCTGTGCTGGGGAGCCTCCCCAGGGGAGGCTTCACCAAATATTAATCATAGGTGTGCCAATAATTTTGAAACCTATGTCTTGCAGAATTAATTGCACTTCTCGATAAAACTTTTTGTACTTCAAAAAGTATTGTGTTAAACTAAAAATATACCACTCCTCCATACAATGCCCTCCACAATGATTGGGACAGATATATTTTTTCTTGATTTGGCTCTGTACTCTAGATTTGTAATCAAACAATTCACATATGGTTAAGAAGCATATTCTAATCTTTTATTAAAGATATTTGCTTCATTTACAACTTTTTACAAGTGTGGTAAACGTGGTAGCATTTTGTCGATCAACACCAACTTTGGTTTTTTAAGGATATCTGTCTGCTATGAAGTGTTCATGCAAATGCAAGTTTACACATGGCTCTCTTTAGAATTTTGGAGGACTTTTTTAGATGCATTTTTATCATGTTTACAGATTGCGTTTCAGTTCAAAATTTCAGTGAATAGAAGTTTATATCTCAAATATTGCAATTATGTTACAAAACGGATTTTGATATATCAGACAATTTTCTGTGTATTTTGGCCCAACTGAAAAGTCGGACAGCGCAACATCCGTGATGGCTGGTCACAATTATCATGACACAAATGTCATTAACATCCCACCCTACCATTGAACATGCTTGAAGTAATAATAATGCAGTATTACCAATAACTCCAATAACTGCTCCAACTGTAATAACTCATACTAAATATAGCTGCTGATTGGAATGCAAATCATTCAAATGCCATTTATGTTAAAATGCCATTTTAGATGGTTAGACGGTTGTATATCCACAGTAGGCATTATTATATGCTCTGGTTCAATCCCAATGTATTTTTTTCTCAGAAGAAAAAAAATAAAATGGCGTCACGTAAATTATGGATCAGCATTTCCAAAATTATTTTAGTATTAGTATAATTATTTTAGTTTCATAGTGCCTTTTTCATCATTATTATTTAATTGAAATGCATGTATATGTGTTATTACCTATTGATGTTCATCATGCATGTGGTTTTGTTGATGCATGCTAGGTCTTGTAAAGGTTATGGAAAAAATCATGAAAAATAATGCATTTTTATCAATCTAGTTAGAATATACAGTATGTTATCCTGTTCTGTTTGGAGATTGCTTGATAAAATCAGCACATAAACACAATATAACATTTAGAGCTAGTATGTGCCATTTTCCCACATTCAGTACTCAGCTTCAAGTAAGCCCACAGACTGCCGTAAATTGCAATGTGAAAAAAAAAACGGTCAACTGTTCCCTCTCAGGATTCATTACCATTTTTCCCATTTGTCCCAGTTAATTCATAGCCTTTGTGGAGGTTATTCAAATATCTGTTGAACACAGTGCTGGGAAAATGCAAATACATTGTCAAGGATGATTGTAAATAGCCTACTGTATGAGTGATATCAGTCTGGTAAGACTCAAATCTGGCAGTGCATGTCTTGGTTTTGTGTACTCTAAAGGAAAATGCAATTACATTAGTCATTGCCTCTTATAGTTTGTGAAAATGTACTGTAAACAAAGTGATTTAACCGTTTTGCGCAGATGGAGAATTTGGTAGATTTAGGGGGTGCTCTGTTTAAGGTTTTATAACTCCAGGTGTGAGCATCACAGAAACTTGGTAAATGGCTTAAATGAAACAAGACAGGTGTACCATTTAAAATACAAACTTAAATTTGTTTATTTTTTACAATTTACATAATTAACATAATTCTACATTAAAAAACTGCCCAATATTTAAAAGGTTCTATACTGTCTAAACAGTTCATTCTATATGGATTAAAATACCCTCAAATTAAAGGTGCAGTAGGCAAAATTATAAAATTTACTCATTATATTCCAGCAGCTATCAATAAATCAAGTGTTCTGGGAAAAAAAATTATTTCAGTTTCTGTGAGTGTCCTAAGCTGTCAAAAAATCTCAAACCCGTTTTTAAAAAGCCAACCAATCAGGGCTAGCTATGTAGCTACCAATAAGGTGAACTATCTACAAGCAAAATATTCCTGTAGAATAAACCCCTCCCTGTCTGTCTGTCTCCTCATGTGTACTGGAGTATAATTTGGTGGGAGGGGCTTAGGACAGGGAAAGGAGGAAGGAGAGCAAAAGAGGGATGTTTTTTTGCCTTGTATATTTTCAAACTTGCCTACTGCAGCTTTAAAGCTGACAGTCTGCACTTCAACCTCATTGTCATTGTATCCTTTCAAACTCAAAGTGCCGGAGTACAGAACCAAAATAACAAAAAATGTGTCACTGACACACGCTCACAGATTGGGAAAACATTTCACTGGGGGACAACCACACCCAGGATTTAGACAAAGAATTAGCAAAATACAGAAAAGAATGCAAACATTTTCACTGTATATAAACAAAAAGGAAACGCACAAGCTCACAGATTGGAAAACGTTTCACTGGGGGACAACCACACATAGGATTAAACAAATAATTAGCAATATACAATATAAACCAAAAGAAATGCAATCACTCCGAAGGTAGAATATAATCACGGCAGCATCGAGTGCCAAACTGCACTATATGCAAAACGAAAACGATTAGAAAAGTTTTTTATGTCTCCACTCAGCATCGGCTGAGAAAAAGAAAGAGGAATTCCGTCATCACGCAGAGATCACGGTCATGACAAATGGTTGGTATAAGACTCTCGATGCATCTGGCAACAAGAAGGTATATTTGTAAAGTTGACGACACTAATGGTCGGAGGAACTAAATAAAACTGAAGATAATTTAAATGATATACAGGCTACAACTTCTGGATTGTTTTGAAGGTTTAAGTATTTATTTCAGTTTCCAAGTGGCATGTGCTGCTAAAGCAGTCCTGCACCGAGCCGCCATCCAGTTTGGATCATATCTTGCCTATGGGTGATGGACTGTATATTAGGAAAAGCCATCACTCAAGAAGTCAGTTGGCATACCTTTCCTGAGCCTTATCCGTAAGTATAAACTATTCTGGTTGATCCGGTGTCGGTGATCTGTTTTTGCCAACAGTGGCATTCTCTGCCATCTGAAAAGAAGCAGATACCTGAATTAAATTGTTTTGCAGGACACAACCGTACCCTGCCTAGTTGATGAGGATGGAGGACTGTAGTTGCAATTGAACAGTCCCAATTGGATATAATAATGAAGTAAAAGTAAGAGAAAAAAATGACACAGATAAAATGATATGGGGCCCTATTTTACACCCGGTGCTAAGCGGCGGTAACCCAAACGCAAGTGTTTTTGCTATCTTACACCCGGCGCAGGGATCATTATAGCACCCAGCGCTCGTTTAAACATCGTTTAAATACCATGTAATGTTGCCCCCGTAGCGTCGCAAGTGAACTGGGCGGGTTGGTCTTAAGATGAGGTAAAACCACCATATACCTGGTCTAAAGTCTCGTCGCAGTTGTTATTTTAACGGTGCATATAAGTGCGTCTACATAGGCCTGTGCACAACACGCGTACACCCTCCTGTCTGTTACACATAGGGGAGCGCACAAGCATGACTAAAAATATCAAGATTACAATGTGAAATATTATTATTGTGTAGGCTATATAAAAAAATGCATAATAATAAAAGGGTCCATAGGTCAAAGACCACATACCTGTCCCTCAGCGAAGGGGAATGCCACATTAAATTGCTTTCAGCGCACACCATCAACATCCAGGCGATGTGCGATGGTACGTGTAAGGTTACATGTAGACTATTCACAATTATCCTGAATCAAGCTATGACTTATATTTGCCAATAGTTCCTGTAATCTCTCGGAAAGGCACTCTTCTGTTACGGGACACACCTGTAATTAATGAAGGCTAAGTTCAGCCCATTAAGACCTTGCACCTTACTTGGACTTGGACATGCCCTAAATGCACTTGCGCCTAGCGTTTTAGAAGATGCGGCAAGATCGTCGGGTAGTGATGACGGGCAAGCAGTTGCACACTTGGTGATAGTTCATAGGTTACAAAATTAACACAACTGACTAATAAATGGGTTTTTTGCAAACACTGAAATAACAAAATTATGAGATAATCATTATGTGTTAATTAAATATCAATTTTGAATCCTAAATAATCTTTTTTATTTAATAATCCCGCCACTGTTGATTAACAATAAATACATTTTAGTTGACTAGATATCTTAATTGTTGTGCATACTGTTTCTAAAAAATGCGTCTCTTCATTAATTATAGGTGTGTCTTGAGCGTAACTTGCAATAAACCAATCAAAATGTCATATCCCATTCCCTTTAAAAGCCTGCTTTTCCACCTTGGCGGATTGCTAATATGATGGCGAAACACATGCTTGTGCATGTTTAGTTAAAGTGTGCGAGCAAGGAATAGGCTATATGGATCAATAGTATGATCAATATTATTCAGACTAACCATTATGATGTGTTTTGATATACACAATAATAATCTTTAACATTAGAGTTTAACACCGGCACGGGTAATTCCAGACAGTGCTGTTATTTTAGAAAATATATCCGGTTTAATTTACAGTAGTTAAAAAGCACCTACAACCACTGAGAATAAGCTAACTCGATAGGCTATGGCTTCTGTCTCATGGCTTACCTTAGAAAATGGTAAATTAGCCTGCTTGTTTAACAAATTTAGTTTGATTATACAATGAAGCATTGTCAAACATCAATTCCATGTTCTCACAGCAGTCAGATCACAGACAATGCATTTCAGCTAGCGAAGTTCAAGCTTCATCCGAAATTAATATTCCCATAATAACATAAATAGCGTTATTTTGTCTTAATGATGACACTAAATCCACTAAAGCTGTCAGGTTGGGAACCCATAGGTTCAAAAATAGCCTATTTACCTTCTTTTATAATGTCCTGCTTATGGAAATATCTTGATATTTTGTATGCATGCTTGTGTGCGACCCTGTGTGTAACAGACAGGAGTAGCGCATTGTGTACATGCCTATGTAGACGCACTTATATTGCGCTGTTAAAATAACATAGAAATAACTGTGACATGACTTTAGACCAGGTTTGTGGTGTTTTTTTTTATTTCTGCTGGCTCAAGATAGCAATACGCCAAAAATAATCTTAAAACCAACCCGCCCAGTTCACTTGCTATGGGCTCGAGTTCACTTGGTAGGTAAACAATGTGAGCACTGGGCACTATAATGACCCCTGCGCTGGGTGTAAGATAGCAAAAACACTTGCATTTGGGTTAGTGCCAGGTGTAAGATAGGGCCCAATATAATTATGGAGATAAACTCAAAATGCCAAGATGTGAAAAATATTGTTGTTTATTAATGTTTCAATGGAACCAACAAAAATCATACATTTATTTAATAAAAATATATATCTCACTAAAATCAAGGTTTCATAATTATTGGCACCCCTGGTTTAGTACTTAATGCAACCACCTCTGGCAAGCATGGAGTCTTTTCCTGTACTGTTTGACAGGGTTAAGGAACACATTTAGAGGGATTTTGTACCATTCCTCTATGCAGATCCTTTCAAGATACTTGAAATTATTGGGTTAGCACTTATCAACTGCCCTCTTCAGTTCAACCCAAGGGTTTTCGATTGGATTGAGGTCCGGCAACTGAGATGGCCATTGCAGAACATTGATTTGTTGTCACAGAAACCATTTGTGTGTGGATTTAGAGGTATTCTTTGGGTCATTCTCTTGTTGGAAAGTAAACCTGCGGCCAAGTCTCAGCCTTCTGGCAACCAGATTGTCAGCCAAAATTTCCTGGAAATTATTCCATTATTCCAGTGATCTTAACCAGTTCCCCTGGACCTCAGGAATTAAAACAGCTCCAAAACATCACTGACCCACCACCATATTTCACCGTGGGTTTGTGGTGCCTCTCCTTGTATGCATCTGTTTCGAAGCCAAACATGCTGAAGCTGTATCTGAACAAGACGTTCAATTTTGGTCTCATCTGAACACAGCACCTTTGTCCAGTCACAATTTAAATGATGTTTGGCAAACTCCAAACACTTGCTTCTGTGTCTTGGGGTCAGAAAGGGATTTCTTCTCACAACCCTTCCAAAGAGCTTGTGGTTGCAGCGGTGGCGTCTGATGGGGTCACCAGGTTTAAAAAAACACCAAGACAACATCAAGGCCTGCAATTCTTTCACAGTGATTCTTGGGGATTGTTTTGCTTCTCTCACTGTCCTCCGCCTCATCTCCTTCCTCCTTCCTATCACGGGGAGCAAAATGCATTTGCGTCCTGTACCTGTCAGGTTTTCACATCTTTTGAATTTTTTAAATAATTGCTCTGACAGAGCTCAGTGGTATTTTTTATTTGAATACAACCCATATTGTACCACTATAAGCTCCTTGTTGCAGACACTGCCTCTTGTAGCCATTACCAGATTTATGAAAGTCTATGACCATCTTTCTGAACTGGCAGTTCTTGTGTTTTCTTCATGATGCTGGATGGCAAAGGGATATTGCATGCATGTTACCTCATTTTTATACCCTAGTGAAACGGGAAGTGATGCAATGACACAATATAGTTCCTTAAGACCTAGATAAACTTAAATAAATGGAAGTTCATTCCTGGTTTAACTTAGATTTTATTTACAATAATTTTTAGGGGTGCCGTTAATTGTGAAACCTTGATTTGGAGGAAATATATTTTTAATTTTTCTCAGTATTATTATTATTAGTATTATTATTATTATTATTTATATATTTTTTATAGTATTTTTAGTGCATTTCCAGTCAGGGGTGCCAATAATTCCAAGTAATAAGTATTTGGACAGTGACATCATTTTTTTGGGATTGATCTGTACTCAATCTGAAATGGAATAATGAATATATGCAGACTATCAGCTTTAATTTGAGGGTATTTACATCCATATAACTTGTGAATCCATCCGTTAGCTACTGTAGAAAATATAGAAATCACATTGTAATTATCAAGCAGGATGATATATAGGCTATCCTAAATCTGAACAGAGTGCAGGGCACTACAACATATTGACCCACGTGGGGAGTGAACAAAGCTGATTGGTCATAAAATATTGTCTCTTTGTCAAGCCCCACCCAAGTCCAGCTATCCTTAGTTACTTTTGCTAATTTTGTCAAGCTTTCGCTTCAGAAAGCAAGTTTCCTTGCAAACCCGGGCCATTGCGAGCACCCATCAGTTATAGCTATGAACCTGCATTTGGAGCCTAGCTACTTTATGAAATTGAACACAGATTACCTCCTTGCTAATCAAGCGAGTCTCGGGTAGGCTACGTTACAGTGTATTACATTTCATGGTCATGTCAGGGAAAAACAGCTCTATTTTCCTAAGTAGCCTATAAGGAAGCTAAACTAAGCATATTCGACCTATGCTTACTGTATTTATTGTGTTCGACCAGTTGACACTATGCACATACATGCTTCCAGGTAGCGGCGAATCAAATCAAATAAATTGTAGTGTCAACTGTAGTCTAATTATTTGCTAAAAACCTCCATACAATCAGAGTTTAACATTATTTTTCTCTAACGTTGCACCGTTTTCATTCTTCTGCAACATAGTCTTCATTCATTGAGTCAAAAATCATGCATTTCAATCGGTTTTCACAAATATGAATCTGGATACAATCCGTAGAGCTACTTTAAGTTAAAATGTATGTAACTGGAAAAAACGTCTTTATGAACATTTAAGCTACAATGGCTATGATATATAACGTAGCATTTAGGCTAATAAGGCAAATATCAGCGCATAATGTCAGCTATCGCTCTCAGCGTAAACAAAAGAAGCTTAACCTGTTGTCAGTGGAAGTGAGCAGCAGTGCCGTAACATGGCAGAACTGTTTGTAGCCTATCATGCACAGCTGGGTAAGTAGCTAACTAGCTAACATTACAAAACAATTTAATTGAACATCATTTTTATATTTATGTGACATGGACAATTGATTTGCTTCCCGTGTGCACCGTTTAACCAATTTTTTTTTTTTTTACAATTTTGATATAGCCTACAGAGCTACAACTCTTTGTTTTAGTTAGGCTACAATCTTGAAATGAGAAAGTAATGATTTCTACAGAAGCTTTACGGAGTCCGTGGTGGTTAGCAACAATTGCTATGCGCAGGAGCGCTCTGATTGGTGGTTCAGCTAGCTAGTGCTTTGTGTTGGGGAAGGGAAAAAAATAAAATGTCGGCTGCTTGGTGCCCCCATTGGGCGTGGTACCCCCTCTGCACGTGCCCAATTGCCCATATGGTAGATCCGGCCCTGTGTAGACTACTGCATAAAATACAATGTATTCTTTTTCATTCAAGTAATTTTTCTTTTTTGTTGTACCTCATTTGATTTAAAATAATGTTTACTGCTGCAGCTCTTTTGTGATCAAGGAATAGGAGCTACATTGAGAGCCAGATGGAGACTGCACAATTGTTGTGTTCTAAACCAAAATGAAAAAAAAAAAAAAAAACCTCCTTATACTTGCACTCCCTCTAGGGAACTGGTTGACACAAAATGGAATGACAACAGTCTTTACACAGGCTTCCATCTGCAAATTGCTACAGCTGAGTGAATATCAATACAAACTGGCCAGTCTCCAATTATCCAGGATTACAAAAAATAGATTATGGGTGGGGCTGACAGGATGACAGTGATAGACAGACAGTGAGATTTTTAGTGTTGTATCCTAGTGTAAATCAGTAAGTCAGAATGTATAAGAGAAGTTTTCAGGTATGGATGAGGGCCACTGCACGATCATGCATTCCAAAAAAAGATGGAATCATTCAAATGAGCAATTAATTTGTGATCAGTTGTTAAGGAAGGTTTATGCAGTCACAGGTAAATTTGATATAATTTGCAAGATGGTTTCACAATGGTAATATTTACATAATCACATAATACATGTTTTCATAGTGTTTCCAAATGGCCTCCCTCCACTAGTTGAATTGGCCCTCTCCTGGGAGCTGCTGGGGTCCAAGTCCTGTAAAAATAACTTACATGTTATGTTTTTGTTAAAAATATAATTGTGATTAAAAATAAAGTTGAATAAATAAAGTGTTGGGAATAAAAAAAGAAGAACTTACACGTTACATTGTCACATATTCAAGGCCTGTAAAAATGTTATTTTTTAGTACAGCACTGTTAGATCTATTTCCTGACTAGGCTACTATCTGAAACAAATGTGATTGAATGTCTCGATTAAGCAATTGAGAGTCTTCTCATCGGATAAGCCTAGAAGGCCATGCATGAATTATGATTTTAAAATATATAACTTTTCCTCCAGCTATAGCTATCATAGGCAAATTACGATACTACAACCGCCTTTACAATTGCTCCATTTCAGTGGCGCAGTGCTTCGCTCTATGCACCAGGGTCGATTCTACTCATAATAAGTTTTCAATTCACAATATATTGTTTTATTGCATTTTAAATGCGTTCTGGGTGTGGGTGTTTTGTTCCACTACTTTCAATTAACCAGTCCCTCTGCTTTGCTGAATAAAATGAATGCTATTGTGTTTCAACACATGTCCACTAGGTGGCATTGAGACATCTTTCAGTGGTAGTATGTAGCCTATGCTAAGTTCTTATTTTTGAATAAACCAGTTCATAACACATAGCCTATGCAGATGCATTTTTGTTCTTATTTAAAATGTTAAATACCTTTAATCAGCATAATCATAAAATGCTAATTTGCCTAAGTTCATCCGATATTTTTCAAATATTTCAAATGCGTAAAAACACAAGAAGAATCGAAATGCATCAATGCAAAACAGAAACATTATCCCTATGCCGAATATAGTAAGCACTGATTTCATTGAACTGACGATCCCATGAGTAGAATACTGGCCAAGACAACGCAACTGATAGGCTAGCAAATCACTTCGGTTTAAATTGTCAGTAAAGGCTCCATTGACTGTGTTATTTCTTCAAGGTTAGTTGCTGAAATTCAGGGGAACTTGTGAACTAGGAAACTTGCCTAATGTCCATTGCTCCCCCTTCCTTTTCATATTCCATTCAATCGTTATCACCTAGTAGTAGGCTACCTGTCCTTTACAACCAACCTGTTACACCTGACTTACGATGCAGTCCATAATCTATTATGAATTGAAAACGTATTATGAACAGAATTGGTCTTGATGCATAGAGCTAAACTAAGCTGCGCTAATGAAATGGAGCCATTGTAAACAAGGTTTCGGTAATTAGCTTGCCTATGGTAGCCTATAATTGTGCTAGAGTGATTCCCAAACTCGGTCCTGGGGTACCCCTGTTTGTTTTCTGCAATCCCAGAATTTTAACAAGCTGTTAATTTTTCTTAATTATGTGCTATTCGTCTTAAGAGGGATCATTTACCCTCTTAAGCTACATTACATCAGATATATGCATGGAATGCAGAATAAAACTCCCATTTTCACGCTGTGCTTATTGTGCTATAGGCCTATTGCAAATAATTACAAAAAGGAGGTAATTCAAAATAAAAAAAATTTACTGATCATTTAACTGTTTAACTGTTTTTTCATCCTTTCCCCTTAAACTCATTAACACAATGCAGGTTTAGATCGTTGTGATTTTCTTTATCTTTGAATTCTTCATTATCTACCAATAGATAATCGTTTTATTGGCATATGTGTCCACGCTATCACCAATTACAAGCCTATTCATTTTACTAGCTATTGATTTGATTGGTTATTTGAGGTAACTACATTTTTTAACTGATCAAAATAAAGGCTGTGGTGAATCAATAGGCTCGTAATTGGTATTGTGGACACATGGCAACTTAGACTAATCATTAGTCGATGAAGAATTCAAAAACAAAGCAAATGACAATGAGCCAAACCTGCATTGTGTCAATAAGTTTAAGGAAAAGTGATGGAAGAACTTAACCACACGGGTTTGGGAAAAAAACAAATTAGCCGCTTTTTTTGGAAAGAAAATGCAGTGTTTTTCGTTGTTTTTGAGTTCATAATAATCCGCTTTTTATGCCATTTTAACAAGCTCAAAACTAATGTTTTGTGCACTCATTTCAGAATTCAATGCGCGCTATTTATGAAACTAAATAAACTCCATAGGCTTGTCTTGAATGTTACGTTAGATAACGGAAACTGTTGTTGGTTGGTCACTCGCGCTGTCAGACTCTCATTTTACATACTGCGTGTCCAATCAGAAGGAGGCTACAATGGAGGTGTTTTGTTCCATTAGGAGGCTACAAAGTCATGTAGGCCTAGTACCTACCCTTTCCGTAACACGATTTGTAAATGGGTTTTGGGTTTTGTCGTTGTGTTTTCTGACTTGCAGTTGTTCTCTGAAATGTCGTTGTGTTTTCAGACTTGCAGTTGTTCTCTGAAATGTCATTGTGTTTTCTGACTTGCAGTTGTTCTCTGAAATGTCATTGTGTTTTCAGACTTGCAGTTGTTCTCTGAAATGTCATTGTGTTTTCTGACTTGCAGTTGTTTTCTGAAATGTCATTGTGTTTTATAACTTGTTGGTGTGTTTTCCGAAATGTCGTTGTGTTTTATAGTCGGCTTCCGTACTATACCCTACACTGTAAAACACACAAAATCTCTCATTTAAATATGGCTGTTTGCAGCTGGAGCCATTTACATAATGGCTGCGTCCCAATATTCTTCACTCCCCACCTCCTTTCCTCCACTCCCCCACCACCACTCCTCTCCTACCCGGAAATATGCAAAACTGCCTGAAAGTTTAGAGCACAAGTATTTGCATGTACAGTATAGAATGTACTTGACATTGCGGTTTGCGTTGAGACATTAATTAATATGTAACCATTAATACATAATTAAGATGTAATCAGCAACATTAGATTAAAACACAAAGATCAATTTCTGGGGCACGGAGGAGAGGAGGTGGTAGTGGAGGAAAGGAGCGTGCCTTTTTCAAGTATTGGGACGCACCCAATGTTGATCACCCACAAAGTGTGAAATAAGGTGTATATAAAATAAAATACTTTGGCTGCACCTGCAAAATAACACCCCTTATTTTGGATCTTAGTAAATTGACCCGTTAGTGATGAATGGGAAAAGGCACAAAAAATGTTTATACATTACCACTTATCCACACTCCTAATGGGCCACTGTTGACAATCAGTTGATATTATGCAAAATTAAGACACATACACTGAAATATACAATTCATGTGTTCAATGGAACATACACTTTATTTTGAAAAAATGTGAATTCATGTATAACATAGTGAATGGACGAACTAAGTAAATGGATAACATTGCAAAACAAAGTACAACCCATGGCAAATATCAGTTTAGGTCATGGATATTCAAATCTGGACTGGCAGATTGGTTTTCTTTCTCCCAGGTAATTAACTAATTTATTCATGCTGTGCTTTTCATAGACCCAAAGCACTGGATGCAGATCATTGTTAAAACATAGCCATAGTCTACTAATTTTTCATCTTAATTTGTAAGTGTAACACATCTGAATCACAGAGTATTTCCCCTATAAATTATTCTCCTTTCACAGTTTGATGTGGCATGCAGTTTAATTGACCACATTCTCTTGAGATGGTAAGATAATAAACACAGAGCCAAGTTACATTAAATAATTTAGAAAAGATTGGATAGCATTGCTTTGGAATAGAGCTAGTTTAATTAGTATCAGCTATGATAGGCAATAGTTAGTTGTAACTTTGCCACATTTTGATATCAATACTTTTAAATGAGTTTTTGCAAGTTGGACGTAAGGACTTACTGACAGTGCTTTTTCGGCTGAGCATGAGTACCTTGGCATTATTTTTAACAAAAATGTTTTTTGTTGAGATATCATGTCTTTTTCATAAGTAATGATGATGATGCAAGCTAATGACATTGAGAGAGAGACATGCATCAAAATACATGCATCTAAAAATGAGCATGAACATGTTGTTATTCAATGGGGAGTATTGTTATTATAATAATAATAATAAGAAAAAACTGCGAAATAATCCAAGTTTTGGGCTTTATTGTGTGGACGTGAGACGTTGTAATTCATTCTGTGTGGTTACATGAGGTGAAAATGTACAGAAGTTAATGTTTTTACGGGCTGAGAGTCTGTGGTCATTGTGGTTATTTCTGTAGAAAACCCTGAAAAGTGCCAAACTCTCGGTGCTGTATAGATATGGGGCATGCCCCGCCGAGCCGTAACTTGGCAGATGGTATACCTGCCATCCCAATAGATGACATTAATATAAACTGTTTCAGAGTATGTTTTCCAAAGGGGGAAAAGAATAAATAAACAAAAACTGTATATTAGTGGTGCCAATTTTCTCTAATCTGATTTATTTGATTTTGATGTCAAAATAGTATTTTCAAAGGTAATTTATCAAAAAACAATTACATTGCGACATAAACATTGCACTGATTAAACCACTCTATAATTTGGTTTTACCTGTCATTTCTCTCACTGTTTTTGACTTAAAATGTTGTAATATTAGATATTTCTGAGGAGTTACAATACAAAATCACTTTGTAATTATAGTGTGACTTGTTCTGCAACATAAGCTTAGGATTTATTTGTATATAAAATTCAACTGCTGAACAAACAAAGGCCTAATTCTGCTATAATAATTTTTTTTACACAATTACTTTGTTCATTGAGATAACTTTATAATGTAAAATACATGTCAAGATAAATGCTAAGTGAGAGCTGGTGCCGTGAGGAATATCAATAATGGACCACAATTTGACAAGAGCAGAAGCCCTTGGCAGTAGACAGAGAGCAACAGGGCAAGAGTGATTGGCATAGTGTCAATGACTTACCCAGGAGAACAGTTCCCTCACCATAAGGTCATGGCACAGATCTCTTGCACAAGTCAGAGTGCTTCATTGTAACCATCAGCTCAAACGACTTTGCATGTACACGCTAAAGTTTGCAAAAGTGTATAGAATTGCATTCATGTATATTTATCGCAATTAGAATGAAAACAAAATGACTTGGTATTTGGTGAGGCAACTGCGTGGAAACACAGGGAACATACTGTGTAGAGAAATATTCACTAACATTTCAGCATCATTTCATCATCTTCCAAGATACTAAACAAAGTACTACAATGACCACAAACGTGTAATTTAAAGAGCTTTCATAATCAAAATGATCATTTTGAAATAGGTATACTTAAAAAATACTTAAGCCAAAAGGCATGAGAGGCCATGCTATATTTTTATGCATAAGACAAACAGCTGGTCACCACACAGAGATGAGCACCAATTCAATTACCTTTGCTACCCTAAATTTGGAGGATAATGTATAAAAAAGGGCTGTAATTCCTACACGGATCAACCAATATGGATGTAAATGCCCTCAAAGTAAAGCAGGCCATATGCACTTTAACCCTATATTGTTTAATTTCAAGTAAAATTCGCTGGAGTACAGAGCTAAAACAACAAAATTATGCAATGCACTGTAAGTTGACTAACACCATGCTGTGCCAATACAGAGTGAACACAAAAATAACCAAAAATATGAGATAGTATAATTTTATTATTGGGAATTAAATAAAATAGCTGGCAAGCTATCTAATTTGATTGTTCCAATCCGAATTTGTTAGTCGGAACCGCACAAATAATGAACCCCTAAACAGATAACAATTTTATCTTTTTATTTTATTAACAAGAAGGCTTATATGATCTGTATTCAGTTTTATTTTTTTATTTTTTTATTTTTTTTGAAAGCAATAAATGGACTACTATCATGATTCACGATAGGTCAGCCTATTTTAAAGCTTATTTTAACAAATTTGAATTATGATTAAGTCTGTTTTGTAGAATCCGCAATTACTAGACCAATGAGGGAATAGCTCGGAGCGAAAGTTTAAACGTGATGTATTCCACTCTTGCTGTGGGAAAAGGTAAAAGTTATTTAGAAATATTATTATTTTATTTACTCGTTTATCTGACTCCATTTATAATTATAATTTAGAATTTTGGTTAAACATGCGTGGAGCTCGGAGTGTGTACACTCAACTCGCCCTTAGGTACCATCATTACTTCAATATATGTTTGCCGGAATCAACATTATTGCTGAAGCTCAGTTCGGTGGCGAACGCAGAGGTTGGGGGTCTAGTCAACACAATACATGATATTCATTTATCATAGATAGTTGCGAGCCCCAGTCTGAGTACATTTAAAGGGCTCCTTAAGGCAAATTTGACAAGAACTGGCGTAAACGCCCATGGGTTCCTATATCAAATCACCAGAACCATGCACTACTCTGGGTGTATTTAAAGGGCTCCTTAAGGCAAATTTGACAAGAACCGGCGTATGACGCCCATGGGTTCCTATATCAAATCACCAGAACCATACACCACCCGACCTTATCTGGACCGTCACTTGTCTGCCTAACCAACTTGAGTCCGCCACGTCTGTACCAGGCCGCTGATCAGTCGGTCCTGGGTCAGAATTGTCCCCCTGAGTCTTCAGTCGTAATTTAGGCTGAAAAGGGTATAAGATGGATGAGAGCCACGCACGTTAAATATAAAAAGAATTGGATAACAGGCAGGGAGGTCATTAGCTTGGAACGCTGCAGCTCAGATCATGCAGACAATTGAAGCTGGAAAAAGGATTAAAAGAAAGATGCAGTTGATATGAAAACATGGTAATTTATTAAATGACAAATAATCACTGGTTAAAACTGTGAGAGCAAACACGAACACATTCAATGCCTATAACTAAACACAGGATAACATGCTGTCAAGACAAATAAATATGAACAAGTTCACAAACAAAGTATATCACCAAGTGATTCCGTACGGTGTGACTATGGTACCAGGAGAACTGTTAAGCAGATTCTCCTATATGAAAATGACTATGGTGCCACTACAGCACCAGGAGACCTGTTAAGCAGATTCTCCTATATGAAAATGACTATGGTGCCACTACAGCACCAGGAGACCTGTTAAGCAGATTCTCCTATATGAAAATGACTATGGTGCCACTACAGCACCAGGAGACCTGTTAAGCAGATTCTCTTCGAATATCCCTTTGGGATGTCCTTAAATGCAGTACAGCGCCGGTATGCACACTCCACAAGTCCCTTTGTTTGTCCAAATAAGGTCTGGCAGGAAGAGAAGTTTCACCCCCAGGGACCCCCCTCCATGGAGAGAAACAGAGTCTACCTCTTCCAACCTAGTGACAGTAATAAGACTCTTTGAACGACGGCGCGTGATCTTATGATCTTCTCTATCATATCTAGATATCAGGTGAGGTCCCGGTGATGGCCACTCTAGGTTCCAGACACTTATATGGACAAGCGCATCCCTGATAACCTATACAATCCTCCTTTCACATTCTTTATTTCTCCCCCTCCTATACTTTCACATACCACACACTTCAATTAGTATTATCCAGGTTCACCACATTTATCATATTATCCACAATTACTTTATACTTCCACAATTACCAATTTACATGCACATACATATGATTCAATATACATATACAGCTTTGTTTAATATGTTCACCATTCAGTCCAGAATCTAGGCCGTAAAAGACCTGTGAGTTCCCAGCGTCATTCGGATGCCGTTTCCTTCTGATGTCCAGTTGTAGGCTCGACCCCAGCTGTAGTTTACGAGGCCGTGAGAAGTCAGAGGAATAGGTTCTCAGGCCACCAGGTAAATTGTTTTATTGCACCCTCCAGGAAATCACCACCAGCTGCAAGGGTTTAGGACTGATAACACCTTTTCCAGCCTTACAGTTTCTAACAATGTTCTGTTAAGGCAAACGGCTTTTTTTTTTCCATGATGGACTGAAGCGATTAAATGCACTATCAATGCATTTTACTTGTATTTGTTACTAGTGGCAGCTGCCCACAGATTTTTTTTCATTTCTCATTCATTTTTCAATTCAAGCACTTGTTACTGTAAATACAGTTGCACATGGTATTTCAATCATTTCCCACTGCTGTGCATCAGATTTAGCTATTGGTTCATATAATAAATTAACTTCTTGATGCAGATGGCTAATTTGGTCAATTCTCACCTATTTAGGGGGTGCTCTGTTTAAGGCTTGATAACTTGTGTGAGCATCACTGAAACTTGGTATTTTTAATATTTGGTTCATATCCTTTGCATGACATGACCTCCTGATGTCTGTGACCCAACAACATCAAGACTCTTGATATCTTATGTTCTGGTACTCTTACAAGCGATACTATAACGTCTCTGAATTTGAATGGATTGCTATGGGAATTGGGGGGTGGGACTAGATTTAGCTGTAAATTACACTGCAACAGTATGGAACATACTGGCTAAATTATTTAGTGGTTGGCTAAATGGCTTTGTCATCAAGGGTCTGACGTATCAAACAAGCCTTAAACCATCACTCTGCTGCCAGAAATACAGTAGATATGGATGGATAACTTGAAGGGTTTCTTCTCCTGACTTATTTTTTCATAAAGTTCAATAGGAGAATTTGTCAGAAGAAACAACTCTTAAAGTGATCCATCCATATCTACTGCATATCTGGCAGCAGAGTGATGCAAATCACGTCAGCAAATGCTTTTTCAGATGTCATAAGACATGGAATGGTTTTGATTGAAAAACGTTTTTATGGTTTTGATTGGAAACTTTTTAAATGCCATATATTCTCTGCATGCATGCTTTAACTTTGTGCATGAGCAGGTCTGTGTTGACAGCTGTAAATCGCATATTTTTTTACAGTAGCAAGGCAGTTCATGTCAAGTAATCTTGATCTAGGAGTTAATTGAAGTTTCTATATTCAGAATTGCTGGGAGCTGATTTCACATCATGATATGACCTTTTAACATGGGAAATGTAATTATGCATTAAAAACTTTTAAACTGCTGGAGACAAGTTTAAAATAAATGTCAAAGCATGGAATATGGTTTCAGTGAGATATCAAAAAAAAAAAAACTGCACGTGGAAGGGGAAATAAAAATATTGATTGTCATTGATTGAAAGAAAGAAAGTTGTTTTACCACAATTGCAGTAATTCTACAAGCACAGTCGAAAAGGAAATGACTGCTAGAGGAATGATTCGATCTCATTCCATTCCACTGTATAAAGATCTCAATTTAGATATGTCACAGTGAATGGGGCTCTACAAAGTGCTGAGTTAACTTGTCTGTCAATGATTTTGGCCAATTTAAAATAACCAATGTGAGGGGGAAAAAAACAAACAACAAAGATACTATAGTCAATATACAGGGGGTGGACACAAATTGTGACGACCAGCAGGGAAGGACCCAAATGCACGACGACAGTCTTTCTCTTGAAAAGAAGGGTTTTTATTTTTGTAATTCCGGGTCGGATCCACACCGGGAAATCAGGTCTTAACAATAAACAATAAACTGTGGAACCCGCAGAGAGCTGGTGAACAAGATCCAGCGAAGTGGCCAGGAGTGGTCTTAGCCTGGGTAGTATTGAAGGGTCAGGCAGAGGTAGAGTCAGGATCCACACTGGGAAGCAGGTGTGGCAAATCCAGACCGGGGTAGTCAGCTAGAGTCAGCAAGCTGGCACATAGGGAAACAAGTACAACGCGACAAGGACCATATACTCTGACAACAAATCACAGGAACAGCACGGTTAATATAACTAGTGTCATTAGAGCTGATAATCAGCAGCTTGCGGGAAATGCGTGCGAAATCAGCGAATTGATTGAACAATTAGGAAATGCATGAGGAATGCGGTGAAGGCAATTAAGTGTGAATTGTGTAATTAAGATGTGGTGCGAGAAGTAACTGTGCAATGTAGACACAATTAGGCAATGAACGCGGACATGACACAATCAGGTTCAGGGAAAACAGAGGAAAACACCAAGGAAGGAACGGGGAGCGGAGCGGATCGTAACACAAATATCGTAAACACCCCTGAACAATGGCTTTAACTTTGAAGCATCTAAACCACAATTACAAAAGCATTTAAACAGGTGATTCCTATTCATTTGAATGCTAATTAGCCACATGTGTCTGGGTAAAAGAGGTCTAACCAGCAGCACTTTGATAGGTAAGTCTCCAAAGCAAGATGAGAATACTAACAGAGTTCCAAAGGGGCCAAATAGTTGGTGCCCGAATTGCAGGGGCTTAATTATTTAAGGTGGCAAGGGGAACGGTATCAAAAATTATGACAACACATCCAAAAAAAACAAACACCAAAAAACGGCTTCAGCAAAAACGAACTGTGGCCGCAAGTCAAAGCTTTCCGACAGGGACAGATGGACACTTGGTTGAATAACCACAAAAATATAGCTCTAAAAATGACCGCAGAATTGAATCAATCCATAGCTGAACCAGCCTAAACAGAAACAGTATGTCGTGAGCTTCACAAAGCTGGTATTTATGGCAGGGCTGCCTTTTGGAAACCATTTGTATCTAATGCTAATGCACAAAAACGCATAACATTGTGTTTTCTTCCAAAACCTGGACTCCTAAGCAATGGAGAAAAGTGATATGGTCTGAGTCATCTTTTACTTTTTTAAATACGTCTGGACGGGTTTATGTTTGGAGAAAGCCTAAGGAGGCATTCGATCCACAATGTCAAATGTTGCCAACTGTATGGTATGGTAGTTGTTCTGTACTGGTATGGGCAGCCATTTCATGGGACTCATTGGGTCCAATGATTGCTCTTCATATACGTGTAATGGGCAAATGTTATGAAGCCATTTTACAAGACCAGGTGCACCCTATGGTGTTCCCTCATGATGTCCCCATATTCCAACAGGATAACGGCCCCATACACACTGCAAAAAACATTAAAGGAGTGCAGTGTGCGAACTAGATTTCCACCTTCTTCATCCCTTCTTCATTCCCCGTCCCACTACAGACACACAGCACATGAAAAAGATGACAGGTCCAGAATATCCAGGCTGTCAATCAACAGTACACTTGGATGGCACTCTCTGACTGATCCCTGAATACTTTCAGTCTCCATAATACTCTGCCATATTTAAATGCAGTACATTTTCGCAATATTATTGGGCTGCCAAAAACCAGTAGCATTACAGTACAATCTCAAATTGTGTTTGTATTCAAATGAATTACTATTGCTTCTATGTGCTCAGGAATGATCTTTTGAGCATTATTGCAGGTTGGCCAGTGGCTTCACAGGACTTAATTCTACTAAAGGCATTAGATGACTTGCTCAATGTTGAGCATAATCTTTTTTTTTTTTTTGTATTTTAATGTTTATTTATTTTTACATATGTCTCGATAACCCTTTGTTTGCCTTTGCATGCCAATTTCTGCACATTTACAACACTCCCTTCTGTGGTATTGCTATGCTGATTGCTTATGGCAAACAGAAACATGCTAGCATGTGCATATCATTTACATTTAGCATCTGTCCACATATTCATCGACATATGCACAAGAGTACGAACTGACATCGTTTTTGTAAGATGTGATTAATGAAGCACACTGATCTTTTGGTCATGATAAACATTTACATTTGTTTACTTGTTTGATTGTTCTAGAATATTCAGTAGCAACAATTTAGAAGTATAAGAATGGTAAAAAAAACAATCTTTCATTGGTACATCACAATCCCACATTACTAAATGAAATAACTTAGATATAAAATAACTTAAAATAACAAATTGGCTTTAAACAGAAAATGTACACTTTCCAATGATTAGAAAAAAGAAACTGGAAGTACGTACATATCTTGCTCTATAATTGTGTGTTGGGTACATTAATATTACCTCGTTCTGAAGGAGTAGCATAATGAAAATAGAACAAGAACAATTTCCTGTGCACAAGTAAACATGTGGTTGGTTACTTTTTTTGACACATTGACGTATGTCTTTGTTAACCCCTTAACAAGCATCGGCCATATTTGGGCCAAAGTGGTTTCGTTTATTTGCGTTCATTGTGGTTTTTTACAGTGAAATGATTATTTAAAAAAAATCTGGTGACACAATAAGCTGTTTTAAAGTGTTTAAATTCACAATTAAATCTCTATAAACTATTTTATGATCCCAGTTATAGGGACAACAGTTCTTTATTTTATAACATGACACAAAACACGCTCAATCAAAATTGATCTTGTTTTCACAGGAACCATTCCTAGCTTGCTTTAAAATCACAATTTGCCCTGTGTATCCTAGTGCTTTTTTTGGTTGATAGCATTCAGCTTATCTGTAATTGACTTACATAGGCTACATTCATTAGCCATCCACGTGTTCTTAACAAAACCTACAGTTGGTATTGTTTTCATTTTTGAGAATTTTCAAACGGTGGGATATCTTTGTAAGCAGTTGTCTACAGATTACAGACAGGTTATTATTATGTTATGAATTCCAATGGAGAAAAAATCTTATGAGATGCTTCTTAGAGCTTATTTGATTTTTAGTTTATTACCTCCACCAAGGAGGTTATGTAATCCATCCATCCGTCTATGACAGACATATCTGGAAAAGTATTGACCCAATTGCCATGAAATTTGTTGTGCGCATTGATGTTCCCAAGAAACATTTTGATTTTGGTGACCCCATGAACTTTCCTCTAGCGCTACCATTATGGGTTCATTCCAATAGCTTATTTTCACTCCTTGCATCTTTGCATCTGTTCTTTGCATCCTTTCTGTTCTTAGCTCCGCCCAACAGGAAAGGATGCAAGGATCAGATACGAGGACGGAGGAATCAAGACAACATGCATTAGGCAAATGGAACAACCTTGCAGTCAAGCATCAGCATTCCATTCAAATGCAAAGAAGTTATAGTATCGCTTGTAAGAGTACCAGAAAATAAAATATCAAGAGTCATGGCATGCAAAGGATATGCAACCAAATATTTAAAAATTACTTTACATTATGTTCAACTGTCCAATATATTTTGATGGGGGGGACTATGTACAAAAGGTTATATCATTTCTAAACGTTTAATCCGAAAATATGAAAAGAAAAATTCAAAGTTGCACTTCAACCTCATTCTCATTTTATCCTTTCAAACTCAAAGTGCTAGAGTACAGAACCAAAATAACAAAAAAACGTTTCACTGTCCAATGAATTATGATGCTCATTGTATTAGATGTGAAAAGTTGGCAAGGGATCGGTTGCTTGCTGGCCAAGTTCAGAATTCTAGGATGGGGCTCACATTTAAATAAACGTGAGGCCCATCTTTATTATTATTTATTTCTATATATATATATATATATATATATATATATAATTATAATTTTTTTTAAGTTGAAATGGTTTTCATGTTGTTTTCATGCTGATAAGCATATTATTGTTTTTCTGTCAGTTTGTGTTATATACTGTAAGATAATGAGAGAAACTGCTTCACAAAGCAGTCTGGTTAACCAAAACGTAATGGATGCACAACAATAATAGAGGCAGACATCTGTGGCTACTGATGAGCCCTTTCCTTCTCTACATCCAGAGATGGGAGAGGTTATTGGGGGTGAGCTGCATTCAGGGGGAAAGTCCATACGCTGTCTTTCTGCCTTGGGCAGTGCTTATGGTCAGTGAAGCCATCACATGAGAGACTCAGCACACATAATCACCCAGAGACCGCTAGCCTGGAAATCACCGGAATGCCTGGAGGTAGAAAAATGGATGTCAGCCTTGAAGGAGTTGGAGGTGAGGAACCAGAGGCAGAAGGTGACACTACTAAGGGGCCTGGCTGACATGGCAATAAAGCAGACACTGTCGACTGAGACATTATTGTAGGTGCTGATTCAGCGCGTGTCATCCATGCCAGCAGCTATGGGTGTTCACACGCCACCTTGCAAAGTAGCAGGTGATTGTGCAATCCAGGGCCCTGCAGACCTTTTGAGGGGCATGTGCTCAAAGTGTGAAAAGGGCACATGAACCTATAAAAACTATTTGGGGGACACTTCAGTGCTAGGGGGGTCTGGGGGCATGCCCCCCGCGAAGAAAAAAAAAAAAAAAACAGCACTGAAATGTACCTTTTGAGAACAGTATTTATTAATATACTGTTAAAATCCTATCATTTTGGCTACATTTTAACCACTGCTTCTCATTGGGTGTCAACGCACTGGCCGCAAGTAGCCTAGCCTAGTTTGGCCTTCAAAAAAGGATTTTTAATCTCTTTTTAGAAAATTGAAAACTCAGATTATCACTTTAAAGGTTGTGTCTGTGTAATTTCGTTTATTTTTATTTTTTATTCAGAACGTTTTGAATAACAGTAATATATTTTATTTGGAACAACTACTTGCAATTGCCACAGTAGCCTACATCCCAGCCATTTGTAGGCTATACATCCATTAGATTTTTCATTTCATTAAATTTTTCGGTAGAACATATAAAGACAAGTGAATATAGTATAGTTTCCTGTTTTCGAAAAGGAGATTTATCACGGTTTTTGTAGGCAAAACTATTTACCTCATTAGACCTCAGGTTTAACCCATTGAGAAGCTACAGTTAAAATGTAATTAAGGCTACCAGTGAAGTTGTGCTATGCACGATTATAAATTATGGGAAACAACCTTTCAATAAGGTTCAGGTTCAAAAAAGCTAACCTATACTTTAAACTAGTTTAGCCTACCTCGAAGTAGACTATACAGCGCACCACTGTCACGAACACTCAGATGACGGATACCACCAGAGTTCTGGGCAGACCGCTTTTTTCCCTCTACAGTCTATGGGTAAAGGACCCTGACCATTCCGAGCTTTGTGATTGGTTGCTCTGCTCTCAACACTCATGATGACTTGTTGACTGCGCTCAACAAATGTCGGAGCATGCCTTTCAAACAAAGTATGTGGCAAACTTTTTTTTTTTTTTCGGTACACAATTTTGGACAAGTTTAACCGTTTTTTACATTCCTGAAAGGGGCACATCGGGCACTTAGAGCAAAAGGGGCAGGTGCACAGGCACCCAGAGCTCCCCCACCCCCATGGTGCAGTCCATTTGATGTGCTTTTATTCCATATCTTGTGTTGTCAATATATGCATTTTCTCAGTTCTACAAGAGAAAAATGTTATCATAACCAAAGATATTGTAAATAAGTAATCCAAAATGAACATATCTCTTCGGAAATTGCAATGAATGGTGTCCATGTGTTGTATCTGTTTGACTGACCTAGACTTCATCTCAAACCACACTTAATTAAAATTCATGAGGCAATTTTATTGTTAAATAATAAACATTTAATGTTCAGGACTACACATTGTGTGTATATTATCTGTATAATTGAATAGAGGATACTGCAAGAAACATCCTGCTCAGCAGGTTTAAGTTGAATTCCAGGTCAAGACACCATGAAAACACATTTATTATAAAATATAACACAACGTATAATTCAGTGCTTAAATATTATGAATTGGATCACTTCAAACCCTCTAAAAAAAAAACCTTTGCAGGTATACAGTTTCCTCCTGTCAGATGTTGTAATTACTCAGTCACACGGACACAGTAGGTTTATTGTATCTGTTTGTGAGGCATTATGTGCCAGAATTCCTTGACATTTTGATGTGATAAAACACAAAAGGATGCTCTGTTACTCTAATGGGATTTACAAAAGGCCACCTTGCACTGAATGAAAATGAAATCACTGACATTTATTTGTTTTGTTTGATCAACAGGACAAGTGAAACAGACATAAACCACAGGGTATGCAGAATGTATATTAAACATTGTACTTTATTTGTATTACAATATATAATACAATAGAATACTATTGTGGCGAAGTGAGCTATAGTGCTCTGTGAAATAACCAGTCCGAGTCAGAGATTTCGTGAACTGTGTGTTTTATTACACATAAAACACACACACGCACTCCCTAGCCAAATCTGCCTCCTCTTCTGTCCCAGCCCTTTTGAAGACCTCAGGCTCACTGTTGAACAATCAAGGCAATTGGCTAATTGACCATAACAATCCTATAATCAATCGTCACCAATTGCCCGATTGCCGACAGCTGTGCCGGCTCCATAAACCACCCGCGTTCACTCTCTCTCTTGCTAGCTGCGCCTAAAACCACGCCCCCTACCACATACCCCCACCGCCCGACTTAGGCCGGGAAGCCATCCGGCCAATGCTCAACTGCCCCCCACCTCCTCCTCCTCCACCGGACGGGAGAGAAAATCAGCCACCACCATCTGCGCTCCCGGCCTATGAATCACCTTGAAATTAAAAGGCTGTAAAGCCAGATACCACCGAGTGATTCGGGCGTTGGTATCCTTCATGCGGTGAAGCCATTGGAGGGGCGCATGGTCCGAGCAGAGGGTGAATGAGCGACCCAGCAGATAATACCGGAGGGACCCGACCGCCCATCTGATGGCCAGGCACTCCTTCTCGACCGTGCTGTACTTCGCTTCCCGCTGTGATAGCTTTCGGCTAATGTACAGCACTGGTCGGTCGACCCCCTCCACCCGCTGAGTCAAAACGGCCCCCAGCCCTCTGTTCGATGCGTCAGTCTGCAAATTAAAGGGGAGAGAGAAATTAGGGGTGAACAAGAGCGGTTTCCCACACAAAGCTTCCTTTACCCTCTCAAACGCCTGCCGACACATCTCCGTCCACTGAACCGGATCTGAGGCACCTTTCCGAGTTAAGTCGGTCAGGGGACTGGTCAGGTCCGAGAAAGCCGGGATGAACCTTCTGTAGTACCCGGCCAGTCCCAAAAACCTCCTCACCTCTTTTTTTGTCTTAGGTCGTGGACAGATCGCGATCGCCGCGGTTTTGTCCACCAGAGGTCGCACCTGTCCACTTCCCAAGTGGTACCCCAGATACCGTACCTCCGCTCTGCCAATCGCACACTTCTTTGGGTTAGCCGTGAGTCCCGCCTGTCTCAGGGACTCCAGTACCGCCCCCACATGCCGCACATGCTGAGCCCAGCTGTCACTGTGTATTATTATATCGTCCAGATAGGCTGCAGCGAAAGCAGCATGCGGACGCAGTACCCTGTCCATGAGACGTTGAAAAGTGGCAGGGGCTCCGAATAACCCAAACGGAAGTGTCCGGAATTGGTACAATCCGTCCGGAGCGGAGAAAGACGTTTTTTCCTTGGACTCTGGAGACAAGGGAATCTGCCAGTAGCCCTTGGTCAAATCCAGTGTCGAAAAAAAACGAGCTGTGCCCAGCCGATCCAATAGGTCATCGACCCGAGGCATGGGATAGGCATCGAATCGTGACACTTCGTTTACTTTTCGATAGTCTACACAGAAGCGAACAGATCCATCCGGCTTACTCACCAGCACGATGGGGCTATTCCACGCACTGTTAGACTCTTCTATTACTCCCAATTCCAACATTGTCTTTATTTCTGCCTGAACCACTTTCTTTTTATGTTCAGGCAGTCGGTAGGGGCGCGAACGCACCGTCACCCCCGGGGTTGTCTCAATATGGTGATTTATCAGATTAGTGTGGCCTGGTAGAGGGGAAAACACATCAGCGAACTGCTTTTGCAACTTGGCAAGATCCGTTCTCTGATTCGGTAAGAGATGGCTATCAAAAAGGGGTGAGGTTTGATCGTTTGAATTTGGCACCTCCGGTCCCAGCTCATCTCTCTCCTGATCTACCGATATCAAGGAGACCGGTATCACCTCTTTCCACACTTTTAATAGATTGAGGTGATAAATCTGTTTTGCCCCCTCTCTATCAGACCGCTCCACCTCATAATCGACTTCCCCCACTCGTCGTGTGACCACAAAGGGTCCTTGCCACTTGGCGAGTAATTTTGTGCTGGAAGTCGGTAGTAATACCAAGACTTTCTCTCCCGGTGAAAATTGCCGTAGTTTTGTTCCTCTATTGTAGTGCTTTTGCTGACGTTCCTGAGCCTCGAGCAAATTCTCTCGTGATAATCTCCCCAGTGTATGGAGTTTTGCTCGCAGGTCCATAACGTATTGAATTTCGTTTTTACTGGGGCTTGGACCCTCCTCCCAGCTTTCTTTAACCAGGTCCAAAATACCCCGTGGTTTTCTACCGAACAGCAATTCAAAAGGAGAAAATCCCGTGGAGGCCTGGGGAACCTCTCGCACTGCAAATAATAGAGGAACTAGCCACTTATCCCAATTTCGGCTGTCATCGTGCACAAACTTCCGAATCATGGATTTCAAAGTCCTATTAAAACGTTCCACGAGCCCATCCGTTTGTGGATGGTACACGCTAGTTTTAATAGACTGAACACCCAAAAGTTCATACAGTTCGCGTAGTGTGCGTGACATGAATGAAGTGCCTTGATCAGTCAGAATCTCTTTCGGGATTCCAACTCGGGAGATTATTTGAAACAATGCCTGCGCAACACTCTTAGCCGAGATATTGCGCAATGGCACTGCTTCGGGATACCGGGTTGCATAATCCACCAGAACTAATACAAATCGGTATCCCTGAGTGCTCCGTTCAAATGGCCCGATGAGGTCCATGCCCACTCTATCAAACGGGACCTCAATTAATGGTAGTGGCCGCAATGGGGCTTTTGGGATGGCCGGGGAGTTTACCAGCTGACAATCTGGACAGGACGCACACCACCTCCGTACATCCGCCCAGATGCCCGGCCAATAAAACCGGGCCATTATCCGGTTTAGTGTTTTTTCATACCCCAAGTGACCAGCCATGGGGTTGAAATGAGCCGCCTGGAAAATCATTTCCCGGCGGCTTTTCGGTACCAACAACTGGGTCGTCTCCTCACCTGTCTGCGTGTCACGACTCACTCGATACAACCTATCCTTAATAATTGAAAAATATGGGTGAGAGCGTGCAGCGTCAGGGCGCACCAGCTGACCATCAACAACTATCACCTGGTCGAAGGCAAAGCGTAGGGTATCGTCTCGAGACTGAGCGAGTGGAAAATCTTCCATGGGTTGGAACACCGGCACCTGGGGAGTCTCCACTGGAGGCTCTCCCGGAGCCGCCCCCCCCCGTCAGTGTCGGACGACCCCGCGTCACCACTTTCCGCTGCACACACCTCACACTTCCCTACCAGTCGTGATCGTACCCCCATCAGTTTTTCCGCTATTAGTTTAAACCCCGCCCAATCTGTACCCAAAATCAGAGGGTGCGAGAGGTGGGAGCTAACCGCAGCCTCTATGATATGCTTTTTTTCTTTTATCCAAATTTCCACTGGTACTATTGGGTATTTGTGTCGATCCCCATGCACACACCTAATTACCACCCAACGTGCCGATCTCAAAGCCTCGGTTCGAACCAGGCTCTGGTGAATCATGGTCTGCATAGCCCCTGAATCCAACAGCGCCCGGTGTTCACTCCCTTGCACCCTTACCGGAATGCAGTACGCCCTGTCTGAATCGGGAGCGGAGGTGGGCGGTCCGACCACCCGGACCACCTGCCCCACCTCCATGAGCGGACAATTGCGGCGCAGGTGGCCCAGCCGTCCACACCGCCAACACTCCGGTCCAGGCGTTTGAGGCACTCCCTGTGGGCCGGACTGCACCGCCACTGAGCCTGAGGGGGGAAAAGAGGGCAGAGCGTTACGGGGGCTGACAGCAGGGAAGGAGGGGTTCTGGGGACGGTACACAGAAAGGGGGGCGGAGCGAGGGGCGAATTTCTTCTTGGGCGCCGGCTCCGGCTTCTGCTGCTGGGTGAAGGGGTGTTGCGCCAGGTGGTCCTCCGCCAGGGTGACGGCGCCATCCAGGTTAGTGGGTCTGTGGCATTGGACCCAGCTTGCGGTCTCCGCCGGCAACCCCATGATGAATCTCTCCAGGACCACCTGTTCCACGACTCCAGCAGCGGATCTTATTTCCGGCCGGAGCCAGCGCCTCGCCGTGTCCGCCAGCCGCTGGGCGTAGGCGAACGGTCGGTCCTCTCCCGTCAGGTCCCACTCCCGGAATTGCTGTCGGTGCTCCTCCGGGGTACGACCCGTCCGGTCGAGGATCGCCTTCTTCAGCTTTCTGAACTCCGCCCTCGCGGCTGTCGGCAGGCTATGTGCCGCTCGCTGCGCCTCTCCTGACAGAAGGGGTAAGAGTCGCACGGCTCATTCCTCCGTCGGCCACCGGGAGGTTTCGGCCGCCAGCTCAAATGCCTCAAGGAAGGCCTGAGCGTCATCCTCCGCCGTCATCTTCGGGATGTTGAATTTAGGGGAGGAGACGCTCTGCCTTCCCGTGGCAACCCCCCCGGCTGACAGTTGTAGCAGTGCTTGCGTTTGGAGGCTAGACTGCTCACGCAGGGCTTCCATCTGCTCTCTATGCGCAGCTGCCTGTCGCTCCTGCATGGCAGCTAGCCCCTCCAGCACTTTGCCCAATGTCGTCCTTGACATTGCCTGTTCCGTCTCCATTCTCCGGTTATTTTGACTTTCTTCGCCTTTTTCCCGTACTCCCCGTACTTGGCCACCACTGTGGCGAAGTGAGCTATAGTGCTCTGTGAAATAACCAGTCCGAGTCAGAGATTTCGTGAACTGTGTGTTTTATTACACATAAAACACACACACGCACTTCCTAGCAAAATCTGCCTCCTCTTCTGTCCCAGCCCTTTTGAAGACCTCAGGCTCACTGTTGAACAATCAAGGCAATTGGCTAATTGACCATAACAATCCTATAATCAATCGTCACCAATTGCCCGATTGCCGACAGCTGTGCCGGCTCCATAAACCACCCGCGTTCACTCTCTCTCTTGCTAGCTGCGCCTAAAACCACGCCCCCCTACCACAACTATATACACACATAAGTATAATAGACTGAATATACATGCTTTTATTTAAGCTGTTCCCCTTGTCACAAGATAAACGCTGCTACTTATTATCCGTTTTGAAAAACTGCAGTGCAGCCAGCCTCGGACGCAGTGTATACAAATGCATTATGAGTCTTCAAGTCCAAAAACATACCATTATTGGATTTGTTATGCGCAATGCATAATGCAAAGCAGTAATTGATTGTCATTAATAGTGCATTCAATTTAAAAGGTAACAAATAGGTATTACTAGGCCTGACATACACATTTGAACTACAATTGAAGCTTTAAATAGCTTCCACTGAATATAACTGTGTGGCGGGTAGTACAGTTAGCTAGACTACGCCACCTTGGGAATTTCACCCAAGGAATTAGTTTTGTTCTTTTACCATGCACAGAGCACTTATGGTACTCTACTCAGGCACCTTCAATTAAATGAAGTAAATAGAAGTGGATTCAATCAATAAAACAGTTTATTAAACCAAATAACAAAATAAAACATGTACCCAGAGATTACAAGTACAATTAGCAAAAGGTATAATAAACAATAAAATAACCACGGCCGTTCTTCCCCCAGGCCAGTTAGGGGCGCTGCTGAAGTGTGTGATGAAGAGAACGGCGCGGCGAGAGAGGGCAACTTACCGGAAGGGGACAAGCACACACTCGTGACTGTCAGACACACGCACTGCAAAGGGTGAAATAAGCCAAGTGAGTACGTGCGGTTTAAATTCCCAATACTATCCACACACACACACACATACACAGCAAGCAGTGAATAAAAGGTCCGCCTTCCGATTCGCGCTATTGCCCCCAGCTACACCAGCACGAAATCTCGACCTTCAGCACAAAACAAAGAAAATAAGAATGGCAGCTTAGCGCACCCAAACCAACCTACCCGCAGTTAGTCAGTGAGACACGAGTCCCACACGTATCTCACATAAATACTTAAAAGACCGGTGGATAACCACCATAACATGCAGTAATAAATATAACAGGGATAAAATAATAGCGGTTCGCTGCGGCGAATCTTTCGGCCGGCGACCCCACGTATAGCCGCCGTAGTTATGTGGTTACAACTCTGTTAACCGCAGTGTAGATCACCGGGAACGATAAATATAGGCAAAACAGCAGCCAGCAATGTCCTATGAGAAAATAAGAAATAAAAGTTACTAGGTAGCAATAGCGCCTTCTACCATAGGCTCCTACCGTCCATTAGAGAAACCGAAAAGCTAAATGTTTCGCTGTGGTCACGGTACCCAGCTTAATAAAAGTACCTTAAATCTGAATTATAGCCGTCTCTTGCGCCACCAGCCCAGCTACAGGAACCTATAATGGACAACACTCATCAGTTTACCTGGGATCAGTACAATCATTATGCATCACATGGAACTACCAGCCTACCTTCACAACAGAAGAAAGCAGTATGCCCAATGGACCACTCGGAACTGCAACAGGTAAGACCTTTCTCATTACCTGGCTACTGCAGGCTGTTGATATAATTGGGTTTATCTGTCAGCCATTCGGAGAGCTGAATGCCTTCTTACCCAAGCAACAACTGTCCAACCAGATAGCCCTGCTACATATGCATGGTTTTTATTCTAATTGGAAATGCATGTACTGTATAGGGACAATTCAATTCAATACTTTTATCAAGAAAATTTTCCTAGAGGTGCTATCCCATTTCATGTATTTGGTCCTATGTGACGCAAACCTTTTGCAATTTTGTATATATATATATTGCCCTCCACTATTATTGGCACCCCTAGTAAATATGAATAAAAAGGGTTATAAAAAATTCATCGTTTGTCACATTGAAAAAATGAGAAAAATCCAACCTTTAATTGAAGTAAATTTATTATGAGAAAAAATAAATCCCTCATCAAGAATTATTTAATTATTTTTAACAAAACCATGTGTGCCACAATTATTGGCACCCCTGTATTTATATATAAAATAAAGTAATCATTTTTAATATTTGGTCGCATATCCTTTGCATGCCATGACTTCCTGATGTCTGTCACCCAACAACATCAAAAGACACTTGATACTGTAACGTCTCTGCATTTGAATGGATCTCTATGGGAATTGGGGGGTGGGACTAGATTAAGCTGGAACAGTATGAAACACATGGTTGGTAAACTGGCTGTAAGTCATCAAGGGTCTAAGGTATCAAACGAGCCTCACTCTGCTGCCAGATATGCAGTAGATATGGATGGATCACTTTAAGGGTTGTTTCTCGGACAGTAAAACAGCATTTGAACAGCATTTGAACAAGCTTCTACAGTTTTACTTTCATATTTATGCCAATGCAAATGAAATGTACGCCTAAGTGACAGAGTCAGCTGAGACATCAGTGCTTGGTTTTGATTAGCATCTGGGCCAATCGAAAACATACACTAAAACTTAAATAATTTTTAAAAAACTCCAGAAAGTGAAATAGCCTTTTCGATCAACTAAAATATAGTGATTTTCACTCTGATACAGTACAGTTTTATCCCTTGATGACTCATAAACACTGTTAGAGTTGAGTTGACCTGAACAGTAATACTGTATGTGAATGTGGAACTATTCATAAATATGGTAAATATAATAGGTGTATAAATAGTCAGGCCTCAGAATGACAATTATTCCAGCATTCAAATCAACAAATAATTCCATAGCATTTTGCAAAGGGCAGCCTAAACACTTTTCAGTAGCACTTGCTACACCATGTCTACCAAGTCAAACATTCACTGCAGTATTGTTTCACAAAAATAAGTTCATAATTAAAACTCCTGAAAAATAATTGTCCAGAAAGAGCCGGACAAAGATAGTTTCAAGCAAACCCGCAAAGCAAGTCAACATTGTGAAGGTCACCAGCTGTTTGGGATGGCTCGAATTCCTAATGAAGCATGTCCCTGATTTAGTTCCCCTTCAAACCTACTAATAGGTGAACTCTCTCATAAATAACCACTGTATGCCAATGGCATTAAATGTCACGAGCGCACAGACAAAATTAACTTAAAAAATAGACATGTTAGTTATGAACTGTGTATACTGATGATGTCATATGCACTAAGCGAGACATATGTAGACATTATTTAAAAAGTACAGTATTAAAAAAGCTGCTAGTAAGTAATGAAATGATTAATTAATTATAATTAACACAATAATACATAAAGCGATATGTTTAAAAACCCAGCCTCTGACTTAACTCTCCAGTGGTTCATACAGTGGTCTTGATCTTCTCAGCAGGGTGTTTGGAGGCTGATAAGACTGTAGCCTTCATGAAAAATGACTTTATACCATTTGAAGATATCATAGAACTGCGCAGATTCAATGGTCTTTACAGTTTTAAGTTGGCTCTTGTGTTAGGCACACTGAAGAGGATTATAAAAAAAGTCAGTGAATCTCCAGAGATTTTTGTACGTCATGGTACCCTACAATATAACCACCTTTTCAAAGAGGAATTTCCAGGTGCTAGCACATGCATATTATGATGGAATTGGATCCCAATAAGTAAAATCAAAATCACATAATCACTAGCAATTTTGCATATAAGGCTCAAAGGAGTTCATGCACTCAAGAATGGACCTTGGACCAGCTGGCGAGTTGCCTTTACTAATGGAAACTAGGGCTGCTGCCACCAGGCCCAGTTCTAGACTGCTTTGATTGGGGGGGGGGGGCATGAAGAGATGTTGGTGGGGCACAATGAGGAACGAAGTAGCGGGGGGTCTGGGGGTCCTCTCCCAGAAAATGTACAGCCTTTTAAAACTTATTTTCTGCATTTCTACACAACCTCACTCAGGGTATTTTCTAAAGTAAAATGTTTTATTTATGAACATTTTGGAGAAGTTTTTTTTTTAAAAGCCCAAGGTGAGATTTGAAATGCTTTCATATAAAGCTAAAGCCATGATTGGCTAATCAGTACATTACTGAGTAAGATAGCCTACTGGATTATTATATTTTAAATATATTTTTTCAACATAGTATCACAATCTGTTAATTTTATACACATTCCTGCATACTGCATAAGATCAGACTCAGACTTTTCTAATAGGAAAGAGGAGCTCCTATTGGCTATAATGAGATTGGGGCACACAGGTCTTAATGCAACTTTGTGGGAAGACATGATGAAGGGCTATGTGGGAGGTGTATGGCACCTGAGACTGTGGAACATGTGATTATGGAATGTGGTAAATATGCTAGTGAAAAGGCAAGTTTATTTAATAGAATAGTGGAGGGTGGTGGTAAGGCGGACAGCATCAGGGATATTTGTTTTATTTCTTCTAGTAACAGGGTTGGGGAATAGGATCTGACCCCTGGCCTGATTTTATCCACACTCCAGCACAGTAGGGGGCAGTAATGCACCTTTCTCATAGGGTGAAATCCACCATTAAACCCAATCGAAGAAGAAGACAGATTTCCCCTGCTTCTTCCTCTGTTTGTTCGCTGGTTGTGGTTTTGACTTGGTTGTGTTATTTTGTTTTCTTTAAACATTTCAGTCTGATATCATTCCGACTCATGACCTTTTGTTCGTTGTGTATTTAGTCTGTGTGTTTCCTCTATCCATTTGTCAAGGCCTTGGGACAGGTAAGACGGAGTCCTATATACTCAGCATGTAGGCTCGATATTCTGTATATATACATCAGCTTAGGAGTGGTTGCCTCCAAGTGTACTTTTGATTTGGGTTAGTGAGAGTAGGTAGGTAGGCAGGCTTTTGTTTCATATCTGTTAAGTAGATATACTTTTCCTGTTTGATTTTTGTTGTTTGCTTTGGCAACACGTGGTGTCCTAGGCCTCAGTCTGGTGTGTCCGTGTTTGTACATATAGTATATTTGTTCATAACATTAGTAATATTGTTACTTGTATGCACTTTTTTCACTTTGTCACAAAGTAAACACTGTTCACTCTACTCGGTTTGACATCCATTAACACCTGGTCATAATTATTTTAATGTTACACCCCCCACACCACATATGACCCCAAATGTCTAGGGGTAACACGTTAAAACACTGACATTAAATTATTTCAGTGCATTAGACCCCAAGGTGGTTATTAAAATGGTCACGTGCAGTGACTATATTTTGCATGTTTAAACAATGGTACAATTTCCACAAGATGACATACAATCATAACACGAGTGGTGCATTGAAGACATGCATGAAAAAATTTGATCGTTAACCCCTTCTCTAGCACCACTTTTTTATAAATAGTTACTGTTCTTTGATCTCTTATGTAAGGTAACCCTTAGAAATGTGTTTTTCAACTGTCAGAATTACTCTACATATTAGGCTACTGTAAGAAAGTAACAAAAGCTATGGAGGTTTTTTCTCGCCTAAAAGATTTATTGTATTTATTTTTTTTGGGGGGGGGGGGGTAAGGATAACGACTTTACCGTTTGGATGGAGATTTCCAGAATACACAGAACGTAGCTATGGAATCATTGTTTTGATAGAGCCTGTTTTGTGTCATGCTACAAAATAAGGAATTGTGGTCGCTATAACATTGGAATCGTAAAATAAGTTCATAGGGATTGAATCGTCAGTTTTAACACTTTCAAAGTGTATATTGTGTTACACAGAGGAGGCTCCTCCAGGGAGGCACTGCCTCCTCAAAATAAATAAATCAATCAAATGAATAAAACAAATGCAAATAAAAACACGTGAGTGGAAGGGGGGAGATTATTTTGCATCATATTTTTAGTTCTAGGCCTAAATTGTGACAGAAACAGTGACCGATTGGCCGTAAAAGGGAAAAGGCGTAAACTCGCTTCTCCTCGAATGCAAATTGAGCTAGTCTTCTGTTATACGTAGGTTATGTATCAAAAACCTGGAGGCTCCTGCTTTTTTTTTTTATAGTGAAAAGTCACATGAGGTGAGTCCCTCCCACTCTTTCTAATATTATGCGCATGCATATTATTCAGTGATAGTGAGTAAGGCAAGTTTTGAATACAAAGGAGATAACGAGTAGAAGACCAGTAGTGAAAATTTTATATATTAGATTATTTCATTCAACATTTTTATTTATTTATCGCACCTACATGTATACACATTTTAGATCCGTTATTATTTTTATTTAGTGAGGCCAACTTAGCAATTGGTAAATTGGACGAGCGCGCTAATGTTAGCTAAATTGCTAACGTTTTTAAGTTAACGTTTGCTAGCTGGCTAGCTAGTTTTGGCACAATTTCAACATGGGTTAACAGCGTTATTAGCTAGGTAGCTAGATACTTTCTAATTAAAGTTAACCATGGCAGAGGGACCTGAAGTGGAGGATATCGTAGTCAAGTTAAGAAGAGTTTCCTTTGAAAATTTCACATCAACAGGAAGGTCATGGACTCACAGCCTGCAATGGACACCAAGTCAGGGCATTTAATATTGGTATTTTGCGGGTGGACAGGCTCATCTAAACTTATGGATAATTGCCTGTTCTACTGGCCTGCCTTCTGTTCTGTGCCGGACACAGTAGGACATCGACATGGACAAAAAATGGATTTAACATCAAAACTCTGGATTGTACTGTCACAAAGCATGCAGAATACAATGAACAAGTGAGTGCACTGGTAAAGCTTAACATTAATCTTTGAGGACAAACTCATTAAGAGCATGTTATCGACAGGGGCAAGGCTACAGGCAGAAAAACACAGTGAAACTGTAAGACGAAATAGGGCTGTGCTTAAACTTCATTGACACAACCACATTACTTTGCCAGCAAGAGTTAGCTTTCAGAAGGCAGGATGGCTGAGGCAGTTCACAGTTAGTTTGTTGATGTGATGGCCAGGCGGCCAGCTATGATTGATGATTTGCTTGCCTCTCTCTTGGAGTCATCGACTGTGTTTTCTGATGACCTTATTTAATCCGTTGCATCGATGAGATAACATAATGGGTGCGTCCCAATACTCGAAAAATGCATCCTCCTTTCCTCCACTACCATCTCCTCTCATCCGTGCCACGGAAACCGATCTTTGTGTCCTAATCTAATGTTGCTGATTACATATTAATGGTTACATCTATTCCAGTTCATATAAAGTTCTTATTTGGAAATGAAAGTGGATGTGAAAGTTTTTCATTAAACCAAAATTTTAATTTTAATATATTTCATTGTACTTGCAGAATTGACCGCTATTGATTATTCATCAGACTATTATGAGGATGTTGAGTCTCTTTACTTTGATGACCACCCATATTTATTTGAACCGGAATACACGGAATGCTCTACATCTTGCTTTCTGTCTCAGCCTCTGTTCTCTTTCCATCCTCTTCAATTTTACTTTGCTCTTTGTCTGTGTATTCCGTTTCAAATAAATAGGGGTGAGTAGCAGCATGTTATATAGGTTTTCATTAAAACCTCCAAAATCTCTGGCTGTACCTCTGTTACCAAGCAGTAATTGGAGATTTGTGGAGATACTTTTCAATTTTAAATGGTTACTGTTGTATGAAAACTCTAACAAATACAAACAGATACATACGTATCATTAAGCTCTGTAAAACAAAAGTTGGAGCCTTTTTTTCAGTGGCAATGTAACTACATTGCTTTTTGAATGATATTTTATTTGACTTTTAAGGACCTGGCTTGTATTATATTTATATAATATAATATATTTGTTCCCAAACTCCCGCCAAAAGTCTAACCAAAACTATTTAGAAAAATCTTCTTCCAAAAAAAGCATGGAGTGCAAATAAAATAAACCACTTTCTGGGTTAAGGGGTAAGGGATAAAATCACTGCCCATCTACAGAGATGCCTGAAAGTGAATGTAATAAGTGAATACTTATTTGTAAAAGAAGCTCATTTGCCCACGGGTATTTAGTTCGATCACAATTCTATGAATTTATTTCCAAATGTATTCATGTGCATTAGAATTTAAAAGAACCTTTTTCATATTATTCAATATTTCAATTTCACTTATTTCTGTGAAGTGCAATTCTTTAGCGTGGGCTATATGTGTGTCTGTACCATGTCTTCAATGGGCCACTTTGGTGCCGGTCTGAATGGCAAAGGATCCTTCATAGCAGAAAATTGAAGAAAACATATAATTGATGTGCTCAATTGAATGGTGTGCAAAGCAATCTCATTTTTATGCATTTGTCAGAGGTTACACATAATTGTAAAACAGGATGCAAGGCAGTCCTCTATGCATAATTCAAAATCCCGTCTATTTTAACAGCTGCTTATTTTGTGCATTTTTTTCTTCCATGTTCAATTGTCTGAGCTGAAGTACAAAAGACAGACTCCACTGAGCAAAGTAATGATGCAAAGCCACAGAAGAGCTTGAAGCGATTGTTGGTAAATGAAAGACATTTGGCCATCGTTGTTATCCAATCTTTGGCTTCCTTCAGCTTCAGAAAAACCTGGAATACCACATTGTTTTAAAAAAATATATTATTATTATTTATAAATTATGTAAATATCCAGTCGTAAGCTACAGAGGAATCGTTGAAAAAAGAAGAATATAAAACTGCAAAACACAAACCTCCTCATAATGCCTGTGAAGCTTTTATGTCTATTATCACGCTTCTCCCTAAATGATCTGTTTTCCTAAAAATGTTCTAAATTGATAAACCACTATATTATACTCAACACATAAGCATACACTCAACACAACTATAAAATCAATAAATGCACAGCATGTAATTGTTCAATCTGTGTGCCTCACAAGTAGTAGTCATTTTATAATAAATTAATCAATAAAGCTTTCAGAATAAGTTTCATATAATATGTCAATGTTTCACATCTCTTTGTCGCCAAGGCAACAGTTCTTGTCCCCTGATTTCTTGACACTTTTATCTACCATCTAGGACAATTACAGCTCTTAAAAGGAAAATGGCTGTAGAAAATGGCTTTCACAAATTGCCATTGTAGAATTGGTTAGTTCCAGGTGCGGTTAGCTAAACTCATCTCTACAACACCTTTGGAAATATATATTCAGTGGTAACTTAAAAACATGACCCACCTGTGAGGTAACATTTTAAACATTTTATATTTTAATTTAGGTTTTATTTTTATTTATTTACTTATTAAACAGTTAGTGAAGGCAGAAAAAAAAAACATTATTAAAGTGCATTGTAAAGCCTCAAGGATTAATCATTCCATTAAAATATTAGTAAAAAATAAAACTAATCATACACTGTGGTGACATGGTGCCAGTCCATGAAACCTTTTTATGTAAGCCTATTTTTGCTCAATAATAACATACACAATAATAGATAGTTGGTTGTTTTCAAACTATAGCAATAATTAACCAAAAACATTTTTCAGTTTGGTATTTCAGAAAATGAAGTCTGCCAGGTTCCATTTGTCAAGTCATGCATTTGTTTACATGTAACATGTTTTACTTTGTATATACAACAAATATGTTTATGGTTGCTGATAACCAGTAAAATACTTTTCTTGAAGAAAACAACTTGGGATATCAGTTATTTTGATGTCTTTGCATTTTTTTTGTATGAATGACTGGCATGCCTCCCTGTGTTCATTTAGCCCGACAACCTCAAAAATAGTACAGCAGTGAATGCTTCTGCAGTAGAAACAAAGTGTCATGAGTATATGGGGTACTGAAATACTCCCAATTCAACCTAGTGTGACACTGAAAGCTAATCATTTAAGTGATATACCACTGCAGCATACTCACACTATATTAATTGCTGTACTATACTTTGACATTTTAAACTTCAGTTTTCACCCTACAAAAAGTAAAACTCTGCATCCCATGTCAGCCATTCACTAAAAATATACATCTTTTCATAATTCTATAAAATATTGTTGGATAGTTTGAAACATATCTCACATTTACTTAGAGAGAAGCTTACAGACTTTGTAATTGTCATTTGTAATTTGGTTTTTGGCAGCCTTCGCTGGTTTCTGTGATCGTTCTTTCTTTTGGCGGAGTCGGGGCACTCTATCGGATTTTCAATCTTCCGTTCCAGTGTTTTTATCTCACCTGGCTATTTATCTCGCACCATGAACTTTATATGAACTTATATATTTTCCTTAGTTGGATTTGTTTTCTCTTCTGTGCTTTCTGTCCCTCGTTTTGGTTTGCACATCTGTTCTCGTTGAGACAGGTTGCCTTTGTTTACTTTCTTTGCTTGTCTCTCCTGTGCTCTCCCATATTGAGAGTGAGAGTCTACATTTATTTTCCTGTTTTGCTTCTCGTTTGTTTTTATACCTCTGTTTATATCGCTTACTTGTATTGTAAGCGAGAGGTATTTTCTTTTCTCTCTCGCCCTGTTTTTATTGGGTAGTTTTGATTTGGCTTTTGCCTGGAGTATTTTTCATTCACCATTTTTGTTTTATTTCCCTCTCCTGGTGCGGATCTGTCCGCTTTATTGGTATACACTACGGTGTACACTTTGAGATTCATTGGCTGTCACCTTTGGTACTCCGAACCTGACACTCCACCTTACAGTAATATTTTGTATGTATTAATCTTCCTTTTTGTCTTTCTAATAATATGCAAAGAGACAATTGTTAAATTAATGTTATTAAGGACAACCATTGTTGCTATGGATTTCAAATGCACCAACCAGACCTGAAAGCTAGTATTATTACATATCAACATAGTAGTAATAATTATGCCACTCTAATTTTGAATTATATGTGATCAAATTGCATGCAGTAATATAGGGTTTTTCACCCCCTGAAACACAGAAACGGCCCAATGAGAATCAAAGTAATTGTATCATTCAATAATGAAACATTATTTCAAAGTTCAACAGCAGAAATGTATCAAAAAACAATTAATAGTAATATTATTAATTGATAATATGTATTGTAAAACATTCTTTGTTGCTTCAGTATCTTGGTAAAACCATTTTTTATATATAATATCTATAATAACTTGAATTGTAGATAATATCATATATATATAAATCCTAAAGCATAATTTTTTTTATTACCAGAAAGGTTTTGAGTACTTGTGATGTGGAGTATAGCAACCCAGACCATCCCAGGAGAATCAACCATATTATCCACAGGGTTAAGGGCACTGGAAATTGTTTTTCACTTTATGGAATAATTTATCAAAATTAAGCAAATGTAGCATTGCCCCATTTGCTTAAATGCTTACTTGTAGTCTGATTTAAAAGCAGTAATTGATGTATCACACTGTGTAAAATCTCTATGGAGGTACAAACCCCCAATTGAGATCAATCCACTGTATACCACAAGCAATAAACTTGAGATTCAGTGGTTGCATAATGCTTTCTGACAAGCTGTTGTAAATCATTAGTGGAGATATGGAGGTATTATGTAGCATTTGACATGCCATTATCGAAAGCTCTGTACAAAAAACATTAAGCATTATAAATCCTTAATATTTCTGTTATGCTATTTGTCATCTGTTTGTCATAAATATGAAGCTGAACATATTGCAAATACAAACCTCTATTCCAAAAAAGTTGGGACAGTATGTAAAATGCAAATGAAAGCAGAAAGCAGTGATTTGTAAATTCTCTTTTACATATATTTAATTGAAAACAGTATAAAAAATATATATTTAATGTTTTACCTTATCAACTTTATTGATTTTTGTAAATATAAGCTAATTCCGAATTTGATGCCTGCAACGCGTTCCAAAAAAGTTGGGACGGAGGCAACATAAGACTGGGAAGGTTGTAGAATGTTCAAAAAACACCCGTTTGTAACATTCCACAGGTAAACAGGTGAATTGGTAACAGGTGATGCTATGATGGCTGGGTATAAAAGGAGCATCCACGAAGGCTCACGCGTTTAGGGTGAGGAGTAAGGATGGGTCGAGGTTTGCCTCTTTGCGAAAAACTGTGAGCTAATAGTCCAACAGTTTAAGAACAACGTTTCGATTGCAAGGAATTTAGGGGTTTCACCATCTGCAGTCCATAATATCATTCACTCCTTGGCGCAGTTGCCTAGTGATAATGCCGCCGGTGGCAGAATTTTGCTCAACTGAGACATTCATTGCTCCTGCAGCCAAACTATTAGTGGAAATCCCAAACTCTGTTTTTACGTGTCAATAGTGAACAATAGCGTCTGTGTGAGTTCATAAATATATTTATTCATCATATAACATTAGAATTCCGTCATAGCAACAAGATATAGCCACAATAGCAAAAAATCCCAAAAAGCAGTGAAAAGCCCTGCTCACTCAAATACAAAATAAACATGTGCAATTATTGTCTCATTGTACCACGTATTCTAGTATTCTAGTACCAATATCTCCTACTAAATATTAAATAAATATGCAATCCTACTATTGGTTTTACAGATAGAAATGTTCCTTTCAAAATTCAGTGGTAATTTATTGTCTGGTACAATCCGTTTGAGAAATATGAATATGAATCAGTAATCGCAAATGGCCTGGTAGGAAGACCGCTACAGTTGATGACTGAAGAATTCTCACCATAATGAAGAACAACCCACAAACACCTGTCAGACAGATCAGAAACATTGTTCGGGATGCAGGCATGGATGTGTCAGTATGATTACTGTCTGCAGAAGAGTTCACAAACAGAACTGCAAGGCTACACTGCAAGATGCAAACCACCAGTTAGCTGCTGAAACAGGATGGCCAGGTAACAGTTAAAGTTTGCTAAGAAGTAAAAGAGCCTGCAGAGTTCTGGAAAAAGGACTTGTGGACATATGAGACCAAGATTCACTTGTATCAGTCTGACGGCAAGAGCAAAATGTGGAGGCCAAAAGGAACTGCCCAAGATCCAAATCATACCAACTGATCTATAAAACATGGTGGTGGAGGTGTTAAGCCTAATTTATACTGTGTAAGACAAGCTATGAGACTGGTTCATGGCTCATAGCTCTGAACATTTATACTCAATACATCGGCTCACTGACAAGCACCCTGTGTCTATAGCAACTTAGACGCTGCACTGAGGTGTTCGCCAGTAGTCTCTTAAATTAGCCAGGCTGAAACAAATACAAAATATGAAGCCATCGTTCATCTGTACATACAAATGTATTCATATGCTCAAAAAAGTAAATTTTATTCGTAATTTTAGTGCGCTCACCACACCTATTATTGATGATAGAAAACATCGGCTACTAAATTTGTTTAGAATCAGAGGGCCGATTCTGCATTTGAGAAACTGAAGAAGAGGTTCAGTTCTGCGCCTATTCTCGCCACGCCAATCCCTCCCTCCCTTTTGTGGTTGAGGTTGATGCTTCCAAGTTGGGAGTTGACGCCATTCTTTCTCAACATTCACCTATTGACCGAAAAATGCATCCGCGTGCTTATTTCTCTCGTGCTCTTACTGTGGCTGAGAGGAATTATGATGTAGGAGAACAAGAATTACTGGCGGTCAAATTGGTGCTAGAGGAATGGCATCACTAGTTGGAGCACCCTTTTACAGTATGGACTGATCATAGGAACCTGGAGTACATCCAGCAGGCAAAGACACGCAACCGTAGACAGGCGCGTTGTTCACTGTTTTATACACATTTTAACTTTCTTTTAACCTTTTGTCCCGGTACAAAGAATGTTAAGCCGGATACTCTGTCGCGGGTTTTTGAGCGAGCAGATGGTTCTGCGGTTCTGGAGCACATTGTGCCTGAGTCCCAAATAGTGGCTCCGGTGTTGTGGGACATTGAGGTGGCGGTTCAGCAGGCGTTGCTGTGCACCCCGGATCCAGGTTCCTGTCGGGCACCTGTTTGTTCCTCTTGAGGTCAGGTCTCGAGTGTTACAGTGGGCTCATTCTTCTCAGTTTGCGGCGCACCCTGGTGTCCATCGAACTGAGGAACCTTTGTCCAGATGGTTCTGGTGGCCAGGCAATGAGAAGGATGTGCGCAAATTTTTCGCGGCATGTGCTGTGTGCGCTCGGAATAAGAGTTCTCGAATCTCACCTTCGGGGTTGTTGCTGCCCTTACCCATACTGGCTTCACTTGTGAATATGTGAGCTCTTTGTGTGTATATGAGAAGATTTACGGTGTGTGTGCAAGCATTTAGATGTTATGTACATGCTTTTTCAGTGCATATGAGAGCTTCACTAGTGAATGTGAGAGCTATTGGACGTGTATATGCGAGGCAATTATTTTGGCCTAAACGGCCCCTCATAGCTCACAGCCTGTGAGAATTATGTAAATGAGACAGAAAATCTGGCTCACAGGGGTTGTCAAGTTGCTGACTCATCCATACTGGCTTCTTTGTACTGTAAGGGTTTAACCAAGCAAGATGAACCAAGCGCAACAAAACAATACACGATTTATAGAACAAGTCACTCCTGAATGAGAGGACCACTAAAGGAGTCTTAGTAGCCAAATAATAAACAACCCGCTAACACGGGTGTGGCTCGTAGACATGAGCAGAAAGGTGACAGATCAGAGACTCCCAAACATAAATACACAAGTATAAGCTTGAAAAGGAGAAAACAAAGAATCACCTTCGGAATGTAGACTATAACACCTGATAATTTATGAAAAATAAATTCAATAAAAACAAACCTTTCACTCTCAATATAGCAGAGAGTAGAAGAGAAGTGAAAAACCAAAAATAGTGAAAGGAACTATTCTCTAAAGCTTCAAGAGCAGCTAAAGCCAATCTAATAATGAAAATATAGAGCAGCTATAACCTAACCAACCCTGACTTTGTGAAGGCACAAAATGACAAAGAAGCGCCAGGAAGCAGAAGTGAGGGGCTTACATACCTAGCAGGTAATAAGACAGGGGAAACGAATGATAAGCAGGGAGAAGCAAAACCCCGAACCCGAACGTGGAAAAAATCCACGCTTTTATTTGCATTTTACATACTGTCTCAACTTTTTTGGAATTGGGGTTTGTAAATTTTTTTTATAATAATCAAGAAAAACTCATCTAACTCAGTTTTCTAAGTTGAATTTCAGAATTATAACAATGTAGGCATTTGCAGTATAACAATTTAGGAAAAGTCAGGGCAGGACAGAAACATGCCATAAACACAGATGAAATTATTTAAAATTTAAAATCATAATGCCAATTGGCGTTGCACTTGGCAGTTCTAGTGTTGTGTTGTTTCTCCTGACTTATTTTTTCATAGAGTTCAATAGGAAAATGAGTCAGAAGAAACAGCCCTTAAAGTGATCCATCCATATCTACTGCATATCTGGCAGCATGGTGATGGTTTGAGGCTCGTATGATGTATGTAGTATGACGAGACATTGGTCATTGGTGGATGAGATGTCGTATCCGATGGGGAGAATTATTCTTAGAGGGTATGGATGATTTTTGATGACAAATTTAGCAGGAAAAAAAAGAATAAATAATGGCAAAATAACCCTGAAAAAAAAACAATAAAGTTTGTGGCTTTATTGTGTGGATGTGTGGAGTTGTATCTGATGGGGTCAGAACATATGGAAGTTAATGTTTTTAAAGGTGCGAGTCTGTGGTTATTTCTGTAGGAAACCCTGAAAAGTGCCAAACCCTCGGTACTGTATAGGTATGGGGCATGCCCTGCTAAGCCGTAACTCGGCGGATGACATACCTGCCATCCCAATATAATTTATTTATTTTTTAATTGCCCTTCTGTTGTGGCATTGTACGTACATTGTGGCTTTATATGAGAAATATGAAATCTCAAATCTGAAACCTCAGTATAATCTTGTTAAAATGTTTCTGTAATTGTTAAATGTGAATGGAGGATTGGCCTCTTTTAAAAGTCTTGTGGCCTGGTTTTTGCCCTTTTGTTCCTCTGTACAGCGTCTTTGCGACAGTTCTCTGTAAAAAGCGCTATACAAAATAAATTGAATTGAATTGAATTGTGGCTTTTTTTTAAAGTATACACTTCCAGTAATGTGAGCAGGCGCACACACACACACACATAAAATATCCAACTAGCTATGGAGGCAATTTTCTAATCCATGTGTCCATGATTTTTAGTCCAAAAAAACACAGGTTTCTTTTATCACAAGATAAGTTTCCATATTGTATAACATTGCGTTGTCAACCCCTGCCCACTGAGAGCAATGTGAATAGATTTATTTCTTTCTTTTTTGTTATTATATATTTTAATATGCACATTTTGGGAGATTGCACATTGCAGGGGGTGGACTGGATTTTGCCTAATGAACATTATTGGTATTGTAAGAAATAAATTTATACTCTCTATTATGCAAATCTTGCCATTAAATTTCAAGAAAAGCTTTATTATTGATTGTGTCATTTTGTAGCTGTTCAGTGCTGATAAAGCTTCAGTGGAGAACAATATCCTCTGCATTCAATTGGCATCCAGTCAACTGGAAAGCTTTAGCCTATCCTGCAGAGAAGGATTCAGAAAAGCTTGTATTTCTGTCTCTTTAAACATTCAAAAAAAATTCACTGAGAAATTCACTGAGATTGCTTTGCACAAAAATTCTTAACATTTTCTATTTTATTATTATCTACTTTCTCACTGGAATTATAACAAAAATCTTTATTAGTTTTTTTTTGTTTGTTTTAAAATAATTTTCTATTGCTGTATTATCATTGTAATATAACTAATATGTTTTTTGTCAGTAAACATAATTGCTTTAGATGTCAAAATGATGCACAAATGGCCAACCATAATAGAGTCAATGGGCTACTAGTCTTTGTGCATTATTAAAACAATGTTGTATGTGTTGTACTTGTACATTTTCTAAAATGAACTTGGCAACAAAGTATAAAAATATCCTTTCAGGAGTATATTTTTTGTCAACTGCTGAAAACATAAATTTAAGCGATATCTTCTTCCATGAGGCACTTTTTGTGATTTGACATTTAAAGTTTGAATGACCACTGTGGCAGGGTGGGCGTGGTTAGCCTCTGCTTGCAGAGAGAGGGAGAGCTGAGCGGCTCTCGGACCCGGAGCCACAGCTGTCATAAGTTAATCAGTGGCACGGGGAACCGTAATTGAATAATGGTTTAATTGTTTCTGATTGCTGTGACAGTGAGCCGGGGCTTGAAAAGGGAGAGGCGGGAGGACAATCGAGGCTGGCTGAGAACGGAGAAGGAAACGCTCCGGAGAGTCAGAGCCGAGAAACGAAAGTTAAAAGAAATAAAGAAACCCACGGGGTGGTTAACCGAATACTTTGTGTCGTCAAGTTCTTTCCCGAGAGGTGGCACTCGACCTTGCCACAACCACATTCTCTTCAGATTGTATGATGTAAACAAAGGGACAAGTTACATTAAATAATTTAGGAAAGATTGGGTAGCACTGCTTTGGAATAGAGCTAGTTTAATTCATGTGAGCTACGATAGCCAACACAAGTTAGAATACGGCGCAAGTCAGCTCACATTAAATCCACGCTGGAGAGGCACTTAAGTGCATGACTTAAGTTGGCCATCTCTGAATCCGGCCCTATGGCTGTTAAAGTACAATGAAGCAAGGGGGCTGAATACTTAAGGAATTGATTGTTTTAGGTTTTATATTTATAAATAATTTGGAACAAATTGTAGATTTTACTTTTCACATTGACATCATAGAGTTGTTTGTGTTGAATACCAGCAAAAAAGCTGATTAAATACATTTTTATCAAATGTCTGTACGCAGCAAAATATGAAAAAGTCTAAGGGGGCTACTTTTTCAACCCACTGTATATACGCACACACAGATTGTAACGTAGTGGCTGCATTTTGCTACGTTCTTGTGAGGGGACGGGACCCAAGTGCAAGACTCAAAGGCGGCTCAAGGAAAAACTCCACCAGGGAGTACGTTTAATGGGACAAAGGCATGACAGCCAGACATGGGTCAGGAACATGGATGGGTCAGGAACATGGACGGGTCAGGAACATGGACGGGTCAGGAACATGGACGGGTCAGGAACCAGGCGGGACCCTGACCCTCCTGGGCCCATTTTGACTCCACCCTTTTTTTCAGCACACAGGAATAACGAGATATAGATAGACTGAAATTGAAAGAGTTTTCAATGGAATTTATTCCTCACATTTTATTGGTGCTCAATACATACTTTAATAGCCATAAATAACGTGGTTATGAGCATATTATGGATTTTCCTTGACCATCACTTTAATTGGAAAGATTAAGAAAAAGAGAAGCGCATGCCATTCATAGCATGTCGCGTAGCTTGACGAGTGCGTTTATGTGAAGTGGGTTCTGCAGGGGAGTTGCAAAATTACGCAAAATGGCAACGGCGCAAAATTACACCGGCTCCATAGTTAAATAAGCATCTTTTTTTTTCCGGAAACTGTACCATTAACCGAAGCTGAGCTTGTGACAGTTACTGACAGCATGACCTAAGCAGTAGTTATACTATGTCTGCATTATATTTACGGCATCTTGCTATTCCATTTTAGGTAATGCTGGTATGAGATGATCTGGCCTGATTCCGGCCACTGCTTAGGTCGGGCTGTCCGTAACTGAGATAAAACGAATTGCCTCATATGGTTCACACACGAAGTAGCTAGTTTCACCATGGCAGTAATGTCTTAATGAAAACGCGAAAATTATTATTGTAAATAATGGCATGCACCATAACATTTGTAATTAATTTCAAATGCTTAGGCCTAATGGTGCTAACTGTAGCTAGGTTATCGAGTAAGGTAATTCTTGGAGGTGATTCGGTTGTTTTTCCTGTGTAAGGTCAAAGGTAGGCTATTCTGCTGACTACTTCATCAAGTGTGTTCCAAAATGTAAGCATATACTTGCGCTCTTGCATACTGTCAAGTGCATTTTAGCTAGTGTAATTGGAATAATGTACTATCTAGAATGCAAGTACGTAGAACGCAAGTGTGCATAATGGAACACAGCCTTACCTAGCAAAGTGCTGCTGGTGTAATCTCTTTTAAGCAGACACATGCTGCTAATTAGCATTCAAATGACTAGGAATCACCTGCGTAGATGCTTTTGTAATTGTGGTTTAGATCCCTGTCCAATCCCTTGTATGTCTCTAGCTAAACACACAGAGAAATACATTTTTCTACTAAAACTACACAAGTAAAAAAAAAACGGAGGACCCACCCATGTCCCTGTTCAGCTTGGTCCAGAGCAAAGTGAATTAGACTCAAGCAGAACAGTTCCTCTTTCTCCAGCCTGTGACTAATTCAGAACACTGTATGGGTTTTCATTAAGGTTGGCACTGAGTCTTTTCACATACACCACTGAGTCAGAAAATGCCTTCCTGCATTAATTTAATTCAGTCACTCATGAGTAATAAAAGTGTAACATTTCAGTAGACCTTCATTATTAAAAAGTTAATCTTAATCATTTTCATCAATAATGTGGCAGCAATTCAAACATATTAACAGGTATCACATTGGTTTGTGACATTATTGATGAAGCTCGTTCGTTTCTATGCTACAGTCTGTTTACAAAGTCCGGTTGGCTACACAATGTTTTGTGTTGAAGTGAAAATGGGATTCAGTTGACCTCAATTGATTAATTTGAGTTTTTACAAAGTAGTTTACATTAATGTAACTTTATGTCAGTGCCAAATTCCCATTCTGCCAGAGCTATGAACCAGATTCTAAACATTGCACTGAGTAAATGCAAACTCACTGCCTTAAAGAGAGCAGAACACAGTTGACTTGCCAAATGTGAGCAATCAACATTCTTGGGCATAGACGGACTGTGAAACAAATGTCTGACACAAACCAGGGTTTTTTTATACACGCCAGATGAGATATTTAACAACCCAGAGAGAATGGCAGACATAACTGGCAATAATGATCATATGCACATCCAGGGACCATGGAATTAGACCAGCATGGGGTTGATTGGTTGCATTCACATGAATATTCAATAAATGTACAATAAATGCTCTAAAGAACAGCAATGTAACATAACAGCATATCATTACAAAAGTAAGACGATTGACCTGCATGGGTATCATAAGGGTTATTAATACTTTAGCGTGCCTTTTTAAATTGTGTCAAATAGAAGTGGGCACGATAGGAAAGTGAGATAATGTGAACATAAAGAGAAAGTGTCATAGGCTCAACAACCTTTTTTTTCTTTTACGGTTGGTCGTCGCCGGAGCGCTTTTAAGGCTCTATCGGATTTTCTTTTTACTCCGTTTCGGGGTTTTCGTTCTTCCTTCTACTCAGCCGTCTCACCTGCGCAGAGTTTCCTGCCATCTATTTAAGCTCCGCGCTTCCTGCTTCCGAAGCTTCTGTATTGATTTTATTTTTATACAAAGCCGGTACGGTTCAGGAACAGGTACTTTAGGAAGACCACTTTACACACCATAGCCTTATTTTGGGTGCAATGCGAGTCAAGCCGACAGTGCTTTGGTCAAGCCGACAGTGCTTTACATTTTTTTAAAGAGTTTCTTTCTTCTCTTTAGCATTGTTCGTCTTTTGTTTTCTTCATTGTCTTTGCTTGTTGCGAAGACAGTCTTTTGTTTTACCGTTCTCTTGCTGCCTCTCTTTGACTGTTCTCTTAATGAGAGCGAGAGGTTTAGTTTAATTTCTTTGTTTTGTCGATACTCGATTCTGAGTCATTCCATATCAAATTACCCAGTTTGAGAAAAATTTCCCAGGTCACCCTTTCAGATTCTCTTGAAAAAATCCACAGGTGCTCCTATACCAAACTTATGGAGAAATCCCAAATATTAGGTCTGTATCTCTAATAGTTTTGAAACTACAGCCCTTTGAAATTTTTATTAATTTTATGCATTTTGCCAAACAAGCCTTTCAGTCCAACTTCCGACATTCATAGCTCCTTTGATATGACATGTATAGCTTTGAAACTTCATGACTATGACTAACTTTGTCTGTAGAATTAAAACATAATCAGATCAGGTGTACTTTTCCTCCTACAAGGTTCTGAAAATGGTTGAAAATTCAAAACGTAACAAAACGACACCCACTTTGAGAGCTTCTCACTCAAACAGTATGCTAGATAAAGCACTCAAGAGTTTTTTTCCTGTCATGTATGTCATATTAGGCCTTGTGTATGCAGTAACCATATTTATTACTGTTATAGGAGTGTCAGAATAATGTTTTAAAATGTGCTTGATTTACAAATGTCCTCAAAATTGCCTATTTTCATGTCCTCATTTGACCATGTGGGCAGTTAACCATCATTTTTATATTTTTACCATGTATTCTTATATATCTGAAGATGACAAAAACATGGTGTTGTTGCTGAGCATTTTAAAATGCATATTAAATACTCAATATTGTTTCAGTGTCACAAAGTGACTTATACAGTGAGCAAACACTATTTGTTTGCTGAAATATTTATTGTAGTGCAATTGTTCATTTTATTTTTGATGTAAGCTACCGATTTTCATTGAAGATAGAACATTTGGCAGCATTTTGCTGACGGTGGAATACTATTTTATTTTCATGTTATCGTACATAATATAGGCTATGGCATATATACTTATGGCATGGCAAATGCTCATTAAAAATTTTTGTGCACTGATATGTGGTAGATTAAGGTAAAGATTTTTCTTGGCGTCATGAATGGAACATAAGGAACATAAAAAAACAGCAGAAAAATGCAGTCCCGGGGCAAAAATATACACACTGTCGAGTACAGGGAAAAGTGATGTTTTATTGAGGTACAAGAGTGAATGATTAGGCTACATATTTAGATGTATGTAACACTGTGATGTCAATAGTTTTTATCTTAATCCATCAGAAGAAGCAAATGTATATTCTTTATAATGGACAAAACACATTTTTTGCATAGGGGTTTTGGACCCATAGATATCTACCCACCTATAATGATGAGAATATAGTCATTCCCACTTGGAAAAAATGCAAAAGTGAGTTTTATGAGCCAAAACTGTTGATTTGTAGTTAAATATATCATAATTATTTTTATTGAGAGCAGTGCACAATTTAGCCATTTGGATAGATTTGGAAACACTAATGGACAACAGGGTACACTGCCTATATTTTGCATCATTGACCTTTAGTAGTTTTGCATATCATCCGATTTTGCACACTTGTTGACATTTTAGTTTATGATCCAGGGAATGTATATATTTACCTGTTTCACTTATGTAGCTCTCAGTATTTTGTTGAAACTAAAGAAAAACCTATTTTTTTCAAAAAGATTTTGCATTTGTGGCACTTTATTTTGACTTAAATTATGAAAATAAACAAATCTAAGTTTCCCTCTATCTTGAACATGAAATGCGTAAAATAGTTGGTTTCTCATTAGAAAATAGCCATTTAGAACATTTTATAAATTTAGTCGGTGAATGTCTTTCCATAATTTATGATATTGCTATGGAGTAATCCTATTGTTTTTTATATCAATTGAAAGCCCCAGTTATCTTGTTTACAATGGTATATAAAGTTTAGGTATCGCATATAATATGATCACACCAAAAACATTTTTGCAATGCACGTTAAGAAATAGAATGGAATAGAATGTTGATCCAATATTTTCTCAAGCTGGAAAGGGTTAAGTATCCACTTTGAAAACTGCACATTTTCAATATGTGGCTATTTCTACATATCCATATGCATAATATTTGAATGATAAACATATGGTAATTCACCAGTCAGTTTAATGTCTGAGAATACATTAATAAAAGGAGAAGCAAGAGAAGCTGAAAAAATCGTCCTAAGGATGACCTCGCAATCTGAACAGATGGTTCTCAGGTGCTGCCAGGAAAAGGAATGAGGGTAGAGATTAAGTGAGACAAATATTCCTGGGAAATTACTGAGTGCTGAGTTAGTGAGCTGATGCTGAGTGAAGATATGAGTTTGTTGTGGAGCTTGCAGACAATGGGCCTCATTCATGAAGCGTTCCTAAATATGCACGTACATTTATGCACGGAACGAGTTGGTACGAAAAAATTACGCCGGATTCATCAAACTGTGGAAATGGCAGATTTGTTTGTACGCACGTACAAATCGCGTCCACATTATTTTGTAATTTTGTTGGTGTTCTGTGCGTGCGAGAGGTGGTTTGAATTCTCAATCCCCAAGTGACAGAAAGAGGTTGGCCTACTTACTTGTCTGACACAGTAAATTTGGTGTAACAATTTGACGTAGCTACACCAATAAGCCACTAACTGAAGCTGTTGTGGGTCCCACCCGTCTATGGTCCAACCAGGAAATCGAGCCAGGACGTTGCACAATACATTTCGCATGACATGAGCTGCACAGATGTGACAGCCCTTTCTATTCATATTTTGCAAACGTATCTTCAGATGGAGCCTTGAGGCTACATTTATGCAGTAGTTATGGCACCACAAACATTACTGGGCAGGTTGTCAATTTCATAAAAAACCCAAAAACGACTAACCAGCCATATATCACTCTCAGGTGTAAAATGTGTTAGTATGTCCGATCAAATCTCAGATACGAAAACGTTGATGAATGCCAAAATACGGCCAAATTTGCTAAATCTGTGTGAGAAGCTGAGGGGCAGACATGTAAGAAGAACAGTCAGGAACAGCGTTAGCTGCGGCGCGGTTTTAAGGTCTCTCCCTCTAAGAAGCGAGCTGTATAATGTCCATTGGTGCCACAAGAAGTCCTCGCCTTTTCAGCGGAACATAACAATGATAAGTTTGGTATTACATTACATTATAGGCATTTAGCAGACGCTCTTATCCAGAGCGACTTACATACTTCTTATTACATTTATCCATTCATACAGCTGGATATATACTGAAGCAATGCAGGTTAAGTACCTTGCTCAAGGGTACAACGGCAGTGTCCTACCTGGGAATCGAACCTGCAACCTTTCAGTTACAAGTCCAGTTCCTTAACCATTATACTAACTGCCGTATTACTGATGATTTTACATATGACCTAATACCCTCTTTGGCATTACCCCAAAGCTGTGTATCACATGTAGCACATGTGCGCGTGTAGCATCTCTCTGAGTGCCATTCTAGTTTTGGGATCTAATGCTTATTAATTTGGCTGTTCTATCACACTAATTTGAATTTTGAAAAATACTAAACAAGTAAGCAACTTGTTTATTGACAAATTCTTATTCAGAGCAATGAGTAAAAAACATTAAAGTGAAGAATCATGAGAAACCAAGCATGTCTGTCTCCTATGATGCTCATATTACAGAATATAAATTTTTTATCAGGGAAAATAAGAAACTCATGTTGATGGTTATAGTTGGATTCATTGGGATACTGGGTTAAGATAGAAGCCTGAATGAACTACATCCCCTTGTGTTGCATGTAAAAGTGTAGCAGTCTGTATCTTTCTATGAATCTGGAATGTTAAACAAAATGCTCATTAGGGGGAGCTGACCTGAAAATATTCTGTAGGGAAACTTTGCTCAATCCAATTGACATCCAAGACGCATCATTATAGGGGATCATTAAGTATTCTGCTCCTTTGGGAAATGATTAATGGGGCCATACAGATAAAAGGCAACCTAACATTAAGTGCAGGATTGTTTTCAATGTTCAAGAAAATAAGGTCACATTACCATATGAATTTGACTTTGCTCGTAACACAGAAAGCACAGGCACATTATTGGATTTAAAAAAAAAAAAATTATTACATTTTTTGGCATTCACTTTTGTGTGTGAAAACAATTACCAAATGCAGGGAAATCACACATCATTGAGTGGTAAATTCAGCTTCAACATTTGTAAGAGTAGAATGCCATTATTAACCAATCTTAAGTACACAAAATACAGCAAACACCCCTGAAAAATAGATTTAACTTTGAAGCATCTAAACCACAATTACATCAACGCAGGTGATTCCTAATAATTTGAATGCTAATTAGCAGCATGTGTCTGCTTTTACATTACATTATAGGCATTTAGCAGACGCTCTTATCCAGAGCGACTTACACAGCATTTCTTTTTGCATTTATACATAGTATCCATTGATACAGCTGGATATATACTGAAGCAATGCAGGTGAAGTACCTTGCTCAAGGGTACAACGGCAGTGTCCGACCTGGGAATCGAACCGGCAACCTTTCGGTTACAAACCCAGTTCCTTAACCATTATACCACACTGCCGCTTAAAAGAGATCTAACTAGCAGCACTTTGCTAGGTAAGTCTTCAAAGCAAGATGAGGATACTAATAGAGTTCAAAAGGGGCCAAAAAGTGCGTCAGTCACAAAAATGGGTACATTTTTAAGGTGGCAAGGGGAATAGTGTTAAAAATTATGACAACATATGCCCAACACCAAAAAACAGCATCAGCTAAAAAGAACGGTGGCCGCAAGTCAAAGCTCTCTGACAGGGACAAACGGACACTTGGTAGGATAGTTGCTAATAACCACAGAACTACAGCTCTAAAAATCACCACAGAATTAAATCAACCGATATCTGAACCAGTCTCAACAAAAACAGTACGTTGTGAGCTTCACAAAGCTGGTGTTTATGGCAGGGATGCCATTTGTATTCAAGGCTAATGCACAAAAACGCATAACATGGTGTAAGGAACACAAAACCTGGACCTCTGAGCAATGGATAAAAGTGATATGGCCTGATGAGTCATCTTCTACTCTTTTTAATACATCAGGACAGGTTTATGTCTGGAGAAAGTCTAAGGAGGCATTCAATCCACAATGTTTGTTGCCTGTTAACTGTTAAATAAGGTGGTGGTTCTGTAATGGTATGGACAGTCATTTCATAGGACTCATTGGGTCCAATGATTGCTCTGCATGGATGTGTAAACAATATGAAACTATTTTACCAGACCAGGTGCACCCTACGGTGCAAACATTGTTCCCTCATGATGTCCCCATATTCCAACATGATAATGCTCCGATGTCAGTGCTAAAAAACATTAAAGAATGGTTCCAAGAACACGAGGATGATGCCTTCCATGGCCTGCACAATCACCAGATCTAAACATAATTGAATCTTTATGGGAAGTTCTGGAGCGCAGTGTGCGAACTAGATTTCCACCTCCATCTCTCAACAAACTGGAAATGGTCCTTCTTGAACAATGGGCCAATATCCCACTACACACAGTTCAGAAATTGTATGACAGCATTCCTAGAAGGATTGAAACAGTTTTGAAGGCAAAAGGTGGACCTACTCGTTATTAGTTACTAGATATTCCGTTTTTGTAGGCATTTCAGATGTTTTGTCTACCCCATGTATATACCTACATGTGCCCTGTATTTGCCACTCCAAACTCCAGAATTCAAAATTCCTCATTTGCAGAAAAAGATTGAATCACAAATATCAAAGGAACAAAAAAAACATACATCACCTATAACATTAAGATACTTTATATAAGTTTCATTAATTTGAAAAAATAAATAATTAAAATTATGCAGTGCCAAATTGCTTTTCTATTATTATACTGCTGTTAAGGTTTCATTCCTTGATGGAGGCTTTCACAAATTGCAATCTTCAAATTTTAATTATACAGCCTGATTTGAAGTCTCAATGCTGAGCACTTTGTGCAAAAGTAAGGCATCAATGTCCACAGATTCTAACCTGCAACCTTTTGATTAGGAGTAGAAACCACTTTCCCACACAGCTGCAAAAAATACTTCTCATTCTCGTCAATGATTCTTCACTTGTAGAAAGCCATACATTCAAATGGCTGTCTCTGTGTGAAAGTAATTGATTCTTGACACCAGGACATCTGTCATGATCATGAGGGGGAAAAAACTCAACTGAAGTGTTTAACATGCCCAGTGAAGGAATAAATAGATTTTTTCTTGTGTCTGTGTGCATGTGCATGCAAATATTTTTGTATTGCCTTTAATTGGTTGATTTTTGTATTGCCCTACTCCCTTTGTCCTCAGTCTTCCATGTAATATATTTTTTATCAGGTGCCTCCACTTACTCACCTTGTCTTGTAACGCATTGCTCTTTTGCCCATCTACCCCACTCTGAAGCAGCTCCTTTTCCATCACACCTGCTCCTGTTTAAATTTTAATATCTTTGCGCAGTATTCATTACCGTCATATAATTGTCTTGGCCTTTCATTACTTGCCCTTGCCCTTGGTTTATGAAACATACCAGCATCGTCTGTCAATTATCTGCCGTTAGTGACTCCTATGAGTGAATCCAGTACTGTTATGAGATGGACACTGTGCTTTCATGTCTGTAAACATTGTCTCTGACTGCTGCTTTGGCTGGATTGATATTCCTCAAGAGGAAAGCTGATACAATCAGGTCCTGATCTTGTGCCAATAATTAATTGTGGAAATTCATTGCAAGAAGTGATCGCTATGAAACCGAAATATTGTCAGCAATCATCAATTCTCTCTCTCATATCCAATACATATGCATTATGCAAAAAATGTAAGCTATACATCACTAAATGGAAAAATGAATTATGAATTTGGTTGCTGCAAAAACCATGTTTTTAAAAATCCAAACTAAGCACACGGATTACATTGAAAATGCCTTGAGAATTATGTACAAACCACAATTCCAAAAAAGTTGGGACAGTGTGTAAAATGCACATAAAAGGAGATACGATTTGTAAATTCACTTTTAGATATATTTAATTGAAAACAATATAATATTTTACCTCATAAACTTTATTGATTTTTGTAAATATACGCTAATTCCGAATTTGATGCCTGCAACACGTTCCAAAAAAGTTGGGATAGGGGCAAAATAAAGACTGGGACGTTCAAAAAACACCTGTTTGGAACATTCCACAGGTAAACAGGTGATGCTATCTTGACTGGGTATAAAAGGATATCAAAAGACTGTTGATATCTTATTTTCAAGTACTCTTACAAGTGATAATATAACCTCTCTGCATTTGAATTAATGTATATGGGAATTGGGAGGTGAAACTAGATTAAGCTTTAAATTACACGGGAATAGTATGGAAACCCATGGTTGGCTAAATGGCTGTAAGTCATCAAGGGTCCGACGTATCAAATGAGCCTCAAACCATCACTCTGTTGCCAGATATGCAGTAGATATGGATGGATCACTTGAAGTGTTTTTTGTCCTGACTCATTTACCTATTGAACACTATGAAAAAATAAGTCAGGAGAAACAACCCTTCAAGTGATCCATCCATATCTATGGTATGTCTTGCAGCAGAGTGATGGTTTGAGGCTCGTTCCATACTATTCCCGTGTAATTTACATCTTAATCTAATCCCACCCCCCAATTCCCATCGAGATCCATTCAAATGCAGAGAGGTTATAGTATTGCTTACCTGAAAATAAGATATCAAGATTTTTTAAATATAATTGTATACACAGCCATGATAGCATCACCTGTTTACCTGTGGAATGTTCCAAACAGGTGTTTTTTGAACTTTCCAGTCTTTTTTTTTTCCCCTGTCCCAACTTTTTTGGAACGTGTGGCAGGCGGTAAAACATTAAATATATTTTCTTTGAAAAAATATTGTTTTCAATTAAATATATGTACAAAAGAATTTACAAATCATTGCTTTCAACTTTGTACGTGCATTTTACATACTGTCCCAACTTTTTGGGGAATTACATTACATTACATTACATTACATTCATTTAGCAGACGCTTTTATCCAAAGCGACGTACAGTAAGTGCATACAGAAAGGTCATCAAAGTAACTACAGAACAGATAAGAAAGCAAATTTTTCACATACAGTAGCAGCTATCCCTAGTAATGAACACAATGCAGTTCACAGTGAACTGGGTAAATCAGCTCTAATACAATTCTATTCTAATCATTATAAACTTGACTATCCTGAGTACATAGTTCAACAAGAACACAAACCATGAGGTCCTAGCTAAGTATTAGTCCAGGTGGAGTCTGAAAAGGTGCGTTTTCAGGCCACGACGGAAAGTAGGCAGGGTTGGCATGGAACGTAGGGGAATGGGAAGTTCGTTCCACCACTGGGGAGCTAGGGTGGAAAAGCTCCGCAGTCGGGACGAGCGAGTACCATTAACACGGAATTGGGGTTGTATATGTAACATTTAATTATAGAAATGTATCTTTTATAATTTGACTGGATTATCAGATAAACTTTGCCACATACACTCAGTTTTCTACTCAAGATATGAAACATCTTTCATAAAAAGATTTAATCCATATCTCCCTGTGGCAATGGAATGGCATCATAGGCTCAGGGAACGATATGCTGATAGTCTCTGCCGTCATGAGCCACCTTTACATACATATACAGTAAGTGTGATCAGCATTACATCCTATGTACAGCATCCCTATGTACAGCATTCCTAAAATTAACAAAGATTAAAACAAAGCTCATCTGTTCATAATCATAGAGCTTAAAGGTTTTTTAGAAGGACTGTTTATAGCAATAACAAAAAATGTTCACATCTTGTAGTTTTACTAAATTATTCACATCCTTCTCCAAAATAAATTTGAAAAGCCATGCCCACAATTCAATACATAAGAGTGAGAGCACTCCTATTCAGGTGCTGATCGTTTTTAACAACACCATTACAGGAGGTTAGCTACTTGCAATTATACAAAAGACCTGCCTTGAGGCCTGGCCAAAAAACAAGTTGCCGTTGCACCCGTCATGTATATCGCCCACTGTACAAGCCTCTGGAGGCAGTGTTATGATCTGGGGTTGCTTCAATTGGTCAGGTCTAGGCTCAGCAACGTTATGCAGCAATAAAATGAAGTCAGCTGAGTACCTGAATGTACTGAATGACCAGGTTATCCCATCAATGGGCATATTCCAGGACGACAATGCCAAGATTCATCGGGCTCAAATTGTGAAAGAGTGGTTCAGGGAGCATGAGGAATCATTTTCACACATGAATTGGCCACCAGAGTCCTGACCTTAACCCCATTGAAAGTTTTTGGGATGTGCTGGAGAAGACTTTACGGAGTGGTTCGACTCTCCAATCGTCAATACAAGATCTCGGCCAAAAAAGAATGCAACTCTGGACGGAAATAAATTTTGTGACGTTGCATAAGGTTGTTGAAACAATGCCACAACAAATGCGCGCTGTAATCAAAGCTAAAGGCGGTCCAACGAAATATTAGAGTGTGCGACTTTTTTTTTGTAGTGTAGTATTTGGATTGTCTTTGAGGTTGGTATGCAGTGGTGGGCTGTGCTGATCACTCCCAGAAGCTAAAACAGTAGAGAGATTTGAAAAGAAAATATCATACAGTGGCTTTATTTGTTTCAGAGATAGCTTGCTGTGAGACAGTTTGACAGACGCATTCTTTTTCTATATCTTTCCTACCATTATTTGTCTGCCGTAATCTACTTTCACCAGCAGCTCGATTTATTCCGGTGCTCTTCAGGAGCTCAACAGTCACGTGCAGAAGTGCTCTCCTCCAGCGCAGGCTTACAGCACTAGATGTGAGGTGGACTTTACAGACAACTGTATGTTGAAAACGCTGGTATGTGGAGCATAGCAAATGAGGAAAAAAGGAACTCATAAAAAATGGCTTCAAGTCTGAATGATACTAAGCATCGCTCATGATTTTCAGCTCCACGAACACCTTTCCTACATACAACAAAGTAACCCCACACTACACCATGGTTTCTAATTAAATAACGACTCAATGCATCAGTCCTTTTCGAACATCTGGTTCACTGGAAGCACATTTTCACCAGTGACCCATGAATGATTCACAAAAGATATTAGTGAACAATTATCAAATACTGGCAAACCGCACATTTTCATGCTCCACACTACCGTGCTCTCGAGTTCACACTCTAGTGAAGGCTTGGGAGTACGCACTCTGGTGTAGTAGCACGGACAGTTTTATTCAGTAGTGAGATGCACTTTGTGGCGATATCTGACCCATAACCTTTAACCTTACTATCGTTACTATTCATTTGTGCACTGCTGGCAATGTAGCTGTCTAACTTCGTTCAAGTCTTTGTGCCTTTTGTCATTTGCTTCATGTCTGCTGCGTTGAGGTTTTCTTTTCTTTTTAGGTGTCAGTGTCACTGAAAGTTGAGCATATGCCCAGGTATCAAATACATTTTCACTAAAATATTAAAACTAATATCAGAAAAATCTCCCATATTTATGATTTGTGTTAATATCGTTAATTATTTAGTAACAGATTTCTGTAACCTGGGGCCTGTTACAGAAAGCTGGATTACTGAGTTAGCTTGATAACTGCAGTAAACTAAGTAAAACCTGGAACCCTCCCAAATCTGGAACATGGACTGAAGTAAAAGAGCTGTTCTGGGTTTTACTTAGTGCAGTTATCCAGCAAACTCAGTAATCCTGCTTTCAGGAACAGGCCCCAGTTGCCTTGCCTAGAGAGATAATAAGAGAGCGCACTATGACCAGACTACTTAGCCACGCAGAGTGTGGAGGGATATAATCAAATGTAAAACTGTGGTCATTACACAGAAATAATAGTAGAAGTAGATATCTCTACTGTGGCACTCCACTGCTTTGGAGGCTATGTAACTTGGCATTTTTCTACATTGAAAATGTTTTTTGTTGAGATGTACTGTAGTTATCTAACATGGGCCAACATATAGGTTAGCTATCAAATGTTAGCTAGTGTGATGCTAGCTAACTGGGTTGATATCCAGCTTGCTAGCAAGTTAGTTGCACATGGGAATAAATTTGTAATTAGTATAACTTTTTTTTAAATGACAAATATTAAATATTTGTGTTTTGGTATAGCTACGCCTATGTCTTTTACTAACGCCATTATTGTCTGGCTAAGATAGCTAGCTATGTTATGTCATTTAAAGCTAGCTAGCAAATTTCATTGCAATTTACATAACTTTACCTAACTGTACTAAGATAAATATTAAATATTAATTATATTAGCTCAGTATTAAAACTGTATATGAACAGAAATTATGCAGTGGAATATGTTTTCATATTGTGCAATCTTTACGATGGAAAATTTCTTGACAGTTTTCTCAAAAGGAATACTGGGAATCTTTTTAGCTGATGCATGCTCAACATTTTGAACAAACAGAGTATGCATCTGGGTATACTTTATCTGTCTTTCGTACTACCATACTTCGGTTTGGATTCACACTCGCATGTGGATGCGGGCTCGCATGTACATTCGGAGTGTGGAAATATGCGGTTGGAGACACAGACACTATCCCATTCAACGTGAACATAGCATATCCTTACGAATAAAGCATTGTAAATACAATGCTGCCTACTACACAAGGTACACAGTACTGTATTCATTGAGACATGTTTTTTATTGATTCAGACTATGTTTAAAACCCTTTAATGGCCCTCAACCGGTTGGTGGAGCACGTTTTGGGTCTTGGTGTCTTGTTGGGGAGTGTGTTGGACTTGACTCATAAATGAAATCGTAGAGATGGCTCAATCTTGGGTCCGGCATGTTTTTCGGCAGGATATCGGGACTCGGGGTGTGCAATACTAGGTGTTTGAGCTGGTCATTAAAGGGTTAAAATATGCTGTAAACTGCCTAATTCTGAATAGAATTTTAAAATATCTTGCAAATCAGATTATCTGTGTGTGTGTATAAATCATCAATCGGTTCAAACTGAAAAATGTGGGCTTTTAATTCAGTATGGTTTCTGTTCAACATTGATTATAAACTGGTTTATAATGAGAGAGAGAGAAAGAGAGTGAGTGAGTGAGTGAGTGAGAGAGAGAGAGAGAGAGAGAGAGAGAGAGAGAGAGAGAGAGAACCAGCTGGGAAGTTGATCAAAACACTGTTGTACATTTTCTTATCAGTGTGTGCAAGAGCCACATTAAAAACCTACAACTGACAAATTTACAAAAGGATAGGCTGTCTCGCCACTGGATGTATGGTATCTATGAGAAGTTATTTCGAAAAAAGTATGTGTATGTTTTTTTAAGCGTTTGTGTGGAGCTATGGAGGCTAATCTTCAATTTGTTGATGATAAAACTCACATCAAAGGTCTTATTTTCTTGTGTTATTTCTGTCAATTCCATTTTGTTCTTTAATGAGTGCATATTATTTGGAGGCAAGATTTCAAATTATCTGTGGTGCTCTGTGCTCCCTCCAATCCCTTCCAACACACTTTTTCAAGGACATATGCTACACATTGAGGATATAAAACTTTTTTGTCCCTACATGAAGCAGAAATGGGAGGAAAAATTCATTTCTTCTAGGCATGAAGCAACCATGCCTTGACATCATGACTTTCCACCATGAATTTATGTGACTTCTCTATTATGAGGGTGGCAAGGGATTTAAAGTACTGGTGCTGCATTGTCCTCTGTCTTAGGAGCTCTGACCTTGGCTTGATGTCACAGTGGAGTGGAAAATCAGGGTTTGATTCCCAGTTCTGATAAGTAAGCTCTTCACCACATAAAAAACCCCTGCTCACCATAGAACTGTTCAATATGGCACTAAAAGGACTTTGTTAATTAAAAAGCACTTTTATTACTAAAAGGACTAATTATTGTTTTCCTGTCTGAAAACAATTATTGATATTAAAACTGAACAATATTTATATAAATGGCTTCACACAAACACAAAATGTTTGATTAGTATGTGTAGTCTGTAATACATTTGAATATAACTGCTTAAAAAAATTGTATTCCATTTTATTTTGTTCTCAAAACAATATGGGTTAGGGTAAACAATAAATAGCCCTCGTAAGAGCACAGCCACACTATGACATGGAGTTAGTTCCCCCAAGGTCATACATTTGGCATAATTGAGGCACAGATTAAGAGTGTCTGTATAATATTGACTGCATAACATTCGAGTTCAGTTTGAGATCACAAGCGGGCAATATGCACTGCAGCACTGTGTCCATTCAGACTGGTTGACGAGGATTGTTTTCATTTATGTAAGGCCAATAACATGTAATGTAAGGTAAATAACATAAACATGGGTTTACTTTTTTTGCATATATTTCTGAACACATACATTTTCTTTTGTTTTTAACTTTATTATTTGTAATATTATGAAATGTACTTTAAAACCTTTAAAGCTGCTTTCACCATAAAACAATTTTTTCTAGTGGTGCAAAATATCACAAGCAATTTTTTCCTTTGAATATAAATTAAAGTGCCCCCTCCCCCACCACACAATGTGCTAATGGCTAATGCCTGTCTTGAAATAAATTATTTTAGAAACCGCACAAAGCTATTGATGATTAAGAATCAATAAGGGATTATTGTTTTTTGGTTTTTTTTTGCAATTGAATAATCTTAAAAAAGGACAAAATGGTGTTTCATTTTTAATTGATGTGTGTTCTAATAAATACATTAGCAGAAGGTAACTGATGCACTAGTGACCTGTGACCTTCCCCACTCTGCACTGGTCTTTAGTCTTGTCTACAGCAAAGTGCATGTAAAAGCCTTATGCCTTAATCAAATCTGTGTTTGCACAATACATTTTATGCTGTGAAAACTGATTCATTTTGTGACAGTCAGCTCTGCATGGGCGGAGCTCAGATTTCTGTTATGATTTGCACAGCAGGCATGTTAAAGTTGATTAATTGAGGCATATTCACATGCAACCTTTTGTTTATGCCAGGGTAAGATTTAGGTCAAAACTTCAATGGCCTTTGTGTCATGCACTTTGTGTTCAGCAAACAAAGCCAATTTAGGTTGTTTTCATGAATTTATTTTAGGCTATTTTAGGCCTGCTCCAATATCAGCACTAAGTCATACAGTATGTGCAAGAGATGTCTTGCCTTTTAGGGCTTCCATAGCTATTGTAACTGAAACTGCATGAAATGCTGTCAGCACAGGTCAAAGTGCTGAAGAAATGCCTCTGGCTCAACCCAGGTGTAGCTGACCTAAAGATAAAGTTAGTCGTTGAGAATACAGCTCAAATAGCTGGGGAGTTCCTGTCCATGTTGTTTAAACACACAGATGTACACAGTACAGGGGCTAGACCGAAGACATGCCCGAATGAAGGCTCCCACATAAAACAAGTACCTCTGGGTGAGCCCAGCAGGCTCTCTTCACTGTGCTTGCGGATCTTTTGCAATAACAGCTTCAGCACTGTGGTGCCAGGGCCTTGGCTTCACAGAGCTGTTAACATCTGACCCAAACCCCTGTAAAAAGATGGGAGGTTTAATCATGGACAATGAACTGGTATTCACTACATCTTAGCTATGTTACCAAAACACATACTAAGCAAGACAGCGATGGTTTATCCTGCACCTCAAAATCAAGCAGGCGATATAGAGGTGCAGCTATACAGTAAAGATGCACTGCCTTCATTTGGGATGTGTCCTGCAATCTGCACATAATTTTATCAACACACAGTGCATGAAAGAATGAGTTTCTGGAAGATATCCAACCTGTTAAATTTCAGTGAAATTTGCAGTGTATCGGCCGCGAGCGGTAGTTTACCGTGTTACCGTATTTCCAAAAACGTCTGCACACTCCCGGGTCTGTGATCAGGGCTTTTCAGACTCGGATGTTCTCGATTAGGAGAAGTGGATGGACTTGTCTGGTAATTTATGGAAAACCTCTGGACAGGAACACCTATGTGCACGAGATTATGTCAGTTTCCGACGGCAGACACACATCTGCAAAATGGCCAAATACAGTTCGTTTTTGGATTTGTTCACAGTAGTGTCCACCCCGACAACACAGCTTTTCATGCAATGACACACTTATCTACAGATTCATATGTCGCTAATGCTGCTCTATGGGCCAGAATACAGACTTGCAGATGTATGAAAGTCTATAAAAGTTATAACAAGGTCAGTACACAGATATGATCATTAAGGACTGTTTTTTTTTGTCATGTTGGCTAGACCACCAAGTAATGTGCCTGCTGGACACATCAATGCTTCCTTGGGGAAATCTGTCCTTCGGATGAGAAGTTAAACCGAGGTCCTGACTCACCGCGGTCGTTAAAGATCCCATGACACTCATCACAAAGAGTAGGGGGTTCCCGGTGTCCCGCTAAATTCCCAACCTGGTTCTGTCAATTTACTCATCCCCCGATTTAATTGGCTAAAAACTTGTTTTCTCCCTCTCCACCTCAGCTGATGTATGGTGAGTGTTCTGGTGCAAAATGGCTGCCGTGCATCACCCAGGTGGCTGCAACACTTTGGTGGTGGTTGAAGTGAGTTTCCCCCTCATCACTGTAAAGCGCTTGTGAGAGAAGTGCTATATAAATGCAAGGAATTATTATAATTATTGTTATTACTAGGCTTTATCTATTTCCATAGATTTTGCATGGGATTGCTGAAACACATTTTATTAGAATTTTTACTAGTCTAAAACAGCTAAACTTCCAACAACCCAGCACTAGCACCACTCGGAAGAGTAAGTGCGTTTCTGTCTGTGGGGTAAAGATCTGGAATGGTTTGACTGAGGAGGTGAAACATAGCATAAATATTGTACAATTTAAAAAACGGCTCAAACATGAAATCCTGGCTAAATATAGTATATTATGATATAATGTAAAATAATATAATATGGTGTAGTATAATATAATATGATATAATGTAATAAAACAAAATAATAAAACATAATAAAATATAATGGAATATGATATAAAATATTATAATATAATAGTATGATATTATGTAATATAATGTAGTATAATATAATTACAATAAAATAAAATAAAAATATATAATAATAAAAATAAAAAATATATATAAATAATATGGGAAATATAATGTGTTTTTGGTATAATATAGTATGATATACTGTAGTACAATACAGTATGGTATAAATTATTATTTCATTAAACTATGATCTTTGAAATGATGGTATAGATGGCAATATTGGTGAACTTGTTGTGGTGAGGAAAATTGTTGAAATAATTGAAATAATGATGAACTGGTATTATAATGTATAAAAAGTATAGTATAGTATAGATAATGTATGAAGTGTAAAACAGCGTGTATGGATCCTGGTAGTTCCAATGACATGCTCCTGTTTGTTTGTTGTATACTTCAAGGATTTATTTTAAATAACCACTTTAGGGAATAGGATAGGCATTTATAAGCTTTTAGCTTCTGCCTTTTTCCTTTTGATCACCTGAAATAGTCTTTGTTTTTTTGTTGATGCATGTGTATTGGTGATGTATGGTATATGTTACTGTTAAAGATGATCAAATAAACTAACTAACTAACTAACTAATATTATGATCCAGTAGGATAGCTTATGTTTCCACCTTGCATTTATTGATACATGATTTTGGATAATTTTTTACTGAATTTAAGCATTGCTTATTGATTTGATTTTGTCATTATAATTAACTTTCCAGCTAACAATATTTACTCTTATAAAGATCCTAGCCAATCAACAATATAAAATAAATGAAAAAATGATATATGGTATCTGAAAGTCAGTCATGCTCTTTGGCTTCTTTTGTTTTATGATTTTACATATCATTCCAAGTCTATTTCAGTGTCTCAAATGTAATGTTCCCTATCATTTGTTATTGCCTGGACAGATTAAGATCCCATAATTTCAGGTTGTTTCACTGATAAAATTGTGCACTAAAATATGACCTACAATAATGATGTGGGAGCAACACTCTCTGCTAAATTGCAGAAATGAGATATTTAACGTACATTTTCTAGACATTGCTCACTTTTAACTTCTAGAGACTGCTAGAACTGTATTTATTACTTTGGGTAATATGCATTGGGTATTTCCATTACATGTTCAAATGATTTGTCCATTTATAGACTTAATAATCTGTATAAATTGTTAGATTGATTCAGTCTAATTGTGTTTATTTAGCATAACATAGGACTATATGCTTGATACATACGCTGCTATTGTAATTAATGACCTGTAGTGTTCAGAAATTATCCTTTTATGTTTATAATGTTTAGATTTAGAAAGCATAAAAAACATTTTCTCATTTTGGTATCATCTGCAAGTTGTCTTGCTTTTGTACCTTTAAGTCCCCTATCAAAAAAACTATATACAATATAGAAAAGTATAAACAAAAGAAAATAGCTTAATTATAGCAACAAAACACTGCATTGAAGACCTACCGGCCTCATTATGACTGGTAGAATTCAGAATTCATCTAACTAAGGGGCATTCGAAAATGAGAGCTTCAGCAAGATGAACTACTCAGCAACCCATGCAGTACAAGCCTTTAAAAAAGACATGTCCCGGTTTCTGTTGTATCTTGATATCCATATTTATTGAAGTCCAGATTTGCAATGTAGTTGGACAGAAGTTACCCTTGGAGAGCTCGAGGCATAAGTCAAAGAACACAAACGTTACTTGCACTCAAATATGTGAGTAAAAACATCAAAGAAGTTCAGATAGAGAAAAGCCCATCACGAGTTCATAAGAAAGTAAAACCAAAAAATGCATACAGCCATCCTCAGTGCTCTACACACATACTGCTCAGATTATAAAGATATCAACCACAAGACAATATCACAGAGACATTCTCTCTTGAATTATTAAATTCAATTATTCAATTAATTATTTAGTTAATTTATTCATGATTAGAAAATTATTAGCACATCATCATCATGTCATGTCAAAAACGTTACAGGATTCGGGACCCAATGACATTTCACAACCTCGTTATGCCCTTTCCGTTTTGCAGCAGTCTTTTTAGAATTTGATCGTGCCAACCTTTTGACTTTCTATAGGTATTCTATAGACTTTCTTTCGTATGTATCTAATGGACAGACAATGGAAAGTAATTTCCATTATTTGAGTACTACGTGGGCCTGGATTCAATCAACATTTGTCCTCAGCTTAGACTAAAAGATACTCGTCAGTTTATTTTTATTTTTTGCTGTTTTCAAGTAGAGAAGTTGGGAAAATTATTGAAGTGTAGCACTTTATTTTCATGGGTTTTTTGAATTCTTTTTTTTTGTTTATTTTTTTTAAAAATTGGGCACCCAATGCGAGGCTGTGTATGTGTAATTCCCACCCTAACTTGGAATGCCCAATTGTCACCCCAACCGCATTCATGGAGCAACCGCACTGCAAGGCAGTGGTGTAGCCAGGAATTCATTTTTGGGTGGGCCTGACCAAATATTTTAAAAAAAATATATATACAGATGAACCTCGATCCAACGGACACCGATGCAACGGATTCCGGATCCAACGGACACAATCCGCGAGTGAATATCTGGTCCGAACGTTTAAAACTCCCGGGTGAAGCGAACCGAGACCGCTACTTGAGTAAGCGTCCGCGAACCGAGACCGTTACTTGAGTACGTGTCCGCTTGGCGGCGCGCACGTGTTGTTTACAAGCGTACAAGCATCGGTTTGCCTGGTTGTTGTGCGCTACATATCTCTTGTTATAGTGATTTCGTCGCTGCAACGGACAAACGGCTTTAACGGACAACTGATCCCCCCTATTAGTCCGTTGGATCGAGGTTCAACTGTATATATATATATATATATATGCAGTCCAACAGACAGCCTATAACAAACCGTAATGCAGTGGTTCGCACCGCTACAACAATGTTGTCCCCATACAGAATAATCAAACACTAAATCACTTGTCTGTCCTTTTTATACAGAATTTATAGCAGGGGTGTCAAACTCCAGTCCTGTCGGGCCGCAGTGTCTGCTGGTTTTTGGTGCGTTTCAGCACGTCTGATTAATTTAAGTCACTGATTGGCTAAGAAGTCCACACACCTTGTTCTCAATGCTTTAACTGGGTGCTGATTGAAAGGAAACCACAAATACCTGTAGACACTGCGGCCCTCCAGGACTGGAGTTTGACACCACTGATCTATAGTATAAACCAGGACACATGTGACCTGGCTCCCAATATGACCAGACAAAGTGGCAAGATGTCTGTTGAGCAAAGCACATACAGCTTACTTTAAGAAAGAAAAATACCTTCCAGTAGGGATTGTGTATATCATCCAATTACTTAGCCCCCAATGGAGAGGCAAGGGAAATTAATGTAAAAGATTATTCTGATTAGCACACGCACACACCTCTGCGAGATTATAGTGATATAACTTTCAACAGCCACCTGAGGTTGAACGCATAACTATACCATTGCGGGCACAAAAGAATAAAAAAAAAATATATGAACACAGTATTCAAACTTAGGCCTACATTTGATGGGTTTGAATTGGCGTGTGATGTTTTTTTACAGACGGCGGGGCTTGGTGCTGAATATGATTATAATGTAATCATTGTCCAAAGAGAACATTTATGAATATTTCTATAAAGCTCCCAGTGCCTCTTATGTTTCAATGTGCCCTCGAAGTGGAATATCCTGCTTTGCACCCATCATTATGATGTCTAATACCACTTTCGGTTTCATTCTATTAATTAAATGTTCATAGCATTGCCATGCAGTTGATTTAGCACTGTGCCGATTAAAAAGGTAAAGGCGTGTTATGTGTTACAACTCTATGCTGCTTTGCAAGTGTGGCCCTTTAATTGTCTGTAACTTGTTTAATTCGACTCACCTGGGTTGTGATTGGCTATTGAAGACATCTGTGCCTGATTACCAGGGGAGCATATATACTTGTGGCATTTGTCTCATTAAGAGTTGATACATTTTTTTTTTTGGTTTGCTTAATGCACATTGCCAGCCTTGCTGTCATGTTGAAGTGCATATTTTAAATTGTTATTGTTACGTCAGTTTGATTGCAGCCACTTATTTTGTACTGTGTGAAAAGGCCAACATTGCCCATTTTGAGAGGAAGTTCTCATATTATTTTTATAATGTCATGTTTTAATAGAAAGGAACAGATGGCGAAGCATAGCAAGACTGCAGAACACTATTTATTTATTTATTTTTTTGCTCTTTTGCTTTCCGGGTGAGCTAGATTTGCATTTAAAGACGAATAGATCAGGTGAGTTCGTTTATGAGCTTCATCTGGTTTTACCGCTTTTTTTTACTGGCTTATTTGTGCAAGGCACATATTTGATAGACCCTTTGTAACCACTCGGTTATTGTAACACGGGTGGGTTTCGGATCGTAACTTATGTAGTTAACATAGATTGCCACTACATTCAGAAATGGGTGTGGTGCGTCAAGATAAATGGGTGGCCGTGGTGGACCCTGGGACACCCGTGCCTAATCTGTCTGTGCCAGTGCTGCACGGTATACACAGGTATCGGACCTCAGTACAAACCCACGGCTTTCATTTGAAACGCATGGCTCGTCCACCCGTTTCTCCTCATGCATCATTACCAAAACTCGAGCAGAATCAAAGATATGGCGATTGAGTCACCCAAGATGGAACCCGCCCATACCCTGGGTGACTCAATCGCCGATTGCACATCGCCTCCCACAGCATTACCAGCCGGTTAGCACTGGAACGAACCAGATTCAATCCCAGACAACGGGGTTCTCCATGCGCCGCAGCGTCCTGCCTCAACCAAATGAGCATCCTGCTCATGTTAATGTTACAGAGACATGTTGTTTTAGTGTTAAGCTCTGTACAACGAAAGCCCATTCATTAAATTAAGTCACACCAATTGTTTAGTGTATAATGCATACCAAGTTATCAGTGAAAGAGAAACGAGGATGTACATTTCAGCACAGTATCAAGATAAAGGTCTTGATGATGCATTCTTCAACAGCAGGTTTCCCAGTGCAGAGCAGGAGCGGTCTGAACTGTGTTTCCTTTTATCTCCAACTGTTCTATGGCCCCGTTTCCTTACGAACATAAATGAATGCACCTGTACAGGTTATCAGCTACCTTCTGCCGCTTTAGCCTGCAGATCATTTCCACTTTTACTTATTTTATTTGTATAGTCAGCCGCCTCCTTCATCACTCCTGATCAAACTTGGTGGATATAGTCAGTGGAGAATCAATTGCCAGTTTGCACGGCAGAGTGTAACCTCTCTGATGCCCATCTTTTGACTGCTGAAAAATGTATTAGTGCATGGAGCATAGCCATCCACTTCTTAGCATCTAAGCTTGTTTTCCTAAGCACTGTATCCTCAAATCTTTCACATCCATATATGGCAAAGCACTGATTTTTGTCTGACAGGAGCTTCATAGCCTGTGCAGCTGAGTTTTACCTGAATGATCCTCCCTGTGATTTATAGTTTGTGTTTCAACATGTAACATAAATACATTTGTAATGATGTCAAGAGGACTTCACATCAGAAGGTCTAGACTAGAGCACAGAGCTGAGCAAAGGTGTGAGGGTTTCTATCGTTATTAGTGGTCTGCTGGGTTCAGTGGTTGATGAGGGGGAACATGTTGAATCGGTTGTTCCAATTTGCTCAGTTAGAGGTAATCTGTCTATTAAAATATGTATTTTACAATATGGAAAAAATATATCAAATCGGGTTTGTGTTTCCTCTGCAATTCTGGTGTGACAAAGTTTGCCTGTGGGAAGATGTCCTTTTTGAGCTAAAAAGGACATCTTCCAGGAAATGCATGGCAGTGAAAATTTCCCCTCAAACCTGTCAGTGACATTAATAATGACTGCTATTCTGCAAAACAATCTTGCAATATTTATTGAATCCAAACTAGCCCCCCTGTAAAAATATGTTCAAGGCAAACAAACATAACACATACATTTAGTTTAATCATGATTTTGTTTAGATATTTAGTATCTCTTGTTTGTCTTTGTAAAGGACGATTAACTCCAGGGGTTACAGAAATTAAATAATCGATTTCATAATAAACGCAGTGAGACTAAGTCCTACTGGAAGGTTAAAACTACACTGAAGGTTGAAGAGCTGTTGAAAGCAAGTTGCCTTATCTCCTCTATCATAATTACCTCAGAGGATCAGCATGTTTCCACTTGCAATGTCTTCCCACCCTGACCCAAAGATAAAATGCATTAATGGGTGATTAGATCTTATTAAAGCCAAGTGAAATATAATTACAAAAGTGCATTAAGTTTATTTATTTAAGCCATTTGCATTGTGTGAAAATAAAATGTAAAATGCTATTACATTCCTGTCATTTCCATTTTCATTTCCAGTCATTGTGATACCTCAGTAAAAAAAAAAAACAAGCTTACAATCCAGGATGGGCTCTACGGTCTGGACTCCAGACCGTGGCGCTGCTGAATGTGGCAAAATTGTAACAAAATAAAATGCTCATATGTATGATTGGGCAGTCCAAATTGGGGGGTTAAAAGTGAAGAGCGTTCATAGGCGTTAAACCATTAAATTGGCAAACATATAAAATTAAATCTGTGTGAATGTGGTAAATATATACAATGAAATCTGAGTGAATGTGACAAATGTATAAAAAGAAATCTGCGATTGTGGCAAATATATAAAATGAAACCAGTGATAGCCTGTGCGAGCTGAATAATTAGATTTGACAAAAGCTCAGCCTCACACTCCTCAGCAAACCCCTGATGGCTATTTCAAATCGAAACCTTTGGTTGGCCATTGCCAAGACCAATGATGGGTTTACAAAGAGTGTCTGGAGGAAGTTTATAATGACAATCCTCTCAGTTGACAGCATTTTAAATCTCTAAAAAGAAAAAAAACGATTAAAATAGCAGTACTTACTGGCTCCTCTTGTGATATATTGAAATCGTATATGTTTCTGATGACAGGGCTGGTCTCATGTACTAAACAATGGGAAGGAAAAAAAAGTATTAATGAACTTGCTCTCCACGGGCCAGCACATCACAGAAAGGAGACAAAATGGAGGTGCAGGAAAACGTCTAAGAGGATAATTGGCAAGATTTAAATTCTGGTCCAGATTATTATTTATTTATTCATTCATCCATTTATTTTGTTATTTTTTAAAACCAAGAAAATTACCCCAGGCTTTTGCCAGTGAGTCAGTTTGTTCCATCCATTTGCTGCAACCATACTGTCCACTCACACATATACAACTAAATTATCACTGGCCTCCAGACCACAGTCTGACATATCATGTTTGCCCAGAATAAAATATATCTGTTCATAAGCTCAAAATGTATTATCTAAATTAGTTGGTAAGTTTTTGCATGGAGGTATCATATATTATGGCTAAATGGTGGCCAATCTCATTTAAAAGCAACAGGGAGTGCCCCCTCAAAAACAGAGGCCAACTTAGCTACGTTTCAACCGTTTCAATTAAAACAGACCCCACATAGTCAAAGGCCACCCAACTGTGCTGAAAAGTAATGTGTGGCGCCTTGTCGTTGCTCAGTTAAATCCCAGATTCTGCGTATGTGAACCACAGAGCATCCTCTCTATGAGACCAGTTCATCTTCAAAGTCAAAGCACAAAAAGTAGCTAACTTGTAGCAGAATTGACACACTCACCAGTGGACTGTAGTACAGCTTGCGTGTTGGGCCCTTGCGTGTTGGGCCCTTGCGTGTAGTAAGGATGCGTGTTGAGCCCTCTCCTCTACTCCTTGTACACCCACGACTGCATGGCTATGCACAGCTCCAACGTCTTCATCAAGTTTGCTGACGACACGACAGTGTTGGGCCTGATCGCCGACGACGACGAGACAGCCTACAGGGAGGAGGTGGGATCACTGGCACGGTGGTGCCAGGAGAACAACCTCACCCTCAACGTCAAGAAGACCAAGGAGCTGATCGTGGACTACAGGAAGCGGAGAGGGGAGCACGCCCCCATCTCCATAGAAGGTGTTGCAGTAGAGAGGGTCAGCAGTTTCAAGTTTCTCGGCGTGCACATTTCCGAGGACCTCACATGGTCCACGCACACCACTCACATTGTAAAAAGGGCCCAACAACGCCTGTATTTCCTCAGGCGACTGAGGAAAGTCAGCATGTGCCCCCGCATCCTCAGAACATTCTACACCGGTACCATCGAGAGTGTTCTCACAGGATGCATCACCGTCTGGTATGGGAACTGCACCGCACTCGAGCACAGAGCGCTACAGAGGGTGGTGCGGACGGCCCAGTACATCGTTGGAGGTGAGCTTCCCTCCCTCCAGGATATATACAACAGGCGGTGCGTGGCCAAGGCAAAACGAATTACGTAGGACAATAACCACCCCAGCAACAAACTGTACGTACTTTTACCGTCACGCAAGCGATACCGCAGTATCAAGACCCACACGAACAGACTCAGAGACAGCTTCCACAGTCAGGCCATCAGGCTGCTGAACAAGCTGCTGAATCCCTGCCGCACTTAAATAATTTAACTATAATTCCGATAACTTGTCCTTTTGCACACCTTATTGCACTGTATTGTAACTGTAAATTATAACAATGCATAATTTATCACATTGATTTACATATATATATATTGCTCCTTTCAATTTATTTTTTATTTTTTCTATTTTTTTATTTTTTTATTTACTTATTGTTTTGAACATTGTATATTTTAATATTTTAATTGACATAGCTCTTGAACTTAGATTTTTAACATATTTTTTTTAATTTTTTTTTATAACTGCTGTTCATTGTCAGGCGTTTTGCACACAAAGTTTTTCACTCTGTCTACACCTGTGTAAACTGTAAAGTGACAATAAAAATAACTTGAACTTGAAGCGTCTCCAGGAACTAATGTTTCTGCAGAACCACCAGATTCCATTTCCTTCATGTTTGTAATTTTTTTTTGTACTTCTTCCCTCTATTTTTGGAAACTGGAAATGTTTGGAAATAGCTAGACCTGCATCATGATGTGGAGAGAATTGTCATTTTATTTATATCAGGGGAACAGGAATGTAATATTTGGTTTCATATAAAATACAGGAACCTTCTTTTAAATACACAATCTAACCCCCCCCCCCTCCCCCCACTGTCCCTCTCTCTCTCCCTCAAAATTAAAAGTTTTTTTTTGCAAAATAAATAAAAATAGGCATATAGGTACGTGTAACTCTCTCGAGTTGGAATGCTGCACTCTGCGCTCTCTGGCTGCTTGGTGTGAATTTGAGGTCCGGTGACATCAATGTGCTTCAGGGATGTACTCTCTTCCTGCATTAGGCTACACATTGCTCAGGGACATTTTAAGCTTATACCGTAAAAGTGCAACAAATAAGTAAAAAAAATGTCTTTATAACGTGCATGTTTTATTATGTTATATCCACCGTAAATACAAGCACACCATGGCACATTGTTAAATATAACGTGAAATTGAGCATTTTAAAACAAGGACAAGTTTTTTTTAAAGTTTATCCTGAACAAATTCAATTAGCTAAATACCAAGATCTCAAAACATGCCAACAGCACATCAGAAATGATAACGATAATTATCGTCAGTAGCCTATTTAAAATTTTTAACATTTTAAAACAAGCACAAGTTTTAAAAAGTGTAGCATACTGAGTAGGCTATTTTTGTCCACTGGGTAGATCCCTAGGCCCTCATATATAATTACTTTTCATGCATAGAGCACGGGGGTGAACTAGTCATGCACTGGCTAACATCATGGCAATGTGTGGCTCATGAGAATAAACATATGAAAAACCTCCTAAACAGTTTCCTCATTATTCCACCTATCTCCCGGGTTTATCACAAAAAGTTTATGCAGAACAGATGCAATTAGCTATATGCCCTCGCTAAACACCAAAAGCGGAAACGCTTTTGAAGTGATGGCTAACGAGAACTAGATGAATAATTCCTTAAGAAATTGTAGGTGTGCTTGCTTCACAATTATCAATTGCTGGAAATGGCATTGAAAGATGGTAATATGGTATAGTGTGAGGTGGAAAATAAAAGGTGGAAATGGTATGAACTGGTAATGCAGTATAAAGGGATCTAGTGAAGGTGAAAGTGTTAAAATATGGTGATGTAGCCTGTGGTAAGTAGTCTAAAGAACCTGGAAGTGATAGAACAAAGTAATGTAGAAAGAAGTAAACTTGTAATAAAAGCACAAAAAGGTAATGTCAAATCATCTGGGATAGTATTGTTGGGACAGTGTTGTAGAGGAAGGCATTGTGAATGCCCAATTTACTGCATCCTGTGTACAAGCATACTGCTTACTGTAGACTGTACTGCAGTATGCAAAATATCCTCCGTATAAACCTGGACATAAGTAGGCTATATCAGTTGCCTTTAAAATATTTGGCTATATCATCTGGGGATATTGAGAACACTCAATTTGGCTGCACAGGTAAGGCTAGCCTAATTTAATTTATACTCAACTGGAATACTCAAATAGTAAGTAAGTGTGCTGATTCGGACTATTCGGACACAGTCATAGACTGTAGAAAAATATGGGTTAATACAATTTTTGCCTAGGTTTTAATCAAATGCTCATCTACTGATTGCTCTACTTTATTAAACAAACTCGGATTCCAATTACAGATCTCACCATTTTGTGAAGTCCAAACCACATGTGCTGAATTCAGCCTACCTAGCATGCTGCTATCGTAAAGCAATAATTAAACATTGTTTGTCTAATAGTAACTAAGTTTAACTTTGTTGACTCACATAAACTTGAGGTTATAACCCAATCATGTGTCGCGGATAGTTTATTTGCTGTAGCTATGTCATAATCCATTGCATTTAGATTTGTTAACGTAAGCTACTGGCACTTGTCACCTTGGCATTTTCTTGCAGAGTGAAAGGTTTGTTTTTCCTGGTAGCTTAACCACAGTAGCCTAGCTGGTTTATGCTTTTGTCATGTTTCATTCGGAAGTTGTCTGTGCTAGCATAAATCATAGTACATACGAGAAGGTCAAGATGATAATTTCAGACAAACATGAATACAGTAATTGGGACGGATATGACTAATATGGACCTCAACGTTACCACTAGGGGGCCACTGTGCGGTTAACATCTCTTTTGTGACTACTTAGCTATTCCTCCTTGCAGTGGGTGCCTCTCTCCTCAACCTTGAAACCACATCTAATTATAATCCTTAGGCTATTTAAAGTCGAAGTCACACGGACGGTGATAGGCATTTGATCGCATGTAGTTAGTCACAGATGAGTCAAGAAGACAGGACGGCAGGATTGGAGAAGAATGCGGCGATGTAATCCAAGTGCTATAAAACCGAATAGGCTAGGCGAGAGGGGGGCACAGTCCAACGGTGATCATCATGCAGTTAGCTCTCAAATGTCTTGCAATAGCTATCAAATCATGCACCATGTGGGTGTATGTCTATGGGGTTAACATAAATAAAATACCCTATTAAATCATCCATAAGACAATTTATTCGAAAGATATAGACCTAATATAATTTAGCTATTCGTTTTAGTTGGTGTATTGACGATGTAATCATTTTAAAAAGAGCCATTTACTATTAAAAGTGCTGAAGCGCTCTTATAGCATTGCACGCCTGATTCGGAGTGAAGCTTGCGGAATGAGGATTTGCTAATTTGAGAGAACGAATTAACAAATTTTAGGAAACAAATGAATTATATTGAGAGAACAAATGAATTATATTGAGGGAACAAATAAATGATATCGAGGGAACTAATTCATTATATCGAGAGAACTAATTCATTATATCGAGGGAACTAATTCATTATATCGAGGGAACTAATTCATTATATCGAGGGAACTAATTCATTATATCGAGGGAACTAATTAATTATATCGAGGGAACTAATTATTTTGAGGGAACGATTTAATTAAAACGAGCAAACGAATTAACCCCAGTTTTTTTTTCTTTTTTTGTGCACCTCCGTAGCTCCGTAGCTGCCCAACCTGGGGCTGTATTGGCTATAAACAATTCCCACCCCAGTCAGGAACAACTATCCGCAACCGCAGCAGCGTTCCATGCACGAACCACCCTGCCAATTTCTCCGTAACACGTGTTGTCCAACAGCTGCTTCTTTTCGCATTGCAGACCGCAGCGCAGCTCGCACAGAGCAGCGACTGGACCCTCTCATACCCTGGGTCGACACAGGCGCCAATCGTGCGTTGCCCTATAGCCACAGTCGGCACTGGCAGGTTCCGGATGCATCCATGCACCACAGCTTGGTTCCTTAACTGAATGAACCATCCAACACCCTTCCTGGGTCACTCTTAAATGAGTAAAACCACGCTGGTTCAATTTGATGATTTCATCTATGTCTACAGACACTATTTCCTTCCAAAGCCAGAACCCTTTATGTAAGCCCGTTTGTGTGATATCGGTTCTTTTTTTAATAAACTGTCTGTCTGATATGACAGCCATTTCCTCCTCCATAATCTGGCAATAAGAAAAAGGCTGAGCTTCTACTGCTCTGTGCAAACAATTTATCCACATGTAAATATCCATTACCGCTCAGAGGCTCTTCTGTTGTAGGTTTGTGGACAGGAAGGTAAGAATTTAAATGATTTATTAAACAGATGGATGAAGCTTGTGACATCCCATTCAGTAACTGCAAAATAAAATCATGGACTATTGTCAATGAAGTCAGTTTTTGCTCACAGTATTGACATATACTATATATATATACTAGTTATATGCCCATGAAAATCAAATATGGTAGCTGTTTCTAACAAAAAAGTTAGAAAGCTAATGGAATCAGTTTGCAGAACTACTTAACTAGATGTAAAAGGTTAGAAAGCTAGTAAAAATAATATTAGCATTAATATTAAAGTTAATATTAGCACTAACAGGCATAACAGCGTGCCAAATCCATATCCATAAACTAAATTTTGATCTGCAGCATTCAGTGCAGAACATGGGCTGCTGGGTGGGTCATCCTGTTAAGGCACTTTTCTCCCATGTTATGGCCCTGTCACACTATTGCGTATCGTACTAGCGTATGCCAGCGTATGAAAAATATCACTCATACGCTGATATACGCTGACATACGCTAGGGGTACGTTAGGCATAGCTTGTATACGTTTCAAGCACGGTCGCATACGGTGGCATACGCTGGCATACGGCGAGGCACAAAAAGTTTTTTAAGCATGCTTAAAAATGTTGTGCGTATTCGGACGTATGGTTTATACGCTAAGCATACGCTAAGCATACGCTAAGCATACGCTAGGCATACGCTAGCCATACGCTAGCCATACGCTGGCCATACGCTATTTTCAAGGGCTTTTTGTGCGTATGAAAATTATTTTATGAATTACATACGCAACTCATACGTTTCTCTCATACGCAATAGTGTGACAGGGCCATTAGTGAGCCCCACAGTATGTTATTGAATCTGGAATGTGCCAATGAAAAAAGCTCAACAGGATGACAAGTAATCGGTGTTAGTGACCCTCACTGCACACCACCAACCCCCACTAGTTAAACACATGCCCACTGAAGTACTCCAACTCATTTATGTGGAGCCTGACTTGTGGAATGTGGTGAGAAAAGGAGCTGAAATTGGAATTGCATGCTTTGGAGGTGAGTTTCCCATGCTGTACTGAATAAAGAGGAAGTTGCAGCAGTGGACACTGGTGAAAAATATGACTGGGAATTCCAAATAAGGAAAAATAAGGGAAGGCATTAAGAAACAAAGAAGCCTATTATATAAATGAGTGAGTGGAAGATTGTACCCAGTGCTGCTCCTTTTTGGAGAAATACCCAATTCTGTCACTTTTAAGTAATATAAATCTTATTAGCGGGTTTTATGTCTACCAAGCAGTCATTACAGAAGGCTTTTTTTTTTTTGCTTTTGGTAGTTAGACGGCAAGTTTTTTGAGAGCTAAGCACGGCGCAACGTGCAAATGGGCTGAACTTAGTCCCTTCATTAATTATAGGTGTGTATTGGGCATAACATGCAATAAACCAATCCAAATGTCATATCCCATTCCCTTTAAAAGCCTGCTTTTCCACCTTGGTGGATTGCGTGCCCCTGTGCGTAACAGACAGGAGGGTGTACGCGCATTGTGCACACACGCCTATGTAAAAATAACATGCGACATGACTTTAGACCAGGTTTGTGGTGGTTTTAGCGCAAGTGCTTTCTGCTGGCTCAAGATAGCAATACAACAAAAATGATCCTGGCCACACCTGATCTTAAGACCAGCCCGCCCAGTTCACTTGCTATGGGCGCAATATCACTTGGTATTTAAACGACGTGAGCGCTAGGCACTATAATGAACCCTGTGCCAGGTGTAAGATGGCAAAGACACTTGCGTTTGGGTTAGCGCCACTTAGCGCCGGGTGTAAGATATGCCTATGTTTTTTTGTTACTTACTGAAAACTATTGGATTAGTGCACCATTCTGCAGATGAGTGTGCTCCTGAATTCCCTCAACAACACCCCAGAAATAAGGGGTTCATCCTGGTATTTTAAGTGTCCCATTTGAGAAAAAAAGTCACTCACTCGAAAGGTTTTTGACAAAGTGGACTCAAATATGCGCCCTCAAAAAGGTCGGACACAGCCTAGGTGTCTGAGACCGGGAAATCCCTGCAGCAGTGAGTGAGTGAGCGAGCGAGCGCTCAAGCTGCCTTAGTTAATTGCAAAATAGGGTTTTTCCCATCCTGACCTCAGGCTTACTCTGAATTTCTCGTTATGGGTTTTGCCTTGATGCAAAGGCAAGGCCCAGCCTACTAGAGAAAGTCTCTCCCGATGGTGATGACTGCCTTTTTTCCAGAACCCCCAGAATCTGTTCCAGTCAGGGACAGAGGAAGCGTTACAGAGCTATAACAGCTCACAACACTGCACATTCGACCCTCACTGTGAGTGCTGAGACCCTTTATCCATCTGATCAATCAGTGCTGATTGGCTCGGCATGAATAGAAGTCATCCTTTCCCCGGTCTTTGGGGGATGGCTTGGCCCTATGAATTTAGATGGTTCTTGCAGTAAGAAAGCATTGTCTAATCATAGTACGTGCAATGAAATTCTGGTAAAAAAAAAAAATGTGTAGATAAGTATCAGTGATGATATAGAACATGGTTTTCAGCACACTGTAAGCGCCACCACCAAGTAGGCACTTAGGTGTGAATTGACAGCCACAGATTGAAATGGAGCAACTTATGACTCATTCAAAATCCCCTCATGATCCCATCTCCAAATCCTGAGTGTGTGCGTGCGTGCGTGCATGTTACCTTGTTAAATATACTGCACGTCACTTTGGCTAAAAACATCTACCAAATGCCAAAGAAATGTCATTTAAATTGTGTGTACATGCTGAATCTTCTATGTTAGGGGCTTACCAGCTGTTCTGTCTGAAAGATTGTGTTGTGCTTCAGAAACAGCTGGCTAGTTTCAATTCTCATTTATTTATTTATAATGTTTTAACCCTCACCTCCTCACCTCCATTTGGCATTGCATTAACACCTTCCTGTCAGCATTTAATACCATTAATCAAAAGAGAGGAGCATTTGCTTCAGTAGATCAGGTATTTTATGTCTTTGAAAAAAAGGTCATGTTTGTACAGGAGAACTATAAGGAAAATATCACTCAAATCTTTTTGAGTAAGTGCATCATTAGGTGGTATGGAGATCAATCTGTGATTGATGGATGAAATAGTATGAAAGGTACGCATGCATATGAGTTATATAAGTATATGCAGGAGTACATAAAGTATTTGCAAGTAAAAGAACAAAAAACATAGAAAAGCACACATAATTATATTAAAAAACTGAATTCCTGATTTGTGTGTGATTTGTGAAAGACACAACCATGGTACTGCCTGTAAAATGAACATTTGGCCATTTATGAACTTAGATGATTGAGATGAGTATTGCAAAGAGAGAACAAATGATTCTATAATAATTGTGATCTCTGTTACAAATGAGATTTTGCTAGTAGTGGTTGATTTATATTATTGTACTAGCTAGCTTTACCGATCTTTTAATTTGGCCAATATTTCAATAATTTCAGTTATTTCATGTGCTTGCCAGTTAGCTAGTACACACACAAGCATGTAACACTGAACAATATATATTATCACCGGTAAAATGCATTAATTTAATAATAAAATGACTTTTTAATCTAAAGTTTGGCCAAAAAACCAGGGGTGTAAATCAGGTTTTGAAAACACCGATTATGACCTTACATTATCGGATAAAGGTGTTTACATGACCATTTCAGCAACCAGAGTATTGCCATAACTGGGTTCAGATCGGAGTATTAGTGTGCATGTAAGTGTACCCATTGATACCATAGGATAACACTAAGTATGGCTACAGTAGTGAGTGGGCCCCCAAAAATTTTGTATAAAACCAACTATAATCAATAATAGAGGCAAAGGCTGTTCCTAGGGGATCACCCTGTTTATCTACATGTATGTTAAAATCACCAACAATCACAACCTTATATGCCAAAATAGCAAGGCATGACAAAAACTCAGCAAATTCTATTAGAAAATCCGAATAGGGGCCACCAACAGACACTAGAAAAAAGGACATGCTACCACTTATTCTAGCTAGGTCATGCTGTACACAATTCATAGAAAAAACTTCAAAAGATGAGAACATATTTCCACACTTAGCTTAAGGTGAACTGATAGATGCAATACCTGAGTTCTTTAAAAAAAAAAAACATAAGCTTCATATGCTTCAAGTGCAACATATTCACCAGGCCAAGTTTCAGTCAGACACAATACTTTGAGATTATGATTATAATCTGTGATCAATTTGTTTACAATAATTGCTTTAGGACAAGAGATCTAACATTCAGTAGTCCAATTTTTAGGAGTGATTCTTCTTCTTCTTCTTGGCAGTCATTCGCAAGCGAAGATGACGCAGCTTCCTTGTGCTGTGATTAATAAGTTTATCAGTGGCTATCGTTGCTGGCGACAATGCCACTGTAGATGACTGTGAAGCCTGATTCTAGAACCGCATATCTTGCCACAGTTGTGAAATGTGAGGCCTGGATCAGGAGACTGAGATGGTGCTGGATCAGGAGACTGAGATGGTGCTGGATCAGGAGACTGAGATGGTGCTGGATCAGCATGATGGTGTCTTTGCTGGCGCCGCACCATCCGTTGTTGGGTGTGTTGCTCCTCAAGGTGTGCGGCCCCAGTATGGCATAAGGAGCGCCAAAGTGGACGATTTGCTGCAGCTGCCTTAAGGTCATTGGAGTTGATGTTGCACCTCTTTAGTGTCCCTTTCACCTGATCCTTATACCGCAGCTTTTGGCCACCAGGCTTTCTGCTGGCTGTCGGGAGCAGTCCATAAAGCACCTGGTGGGGGAAACGGCAGCCGTGCTTGAGCAGGCTGATTCACTGGATAAGTTAGTGTCCATTACCATTCAGATAGACAATCGCTTTCGGGACAGTGTCCGGACAAAAAATAGCAGGAGAGACTGCCAGTTAAGCTCTTCCCTCGCTTCAGTTATGGCCTCCTCCCTTCTGTGTCTAACCCCCTTGTCTTATAATGGAGAGGAGCCCATACAGGTAAATGGGGTCTCTTGTTCTCCTGAGAAGGATTCCAATCACCAAGATGAGTGGTGTCGCTACTGTAAAAGGAAGGGCCACACCATCAGTCAGTGTACAAAGTTAAAAAGAAAGGGAGTCTTGCTAGAGGAACCAGGGTTTCTAGCGAGATTCCAAGGTACTACATCCCAAACTGTATTACCTGTCAGCCTCATTTGGAAACAGCAATCTCTTCAGGCTAAGGCCTTTATTGATTCTGGGGCCGTGGAGTGCTTTGTGGATGCCTGGTGGGCTAGAAAGCACCACATTCCTGTTCAGCATCTCGACTAGTCCCGACTAGTTACTGCTCTCGACGGTCGCCCATTAGGCTCGGGGACTATTAAGGAGACTACTGCTCTCCTCACTATGACTGCCCTTCAGGATACTCATACTGAGAGAATTCTTTTTTTTTTAGTTGATTCCCCGCGTATCCACTTGTTTTAGGTCACACTTAGCTGGTCAAACATGATCCCCATATCAGGTGGGGAGGGGATAAGTTCATCATTCGTATGCTTCTCAGGGTCACCTTACTTCTTCCTGTTTGTCCGAGGAACGTTCTAACTGTTCCAGTTCTGAGCCTGACCTGGTAGAGTTTGGAATGGGACTCTCTGGCGGATGGATATTCCAATTGGAGGGAGCTCTCTACTGATGAGTGGTCTTCTCCCCCTGATTCGCCCACTCAGAAGGGAGTGACTAAAATTGCAAGGACGCTTGAGTTTCTTATGTCACTGAACATTCCAGCTGAATATGTCGGAATTGCGGAGGTGTTTAGTAAACAGAGGGCAACCACCCTTCCTCCCCACCGCCCTTATGATTGCACCATAGAACTTTATCCAGGTACCACTCCTACTAGAGGGAGCCTGTATTCCTTAGCGGCCCCAGAGAGTGCAGGCTTGAAGGAGTATGTTGAGGAGGCATTAGTCAATGGGTTCATAAGGCCATCTACTTCGCCTGCTGGAGCTGAATTTTTTTTGTAAAGAAGAAGAAGAAGGATGGAGGATTAAGGCCATGCGTTTTTAACATTCACAGCGGGCACTACGAATACCTGGTCATACCGTTCGGTCTCACGAGCGCCCCCTCAGTGTTTCAGGCGTTAGTGAACGATGTATTGCGGGAGATCTTAGAGAAATTTGTTTTCCTCTACATAGACGACATTTACATTTTTATTCTGATTTGCAAACCCATATCGATCATGTAAAACACGTTTTGAGATCTCTTTTGGAGGCCAAATTGTTTGTGAAAGCAGAGAAGTGCTCATTTCACGCTAGCACTGTTTCATTTTTGGGATTCATTGTATCAGAGGGCAAGGTTCGTATCGATCCCGAGAAGGTCTCTGCTGTACTGCATTGGCCCACTCCTCAGCTCAGTTAAACAGGTTCAGTGCTTTCTTGGGTTCGCACATTTTTATAGGCTTTTTATTTGTAATTTTAGTGCGCTCGCCACACCTATTACAGCCCTGACTAAGAAAACATCGGAGGCTCACTTTCAATGGAATTCAAGGGCTGAGTCCACCTTTGTGGAACTCAAGAGGATGTTCAGTTCTGAACCTATTCTTATCATGCCCAATCTCTTCCTCCTTTTTGTGGTGGAGGTTGATGCTTCCGAATTGGGAAGAGGGAGTGAGGGAGTTATTGGTTAGAGGGAGTGGAACACCCCTTTACTTTACTGTGTGGACCAACCACAGAGATTTGGAGTATGTCCAACAGGTTAGAACACGTGATTCAAAACAGGCGCGCTGGGCATTATTTTTGTACCTAATATAATTGCTAGCTACTGTCTGGTAGGTGAGGATTAGGTAAAATGTGTATTTTCTGAATCCAGCGGTTCCAACAGTCAATGCCCTTGTTAAAACGTTCGGCACTCTGAATACTGAACACAAGTGATATTGCGTGCTAGAATGTATTTTAAAATGTATTTTACGTGATTTCATTTAATAATTATTATTAAAAATAACAATCATCAATTAAATCACCCAATTCTTTGATAGGTAAGTCGAACAGTAACCTGGTGGATCAACCAACAAGCCAAAACAAAGTCTAAATCAGGTCTTAAGGTTAAATAATTTTATTAAATGAAAAAAACTGTCAATTAGAATAATGACTTAAAATCATACATTCACTAATGAATGTAGGCTGACTACTTATCATTTACAGAGAGGAAGAAATTAAACCACACATTCATTTTCATATACCATCAAAGAGAGAGAGACCAATAAGCCAGAAATTGCCAATATTATTTACCCTCCAGCTGAACAGGAACCAAAGGAACCACCACCACCAAAATAAGAGGAAAAAACTTATTCTCCAAATCAAATCCAAACTGAACTGACTTCTTTCATGCGGCCCCCCATAAATACCCTTTTTCCACGGGAATGGCATCCCTGACCTGATTGGTTTAATGTGTGAGAAAGAGGGGGGGGGGAGGAGCCGGGTAGTTTGGTTATATCTAAATATTAAATATTAGATATCCTACACTACCTAATTATCTAGTTTTATATTTACCTAGCTAGCAAACAAGTTATGCTAGCTATGTTCAAACATAGCCAGGCTAGGTTTTAGCTGCTGGTAGACAGGCTATTAAGTCTCAATATTTCAATATCAATCATTTTATTTTTTAGTGATGGGGTGGGTTTAAAACTGTAAATGAATATTCCAAATTTGAGAAATGTGAGGGTAAATGAAAATCTTTCATTCAAAAGCTTGATTAAAAATCCTGTACATTTAATTGGATATGTAGTTTCAAACACCATAAAACAGCAATGCACCTCATAAATGTGATCTTTTTTTATGTTTCTCCTTTAAAGGTCATAGTAGTAATAATCTTCAAGACTGACTTGTAATTTTACATTGCTCCAGATGATTTTTGGCATACATTGCTCCATTTTGGATCATAATTTCACATTAAATGATTTCCCCCTATGTCAGAACTAAATAATTACACCCCAGGTGAAAACCATGTTCTCCAAAATGGCCATAAAATAAATAAAACTGTCTTTTAGCCCAAGGTAAAAGTAGGTCAGCAAATTAATTGAGCTGCAAACAGAGGTCACGTGGGAATTCCTTTTCCATCCTTAATAATGACAAAAGATTTTAGAAGAAAGCAAACTTCTCTAAATCAATTTATTTTCACTGAACCAGAAAGAAGAATTCCTTTTGTAGTTTGGCTGCTGGTTTTACTTTTGGGACCTGTTCATAGGGGGTTACGCAAAATATAAAGAAATTCTAAGATATTTGAAAAGACCACTCATATTTCAAAACCTTGAAAAAACATATACAGCACATTATTTGGCCCAGCCAAGCACAGGGGAGTTCAGTGTACAGATACAACACTTCCATATCCCTTGAATAATGCACACCTAGAATACATGCCTTTATATGCCTAATCATATCCATAATGTATCCTCTTAAAATATTAATATATTACTCTACAACACACATATTATGGATTACGCGTAACCCAATTCACAGATAACAATCTGCTCATTCAGTATGATGAATGTACATGAATACATGTGTAACATAAATTGTACTCATTTGCAGGTGTATACAGACTGCACTCAACTGTTTAGAGTGAACATGACAATTTATATACAGTACGGTGCAAAAGTATTTTTTGCCTTCTTGTGTGTCAGTAGAAAAGGGCAGATTTAAAATTTCCAAACATAAATTTTCCAAAAAATTAAATAAAAAAATACAAATAATTTTTTGTATTTCTGCAACAGATGGTATGGCCTCCACAGAGCCCTGATCTCAACATCATCAAGGCTGCCTGGGATTACCTGGAGAGACGGAAGCAAGCGAGACAGTCAAGAACTGCAAAAGAACTGTGGCAAGTTCTCCAAGATGCTTGGAACAACCTACCAGCTTATTTTCTTATAAAACCGCACAGCAGTGTACCTAAGTGAATTGATGCTGTTTTAAAGGCAAAGGGCGGTCACACCAAATATTAATTTGATTGAGTTTTTTTTACTGTTTAGTGCTCTTTACAGTCAATCGTTTGATATTTAGAAACTTTTTATTTCATTATATTTGAAAGAATCTCCGCTTTACAGAATTTTACAGAATGTGCCTAAGACTTTTGCACAATACTGTATAATGTAGAACATTGTCTTGTTTTTGAAATTTAATTCTTACCCCACTTATTTTAACATCCTAAACACAAACTGAAAAGTATATAGACATTTCAGCTTTTGTTCACTGGGTGATGTGATTTGTCTCATGTTGGCTAGCTGTGTGCGGTGTTGTTCCTTGTGTAGGTAGACAAATGTTAGCTATGATATGCGGGGGAGGAGTGAGGCGACCACTGGGAAGGCTGACGCAGTTCAGTACTCCGTTTCGACAGTGGACAGAGACCGCAACACTGCGTGTATGGAGGAAAGTCGTGGAGGCGGTGTTTGTGTGTTGGACTGCATGATGACACTGGACATCTCAGGGGGCTATTTTTAATCATGACGTTTGGCTGTATTCCACTTTAATTCCCTTAATTAGTTTGAATAATGCAATGATTCTATTGAATGTCTTTATTTGATATGTTTGTTTGTGTGTTGTGGGTCTGCCCCACTGTCTTTGTCTTTTTTGTTGTTGCTGGTGCCTACAACTGAAGTTCTCTAACAGGAAAATAAAAGTTATTCTATTCTATTCTATAGAATGATAGCTAGACTAAAGCTAGGCTAAAGTTAAAGTTATTCATTGTTTATGGAGCTTTGAGAATTATTTTCCAGTTAAGTCAGCCATTTCTTCACTGTAACTCTAACTGTCAACTGGCTGCACATTTTTTTGTGAGCAAAAGATGGGCGTGCTCCTGGCTCAGGAGCGTTGTTGGAAGCATTCAAGAGTAAGTACACCCACTGTCTCAGCCTGTCTCCGCCTATGGTGAGACAAAGAAAAAGCAATCAGCTTTCAATGGGTAGGCTACTCTTCTCATGCAGGTTGTAACTGTTCAAGTAGGCTAAGCTAGCGAAATAGAGGTAACATTGTCATAAAAGACTTGTTTACATTCTAGGACAGATGTTAAAGTAAATCTATCATCACGGCGGCACTTTCGCCACAAGTCAGCAATTATATTGGGAAATGCCCTTTTTGGAAAAAAATTATTAATTAATTAAAGAAAAAGGCTATGTTGTTACTGCATACCAGTTTTTGCCAAAGCTGAATCATAGCCATCATAGCGCAGAGCTTTCAAAACCGTAACACTAACGCGGAAACCCTTTAAAAAAACTAAATAAAAACCGTAGGCTACACATAGCCTAGCCTATGAAAGCTGTGGACGAAACGGGCTGAGAAGAATGTAGCCTAATAAAGCAGGGATATGAGTAGGTTGTTGGCTATAATAAAATGTATATCGTTGTCCATGATTATGCTTTTTTGTTTTGTGTTTTCATTTTTGGACATATATAATATAATATTTTCATTTACAAAAAGACACAACAACAGCCAAATACAGCAGTATTGAAAAGAATTGGAGGCCTCTGTGTGGTGTTTTTAAACTCTAGTAGGCTTGTTCCCAGTAAATGTTTTGTTCCTTACAATCAATGTAGCTACTCTTTCAAACAAAAGCTGTATATTTGTCTTTTTAAGAAAAAGGACAACTACTAGCCTATTTGAAGAACAATGAATCGCCTATGTATATGCATATACATAACACATTAAAACAGGATTGTTGTGGAACTCAAAATGTTAACGGTACCGGTATTAGTCTGTGCACATCAGATAATTAGTAACATTAACTGTAAAATAAGAAACCAAATTATATTAGTATGCGATTCCTTAACTCTCATATTGACATAGTTTTCAACTAGCCCATATACTACTTTTGGTTTTTTTGTGCCACCCCAAGATTTTCAGTGGCCCCATTTGGCCACCCCGATGAAAAACTTCTGGGGGCGCCACTGGGCGGCATGCATAGCCTCGTTTGGGCTCATAATGATGCAGCCAGCAAACAACAAATCACACGCTGTACAAATAGTTACCCATGCCATGTAGGTGTCATGGTTCGTGGGTTTTTTTCCTCTGCAGTTCTCGTCTTTTATCTCCCATTGAGAATCCATCATATTTTCCTTGTTCTGTCCCGGGGTTTTGCTTCGCCTCACTCATTATTCAGATCACCTGTGCTGCTACCTGCAGGGTATTTAAGTTCCTCACTTCCACTTCTTCGGTGCTTCTTTGTCATTCATTTGTACATTGAGCCAGGTATAGCCAGGTGTAAGCGACCTTGTGATATTAGCTTGTTTATGTTCACGAGGGACTTGCTTATAGCTTTCTTCAGGTATAGGATTGTGTTCCTCCTGTTAGCATTCTGTGCTATTATTTCCCGTGCTGTTCTCTATGAGACAGTGTTTTATTTTGGTGGTTTTGTTTCACTTTCTATCGAACGCCTTTGTGTTATGTTCCGAGGGGGTATTCTTTGCTTTTCTAAGTTTCCTGGTTGGACTCTTGTATTGAGTTCGGGAGATTTCGATTTGTGTTTCACTCGTTCTATTCGAGTTCGCCCTATTTTCCTGGGTAGATTTTATTTTGCTGTTTAGCTGTCAGGAATAAGTTCCTGTTTTTCTTTTCTTCTTTTCGTGTTATATTTCCCTTATTAGTCCTCACCTGTGTGGGTGACTTGTTCTGATCTCCCTCACCTCTGTATTTGATTCACCACTACTAAACCCATCACAGTAGGCTACTCATTTTACACAGGCTGTAGGCAATCACACTAATGTTACCTGCAAGATATCAACAATATTTGTATCCATTCAATGGGTGCACATGTGGTTACTGCACTGAACTCTTTCTAAGAGAGAATCTGTATTATATGCAAACGTGTAGCTCCTGGCTCAACTATGCTTTATATATTTATTTTTAATAGAGTATATATTTATATTTTTAAATAAACTAGCTAGCTACTTGCTAAGCTTAACTAAAAAAACAAGGGACTATCAAGCTAACTATAAACAAATATACCAAAAATAGGTTACTATAACTTACTAGAATATTCAAAAAAGCTAAACTGTAAGCTAGCTACTGTATATATCACTCTTTCGCTCTCTCTCCTATCTGGAGTGCAAAGTTTTTTTTGAAAAATATCAGAGAATGGTCATGCTTACTATGTAGCAGTTATAAAAAAAACTGTTCTGAGAGAAATCCAGCACCATACACTGTGTTTATACCCTCAAATTTTGCATTCTAAAACCAGCGATTCGGCCCGAATTTAGTTTTTAAAACAGGTTTTCAAAACAAAGTTGCTTTTGACTATAGCACGTAGAACCAATCGAAGAGATTTGCATCGTTATACAGTATATGCACTTTATCATTATACAGTATACTTTAAGTACATGATTGTGGGTGAGCATGGTGATTATTTATTCAGGTTGATATTCATGTTGTTACTGCTGAGAGGAAGTGTAAGGTCAATATAATACAAATTTGCATAAATCTAAATAATTGTCCACATACACTTGCATAGGCAGTACATGCAAATTACTTTGTCATTGTATCCCAGTTACGCAGTGTAAATTCTCTCGGGTGGAACAAAAGTAATTTTTTAATACCGCACATATTCAGTTTTATTCTAATTCCGTCAAAGGTGGTCTCTGTGAAAAGTGCATTTCATTAGCTCCTGCAAAAAAATCATTGGTCTTGTGCAGATACTGTATGGTTTATAGATTCATCCCACATAAATCTGGTAAAAATTAAAACGTTAAAAATTAACATACTTTGCAAGGAGCAATTTAACAACCTTGCGCACACAAAAAAAGTGAGTTTGTAAAGCACTGATTTATAGACTTGGGACTATAAGAGCCCTCAAATCTGCTCTTTGGGAACTGTGGGTCCAAAGGAGACTCTTTTGTGAAAGCTGCAAAGCTGAATTGTGAAGATCTGTAACTAGGAAGTTCCATTGAATAGTTGTGAAATCCTCACATGCTTGTGGACTGAGATTCCCAGTAAAACTCCATATGGTCGATTTGGATGAAACTTAATGAGATGATACATTGTGATTTGCATGAGGTAACAAGTCTTGGCTACTTCCCATTTTCTTAAAAAAGCAATAAATAAATACATAAAGTTGTGCACAAATGGTGATATTCAGCTTTAGCAAAGGAACTTTTTTTTAGTAAATTACTGTTGCAACAAATGAGCTAACTTAAACTAACATTAAATAATTGGTACACTTGCAAAGCATAAAGAGTGTATTGATTTATAATGTATTCTGGTCTACAGCTATGATCTCCTGTTTTGTTGAACTCATTCAAATTCAAGACAGCAAATATGTACATACCACAATTTTGGAGCTAGTGAGAGTATGCTGAAATTAACTGGATGTTGTGTAGATCCATTTACGTATATGTGTTCAATTTGAATTTCCCTATGAAACAAAGTCTAAGAAATGTAATGTACAGTTGCACGGTTAAATATATATTTATATTTGTCTGGGTCCTCATTCTTTTTTAAGTAAATATATTTTTCATTAACATTTTCCCCACTATGAAATTATGACATTTATCCAATACATGCCAATGTTTTAATTAAGCTTTCCCATCACATTTTGTCAATAATAATTCAGAGAAACGGATTATTGAGTCCAAAAATGAAGTTTGATTGTGGATGTTCTTTCAGTTGAGAGCTACTGTAATATTGTCTTCACAGTCTCATGCTGTAAATTGGATCAAAATCAAAATACCAAATACAAACAAGACAGTTTGTTTTAGTCTTCACATGAAGAGTAGAGGAGCACAAATTATTAGGATGAATGTGTAATATTCCAGCAGACTTTTAATGGTACAAACAGCCGTTAATTCATGTTTAATTGCGATTAACAATAAGCATTTAAGCATCTTATTTTGGGTTACTAACTCTACAAGGTAAGCGTCACTGTCAGGTCTGATTTGCAGAGTCATTAATAACTGCAGAAAGATTTCAGAGTGTGTGGTGTGTTTCAGCCGGCACAGTCCAGGCATTAATTATACTGTACAGTGAAAGGGGAAATTAAATCGGCAATTAGTCTTGGGGAGGAATATAAATTAGCCCGTCTTTGAACAAATTAGTGAATAGTTGTAGTTATGCAAATCAAAGGACCAGTTTGATGCCATGTTCACTGAAGCTATTGTCAGAGGTAGCGTTAGGAACGAAGGACCAGACGCGACAATAGGAGTTCTTTAAGTGCTCAATATGAACACCACAAAGCGGGGAGGAAAATCCCGCAAACAGAGAATACTTACAGAACAAGAGAAATAATAAACTCTTCTTAAAACGAGAGACTACGCTACCAAACTCAAAGCGACCCGTATAGGGCGAAAACTCTAAAAATAGAGATTAAGACAAACGACACAGAAACCCCTATAGCTCACAACGAGGCAGCCGAAAAACACAAACAAGAGGTAACAGAAGACGACAAAGACAATCTTTCAAGGACAGGGAGACAGAGGAGAAGAATAGAAACAGGATAGAAAAGAATAACCTACTCTTAAGTTTCTAATAAACTGTAAAACACTTGCAACAAGTCCCGTGGAACCACAACAGGTTGAGGTGATACGGTCGATGCAAAATGTCAGGTCTGTACCGTATATTACCGGCTTTCCTTGTCAAAAAGATTGGCAATATGGAAGCGTCAAACAAAGGTGACGCGAGGTTAAATAATGACAGGAAATACAGAACAGGTGAACACACTGAGTAGACCCAAACACACGAAACGGACAAAGAAAACAAAGAGAAGAGACGCAACACGAGCGCTCCCCAGGGAAGTGGCCAACAAGAGAAGAGCAGGCTGAGAAACCATGACAGCTATGGAGTTAAACTGTAAGTCTCAGATAAATTAACAACGGCATTAAGTTACAGATCAATTGTAATTTCTCTTTAATTGTTTTTGCCCCACCCCCCCACATTTAAAAAAAATTATTATTACTATTATACCTTCTAATGTTGAGAAATGTATGTTACCGTAAATTCTGACACAAAACTGTTCATATTTACTGCAACGGAATATCGCCCCCAAATATCAGTTACCGGACTAATACTCTGTATCGGCCCTAAAAAAGAAAGAAAAACATGTAGGTTGACCCCTGCTAAAAAGGACATATGAGATAAGTATTAACCTGTACCATAGTGATGAAAAGAGGAAAGTGTGGAGAAAGTTAGGAACTGCTCATGATCCAAAGCATACCAACTCCTCTATGAAACTCTATGGTGGAGGTAGTATTATGGAGCATGTATTTGCTGCCACTGGAACTGGCTCGCCTGTCTTTATTGATGATGTGACTGCTGACAGCAGCAGCAGGATGAATTCTGAAGTGTATAGAAACATCTTTTCAGCTCAGATACACCAAATGCCTCACATATAATTTAAGATTATGTTAATTTGCCCAAAATGGGGGAACTACTGTACGAGTGTTTAGGAGCTTTCAAGCAGTAATCCATGACTTCCTGCTTCACTGGGGTATAAATATGAGGTGACACAGAGGCCATATTCCCTTATTCATACATTAACATGGGAAAGTTAAGAGAACACACAAATCAAATGAGGGAAAAGTGTGTTGAATGGTTATAAAAACATAGCTACTCACCTGAAAATGCCCATATCTACCGTTAGGGCAATACTTAAAAAGTTCAAAGCAACTGGAACTGCCTGGAAGAGGACCCAAGTTTATTTTGCCCCCACGCACAGTGAGGAGGATGATGAGAGAGGCAAAAAATCCCCAAGGATCACTGTTGGAGAATTACAGAGGAAAGTAGCATCTTGGGGTCATCAAGTCTCCAAAAGTATCATTAGACGTCACCTCCATGCCAACAAATGATTTGCCTTCCCTGTTATTTCAACACAAACCTAAGCGCCTGGAGTTTGCTAAACGCTACTGGAACCTTGACTGGAACCGTGTTCTGTGGTCAGATAAAATGAAAATTGAGCTTTTCGGCAACTAACACTCAAGGTGTGTTTGGCGTAAAAAGAAGGATGGCTATACATACCAAAAATAACCTGATCCGCACTGTTAAGTACGGTGGAGGTTCCGTGATGAGGGTTTGTTTTTCCTCCAAAGGCCCTGGGAATCTTGTTAGGGTACATGTCTAAAACTGGGTCGTCATTGGATCTTCCAGCAGGACAATGTTCCAAAACATTTGTTCAAATCAACAAAAAATGGTTAACTGAACACAAAATCAAGCTTCTGCCATGGCCATCTCAGGCCCCTGACCTAAACCCCATTGAAAACCTGTGGGCTGAGCTGAAGAGGAGAGTGCACAAGAGAAGACCTAGGACTGTGGATGATCTGGAGAGATTCTGAAAAGAGGAATGGTCTCAGATTCCTGCTCTGTATTCTCCAACCTTATTATATGTTACGGGAGAAGGCTCAGTGCTGTTTTATTGGCAAAGGGAGGTTGTAAAAGTATTAAATGCAGGGGTGCCAATAATTGTGGCACACATGGTTTTGTTAAAAATATTTATTTTTTGATGAGGGATTTTTTTTTCTTAGAATCATTTTATTAAAATTAAAGGTTTTTTTGCATTTTTAAAAAATTGTCTGTGTTAGATTAAGCTAATTCACCAAACGGTAAATTTTTTATAAACCTTTACCAGGAGTGCCAATAATTGTGGAGCGCACTGTAATTATTGACTATAAAAATCTGTATTGCTGCCTGGCGTGCTCCCCATCCTCCTGTTCAATTACTACAATCATAACTTTCCGTGGATGTAATTTTCTTTTGCTATTTATTTATATTTCGGTGTACACATAGGCTATCAGTTAATGATTTCTGAGTACAATAAAAGGGGAATACATTGTGATGGTTGAGTGAGGTTGCATGAACTCCAGATAATCCATCCAGCCAATATTGCCAGTCATTATGGGGCTCATGATGCCTCACTCTCCCATAAAAACAGATATTGAGGTTGGCATAATAGATAATGCTGCTTCTAGGACAACCCATTTAAATTTCAGTGCAGGGTAGCCAGGGGATATACATATGGCTCAATCCAATGACATCAGAAGATGGCATCATGGGACACTGCCAAATAGACTGAGGCATCCAGACAATAATTGCCATGATCCCACTTGTTTGTGCACATTTGTTCATGTTTTCTGCAATCTCGCATTCTCTCTCTTTCTTTCTGTCTCCAGCTTCGCTTCCTTCTTGATTATTGTTAACTAATCTACTAATTTACTAACGCTAGTCAGATAATTACTAACACACTAATTTGCTAACCATGTCTCATGTGATTTACTAATTAACTAATGCTAGGATAGGATAATTACTAACAGACTAATTGACTAATGATCTTCGTCTCGTTTTCCCAAGCTGTTCCTAATTTCTCTCTGTTCTCAAGCTAAGTGTTTGCACCTGTCTACACCTGCATTTAAGCCAGTGTTTCCTTGTCTTCCTTGTGAAATTGTTGCCTTGACTTGTACTTTTGAGCGTTTATGTCCACGCCTGATTCCTGTTATTACCCACGCCTGATTCCTGTTATTAGCCACGCCTGATTCCTGTTATTACCCACGCCTGTACCCTGACTACTGTTTACTGCCTGCCTGTGTATTATTGACTACTGCCTGTCTGACCTACGAGAATCGCCTGCTGTCTACGGTACTTCTGCTCCGCGGTAGAACTTCGGTTCTGACCCACGCCCGGACATTGACTACGAGCCTGGAAATGCCTGGTAACTACCAAGCTGAAACCACACCTGTCCTCAGTCCTGAAGCCATACAGTAATTAGTTCCTAACTGGGAGAATGCTCAAGGCACTTGATCACGTAAGTTTTTGAAGATAATTTTTATTGCTGAACTATTACACAGATTTTAGATGTAGATGTTATCCTGCCCCTAATTCCAGTTCCATTATAACTGCTATGTGTAGAGTTTTAATGTCTTGAGCAAATGTGTACTGTGGACCTGCTCACATTACTATGTTTCATGTGTATGTCTTATTGAAGGAAAGCATATGGCATATGTTCAAGCCAGGTCTTTATTACTCCCCTTACATTAACCTGTTGACAAATCATTTGAAACGCACACCCTACAAGCTAAACTAAGTCAGTGAACAAGATCAACATTTCACAGCACCTTTATGAGAGTGGTATTAATTTTTTTTATTTCACATGTTACAGCTAGCTTATGCGTCAATCGACCAATCAATAGCATATCAACACTTGTTAATATAATGTTACTGCATAGTAAAGCAGTTTTGTGGAAGTATTTGTGTGCCAATTTACAGTGCAGTCCATAAGTATTTGGACAGTGACACATTTTTGTTGTTTTGGCTCTGCACTCCAGCACATTGGATTTGAAATGGAAAAGTGACTATGAGGGTAAAGTACAGACTATTGGATGAAACATGTAGCAACTGGGGGGGGGGGGGGATTTTACATCTTAAAATTAACTGTAACAGTAGGGAACACATGGTTGGCTAAATGGCTGTAAGTCATCAAGTGTCTGAGGTATCAAACCAGCCTCAAACTATCCTTCTGCTGCCAGACATGCAGTAGATGTGGATGGATCACTTTAAGGATAGATGGATCACTTTAACCTCATGGTCACGATTCAATTTCAAAACCAATGTGCTGGAGTACAGAGCCAATACAACAAAAAATGTGTTACTGTCCAAATACTTTTGGAGTGCACTGTACCTAACATTAATTCCAGTGTCATTGCAGCATTATTTTTATGCCCACTATGTCCTCAGCCTCCAAATACTGATCTATGCTGCCCCACACTTAATGAGTACAATTTACAGATTGTAAACATACTGCCGGTTTTTAGAGTGATATCTTTGGTCATGGGAGACTGAGTTGACTCTACAATCAAGATAAAAACATCACTTACCTAATATCAATTAATTGGCTTACAGACAATAGTCAAAAGGGGACTTGGATGTGAAGTAATTTAAAAATAACATTCACACTCTGATGAAGGCATAGCTGAAAGTGTGTATTTTGTGTAGTCTTGGTTTGAATGTATTTGTTTACTTGATAAATATGTATTAAGTGGGTTCTGGCCACTTCTGGCCACAATTTGAATGTTTTAGATTACCCTTGGGGTTCATGCATCATTAGAAAGGAAAAAAACAGAATATTATGTTTTATTTTTTCCTTAAACAGTGTGTTATTTTCATCAGTGTAAAAGTTAGCCCATTGTTGTATCTTCTAATACCAGTGAATGTGAGATCTGTTTTCTATAACTATAACTGTGGCTATTGAGTCAAATAAATTACTTTTTATATTTTGAATTCATATTCAGAATGGATATCAGAAATATACATCTCTTTACATCATCACTAGTTTTTGTTTGAATAACAGCATATTTTCTTGGCTGAAGTAGACAGTTGATCATATGTTTACCTTGCCCTGCATTCTGTGCAGAGACACTGATCTGAAATTTTGTCTTCTTCTATAGTTCAGAAGAAGGAAATAAAATCACTGGCATGAATGTGGAGGAAAGCACATTATATTTCATGTTGCCTATCAAAGGCTGACCTTCTAAATGTACACCTTCTCTTGGCTTGGATTTAACATAGCTTCAAAGTGAAATATAATAATAATAATAATAATAATAAGCAATATCTAAAATAAATATGTGAAAGAAAGATTTTTTTATTTTTAAGTTCACAATAATCACTAAACAACCAAAAACACACAGGGCCCTATCTTACACCCAAACGCAAGTGTCTTTGCTTGTTTCAGACTGTTGCCATCATTTCAGCATCCAGTGCTCACATTGTTTTAATAGTGAACTTGTGCCCATAGCACTGGGTTGGTCTTAAGATGAGGTGCGACCAGGATAATTGCTATTGCAATCTTGAGGCAGCAAAAAGCATTTGCGCTAAAACCACCACAAAGTCGTGTCGCAGTTGTGTCAATGTTATTTTAACGTACGTCCACCCTCCTGTCTGTTACACACAGGGCGTGCACAACCACATATAAAAATATCAAGATTACAATGTGAAATTGTCATGGTCTCCCTTCGTTCTCTCAAATTCCACGCCTCGTCTTTTTCGGTCTATCTGATTTTTTCTCTGCGTTCCCTTGCGGGATTTCCTTTCTCCCAGGTGATTATCTGGTTCACCTGTCGTCCGCGTCATTAGGTATTTAAACCCCTGAGTTTTGCTTCCTGGCGCTTCTATATCATTTCGTGCCTTCACGAATGTCAGGGTTGTTGTTATCGCTCTGCTCCCGTTTTACAAGGGTGTTTTTGGTTTTGGCTATATGGCTGGGTGGTTTTAATTTTTTCTTTTCTTGTGTCGCGTTTGGCTCATCGTTGTACCGCTACAACGCCATTACAGAAATATTATTATTGTGTAGGCAAAAAATGCATAATAATAAAAGGGTCCATCAGTCAAAGACCACATTCCTGTCCCACAGCGAAGGGGAATGCCACCCTAAATGACTTTCATCCCGCCAGATTTTAACAAACGTCTATCATCTCCTGGCAACTGAGCCGGAGATTAAATCCTGCTCCTATATGCACTCCCGGTAGGGCGGCTGTGGCTCAGGAGGTAGAGCGGGTCGTCCACTGATCGCAGGGTTGGCGGTTCAATCCCTGGCTCCTTCTGTCCACATGTCGAAGTGTCCTTGGGCAAGACACTGAACCCCAAATTGCTCCCAATGAGCAGGCTAGCGCCTTGCATGGTGGCTGCCGCCATTGGTGTGTGAATGTGTATGTGAACGGGTGAGTGAGAGGCCATTGTAAAGCGCTTTGGATAAAGGTGCTATATAAGTGCAGTCCATTTACCATTTACTCCCCATTGCTGTGAAATTAACGACCGCATTACATTACATTTTTACAAGTTACAGCATTTCCTAAATATGTCGTAAATTCAGCCATATCCCAAGCCTAGACTGACATGCCAATGAATACATTAATGTGCCCATCACTCTTGTCAGCCAAGAATGGGTATAACAGAGTTCATGGCAAACTTTGGGTTTCCTGGGGTTCTGCCCCAGCAGAGAACGTTGTAATATTTGCGAAACGTAAGAGAGCCCACTCCATCAACATCCAGACAATGTGTAATGCTACGTGTAAGGTTTAATTATTTTACCTCCTTGGTTCAGGAAGTAAGCTCATTCATGAAATCAGGTGGTGTAGTGCATGGTTAGAGCAAATACCTGCAGACACTGTGTCCCGCAAAACCTGGAGTTAAGTAGCCCTGACATATCTTGCTAAGCAAATGCCTTTGTCCCACTATGGTGGGTTTAAGCTAGACAGGGTTTCTTATGTCACCACTGCATTGGCTCTTTCCAAAGACGTGCCAGACCCAAACAGGATACCAGTTATCATCGGGGAGAGACATGCCTCACCACTGGCACCTGCTCTCCTGCTATACTGTGTGGGTGCTAGTGTGGAAAATGGAAATGTTTTATTTAAAAACAAATATTTAAAAAAACCCTACAGTAAAGAAAGCTTTTCTTGATATGATTGCATGTGCTGATAAACCACAGCGGGGAATACATGTTCATTCCCTCCATAGGCATCTCACATAAAGTGAGGAAATTAGGATGATTTCCTCTATCTCTCTATGTTCCCTCTTCTAATTTTTTTCTTCTCTCGTCTCTTCTTTTCCTTCCTATCATTTTATTAATCTGTCTACTCTTCTGATCCTCAGTTGTGGATCAGAATGCATCCCCCACGCATTTAAGGTGTGTTGACTGGGACCTCTCTGCTTGCACAGCAATGACTATAAAGTCACTCAGGCGGCCTTTGTTGCTGGAATTCCAAGCCTGTTCTTAACACACAGAAAAGGGCAGAAAAGCTGCTCTTGTTGCTTCAGGATACTGCCACTGTCAGCCGCAAGCTTATGTAATTTGGCCATGTTTGGATAGGCCTCCAGCATAGTTATTGCACAAGAATTTACAGATGTCCCCTCACATGCTATGCTGGTCTGATTCCCTCTCAAACTGTCAATGCCTATGATAATGGTGGAAGCTCAAGTGCTTGAAATATGAGTCTAGAAATGTACCTTTCCTGAGCCCAGTTTTGACAGTTTGTTTTATTAACAGCGTTACCAGATTCAATAAAAAATGAAAAATCACCCATCAGCATCCAATTGCTCCTCGTTGCTCCACGTGGCATTTTGTATATTGTCCAAGTATTCATAATTTATGTATGTATGTGTGTGTGCTTGTATCTACATATAATGGTGTAAGTACACTATAACTTTTTAAATTTGACTCTCTGCATTTGATGAGCCCTTGTACATGTGCATACATTAGTATACATATCACAATTGGGTTCACCTAAATAGGAATTAAACACATTTACTGTGCACTCCAAAGGTGTTTGGACAGTGACACAACTTTTGTTGTTTTGGCTCTGTACTCCAGCACATTTGATTTGAAACTATGAGGTTAAAGTGCAGACTAGCAGATTTAATTTGAGGGTGTGTACATTTATATCAGGTGAACCGTGTAGCAATTGTCGCCCCATTTTAAGTGACCAAAAGTAATTGGACAAATTAAAATAAACTTAAATAAAGTCAGCATATTTAATATTTGGTTGCATATGCTTTGCATGCCGTGACTTTCGGATGTATGTTACCCAACAACATCAAAAGACTCTTGATACTGTAACCACTCTGCATTTGAATGGATCTCTATGGGAATTGGGGGGTGGGACTAGATTAAGCTGTAAATTACACTGGAATAGTATGGAACCCATGGTTGGCTAAATGGTTGTAAGTTATCAACGGTCTGAGGTATCAAATGAGCCTCAAACCATCACTCTGCTGCCAGATATGCAGTAGATATGGATGGATCACTTTAAGGTTTGTTTGTTTTGACAAATTTTTCTATTAAACTATTTCTGTAGCTATGTTGGCATACTGTATTTCAAACAACATCATTGGGCAGATTGGTTCAAACCTTCTCTGAAAGAGCCTAGCATGGCTAGAGAAAAATCCTCGCCTTGAATACATGAATTTTGGGAGTGGGTCAGAAGATACCATGGTATTGATTCTATCGGAGAATAAGCCTACGAACATGACAGAAAGTCCTTCTCGATATGTAAGTATTACTGCTTGTAACATGTAGCTATATGAAAAATACGTCAGAAGAAACAACCCTTCAAGTGACCCACCCATATCTACTGCATATCTGGCAGCAGAGCGATGGGTTGAGGCTCGTTGAATACCGCAGACCCTTGATGACTTACAGCAATTTATCCAACCATAGGTTCCATACTATTCCTGTGTAATTTAGAGCTTAATCTAGTCCCACCCCACAATTCCCATAGAGAGCCCTTCAAATGCAGAAGGGTTATAGTATTGTTGAATTGTAAGAGTACCTGAAAATAAGATATTAAGATTTTTATATCTTTTATACTCAGTCATCATAGCATCACCTTTTTACCTGTGGAATGTTCCATACACTATATACCGGTGTACACTTCCCAGTCTTTTTTTGCCTGTCCCAACTTTTTTGGAACGTGTTGCAGGCATCAAATTTTTAATTTGCGTATATTTACAAAAATCAATAAAGTTGATATGGTAAAACATAAAAACGTTTTTGTACTGTTTTCAATTAAATATTATGTGAATGAAAATTTACAAATCACTGCTTTCTGCTTTCATGTGCATTTTACGTACTGTCCCAACTTTTTTGTAATTGGGGTTTGTACATTATAGTGTGTATAATAATTGATTTAGCCTGTAATTGTTTGACATATTAACTTGTAATTATTTATTTAATTTTCTTGCAAACTAATTTGTTCTATTTATAGCTGACATACATAAGCTATCCACACAATTAGATAATATTACGGCTTTCTTGCTTGTTTATTTCATTATATAAAATATTATTAATTGCCATAGATGTTATGTACCATGGTGTGATTATTAACTTTTTTTCATAATGGGTTAAAATGCAATGATTGATCATTCAAAACATATATGCCACTTAAGGCCACTATAAAAAGCACAATTACAATCTACGTGCACATTGTGGATAGTATAAATCGCTACTCCTCTCCATCACCAAGGATTACAGATGTTGACGGCACAATACACTGGCCAAGAAGCACTGTCATTTCTATGCTTATAACAGACAAATTCACATTTTATGAACTATGATTACATCAAAATGAATAACAAAATAATGGCTTAATATGAACATTGTCCATTTAAAACTTTGGTCTGGTTACCTGAAAGGTAATAGGCATGGGTTTGTGTTATGTAAAGCATGTATGTTTCTGGCTGTACTCCCCTCAGAGTTACACAGAACTCTGTGGCTTTCTTCTTTTTTTCCCATCGCTGATGCAAACGCAGCGCTGCATAGGTAGATCATTCTATAGTATCCTTGAAATTCAATGCACTCCCATAAATAAGCACTAGCTTTTTGTTGCCCTTTTTTGAACCATGAATTGTGTACCACAAATTTATTATGCTGTAAAAGACCACATGGGGGTTACCTTCCAAAATGTGACAGTGACACTCATACAGTAGCTCACAGCCTCTGCTTGGTTGGATTACAGCGTCATTCTGAGTACAGTAAAACTGTAAATTTACAGTGCTGTGTTACTGTTCTTTTTGACATGGATGATTTACATCTTATTGATTCCTCTGTACTGCATCCCAGTGAGAACACCTTGATCTCGGCTCCTCTTTAGAGGAAAGCACAGTTTCTCTACCAACTTGCAAAGCAGTCTCTGCCTGGGTCCGATATGCATTAGAATTTATAGATATACACATAAATCGCAATGTAATCAAACTTCAAATTTAGTTAGTGTTTTCCGTGACAAAGCTACATAGCCTATTTAGATTTTTTTTTGGAAATGTCAGAAATTATTTCTCATCCCCTCCCCCCACCACACACACACACACACACTTTTTTCACAGTCTTAGTAAATCTGTCATTATATTAGCAATCCGCCAAGGTGCAAATGCAGGTGACTTTTAAAGGGAAAGTGTGATCACACTCTGATTGGCTTATTGTGTGATACACCCAAGACACACCTATAATTAATGACAAGACTAAGTTCAGCCAATTTGAGCCTTTTGCCTTACTTTACACTCAAATTATCCACTGTTTAACTAGCAGAAGTGGAGTTGGACATTCCTTAAATACACTTGCGCCATGCACCATGTGCTAAGAACATCAAGCTAGAGCCTTCTGTGTTTTTTTCCCTTGCTTACTGTACAATGTAAAGTAGCCTACCCAATGTACTTTTGGTTTAGTAGACACCAATGGCTGGTGTGTTTGGAAACAAGGGAGGACAGAAATATGTTTGTGCAATAAGTACTTGGGGGGGGGGGGTTGGAGCAACTGTGGTTTTAGCAACAAGGATGTGTGGTGTGCAAGCAACACAGCACGGTGTAGGTATTACATAAATCCATGGTATCTTCTGACCCACTCCCAAAATTCATGTATTCAAGGCGAGGATTTTTCTCTAGCCATGCTAGGCTCTTTGAGAGAAGGTTTGAACCAATCTGCCCAGTGATGAGTACATGTTGTTTGAAATACAGTATTCCAACATAGCTACAGAACTGTATAGCAGTCAGATATAAAAACGGAGTACTAGAAATCCCTGATAGTGTAGAAAGCTGGTGTTGCTCATTTGAATTTCCTGTCTTTTGCGGCTTTTGACCAAGCCAAACTTCACACTTAGAACATTTTGTTATTAATTCCCAGGGTTTTTTCTCTGGCAGCAAAAAGAATGTCCGTTTCTTTAAAAAATGTAATCATCATAACTATTGTTACACATCCACTTGAACGTTGAATAAACATAACTGAAGATTACACAATCACTAGAAAATGTATAGCTACATAGCGCTAGAAAGTTCAATCAATGTGCCTCAAGAGCACCCTAATAGACCAGAATAAGACCAAATAACATTACAAATATAAAATAGCCTATAACATAATTATAACATAAGATTACAAATTGCATAACACAATGCAAATAAAACAGATTGAATCATGACAAACAACAACAGATATATTGTAGTTCAATAAAAATTAGATTTTCTTTATTTAATTTGATAACTAATTTGTCCAAAATTCTACTTAGCTTTAACCATATTAGCTTTGGCCCATTAGAGGCAATTTTCATACAGTTTCTACTCGTCTCATTAAAGTGTCAGTATCTCAAAATCTATTCACTGCACATCCATGGTTTAAAGCTCAAATTGAAGAAGAGGCTGTACCATTCAGAAATTTGCAACGGAATAAATATTTGTCAGAATCGTCACAGCCTATAAAGACTACATAGGCTAATACGCATAATTGAGATGTCGACGACAACCACAAGGGGGCCACCGTGGATAGGGATAATGAAGGTTTTGTTCATTATTATTTTGAAACATTTTGCACTTAGAAACGTATCGTGCTTGGTCAGCTAACGTTAACCTTACTCCCAGAGTGTGCACTGTGCAGACCTGGCTAGCTGACAAAGCACATAGGCTAAGTATTATATGAGGGGCCGTTTAGGCCATATTTCAAACTTTGCTTGCATATACACATGTGAAACACTCACACATACATGCATACTACTGTACACTCACACTTACACAAGTGAAACACTCGCACATACATATGTAAATAAAAGTATATGCAAGTGTTTCACATATGTACGTGCAAGTGTTTCACATATGTATGTGCACGTGTTTCACATGTGTATGCGGAAGTGGTTCACATATGAATGTGCAAGTAATTCTTAGTATAACAGGAAGGCGCTTCAGTATAAACGGAAGGCATTTCACTATAAACAGAAGGCATTTCACTTTCACTGGAAGGCGGAAGGCAGAATCATATCCGGAATAGGATAGCACAGCAACATTTTGCTGGTTTGCAACATGGACTTTATTTTGATAAGTGAAACCCCTGCACTTTTAAGTTTATGTGCTCATGTTTTTCTGTAATGTATTAATGTTAAATGTAAAATTCAAAACTAGCTTTGGCCTTTCAGGTTAACAATAGGTGACGTTAGCCTACAGCTGGTTTCTATGCAGTGGAAAATGAGAGCTTCAGAGCATAGTTGTCAACTTTTTTTGCAGGGAAAGTAGCTAGTGTATGCTCCAAAAGTCACTATAAGTAGTTAGATGACATCATACGTGTTTATGACGTCATCACATAAAAACTAATTTGCATTCAAAACATTTCTTAAAAGATTCCTAGAACAGAATGAAATATTACTTTATTTTAAGCTATATATTACAGTAATTTATTTTATATATTACAAGTCAGTGTATCAGCTTATTTACAGGCTATATTGTCTTGTTATATGAGCCAAAAGATACAGTAGTAGGCTTCATAGGCTACAGGATAGCATCACACTATTTACACATCCAACTCACCAAAGTTGCAACTCTGTTACCAGCATACAAAAAAACTTTGTTTCATAATTGAAGTTTATGTAATATGACATAGCCTATTCTCTAGCTTTCTCACAGGCCTTGGCCCTCCTGCTGACTCCCTCAGGCTCCGAGACACAGGTATACTTCTTAGCACCAAGGCATATGCACCAGGTAAACACTGGGTGCACACACAGTCAGTCCTCTCAAAGCTCCATAATGTCTCTCTCACCCTTGCCTATAAGAATCTCCTTACAGTTTTGCGTAGTCGGCAGGATACCTCTTACAGTGTGGCACTGCAATGTGTTTATAATTTCTCTGTATCTGTATGTTGTGTAGTCAGATAGGAAATGTGCAGAATTTGCACCGATATACATCAGCCTTTATTCCATTCCTTTTGCCTATTTGTATGAATGGGTTAGTCCAGGTAGGAGCACTATCAGCCCCACCACAGCAATCTTTGTTCCAAGTTGATTTACAGTTGTGTAATATAGACCAGTAGTCCCAGTCTGTTAAATGCTGCTATTGTTTAAAAACCATTTCCTGTGAGGACATTTGATACGTCCATTAAATAGTCCAGTGGTTCATTTAAGTGCAATCTGTCAGTGGCACTTGAAAGTGCAATGGTTATGGTTAGAATTTTCTATCTAACCCCGGAGACAGTCCTGAGCATAAAGATTCAATATTATTTCGAGATATTACAGCAGTTGGGGGGAAAACACTGCTATCGACTGTTTTATTGTGAGTACTTTTAAATGTTTTAATTAAAAACTAAAAGATATATATTATTATTATTATTATTAATAATAATAATAATAATAACAATAATAATAATAATAGTAATCATATATTTTACAATTGCACCCACATTCTGTGCACTTGTGATTCCTATTGGTATGATTTGTGGTCTGTGCAACATGGGGCTAGACAAACACAAAGTCATATACCATAGTCATATATCCTTCTCACAGCAGTGCCCCCTTTCTGGTTGTATTGTTAAATTCTGGTGTTAAATATATTTTTAGTCAACATTCCAATAAGACTTAGAATGAAATATCACATTTTGCACTGACAATGTAAGATAAAGGCAGTAAGATAAAATTTATCTTCTTACTTTAACACGTCTGGGGACCATACTGGAACTGGAAAGCTTTTTTTGGTCTAATATTGACCGCTGCACCAGAGCAATTTCATTTCATTCTCAGTACATCTTTAGCAGAGAGAGAGATGCGTCTCTCTCTCTCTCTCTCTCTCTCTCTCTCTCTCTCTCTCACTCACTCACTCACTCACACACACACACACACACACACACACACACACACACACACACACACACACACACACACACACACACACACACACACACACACACACACACACACACACACAGTCTGGATGTGCCCTTCTCGCAGCAGTGCCCCCTTTCATCCACATAGTGGCTTGGTCACATTATGTGGCTGTCACCCACAGGTGCTCACTCAAATACCTCCCTGTGACAGCACTTACTCCCTGTAGCCATTTATTCCCACCTGCAGATAGGCCTGCTTTGATTCAACACAAATAGATTTGTGGAGCAGTGATACTACTATAGCACAACCAACACCTGCAGTCCAAACTATGCTTTTTTCATATGTTAATATCCAGTCTATTTTTATTTTATTTTAATGTTTTCTAGTGCATTTGTCTGTATCTGTGCCTTTTAATTTGTGTCATAGAATGCAAGTTTGTCTTACAACTGGGAGGCGGGCTAGCTGTGCTAATCCTGTTCTTAATGTACGTGATCAGGTGCAGATCCTTGGTGGAGAGGGAGAGAAAGTGTTAAAATTTTCCATTTTACAGCAACTGTGGGGATATGTGTGAAAACACTGAAATAACTGTATAATAATTTGAATTCCCTTCAGCATCTGGAGGCAGCTTATCTAAAATCAACAGAAGGCATCAAAAACAATATTGCTGGTTTTGTAAACAGACCGATAATCTATGAGCATGCAAATTAATGCACTCACACTGATGTAGTATTGTAGTTTACTGTCAAATTTTATTCTTTTTTCTTAACATATATTTTTTGCCATTTTTTGTTTTTATACAAAAGGATGCATGTCCCTGTAGACATTCTGCCATAGAAAATAAAAACGACCTGGATTGTAATTGTAAACTCAATAACTGTTAATCCAGACTGCTGTACATACTGTTCACAATGGCACTTTCCATCAAATTTAAAATAATAACAAGAAGGTGTAGCCAAGAACAGTCCTCATGTTAATCTGGTAAACTGGGCATCATTTTCATATGAAAGATTATCTAAACTGTGGCCTATCTAAGACTGTGACCAGGTTGGATTTGAACAATTTGGTAAATTTTTGCGAATTACCTTAATACGTGTTCAACGAAAGTGGCAAAAAAAGTGGCAGAGAAATTCAAATGGCAATATCACCATAATGTTTGTTGGAATATGGTATTTGTAATATATGTGCAAAGTTTTAGTTTTTTTACAACTCGGAATTCATGTATTTTTGGAAATTTGTCATTGAATAAGAGGCTGCAATTTCAACTAAATCAAGTGATGAATGTATCCCCAAATTCTGTTTTATTTTTAAATATATATATTTTTAAATTGTTACATTACATTACATTACAGGCATTTAGGAGACACTTTTATCCAGAGCGACTTACACAGCATTTTGCATTTATACATAGTATCCATTGATACAGCTGGATATATACTGAAGCAATGCGGGATAATAAAAAAATAATAAAACAGAATTTGGGGATACATTCATCACTTGGTTGAGTTTATATGGTAGCCTCATATTCAATGACAAAATATACAATAATTGTGTGTGGTAAAAGAGTAAATCTTTGCACATACAATATATTCCAAATACCATATTCCTACATTAGGTGCAATTGCCAATTGAATTTCCCCACAACTATTATAGCCACTTTAGTTGAACATGTATTAAGGTAATTAGTTACAATTAAGCAGTGAGTCATTAGATAAAGAGAGGCCAATCATAATGCAATTGTTGTAATCCAGAAAAAAATTCCATTAACTGAATGAATTAGACTAGAGAATTCTAAACAATGGTAAAGCAATGCACTTTTCTTTGGAAATAAAATGAGTGCAGCAGTATTCACCAAGATAAATTAATGGAATTTGTTCAAATTTAGGCAAAGATCAAAAATGAATTTTGAAACAGCTGTTGCCTGGCATTGCCAGAAACCTTTCCACCATGAACCGTGCTTCTGTTAAATGGCTGAAGCTAATCAAGCTAAGGTGTGAACTTGGTTCGGAATTGGTTGGGAGACCTCCTTGGGAAACTAAATTCCTGCTGGAAGTGGTGTCAATTGGCCAGGAGGGGACAAAGCACCAAACTGTGCTTGATTCTGTAGCAGACGCTGTCTTTCTGATGAAGCATTAAGAAGTCCTGAATCAGTGTTTTTATTATCCAAGATCCCACGGCACTTATCCCTAAGAGGAGAGTACCTGCCTGTCTTCTGGGAAAATTCATAATGCGGCCACCAAATAATCTCCCAGTTTATATGTTCAGGCATAAGAAGGCCTCCATGCATCACACAGATAGGTGCAACACATTGATGGTAGTTCACATGAGTTTATCTGTTATTATTATTCACTCAATGTTTTCCTGTGTGTGAAAAGGAAATAAATGTATTGTCATTCAGTGGTGTTTTCATAAAAGGTGATACCTGTACTTTTATTCTTGGAATAGCTGCCTTTATTTTATTGGAGAGAAACAAACATGATCAGTTAAAATGGCTAATGTATTTAATAAATGTACTACCAAAAAAGTAGACATCTGCTCAATGGTATTTGCGATATATGCGGTAAGTGAATGCGATACATTAATTCATAGAGTGTACAGTATATATAGACCCAATTGGGAACGTTAGATATGAATACATTGGATAGTACACTGTATGTGTTCTGGCATACAAAGTCATGTTTTGGAGATACAAACTTTGCTTTATAGCTAACAACTTTAATTTAAAAGGAAGCAGCAAAACTGGGTGCAAAAGTGCAATTTATACTGTAGGTCCACGAGACATGTTCCTTGTGAAGAGAGGAGCCTGTATGTTTGGTGACTGCAGCTGTTGGCAAAAAAATATATTATATACAGTATATTGCCTTCTGAAGGTTTTAACATGAGTTAAACCATGAGTTCACTTGATGCCATACTTCCAGATCCCTATGGAAACCTCATTTTAAGTATACTATCTGAGGTGTATGGTTATTGTTGATTTTTCCCCCCAACTTGCCTTAAAAGTAAATAATCTGATAAAAAAACAACAGGGTGTCTATGCACCTATGGCGCTAGGACCACTAATAATCAAAAACAAAAACAGTAGGGTGCCTACACATCTTTGAATCCACCCCATGCACCATTGGATTTGGTCCTGAGAGGGAAAAAAAAATAAATAAATAAATAAATAAATAAATAAACATCTGAACAAAAAGAAACATATATAGGGTGCCCTTGTATCTATGGTGCTTGGTCACCTAATACAAAAGAAAGGTAAGGTTGAAAGGTAAATTATTCTATGAGTTTCTGAGTCTTAAAGTGTCACTATAGACCACGCACACACCCTTGGTTTTGCCATTGATTATTTCGCCTATGATTATTGCCAACTATCTCCAGCAGGTAAGGAGTGACACGGTCTCAGTGAACAATACCGCTGTCTGCGTATACGTTTCTTTACAGCGTGGCACTGGATGAACACGATTTTTTGAGTGGCTGGATGATTGCATGATTTACGTTTATGCATACAATTCTGAAATAACCTAAATCATGTTACTGCCCCATGTCCTTCGTCACTATACAAACATTTAATAAATATAATGAAATGAACGAAAGCTAGGTATTAACCTGTTCTGGTGAGGGAAAGAAAAACACATCAGAATTGGCAAACTGTCAAGACAGGAACTGGTGAGAAGTATCACATTATAACACATTGCCTCTGCTGTTAAGTAAGGTCTTTTGTATTATTACAATGCGGAATTAAGAAAAAAAGTTATCCTTAAAACCCTAGGTGTTGAGCTCTCTTTTCTGCCTTTAGTGTCGCCGTCGCCAGACACCCTCGGACGGTGTGTTCCGTTTCGGACTGGGACACTGCCTTTCCCATGGTCGTCTGAAAAACTGGCACATCGGCTGTGTGTTTCGGTGGAGGCAGGACTGTAGTAGGTGTGTCTGAGGATAACATGCAGAATATATTTAAATATGCTTGGTAGCAGGATGGCGTGAAAGAGCTGCACTGAAATAAAGACAGCAGAGACACGCACGTTCCACAACTGTGAGAGAGAGAAGGCACACTTCTTACGGCATTTCGCAATATGGATTTTGGTATTAAAACGCATACCGGAATGTTGGCATTGATGACAACGCTCCTTTGTTGCCTGAGTGGGGCACTTGGTAAAGGTGGGTATAAGACCTTTTGTGCAAATGATTATTTAATGACAACTTGAAATGTGCTGCTTAAGGAACCGATTCTGTGGAACCACGCATGCGATATTATTGTCATAATGTATAATAAGTTTTGTATTGGTAACTTCCGTTGTAGCTATACATAATTATGTCTGTGGCTAATACGTTTACATTGCACGACTACGTTATTTGTTATATTGCACGTCACTGGTGATTCATGACTTTGAGTGAAATTCGTGCACATTTATAGGCTAAATGTAAAAAAAAAATGCATATCAAAATAAACTTCATTCGTGTAGGTAAACACTTTCCCCAGTTTTAACCGTTGCTGTAAGGATTTATATCATCTGATTTTTTTAGAGGGTGTCAGCAAACATTCTCAGACAAAAGTAATATTTTGGAATGTGCTGTATTATTCTTCGCGTTTTATAGGCAGTTTTTTGGGGGGTTATTAGTTGATCCTGTCCTTGACGCGGTGGTACGGACGATTGGAGAGTTTTGACCAAAATATTTCAAATATCAAATGTGGGGGGTATAGTATTGTCGAAGCTGATTATGTTTGGTACTTTCTTCTGTGAGCTGTCTGTATGAAGTATGAAGCTATTGTAGCCTACTACACAGTGTAGCCGATTCTCGCGGTGTATTGCAAACTGATTACAATTGTATTCATAGAATATAGGCTACGCATTCAATAAAACAACCTATGTATTCGCAAGTACGCTACATCTTGCTCAAAGCAATAACAGATTATGCTTTTGGATTAGCAAATCATCATGCGTGTATCATGTAGATTTACCTTGTTTCATGATTCGATATACTATATGATCCGTATGAGTATACTTTGGGGGCAATTATAGATTCGTCATCTAGCTACGTTAAGCAAAGCGATACCATAGTTACATGTAGGCTAGGCTACCATTAAGGAGTTGAAATTGGTATTTTTGGCTTTTAAATCGCACTTTGTTTTACTCTTTCAAAGAAAAGGTAAGTGCGGTTTCAAAAGGCGCCATCAACATCCGAACTACATTTCAGCCGCATACGCGACAGTGCTATAGATATCCACTCCGCCTGCCTGACGTTAAAGCACGAATGCTGAGCAAGTGGACAAAGTAGGAGGGAAATGGTCAGCTATGGGTAAAATTAGGATATAAGATGTATTACCCATTACGTTACATTACAAAGACCTTTTTTAACAGTAGGTTAATTTAAAGAGCCAGAGTGCATGCTACTACAATAAACACATACATAAAGTGACAAACAAAGCTGTTCCTGAAATGGAATAGGCTAGGAAAATACTTTCATCTGTATATAAAAAATGAATAAATAAAATAAATTGCATTTTTCAGGGAATACATACTCGTCTCATATTGATTTATTTACATAGTCTATTAAACAAAAAGGTTATCGGGATACCTTGTAGTGGTAGAGTTTAATTGAACAATGATAAAGTGATTCAATATCATTCAAACCCATTTTCAATCATTTTTTGCAGATCCTATTTAGTAGACACACTTTTGAGTGGACAAAGAAAAAACATTTCATGTTGTCTTTTGGCTAATGCATGTTAAGGGATCAACTGTAATCATCAGTGCTAGTGATTAGCTGAACCCATCCCTGACTACAGGAGCTAAAATAATGCCCTCTCATGTAAAATGTCTATATTAATACTCTATTTGTCAGTTCAGATTTAGGCACTCATTCAATAATGGTAATGAATGCTGTGAGAATGAAGATTGGTGAAGGTGAAAAAGACATGCCTCAGCATTGTAATTTAACTATTTTAAACCCTGGTTCTCAGTACATTTATAGTAGAGAGCCAAGGATGTCCGAAATATTTTTTAATGCATGTATTACAGGGTGGGGTCAGACAATGGTAAATTTTTTCATAAGGCTAATCTTTCATGTTTTGTACAACTGACCTTCAACTATCCTCAGATTTCAGTGACAGTTAATTTAATGTACTCCTAGAAAACACCTGTGCATATACAAATCTAAAGGTCTGTTCACAATAAATAAATTCAGCTCAACAACAGTTGTATCAAACAGCACTCGGATGTTCACGCTCATGACATTTAGAAAAGTCATGCCCTACGTGTCCAAATAACTGAACTGACCAGCTTTTCAGATAACCAGGAGATTTTTCTTGTAGACCTTGTTGTAAAGAAATTGACTTCTTTATTTATTTTAGCCCTGAACCAAATAAAATAATTATTGCTTGCTAGCTGGCAATCTAGTAAGATAATCAGCTGTATATTTGTTATAGTGTTATTCAATTAATACACTTTTCACTACTTGCTTTTAGTGGAACTGATAAAGATGTTTATAACCTTGGTAAGTGCACATGTGGATGACTTTAACCAGAGAACAAAAGTTGTACATAATCTTCATAGATACATATCACATGACTGACATGGTAATGTGATTACCTTGACATTTAAGGATCAGAGCAATCGTATCAATAAAGTTTCCCTGGCAAGGAGTGTATGTTGGTTTTATATAAACATCAATAATCCTTACCCGCAATTTTGCCCAAAAGGGTGGGCATTGTAAGCATGGATTTACCAGTATAGGGTTAGGGTTAGAGTTTGTGCGACTGGTTCCAGAAAACATCCTGCAAACTGATTGGTGCTGCTGTCTGCAATTCCTGCCGATTGGTGTTCAGTAGTCTTGATCTCCCCCCAAACTTGTCACTGATGAATTTAAAAACAAAAATTATTTACTATTTTAATTATTATTTAAAAAATTCACTAGCATTTATTACATCCTTTCATTGAAGGCTTTATTACAATCAATGCTTTATTCTGAATTGAGATACTGCCTCTGAGATGAGACTGGTACTGAAGTCTACCAATAAAATATGTGAAAAGTTTCATATCTTAAGCCAATTCTCCATTATACATATTGGACTAGTGATCAAATTTTACTACCTAAATTCTTTAACTTGTGTTTCGCAATTTTGTTTTGGTTAGGTTAGCTAGCTAGAACCTGACCTGATGACACAAGACGTTTTGTCTGTTTGACAGATGGCCTCGTATTAAACATTTTTTTCTTATCTTTTTTATTTAATAAAATTTCAGAAATGTAATTTGTCAGCACATTATGTATGAAGCATATCAAAGTCAGATTCATTGGGCCTCATTTACAAAACCTTTGAGTTGGCATAAATATTAAATCTTTCCAAATAGAAGACACATCTACAGTACGTATGCCTTCATGCTTGTTTACAAACACACATATATTTTGATCATACCAAAGAAATGATTCAGGTAAGAAAAAAATGATGAATGCCAAAATGTTTGTGGAAATGTTCTCTTGCGCTGGTTACGATCAAATCTGAGCGTACGCATTTTTGGTCAATGAGTATCTAGTTAATAAAAATTAAATAATTAGGAAACAATTTCAGAATTGCATAAGATGTAATAATTATTATGGCATGAAACGACCGGGTGTAAATAGGGACAGATTGATTATGCTTCAGTGGTGTACACACACATCAGCTCTAGTGGTCCTTGTGATGTGTGGGTGGCACAACAGGGGCTTGAGAGGCACAAATGTCAATTCTAATGGCCCTGTCACACTATTGTGTATCTTACTAGCGTATGCCAGCGTATGAAAAATATCACTCATACGCTGATATACGCTGACATACGCTAGGGGTACATTAGGCATATGTTGTATACATTTCAAGCACACGGTGGCATACGCTGGCATACGGCGAGGCACAAAAAGTTTTTTAAGCATGCTTAAAAATTTTGTGCGTATTCGGGCGTATGGTTTATACGCTAAGCATACGCTAGGCATACGCTGGCCATACGCTATTTTCAAGGGCTTTTTGTGCGTATGAAAATTATTTTATGAATTTACATACGCAACTCATACGTTTCTCTCATACGCAATAGTGTGACAGGGCCATAAATTGGAGGGAAAAAAATAGCTTTCTGGTGACTGGTGTGCAGCTTTCCTATTGTTAAGGGAATTAGGTCAATTGATCCCTTGCTAAAACTTGCTAATCTGCTTGTGTTTATTGCATTTATAGTAATTAAAGACTGATCACTTGGCCATTGCAAGGGAAGAGAGAACATAACACAATATGTCAGGTCCCACTTGTAAAAGAGATTTCGATGTCAATGGTTTTTGTTTCCTGCTAAAAATAAAGGATATATAAAAGAAACATAATACAATTTTACTAAATATTTTCACTTTCAGCACTCCATTTTAATCAGTCAATCATCCAGCAGCTTCCTAGCTTTGATGACACAAATAGCCTATTAAGAGATTTAATTGGGGCAATAAACAGTTGGGAATTTTGTATTGATCATGAGAACATCATTTAAAACCTTTAAAATAAAATACAACATACACATTCATGTTCTTCCATCCTCAAAACTTTGCATTGGATTACACTTCTGTGAATCATTATTCATAAAGCGGTGATGGGGCAGTTGACACAATAGATGCTAGAAAAAAGTGTGCAGTGTAGATGGCTATTATTATATTTTTTCCATGTTGTACACTGATGAAGATACAAAGGTACCTGGGCTGTCCCCACAGACAGTCCTTGCCTATATGATTAATCCGAATATAGAACAAAACATGTTTTTACTGGACAGATATAGAATATTTGCAGACAGAAAGAACCACAAAACCCTAAAATAAGTTGTTTAAAATGTACAGGAAATATTGAACCCTTGTTTCTTTTGCTGCAAATATGTTGGCTATAATTTCAGGATATCACCAGTTTTCACAGTGTTGTCATAATGGAACTGGCGCTACAATTTTTCATGCAGCATTTATTCCCACATAACCAAATAGCACAAATCTAGATGGCTTCCTGCAATTATTTGACACAGTAGAAGTCAATCTGAATATTTCTGCCAAACATATGGATTTAGAGTATACTAAATTTCTTTCCATTTCTGTATTTTTGTTATGTGGAATAGTTTTACACAGTTAATATCTGTTGATGTTGCATATATATATATATATAGCTTGCCAGTGCAGCACAATACAAATCTATTTTATTCTACTGTTCTAAAAATAGTTCAGCGAGCTTGAAATCAAGGTGTCAAAAACATAAATTTAAACCATCTACTCCCCTGGTATTGTTCACTGTTGTATTTCAGTAGGATTGTCAATCAACAGTATTATGTACTGTTATGTCATTTTGTCCAATTTTGGCTAAGTGGAATCACCTTTGTGCACATCACAGTACAATTCTAAAGCAGAACAATGTAATGCAATTGCAGGGCGAGTGTTGTATTAGTATATACTCAATAAATCAAGTCAGCAGCGTGAAATTGCAGTGGGTTGACAATGAGTGTCCGGTTTAAAATCCAGTCCTTTTCATTTATACCCTGTGTGTACTGTAATGTACAACCTTAACAAAACTGTTTTAGTGACTGAGTTTTTTTATTTCAGTTTCATCAACACCACTGCCGTGATCCACATTCATACAGTACCTTACAGCTAGAGATCAATTGGGTATAACAAACGTGTTTCAAGGTAATTAAGTATAAAGTAAAATGTTAATACAGAAGTGGACTGCAATGTGATTTTAAATGTTTTATGGAATAGCGATGCTTTAAATGCATACATTACTGTTACGGGAACTGATTGGAACCAATCACAGACACCAGAAGTAATAGGAATAGGCTTTATTTGTGGGTGACAAACACAGGTCAATGTCCTGAAAACAGTGTAATAGAGGGCAGGCAGAAACGTAGTCAAATCTAGGCAGGGGTCAATGTCCAGTGAACAGGGCAATGCAGGATGAGCAAAAGCGAAGTCCAGGAACAGGCAGGGGTCAGAACCGGCTGAATCCGTGAGAGCAGGAGATGAGGAGGGCAGAGGGTAAGAGCAGAGCTAGGACAGGGAAGGGCAGGAGGGCAGGCGCAGGGCTGGACAGGAACCGGCAGGACAGGGGCAGGCTGGACAGGCAGGAGAACATGAAGTGGACGGGTACACAGGACAGGAACTTGGAACAGAAAAGGAGCAGGCAGGAATCAAACGCTGGAAAGTCTGAGACAAGCATGAATGCAGGGCACAAGACGATCTGGCAGAGAACACAGAAACAGAGGAGACTAAATACCAAACTAATGAAGAAAAACCGAGGAACAGGTGAGACGAAACGAATGAGAAAACACAATTCAGGTGCGGGGAAGTAGAGACATAAAATGGAGGGAGGGAAGGATAACGCGGAACGGACTGCCAGATAGAAAATACATATAAACAGAACAACCAGACATAGACTAAGACGTGAAGGCACGAGACGTGACACATTACATTGTAGTGGTGCACCTATTTTTGAATTGAAGGTTGGCACAGCACCTCTGTTTTTGAGTCAAGTAAATGTGATAAAAAGATAAAGAACTTGTTCACTTATTTTCACAATTTATTAATTAAACTTCTAAACTGATCAGCAAAGAAACTGCTTCATGCCCAGGCATCGCTTGTCAAGTGATTTGCTCATAAACCTGTCTAACTAGTAATCATGTCACAGAATACAGAGCCACTGTATATTTAGGTGTGAATATAATATATTTAGTTCTCATTCAATTGCTGACTTTACCACTACTGAAAAAAAGAAAACAACTATTTGAATCTGAGTTGAATCAAATATTCTTACGCAGCGATATTGGCTTCTTACATTACAAAGTAAAGTTCTGTTAGAATGTTAGTACTTTTAAACTTAGCAAGGCCAGAGATTCCACTTTACATTAATGGACATAATTTGCTCAGCTACAAAAAAGTATGTATTTTTTGTTGAAACTAATAATGCAAGGATAAATTGCACATACTATGTACTGCCAAAATGTTTGAATGTGTTATAGCGTTATAGCGTTCCTTATGTTGTAACAGCAGACAAAACAGGCTCAAGCAAAGCGATGACTTCTGTGCACAGACATCACAAATCAATGTAAAGTCGGTATAATCCTGGCAAAAAAGTTTATCAAATATTTTCGGCAAGAAAAAAAATTGCACTGTGTTTGAGCTTTTGTTATTTTGTTTCAGTATACTTAGAGTAAAGAAAACAAACTTCTATGGGTTACTTTACAGAAGAGAGAGACCAGGATTATGCTTGTAGTCAAAGGGGTTCAAGAGCAGTAACCATTCCATTTTTGTGTTCCAAAAGCTTGGTGCTTCAGAGGGGGCTAAACATTTAGATTGAGTTATACGTTGAAATGTCAATGTATAATAGTTTATGGACCAAAGTAGTAATATGAGGTACAATGTATAACATTAATTTTATTCTCCATTTTTGCTTTAAAACTAGTGCCAATGAAATAGAGGATGTACAGATTTAAAGGAAGTTCTTCCATTGGGCTGAATTAGCAGAAAGAAACCCTGTTATGTTGAAGCACTGTCTTTTGCAGATTAAAACTAAAAGAGAAACATTTAGCGCCAGAAGGCTTTAATTCCGCCTGTTAAATTGGGACAACCATGGTAGCGATGATTTTTAAATTCTGGCTCTCAGAACAAGTGGGAAGTTATGTGAGGGAACATTAATGGAATAGGATGTTGACCATGTTTTTCTGTTACAATTAAATAATTGCATCATTCAATTTTGCATGCAAGTACATTGTGGAGTTGTGATATTGTGGTTGAAAAAAATTCTCTACAGCAAGGAAGGCCCAGCCACTATATGATTTGAGATTCTAGTTTTCAATTTAAACAGGATATATTGCATGCCAGGGCAAGCAAATGCTTTTGTTCTCATTTGGAATTATAATTCTATTTAAATTAGGTGCTGCCCATTAAATAATATTTTAAGCCAGCATACTTCCACAAAACTCTCTCCTTTTCTAAAAGCTAATCGAACATTCAGGTCATGTGCAGTAATGGTGGAAGGGCTGCCTTTTTAAAATGAGAGTAAAATTATGAAATATGATTGAATGGTCATTTATAGCAATGAATGTGTGTACATCATGCATTTGTGATATTGTCATTGTCACTGATATGTCAGTTCAGACTGGCACAGAAACCAACATGCTGTTGATACCATACTGTTCATGGTGATACCATACTGTTCATGGTGATTCCATACTGCTCATGGTGATACCATACTGTTCATGGTGATACCATACTGTTCATGGTGATACCATACTGCTCATGGTGATACCATACTGTTCATAGTGATACCATACTGTTCATGGTGATACCATACTGTTCATGGTGATTCCATACTGCTCATGGTGATACCATACTGTTCATGGTGATTCCATACTGTTCATGGTGATTCCATACGTTCTGACAGTTCTGTTGAAATCTCATCATTGAGTTGTTTCTTTGTCATTGATTTAAAATCATTGTCACACAGTCCTTTCTCTTCACACCAGTTAGTGAAGTACTGTAGTGCCCACCTGGTTTGTTCTCATTAGTTTCACTCAAATGTATGAGTATTGTTTTGAAGATTAGAGCATGATGGCCCCAATTCGTGTTACTATTAAAACTGTCATTAATACCATTGGTTGCTTACCATGCCATTATTTTTAGGTATAGAGATCTCATTAAAGGTGTGTAGTGATATCTTACATTGCAAGGTGAACATGTGTATAGAATCATGAATCATAGAAAAAAACGAATCATGAATCATAACCGTTACTGTATGAGCAATTTTAGATGGCATCAAACAGTGCTTGACCAATCAGCATCCAGGACCGTTATCAGTTTTATAACGTAGCACAATCATCTGCAGAAATGTTGCAGTTATTTACTAAAGTATCATGAATACACAATAATTATCTGTTCTCTTCAATTAATCGAAACACAACATTGCAAAAACTTTCTCAAATGTCTTATTTAAAGTTCATGACAAAGCACAGATTAAGTCTTAGTCCATTTTTAAGACCAAACATAGACTGATTGTTTACGACATACTGTTATGTAAAGTGCAGTCGATAAATATTTTGACAGTGACACAATTTTTGTTGTTTTGGCTCTACTCTAGCACATTGAATTTGAAATTAAACAATGAATATGAGGGCAAAGTGCATTAATTTAAGTGCCTTGTATGCGCAGGGTTAGTATTGCAGAGTGGTTAGGGGACGAGGCATGTCGGTGGCATGCAAATCAAGTTCAAATCCCTTGGTTTTATAACGTACAATAGAAATCAGACCACATATATTGAAGCAGAAACTCTCCACACTGTGTTTCAGGAGATCTAATTGGACTTTCAGACAGTGGAATAATGTGGCTATTAGTATTGCTGGTTTGAACACACAAAAGCTTGTGACATTGGGAAATTTTACATGGTTGACCTTTCTGTGAATAGTTACAGTATTGCACCATGTATTGTGTGTACAGTAGCTCTCGCCTCCTTTACAAACGTGTGGCCCCAATACCAAGCAGCTGTGCTGAATCACCTTGGTGACAGAATCAATTTCAGCATATAGCAACAGTAGAAAAGTCATGGAAAGCACTATTCAGTGTTTTCTTGTTAGTAGATTGGGAAATAGGGGACAGCTGATCAAAATCATTGCATCTGGTTTTGTGTTGAGATATCTAATGCATATATTTGTTTAATGTACAACCCTGTGTATGATAAAACGGGGAGTGATGCAAGTATAAAATATGGTCAGAGTAAAAATGATATATTTCACAACACTCTGTATTTTATATGCAGCATACCTCTGTCCCGTCAGAATTTATTAGTTTTCAATGAGGTGGTTGTTTGTATTGCAAAGAACATAAACCCACTGAAGAAAATCAATTTGTTGTAAACGCATTGTATATTTTCAGCAAACCCCACTGTCTATTATGATTCATGAGCTGGTACTGTCTCAAAGAGCTGGAGTGAAGGAAGGGGAAAATGAGGAATAAATCACCCTTATAATTCTTCTTTACTGCCATTTATAAAAATGCATGTCAGAGAAGGCCAGCCACGAATGGGAGTCTTATGAAGTCAAGGTTATATAAAGGTATGAGTTGAGATTTCCCGCAAACTTGAATCCAAATATTATGAGTCAAGATTTATTCATGTGGAGTGCAATATTTAAACACAGAATTGACAGGAAATTATACTCCACTAGCATATAACTCACCCAGCTGTGTGTCTTAAGGCTGATTTATTCAGAATCCTTCAAAAGCATCAAACAGACACATTTATCTTACAAAATAATCACAATAGATAAAATGTTGTTATTTGGAGAACAACTCACCGGATTAACATGTATTTTGCCTATGCCCATAATCAAACTGTGTGGTTCTTCTGTAGGGGTAATACATTTTATGTAGCCTGCATTATTGACCCTATTATGTTCAGGGTCAATTTTAACCAATGTAATGTATGACTTTTCCTAATTTGGTTGCAAGTGATTCCAATGTAAACTCGCAATAAACATAATGCTATACTTTCAAAAGTCCTCTACCAATTCTGTATACAAATGTGTTGTGAGGGGTAGCTGTATAAAATGTAAGAAAATATACAACCTTTTTTGTTTTTTATCTATGATTTTTGTGGTGATGGAACTTTCCCATACAGGCGTTAAACTTAACAAACTTTCGCTGACCCCAGGCTCTAAATTGAGATGTTTCATCACAGATTTTTAATATTTAGAGATAAAAGAGTAGTTAATTTGAAGACACACAAAAGGTGATGCAGAAAGTGTCAGATATTTCTATCACAATACTTTTGTGTCAATTTAAACCTTTGGGGTCAATTTGACCTCACACATAAAAGGTGTCATAAAATGTCAACATAATATGAGGGTTATGTAGCACCACCTTTTTTGACCACAAGCCCGAAAATAAAATGGTTATTCTTTTTGAACCCTTTACAGGCATAATCCTGGTCTTTTCTGTAAGGCACACAAACATGCTATTATAGCAGCAGATGTACTTCTTGAGACTCGGCTACTCTGTATTTGTTCAGTGCAATGACATGGGAAATGGCTTTTGCCTACTTGTTTACACACATTACTCGTTTCGAATTTATAAGACTGATTTCTCATTCAGAGCAGTCTTTATAACCAGCTGTGTTCTACCCTCGGCTTTGTATAGGCATGCTATTTGTTTGCATTAACCCCAATAATAGATCTTACTCAATAAATAGTCTATGAAAAAGTGGCTCTTAAAATGGTGATGTGATTATTTGGTGATATTTATGGTCCACCTGATTCCGTAAAATTCATGTAGTGTCGTCATGCAGTAGAATTGGTTGTTAATCACCACAGTTTACTGAATACAAACAATTCACTGTGTTTCTAAGCTTTTCATTTAGAGCTTATGTTGAATCATTAAAAATGAATGATCATGAAATATTTGGATTTGTGGTGTCACATTCAACCCTTGAGTAGCCGCTGCTGTTATTATTTTGTGTAGTGGTTCGTGGCTGTTTTGTTTTCTTTTTTTTTGCGGCTCTCGTCCTGCTTTCCCGATTGTGAATCAATCTGATTGTTTCCACCTTCCGTGTCGTGGTTTGCCGTCCTTATTATGGTTTTCACCTGTACTTCTACCTGCAGGGTACTTAAGTTTCTCACTTCTGCTTCTCCAGTGCTTGATTGTCTTTTGCCCTCTGGAGGTGTAAGAAATGCAAGATGATAGCAGGGTCAGATGTTCCAATGTACTGTGTACACTGTGCGTAGCAAAGGCTCACACTAACCTGCCTTAATTTGTGAAATTCTGTTGTGACCTCGTAATGTACCTATCTATAACTACAATGTGAAACAACTACCTAGCTAGCTATAAAAACGTCTTTAGCTATCATTTCAGAGCTAGCTAACACACTTGCTAACTAGCATACATTTTGTATCATTTTAAAGTTATATACTAGTACACGTGTCCCCATGAAGCACCAGACATTACTTTTTTGACTCTTCAGTTACCCAGCTGAGCACCATAGGCGTTGCATTGTAGCAACACAGCAGAACAGCCTCCTTCCTTTGGTGAATCTTTGGTTCAATGTGTATCACTCTATAGGACTTATCGGACAGTTGACACTGGCATTGTCAAAATTACATTCCATATTGTGGGCACTACACTGTATCAAGTTTCTATCTAGTTTCTAGACATTCCCCGGTACACTATATTTGGGACAATGGCTTGACATACGGTCACAAATTGTTCAAAACAATGGAACACTTTTACCTTTAAATACTCATGTACTTAAATACATGTTTTATGTGACCAGTTTACTACACCTACTTCCTGTTTGTACTTCTTAGCTATTCCAATTAAGCTGGGTCAAAATGATTTTTATAGGTGGATTATTTTTTTAAATTTAACCCTGGTGTACCTCTGACTGGTGTACCATAATTAACAAATGCTATCATGAGACAAACACAGCCAGCTATCTCATTGTGATAATGGGTCTTCTTCATTCACTCAAGCTATGAATAATAGACGTTCAAAGCAGTGATAACAAATTCCAGGGTTTGACAGTCACTGTTTGGCAACACACAATGCTGTCTCTGTCCTGTAGATGATTGTCCCTCCTCTAAGACTGGGCCTTACTTTAACCTCATTCCTTCCTGCTATAGTTAACAAGGTTTGGAAGTCAATTAAGAACATTAATGTAAAATGGGACTTATGCAAAACAGTAAGTTTGACACTCAATTGAATAAATGGCAATTTGGAATAAACTGAATAAATGCAAAATGGAATAAACTTGGAAATTTTAAATGGTACACACACACATATACAGTGCCCTCCACAATTATTGGTACCCCTGGTAAAGATGAGTAAAAGGGTTATAAAGAATTCACCTTTTGGTGAATTAGCTTAATCTCACACTGAATTTTTTTTTAAAAATCCAACCTTTAATTGAATTGTACATTTATTCTGATAACTTTTTTTAACAAAACCACGTGTGCCACAATTATTGGCGCTGTCAGGCCAAATAGTGTCCAGCTGCCAAAATGTGTCCAGGGAACGTCATCGGAATGCTTGGAATGTAGTTGCTATACCAACATGACGCGCTAGCATTGTGACAAGCTCGCACTTGCGAGAGGAAGCGTGGGTCGCAATCGCAACATCATCGCAATGCCTTCGCGCAATTCAGTCTGATATTCAGGCTAAAAACAAACAATTTTAGGAGAAAGTCAACATAGCAGCTAGCTAGACCAGCTGGCTACCACATTGTTAGCAACAGCTAACGTGATGGGCTGTTATCTGTGAAATAAACTCCTTAGTACCCACAGGAGTCATAAACACTGTCAGTGCCGTTAGCTAGCTAGCGTTAGCTAGCATACCATCGTTAGATTATGTTAGATTTATTTTGAAGTAGCTAGATTAGTCTTTTACTGAAACTAACTAGCTAGCAAACACACGAAGGCTATTCAGGAATGCTAGCTCGTCATGTTGGTCTAAATCTAACATAATCTAACGTTGGTATGCTAGCTAACCTTGTTGGCTTGCTAGCTAACAATGGGTAACCCTGTTGGCATGCTAGCTTACGCTGTTAGCATGCTAACGTAAACGTTAACTAACATTGGCATGCTAGCTAACGGCACCGACAGTGTTTATGACTCCTGTGGGTAGAAGGAGTTTATTTCACAGATAACAGCCCATAACGTTAGCTGTTGCTAACAAGGTGGTAGCCAGCTGGTCGAGCTAGCTGCTATGTTGACTTTCTCCTAAAATTGTTTGTTTTTAGCCTGAATATCAGACTGAATTGCGCGAAGGCATTGCGATGACATTGCGATTGCGACCAGGTCTCCCACACTTCCTCTCGCAAATGCAAGCTTGTCACAATGCTAGCACGTCATGTTGGTATAGCAACTACATTCCAAGCATTCCGATGACGTGCCCGGACACATTTTGGCAGCCGGACACTATTTGGCCTGACAGCACCCCTAGAAATCTTTATGAACAAAATGTAACTGAAGCATTTTTTCCATTTATATTTTACTTTTTAAAGTTGAGTGTTTAGGAACTTTCAAGCAGTGATCCATGACTTTCTGTTTCACTGGGGTATAAATATGAGGTGACACAGAGGCCATATTCCCTTATTCATACATCAACATGGAAAAGATAAGAGAACACACAAATTAAATGAGGGAAAAGTGTGTTGAGATTCATAAGTCAGGGAATAGCTATAAAAAAATTGCTACTCACCTGAAAATGCCCATATCTACCGTTAGGGCGATATTTAAAAAGTTTAAAGCAACTGGAACTGTTACAAACTTGCCTGGAAGAGGACCCACGTTTATTTTGCCCCCATGCACAGTGAGGAGGGATGGTAAGAGAGGCAAAATCCCCAAGGATCACTGTTCGAGAATTGCAGAGGAAAGTAGCATCTTGGGGTCATCAAGTCTCCAAAACTACCATTAGATGTCACTTCCGTGTCAACAAATTATTTGGAAGGCATGCCAGAAAAAAGCCTTTCCTGTCATTTCACCACAAGCGTAAGAGCCTGGAGTTTGCTAAGTGCTACTGGAACTTTGACTGGAACCATGGAGGTTCCGTGATGTTGTGGGGTTGTTTTTCCTTCAAAGGCCCTGGAAATCTTGTTAGGGTACATGGCATCATGAACTTCATGAAATACCAGGACATTTTAAATCTGAATCTGGCTGCCTCTGCCAGGAAAATAAAACTGGGTCGTTGTTGGATCTTCCAGCAGGACAATGATCCAAAACATACGTCCAAATCAACACAAAAATGTTTAACTGAACACAAAATAAAGCTTCTGCCATGGCCACCTCAGTCCCCTGACCTAAACCCCATTGAACACCTGTGGGCTGAGCTGAAGAGGAGAGTGCACAAGAGAGGACCTAGGACTTGGTCCTTGATCTGGAGAGATGCTGTAAAGAGGAATGGTCTCAGATTCCTTGCTCTGTATTCTCCAACCTTATTAGATGTTACAGGAGAAGACTCAGTACAGTTTTATTAGCAAAGGGAGGTTGTACAAAGTATTAAATGCCAATAATTGTGGCACACATGGTTTTGTTAAAAATAATTATTTCTTGATGAGGGATTTTTTTTTCTCAGAATAAATTTACTTCAATTAAAGGTTGGATTGTTATAATTTTGTCAGTGTGAGATTAAACCAATTCACCAAAAGGTGAATTTTGTATAATCCTTTTTACTCATCTTTACCAGGGGTACCAATAATTGTGAAGGGCACTGTATATATTTATACTATAACCTCTCTACATTTGAATGGACCTTTATGGGAATTGGGGGGGGGGCTAGATTCAACTGTAAATTGGAACACATAGTTGGCTAAAGGGCTGTAAGTCATCAAGGGTCTGAGGTATTACACGAGCCTCAAACCATCACTCTGCTGCCAGATATGCAGTAGATGTGGGTGGATCATAAGGGTTTCTTCTCCTGACTTATTTTTCTATAGAGTTCAATAAGAAATGGAGTCAGGAGAAACAATGGGGCAATACTTGGTCAGTATCTGGATGTGAGACAGTGAGGGGAATCAAGGTCATCAGGAAATTATGTGAGTGGTCTAAGGGGAGGCACTCTTCCCTCTCAAGTGTTTACCTAAATTGACTTTGTAATGTTATCTTGTGGCAATGTTGGAAATTAAATGTGCATCAATCCAGCATTTATTGTCTCCTATTCAACAGCTGAGAGTTAAATGCAGTTGTTCAGATTTCACACTGATGGAAAACAATTACTGTAATGGGGTAGCGATGAGTATCCCTCGATCTTTCTGATATCCTCAGTCAGAAACTCCTCCCTGCTGGCTAGCTACACTGAGGCCAATAGCCCAAGGGCTTGATTTACTATGGCCTTTAGCTTGTGCAAAACCTTTTACTAATGACACAATCAATGATTGGTGCAAAACAAATACCATGACCAATCATTGGTCATTACATTACATTACTGGAATTTAGCAGATGCTCTTATCCAGAGCGACTTACACAACTTTATAGCATTTATGTATTCATTTTATAAATTTTTTTTTTTACATAGTATCCATTTAAACAGCTGGTTATATACTGAAGCAATTCAGGTTAAGCACCTTGCTCAAGGTTCACCTTGGGTTACAAGCCCAGTTCCTATCCATTATACTATACTGCCGTCATGTTATTGGTTTTGTGTGTGGTAAAAGGTTTTGCACACGCAAAACCAATAATATGACCAATGATTGGTCATGGTATTTGTTTTGCACCAATCATTGGTTGTGTTATTAGTTTAGCGTGTGCTCAAAGGTTTTGCACACGTTAAAAGGTCTTTGTAAATCAGGCCCTAATGTTTTCAGAGTTTGGTATATGGATGCTATATGTCACTATGCAATTATACGATTATATGTCTTATAATAGAAGCTTCTCTCTGAGGTCAATAAATCACACTGTGCTCATTTAGCCTTACCACCTGCCTGCCAGCAGTGCTTGGGTTATAATGTATTTTATAACAGGCCAATTACTAATTAAAATGACTGTTTATAATATGTGCAAATACGTAGTTAATGTGTATCATTTAGCTGGGCATCTCAAGTAAAGGTGTGCATACACTGGGAAGCTATTCCAAAGCTATTTATTTGGCCGTGTCTGAATACGACCCCTACACATACTGTATTTGAGTCCACTTTGTCAAAAAGCTTTTGAGTGGGCGACTTTTTCTCACAAAAAAATACCAGGATGAACCCCTTATTTCCGGGGTTTTGTTGAGGGAATTCAGGAGCACACTCATCTGCAGAACGGTTCACTCATCTGAAAATTTCAGTAAGTAACCTGAAAGTAAAAGCGTTTTTATTTTTGTTAATTCTTATTCTCATTCATAATCTACACTTTGTAACAATCGTCATATGATAACTGATTGATATTCTCAATAAAAAAATAAAAAAATATTACGAACATTTGGAAATCACTAGTTTGGAAAGAGTTTTGCGGGATTTTTTTCGCACACTGCTTGCAAAGTGAGGGGACAGGGCACATAGGGACTGGGGTCTGAGTGGACAGGGTACAGGGGTCGTGTTCGGTCATGACCCTGGTCTCCTTGGGCAAGGTATGTGTTTTTATCACTTCAATATGGGTTGCAAGGTTGCATGTTGTCATCATTGATGGACAATGGATAGACAGTGTTTGGGTCATAATCGCTTTGACAGAGAGACAATTTTGTAGCCTACTTGTGTGAGCACAGCTGCTCCAAAATTATTAGGAAGCGCAAAGTAACTCCCCGTAGTGTAGATCTACCAGTGCTCCAGATTAAAATCTCTCTCCTTCCTGGTCACATCCAAATAAATCTTTGAACAGTGGTCGCAAGGAATGGGCTATTATTAAGTATATGGGACTTCAACTGGTTAAGTTGAAGACGTCGCATATAGGCTATTATGTTACCGTGCATTACTATATTAGGCAGGCTAATGTCATGGTTATTGGCAGCCTTGGTTATTTCTGCGGTCGTTATTTGGCATTGACGGTGCTTTATCAGATTTTTTCCGTCTCCGTACCAGTGTTTGGATCTCGTCCGGCGAGATGCTCTACCTCTAGTCTAGCATAGATTATTGTCTCTGGAACTCTACTGGAGGGATGGAACACCATTCTTCCCAATTACATTCCCTCATTTGGTGTTTTGATGACGTCGGTCCAAAATCTTCCATAGGTGTTCAATTGGGTTGAGATCTGGTGACTGCGAAGGCCAGAGCAGAAGATTCACATAATTTTCATACTCATCAAACCATTCAGTGACCCCTCGTGCCCTGTGGATGGGAGCATTCTCATCCTGGAAAAGAGCACTCCCATCAGGATAGAAACATTTCATCATAGGATAAAGGTGATCACTCAGAATAACATTGTATTGATTTGCAGTGACCCTTCCCTCTAAGGGGATAAGTGGACCCAAACCATGCCAGAAAAATACCCCCCGAACCATAACAGAGCCACCGGAGCCTCTCACTGTAGGAGTTTTTTCTTTAATTCGTCACCTGTCTGTATAATGTAATATCTTTTAATCTGCATGCATTACTATTCTAGATCATCCTATAAGGCATTCTGAGATTTTGGGATGCATTCGTTTCATGCTTTATTTGTGTCATGTCTTGGATCATTAATTTTGTGTTATCTTTCCTCTTGATTTTTCAGCTAATGCCCATTAGGTTAGCTCAGTTTGTGATCGACATTTATAGTGTTCTGAATTGCCTGGCATTTCCTGTGCCTTAGTATCAGATTTACTTTAAAGAGGAGTAACAGTAACACCTTATTCCCCGGCCATCATCGTTATTTGTGCTTTAGGAGTCATATTTTGGGACTTTATTGTTGTAAAGATTCAAAACCCAGTCACTGGAAACTGGAACATGTTGACCATCTAAACTTTAAAGTGAGACTTGGTTGTTATAAACCTGAAATTGGTCCCCTAAGCTGTTTAACTTTGTGGGGTAAAGCTGTCCAGAGGAGTTCAATGCCATAAGAGTATAAAGGCAGATAGTAGTACCGTAGCTCCCTATGTCAACAATGGCGATTATGACCCAATGTTTTGTGCTCTGACCCACTAGTGGTGTAGCTACAATATATCCACTCCAATTCTGAGATTTGGAGTCATACAGTTCTGGGAGCAGAACTGAGACTGTTTGAAGCTGGTAGTTATAAGGTTTTCAAATTACATTTGGCATTTAGCAGATGCTCTTATTCAGAGAAACTTACACAGATTACATTTTATGTACAATCCATTTATACAGCTGGATATTTACTGAAGCATTACAAATTAAGTACCTTGCTTCAGGGTACAAACAAACCCACAACCATTGAGTTACAAGCCCAGTTTCCTCTATATTATTTGATGCTACTATACTGTTTTATGTCTGGACCAATTGATCTATTTGGAAATCAAACTCAGCTTACAAAAAGGTCTTGACCCAGTCTAATTGTCTCAGTTGGAAGAGGCAGTGGAACTACAAACATAACCGCAAACACCCAACCATATTTCCACTTCTTCTCAGTTTAAGTCAGGTAGTCTGTAAAATGTGTAGTTCTTTATGACTAACTGTCAAAAAGACTGATTTTCTTCACACCAGCAAGGACATATTTTAAAGATGTGTCACTGTGCTGTTCGCAGATATTACTAAGGGACTTTGCCCAGGGATCAGTGTCAGTCGGTGGTACCACAGTGATGGGGCTTGTGGTCTAGGCCTTTTCCCCATTATCAGGTTTTATTCCTGCACTCTTGTACTGGCAGTTCATTTATTTATTTATTTCCTTCTGATTTACAGGGTTCGGCAAGCTGCTTTGCGTCTCCACCACACTGCACTCAAGTTTATGAGGGTTAGACTGTAGGTTGAGCCTCTCAGCTGCAAAAGGAAAGATAGAACCTAAAGCTACCTCTTTGGTTTTTGAATCAATGGTCTCATGACACTGAGCACTCCCTAATAATTCTTTATGTGCTCTGAACAGCATGGGTCAAATTTCTAGTTAATGACTGAGTTTCCCAGTAAATGTAAATCTGCTGGTTAAATTAAAACAAATTGCTGTTATTTATTAAACTCATACAGAATACAGGATAAAGAGAAAGATTGGACCGAAAAGATTAAACCAATCTGTTAAAGTCAATGAAACAAGGTTTTGATTTGTGGTAAACCTGTCACAAAATTCTGCATTAAACGTAGAAAGTAGACAAAATAATTATTCTAACTTTATAGACACACATATACTGCAAGTAATCATGGAAATGACTCATTACTTTATACAGATCCATTTAAGATGCACACCACCATCAATGGGGTCAATGTCCATGAGGTTCCTTTTCCTTATTGGCATGGAATATAGATGAGCAGGTGATATTTTCTTAGATTTTTGTTACCTTGTTCAAGTTCAAGGGGAAGAGGGATGCCATTGATATCAGAAGCATGCCTGAGCATGGGTAAGGGAAAGTGGCTACTTTGGGGAGTTTTCAGGTATACGTCATAGCAGGCTTTGGGATTATTTATGGTCTCCAGCTGTTTTATATTTACTACTGATTTTAAATGTACAACTTGTACAACACTGAGTTATGAGGACAATGTTTCCCAATAATGACTACCTGTGACCAAATCTGGTTGGCTAAATGTAAGGATAAACAAATTCATTGGCTCAAATGAACTGAGAAAACAGATGTTTGTCTGTTTAAAGGTAGGCAATGTCTTTTAGTAACCCCGGAGTCCTTGCTGCCAACTAGCTAATTATATTTAACATAGATCAGTGTAAAGAAATTTAAAGCCTGTTCATGTGTTGCTGTACTGCATTCACAACTGCTAACAATAGCTGCTATCTGTAGCTACTGTATTTATCTTAGAGTTGATTATCACATAGAGCAGAAAATTCTGGCCTGGTTTGTTTAGTTTTGTAGAATTGGCATTGTGGTTGCATTCTCAAATTGATGCCTCATATGAACTAACTACAGTATGTAGTTGGTAAGCAAGGATAAACAGCTTTGTTTATGGTTATTCTGTAGTAGAGTCCCTTGATAGAGAGAGTAGCGACAACTCACGATTTGACGCCATTTTGAGTCCATTCAGTGCAGAGCCGCCGTATGGCGCTAGTGCATTGAACCGTGTATTCCATTATGTTCTCTATGTATGAGAGATGGGAATGGTCTTTTCCATGTTGATAATGAACAAATTATATGAAGATGACAAAATAGAAGATTTATGACAACTAAGAGCCATATGATAAAGAAGAAAATCACAGAGCTGGTTGTGATTTAACAGTCACAGACATTTAGAACCATGACAAAGAAGGAATTAACTAGACAGGTACTCGAAATGAACCTGCGAATTACAAATAGGAACACGTTGGATAGTGGTGCAATGTGATATTTTTTTCATGCTAAACTAGATGCCGTGCATGCCAAAGGGGGAAAATAAATCTTTGGTATAACTCGGGATGTTCCTAACGACTAATTTCCCTGACGGTTAAACGGAAATTTAAACTTAGACTAGTCGACGAAAAAATATTGCGTATATTATAAGAGCCATTTGAAACCGTTAATCACATACTTCAATAACCAAATCGTATTTTAAATGCGGCTGAAATGTGTGGCACTTTGCGACTTGCATTATGAACATTGCACATTATCCAACAAAACATGACAACAACTCACTAAATATAAGTTAACAAATAACATTTATTGAAAACAATATTCAACGTAACAAAACATTTTTAGGAAACGTGCCTGATTATTACAACGGCATTTTCATTGGGTGAACGCGATCGCATAGCAAATACAGTAAAAAATTATAATCGGTCATCAGAAAAACTACCAATAATAGGCCCACAAAAAAATAACAATTAGGCCTACTGATCGACTTGACATTAGATTAGTTTTATTGGCCTATTCAACAACGCGATAGGCCTACTTACTCTTTCCATCTCGCTTGTTTAACTTGCAGGGCGAACAGGCTAATTTTGTTTTTTTCCTTCGTTTAAATTTTTTTAAAATTTCGTTTAATCGGGCGTTGTTAACATTAGTAACGGATGCTCGTTTTTTTTTTATAAAGCAACATTTGACCAGGAAAACATGACATTTCAGTGCAAATTATGTCAATATGTAATTTAAATGTGTACATTAATGAAAATAATGTTTAACCGACTAGTATTTCTGGTGCCGACTAGCGAGGGTAGCAACAGTCGACTAAACGCGCACATCCCTAGGTATAACCTACTCTTAAAAGCTAGGGTTTATTTCTTTATTTCTTTATTGCACTGGTTTCCATTGGGGCCCTGCATTCATTTAAATACTACATACGTACTGTACTACATGCAATTAAAAATAAAAACCAAATTTAAATTTAACAAACACTCAAGCCGTCAAGGCATTACAAATATGTCCATAATTTTCTTAATTACGCATGGAAAGGTAGAGGGTGTTTTCTCTGGTCTTAAACCATACTCCATAATAATGACATCACAAAAGTACAAATATGTGCATGTTAATTCAATACGCATATGGGACCATTACCACTGACCTGGCAGAGAACTGAGGAAGAAGTTGCTTTCCATCCAACACGACTGACTCTGTTCTCCCAGATTTCCCGTCTTTTTGCATCTGATGGAAATCTATATACCTTGAATCCCTTCTCCGTTCTATTTGTGCACCCACAAGCGCTACAACCTGTCATTTTGTCGTAAAATCGATATGCGTCCGATCCCGATCCTGTCCGCGATGGACTCAAAATGGCTCCACGCAATCACGTGACTAGATTTTTTCGGACCCTCTATGTCGCTACTCTCTCTATCAAGGGACTCTATTCTGTAGTAACCAAGTTAGTGGTTTTATATGACATTGCTGTTCATTCAGCTGTTTAATCAGTGCTCTTCATTATACATTACAAACATTTAGCAGACGCTCTTATCCAGAAAACTAAAAAAAAAAAAATATATCCATTTATACAGCTGGATATATACTGAAGCAATTCAGGTTAAGTACCTTGCTCAAGGGTACAACGGCAGTGTCCTACCTGGGAATCGAACCTGCAACCTACACTGCCGCTTCACTTATGTGTTTCATGGTCAAACAATGCAGTCTGTGATCAATGTCATTATATGTGCTCCATTTGTGTGTGTGTGTGTGTGTGTGTGTGTGTGTGTGTGTGTGTGTGTGTGTGTGTGTGAGTGTGTGTGTGTGTGTGTGTGTGTGTGTGTGTGTGTGTGTGTATTGAAAAGGGCATTCTAGAAAAATGTCTAGAGTAGATGCTCAAGGTAAAACCATGATGATTTTAAAATCATAATGATCTTGTAATATTTACTGCCAGTTTTATATATACCATTTCCCCCCAGTTATGTCTAAAGATTTTCAAATGTATGGACATATTTTTAAGCAAGTATGGCTAGGCAAGATGTATCATTTATCAGAAATAGTAGCTTATGAGCACTACTGAACTTACCATATATTTTATGTGCATTGTTTATTTTACACTCTCATCCTATCTAGGGCAGATAGAAGGCTTGGAGGACTATGATCAAGCACAATACAATTTATCTCATAATATGTTCACCTTAACCTAAATTTTCCTTTGAATGAGCCCCTACATTCTTACAGGCAGGTAGGCCCGTCAATTCACTAAATGGATGGTCCTGGTTTTTGGGGCTTGGTCGGACACTTATAAAAGGTGTCAAACCAAGTGCACTGTAAAAAAAAATCTGCCTCTCCAACATAAAAATATCTAGTGACCCGTTGCACCTAAATTTTTTAGTTGGCCCAACTTAAGTTAAGGAAACCATTTTTTTTAAGTTGTGCTGATTACCCCTGCATGTAGACTGAACATAGACTATTGAATTGACACAACATTCTATTTCATGTTGACTAAACAGCTAGTTGGGCCAACAAGCAGACTCAAATTGAAATATAATGTATTAATTCAACATTTCATGTTGGTCTAAAAGTCTATTTTTCACTATTTCAAATGAATTACACACTTCGCTCTGATAAAGTACATTTCTTTTATTTAAATCTGTATGAACTAGCCTGTTAGGCTCATGTGCAACATTGCACAAGTATACAATCAGTGACCTAGAAACAAGAACTGTACATCACAGGGTTGCTTTTTTAACTGTACAACTGTTCAACTGTGGATCAAAACAATTCTATTGGAAACATTTCTGCTTTAAAAAAATAAAAAAAATAAAAAAAAACATTCTGATATTTCTCAGGGGATGACTGCTTTACAAATCAAATACTTATTACCTTAATACCTTAATACCTAATGAACTGCAGTGTGAAAAAGAAGTAAGCAGCAAGATTGGCTGCGGACACAAACACGGCTCCCCACATTATTATCATGTTTTTAACAAACACACAATCATCCTCTTAATGCCTTCTATGTAAAATGGGTTCAAAATAATAATTATTATCACTTCTGGTAATTACTTCATTACCAGAGCAGTTACAAAAATTCAACAACAAAAAAGTCACTGGCATTTAAACACACATTTGCATGAAACCTTTGATACCACAAACCTCAATGAATAGCAATTAACACTTAATGTCCATTAAACCTGTAATAACTTGTTCTTCAAGGACTGTGTCCTTGCGGTGCAGTCCTTTCCCAGGTTTAAGATTATCTTCTGGACTGCCTCGAACGTGTACCTCAAGTCCTTGGGGTACTCAATATTAAGAGCATAGAGCAGACCAAAAAGGATCATGAAGGCATTTGTGAAGTCTCCCAGATTGTCCATGACGACTTCCTCTTCCAGTACTACAGCCACATTGACCACTGTGGGATATGGTTCGGAGTTGGTAGAGCTGTCAGTCACTTCCAGGATCCCCATTTGCATGCCCTTTGTCTTTGGCCCCAGTGCCTCAGTATCCTGTGAAACACAAATTATACACTTAGTGTCAGACTGACAGCAAAATGTCTCATGCAATCATTCCTGCTTCTCAAAGTTATTAAAATGAATTACCTTGACTGTCTTGGAAATTAAAGCTGGCTCTCTCAAGTACAGGGGAAGACCACGAAGAACAGTGGACCTTCTATGTGTAGTTAAATCTGTGGTCTGCCAAAAAGACATTAAGGTCATTAATAAGGCATCATCAAGTCACCTTATTCACAAAGAGGTTATACACATCTACACTACCATGCAACAGTTCAGGATCACCACTCCTTTCACCATTGGGCTTCATTACAACCAGCTTTGTGAAATAGCTACCTGGAATGCTTTAAGATAACAATGTGCGATAGAAAATCATCTTACAGGTGCTCAGTATACATTTAGTATGCAGATTCCCTTAAGACTATTGGACGGCATTACCAGAGTCTACTTAAGTTTGATACTGACTGTGGTTTTCTAACAGTACTAAAAGAGACCCCAAACATGCTGTGCACTTGTTGGCTGTTTTTTGTTCAGTCATAATGACCTAAAGCATGTCAGACTTTCCTGAGGCTGGTCGAACTAAACACCAATGGTGAAATTAGTAGATTTTGCACAGGAGTGTATGTAGGTGCTGTCAAACGGAGCTATATGATAGGAGAAAATGTATGCACAGCAGCTTAATACTACACAAAAATCTTTCTGTGCAATGCATACATGTTGATTACAAGGTCATCTGGGAAGTTGACTCCTTTGACCTGTGACATTTGTTATCCATACTATCTTATGCAAACAATAGAATGGCATCAGTCTCACAGAGGTTCCAGGTACACACCATGTATAATCTACAATACATTTGACATCCCACAAACAAGAAATAAACTAGGGATGCACCGAAAATTCGGCCACCGAAAATTTTCGGCCGAAAATGGCCCAAAAGTGCATTTTCGGTTTTCGGCCGAAAGACCTAAATCACCGAAACAACACGGCCGAAACAGAATTTTATTTTATTTTTTAATTTTAATTTTTTAAATTTTTTTTTTAATTAAACAGAATTGTAATGACGCAAACAAAAAGCGCAGCCAGCACACGGTTATCTGGATAAGAGCCAGCATGTCGGCGGTGTGGAGTTATTTCAATATCTCGGAGAAAGACCCACGGATAGCGATTTGCAAAAAATGCAGTGCTGAAATTTCAAGAGGGGGTGCATCTGCAAAGAGTTTCTCCACGTCGGGTGACTTAAATGCACTTTGTGTTTTTATGAGAGAACATATTTAATTTTACAATCTTTCAGCAGGCCAGTCAGTTATAGGCCTGTACATTATTATTTAATGTACACATGAGCGGGGTCAAGTTAAACATTTTGTTTTGAATTTTAATTTATATTGTGCATTGCTGTAATGTCAGTGCTAAATAAATATTTTCATACTTTTGTAATTGATTTATTCTTGAATTGCAATGCTTTGATTTTAGTGAGGTTAGTACACAGTCATAGCCATAAATGCAATGGTTCTATGACAATCATTTCTTTCGGTGTTTCGGTTTTCGGTTTTCGGCCTTGGTTTCTCATTTTTGGTTTTCGGTTTCGGCCAAGAATTTTCATTTCGGTGCATCCCTAAAATAAACCATCATCTCTGAACTCCATTTAAAGGCCACATGCTACGGGGCCTTACAGCGCAGACCCCCTCCCTACACCTCACAAAAACAACTTTTTTTGAAAGGTCTGCCCCTGCTGAAAATTCTTTTTAATGTTAACATTGAACCTTTTGGGTTGCACTACGATAGCCCCATGAATAGATTTACATTTAAAATCAATGCATTTCAATACATTGGAAATGCATTATAGGAACATGACTGTCCATGACATAGGGGAAGGTGTGACCTGTCTTTGCATGTATTTATCACATCTACAGGACATAAGCTTTCAGAAAATGTATGGTTTGAGGTTTAATTGGCTTTTCCTGAATAATATAGAGCAAAATGTATAGTCTTTCTACTGGATTTGCCTGATGAAGTAGGTGAAAAGTCTACATTTTGGTCTCTATTATTTAGGGAAAGCTAATTACATCACTCAAACCATACATTTTCTGAAAGCTTGTGTCCTCTAGATATAATTGAACATGCAAAGACTGGTCACTAGTGATGTGCAGTTCGCGAACGAATCGGTATTATGAGTCGACTCTTTATGCTGAGTCGTCTGAGTCGACTCGCCAGTTCGAGGGAATCGTGCTAACCCACGGCTCTCGACTCTCGGCTCTGGCTCTTGGCTCTCGGCTCTTAGCTCCGGCTCTGACTCTGCCTGCTTTCTACTACAGCCGGGAGACACTCCCCCGAGCAGAGCCGGTTTTTGGCATAGGCAGTATAGGCAAATGCTAAGGGCGCCACCACCCAGAGGGGGCGCAACAAATGGGAGAAAAAAAGTTTCGCTTTTTAAATTGTTTTTAATAATTTTAATAATTTTTGACTAATACTACAAGTTAACACTGTTATTTCGAAATATTAAATAACCCCACAACAACCAGCGTAGCTCTATAGCATAGCCTATTAAATAAAAATACCTAATGCCTAATTCATGAGTGTCTTAGTCTCCCCCCCCCCCCCCAGTCCCCACTACATTGGACTATTCCATGATGAGCCGTCTGCGGAAATGATTCAGTAGCCAATTCGTGTTTCAGATCGGCGCGATTATTAAAAAGTGAAAATGAAGCGAAGCTACCCAAGCGGTGCTGAGAAAAGGAGGAAAGTAAAAAGTTTGTGGCAAAACTACCAAAGCTAACTACATTTTTCACGGCGGCTAGTAGTAGTACAGATGCCACAAATGAAGAGCAGAGTCAGTCTGAGACTGCTAGCACTAGCGCTAGTGTTGTTAGCATTTCTAATGCTAGCGAAGAGGAGCTAACGTTACTAGGGATGTGCGCGTTTAGTCGACTCGCCGATTAAACGTTGCTACCCTCGCTAGTCGGCATCAGAAATACTATTCGGTTAAACTTACTATTTTATTCATGTACACATTTAAATTACATATTGACATAATTTGCACTGAAATTTCATGTTTTCCTGGTCAAATGTTGCTTTATAAAAAAATGAGAATCCGTTACTAATGTTAACAACGCCGGATTAAAAAAATAATTTAAAAAAACGAAGGAAAAAAACAAAACCCATTAGCCTGTTCGCCCTGCAAGTTAAACCAGCGAGGTGGAAAGAGTAAGTAGGCCTGTCGCGTTGTTGAATAGCCCAATAAAACTAATCTAATGTCACGTCGATCAGTCGGCCTAATTGTTGTTTTTTTGTGTTCCTATTATTGGTAGCTTTTCTGATGACCGATTATTATTTTTTACTGTATTTGCTATGCAATCGCGTTCACCAAATGAAAATGCCGTTGTAATAATCAGGCACGTTTCCTAAAAATGTTTTGTTACGTTGAATATTGTTTTCAATAAATGTTATTTGTTAACTTTTATTTAGTGAGTTGTCATGTTTTGTAGGATAATGTTCATAATGCAAGACGCAAAGTGCCACACATTTCAGCCGCATTTAAAATACGATTTGGTTATTGAAGCATGTGATTAACGGTTTCAAATGTCAGGGAAATTAGTCGTTAGGAACATCCCTAAACGTTACCCATTGCTGCTGCTGGCAGTGCCAACCTAGATTGCTCCAGCAGCAATGATGATGATGATACATGCATCACAACTGATCTTTCTTAGATAAATAAGGATTGAAAAGGGGGGAGAGCAAGGGATGTGTGAGGGCCCCATGCCTGTGTTTGCCTTGGGCCCCAAAATGACTAAGTCCGCCACTGGCATTATATGCTATCAACATGTCGAAAAGACCAAAGCTGTCCGGTGCTCAGGGAAGGAAAAGAAGGAAAGAAGAGGAGGAACAACGTGAAAAGGGCAGAGGTACAGTAGCGTTAATGTGATGAAATGAATTGTCTAGTGCTCTCTGACTTTAGGCGCATCCTGCCCCGGTACCGGGGGCGCTTGGGTTGAAGAGGATAGTGCCAGATAACTTAAGTTAGCTAGCTAATATTACTGTAGCCGAGCCGAGCGTTACATTAGCTAGTCACTAGTCACTCACACACACACATCAGCTCTCTCAGTCACTCTGCACCTTCTTGCTAGCTAGCTGGACAGCGGCAAGAGAATGGTCGCCTCATCTTGAAAAATACATAGACTATGCGTGCATAACAGTAGCCTACATAAAATAAAAGTAGGCTACATAACAACTAATAAAAATAAGAGAACTAGTACCAGTCATCATCAGGGAAATTAGGTCTATTCAGCAGGTGTTAGTCCTGTGTCATACTGTAGGCTACATTTTTATTGACATCTGGTTACCCTGTAATCAAAATGCTATTCCTTTTCATCTCTTTTATAATTAATTGTTGTAGTAAGCCTTTGATTTGTTGTGTTACAGTTCATAATCTCTAAAGTTAGTTTATATAGTTAGTTACATCAGTGTTTTAAAGTGCATATCATTAATGTTAATGCCAAATAAGCTTTCCCATTATGCTATATTAGTATTACACTGCAGTTTACTGCTTTTTTTGGACTGTAAATGTAAATCTACATTTCATTGTAATGACAATAATGTTTAATTAAATTTCCATTAGTATGCATGCCCATCTTATGTACAGTATAGCAGACATGCATCTTTTAAAGTTTTTCATCTTTATTCTTGTAAAAACAAAATTACTAATAGACTAACACCCAATGGTCATACACTCTTCTTCTATATTTTACCTTACTTTATTTATGGCAGTAGGCTACTGGTTTCTTTAATATATATATTAAAGATAATATATTGTAAATATCTATAATAATAATGTCACTTGTTCACTGTTTTGATGTTAACTGTTTGATTTTGTGGGCTATTTTCAGTAAAAGAAAAATGTGAAAACAAAAGTGTGAGTGCATGTTATTGGTAGTGAATAAATTGTGATGCAAGGGGGCGCCAGATAAAATCCTGCCTAGGGCAGCCAATTGGTCAGAGCCGGCCCTGCCCCCGAGACACTCAGCAGTGGTAATGCGCGGCGTTGAAGTCGAGCAGCGATTGATGCGCCCAACAAAATAGGTCACACGAATATCTTGAATACATTTAAAGTTGATCTAAACAATATTGCACACAATTTTGTGAATGAGATAATCGCCCCAGCTCATTCCAAAGTAATTTTGACTAGGCTACTACTAACGGTTAAAGGATAGGTAGCAATAGTAGGCTAGTAGTCGGACCTAACTCCGTTCAGCACGAAATCACCTCGACTCAGAGCCGTGAAACAAACAAAGCCCTTTCAAGTTTTAACGGAGAGGAAAAGAAATGCTGTAGGCGACAGCATTAATAATCGAGTTTAGCCTACTCAGCGTGTATCAACCAGAAACCATATTTGCAAAGGAATTCTGTACCTAATAGGCTATCTAATTATATTCCGAGACGTCGACACTTTAATAGCCAACTGTTTATTATTATATTAATACATTTGGCTGTTTGCGAGGAAATTGCAGTAGGCTATAAAACAGAATTAATATGCGATTGTGTTCAGCTAAGTTAGGCTACTAAAAATGACAGCAAATACTTCAAAATGACAGGTTAGGCTACTAAAAATGACAGCAAATATATTTAAAGTGGTGGCATTTTTATTTTAGAACTATTGACCAACAACAACAGTGAACAGAATAAATAGCCTACAATTGTGTATGATATAATAAATAAAGTACAGTTAAAATAAACACATTTAAATAACCCTATGGTTAGCATAGATTAAATAGCTCTATACAAATATAACCATTCAATGTCTATTATTACCTGTAAGATCTAATGTTACAATCTGATCGAAAAAACGGAGATGGGAAAGTCGTAAATAAACGTAACCTGCGATTGCAAACTAGCTTGAGACAGTAGGCTACTGTAAATTGAGAATATTAGCAATGAGTATCATTCAGATGATTTGGGTCTGAATAAAATATCAAGGCTAGTTTACAAACTTATTTTGTCTACTTTGTTACCAGCTAGGGTCTGCTGTCTGAAACAGCTTCTAATTCCAGCTCGCGAGTAGCGCCGCTGAAAGAAAAAGATGCGGCTCAAAGATGCGGCTCAAACGGCTCTGGCTCTCGGCTCTCGGCTCTCGGCTCTGGCTCTCGGCTCTCGGCTCTGGCTCTCGGCTCTCGGCTCTCGGCTCTGGCTCTCGGCTCTCGGCTCACGGCTCACGGCTCACGGCTCTCGGCTCTGGCTCTTAGCTCTGGCTCTGACTCTGCCTGCTTTCTACTACAGCCGGGAGACATTCTCCCGAGACACTCAGCACTGGTTAATGCGCGGCGCGCAGTTTCTGATTGCTAAGTTAGAACCTACGTAAGAATATATATATTTTTAATTTGATCTAACAATATTGCACACACTTTTGTGAAGTTAATAATCGCCCCAGCTCATTCCAAAGTTATTATGACTACTAATGGTTAAAAGAAAGATACGTAGCTACAGTAGCTATACTACCCAACTGATCAGCACGAAATCAACTCGACTCAATTTAAGAGCCATGAGCCGTAGCAATATTCCACGGCTCCAGACAGAGCCGGAACCAGAGCCGTGACACAAACCGAAGTCATTTTCGAGTTTTAACCACATAACTGTTCTTATAGAGTTCTGTGGTTTTAACAGTGGCGGGCTGTGCATTTCACACCTAGGCCTTCAGTGATGTCCTACACAGTCCTACCTGAATTATTCCACCTCTTAATACCATCATTATGACGCCATGGCTCTAGAAACTATACATTTAGACAGAAACGCAGTATAACTGGGCGTTGCATCACCTTAACATAGTCAAGTACAACAGAGTTATATTAATATTTCCGAAGCATTTATAATCAATAAATCCGCATTTACAATTAAGAGTGTTAAACTACCAGCTTTAAGATCGCTTGGATACTGTCAAAACTTTAAAATAAAAGGCGCTTTTAAGGGGATTAGTCTACAAAGTTTTATTAAGTCCACCAAAAGTATGTTAGCTTTAACAAGTTTGTTCGCTAAACAGCGCATTGTCGCACCCAAAGCAGTTTCATTTAAGAAACGTGACGATAAAGACACATAAACTATTCACTGAAAATAAAAGAAAACAAACAAATAATTTGCATTTGTTCAAGAGGATATATTTGCGACAGTGGTGAAAGTGTATTCCTAGCCTTGAATGTCCACTTTGACTCGTTAGCGTCGGAGTTGGCCGTTCTCTTCTGACGATGTCTAGCTTTTTTTGAAAAGTTCGTCTTGAAAATGGCGTTGTAATTATATCTGCGACCAAATCGATCTCTTCTCCTCCAGCCATTGCGGGTTGAAAAAAAACAGCTTGTAGAAATCTCGTTCAAGTTCAGTTTGCTATCTCTGCGATAGCTCTGCCTCGCAATAGTGCGTATCCAATCAAAAGACGTGCACGTGCTGACGTTATCGTACGCCTGCTAGCTGGCCCCGGTGTCGCCAAGTCGAAATCTGATTGGTTAACACCACAGGGTTGTTTCGGTTCACTTTAAGCTACAGGCGCCCGCACTGTCGATTCTGAAGGCCTAAGGGCAGATTTCTTGGACCCTGGCAACACATCATGGCTGAAATATGATTGGATAAAAGCTCTAACATAAAGGCCAGCCCTCCAAATCTCGATCTGAGGCTGGAAGCAGCGCAACCAAGAGGAAAGCTATGAAATGAAGAGAATAGACTATGGGGAATAATTTAATACATATTTGTGGAAAAAAATATATCAAAATTAAATGTATATTCTGATGATGTTGAGGCCAGCAGAGAAGGCCTTGCTGGCCCTGACGGCCCGCCACTGGGTTTTAATAAAGGGCAAAATGAAGTACACCATTAAGCTATTAATCGGGTTTACTACTCAGCGTCATTCAAACGGAAACCCTATTGACAAAGGAATTATGTTAGCCTATATCTAATGATATTCCGAGACGCCGACTGTATATTACGAAATTATTAAACTTTTTGCGAGAATTGCAACCGAATTCCAGTCAACGATGAAACAATTAGGCCAAATTTGCGATATTGCGATTGTGTTCAGCTAGATTAGGCTACAAAAAAATGACAGAAAAGACTTATTTAAAGTGGTGGCATTTTTATTTTAGAACTCTTGACCAACAACAACAGTGAACAGAATAAATAGCCTACAATTGCGTATGATATAATAAATAAAGTACAGTTAAAATAAACACATTTAAATAACCTTATGGTGTCCAAATAAATAAACGACACAGGCTCCTGTACATCATATGTACACACTGACACACACAATAAATATCTGGCTTGTTTGTCCAATTTGGCTGGCTATCTCTCTTATACAGTCTTCCATCCACCTAATTTTCAGTAGACCTAGACTACTGGATTCTGGGATCTGATAAAAAAATATAAGATTAATATTAGCATAGATTAAATAGCTCTATACAAATATAACCATTCAATGTCTATTATTACCTGTAAGATCTAATGTTACAATCTATGATCGAAAAAACGGAGATGGGAAAGTCGTAAATAAACGTAACCTGCGATTACAAACTAGCTTGAGACAGTAGGCTACTGTAAATTGAGAATATTAGCAATGAGTATCATTCAGATGATTTGGGTCTGAATAAAATATTGTGGCGAGCCATGGAGTCGGAGTCAGGTATTCTTGATGGAAATAGTTTATTGAGTAAGAGCACAATCTCTTAGTTCCTTCTTCCTCAGTTAACAGTTGGAATAGACATCGCTTGCTGGATCGTAGCCAGCTTTATAGCCCCTCTATGCAAATAAACCTGCTTAACAAAGGCGGCCCTTGATAGGTGCCCTGCAGCTCACCCCAACCAATCACACGTAATTCACTCTGTCATACGTCAATCAACAAACGGTCTCTAGCGCGGACCTGGTTGAACACCTGCTGGTCATTCAAAGGTCAACTGCCACTTGCTACTGCACACGTCATTACATTTGAACACAACAGTTGACATGCACAACGATCCCCGTTACTCGCAATCGCCCCGGATCGCCACACTGCCCCCACCTAAGGGGTCAGCAGTCCCTTGCGACCCCTTTAACTGTCCGCACTCACGTACAAAGTCCCGGAAACGGGCAGGAGTCCTCCGTTGGCGAAAAGGGCGATTCGGGCCCTCAGCTGCCGCTGGGTTTTCCGGTGGAGGAGGGGTGGGCGCACGTAAAGCGGGCTGATCCTCGCCGACGCCCATCCCCTCCTCAACACCGTCCCGGAAACGGGCAGGCGTTCTCCGTGGGCGAGAAGGGCCCTCAGCTGGCACTGGGTTTTCTGGTGGAGGAGGGGTGGGCGCACGTAAAGCGGGCTGATCCTCGCCGACGCCCATCCCCTCCTCAACACCATCCAACAGCGGCCGGTAAGGAGCTAGACGGTCCCGGTGAAGCACCACCAGTTTCCTTCGGCCGGGCATGCGCACTCGATAGACCACCTCGCTCAGCCGGCCCACCACTTCACCAGGGCCCCGCCAATGCGACTGCAGTTTCGGGGACAGACCCTTCTTACGGATCGGACAATAGATCCATACCTTGTCTCCGTGGGTGAAAGGCTGTCCCCGACAGCGCACATCATACGCTCGCTTTTGCTTGAAGCTCGCAGTGGATTGGGCCTGGCGGGTAAAGCTGTGGGCGGTCTCCAGGCGCTCGATCAAAGCCCGTGCGTACCCGGCCTCTGACTGGTGGTGCTCCGTGGATCCGGGCGGGGCTCCGAACACCAAATCAACGGGCGTCCTTAGCTCTCGCCCGAACATGAGTGCAGCGGGGGAGCACTGGCTGCTCTCCTGCACGGCGGAGCGGTAGGCCCACAGGACCAAGGGCAAATGGCAGTCCCAGTCTCGCTGGTGCTGGCTAGCTAGAATGGCTAACTGGGTGGCCAGGGTTTTATTAAAGCGTTCAACCAGTCCATCGCTCTGGGGATGCAACGCCGTAGTGCGGGTCTTGGCCACTCCCAGCCGCGTACACACAGCTGCCAGCACCCGCGACTCGAAATTTCGCCCCTGGTCGCTGTGCAGCTCCTCGGGGGCCCCGAACCGGGCGAACATCTCTGTCACGAGCCTTTCCGCCGTCGTGTCCGCTGATTGGTCCGGCACCGCGTACGCCTCGGGCCACTTGGTAAAGTAGTCCATGGCCACAAGCACATAGCGGTTGCCGGACTCAGTGACGGGGAAAGGCCCTAAGATGTCTACCCCGACCCGTTCCATAGGAGCCCCCACTACGTACCGCTGAAGGGGGGCCTGCGACCGCTGCGTCGGCCCCTTCTTGGCCGTGCAGGCGTCGCAGCAGTGGACGTGCAGCTCCACGTCCCGGCGGCAGGCAGGCCAGTAGAACCTCCTCCGCAGTCGGTGCAAAGTCTTGCTGATGCCAAAGTGCCCCGCCCCCACAGAGCCATGCATCAGTCCAAGTACCTGGGGGCGGAGCGCACGGGGCACCAGCAGCTGGAGGAGATCCTGGTCGGAACCGGGGGCCTGCCACCGCCGATAGAGTAGCCCACCCTGCGACGTCAGGCTCCCCCACTGACTCACATAAGCCTTAACCGCTGGGCTACTAGCCGACACTTCCCCCCATGCAGGCCGTGTACCTGCCGCGATCCAGCGCTGCACTTGCTGCAGCTCGCCGTCGCCCTCCTGCGCTAGGCGCAGGTCCTGCTGGCTAAAAGGCAACCATCCAACCTCACCTTCTATAGCCCGAACTGGGCATGCTATCCCCGTCACCTGCTCTCGCTGCTCGGCTTTAGTGCAAGGCCTACAGTCCAGCTCTGCACAGGGCCTCCGGGAAAGCGCATCTGCATTACCATGCAGCTTTCCGGGCCTGTGCTGAATCTGGAAATCGTACTCCTGCAACAGCTCGAGCCAGCGGGCTACCTGGCCCTCCGGATCTTTAAAATTTAAAAGCCAGGTTAGTGACGCGTGATCTGTCCTAATAAGGAAATGGCAGCCTTGCAGGTACGGGCGAAAATGGCGAACCGCTTTGACCACCGCTAACAGCTCGCGCCGAGTCACGCAGTAGTTTCGCTCTGCCTTGCTCAGCGCGCTACTGTAGTAGGCTACCGCTCGTTTCCCGTCTGGTCCCACCTGGGAGAGCACGGCCCCGACTCCGACATTGCTAGCGTCCGTGTCGACGATGAATGGTCGCGCGACATCCGGATATGCTAGAATGGGAGCCGCCGTTAGGGCGTCTCTCAACTGGTCAAAAGCATTCTGGCAGTCCCCTGTCCACTCGAACTGTTGACCTTTATTCGTCAAGCGATGAAGCGGACTAGCCAGGGTGGCGAAGCTCAAGACAAAGCGTCTGTAGTACGACACTAGTCCCAAGAAGCTCCGCAGCTCACCCACATTGCTAGGCGTCGGCCATTCCCGCACAGAAGCCACCTTAGCTGGGTCAGTGGCTACACCCTGCTCGCTAACGACGTGCCCCAGGAAAGCTGTCTCCCTCCGGAGCAGCTGACACTTTTTAGGATTGAGCCGTAGCCCAGCCCGGCCAATCTCCGTAAGCACGTCAGTTAGGTGAGCGAGGGCTTGCTCGAAGTCGCTGGCGTGTACTAGGAGGTCGTCCAGGTACACGACACAGGAACTCCGCGGGACGGACGACAGCACCCGCTCCATCAGTCGCTCAAAAGTGGCAGGGGCGTTACAGAGCCCGAACGGCATGACCCGGAACTGCCACAACCCTTGCCCTATCGTGAAAGCTGATTTTGCCCTCGCTTCCGGGGACAGCCTCACCTGCCAATAGCCACTGCGGAGGTCCAGCGAGCTAAACCAACTGGACCCCGCGATATGGTCTAAGGCCTCGTCAATACGGGGAAGTGGATAGGCGTCTTTCTTGGTGATCTGATTAAGACGCCTATAATCTACACAAAAACGCCACTCCCCGTCCTTCTTTTTAACCAGGACAGCAGGGGCCGCCCATGGGCTTTCAGAGGGCTCGATAATGCCCGCAGCTGCCATCTCCCTTATCTTGTCCTCCGCCACCTGTCGCTTGGCTAGAGACAGCCGGTGCGGACGTAGCCGAATGGGCACAGCCGAGCCAGTATCAATCTGGTGTTGAACCAGCTCGGTCTGTGTGCATTCTTCGTCCCGCACAGCGAATAGGTGAGTGTAACGGACAAGCAGGGCTTTAAGCTGCTGGCTCTGCTGCGGTGTGAGCCCTTTGCTGCTGCGCGTCCATAATGCTAGGACGGCTTGCAGCACCCCCGCAGAGGGCTGGGTAGCTGAGGCTAGCCCGCCCGTCTGCGGTGGCACTGTAACCTGAGGTGGTACCACGGTAACGAGCGGCGAATCAGCGGTGGCCATTGCAAGCACAGAACTGGGGCGACAGTGTTTGGGGGGCACCCCAGGGCATTCAGTTCGGCGGGCTGCTTGTAATTCACATTTTGATCGGAGACCCAGCGTTTCAGTACCAATAGTTATCGTCTCGGCTATCACATTTATGCTAGTTCCCCACAACGCTAACAAGTCTAAACCGATAATGCATGCATCTTTTATATCTGCTAACCAAAACTCGTGTTTCACTCGCTGGGCTCCTGCACACACTTGTAATTGTTTACTACCACGCATGCCCATCTTCTGCCCAGTGACGGAGGTTAGCTGGGTAGAGGTAGGGGTCCATGCACCTGAAAGCAGCCCGCTGGTACCCCGAAGTACCCCCGGCCTTACCAGGGAAATAGTGGCTCCGGTGTCGACCAGCGCCCAGCAGGCTTGTCCGTCCAAACTGCAAGGCAAGTACAGCCCGGTCTTCGTCCCCAGTCTGCCAATACGGGGCTCGGCCTCGTGGGCCTGTTCCTCTGCTCTTAAAAGAACATCAAACGGAACTTTTGCTCTTGGAATTTTTGCTTTCGCTAGGATGGGCAGCCTGGACGCGTGAGTGCTGGTCTGGGCTCGGGTCTGGTTGAGGAGGAGTGTAGCATGGGGCGGCGGTCTCCTCATTGGGCCGTCCCGTCGTCGTTTCCCGTCGGCTGTGGAGCTCTCGCTTTTGGCGCAGGGGCAGTACAATCGCGGGCGAAATGCCCCGGTTCGTTGCACCGGAAGCAGCGTCGCTCCCGTTCCGGTCGCTGCCGCGGTCGGTTTTGGTTCCGTTGAACCCATCTCACCTCCTCGCCGTCCTCGCAGTCGGCAGCTCGGACCCGGGGCTTGTTAGCCGGGGTCCCGTTTGGCGTGGTGCCCAAGATGAGCTCCAGTCGCTCGGCCTCGCGAAGCGCTGCGTCCAGGGACTCCGGTTTGGCAATGCGGACCTGTTGTTGTAGGCGCTCCGGAGTGAGGGCCTGTGTGAAGGTCTGGCAGGCTAGCTCCTGCTGGCCTGCGTTATCGAGTTGAGGGTAGCCGCGGCGGGCTAACAGCCTGATGTCGGCGGCGAGGACGCTGAGGCTCTCTGCTCCGGTCCGCCGTCGCTTGGCGAGCTTCTCCCGGCTCACCTCTAGGAATTGCCGCTGTCCGAACCGACGTTCCAGCGCTGTCATCAGTGCCGGTAGCGTCAGTGGTTCGGCGCTGTCCAGGTCTAGCAGCACCTGGCAGGCCTCGCCCTCCAGGGCTAACGCTAAGTGGGTGGCCGTCTGGCTCTCGTCCCAGCCATTGTAGCTAGCCGCGAATCGTACCTGGCTTTGGTACGACTCTAGCTCACCCTTTCCCGTGTAACGGGGTAGCTTGATCACCGCCTTTATCGGTGTAGTCGGTCGCCGCGCCGGCGCCGCTGTCTGGCTCGGCCTGGAAGCAGGGGCGACCTCGTTGGCTTCCGGCCGACCTACTTGCGCTTCATTTCCGGCCGCGGGGTCAGCCACCAGCGCGGGCACCTCCGCCTGGTCTGTAATCGGCCTCTCTCGCTCCGGTCTTGTTGCGCTGGCTCCTTCGGGTTTTCCTCCGGGTCTATTCGTGGGCCGCTTCGCAGACGCTCCTGCGATAATGTCCATCTGCTTGGTCACCTGACGCTCTAGGTCGCGGATCTGTTCCCAGATCGTCCCGCTTCTGACATCATTGTGGCGAGCCATGGAGTCGGAGTCAGGTATTCTTGATGGAAATAGTTTATTGAGTAAGAGCACAATCTCTTAGTTCCTTCTTCCTCAGTTAACAGTTGGAATAGACATCGCTTGCTGGATCGTAGCCAGCTTTATAGCCCCTCTATGCAAATAAACCTGCTTAACAAAGGCGGCCCTTGATAGGTGCCCTGCAGCTCACCCCAACCAATCACACGTAATTCACTCTGTCATACGTCAATCAACAAACGGTCTCTAGCGCGGACCTGGTTGAACACCTGCTGGTCATTCAAAGGTCAACTGCCACTTGCTACTGCACACGTCATTACATTTGAACACAACAGTTGACATGCACAACGATCCCCGTTACTCGCAATCGCCCCGGATCGCCACAATATCAAGGCTAGTTTACAAACTTATTTTGTCTACTTTGTTACCAGCTAGGGTCTGCTGTCTGAAACAGCTTCTAATTCCAGCTCGCGAGTAGCGCCGCTGAAAGAAAAAGATGCGGCTCAAAGATGCGGCTCAAACGGCTCTTCTGTATTAACCGGAAGTACCAAAATGGCAACTCCGACTCCGACTCCGACTCTTCAAACTGAATGGTACGAATAGAGCCGACTCAGAAAAAAGAGCCGAACTGCCCATCACTACTGGTCACACCTTCCCCTATGTCATGGACAGTCATGTTCCTTTAATGCATTTCCAATGTATTGAAACTCATTGATATTCTCTACAACATTTTCCTCTCAAATTTGGGATTTGTACATGATTTGCAAGTCATCAACATCAGGTCAACATAGAACATATTTTACACATTCTATTCATAAAATGTCATTCTATATCAATGGATAAATGTCACGGGTTAAAGCTATGAGTTAAGTTTTGGTGGAGCAGTGGGGCAGATTCTTCTCAGGTATCAGTAAGTTATATGTTACGCTGTTTAACACTTTTAAATTATATACAAAAAAATGAGACATACCTGGGCATCCAGTTTCTCCAGAAGTTCATCCAAGTCGTTCCACTTTGTCTGTCTTGCTTTGGCTCTGTACATCTTCAGCAATCCCTGGGTGTAATTGTCCAGTGATGTCAGGAATGTTAGCTTCAGGTCAATACGGTTGATGCGGAAGAATTCAGCACAAACCTGTGGGTAATGAGAGATTCAGAATAAGCAAACAAGTAAGAGCAAAGCAAATTATTTCAAGACATTCAATTCCAATGGTGACAGGAAATATTACTTACCTCCTCCTCAAAAAACAGTCCTGGCCACCTTTGCTTGATTGTTGACACCAGTGGCTGATCCTGCACAATTTCCTTTCTCCTCAAGGAAAATGTTGTCCATCTTTGCATTCAAAACGGTCAAGCTCAAATTTCTCTTTTTCACTTCTTCCTCCATTGATGACCTTTCCTTCTCCAATTCTTCTTCATCCAAACCAACAGGATGGTCGGGAAGAAAGTTCAGTTCAGATCTTCTGTGTTTCTTGGACTTGTGAGCTCTAAAAGTTGTGTTGGTGTTGCTACTAAAATCACAGTTTGAGAATGGACAATGAACTTGCTCATGGTTATTCAAATGTCTTCCTAAGTGTTTCAGAAATTGAGGAAGTGAGCAAATGTCTGAGAATTCACATAATTCACAACTAAAACTAGCATGGTCAGTGCATGCTGAGCTAGGCCTATCTTTTTTAGGATGTGCTCTCCATAAATGGGTTTTTAAGGCCCCTGTTGTTGTAAAAATGCAAACACAGTCTGGATAAATGCAGGGAAAAGAACCTTTACCAGCTTGCCAGTGATGAAGTCTGTAGTGCTTCAGCAGAACGTCTTGCTGAGGATGTGAGAATTTACAATTGCGGCACTGCATTTAGTTTTAAGCCTGTACAAAATACGTAAAAAACAAAACAAAGACAAATGCATCAATAACTAATAATTCCATAAACAAAACAACCATACTAAGGTAAACCATGCTTAATTTAGTGTTTTTAGGATATTCTTAAACCTGATGATGGCGTGTTAACCATTATGCCTTTTCTAAGCTAAGTATAGCTGGATACTAGGCTAACCAGGGTTTTGGTGAGGCAAATTGATTAGCACTACATCCAAGTTTGTTTAACAGCAAACAACTCCAGTGGAAGCTATTCGTTTTCGTGTTAGCACAGTGGGTTATTTTTTTAATTGGATTGAAATGTTATTGCACTCTTGTGCAAGGACACGTTGTGCAGATAGCTGCCAACACTAGGGCACACGTGTTCTGGATGTCAGCTAGCTATTGCTCAGTCATTCTGTGGTAGCAAATAGCGCTAGCTGCTAGTTGCCAAGACTAGCTGGTTGTAACCACACATTTCACGAGCCAGAATGCAAATGGTCTTTGAAAAGATCAAGTTTTGTAAATAGCTTTGAAAATATGGACCATTAAAAAAAACTAAACTGAAACATGCCATGCAACGTACGTTAACGTTATGAATTCCAGCTTAACATAGACGCTCCACATGCAGTTGGAAAAGACACGCTAACCTTTATGAGTTGAACATGTGATTATCTATCTAGCACTACTAATCACTTCAGGTACCGACATGTAGCTATTCCAAACCTCATGTATAGACAACAGATATATTTCTCGCAGCAAAAAGACAGTCAGTCAACTTTGAGGCACTCACCACTTCAGAGTTCAGACGATGCGAGGGAAAATCCAGAAGGCTGATAGAACTCCTTTGCGCATGCTCGGACGATTGTCACTGCTTCTCTTGCTCAGCCAACATACTATTTGTTGTGCAACATTAAAAGTTCCGTGAACACAATTATACATGTTCTCTTGATGAAAGTTTAGTAGTACAGTAATGAAAATCATGCAATCATTGACCAAGCATATTTTTCTTTTTTGACACAACCGTAATGTTGAGCCAACATGTATTCCCTCATTTGTACAACTTGAATTCATTTTTTACAGTGGGGTGACATGACAGGGCAAGATCGGGGCTTCTCCTGGAAGTGGTATTCCACAGGGAATATCCACGGCTTGTGGCCATAAGGAGGGAACGTGACTTTTTATTTTATTTTGTAGCGTTATTCTCTTTAATTGGCTGGTTATCTTTCAGCCTGGACTCCAGACTGGCTTTGCTTGCTGCCGAGGTGGCTCTGCAATTTGAACAGCTGCTTTCTCAGTGGGTGATTTCTTCTAATCTTCATAGCTATCTCTCTTCAGAAGTTGTGGATATGTGATGAGCTCGCCTTAAGCCTGGCATAACAGGGTCGACCACTGTTTGTATCATCTATGCCAGAACCCCTCATTAGATGCTGTTGCCTTTTCTATGATTTTCTGTCAGAATTGCAGACCCCATTCACACTGATTTCTGCCATCATAAACTGCAGGCGGTAATCAAACAGCTCATCACTTGACCCTGTCCTGACACTGAACCTCACAATATAATGGAACTGAGAACCTTCAGTCTGCCACCACCTCAAATCCCTCGGCTTTTATACGGCGTGCTGCATTCAGATATTAATGTTGAGTGTTATAATAAGACTCTTATATGATCTGTACAATGTCATAACAACGATCTTTGAAGGTTGCATGAAAGCAATGACACAGAATTGTTTTCACATAGACTAGATGAATGCACAAGCATGACACTATACTCTCAGTTCTTGATTTTACAAAATGTATGAAAATATCCATATATAATACATTTATCCACAAGCTGCAAGATCCAGCATTCAAAATAACTACCTTGCCACAGTCAACATACAAAGAGATTTATGAAGCTTCCTTTGACACAATAATTAATTAGAGTGATACAGAATAACCATAGGGACAATACTCCAATATGGCCAAATTAACTATTATGTTTCATTTTAGCTGTCTACTGCTGTTGTGTATGATGTATTTTGCAACACATTCTCCCATTCTTTGTCAAACCTTATTCCACTGAATGTCTGTGGTGTTCAAATTAGTGAATGACAGTGGCCCCGCCTCCACTCTACAGTTTGCAGCCACTATACTGCTAAGAGGAAAGTACTACTAGTACTACATATTAAGAGGAAAGTATGTATAGCATTTTTAAATGCTAACCTGGTGGGGTCTGCCCTTTTGACTACAGAACTCAGACATTACATTAATGTGAGTGTAGGCTTGCTCATTGTTATGTTTCCATCTTAGAAACAAACAAGGAGGCTGATTTGTTTTCCATTCAGGGGCAGGCAGATGACATTTTAGAATAGCCCAGAATAACATATAAGAATTACAGCTTATTTTACAGCATCATCCATTTCATTAACATTGAGTAATTGCAGTTGTTTTGCATTATTGCATGACATTTTTCAGATGGTTGAAGTGTGAGATGTCGTGAGGGTTTCAGGTTCTTTCATCTAAACATGGACGGTAATTCCAGGAAGATCAAATACAGCACATAATTATGTAGAATGTAGGCATTGACTACACAATAGAGCAGCATTATCACCATTAAATAAAAAAGACTACCTTTGTACTGATCTCCATATTCAACAGTGTCTGTATGTCTTTTAGCTGTGCTTCAATTGTATAGGCAGGTGCAGAGCCTTCAACTTCATGGCCAGGAAAATAATTCAGCTGTTGTGTATGCTTTTAACTCTACAATTAAGTGCAAGTATTCCTTATGTTTTGCTAAGGTCCACGATCACCAAAATTACAATTAAACAAAGGTTGCAAGAATTTCTCTGATCTATAAAAAAAACTACAATCTATGTGACGCCATTATATCATAAAGACTATTTACTCGTTGGTCAAATGTTTAGGTATACTGTTTGTTACAGTGGCTATCTGAGCTGGCTGGTCACCAGGGCTAGCTAAGTGTTATTTTGTGTATAAAGTGCGTAGGCCTACATGTGTTTTTTGACAGTAGAGATATAGAGCTCCATAGTCCCGCCCACTTTGGTGACGAACTTCTGCTGCCACTTTTCGGAAAAAATATTGGACTGAAAATGTTTTTTTTTTCTATATTCAGGCAGCTAGATGTTCAAAACACCCAAGAGAGGGGTTGTCACATTTTAAAATTATTTATAAAATTGGTCATTTGAAATTATGTCAAACAAAAAAACAACTAAAACGACTACAACATCCGGGCGACTCGCTCACCACCACTGCTGTAGTGAAAGCCATTAACCTGACACTTTCGACATGGCCAGACTGATAGTGATTCTCGCCCTTGGTGATACTCTTAGTTTAACTTCCATAATAAGACAAAGTGATAGCCATTTTCGCTAGCAGAGCGACTGGCAACTACTTCTTTGGCCGTTAGTTACAAGAGCAGACCAATTTGTAGCCATTTTTGTTAGCAGAGCAGCTGGTAGCTACTGCGCTAGCTAGCAAAAGCGAGAACCGGCAATGTACGACCGGGGATTCTGGGTAGGGTAGTTATGTTTCTCAAACTTCGTTAATTATACGATTCAAATTTGATTTAAACGCAGTGGTGAGTATATAATAGACTTTGTATCACATATATGTCAAAGTTTGGTCCATACAATGCCATAATATCATCATAAGGGTGACTGAAAGATCCCAAAGTGGGGGCAGGTAATGGCTTCCGGCAGTCTTCCGGGACCAGACAGGGATAGGAGGAGGCGGAGCTCTATAGGTCATGCAATATGTTTATGACAGTGTGCAGTATTATCGCCATTCCAGTACAAAAATGCTTGAAGTGTGTGCGTTTGATTCATTGTAATCCTCTGTGTACTGAGAACATTGGCTTGCAATAAAAGCAACGAGTGAATCCGCCTGGTCTGTCTTTAGATGCGGTCGCTACAATATTATTTTATTCATGCATAGGTGTCAACCTCTAGAAAGAGAGCCCTTATTTTCATGCCTGCAAAACTGTATAAATTCTCCAAAAACCATATAGAACATTATCTCTCAATTATCTATTCTAATCACTAGCCACAACAGTTATTTGTCTGATTCAAGTTTATTTAATATATTTCTGTATTTAGCTTTTCACATAATAATGACTGTGTATTCATTAAGGTTCTCATTTTAAAACGGGTAAACAGACACCCCAAATGACTGACTCCGCACACTTACAACCCAGGGCAGGAGAGAGATACATAGATGCAATCTTCCCATCCTACAGAACAGCTTTGATAGCCTAAGTAGGCAACGTTAGCATGTTTACTACATATGGTTATAAAATTAGCTCTCATCTTAATTTTAATAATTTTCTAGTAGCAGTTAACATTAAGTTAGATGGGGTATTTTACAATTAAACTTGTAGTAGCTTCATTAAATTGAGTCATCCAAATTTGAGTCAGGTGGCAGCTGGCAAAGTGGCAAGCTCAAACAGAGACCGAGACAAATTCAGAAAGTAGGCTATAGCTCAGGAGCGTAAAAAAGAAACAAGGAAAAGTAAAGAGATTAATTAAATGTAAAATTGAAAGGTTCCTTGGATAGATTCATAAAGAAAGACATGGAGGAGGAGGAGCAGGTCAACACTGCTGAAGCAAGTGTGCTGTTATTCGACATCTATGGCCCTTCTCTCGCCAGAACAGCTGCTAGTTAACACTGTCCATTAACACAAAGCAAGTTGTAGGTTGACTCGCCCCGGACCCCGCCCGCCCATGAGATGGCCCTGTTCCCCACAATGCTGGTGGCATTTTCAATGTAATGGATTTCTCAGCATTAGTATTCTTGATCTTATTCTGACCACTGAAGCACAGGTTAGTTACTTATACCAGCATAATGGGGATGCTGGGGGAAAATGGTCAAGGCCTGCAAGTCTTTTTAAATTAGGTACTATTTCATCATTATTTAAATGTTATAATCAAGACAGTCAGCACTTAATGAAAGTCAGTATTCAGTATGGGAGGAAGTTTTTGTGCAGACACCATGAATGAAGTAACCTTCTTTCTACGTAACTTCAATTTGCAGAGCAAGCATTGGTACAAAGGATGGATTTATGCTTCTTTTTCAATGTCTACATTTAAGGCATGGTTCATACCCTGTTCACTCTTCAGGTTTTTTCAGCATGACTGATCTTCTGTTCTGTCTGCACAGAAGATACTTAAATGCCAAATGCCATAGAGAAAATGGCTCTTTATGTAAGTAACAGCAAGACATTTCTCATAAGACTTTTACAGAAATGTTCACTCATGTCATTCAGCTGGAGATATAGCACTTCATTACTAAATGCTTTTTTAAGGTGATTGTTCTCAAACATAGCTGCTTATCAAACTGGATATACAAATGAGTGTCCCGGTTTACCTAAAAGTCAAATGGATACAGACATTCCATGTACACAGAAGATTTAGTAGCACTGAAATGTCTTGCATCAAAAAACTGGGTCAGTTCTTTCAGGCATCGAAATGTTTGGCTGGCAGAATATGCGCCATTCGCTGCTTGCTGGGTATAAATTTGTGGCCAAGCAACCATTTAACATTTGATTTCCTGCTAAATACTATGTGTAAAATTATTAATTTTCAAGGGTTTGACACAAAGTGCCAAGCTTTCTTCAATGGGGTCAAATAAAACATCTCCAAAAAAGACTGGATAACAGAGTGAACATCCGTCTGTATATTGTGCTTTTACAAAATTATATTTAAATTTACCTGCATATACAATATATATATATATAGTTTACAAAATTTCATTACACCAGAGTCTCACTATCTGAAAAGTGCCTTTCCATTCCCTAAAATCTGTAGAATATAAATATATACTGCATTGCTATTTAAATCAGTCAGGTCATTTTCCAAATGTATGGGTTTTGTCATTAGATGAGGAGCAAGAAATCTTGATTTCTGTGCTGTTGTTACCTTTCATTTTGGAGAGACTACAACAAGAAGAAAGACTGGCAAATGATGCTGATTATAATATACTGCATACACAGCAAAAATCCCAATGTAAATCGAACACTGCTGGTGTACATTTAACACCTAGGGTGTTTATATGACAACACAGTCTCATATAAACACCATAGGGTGTTAAATGTTTTTGCTGTGTATAAGCCCCTGATGTTTTCTGCAATTATGTTTAAATCCACTATGTGTCTAGCCCATGGTGTTTCCTGGAGTTATGTTTAAATCCACCATGTGTCTGAACTCATATTTTGGAATTAACTTAATTATTAAATAACTTAAGTATTACATAATTTACTAATTTAGATGATAGATGATAGACCATAGCCTATTGCAGAGGCCAAAGCAGCATCTGATTCTGTAGGACTGAATTACAGGCAAAATATATATTTTTTAAAAGCCCAGCCTTATTTTTAATTGTGCTGTATTGAATGAACACTGATAATTCAGCGTGTTTTGCATATTAGTGAAAGTACTAAGATAGTACTAACTGTTGAAATCAAGTGTAACTTTGTTACTCAGGTAATTTGTATGATTGAAGATTTAATTTCAAATCAGTTCAAATCAGTTTTTTATTTTACTCCATACCATCATTTTAGGTAGAGTACTCGCTGTGGATAGGCCTATGTCTGCAGCCAGCCATGATATTGATTTCCATTTTCCATAGAAATAGGTGTTCAAACAGGAAGAAAAGCTGGCTAATCTCCTCAACGCAGTATGCCTAAACTGTCTGAGATGCTGTAGGACTGGAACCAAACTGAGAATGGAAATGAAAGCTTATAGACTTTTTAAAAAATAGGAACAGAAATAAATAGCTTCCACAAAATGAATGTATGTTCTTAAACAAATACTTTATTTGAGACTGCTTTAGCAGCATTTTTATTATTTCAAAAGGAAGCTTACTGTATATAAGTTATAATTATCAAAGACAAAGCCTTCCATTAGCACATGGCCAGTATCAATGTCCATGATTTAGACTGGATCGGGCTGGAGAAACCTAGCAACGGAAACAACTGTGGTGTAGTGAATTTGGTATAAAAGTTTGAAATGACAATAATGCCACAGTTCTAACATATTCACTCATAAAGGCAACAACAGTTCCTGTTACATTTATGTGTACAAACGGATGTTAAAAATATCAACAGGAAACAAGACAAAGGGCTCTATCTTGATGATCTTGGCGCATCGTCTAAAACGCTAGTGCATTTAGGGCGTGTCCAAGTCCACTTTTGCTAGTTAGACAGCACGTTATTTGAGCGCTAAGTAAGGCGCATGGTGCTAATGGGCGGAACCTTGCCTCTGTATTAATTATAGTTGTGTCTTGGGCATAGGATGCAATAATCTAATAAAAATGTCCTATTCCATTCCCTTTAAAAGCCTGCTTTTCCACCTTGATGGATTGCTTATATGATGGCGAAATAGACATGCTCGTGCATGTGTAGTTAAAGCGTGTGAGCAAGGAATAGGCTATATGGATCAATATTATTCGGACTAACCATTAGGTTTTAACACCGGCACGGGTTCCCGGTAATTCTCAATAGTGCTGTTATTTTAGAAAATGTATGCGGTTAAATTTTGTTAAAAGCACCTGCAACAGCTGAGAATAAGCTACCAATGGCTTCCGTCTCACCTTAGAAAATGGCAAATTAGCCTGCTTGTTTAACGAATTTTGTTTGATTATGCAATGAAGCATGCGGCTGTTCTCATGGAGTTCTTAAAGTTCAAGCTTCATCCAAAGTTCATCACCTGCATTCTAATATTGATTAATAACATAAATACCGTTATTTTGCCTTAATGATGACACTGTCAGGTTAGCAACCCATAGGTTCACGCATATTTTCCCTTGTTTTGTAATGTCCTGCTTATGGAAATGTGACCAACGCTTTAAAACGAGTCCACTTTCCCGGGAAGACCGTGAAAAGTGCAATTTACAGCAGGTGAAACAGACCTGCTCCTGCATGAAGTTAAAGCGTGCATGCAGAGAATGGCATTAAAATTGTGAATTAATTGTGTAATGTGCTGCAAGTTTGTTTTCGTTTCTAATTAAACTCTTGTCTGTAAAATATTAATTTACTTTTAATAAACAAAATGATGTTACAATTTATCGTGTCTGACCTTAATCCATTATAATATAAAAAATATCATATTAAAACTATGTCAATGGCCAAAACACAATTCACATTTGCCCTTCAAGAAAAAATATTAATTTAATAGCCTAATTAGGCTGTGAATAAGCTGCATCATCTACTGAATGCTGACCATTAAGGCTACATAGCAAGATTGTATCGCCCTTCCGTTCTGTGTGGGCTGGCCATGGGTGTTGTTTCATTTATGCTTGTCCTTAGCGATAATGAATAAATGGAGTCACGTTTCACAATTAATAAATTGGTTTAATTGCAGTCGCCATCTCATATGCATCTACTTCTCTGCATGAGCTCAAGAGCACTTGTGTTACATCTCAATGAGTCCGTATAGGAAACCATCTTTAGCATTAACAATACTGTATTGTTACGGGTGTAGCTAAGGTTGCAAGTGGTATCTGGGGGGCGGAGTGGGTTGAAAAATTCACCTTGCGGTCAGATTAAATTGGAATTACGCGTTGTGATATACAAATGTCATTTGAACTATTTATTTAATTTGAACTATTAGGTCTCCCCAGTAGGCCTAAAATAGCCTACACTTTATAGGAACGCTATTCGTATTGCTATTTGTTATATTCAAATTAAACCTAGAACCATTGTCACCTAGAAGCTATCCTTCAGTAATGTCAGGAAGCGGTGATACAAATTGCTCATACAGTTGCTCTTAACATACAACTTGTAGGCGGTGTTTAACAAGTGTTAGGTTACTTTTCTACACACAAAAGTGTGTTTGTTCTCAGTCGATGCCCTGGTGGGAATTTGTGACCCATCAATTGCACCGAGAGGTGTGACATTTGTTGTACTGTAGATTTTCTTTCCAAGTAATGATGAAATTGTATCCTCATGGTCCATAAACTAAAGGAATATTTCTGAAGAAGGGAGAGGGTGTCTGAAATGCAGAGAAAGGTTTTGGCGTACAGTGCATTTTTGGGTATGATAGCATAGAGGTATGATGCTACAAGATGGAAAAAATATTGTTATAGTGTGTGCACTTATCACAATATGGAGTGAGATTTCCCAGAGAAGAATACAAGTTGAGGGATTGGTTGTGATTACTGATAGGAAATGTTTCTTGAAAAAATACGCAAATTATTCAACTTCAATTCCACTATACGTTCCACCAAAGTGGTTTTAAGCCACTCATTACCATAAGAATTATATTCCAATCATGGTCATTGGATTGATGACTGCACTTGGTTGCTGTCCAGTTTTTTCAGGTCACCCCATTTTTGATTTCACCCTTCTTCTTGTATTTATTTTCATATTTTATTGACTGACTAACATTTGATCAAACCACATTATGGTGATTGTGCTCACTGTGGTGCCAGATTAAGAACTTCCAGAGTAAGAAAGATAATTATAACTTTGTTTTTTACTTCATGACTACTCTCGTCAAATCATTTTAGTCAGTAGATCATGAATTATGCATTTTGAGTGTGTTAATCCTCAAGTTCTATTGTATACAATGCTGACTGCACAATTCCTAGCATTTAGGTAATGCATAAAAGCAAACAACAAGCTGCTATAAATGTATAGAACATAAAGGGCAGTAATTGAATTTTGACAATTTTTATATGTTTTTCACTTTAAACCCAAATTGAAAGAAGTGACTTCAATTTCATTTATAATATTTCCTAAATAAATAGGTTGGTAGCTAATCTGTTGATAACAGCAGCCACTACAACATTTAAATTATACATGTTTTTTTAAATCCAGGTGTGCTCTGTGCTATGCTGGTGGAGGGAAATCAATATAAGGGGGATATTTGAACCAGGTTTAATGAGAAATAACAACCTTCGGAAGAATTTACTGAGCACCATGGCACTGCTTTCACTGGCATTCAGCATTCCACCTGGGACTACAAGAAGTGACAGGACAATGTACTCCCTAAATTAAGAAACCACATTCCTGTTAACACTTAAAAAGTCAGTGGTACAGATAAGGAATGCCATTTACAGCTCACTCTCCGAAAATGACGTAATGTTATGGGGCCAATGACTGAGACGCTATAGGTTTTATAGATACCATTTATTTTAAGAGTTCAATATACTGTATACAGATCCCTGAAATGCCACTGCAGCACTGTTTCTTCTTCTCCATGGTTATGTAATACAGGGTGGTCATATATTTTATTTATTTATTTAATATATCAGAAAATATTTATTTATCCCTTTGAGCAGGGTGTTTACCTAAGACAGGATTTAAAATAAAGCTGTGCAACCCTCATGTTCTTGGAGGTTCATTGGTCATCTCCATATATTTTGATATCTTGGTACACCATATACATTGTTACTTTCAGTTTCATTTCATGAATTTTGGCTCATGTGGTCTACACAATAACAAACATGTTATCCATTGACGGTAGATATTTAATGGCTTAGTTGGTCTCCCCAATAATTTTATTTGAGTGTCAGAACTTTACCGTACACTGTACAAAATGCCTGTGAATTTTACGGTAAAAGTCTGTAAAATAGTAAAGGTTTGAAATTGTAAACAGCTATTTGTATTGTTTATGGTGAAATAGCATTATATAATTATATGTACAACGTGCTACTGTATGCTTAACATATTGTTGCCGTTAATTATATGGTAAAGTTCTGGCAACACAGTTGTTATTTTACAGACTTTTACTGTAGAATTAAGTTTTAAAATGCATTGCATACAGGTGTATTTTCTTCCCAGTGTTGAATAATTATATGTTTGAATTTGTTGGTACTTCATGAGATCCCCATGTTATTACAAAAAAGAAGAGTATTAAGCAGAAACAAGCCTCACTTTCCAATGATAAAAAAACAGGAAGGACATCTGGTTTCATAATTGCATGTTGGTCCATATAAAATCAGTTGGTTCTGAAGGAGCAACATAGAGCTCAATTTTACAGCTTGGATATGGTGTGTGGCTAGTTGTCGCACTGGTGAAATGACCCCACACAGAACCTTTATATACAAAGTTGGTACAGGACCTTTGAAAACATTCTGTTTATTGCATGTTTACTATTTAATCCCAACAAATCAGATAAAGTCATATAGTATCAAGATTAATAAATAAGGTTAACTGGTTTTTAAGAGATGTCAAACTTTGAACTGGGTCAAATTGACCCTGAACATAATATGAGGGTTAACTGTGCTAGAAGCAGTTGAGCTTGGTTGTCAGAAGCTGAATTCATGCCAGCAAACTGCTGCTCACCTTTCAAAGTCAGCTCACTGATGCTGTGTATTTTATGGCATGACAAGAGAAAGCCATAATGACCCATAAAAATTCAAAGGTAATAAAAGAACAAGAGTGTGATAGTGAGTGTAACTGTGTGTGTGTGTGAGAGAGAAAGACAGAGTAAGAGATTGGGTATGTTTTTTTTTTAGTGTTCAATACTATTGTAATAGCATCCCTTGCACCGCATTCTTGATGTCCTCGAGGTACTGCAGATAGAGCTCCGGGAGGTAGTTGGCACATAGATTCAAAGGCACAGGGATGGAGCTGCCTTGTTTGCAGTGGTGCTTTTAAAAAGCTGTAAATGTGGTCCCTTTCTCCATAGGGATGTCAGCTTTGATGAGGGTCCAGTGTGCATTAGGCCAGAAGACTGAAATCTTCTCTGATTTACATCAGTTCCTGTTTAAGACGCTTACACTTTAATCTTCCGCTTCTTTAATCTTCCCTTATTTTACATCTCAATACAGATAGATAATTGTGTTGGTTGAACTTCTTGTGTCAACTCAGCACAATCCTAATATGTGCCATCATTTTTACTTTATTTTATTATTATGGTTGCAATTAGACTGAATAATATAAAAGTGCAAAAGTATATTTGTATTGTTCATTTTGATACAATTATATTGACTTAAATCAGAATCAAAAACTCTAGTGGAGCCCTGATAGGATAATGTAGTGAGTACGTTTCAAATTTTTAGTAACGCATTTGAATTACTATGACAACATTAGCATTAAGCACTTCCATTAATAACAATGGCAGTAATAATTGAATTATGACCATGGTGGACATATGTTTGTAACAACACAGTGCAGAAGCATCTATTTGAAATGGTGCCAACTTACAGATACAAGCAAATTACATGTTTAATGGATTTGACAGCCCTAATATATACTTGTTTTCTTGTTTGATAAAATGGTCTGCTAATAAGTACCCTCTTGATTCTCTACGGTGATGCTTCACTTGTTCTGATGAGGTCTTTGTGGTGGACAAAGCTGTGGCTAATCAGTTGTTAAATTATGTAATTAATTGCCCAGGTCAAAAGGTTCTGGGATATTTTAGTGTTTGAAGATACAAAACGTTTAAACAGTGTGTTCAAGGTTCATGTTGAAAACACTGCAATGGTCCGCTGGGCAGTATTTTTCATTACGAAACAACACGCACCTTCCTTATTTAGCATTTATTTTACTGCATTCTAAAGCTCTTCCTCTAACACACGTACAAGTGTATGAGGTGTGAAAATTTACTTTATTGGTTTACTATGCCCATCTCATCAGCATTTTTAGTATTATGTTAAAGGTGGTGTTCAAAGATATTGTTTTTTTTCCAGAAAATCTTCAGCGTCTGTCAGTGACTTCTGACAAACTCCAGGTGTGACTTTAATGTTGGCCTTTCTCAGGAGTGGCTTCTGTTTCGCCACTCTCCCAATGAGGCTAAATCTGTGACGCGCTGAAGAGATTGTTGATCTATAGACACTAATTTCTTTAATTTCAGCTAATGAGCTCTGAAACACTGTTACTGCATGAATAACAACATCATTTTCAGAGCTCCAGTATCCAAAGAATGTGTACATTCCTCATCATCCGCTCCACTCAGCTACTGTTCCAGGACCTGCTGTTCTGCCTGCTGTTGGTACTGCTACTCTGGTATTTCTGCCAGTACTTTCAGACTGAATCCAAAAAATACAGCATAATACCTGCAAAACCTCATTTCTCCCCATGAGTTCATAAAACAGATATCTTTGGCGACCAAGATATCAAAATATAGCAATATGTATGATAACATTTTTGAATGTGATGTAACCACTGCATATGCATAATTGTATACTATCTTAACATGGTATGGCCTGCCAAACTAACTGCCAAACCAGCCATAAATCATGTGGTCACAGACACCTGGTTCAAAAAACTGCAGTGTTTGTCATCAGTTGCCAAATTTTAAATAGGGTTTGCTCCAGAAATACAGTATGTACTTTGGATGCCTGTTAATGATAATGTTTGGCTTATCAATCTAATTTTTCCCTTTTGAGCAATCACACATGCAAGCTGCTCGACAAGTCAGGCAATTTGCAGGCATATCACTGCATATATAGAAACATAGTCTGAAGAATTCAGGAATAGTGGCTTGGATGAAGTATCATACCCTTTGAAATAAACATGCCTCACTTGCAGAGTCAAAACATCAGTCCCACAGTTGTCCCTGTTCTTTTTCTATGTGCAATGACAGATTGCTCTTAATGGGTGCGTTTACATGCACTCAATATTCTGATAACTGGGAGTAATCCGAACATGGCAATAATACGATAAATGCGTTTACATGCACTTAAGTAATGCGATAATGGGAAAAATCCAGGTTTACATGATTCTGTCAATATTCCGATTTCTTTCCCTGAACGCGATGTGCAACTCAAACGTAAATTAGAAACACATATTAGCCTAATGTTATATATTATAACTTACATATTTAACGTTTTTACATAACGTGATTATACTTCCTGCTGGGTTGCTAGAAACAGCACGCGGGTTGGTATGCGTAACCGTAAATTAGTAAACACATTAACTATAGCCTAACGTTAGTTACATAAGAAAGAACAGTAGCCTATAACGTATAAGAAAGTAACGTTAAACATGGTAACGTTAGACAGGAATGCTCTTCTGGGTTTCGTCGTCATATGGCAGATGTTATGGTTGCGGGTGGCAACTAACACTGTCCTTCAAGCGTTCGGTGTTATGAGCAGAAGACGACGAAGAGCTTTAACGTTACAACAAGCGCTGATTATTGGACCCAGAATAGGCCTTCCTCCAGCACTGTTAAGGACCCGGTCGTGCTGGATGTGCGTTAGGAGCAAGGACTGGTGGGAGAGAGGTGCTAAATTAATTCACCGATTCAGACCGTAGACTTGTGGACATCAAACTAGTTCGCTATCAGCCTGTACTCCCCGCAGCTACCGAGTTTGTACAGCGCTATTGCGACTCGCATTTGAAGAGGTACAGCTGGACGCACGGTCACTTCGTCAGGGCTCATTATGTTCTGTACCAAACCACAAAGTTTCATAAATGATCTCCGAGCCATCCCGAAGTTGCCTCTCCATTCTGAATCGGTGAATTAATTTACTATATGACGACGAAACCCATAAGAGCATTATTGAGTGCATGTAAACGTGCTCATTATTTCCGCGTTTCTAACTTTTTTCCCATCTATGAGATGAAGTATATTCCTCTTTATTATTTCGGATAACATTAGGAGGGTTTCCTCCTCGCTCCAGAAATGACTTCTCCGGTTGGTTGACATCTCTCTCAGACCTCTCTCAACTGTTTTGACCTTAGCGTTACGTTACTAACAATATCCGGAGTGGCTGTTGCTGTCAAACACGCACATGCGCAGATTTTAAAAAACGACCGAGATCGGAATAAGCGTTTACATGCAACCAATAAAACGAAAAACACGGAAGAAATCCAGGTGTAGTTATCGGATTTCTCATATTCCGATAACTGCTTTTTTCCGAAAAAGCTTTTCGGAATATTGCGTTTACATGACAATTTGAATAATCCGATAACAGCCATATTCCGAATATGATCGGAATATTGAGTGCATGTAAACGCACCCAATGTTTTACTCAGCTACTCTCACTCCTTGGCGAAGTTGCCTGTGTAAGAGGTTATATTGATGTTATGCAATTCATTTGTCATCATACATAGTATTGTGTGTAGTTTCGGGCACCAGCCAATAAGAATGCTTTAAGGAGCTCTGTAAAAGTAAAAAGAAGGGAAACTAAATGGCTCCAGATATGAATGGAAATGTTATGAGGAAAGACTTGACACTTAGTCCATTCAAGCATAGCAAAAGGAAACTCAAGGGGTAGGGGTGGTTTATTTCAGGTTCATAAAAGACTGGATGACTGGATTAGATGGACTGCATATATGTATTGTTATGTTCTTGTATTACTTTGTATTCCAAAACTGAAACTAAAAATACATCATTCCTTAATGCAAATAAAGTTCAGATTATGACAGTTTATTATATAACCATATTTTGTTTTTCATCTAACAGATAATTGTGATAGCCCACTGGTTTCATCCTTGCCTCAGACTTCATTCAACAGCTCATCCCAGCTATCCAACACTCATAGCCCTGGATTTGCAAAACTAAACAGGAGAGATGGTAAGTAGATATCATAATTAATTTCTCAGGTGGCTGAAATACGTATATCCAAAGACTGCTGAAACCATTTCTATGCAGTTTTTTCATTGATTGTTCAATATGCAAAAAATATTCATTTTGGAATATGTATGAAACCTCCCTAACACACTAAAAATAAAAATAAAAACAGTTGTTATTACATACATTTTTCTGATTCGTAATAACGGACTCCTAGTAATAGTGCATTAAACTCTTGATATTTAATCATTTATTTTGTTTTAATTCAACCCTATTCCAAATAAAATCAAGTGAATATTTTTGTTTATATTCTAAATGTGCTAAAATATGCAATATGTATTTTGACAGTTGAACATTAGCAAGATGAGAACATCCATCAGACTGATATGCATTTAAATGGTAGCTCATTCATTACAGCATAAATCAGTAGAGACAATGCATTGCACTTGATTTTGACTCTTACATCTCTGTTTCAGGTAAGTTATCTCAAAATAATTGTCAGCAGAGATTTGAATAATAACTCTTGTGATAAAGAACAACGATCAAATATTCAATTACCCAGATATATGACAGGAACGTAAAACCTCTGTGGTTAACATTCTTTTCTGCCTTACTTTGGCTGTCACTATGGAAATCCCCCTGGAAAGAAGAGCTTATAATTCAAATTACCTGAAAGAATGAAAGATGCATTTTGATGCATAAACACTTGACCTGTTAGAGCTCCTCACTCTTTGAGAGGTGGTTGTGGATGTATCGGTAACCAAGGTAGGGCATTTAGGTTCTTATGAATTACTTCAAAAGAAAAAACTCTCATTGACTCCATGGGCCCTATCTTACACCCGACGCTAAGCGACGGTAACCAAAACGCAAGTGTCTTTGCTAGTTTTGCTAGTTTTATTTTACCTTCCAGCACTCACATTGTTTAAATAGCAAGTGAACTTGTGTCCATAGCAAGTAAACTGAGCGGATTGATCTTAAGATGAGGTGTGGCCAGGATAATTTTTGGTGTATTGCTATCTTGAGGCAGCAAAAAGCATTTGCGCTAAAACCGCCACAAATCTGGTCTTAAGTCATGTTGCAGTTGTTTCAATGTTAATTTAACGGCGCAATATAAGTGCGTCAATATAGGCGTGTGCACAATGCACATACACCCTCTTGTCTGTTACACACTGGGGTGCGCACAAGCATGCATAAAAATATCAAGATTACAATGTGAAATATTATTGTTGTGTAGGCTATATCAAAAAATGCATAATAATCAAAGGGTCCATTTTTTAAAGACCACATACCTGTCCCTCAGCGAAGGGTCCCTTGCTGTCATCCTGTCAGATTTGAACAAACGTCTATCATCTCCTGGCAGCTGAGCTGGAGACAAATACCTACTGTCCCTATATGTACTCCCCATTGCTGTGAAATTAACAGCTGCATTACATTACATTTTTTGCAAGTTCTCCTAAATTCAAATCCCAATCTACCATAAATTCAGCCATAACTCAAGCCTAGTTCGACATGCCAATGAATACATTAAAGTCATCATCACACCAAGAATGGGTAAAACAGGAGTTCATGGTGAACTTTGCGTTTCCTGGGATTCTGCCCCAGAAGAGAACATTGTTATATATGTGAAACGTAAGGGAGCCCACTCCATCAACATCCAGGCTACACGTAAGGTTACACGTGTATTCACAATTATCCTGGATCAAGCTATGACTCTATTTGGCCAATAGTTCCTACAATCTTCTAGGGGCACAATCTTCTGTTAGGGGACAATAGTTAAAACATGCATAAACATATCAAGATTACATTGTGAAATAGAGATTCATATTCTTCCCAAAAATGAAATATTTTTTTTCTTCCGGAATAGACGCGCATTGTCCCTGGAATTGCGGGAAAGTAGGCTTGTTTTAAGGCATTAAACTACCAGTAAAAACGTGTTGGTCATATTTTCATAAGCATGTCAATATAAAACAAGGGAAAATATGCATACATCTATGGGTTCTCAACCTGACAGCTTTAGTGTATTAAGGGCCTGATTTACTAAGATGTTTAGCATGTGCAAAACCTTTTAGCACACGCAAAACTAATAACACAACCAATGATTGGTGCAAAACAAATACCATGACTAATCACTGGTCATGGTATTGATTTTGTGTGGTTATTTTCAGCCTCTGCTCTTCTACGTTTTTGGTTACCTTTTTGGCGTCGTCAGGACACTATCAGATTTTTTTTCCGTGTTTGTATCTCGCCCAACAATTATTCCCTACACCTGCTTTGCGTTTCCTGCCGGCTATAAATACCTCAGGACTTCCGCATTTCCTCACTTCGATATTTTCTTGGGCTATGTTGACAAACGAAGTCGGTAAAACGGTATAGAAATTCAGTCTCTGCATTTCTGGTTTGTATAAATAAGAAACACAGCAAGTCCGGTTTTCATTTAGGATTAGATTGGGGGTTTTTCTTTCCCTTCCAATCTTTTGCTTTATCCTAATATCTCTCTACTTGTTACCTTTTGGTGTTCAGCTCTTTTGTTACTAGAGCTTAGGTAACAGGTTGGATTTCCTTTTTCTTTCCTTCACCCGTTTTCCTGTTTTTGTTTTTATCAACCTCTTGTAAGGCCTAATTATTTAATGCGTGAGGTTCTTTTGTTATTTATTCTCACCGTTTATCTAAATGAATTGCCTGTGATCTGTCTGCCGTGAGAACAGCCTCATGGAATTGATGTTTGACAATGCTTCATTGTATAATAAAGCAAAATATGTTAAACAAGCAGGCTAAATTGACATTTTCTAAGCTGACAGGGAAGCCAAGTTCTGGGACCTTATGCTCAGCTGTTGCAGGTGTTATAATGAAATTAAACTGTTTTGTAAAATAACAGCATTGGTGTAATCTAATTTAGTCGTGTAAGCTAAATTTATGCTAAATAGTTTGGTCAGGAATTACCGGGAACCCGTGCCGGTGTAAAACCCAAATGTGAAATATTATATTTGTGTTTGTGAAAACACACTAGTACACTTGCTCACACACTAGTACATGCACGAGCATGTCTGTTTCGCCAGCTGTAAAACACCATTTTCACAGGCTTACTATCCGCCATCATATTTGCAATCCACCAAGGTGGAAACGCAGGTGGCTTTTAAAGGGAATGGGTTATGAATTATGGGTTGGTTTATTGCATGTTATGCCCCAGACACACCTATAATTAATGAAGAGACTAAGTTCAGCCCATTTGCACCTTGTGCTGTACTTAGCGCTCAAATAACACGGCATCTACCTAGCAAAAGTGGACTTGGACACTCCCTAAATGCACTTGCGCCGTGCATGTTAGTCCAGGTGCTAAGACCGTCAAGATAGAGCCCCTTGACTCAAGTCTCTCTTATATATCTCCAAATTTCAGGATATCATCAATGACATGATGCATGGTTACAGCATAGGGAAGGTACAGCATACAGCAAAGGTTGCTTTTTGTGCGTGTGTGCATGTGTGCATGCCTGTGTGTGTGTGTCTGTGTGTGTGTGCACGCTTGCTTGCATGTGTCTGTGTGTGTAAGTTGGGAAGCATGGGTATGATGTTAGACAAAACTGACGATCTTGCTAGTTAGCTAGCGAACCAGAACTGCTAATTTTGATGAATTTATAATTATATGGTTTTGCAAAGTTCAGTATGTGTATCCAATTAATTTGTGGTACAAATAACCTGGACACAGTAAAATTATTCTTAATACAGAGCTATATAAATGCATGGAATAAATCAGAATAATTCATTTTGTTGTGGAGCCCCAGACAATGTTCAATATGGTTATAGATTCACTCTATGTGAAATCAGTGATTCTTGAGAATTTGGCTAAAACATGTCCCATGACTAAAAGTGCTATTCTGTTGAAAATGAATATGGTTTTCATTAATAACTTATATCAGGGTTGCTCATCTAAGTGTATTTTGCACAAATGTAAAAATGTTTCATATGTTTGTTTTTAATTTTATGATTTATATTATTATACGATAGCCCAGTACCCACAAAATCAGCTGTCCCCACACAAGAGGTTATCATTTCAATTTGATAAAAAAGAATGAAAAACTCTTTTAAAATGAATAATATATACACTACCGTTCAAAAGTTTGGGGTCACCCAGACAATTTCGTGTTTTCCATGAAAACATTGACAAGGTTAGAAGTAATGATTTTTATTTGACATAATAATTTTGTCCTTCAAACTTTGCTTTCGTCAAAGAATGCTCCCTTTGCAGCAATTACAGCATTGCAGACCTTTGGCATTCTAGCTGTTAATTTGTTGAGGTAATCTGAAGAAATTTCACCCCACGCTTCCTGAAGCACCTCCCACAAGTTGGATTGGCTTGATGGGCACTTCTTGCGTACCATACGGTCAAGCTGCTCCCACAACAGCTCAATGGGGTTGAGATCTGGTGACTGCGCTGGCCACTCCATTACAGACAGAATACCAGCTGCCTGCTTCTTCCCTAAATAGTTCTTGCATAATTTGGAGGTGTGCTTTGGGTCATTGTCCTGTTGTAGGAGGAAATTGGCTCCAATCAAGCGCTGTCCACAGGGTATGGCATGGCGTTGCAAAATTAAGTGATAGCCTTCCTTATTCAAAATCCCTTTTACCTTGTAGAAATCTCCCACTTTACCAGCACCAAAGCAGCCCCAGACCATCACATTACCTCCACCATGCTTGACAGATGGCGTCAGGCACTCTTCCAGCATCTTTTCACTTGTTCTGCGTCTCACAAATGTTCTTCTGTGTGATCCAAACACCTCAAACTTCAATTCGTCTGTCCATAACACTTTTTTCCAATCTTCCTCTGTCCAATGTCTGTGTTCTTTTGCCCATATTAATCTTTTCCTTTTATTGGCCAGTCTCAGATATGGCTTTTTCTTTGCCACTCTGCCTAGAAGGCCAGCATCCCGGAGTCGCCTCTTCACTGTAGACGTTGACACTGGCGTTTTGCGGGTACCATTTAATGAAGCTGCCAGTTCAGGACCTGTGAGGCGTATATTTCTCAAACTAGAGACTCTAATGTACTTGTCTTCTTGCTCAGTTGTGCACCGGGGCCTCCCACTTCTCTTTCTACTCTGGTTAGAGCCTGTTTGTGCTGTTCTCTGAAGGGAGTAGTACACACCGTTGTAGGAAATGTTCAGTTTCTTGGCAATTTCTCGCATGGAATAGCCTTCATTTCTAAGAACAAGAATAGACTGTCGAGTTTCATATGAAAGTTCTCTTTTTCTGGCCATTTTGAGAGTATAATCGAAAAAGAACACGGAAGAAAGCAAAGCATCAGAGAATGATCCTGTCTGACACGATGTCTAACCTCCATATGGAGTTCCTCAGAAAGGAACCAACTGTAAAACTCAGTTATTCATCCTTCTGTGCTTTACGTCCTTTCTACGTCACACCACCAAAGGCATCAGATCGAAAGACATGCCAATGCCAATACCACGAAAATGCAAAGCTGATGTTTGAGGTCCTAATAGCATATGGCACTGTCAAGTCTAGCAAACTGGAGGATAGTTTTGAACTTGTGTGTTGTTCTCAGATAAGCGAGGCATGTCTTCTGCGCACCTGCACCCGGTGTCTCCACAAGCAAACACTTCCCTCACAGCAAGAGTTGACCGAAGTGTCATTAAGTCTGGAGATTGGCTTGCAGTCATCTATGACCAAAACTGGTGGTTGGCAAAGGCTGTCACTGTGGATGCTCATCATCAAGATGTTCAAGTGGAGTTTTTCCACCCTCATGGCCCCAACACGCGCTTCCATCCAAAAGCAGATGGAAAGGATACATGCTTTGTACCAGTTGAAGATGTTCTCGTCAAACTGATGGAGCCATCATCACCTGGTCGTGCAAGCAGGACAAGGGAGATCTACCACCTGTCTGCTGAAGTCATGGACTTCATAGAGGAGGAGCATATTAACCGTCTACTTCCCGATAAAAAAGACTGAACGCTTTCGTTCAACCCCAGAAATGGATGGATTTTTTTTTTGTTCCTGGTGTGTTTTCTGATGTTCAGAAATTAAACTTGGTCATTCAGTCTTTTGTTATTCTAGAATTCTTCTAATCTTTTAGATACGTTTACAGAAGAATATATTTACAAAAGGATAAAATGTTATTTGTTAACAGAATGGCATTTGTTTTATAAAATTGTTCAATACAGTTGTTAAAGAAGCATTGCCTTGAGTTTTTATTTATATAGCCTTCATTTAGATAGGTAATCTCATTGAGATACTGGGTCTCATTCTCAAGTGAGACAAACAGCAGCAGTATAACACAAAGACCAATTTTAATTGTGAAGCCTACATATTTGTAGTGGGCAGTATCATTAGGTGTCAAATGTGGTAAAAAGTTGGAAATATTTGTTGTCATTACATTACATTACAGTCATTTAGCAGACGCTTTTATCCAAAGCGACGTACAGTAAGTGCATATAGAAAGGTCATCGAAGTAACTACAGAACAGATAAGAAAGCACATTCTTCCCATACAGTATCAGCTATCCCTAGTAACGAACACAGTGCAGTTCACAGTGAACTGGGTAAATCAGCTCTACTACAATTCTGTTCTAAATAGTATAAACTTGAGTACACAGTTCGACAAGAAGACATACCATGAGGTCCTAGATAAGTATTAGTCCAGGTTAATAATAAAAAATAATAATAAAAAATAATAATTTTAAGATAATAAAAAAATTAAAAAATAATAAAAATTAATAATTAATTTAAAACTTTTTTTACAATTTGTATGTGGGGTCCAGGTGGAGCCTGAAAAGGTGTGTTTTCAGGCCACGACGGAAAGCAGGCAGGGTTGGTATTGAGCGTAGGGGAATGGGAAGTTCGTTCCACCACTGGGGAGCTAGGGTGGAAAAGCTCCGCAGTCGGGAGGAGCGAGTGCCATTGACACGGAGGGGGGGGAGATTAATTAGGCCATTGCCACCAACGTCAGATTTCTGTCAACACCGTCAGATTTCTGTCAACACCGTCAGATTTCTGTCAACACCGTCAGATTTCTGTCAACACCGTCAGATGGAACGTTATTTGTTTTAAATGAATATGCTTAGAATCTGTTCCTCCAATGCAGTTGATTTATTAAAGTAAGATGTGTCTTTACAATGAAGACTGTGTTTTGGATGTCCAAAATTGTTATTTCATATATTTAATGCTAATGATAAAAGTTGCATGATGTAAGAGTTTTTGAAGGATGAGACATGAAACAGTATAAAAAATGAACAAATGTGAATATTCAACATTTAACAGCATATATGTGTACCTATAGTGTAGACACAATGATTAAAAAGCTCATTGTGTCAAATCTATATAAGACTAAACAAATAGGAATAATTAGCTTTGTATTGTGTCTGACGGTGTTGAAAAAAACTAAGCAATGACAGGAAAAAAAGTTGTTTTCTGAAAAAAATACAATATCAGGAGGTGGCCACAACATATTTCTGGATTGCTGAGACCTTGTTCTATAATCTTATAAATTTAGATTTCTTAATATTTAAAGTAAAAAAAAAATAAAAAAAACCTGTTTTAGCCAAATTCTCAAGAATCACTGAAATAATAAATTGTTATCATTTTATTTTAATATTGGAATGTTTCTGTTATTTCTACATATCTACGTGGAAGCTTTGTGACGCAGGGTAATTAGTCTTGCCTTGTAAATTCATTCCACGACAAGGGCGTAATTTATGTGTTTTTATTGGGGAGACACGGGGGTGAATTTTGAAGCTATTTTTGTGAAGCTTTAGAATTTTTTTTATAGCAATGTCGTGGGTTGTGCCTGCCTTTCCTTATTTCTGTGGGCGTTCCTTCTTTCTTCCTGTATAAGGCACTCTATCAGATTTTCCGTGTTCCACGCCAGGTTTTCGTTTCACTCCTACACTTAGTGATTTCACCTGTTCGTTGCTTCCGCCGGCTATTTATACTCTGCGTCTTCCGGTATCGGCGCTTCCATGTTATTTAGTTTTAACATTCAAGCCGGTAAGGTACAGGATAAGTGCTTTATATCGACCGCTTTGTTTCTGCTTTATGCTTAAACATTGCGGGACTTGATAGTAGTATTTTAGAAATTGTGGTTACAGATTCTCTCTTTTATTGAGTTAAGTTTAGAGTTTTTTTTTTTTTGTTCTTTTCTCACTCTAGCCTACGAGCATTTTGCCCATTACGTCCAGGTTGTTTTCTTTACCGTTTGTTTCTGTTACCTCTTTAGATTCCTCTTTTATCTTGAGAGCAGAGGTTTTATTTTCTTGTTATTTTTCTCACTGACTTCTAAGATACCTGTGAAACTACTGAACATGGAAATACAGATTTTCTTCACTTTCCATTATGATCAATATTTTCCTTGGGCATGTTGAATGACGGAATTTTTATAATAATTTTGGATGGTTTGCAGAAATTTTTTACCATAGGCCTTACTGTGGAAAAGTCTTAGGCACATGTAAAAAATAAAAAAAAATTATAATCTCTTAAGAAAATCATTTAATTATTAAAACATTATGAAATTAAGTTTCTAAATATCAAACAATTGACTATAAAGAGCAGTAAATAGTAAAAAACTAAATCAAATCAATATTTGGTGTGACCATGCCTTTGGCGTTAAAACTGCATCAATTCTCCTAGGTACACTGTCGTACAGTTTTATAAGATAACCAGCTGGTAGGTTGTTCCAAGCATCTTGGAGAACTTGCCACAGTTCTTCTGCAGACGTTGGCCATCTTGCTTGCTTCTTTCTGTCTAGGTAATCCCAGACAGCCTCAATGATGTTGAGATCAGGGCTCTGTGGAGGCCATACCATCTGTTGCACAACTCCTTGTTCTTCTTTTCACTTAAGATAGTTCAATACATTTTTGGGAAAATTAATGTTTGGAAATCTAAAATGAGCAATTTTCTACTGACACACTAATGCAGAAGACATAATAAATGACATAATAAATCTAGGTCCAATATTTTTTGAAGCCCGAAAATGAGGGGGACTATGTACAAAAGGTTCTATTATTTCTAAACGGTTCATCCAATATGGATGAAAACACCCTCAAACTAAAGCTGACAGTCTGCGCTTCAACCTCATTGTCTATCCTTTCAAACTCAAAGGGCTCGACTACAGAGCCAAAAAAACAAAAAGTATATTTTATTTTATTATTTAAAACATTTGTCTCTTTCATATCCAGAGTGACTTCCATGGTCATCATTGCATGATAAAGTGCAAGGGTACGTGGAAAAAAAGCAAGCAGGGCTGCGTTTCCCGATAACGATCTATCTTAGGGTTAAGATTTCTACGGGCGATTCTACGAAGGCTCTTTAATTTGCAACACGCGTTTCCCAAAACAGTTCTTAAAGTGTGAACGCGCACTAAGTATTTAGTTCCAATCACCTGGATTTGCTATTTTGCACAATTCTTTAGCCAGGAGGTAGAACTAATTAGTGAAATCAGCTGGCTGAGTTCATGGGCGGAAGAACCACATTGAAAGATTTTTACTTTCTGATCCCTGGATTTTATATCGCTGTATTTAACTTTGCTGTCTGTGGTGCTGCTGATATGGGAGGAGGAGCAGGAGGGGTGATAGATTGGGAGATGCGAACCCCAGAGATGCATGGCCGGTTAGGCACGTCAACGTCAAGTTTCTTTTGAAATATTTTTTTTTCCCCCACTGATTTTACTTTATTTGTTTAGGGATATTTAAGGAATTGCTTTCATGGGTAATTTCCAAACATATAAAAATAATTTAATTTAAATTTTAAAAAATAAACATAAATATTGACGCATCATCAATTCTCAAACTCCTTCAAAGTTTTCTGCTGCGTTTGCAAATTCCAGCAGAACTACAACAGAGACTCTTCATACAGAGAAATTGTTGCATAGATTTAATAACTTATGTCAGACCACATTGGACACTATTGCTCCTTTTAAAATGAAGACAAAGTCTGCTGTTAAAGATTCCCCTTGGATAAATGATGAAATGCCTATGATTAAGAGGGAATGCAGAAAAACATAAGACAAATGGAAGTCCAATAAACTAGAATTTCATTATCTTCAAATTAAACTCTTATTAATAACTCTCAACAAGTCAATTAAAGATTCCAGAGCAAAATATTTCTCAGATTCAGATATTTCTCATCTCTACTGATCAGCACAACTCAAGGTTTTTATTTAATACCATTGAGCGTCTCACCTGCGTGTGTTTCTGCATCATCTACTGCTGACTGCTAGAAGTTTTTGTCTTTGCGGGGAAGATTGAGAATATTAGATCTAAGATTACTCATCCTGCATATTGCACAGAAATACCCCGTAAATGCGTAATTGTTCTGAATTCTTTCTTGCCCATTTTCATAAACGATCTTATAGATACTGGTGAATACAGGTGAATGCTCCATTCTGGTACTTTTAGATTTAAGTGCTGCAGTTGACACCATTGATCACTTAATTTTAATTGATAGACTTAGAAACTGGATTGGGATCTCTGGAACTGCACTGGATTGGCTAATTTCTTATCTGTCTAATAGAAAGTTCATAAAAGTATATAAAAGTACTATTTTCTTCAATGTTGTTAGCAAGCTACCAGAAAAGACTAGCAAAATGTCGGCAGGTCGGTTTGTTTACCATAGATAATATACTACCAGGAATGCTTGCTTCCATGGAAATTTGGACCAATGTTTCTGGCGCAAGAATTACCTATCGGATCTATGTTCCAAATAAAATGCAAAAAAGCCAGGAAAGGGCCATACTATTTTTTTTAAAATATGTAAGAGGACTGGTTATGGTTTGAATTGACAGAATCTGCTTTGTTCGCGTTCGCATATGTGCTAGAAGTGTCATTTTGAGACTGTTTTAGCTGCCCTGTAGAAGTGAATGGAGATCGATAAATACCCTATTCTGGATTATCACCCCAGGGAAGCACAGAGCAACTAATGAATATATTTCACCACCATTTGGACTCATATCATGGCCAGGTAACTACACAAACCAAAGTTCTACCAAAGTTCAGTTGTGCTTTAACCTTGTCTAACCTTGTACAGGAAAAAACTCCATGGCTGTTATCCATGCCAGAGGTGGTTGTACCAAGTACTAAACCAGGGGTGCCAATCATTTTGAAACCTTGATTTTGGTGAAATAGATTTTTTATTAAATAAATTTATGATTTTGGTTGGTTGAAAAATTAATAAACAACATATATTGTATAAATATATTTTTCACATCTTGGCATTTTGAGTTTGTCTCTAGAATTATATTGCTTATTCTTATATTTATTGTATTTTTTGTGCATTGCCAGTGAGGGGTGCCAATAATTCTTGAACTGACTGTATATAGTATGTTCAGTGTACCCTTAGTCTTGTTTTAAATTTCTAGTATATTCAATAATTTACTCTTGACTGAAACCTGTGCTCCTAAATTGTGTATGTGCAAAAGTGCACTTCTGGTAGGCTCAGATGTTCATCCAGCTGTCATAGTCTCTCTTGCTCCAATGGATCTCTTTAGTCTGACTCAGCAGTGACTTGCTTCACAGAAATATTACCATATTTTACATCTTGTTTCTTCGGAAGCTCTCACAAAGAAAGAGAAAGGCATTTTATTTGTGATTGGCTTGCATCTGAGACGTGCATCTGACTCTCTGCCACTTTCCCTCCATCTCAAAATCCAAAAGCACTTTATGCCATTGTTATTATTTATGGCCTATTTAATGCTTTAATATTTTACAAATAAAGCAGAATAGTCACTCTGTCCTAGAATCAGATAATCTGAGGCAAAGTTTTCTTTTATTTAAAAAAAGAAAATTACTAGAATTGTATATTTGTTGAATGCAACACCTTACTTAGGGTTGTTGCTGAAAAGATGCAATTTCAATCTGATTGAGGGATAAGTTATTGACAATGAATTTTTCTTCTTATCAAATGCAGGCATTCCTCATTGCTGCTTGATAAACTTGACAAAATGTATATGCATTCTGACTTAATGGAGAGTGAGCACAGCAATTTATGGGCTCTTCATGGCAGCCTTGATCTGTTCTTTGCGCCAGTTAGCAAGCACATGTTGTCTAGGACCAATGAACAGTGTAATTAATCCTTACTTGTCTTATATATTACAACACAATACATACAATGTTAAATTGCACATTCATTAATATACTGGACACCTTTGTGGTCATGGTGTTTTTGCTGTTTAGCAATCTCATACAAGTGGATATGCCATGGTATATTTATATATTTTGTGCATGAAATACATATTGTAAATGTTGTGCATAAACTCTATATCAGCTAACTTTATGAATTGCTGTATTGTAAAACTCAGCAGAGCCGGATGAGCTCTACTTTTACTATTTAAAAAATAACTAACTTACAAAAAATGGAGATGAGAGGTGTATGCACAATTATCACAATTGTGAGTATGAAGATATGTCACTGCTATGGTTTTCCATATGTAGCCCTTTTCAAGTAGTCATTTTACTACTCTTTACATTGGCACACACTATTCTAACTGTTAGATGTGCCACTTTTTTCACGTGAATTGGCAGTCTGTGTTGCTGTACAATTTCAGTATGCCTCCATGAGTGGTAGTGAGCGTTAGCCAACAGAAGTACAATACAACATGGTGCAGTAAATACAGTTGGAAAATATGTATTGTGAAATAATGGAAGCATAGACAATCATGTAATTTTTACTGAATGAAAGAGAAGACAAATTTTGGATTATGGAAATAGTTTGCAAATATGTTTTTTTTGTTGATAAATTCAATTATTTTACTAAAGGGAATCTCTCAAATCAATCTATGAATAAGATATTAAATTGGTCTGTTATACATTTAAATTCCTGTGACCTTAGCGGAACAGAATACAACCTGCAGGCACATTTATTGACATGTTCCCACATAAAACAAAAACACAATCAGCCAAAAAACCAAGAAACTGGACGTACAGACCACAACAGGCACGTTCACAAATAGACACCAATACATGCATAATATATGTCCTGTGCCCTGAGAACGCAAAAGTGCCCTTTAGGCTGCAGGCCGCAGCGGTTTATTTACTTTTATGTTTTTGTAAGATTTACATTCCCATGTTATTCTAACTGCATTCGGAGTTATCAGCTGATGACTCGTTTCAAGTTCACTAACGTTTCGTTTTTTTCTGTTTAGTACTTTGTCGTTATCGGAACCTGTAGCCTACATCGTTTATAAAAATAACATCTGTATCACATAATTTCTCCTGTAAACAGAGGCTGACATATCCAGATTCAAAGAGTGGTGGGATTTAGACCTACCTGCCAATGAAAACTGAAAAGTGAAAAATCACTCCTTCATCATTATTTTGTCAGTTACTTTGACGGAAAACATTACATACATAATTTCAATTTCACATTCTTTTTTCTCTTTTTTGTGTCTTTCATTGCAGTTCACAAATGCAATCTGTTAACCCTAACAGATACCCCCTATTCATTCACTTTATATTTTAAGCAACTGTTGATATTAAATATCTGAACTGAGCTGCATCCCTCAGTTGGCAGTAGAACCCAAAAACCATTGCCAGCTCACAGATACATTTTATTAGAATATTCTTTTCAGGTGGGTGATCAGTCACTAAAGTGGCTCTTCTTTTTTATATGTGTCTGTCATGATGAATCTGTGATGAAAAGTATTGCGTTGTTATTATTGGCATTATTGTGCGTTGCCTTCATTATGCTGTTATTGTTGGGCTTACGCTAGCGAGTGGCTAACGGTCATGCTGGGTGAATTGCTAGTGTTTCGGCAAAACAGAATGGGTTTTTCTGTTTTTTTTATCGTTGTTAGATTGTAATGTGATTTGGGAATAAGGGAATGGAATATCTGTAATGATATAATAATTGTAATAATTGAATAGTTGATAGTCAGTATATTTATTTTGATATATTGTCTATTTTTACAGTTACTTTGTTCTAGTGACTTCAAAAAAATGGTTTCAATGTCCACAATTTGTATGATTGGCACCATAGGTTAATCTCTTAATCCCTTCCCTTAATTATATTAACCCCTTGGTGCAGATGCCTAGTGGCCAAGATGCCGGCGTCGTGACATTGCTCAACTGAGACATGTATTGCTCCTGCAACCAAACTATGAATGGAAACAACAAACTCCATGTTCTAGCTTTATTAGTACACGATTTGTGACACCAATACCGAATAAGTAGTTTCTAAGTGCCACTGTTGTCGCGTAGCCAGTGCATTTAACAAGCAACCCCCCCCCCCAGTCTCACCTGCAACTGTACCTATCCATGCGTGAGGCAGTGGACAATAGCGTCTATCTGCGAGTTTATAGAAAAATGTATATTCCATCGTAGCAACAAGATAAACCAGACAATAGCCTGAGTGTATGCCAAAACAGCAATGAAAAGCACTGCTATCTCAATTGTAAAATAAACAATTTAAATTATACCATGTAATTATACCCCACCCCCCAACCCCGTGAAGTATTGTACGTCGTTCCGGTCCAAGTGACAACTCTTATCTGATAGAGGACAGGATATCTTTTGTGACGGGGTTTGCAATGTCTTATTGGTTGCTTTGTACAATATATTACAGCTGTGCGTAACATAATTTTTTGTTTAATCAGTTTAGTATTATGGATACACAATTTAGCCATTTTGGATGGGATTGGGAGACACTAAGGGACAACAGGGTACACTGCCTATATTTTGCATCATAGATCTTTAGTAATTTTGCATTTCACCCTCAGATTTTGCACACTTGTGGACACAGTTTTTGATCCAGGAAATATATAGTTTTACCTGGATGTTTTACATACAGTATGTAGCTCTCAGTATATACTCAAACTTTTATTTTAGCATTTTTTCAAAGTTTTTTTTTGCATTTCACTTAATTTTGACCTAACTTCTGAAAATAAACTAATCTAAGTTAGTATTGCAAGTCTTACAACTGTCTTGTTTTCTTTACCAAGTTGCTGTGATGCTCAAACCTGGAGTTATACAGTGTTAAATAGAACACCCCCTAAATGACCAAATTTGGCATATGCGCAAAGGGGTTAATAGTCCCAATAGGATGAGTACTATAGTCAATTACAACTAGGCTAATTAAACTGATAGTTAGAGAGATCAGTGAAGTCTTAATGCTAATGGGTGTGTTAATTAGTGATTTAGTGAGAGTTACAATACAGTCCTTGTTATTGAAGGGTAACAAATATAGCCCTGCTGTACTTACTCTTGGTGGTTGCAATGCACAGAAAGGAGAGACTTAACCCTAAGGCCAGGGAGCTACAGCAGGCAGCAATGGGGTAGCAGCTCCATTAGAGCATGGATCAAGCCAGATATACCACAGTAAGTGGCTAAAGTTGGACTATGTATCTTTTTTATTTATTTGCATAGCAAAGAGTCTTTGGCAAAGACCATTTGAGAAAAGAATGGAAACATAAATGTGCATGAAATAAGCATGCATAATGTGTGTGCAGTGAAAGCTAGTCCTCACACCATGTTTCACGTCTTACACAGGCGTTCCTAAGAGAAATTTCAGCTATACGGTTATACAGTCAGGCTAACCTCAGGTGCCACAGTCTCACCCACCAAGTAACTTATAAGGAGCAGGGCCTCCCTTCACCTTCAGAACAGTTGCCATCATATAAACCCCGATTCCAAAAATGTTGGTACAGAATGTAAAATGCACATAAAAGCAGAAAGCAGCGATTTGTAAATTCTCTTTTGCATATATTTAATTGAAAACAGTACAAAGAAAAGATATTTAATTAAGTTTTACCTTATCAACTTTATTGATTTTTCAAATATACGCTAATTCTGAATAAACAAACACTTTACGAGAGAAAGTAAAAGTTTATTATATGTCCCGCCGGCCAGCAGGAAGATCGATGAGACACAGCACAAGTTTGCGGTACAGCAACATTCCACGCACTGGTCATCTAATCAGGCTTACATACCCTCGGGGGCCTTGACTTAATGCACATGTCAATATTATCTGTGAGGGCATATCTCTTTATTGTAGAATGACATGTGCTTTTGTTCAATTACAACATGATACCGTATGACACCTAGATGTCCAGTCAAAGAAGGCAGAGGCCTGTCCAATCTCAGCTTTTGCCCTCCTGCCATACAATTTACAACCAAGGCCCTGTTGATCAGCCCTCACCTTGATCAATATACACACATGCTTAACTACTCTTAAAGACAAAACTCTGAACCCATTGACACTCAATGTTCATTTAATTCTGGTGATCATGAAGCCACTCTTGAATTTGTCTAGCAGTGTGTGTAGGGGAGTTTTTATGTTGGAATATGGGGACAGCATGAGGAAATAGTGTTTGCACCATAGGGTCCACCTGGTCTTGTAAAAGGGCTTTTTCGAGTTATTATAAAATTTGTTCCATCTGGCCTACTTTTCATGGAAATTTGAATTTATGCCTGCACCAATGCAATGCACTTTGTTTCTTTTATATGTGTGCATAAGGTGCTGGTGGGTGGTCGCCATTGGAGTCTGACAAGTATCAATGGCTTGAAATTGATCTGGGAGAAAGGACTGAGGTTACAGCCATCGCCACACAGGGGAGGTATGGGAGCTCGGACTGGGCGACCAGTTACCTCCTAATGTTCAGTGACACAGGCAGGAACTGGAAGCAGTACCGGCAAGAGGACAGTATTTGGGTAAGTGTGATTTTAATAGGCATGCCAAAAAATGTGACATTTTACCACAGCATAACATTTTTCATTTTGATTTGAGTCTCCTTAAAACCGATATTTAAATAAGGCTGTTTATATTTTACCCAAAAAGTAAGCAACTGTCAAAGACTATATTCCAGCTTTTGTTGTTGACTGTCAATCAGATGTGGATAGATACAACAGTGCAGGGCAGAGTAGATATCATGAAAGATTTTTAATTTCCAGCTAATTAAAAATAAGAACTCCAAATGTATTACATAGGCCTGAAACTTATTTTTCAGTTATTTTTCACAAATTAAGTGATGTTGAAGCAAGCGAGCCGTCATTTTGGAAATTTTGACAAGGTGACATCAAGTGAACATGTTTACATTTAATTTCAAAATATAATGCACTGGACTGTTATTTTTATACACACAGACGTGTGACAAATTAAAGGAAAAACCCCTACAGTTAGGGGGTCCGGTGTTATGCTGTGGGGGGGGCATTTTCCTGACATGGTTTGGGTCCACTTGTCCCCTTAGAGGGAAGGGTCACTGTAAATCAATACAAAGTTATTCTGAGTGATCACCTTTATCCTATGATGGAACAGTTCTTGATGGGAGTGATCTCTTCCAGGATGACAATGCCCCCATCCACAGGGCTTGAGGGGTGACAAAATGGTTTGATGAGTATGAAAATGATGTGAATCATTTGCTATGACCTTCACAGCACTGCACTACCATCATCAAAACACAAAATTAGGGAATAACTTTTGGAAGAATGGTGTTCCATTCCTCCAGTAGATTCTAGTTCCAGAAACTAGAATATGCTAGACTAGAGGTAAAATCTAATGCAAGACAGATTGAAGCTGTTCTGGCAGCTCGTGGTGGCCCAACACCTTATTAAGACACTTTGGGCTCTATCTTGACGATCTTAGAGTTTGGTCTAAAACTCATGGCGCAAGTGCATCTAGGGCATGTCCAGGTCCACTTTTACTAGTTAGACAGCGTATTATTTGAGCGCTAAGTACAGTGCAAGGTGCAAATGGGCTGAACTTAGTTATAGGTGTGTCTTGGGCGTAACATGCAATAAACCAATCAAAATGTCATATCCCATTCTCTTTAAAAGCCTGCTTTTCCACCTTGGTGGATTGCTAATATGATGGCGAAAAACACATGCTTGTGCATGTGTAGTTAAAGTGTGCGAGCAAGGAATAGGCTATATGGATCAATAGTATGATCAATATTATTCTGACTAAGCATTATGACACATTTTGATATACAGAATAATAATCTTTAACATGTGCGGGTTTAACACCCGCACAGGTTCCTGGTAATTCCAGACAGTGCTGTTTAGAATATATATGCGGTTTAATTTTGTTTAAAAGCACCTGGAACCGCTGAGAATAGGCTATGGCTTCTATCTCCCCTTAGAAAATGCCAAATTAGCCTGCTTGTTAAACACATTTTATTTGATTAAACAATGAAGCATTGTCAAACATGAATTCCATGACACTCATCTCACAGCAGACAGATCACAGGCAATGAATTTGGCTAGCGAAGTTCAAGCTTCATCCAAAGTTCATATGACATGCATTCTAATATTGATTACTAACATAAATAGCATTCTTTTGCCTTAATGATGACACTAAATACACTAAAGCTGTCAGGTTTGGAACCAATAGGATTATGCATATTCTCCCTTGTTTTAGATTGTTCTGCTTATAGAAATATATATTTTAAATAACCATTTTTACTGGTAGCTTAATGCCTAAAACAAGCCCACTTACCCGTGATTCCAGGGACAATGGGCATCTGTTCCGGGAGTAAGATAGCAAAGACACTTGCGTTTGGGTTAGCACCGGATGTAAGATAGGGCCCTTTATGTTGGTTTTTCCTTTAATTTGTCACTCGTCTGTATGTGAAAATGGCTTATTGGTGAAAGGAAACTTTGGTATATTCTATATTATGGCCAACAAGTATCTCAACAAATAGTAGGCACCAGTGTAAAAGGACATTTTTGGTGCATAGATTTTATGCTTATATTTTCATATCTGAGACATAACTTTAGCCTAAGACTAAAATATTCAATATAATTTCACAGAGGACTATTATACCTCTCACCCTATTTACATGGGGCCACAGTACTGCTCAAGGATGATCCATTCCTTTCTATATGTTGAAGTAGTCAATATTGTAGTGTATGTTTTTATTTTTCTTCAGTTCTGCTGGCGTCAGTGTCACAAAGGGTTGTTAAGACTGATGTTAGAGAATTTACACCTTAGCTTACAGCCTATTTCAATGGGTACATTAAATAAATTAGATTCCCTTTCTTCTCAGAAAGAAACAGCACAATTTGCATGGCTCAACACTTTGCTTCATGAGAATGATGTGTTCAGTCGGCATTTTGCAATTTACCGAAGGGATTTTTGATTTCTAAACACATTATAAATAAATAGAATATGCAAAATCAGAAGTAAATTTGGTTATTGCATGATCACTTTCTGTTTTCAACCACATCGCATCAAGTTATTTTTGTTCATGGTATGAGCAGGTTATAAGTAAATAAATTAACTCTGTCTTGGCAATTATTAGCTATTTATGTGTGTGCGTGTGTGTGTGTGTTTGTGTGTGTGTGTGTATGTGTGCGTGCATGCATGTGTTTGTGTGTGTGTGTGTTCCTATAGTGAGAAAAGGTTGAATACAAGGTATAACTCATGCCAAATATTGTAATTAAATGTCTCAGGATTCTGCACAATGTGATCCTTTGGTTGAATGATATTTTCTACTTTACAAATTGGTCTTGAACAAAACAGTATGACTTGGCTGGCAGTGACTATTGTTTTGTGTAATCAGCCAAATACTCTGGGCGCTCAAATAGGCAGAAAAATTAAAAATGAGAGAATAATCTATTAACCCTTTGGAATGTTTTTTTTTCAAAATTCTAAGTCAATGTTTTATTGACCATTGCTTTCAATTTTATTGACCATTGTTTTCAATTACCAGTAGTGATTGTTACATCAGCAATATAATGTTCTATTTTTGATTTTACACCGTAAGGGGTTAATGATATGAAAATTAAAAAAATAAACATTTCTTTGAAATCTGTGTGAAAGGAAACAAAGAACAAAGGTTAAGGCTGTTGAGCTGGCGAATGCATGATGGCACACGTATAGGAAGAGCATTGCACTTAGTATAGCTAACATTGCAACCGCCAATGAACAGCCTAGCCTACATTCAAGTCCCCATCACACCTGTCAGCCAAGAATGTGTAACTGGAGTTCACGGCAAACTTTGGATTTCCTGGGGTTCTGCCCCCGCAGAGAACGCTCTCATATACATACAGTGGGGATGGAAAGTATTCGGGCAGTGACACAATTTTTTTGTACTCCAGAACATTGGATTTGAAATGGAAAAGTGACTATGAGGTTAAAGTGCAGAATTTCAGCTGAAGGTGTTTACATCCATATTGGGTGAACCGTGTAGTAATTGTAGCCGTTTTTATACACAGTCCCCCCTCCATTTTAAGGGATGAAAAGTAATTGGACAAATTAACATAAACTTAAAAATAATTTTTTGATATTGTTGGGTCACAGACACCAGGAAGTCATGGCATGCAAATGATATGTGACCAAATATAAAAAACAGTTCATCCGATATGGATGAAAATACCCTCAAATTAAAGTTGACAGTCTGCACTTCAGCCTCATTGTCATTGTATTCTTTCAAACTCAAAGTGCTAGAGTACAGAACCAAAATAACAAAAAATGTGTCACTGTCCAATTAATGATGGTGCATATGGTGTATCTGCTATTATATATTTTTTATCCAGTAAAATTGTCGGAATGTGATGCGCTCCCATGCTTTATAGGTGTAGGGCTGTGAAATATTTGTCAGTTGTAACTTTGTGTGTGCATATGATCATTCGTACAACTTTGTTAATGTTTAATATAACACAACATTTTTTGGGGTAGTAATGAATAAAATCAGCTAGTCTACCATCAATTACAAGTATACATTTTTTAAAGTTATCAGAGCTATATTTAGCTTCTCATAGGGAATCAGTTCCATCCTGTAAATTAAATATGTATCAGCTGTGTCATTTTCACCTGAAATACATGAATGGAAAAGGCGTCTCTTAGTTAATTCAGTAACACTGACATGTTTGCTTTCACCTCAAATATACTCCTTTTTTCCTTGCAGGCATTTTCAGGAAACACAAATGCTGACAGTGTTGTCCAGTACAAACTGCAGCAGCCTGTAATAGCTCGATTCCTACGTGTCCTTCCTCTAGACTGGAATTCAAATGGAAGGTTAGGAATGAGGCTAGAGGTCTACGGCTGCCCATACAGTAAGTACAGTGGGTGTATCAGTCTGTGAGGGGCTCCTGCATATTATCAATCCTCTGTGGTAATGGGTTTTAAAACAGTCGGTCCAGGACTCAGTTGTTTTTTGTCTGCAAATCTGCAGATGCAGTTTCATTGCAGAGAAGAAGAGCTAATGAGAAGCTTAAAAGCAGACACCCAAGAAGTCTAACCAAGGCAGACATATGGCAACATTGCTTATGTCATTTTTGGGAAACGGGAGCCTCATAAATGTTTAAGCACAGCACACATTGAATGAAAATGAGACTTGTCATCCCGCCATGCTTCAGTATCTACGTTTGGGAGCTATACTGTGTATACAATCATGCAGTTAAACATAAATAATGGAGACCGATTCCAAATGTAAGCCAAAAATGTTGCTTTGGGATTTTAAGTTTTGCACTTATTATAAGCTTGGAAAGCTTTCTAGGTTTGAAATGCTCTGACAGGATTTATTATCATCACGATTGCACTCGGAGGTGTCCATCATTACAGATACACTGCTGGATATGCATTATGCATATATTTGATTAAGAACCATGGTTAAATACAGTTTAATCCCTTAAAAACTCCAGGGTTTACCCAGCATTTTTGAAAAGATTATATTTAAACTGTCAGGTACTGCTGGCTGTGTACGTGACATTATTAGTCCTATTTTAAGGATTCAAATACAGTTGGTAAAAGTGAATGGAGAACAAAACTAGTTGTGATTAAAATGGTTTTGATATTTTAATAGTGCTAATGCACATGTGACACACTGGGCAGGGCTTCGGAGTAAAAGGTTTGCCACTCTCTGGCCAATCAGGATGTCTTTCACACTCCCTTTAAATGAGCGGTTGTGTCACACATCCTTGTTTTATTTTTGTTTCAATAGTGCTTTCTGGCCATATTCCCACCAGGTACTCTCAGGTTTAATTGTCCATAATGACCTTTATACATTATTACACTAACTTTGAAGTGTTTCTGTTAAAGAAGTGAATGAATCAAAGTCTCAGTTGTTAATTTCTATACTGAAAGGTTATCATTCTTCACATATGTCATGCATTGCTATCCAATTCAGTTTCGTCATTAAACTGAAAAGGATCTATGCTTCATTTATCAGACAGAATGCCAATCCTAAGTTTTTATGCAAAATGATTTAGTAACTAATTTGAAAAAAGGCATCATTCCTCAGTCTACAACTGAGATTTTGACTCATACATTTTAGAGTCAGATGAAATGTCAGTTTTCAGTTAGTACTCGACGTTTTCTTTGGGTTTCGCCAGATTTGCATTGTGCATATAGTCCAATTGGTGGCAGTCCTATATGTAGCACCTTTCTGCTATTTTCATTTTGTAATTAATAATAATAATAATAATAATAATTATTATTATTATTATTATTATTTAATACCCTCATTCTTTTTAGAAGCATTGACTATGTTCAGAAACATGTAAATGAAACAATAAACAAGTCAAATAGGTGGCGAGCATCTTTGAATAAGGTCTATCAGGGCTAAAGCCAAGCTAAAATAGGTAGCTAGCTTCCAAACCATAAGTAATGTAAGGTAATGTTAGCTGTCTAACTAGCCATGTAAAGATTAGTCTGCATGTTATCTAGAACATGTTAGTACTCGTATGCTGGGTGACACAAGATGACACAAATTGGCTGTCTATCTGGCTAACTAACAAACTGTATGAGCAGTGCAGCACTGAAAAAGCCAAAAGCAATTAAAAATGTATCTGAGAATAGAAGTATCTTTTTCAACTCCATTAAGTAAGTTTTTTTGGTTCCTTGAAATCTAGCTCTACCTTGCTGTCAACAGACGGAGCCACTGTGATATTTTGTAATTATGTCTGTGTTTGTATTATTGCTTATCATTACCATTGCATTCCCCTCTGTTCGTGGGTTGTCCGAGTCGCATTCGTGTGTTTGTTTACCCTGTCTCGTGTATGCACTGTTTAGGTGACTTCGGGATTTTCCGAGGGTTTCGTGTTCTGCTACTTCCTGGTTTCCCTTACGCGTAATTGTATAGATTACTAACTCGTGCTAACAATCACTCGGGTGGTTTATTAGTTAAATGCACTTACTAAACCAATTAACATAAATGTTTACTAACGAACTAACGGTCTGTCTTATAGTTAGGTATTAACAGATTAACCAGTTTTCCGCGATCTGTTATTCGCCCCAGCTGTTTGTATGTAGTTTCACCTCTCGTGATTACTGAGCACACTCCGCTCCTCTTCGAGCCCGTTGTTTGTTATGCATGTTTCCGAGTCCCTTCCATGTCTTTGTTATGTTTCCGTGATTGTTTCATTGCTACCTCATGTGTTTAACCTCACGTAATTTGTTCCCCTCCCTTTCCCTTACGTATATAAGACCCACATATCTGTTTGTTCCCTGTCAGAACGTTACCCTTATTTCCTGAGCCTGCGATTATAAAGCCAGAGATTTATTGATATACCTGAGACACCCTTTCTGTACGACCTCGATTTAGCCTTGTGATTCTGTTTGTTTGCCTTATTGCTTTTTGGTTTCGACTGTTTGCTTGTTTTTCGACTTTGCCTTTGCCTGCCGTTTTTGTACCTCTGCCTGTGCTTCCCCGGTTTTTCGATTTTTGGATTCCTCACTACTCTATTGCCTTCTGTTTTTGTACTGTCTCGATATCTGATCTCCTGGCTTTTGACCCCGGACTCGAAAATAAACTACGTTTCTGCTTTATCCTGGTCTGCTATTGGGTTTTTCAGAGTCCAGACGTAACAGTACGTTCTGACCAGAAATGAACCCAGCAGACGCTGCTCGAGTGGACTTCACACTCGAGCAGCAGGGAGCCATGCTGGGCTGCCACCGGAACCAGTTGGATTCGGTCTCGCAACACCTGCAGATCTTGACTCGCTGTGTGACGGAGTTAACGACATCACTCCGGACACCCCCGTCTGGCTACGCTCCCCAGCAACCACCTGCTCCTGCACCTCCAGCGCCTCATTCTGTTCCAGTACGAGAACCCCGTCTTCCCCCGCCTGAGAAGTACTCTGGAGAGCCTGGCGGTTGCCGTCCCTTCCTGATACAGTGCCAACTCATCTTTCAGCTGCAGCCTACCACCTTCCCCACTGAGCAAGCCCGGGTAGCCTACACCATCACCCAGCTATCAGGTCGAGCCAAGAAGTGGGGAACAGCTGCATGGGAGGCAGGCCTTCCATGTATCCAGACATCCAGCCTGTTCGCTGACGAGATGAGGAGGGTGTTTGACCGGTCCAAACACGGGCACGAGGCAGCTAGGGAGATGCTACGCATGCGACAGGGAGACCTCTCAGTGTCCGACTTCGCCATTGAGTTCCAGACTCTGGCTACCTCCAGTGGCTGGGAGAAGAGGGCGCTGTATGACACGTTTCTCCTGGGCCTGGCTGAAAGGGTCAAGGATGAGCTGCTGGTTCGAGAACTCCCAAAGAACCTGAACGACCTCATCGCGCTCGCCATCCGCGTGGATGCTCGGCTACAGGAACGTAGCCAGTGGCGTCGTCAAGCTCCTCCCAGTCGGACCGTCTCCAGCCAGAACACCTCTGTGAGTTCTCACTACAGTCCTCCTGCCACCAGAGTCAAGACTCCTCCTTCCCAGGTGATGGAAGTGGAAACCATGCAGGTAGACCATGCGCGCCTGTCGAGGGAGGAACGAGACCGGAGGATGAGATCCCGAGCCTGTCTCCACTGCGGCAAACCGGGTCACTTTATTGCCAGCTGCCCGGTAAAACGCCCACGAGTGACCAGAGACGCACTAGTGGGCGTTACCCCTATCAAACACTCCTCTAGAAACCGCAACTGCCTTCCAGTGACGCTCGAGTGGGCGGATCAGACGAGGAAGACCTCCGCCCTTGTCGACTCCGGAGCTGAGGAGAGCTTCCTAGATGCCGTGACAGCGTCCAAGTGGGGAGTTCCCATTCTCGAGCTGCCACGACCACTAGCTGCCAATTCCCTCAGTGGGCAGAGATTTGCCAGCATTCGCCACATCACCGCCCCACTCAAGCTGCGGATCTCGGGCAACCACCGGGAGAAGCTTCAGCTCTACATCATTGACTCCCCACACTCACCCATTATCCTTGGACACCCCTGGCTGGTCAAGCACAACCCCGCGTTCGAGTGGTCGACGCATGAGATTTTGGGCTGGAGCCCATTCTGTTCGTCTCATTGCCTCCGAGAAGCCCACTTTCCTCTTCCGAGTCCCCTTCCGAGCCCCTCTTCCGAGAAGTGTGATGACCTGTCCAGTATCCCCTCCGAGTATCAGGATCTCAAGGAGGTCTTCAACAAGTCTCGAGCTGTCTCCCTGCCTCCGCATCGCCCCTTCGACTGTGCCATCAACCTGCAAACTGGCGCAGTTCCTCCCAGGGGTCGTGTCTTCTCACTTTCCCGTTCCTGAACATGAAGCCATGGAGAAATACCTACAGGAGTCTCTGGCAGCAGGCATCATTCATCCTTCGACCTCACCCGCTGGAGCGGGATTCTTCTTTGTGGGAAAGAAGGACGGTTCTCTGAGACCCTGTATTGACTACCGAGGTCTCAACGATATGACTGTCAAGAACCGTTATCCCCTCTGCCTTTGAACTCCTCCAGGGGGCGTCCATCTTTTCCAAGCTGGATCTGCGCAACGCTTATCACCTGGTGCGTATTCGAGACGGCATGAAGCAAGGGTGGGTGTGTGCTTTTCAACCTTTTTTCACCCAAGTTTTCTTGCATGTGACCTAAACCTCGGTATTTACATCAGATACCGGCTGCACAGGTCTCTTTTTGACCTCCGATGTCTTGCTGCAAAGACACTGGAAAGATTTATCACTGAAGCATTGTTTGCCGATGACTATGCCCTCATGGTCCACTTAGTCCAAAAAACCTCCCACAGACAATTTTGATAAGGTTTCAGAGGCCTCAAGGCTGTTTGGCCTTACTATCAAGACGGACGTCACCTCACAAACCAAACGCCCCCGCCTCAGAAAAAGATGTGTTTGTTAAGACACAGGCAGAATGGTGCATGACTTCCCTTCTGTCCCTTCTGTCCATCAAATGCAAGTCCATTCTGGATATCTCTGGTTTATAAGCAGGGATACCCAAAAAGCTTGAAGCCATGGGTAGGCTGTGCAGTGACGTGAATAGAGATGAATACTTGCAGTCTGCTGTGCTTTTATCGTCTTCCTTTATTTTAAAGTACTTACAAAATGCAGACATTTTTTCCATCTCAATTTTTTATTATTTTGGCTTCAACGTTATGTGATGTCATTGGTGTTGGGTCTTTGGTATCCGAGCCTTATTATGGAGTATGAATTTAGTACAAGAGCGCAGTATCAGACCTGATACCCGATACCAGTATCAGTGTCGGTACATCCCTGCCCTACATACTTGATCATAGGTTTGACATACGTACGCACTAACATCCGTACAAATGCTGTTTTTGTACTTCTTGATTCCCTGGGTCACTCCGTCTGTGCAGGCTTTTTGTCAAGATGAGCCAAATGTGTTATTGTACACTGATATCTCTCCACAATCGCAAGCCTGTGTAGTGCAAATGTTGTTTATTTTTTTAATAATTGGAATGGTTAACCCGTTCTTGGAATTCCTTAACTGGCCGAGAGGGATATTTAGAAGATAAATCAGTGGACATGTTCATTCATATATATTAAGAATCCTTGAGTCATGAATCACAATTGACTTTGTTTTTCAGAAAATGGAAGCTGAAATGCCTTATAGAGTTTTTACTTGTAATATGTTGTTTCAGAATCTGATGTGGCAAGTTTTGATGGCAGCAGCTCATTGCTCTACAGGTTCAGTCAAAATTCAAGTCAAACAGCCAAAGATGTGATATCCATGCAGTTCAAAACGCTGCATAACTCTGGAATTATCATGCACGGTGAAGGACGTGAAGGACACAGCCTGACACTTGAGCTACACAAAGGAAAACTCTTGCTTCACATCAAAACAGGTACTGTTTTCTGCTTTTTTTCCCCCACATGGATTTCCAGGTATCTTCAAAGTGTTGGGACCACTTTAAATGCTGAATGTCTGATGTGGGTTGACTAAATTATTTATGTGAACGTATCAATTCCATTTAGTTAAAAGGAACAATGCACAGTCAACATGGCAGGAGGGTCAGCTGCATCTTTTAATTGGGGCGGCGTTAACAGCATTGTTATAAAAGAGCACGCAACCTACCCTTTATAAATAAATAAAGCATTTGGTAACCGCATTGGTGGTTACATAGCTACATGTGTTAAATAACTAAAAGTTCAACTCCAAAGGGGGGGGTTGGTGTTAGCAGGACCATAGATTCAACTGCACAGCTAATTTTGCCTGTAGCCCTTTGGCAGGTGAAAATGTACAGCTACAGCTCACATATAACAAAAAAAGGTAAAAAATCTGTCTGCATTAACCTAGCCCATCCATCTGGCTATGCCTTTGATTTCCTCCTGTTTAAAAAGTTATGAAAGCATGTATCTCTCATTATTAAGCTCTGGGCATGAGTACTACTTGTGATACATTTGGAGCAATAAATGCAGTTGAAATAATTTAAGGACTGCAACATTATTTAATTATTTGTCATCATTAGTCAATGCACAAGATGAGTTAAGCACTTCATAATCCAGATCTGCAGTATACTCACTATGCAGTATCTGAGCCTACATGCTTCAGCGCCTCAGTGAATGCTTGAATGTCCTTATGGTTCATCTACAATTACATAGGCCTAGAGAGCAAGCGGCAATGACTCCACAACATGATGATAAATAGGTGCATTTAGGTACAATACCATGCTTCCATTGAGACATGTATTTATGTTTTAGTGTCCATTGTGGTGTGGCTAAATGATTTCCATGAAAGGGAAGTAAGTATTTCCCATCAAAACTAGTATATGGAATGCAGCTTATGTGAAATAATGTACAATGGTTTGTTAATCAATAGTATGTGGTAAGCCAAATAACAAATAAAGCATTGTAATTTGTACTACAAACAACCTCATTGCATGTACTAGAAAGGTTGATATCTTTCAAAAATAAATGTTCTTAAATCCCCTCTTATTGATCTAGATCTACTGTATAAACATCACATGCAGGTTGCAGTAAGTTTTTATTTATTTATTTATTTTTTGTTGGGGGGGGGTTCTTTCTGCTGCTAATTAGTATTACCACCATTAAGATTTCTAGAAACCTGATGTGCAGGTCACATTTTCTCAAACATGTCACCAATGTGTTTTAAGTGGACTTAGTAATATTTGGAATCAATTGCACTATATATCAGAAGCACTATATTGAAAATGTTTTTATTTCATACACCTCATAATAGCTTGCATTTACCAATAAGCCCATATGGTTTTGTTTTTCAATCTAACAATGTTTTTAGAGTCAACTTTAGAGTTCCCCTTATGTTCACAATGTATTACATTTCAGGCTTTCAACTGAATGTTGGAAGTGCACCCTATGCAAGTTAATATGTGTGGCATTTATTAATGGAAAATACCCAAAACATTCTAAACATTTGGCACTTCAAGTACTTAGGAAAGTGGGAGTTCAAAGGTGACCACTGCCTTTTCACTAGTCATCAGACGGTTAAATCAGGGAGATTCAAAAGGTTTTCACGAAGCCTTGGTTCTCCTAAAGGATGCCTTACATTGTTTGGTAAGGCATGTTTTGCCTTTAAAAATAAGTCGGTATTCACAAAACGGAAAGCTTCCTGGTTAGAGACAAACTTTGGAAATCATTAGTTTATCATTATTATCTAAAATTTCTAAATGTATTTATTTGTTTAGTTATGTATTTATTGTGACAGTTCAGTTTGGTATTCAAATTTGCAGTTATATAACATTATAATCCATTCATTTGGGAACATTTCAAGAAATGATTAATGCATTACCAAATGTAGTAACAAACTTACATGAAAAAGTGAAAGCCCAGATGAAAATATCTACTCAAAAATATTCTGACCATGTGCTTGACTGTCATCTTTTTTGAATTCATATTAGCTCTGAGAATTGCACTTTATGCCACGCTGCTGTAGCAGGAGAGTATATTTTTAGTGGTGAGAGAAATCTGGAATGCAGGCAGCTGGTCAGCATTTCCCTCAGCCCTCTAAATTTATCTGATGAAAGAAAACATTGAATTGTCCAAATGACAATGTACACAAAATGAATGTGTTGCAATTTTTATATATGCTATATAAAGCCTTTATATGGAGATTTTGTTTAAAATGTGGCCAGATATGTTTTTTTCAGTACAAGAAAGATAAAGATGATCATTATCATTGGCTATGATTACTATTCAAGTAATATCTTTCCTTAACTTTGAATTGTGATTAAATGCTTTTTTGTCAAATATAATTTTATCTCAAGTGGGTAGAAGTGACTAGCTCTTCTTATGACTTAAAATGAAAGTGACACAGGTTGACTCCTCAATCATCGGTTTGCCTTACCCACAATTCCTCGCATGGTGCAACTTTATTGGCTTTTAAATGCCTAAGACACTGAGGTTTAAAAACCAATTTCATTTGTAAGAATAAAATGGGAAAATGGATTTCCAGGACTTACTGTAGATCAAGCGTGTATAGTCTTGTTAATTCATCATTAAAAAAAGGTGTTGTATATTACAGCGCTTGCTATTTAAAAGCAAATGTTTTAAACCATATGTAAACAGATTGCTTTGTGCATATTATTTGAACAGCTTGTGTACTGCAATTTGCATGCATAATAATGCATGTTGTCTTCTGATATACATGCTGTACTAAGTAAGAAAATGTTTTGTTGTTAGTGAGTTGGAGTACTTGTGCAGTGTTTTGGGGTACCAGCGGTCTTGTTTTAATGTGTGTGAGGATTCTCTCTGATGAAATGCCACTGTTCCCTTGGTGTAAATGCTTAGCTATGAAAAATAAATACTGTTTTTTTTTTTTGTTATTTTTACTGTTTTCCACATTTTAGAATATTAAAAACATAAAAACTATGAGATAACACAAATGAAATAAATTAAGCTGTAAATTACATGGGAATAGTATAGAACCCATGGTTGGCTAAATGGCTGTAAGTCATCAAGGGTCTTAGGTATCAAACGAGCTGTAAAACCATAATTTTGCTGCCAGATATGCAGTAGATATGGATGGATTTTTTTAAGGGTTGTATCTCCTGACTTATTTTTTCATAGAGTTCAATAGGAAAAAGGCTTAAATATTCTCTATCATGTTCTCGCCAACTGGGTTATCGTTGCCTATGAGTATGGTGAACTGGGTAATTTAGAGAAATAGTTGCATGGAAATCCAGTCATGTCCATAAAATTGTCGTAATGTCATTGCATTTTTAATATATTTTTACAGGCAGAACAAGGTCTATGTCCCGAGAGAATCAAAACTTGTTGACCCTGGGAAGTCTACTGGATGACCAACACTGGCACTCTGTGGTTATTGAACGTATTAACAGACACATTAACTTCACTGTGGACAAGAACACGCAACAGTTTGAAATAAATGGAGACCTCGGTCATTCTGACACTAATAATGAGGTGTGGTCCTTAACCTGTTCTTTCGGTGTAGTATAATTTGTATTGTGTTCATATATAGAGCTATTATGTTTGTTTAATGCTACTTTAAATACAATGGGTACCTCTAGAATCTAATAGAGGTTTCATAATAAAAAATCTATAACTACTTTATAATTTATGTAAAATAAATTATTTTTGTTTATGAACATTAATGATTGTTAGCAAATATTCTAAATATAAATGAGGCCAAGGTTGCTACATTAAGACATTCCTTTAAAGTTTAATACACTATGCTTTGCAAGGTTGCTATGCTTTATATATGGATGTCTCAACAGTACATTATTTAAAATAATATATATTACATTTACTAGTATTTTATTAAGCATGTACAGTATACCTGCCCTAGACTTAGAACATTTATAATTGTTATGTTAAAAAAAGAATGCGCTGTTGAAATTTAACATTGCAATGATCTTATTTCCTAAGCTCAGCTTTGGAGGCATCCCAGGCCATGGGAAATCGAGAACATTTTCTAAGAGAAACTTCCATGGGTGCTTGGAGAACTTGCTCTATAATGATGTCAATGTGATAGATCTTGCAAAACTCAAGCACCATGTAACAGCCTCGGTATGTTTTCAAAATAACTATTTTTGTCAAATAGACCTCAAGTGAAAAACCCTTTTCATTTTTTTGCTGACCAGTGAATTCTTCTGCTGTGCCGTTTTGTTTATGCTAGATGCAGTCATTTCATGAGACTGATGCACATATCTAATAGGCAATCAAAGGCATACTCTCTTCTTCTGACCAACATTCTAAACATTGTACCCTAATTTCACAGTCAAAGCACAATTGTGAAATGTTAGCGCTGTTAGGATAGTGGCAAATTAAGGCATGTCCAACTGCATTTCATTAACTTCAGTCAAATGCTGTGGGGATTCTCGCCACAGATTGTCTGTATTTGATACCAGGCTGTATGGCCAACCCTCCCAGTGCCTTAATGAAATGAGTAACCCAGCAGCCCTACATATTTTAGCCATTTACCTAAGACATCTTGTGAGAATATGCACTACTCCATTGAAACAACAAAGCCCAGAGTTAAATATTTGTATATACATGCATTGGCTACTTCAGGTTTCAAACTGCCATCATTTTGAGGTTGATGTATTTGTAGTATCTTCTGTAGGTATACAAATAATTTTCTTAAAAATGAAATATTTTGAACTTTCACTACAATTAATTGGAGTACATCTACACTGCCTGGCCAAAAAAAAAGTTGCACACTCTTAATATTTCATTGGACCGCCTTTAGCTTTGATTATGGCGCGCATTTGTCGTGGCATTGTTTCGACAACCTTATGCAACGCCACAACATTTATTTCTGTCCAGAGTTACATACATTTTTGGCCGAGATCTTGTATTGACGACGGGAGAGTCGAACCACTCTGTAAAGTCTTCTCCAGCACATCCCAAAGACTTTCAGTGGGGTTAAGGTCAGGACTCTGGTGGCCAAGTCATGTGTGAAAATTATTTATCATGCTCCCTGACCACTCTTTCACAATTTGAGCCCGATGAATCTTGGCATTGTTGTCCTTGAATATGCCCATTGATGGGATAACCTGGTCATTCAGTACATTCAGGTACTCAGCTTACTTAATTGTATTGCTGAGCCTAGACCTGACCAATTGAAGCAACCCCAGATCATAACACTGCCTCCAGAGGCTTGTACAGTGGGCACTATGCATGACGAGTGAAATGGCAACCTTTTTTATGGCCAGGCAGTGTAATTGTACACTATATCACATGGCTATATCCTCAGCATATATACCACCGGGGAAACAGAACTGCATGTGCTGATAGTAGAAAAGGTTAGAGGCATAGCATATATATCAAATATTTTGACAAACATAACCCTTAAATGGTGATACAGAATCACCCTTAAATGGTTCATCCTGGTGATTTTGTTAGTTCCAACCAATCAGCTGTCAAATGACTCACTATTCATTCCTCATGGGGAGGTGGGACTAGATTAAGCTGTAAATTACATAGGAATAGTATGGAACACATGGTTAGCTAAATGGCTGTAAGTCATCAAGGGTCTAAGGTATCAAACGAGCCTTGAACCATCACTCTGCTCCCAGATAGGCAGTAGATATGGATGGATCACTTTAAGGGTTGTTTCTCCTGACTTATTTTCCAATAGGAAAATGATGACTTTATTGTCTGACACAATTTCACACACAATTTTTTTTCTAAAGCACATTGGGACTTAGCAACTATGAACTCAGATTCTTACGAACTCAGTTACTGTGTTGTTTTTAAATACCAAGACATTTCCAGTAAGAACAAAAAACATGCAATAGAGCCACTTTTGGAGGAAAATCAAAGAAGAATTTGTTAGAGCACAGGTTTTTAAAGTTACTAATCAATAAGTCACCTGCTATCGGTGGTAGTCACTGTATTGGAACAAGTAGACCTTAAAAAACAAAGATAAAAATAGTCAGAAAAGCAGTCTTAAATCTCTTCCCTAATACCTTTTTTATAATACTTTCTATTTTATCACGTGTTCAGTTTAGCTGACTTTATGGGTTCTTGACCTTCCAAAAATGTATGAAATATTTGGCCTTTACAACACAGATAATCACTTTGGTTTGAAGCACCAGTTTGAAAATGGCACTATGCTGCACCGCACTGACAAGATGTCAGACTTCCTTGGTTCTGTTCTAGTCAAGTCCACAATCAGATGCAATACAAATGAAGCCTTTCATTTCGTTTGCCCTATAATTATTTTCTATTTAGTTCATAATGAGCTTAAATAATTCACATCAAGATATGGATCAGCACATCCTGAACTAGAGGTGTAAATCTGAAGGTCTCAAAATGACGTGAGTGTCAAAAATGCATACAATGTTTTAAACACTTCACAACGTTTTTATCTTTCCAGAATATAATTGTCTCTAAAAGTATACACACTGTTGTCCTAGATATATAATAGTGACAATCCAATGCAAGGAGAGAAGAATAATTTAACTGAAACCAAATCAATTCTATTGACATTCACAAGCTTGATAAAGTATATTAGCTATGCCCAAGCTTAACTCATTGAGCAGAAGGTCATGGGTTCAACCAAGGTGGGTTACAGCAGTTGTACCATTGGACATAATGTTTCAACCACTTGAGCAATTAAAAACCTAATTGTATAAGCAAAGTGTATTGTATATTTCAGCGTGGTACAGATGGCACACTTACTGACACATGGCCATAGTCATTAGTTCAGATTTTACCCGATGTGGTGCTCACAACAGCATAACATTCAAATGAGGCACGGCCATGTGGATCTCATTTCTACAAGGTTAATGCCGTTACTGTGATATTACTTGTCCTTCTTCAGGAGATCTTTTTAGTAGAACACCTACCACTCCCTCACTCCCATGAGCAGTCAAGACAAATATGTACTCAATTCACTTGTTTATTGGAAGTAATTCATATGTGTACTTTCAGGGAAATGTTACCTTTGCTTGCTCCGAGCCTACCGATGTTCCAGTGACATTCTTAGGCTCTGAGAGCTACCTGCAGTTACCAGGGCCTCTTCCGAAGGAGAGTTTGTCAGTCAGCCTGCATTTCAGGACTTGGAACAAAGCAGGTCTTCTGATGACTACTGAAATGTATCAGCACGCTGGAAGCCTGTGGCTTTACCTCAGTGAGGGCAAAGTGAAATTACTCATTTCTAAGTCTGGGAGAATTTTGGCAGATGCTACAGCAGGTAATATCATCCGCATGCTAGTCATTTCATTCAGCTCATAGTGCATGTAGCAGCCAATGTATCTCATTCATTAATGTGAATACTCCAGTGTATGGTTATAACTGAATTAGGGAAACAAGTGGGAGAAATTAATATCTATTTCATCTACTAGTTTGTTGGGGGGATTTACGTCAAGTGATATTTTATATTTTTACAGTAACTTACTACATCCACGCAAGATCCATTGTTTTATGCATTGGCTATTTACTGTTTTTATTGTACATACCATGTATTTCCATCCAAGTAAAACATGTAGCATATAGTTTGAAATTTGCTTTTGCCGTGTTCCATTCAGAACATGAGCTCAAAAATGACCAGAGCTGTGCCAGCACACTTGACAAATTCCGTATTTATGGACAAATCGGAAGTAAAAATTCAAAGGTCTATTTTGATATAATGTGTAATTCGGTGGGATTTGCTCCATCTTTCAAAACATCAATTCCCAACAAATGTTCCCAGGGTCTAGCTTAAATGACGGACAATGGCATTCTGTGGGACTAAATGCAAGGAGAGGTCATATAAGCTTAACCGTGGACAAAGAGGCAGGATCTACTGCACATGCAAGTTCACCTTTCCATGTTGCTTCTGGCAACGATTTATTTTTTGGAGGTAAGGATTTATACTTTTCATCATCCAATATTGAACATGGTCAAAGAACTGATATCTAATTATTTTTTATCCGGAAGGTTTTCCATAGTCATCTCGGCATGGGGAATGTACAACATATGAGTCCTCCCAAGGCCAAAGAGAGAACAGACACTAATAATCTCAAAATGAAGCTAATGCAGAGAAAGCAGTTTTTTTATTTTTCTACCTATATGGATTTCTAAAGGCAATTGAGTCATTTATTATTGGCGTCATGTCTCTTGGTTGAGACACCTTTGACCTTTGAATCTCACATTGCCAGACAGGTCAACATTACTTGTTTTGAATAGTCTTAAAATAATAATAAAATAATACATACGACCGACCAAGTAAGTACCGTTGGACTGCCACCAGCAACAGCCGGTATTTAGAAAATTGGTACTACAGCATCCTGCTAGATACAGGATCATTCACCAGATAGAGCAGAGCTGAGTGCGTTTTTAACATATGATCCTCATCTCGACTGCCTGCGAGCATACTTCTGCAGCTCTGATTTACTCAATGCTGGCAGACCAACAACTGTGCTGACTGCGTGCTGTTAGTGGGAAGCTACTGAGCACTGTACACGTTCAGCAGAAATACCATTATTATAGGTGTTTGTATAAAAAACTTTATGTTCACACTGTATGTGAAGTCATTGAGTTCACTTTTTAGGAAAAAATATCAGTGCTGGTATCCTTACTGCCTGTCCTAACAAAAAGAGTGCCAATAATTGTATTTTGTTTCTTTTTTTTTTTGAGTGGGCGAAATGTATTAATTGTGTTTGATTCCATTGAATAATTCATAAAGTACAATATTTTCCATGTGGGAAAATAATGTCAGTAATTAGTTTTGTATAGTCTTTTTTTGTGCATCTTTATCAACGATGCCACCAATTCTGGACGTGATCATCTTTAATAGTAAATAAGTGATTAAGTAATAGAGGTTTCATTTAATTCATTTAGCTTTTTTTCAAGGTTTTCAGAGTTAATAATTGACTTGGATATACAGTTTATATTTTTAAAAAGTAACTTAAATGTAGGTGTCTATTTCTCAATTTGGGGGAGGGGGTCCAGTCTTTTTTTTGCATATAGAAGATATTGTATGTCAATTTTGATTGATAAATATACAGCGCCCTCCATAATGTTTGAGACAAAGACATATTCTTTCTTGATTTGGCTCAGTACTCCACAATTTTATGATTGTAATCAAACAATTCACATGTCGTTAAAGTGCAGATTATTTTATTAAAGGGTTTGTATACATTTTGTCTTCACCATGAAGAAATAATTAAACTTTTTAAACATAGCCTCCCTATTTCAGGGCACCATAATGTTTGGGACAAATGGCTTCATAGGTGTTTCTGATTAGGCAGGTGTGTTCAATTGCTTTTTATTTACAAGTGCTGTAATTTCTACATGGTGAAACCAAAATGCTTAAAACATACCCTTTAAAAAAAGTTGAGAATCTACACTACCTACATTTTTGTTTGATTTAAAATCTAAAATTGGGGAGTACAGAGCCAAATCAAGAAAAATATGACTTTATCCCAAACTTTATAGGGTGCACTGTATATCTGTATATAGCATTAAGTACGGCTGTATGGCCTTTGCTTTAACAAATTGTACAAGGCTTTCTGCCATAAATATATGTAAGACCAATTCCACACGGCAAAATGGTTCATGTAAAATCAACTGTGATAACTGATTTACTGTGCGGTTTATAGCTTTTAACTGTATATCATAAAAGATGGACAGCTGGTGGCTCTAAATGGACAGCACATATAGAAGAATATATCACACTTCAGGCGTAGTTAACAGCCCCCCCGGCTTTCTCTACTCGCCACCCCTCGTGTGCCATTCTTGTCTATACAGACCCTGTGATTTATATCCTACATGCTGTTTTATAAACTTGTAATATGAATGAAAAGATATTGTATTAAGTGCATCAATGTATTTCCTATGCAATACTGAAGGCTTAGTTTTTGTTTTTTTTGGTGTTTGCTTTACAGGCTGTCCTGAAAACAAAAATAACCAAAATTGTAGAAACCCATTCAACATTTTTCAAGGATGTATGCAGCTAATCTATGTTGACAATAGTGCTGTGGACTTAATCAAGGTGCAACAAAAGATCATAGGTAATTTCAGTAACCTGCAAATGGACTTGTGTGGGATCATTGATAGGTAAGTAGTCTGAGTTTTCATGTGCAATGTTTCATACATTTGGCATTTGTTTAATTGGCAGATTGTTAGGGTGTGTGCGTGTGTGTGTGCGTCCATGCATGCATTTATTATTGTTGCATATTTATACTTTTAAAAAGGTGTCATATACCTCTAAAATATGTGGATGCATTTATTTTTCTTCACTGCTCAGAATAAAGGATTCATAATATTTGTAAATGTAGTAAGCTAACAATGTGACGTTGATTTTCCTCAGTGTGGTGAAGCACCCTACTCAGAAGTTTAAAAAAAGAATAGCAACAATTAGTCTTCACTCAAGTGGCACCAGAGCCATAAAGCTGCCTAGCCCATCTATGATTGTATTATTAAATATTGACAAAAAAGTAATTATTCTAATGTTACTTTTATATTGCTGTAATTACCAAGTATTTAAGAGAGTTCCTTTTGCATTAATGACAGGGATGAATGAGCAGTGAACGCAGTGTTTGACGATCCTGAACTTGAATCTTGAAAGTCATTTTCCCTCCTCCACTTTCAACGTTACTTGGAGGAAACTTGTGGTAGAGAGATGTACCTTTTGAAAACACAATTTATCTAGAAAGTGCAACAGTGAAAAAACGCAGATAAGATTACTGTGGTCAGGCAAATCGCACCGAAGACAAATCAGCAGAAAACACAAGCAGTGGACAACATGAAATTTAGAGTTATTGCACAGCGGAAGCCATACTTTGAAAATAACATTGTGACACCGCCCCCGTATGAGATTTGTACATCTCATAGTGCTGGTGTGTTTCAAATTGTCTGTTTATTTTAGGGTATTATTTGTTTTGTTGTCGTTTTCCCATCTTGTTCCGGACAAGGTATCATGATCACAGATCACCTGCATTAGCTGGGCTATGCTTCAGATCAAAGATACTATGGCCTCTGTTCAATCTAACTGCAGCAGTACTTCATCCTTAATTAAATCCAGCAAATTCCAGAAAACATACTTTTATTTGGTTGTCGGGTGGCTTATGAAAGCACTACATCAGGGTGAACAACTCCAGTCTTAGAGGGTCGCAGTGTCTGCAGGTTATGTGGTTTCCTTTCAATCAGGAGGCAATTTAGGCCTTGAAACAATGTATGTGGACTCTTTATCCAATCAATGACTTAAATTAAGAACTTAAGTACTGAAACACCAAATGCCAGCATACACACTGACCTTCAAGGACTGGAGTCACGCACCCCTGCTCTAGACCTTTGTGCAGTGATGTGCTTCCATGTACGAAATCTAATCCTGAACAATGCAGCGCCGTCTGGCTGGCAGCCGTGTAACAATTGGCCATAGCATCTCCAAGGTAGGGTGGATTTCAGAAGGCAAGGAATTCATTGCCTACTGCAGTCTTCAGTCGGTCTGTGCTGTCTGCATAAGTAATGCCTGCTGCAATATGGGTGGGTTGCAGAGAGAAAAGAAGCACACAGACGAGTCTTCGCTATTCTCAATTTGCAGAGGATGTTGCATTGATGGGATGAGACTGCAAATTGCATTCAGTATGCAAAGTGGGATAAAAAGGATAGAAAAGGAGACAAAACCATGTTAATATAAAACAAAATATAATTTTGACAGCCACTGAATTTAAGAAAAAGCTACATTTTCCATTTGGTGAATGATATCCTAGAGGTTACAGTTACACAATTTTTTTCTCATTTAAAATAAAAAAAAAAATATGAACTCTTCTTGTTTAGTAATATCATTCTGAAATGATCCTATCATGGATAATTATGATTGATAGGCCAGAGGTTATTGTCATTTCAATGCAGTTTGTTTCTCGCATACTTCTTTGTAGAGCCTCTGACTTGCGGGAGACGCAGACGGGGCGCCGCATTTTTTCCCGTTGGGGCGGGTTGTGGTTAGTGATATAGGGGGTCCACTCCCACGTGCTTGCCCCCAGTCATCACACCCTTGCTCCACCCCTGAATTATCCCCAAAAGGATTTTCTCTTAAGGCGTGTTCCAACTCTGTAAGGCATGTTCCAAGTTTTGTGTAAATTGGAGAAAGTCTGTCCAGTTCAAGCAGCAGACTCTTCAGGAGCAACCACCCCTCAAAGGGTTATTGGATGGTTATACAGAAAGCCTCTGGGATAAAGTATATGAATGTATGGCACAGCTGCTGACTATATATTATACTAAAGGAGCAGTTTTGAGAATAAAGCACCCTATAGTGCTGCATAAGCTGCTCATTTTTGCATCTGGCAACCTGTATACTTGAATCTCCCTTCATGTAATTGTCAGTGTCTGTAAATGCGAGCTGCTTGATGTATTGCAAAATGCAAAAAAATAGTTTTCCCCGTTTTTTTTCATTTCTAGCCTCTCTGATGTTCACTACTCATTGTGGGAATACTCCCAAACATAATATACATTTGGGGGCATTGTGACATACATTTTATGACCGATTATTGAATTTTCAGGGCTGTTGCATTTGCATGTTTCAGTAGCTTTGTTATAGACAATTAAGGTCATGCTTAAATGTATGTTTATAAACATGCAAGCATGTTGTTCCAGTTTAAAATTGTGGAGCCGAGAAAAGGGAAGTACTGCGTCTAACCAATCAGGTGCCGGCAACAATTATCCATATGACGTAGAGGTACCTCCAAAGAGGTACTCTGACATCACGATTGGGGCGGGGGCAGAGTGGGGAGCAGAACGAAAACTTCAACCGTTAGAGGGCAGCACCAAGACACTTTTCTATTAGTTTCTTCTGATTTACGATATTATTTCAGAATTGTTGAAATAACGGAATGTATGAATATGTTTAATTATAAGGTAGGCATACAAACACGTTTACAGATTAATTAAAAAAAATATGATCTAGAGTGTAGTTACCCTTTAAATATGGGATCCCTCAGAAAATGAAAAAAAAAACTTTAATAAGTCACTGATGTTTGATATAACTGGAAAGGATGTAAATAAGCCTTCACTAATGATCCTTGTAATATTTAAAATGAATTATTTTAGATATATTTTCTGATTGTTTTCAGTATAAGCTTTCTTAAAGGTTGTGCAGAGTATTTATTTATTTCATTACATATTTCCACTTTGTTCATGTTGACTACTCTTTATTATGTAGCTAAATTACCTTGTCTTTTAACAGTCTACCTTGACTGACCCACCAATCAAGTAGCACTATCATGTAGCGCCTGGATCTTGTTTATTGGATCTTGTATGTTGACTTTCTTGCCCTTTCATGTAGCATTAGTGTCTTGATTTTGATGTTGTGGTTTATCTTTTCTCTTGTAATCGGCCCTCACTTGTCTTAAGACTTAGCCATAGCTTACTGACTTAGCCTTTAGACTTAGCCATACCTTAGTGTGTGAACTAAATGTTCTTGGCTATGGATAGCTACTGCTCTATGATAGAACTGTACTTTTTCTGGCCTATTTTTAGTTGTTCCAATGACCTTTGGTATGCAGTTTTTGTACGTCACTTTGGATTTTTTTTCGTTTTTTATTTTTTTTTATCGTTTACCCTTTGTTTTTTTTCGGGTTTTTGCCGGTTTTTTTTTTTTTTCATTCGTCATGGCATTTTCATTCATTTATTATTTCCCCGCATTCCTTATTTCTTCCTTGCTCTCTCTCGTTCATGTTATTTATTCCACAACACAAACAAGGGTAAAAAGGGGTAAAAAAATGTATATTGCTATTTGACCGCTTTTACCGCTTTGATTTTTTTTTAGACTTGTTAGCTTAGAAGAAAGAGAGTTCTCGTAAGTTCTCGTTAATACGTTTTCTTTTCAGTTTTTTTTTTTTTTTTTTTTTTTTTTCTCTCTCTAACCTACGTGTCCTCTCACTTTTTTTTTTTTTTTCTTTTTCTGTCTTTTGTTTTGTGTTTTTCACTCACAAACGGGAGATTAGATAAGTTTATTGCTTTTTTTTTTGTTTGCTCCGATTATCGAGCTCTTTTTTTTTGCGAGGTTTGTGTGTTTTTTTTTTTTTTTTTTTTTCCACTACGGATCATTGTCCGTTCTAGTGGTGTTCTTAGGAACACTTTAAGATTGCCCAGCTATTGCATTTGGATCTCCAACATTCCCATCTCTGTCTCTGACAGAGATCCCTTACAAAAAGTGTCTTCCAAATGAATACATTTTTTCCCATTGGAGTGACAGTAGCCTAGCAGTGTTATATTGTCCACTTGATTGTGTTCAATTTTTTATACTTCATATTCTTGGTCATTGGCACAGAAATGTGTTGGTAAAAACTATCATGACTGAGATGCATTAATCCCATGCATAAATTCTTAAACAAAGACAAAATATAACTTCAAATATACCATCTAGAACCGAGTATTAAAAAAGTTATGTTCTGAATGAGTTTTTGGTGTATTACAGAAAGAAAATATACCTGTAACAAACTTGTCATGTGTATAAGTTATATACATTACAATCATTACATTAACACATCATGACACAATGTTTTTGAATTAAAAGGATGATGGATGTATTTTGCTATACAAATCCATTTAGGTAAATGCTTGGGCCACAATACATTTTTGACTACCTCAGAAGTCCCCTTTAGAATTCCTGAACATGATCTGCTCCCTAGTAATACTGCCATGTTACCTGAGCTCAGAGAGATTAGTCCCTTTGGGACAATGCTAGGATAAGGGCCATTAAATTTTAATCGATTGAAGCTTTAAGAAAATATGCCAAGCCTTTGCCTCCCGAGCATTACAATTATCTGGTCACTGCAATACTGTACATGGTCCCCAGGTGCTGAAGTGTCAGAGAGAGAGCCCAGTCAAGCCATATCATTGAAGCGTGTAGGGCAAATATTTAGACAGTGTTGAAAGGAATGCACTGGAATACAAGGAATAGGTTGTTGCACACAATGCAGAGTAATTCATCATCTGGAATTTTTTTTACACACAATAACAACTAATAATAAAGTAGTGTCATCAACATTACCAGTCATTTTAAATGTAGGTGGAACCGACATTTCTTATGAGATATAAACAATGGTTAACAATAAGTAATATGTAAAGACATAAGCATAACGGTTATTTCATGCTAGTGAAATTTGGTAATATGTATTGCATTTGCTGGTCAGAGACAGGTCAGTCTCAGTGTTTTTGTTTGTTACAATGTGATCTACAATGGTTTAAAAGCATGATGATCACATCATTTATAGGCCTGTGTGACCACATGAAAAAAAAATTTGTGTGTTCATTACGTCACAAGATAAAAATGTATCCATGTTTTTTTATTATTATTATTTGTTCTGTAATGGATGGCTCACTTCTGACTGGCAGCCCATGAAGCAGGCAGTTTGATTGAAATGTAAATTGCCACATGGCTTACAGGAGCAACACAGTCTCTGAATGACCAAACACCAAATCTCCTGTAGTGGGCAGTATAAGAACAAAATCTTACCTGAATGTAATAGGCTTAATATAATATTATTTTATTTATTTCTGGCATCATATACCATCATAAAAATATGATTATATTTATTGCACAGGATATTTTGTTAATGACGGTGTGAGCCACTGGTGAAGAAGAGATGCAGGTAAAAACTGATCAGGCATGGATTGCTAAGACACTGTATAGACAATTTGTTATTAGGTTGTTAAGCTTAACCCCTTCGCATAGATGGCAAATTTAGTCAATTCTCACCAATTTAGGGGGTGTTCTATTTAAGGCTTTATAACTCCGGGTGTGAGCATCACAGAAACTTGGTGAATGGCTTAAATGAAACAAGATAGTTGTACAATTTACAATCCTGAATTAGATTCGGTTATTTTCATAATTGAGGTCAAAATAAAGTGCCACAAATGCAAAGAAACATGTTTTGCTTTAGCTTGCAATGAAATACTGAGAGCTACATATGTGTAAAAAAGTAAAACTATACATTTTCTGTGTCACTTTTGTATCATTTTCAAGTGGGAATTACTATATTTTCATCAGTATAGGGGGACAGATATCTATGCGTCCATAAACCTATTCAAAGCCTGTCATAATATATAAAGCATATACACATTCATACTCACTTCAAGGAAACTTTTACATTCATTGACATTCATCTATCATATATGTACAGTAAATATGTACTTCCCATGCCCTAAGTGACAAGTATTGCCCAATGACAAGTGCATAGTGTATATTATGTACGATAAGATTACAATAAAATTATATTTTACAATCAGGAAAATGCTGGCTAATGTTCTAGCTTAAGGGCAAATCAAACATAAAACATGACTGAGCCACCTATGAACGCTTACACTACAGTATGTGAAATGCACTGAAAATGCCTAAATTATAATATTGAACATATGGCACAACATTGAGTGGAAAATCTGTACACATTTTAAAATATCACAGTAATACTTACTGTGGCGAAGTGAGCTATTCCCCCTCGTGGAATGAATACAAATAGTCCAGCTGAAGGAGAACTTTGTTTATTTCTCGGTCTTTTTATACAGACAAATACACCCTCGGACACACGCACTATGTCCTGTGCTCTACGTTCTGTCTTCCACTCCCCGAGGGCTCCTTTTCAAGAATCTCAGGCTCACTGTTGAACAATCAAGGCAATTTGTTAATTGACAACAACAATCATATAATCAATCGTCCCCAATTGCCTGATTGCCGACAGCTGTGCCGGCTCCCTAAACCGCCCGCGTTCACTCTCTCTCTTGCTAGCTGTGCCTAAAACCACGCCCCCCTACCACACTTACATATTGAGAAAATGTCCCTCATGCATATCCCTCAGAATTAGTGCTATGGTATCTTATGACTCACTCCCAAAATCCATGTAAGCAGACGAGGATTTTCTAAATTTGTAAAAACTTGCGAAAATAACAGAAAACAACTATTACGCCTCTGCGAGTTGTTTGCGTAAAACCGTATTGTTCAAAGCATCCAATAAGCCATTGTAAACACCATTGCTTATTATGTACTATATTAAATAAAAGAGCCGACAATTAAACCAGAACTGCAATTGAATGAGACAGGTTTGCAGAGCGTGGGGGCTATTACATGTCAATGTTTCAGATAGTGTAATAGTATTATAAAGTGGTGTATATTTCAGATTGTCCCAGACAATAAATGACCACTGAATGTGGAAAGGGATATCTCTATGCGTAAAACCAATGGTAGGATTGAATATTTATTTCACATTTAGTAGCAGATATTGATAGTAGGATGTCGTGGTATAATTACACATTTCTATTTTGCATTTGAGTGAGCAGGGCTTTTCACTGATTTTTTGACATACGATCGGGTTTATCTTGTTGCTGCGACAGCATGTAAATGTTTGGTGATGAAAAATATATATTTATGAGCTCACACATAGACGCTATTGTCCACTGTGTCACACATGGGTAGGTGTAGTTGCAGGCAAGACTTGTTGGGGGGTTGCTTGTTAAATTGACTTGCTGGGGACAATAGTGACACTTAGAAACACCATATTTGGCAGAGTTGTCACAAACCGTGTACTAATAAAGATAAAACACAGTTTGTTGTTTCCACTCCAACTAGGTTGGTTGCAGGGAAAATTTGTATCTTGCCATAAGGTTTTGGGCCTTCTCAAACCATGTGATAATGTTTCCTCTCAACAAACAGCAACGATTTCTATTGGAGCTATAGTTATTGCTCATTGGAAACAGACCACAGCTCTTGCAACAGGAGATGTTCTGAATTATCAAGGTAGGTAAAAACCAGACCTAAACATTACCATTGCTCTGGATTTGAGAAGATTTACTTCTCAGAAATGTGCCTATTCATCTAGATTACAAACCACAAATCCAAGTCACATTAACAGCATATTCATAAACCTTACAAATCAGCAGAACATTTTTACAAGGAGTTTTATATTCTATATTTAACAGTTCCAGAAGCTGCCAGTTTCAGTAAGTTAAAAGTTTCACAATCTATAATCTGGTCTGTAGCAGGAAGATTGTCTGAATCCCTTCCTCATTTTTGGGGGAATTTCTTTTCTTCATGAATAGGGATACAAAGTATATGTTGCCCTTTTTGGTACAGTACAGCTGCAGTGTCTTTGTGATCCATCAGAGTCTGCTGTCAGAGATTAAAGCACTCTAGTTCATGGAAACTCATTTTCGCCATTAGGCAGCATGTCTTTGCTTGTCAGCCACACTTAAACAGGTGACGGTTGTGTCATAGTCAGCTGAGATTTTTAAGAATGTGCAGCACGAAGCGAAGCTTGTCCACAGGCGTTCAGCTTGGAGGTCTCACCTGATTGATCATCCCAATTGCAAATGACACAGATTCTTAATTGGCGAATGAATGGTCTGTCACACTTGTCCTTGTCAAATAAGTATGATGTGATTTGGTTGTTATGCTTATTTACATAGCAAACAGTTACCCACCAAAAACTATCATATTGATGTTTTTATCTTTTATTTATTATGGCTGTTATATTGTATATCATCCTGGTAGAATTGATTGATTTATTTTTACAGTTTTTTGATATCATACACATAATAAGTGTCTTGGATGACACATTTTGCAGTGAAATAAAGAATTTGCATTCTCAAAAATATAATTAATTTTTATTTACTGTCCCTTGTGGTGTAGGTTTCAGCATAGTAGAATATGCTTTTTGAAATTAAGACCAGAAATGCATGTCCTCTACAGGGGACAAAAATGAATTTCTGTCTCAGGAGGATATGGGCATTCATATTTCTGCAGCAGATACATTTCTTAAAAGTATATGTTCTTGGACACATGCTGGATAAGCTGAATTACACATTATTAGTTCTACTTCCTGTAGAAAAAAAACTGATTTCAGATTTGACTATTTAAGTGATAACATGATCACTCTTCCCAAACACTTTAAATTAAAGGATGTATTTGTCCTATTTGGCAGTCTTTTACCCTGTCAACCAAGTTATGTTCCTGTGTCGCACAATTACATGCATAATAATGCTTTAATCATTGAGGCCATGCTGTTAGCTGTGGTATGCTGACTAGTACAAAATTTGGTCCAATCTCTCCCAGACCAATGCGACTTAAAGCATGGACCACAGTGAAATTCCACTTATGGAGGCCCTGCAAACAACTATATGTTCACTCTGTGGCCTGCCGTGACTGTCAGTTACTGGCTACACTACAGTGACTGGTCTATATAGCACCGTGATCGGGGCCATTTAGCTCAGACCTTTGAGGGGGGAGGGGAGCAGAAAACATCTATGCCAATCTTATCATTCAGCATTGAAACAGGCCTTGCTCCTAACACAGAGCATCGGTATTATTGTAATTATGTGTCCTGTTGACAGAATTGACTTATCTGATGAATGGATAATGTTATTTCTTTGGTGTCCCTGTCAACAATGTAAGCAGTGGCAGCATAATGCGGCAAGCCATGGTATTCACATGATATAGCCTATCCCTGGCCTGGTGAAAATATGACTACACGATGCTAATTTTGTTAAATTGTGCACATTTATTGAATGGTTCAAGATTATAGAAATCGGAGTCTGAGTGTGAGGTTTTATTTAAAAAAATTTGTGGAGGTGCTCATGAATTCAGCCACGCTTCCGCTATATTAGAAATATGAGATACAATAAAATGTTTGGCATAATTCATGTCAAACTGTGTGTGTGTGTGTGTGTGTGTGTCTGCATTATACATATTGTGGCTGTCCATTGATACAATAGTTGTTAATCCAGACCATAGTGGCTCTCACCCAACCTGTGCAACCACTTTTTGGAATTAGTATATTTGTGCTAACAATTTACATTTGCATTACACTTTAAGCATTAAGCTGATGCTTTCATCCAGAGTGAATTACAATGAGTTTAAATGAAGAAAAGGTCTTGATTTGTAAATCACCAACATCCCAAGTAACGATTAATGAGAAGTGCAATGGTCGGGCCATAACACCCCGGCAGTAGGTAATCCTCTGTCACTAGAATGAGTGAAGCTATGCATCTCATACCTGTTAGTATACAGAGTTCCAACCAAAGCCCATAGAGAGAGACAGCCTTGCCAACTCCAATGACTGCAATGTAACGAGGAAAAAAGTGCAATGGCATTCTTTGAGCATCAGGGGGCAGTGCTGAGGCACTGCCAAACAGAGTAGAATTTGGAAAATACATGGAGGTGAATGGAGCTAAATGCTATACAATTATCATCACAGTCAATTTCAAATATTTTCGCGGAACTGGATTATTACTGCCGATGTTACACGGCCTAATGCTTAAAATTAATACATAATTATAAGTCGACATGGAATCGATGGTTGTGTTATGATTTCACTTTCAAAACATTTCCACAAGCATTGAGACTACGCAATGTTGATGAGTTCGCCGGTTCATGAATATTCACTACCGGCGGCTCCTCAGTCAACAGTAGCCAACTAGCCAGTAGCTCTCGCTTGCTCAGTAAAACCATATATTCTCTCGAAGCTTCTAGAAGATTCTTGTTAAAACCAGATTGTCTATAAGATATAAGGTGATATACCACCAGTACTAGCTAGTACTTTGTTTGTACACATAGTTGTCATTCTTGTGCTGTTATTACCGAACGATTTCGGCTGGCTGTGGGCCGTCCATTTTGCTTTTGAGTCTCACGTCCAAAGCGGTCATGCATATTCATGACTAAATTAGCATAACCAGAGAAAAAAGTAATTTCTTTCTTAAACGGTTCAAGATTTCATGAATCTTAGAAAAGCATATTTTCTTATCTGCTATCTGTGAACTTTCTCCAACTTACAATAAAAAATTATTATCTCTTATAGATTTGGGTTTCTGGAAAAAACTTCCATTGACCCCCATTCATTCTTCTCTGTTTAGCCAAGTTTTAGTGCTCATAGTCGCCCCTAGAGGTGAAATATGATATTCATGCAGTTGGCATATCTCTGTACTATACAATCTCTGGTTCCAACCAACATTCCACTGTCATAGATGGGATAAATCTGTAGACTGGGGCAATGTAGGGAACAGTGTGGCATGTGGAGAGTGGCAGTGTGGCTTTTGATGGCTGACGTAAGCAAAGTGTATGTTTGGCATCAGTAAAACAGATATATTAATAGATAACAAAGCTCTCTGTCTTTTTAAGTGGCTGTCCACTTCAGCCAATGAGTGCAAATGGGAAGTGGCTCAAGCCACTATAGCCACACCCTCATAGTAGTCTCCATATGTCGCTGCCAAAAGCGAATGATTTCAAGCTCAGTTAGGGATGCTAAACTCCCTCCTCGAAAAGGCCACTTTGAAACTGTCTGAGCAATGGGACTTGTGTGCATGGCAACCATTTGATGCAAAAAAGCCATTTGTCTCCTCTGATATATGTTATTACATAATAAATGTCCACAAGCTTTGCTTTTGCATTTCATTTAACATATGGGGGGTTTAGGCTGGGTTTTTCTATGAAGCGCATTGTGACAACTTTGTGAAATGCGCTATATAAATAAATATTGATTTGATTTGATATACATGCTTAATATTATTTACATAAAAATTACTTCTCCTTTCTATGAGAATATGTTTTCATGAGGGTGAATTTATGATTAAGAAAATTGTGTGTTCGTCCATGTCTCCATTGAAAATGGCATTATCTCTAGCAACAGGAGTAGTATGAAAATATATTTTAGAGAGTGAGGACACCTTTAAGCTCTGGGCTGAATTGCCAATACATCCCAGGTGTGTCTACTCCTGCCCAGCCTCCCTCTGCTCGACCAAGCCCCACCACAAGTAGTTCTTTAAATACTGCAATGTGAAATAATCCATTATTTGGAGCTAAAGTATGTGACTTACTTAAAATGAATTAATTTGTCAATCCAATCTATAACAAAATGGATTGACACCCATTTATCCAATGGCACCCATAACAATATGTAAGGCTGCATGCATTGGCATATTATTTACATGCTTTTATTATGAAAACTCTGATTGGCCAATAACTAAAATTTTCTTGTGGTGCTACCACTTTCCGGCTGGCGCATGGCAGGTGGCGAGCCATTTTTCATGGCAAGTGACATTTTCGGCATGTATTTTCATGCTCCTGAGGCCATTTGACTCGCCGTGCGCTGAAGTGGGAGGAGAGTCGCTGGTGGAGGTGTGTCAGTCCAGATCAAGCAGCGAACCTGCAAATTTGGGGCTCTATTTTCCAGCTGGAGGCGAGCCATCACTGGCAAAGTTGCAATATCTGAGCCCGTTTGGGGGGGGGGAGCAGCCCTGTTCAATTGTAGTGCAGCAGAATGCAATTTTTTTAAGATTAGACGGCAATTTGCGCTCGCATTGCCTGCCAGGTGAAACTTTGAAATAAATCACCCTAGCAGGAAAAATGAGAAAATAGCGAAATTCAGTAGCCACGCCCAGTGCGCCATGCGCTACACCGTTGACTATGACGGCTCACCGCACGCCATACGCTTGCCGGAAAATAGAGCCCTTTATCTCATATTAATGTTCAGCACATGTCCATTTGTTCTAAAGTGTTCCACTTTTAATGGGGGATGTATTGATTCTCACGTAGACATACCATCAACATGTCACAATGAATAAAAAAAGATTGGAGGGGGAATATCTTGCCTTCTTTTCATGTGTACCCAAAATAGAGGCACAGTACATGGTGACAAGTAAAGGAACTTTACTCTCACATTGTAATTGATTACACATGCAATGTTCGGAGAACCTTGTAATGGAAAAATAGTTTGAAAGGGAAAAAGGCATATAATAAATTGAAATGAATTTTTTTTAGTTTGATTTCTTTTTTCTTATTTAATTTGTGAAATTTGAAACCTTTGTATCCAGTGGTAGTAGATGATGTGGTTAGGTTAGAAGTCTAAATAATTAATTCATAACAAGGGAAAATACCTATTTTTCATTGGTAAGAAACAATAGGTGGAATTTTGGATCCACAAAACATATTTGTGTCCAATCAAAGACATTTTTGCCAAGCAAACTTCCAGATTGACCAAGATTTTGAACAAATAGCTAAATATCCTTCTAATGATGTGAATGGCCTTTTCAGATGCTCTCCCAGCTACTGTGAACATGGAGGAAAATGCACACAGTCCTGGAACACATTCTACTGCAATTGCTCCAACTCTGGCTACATTGGAGCGACGTGTCACAGCTGTAAGTGTATAAACTATCTCTTATACAAAGGTAGTCACTGAACAAAAAGACTGAATTGATTCAAGGTCAAAAGCTGATCTCTGATACGGCCATTCCTGTGCAAGCAGTCCACTCGAGGAAGCTTCACCATTGATACGGATTAAGCGAGAGCTTTTAATGATCTGAAAAGCCTATCCACAGTCCAGAGTCATCATAAATTGTGCAGAAGGTTCACATGAACCTAAGCTGTTGTCAGTCAAATATAATAGCTTGCCTATTTAACACTTTCACACATGAGTTGCTAAAAGTAAGGAACACACAGAAAAGGCTTCAGAGTCATTTTCATTGCATAATTTGATTTTACTTAGAGCTCGATCAATCAAATGAGTGCTTTTAGAAATAGGAAGGATTTGCACTTCACCTGTGATGCTGGTCTGTTAGTTAAAAAATACAATATCACCAAGGCATCAGAAAATACATCTATTCTGTAATATTCCCCTCTGAGTTGAAGATAAATAATAGCCTGGGTATACAGCTGCAATATGAAAGGGTTTATACGCCTGTACATTATTTTCCATTGAGACCTAAAACCATTTAAAAACCAAAGAACATAAAACTGGAGTATCTCAGAATAAACAGAAACTGCAAAGATGACACAGTCACAGGCCCTGGAGAAACCATCAACCTTTAAGCTAGCATTCATGCTTTTCTCAATACCCTGTCTTTCACATATGCAATAATGCTACACATTAATAATGCAGTCATTTTGCACTTGCAGACTGTTGGTAGAAAGCTGTTCCAATACTCCAGACAGAGTATGCCTCAGTGATTTCTGTCATCCTCACAGATTGAAAGCCCAGCGTGCCTCAGGTGGCTTACATTGTTTCAGAATCTTACATTTAGATGCGTTGTATTTGCATGTGCATGTTACATAGTCAGCGCAGATACAGAGTTGGAAAATGTGATTTCACCTCAGGCAAAGACATTCTTAAGATAATAAATAAATAAAATCTTCTGGATGGCTCATTCAGTTACGCCACTATGCTGTGGTGCATGGATGAGCCATAGGTGGCCGGTAGCTCCCTAGGGCGATGCACAGTTGGAGATTGCGTCGCCCAAGGTGTGGGAGGGTTCCGTCAGTTAGGGACCTGCGGTCATCGCTATCTAGCGACCCCCTGCTGGTCGATCGGGCGCCCATGGACTGCAGGAGAAAGCCGTATATGAAAGGTTTTCCTCTGACTCCTCTCTGTGTGAGCTTAGCTGTAGTCTGCGGTGTGAAGAGAGGCAGCTAGCGACACCATGTGTTTCAGAAAGCCGTGGACGGATGTCTTCGAAAATAAGCAGTGGGGTTCGCAGCATCAATATTACTGCGGTTGCAGATGATTGCCTATTCAAAATTGTGGTCGGAATGTGAGATTCTCAGTCCTATGATGGGCGCCAAATACAAAATAATAAAAAATAAGTCAATAAGTTAAAAAAATAAATGTGGTTGCTTATGTAATAAACTCATCCCAGTGGGAGTTGTCACTCCCCCTTAGCATCTCATAGCACCTAATGATTCTAATTTCCGGCAGTCTTATGGGATGATGCACAATTGGTTCTAGCATCACACAAAGATAGGAGGGTTGAGGTGCATCTCATCATACAAACTGCGGTGTGATAAGTAGCAGCGGGTGACATTAGGAGAGCCTCAGAGGAGAGCACATGCTTGCCTGCACTGTCCAGTATTGACAGAAAAGGTTGCAGCAATGAGTGCTGATAAATACAATCTGCCATTCCAAATTGGGAAAAAAAGGAGGAAAGCATGAACACATTTTCTATTTATAACATGTAAGCATTTGAATGACTGATGTTTTTCCTTCTTATTTGTGTGTTTTCTAGCAATTCATGAGCAGTCCTGTGAGGCTTACAAGCACAAGGGTAATACATCTGGGCTTTATTACATTGACTTGGATGGAAGTGGCCCCCTCAGCCCACAGCAAGTCTACTGCAACATGACAGGTATGTAGAGCCCTTTATTCCATTGTAATGATTAAGTCACTTTGGCAACATCCTGACATTGCTGACAGTTCCACTGTCTATCCTCACAGGTGCTGTCACACAGGCCATTGTTCAGGTTTCTATCAGAGAGTTGACTCTTGAGTCAGTGGGTGTGTGTTTGTGGGGCAGATGCGATAGCATCAGATGAAATGGGCGTCATTTGCATTGGAATAAAAACACTTTGGGCTCTATCTTGATGATCTTAGCGCTTGGTCTAAACGCACGGCGCAAGTGCGTTTACGGTATGACCAAGTCCACTTTTGCTAGTTAGACAGCGTATTATTTGAGCGCTAAGTTCGGTGTAAGGTCCAAATGGGTTGAACTTAGTCTCTTCATTAATTATAGGTGTGTCTTGGGCGTAACATCCAACAAACCAATCAAAATGTCATATCCCATTCCCTTTAAAAGCCTGCTTTTCCACCTTGCGATTGCGTATATGACGGCGAAACAGACATTCTCATGCATGTGGTGTGAGCAAGGAATAGGCTATATGGATCAATAGTATGATAAATATTATTTAGACTAACCATTGTGATGCTTTTTAATATACACAATAATAATCTTTAACATTAAATGGTAAAAGATGGTAAAACATTTACCATTTTAACATTAGGGTTTAACACCGGCCCGGGTCCCTGGTAATTCCCGACAGTGCTGTTATTATAATTTTTTTAAAGTGTGATTTACAGAAGGTGAAACGGACCTGCTCGTGCATGAACTTAAAGCACACATGCAGCGAACGGCATTACAATTATTGTGAATTAATTGTGTAATGTGTTGCAAATTAGTTTTTGTTTCTAATTAGACTCTTAGTTCTCTTTAAAATTGTTTTGTTCAGTTATGGAATAGGTGAAATCAGCAGGGTTTTAATAAGCTGAGCGTAAGCCTATGGAAACCAGGTCACTGTAAAAAAATATGAAGGATGAAAAATAAGGTTAAAATTCAGTTAAAATGGTGACAGTTAAATTAATCTCTGTTTTTAACCGTAGGCTATCGAAAAAACCTTATGCACAACAGATCCCAAGGACTTTAGCTTAGGCTATTTGAAACTTTAGAACTTTTTTTTAGTCATAACCATTCTATTTACTTACAGGCTATAGGCCTAGAGGAACAGAGCTGTATTGTAATGACATCTGAAGCAAATTTTCATTGTAATGACATTTAAGCACGACAAATGTCCATCGATTGCAGTGCGCAAGTTTTCCATTGAATGACAATTCACGCATTAGGCTTTATACAGGTGTTATCAGCAAAGCTTTTAATGGATAGCCATTGTCCTGTAACATTCTCCCCAGGAATATTACAGGAACTATTGGCAAATATAGGCTAAGTCATAGCTTGATCCAGGATAATTGCGAATAGTCTACATGTAACCTTACACGTACCATCGCACATCGCCTGCATGTTGATGGATTGGGCTGAAAGCGATTTAATGCGGCATTCCCCTTCTCTGAGGGACAGGTATGTGTTCTTTGACCTATGGACCTTTTTATTATTATGCATTTTTTGATATAGCCTACGCAATAATATTATTTCACATTGTAATCTTGATATTTTTAGTCATGCTTGTATGCACCCCTGTGTGTAACAGACAGAAGGGCGTCCACACGTTGTGCACACACCTATATAGACGCACTTATATGTGCCGTTAAAATAACATGTAAACAACTGCGACATGACTTTAGACCAGGTTTGTGGTGGTTTTAGCACAAGCGCTTTCTGCTGGCTCAAGATAGCAATACACTAACAATTATCCTGGCCACACCGCATCTTAAGACCAACCTGCCCAGTTCACTTGCAATGGGCGCAAGAACACTTGGTATTTAAACAACGTGAGCGATGGGTGCTATAATGACTCCTGCGCCGGGTGTAAGATAGCAAAAACACTTGCGTTTGGGTTAGCGCCGGTTGTAAGATAGGGCCCTTTGTCTTTTTGAATTATACAGACCAAGTGGATGGGACAGTGTTGACTCACATTCACGGCTTACATGCACATTAAGGGGCCGTGAGCTGCAGGATGAAATGTGTTCATGCTAGAGTTGCAATTCTTATAAAAATTAGTAGTCCTACCAACCTTTGCAAACAATAAAATAACCCATTGAGAAATGTAAAAGCCTGCTGCCACTCTCCCTTATGAGACATCATCTTTATGAGACAGCATTTCATTTGTTAAAATTGACAAAAGCTACCAGAGTCCTCTGTTTTATCTCTGGCACTTGTTTTCCCAACAGCTTGTTGGTTTTCCCACTCTTCTCTGCAAATGTTGCTTAAGAAAGCATTCATCAATTTTGGCCAAGCAGAAGAAGAGAAATTTCTCGATGTCCTTGACAGTGCCAATCATGATTAGAAAAATAACAGATTGTAGTGAACTCTCTATCAAAAGCCTATATATATTTTGAATGAATCTATTAAGAATGAATCTATTAATCTTTGTCACAGTGAGCCTGCTAGAAAGCTAAATAAAATGAAAATCAAATCTATTGACCTGCAAATTCACTCTAATTTCACCAAACCATGATTTATTAATCTGGTGAAAAAACCTATTTTATTCCTGAAAGCAGAAATGGTGTGTAGTCAGCCCTTAACACTATTCTCTGAAGGCTCACATCTATTTATCTTGCAACAGTTATATGTTCAATATTATCATAGTATTTAATTAACTTAGACAGGCTTTGGATCACTTAAATGCTGAGTCGAGCTTCAGCTGTTTCAATGGTGCACAAACTCATTGACTGACAGTTTAAAAGAAATAATTTAATCAAAATGTTAAATATTTTTGCGTATTAAAGAATGTTTTTTTTGGACAGATAGCCGTATATTTCCATAAATTCATTATTCATTTACATAAGGGCTCCATACTATTTTTGGTTGATACAGCAATACATAGTTTAGTGGTTATTTTTTATTTATTTATTTCTTGTACTGTATAAGTATATAAGTTGGGTCGATAATAAAATTTCAGTATCACGATAATTGCTTGAAAAATTATCATGATAAACATTTTGTAACAATTGCATTTAATGCAAAAAAACCCCAAAAAAACATTTGAAATGAAAATAACCATAGCCTGTTTTATTTATGGAACAATTTGGGAATTTTTTTTTTTTAAATGACATTTTAAATTTATCAAATCAGTAATTCAGCCCCTTTCAACAGCAGGCCATTTTTTAACCTTACATTTTTCATTCACATTCAAATGTACGCTGCCTGGCCAAAAAAAAGTTGCACACACTAATATTATTTTGGACCGCCTTCAGCTTTGATTACGGCGCGCATTCGTCGTGGAATTGTTTCGACAACCTTATTATGCAACACACCCATTTTTTCCTTTCCAGAGTTGTTTTGATTTTTTTTGAGATCTTGTATTGACAACGGGAAAGTCGAACCACTCCGTTAAGTCTTCTCCAGCACATCCCAAAGACTTTCAATGAAGTTAAGGTCAGGACTCTGGTGGCCAATTCATGTGTGAAAATGATTCCTCATGCTCCTTGAACCACTCTTTCACAATTTGAGCCCGATGAATCTTGACATGTCGTCCTGAAATATGATGGGATAACCTGGTCATTCAGTACATTCAGGTACTCAGCTGACTTCATTTTATTGCTGCATAGCATTGCTGAGCCTAGACCTGACCAATTGAAGCAACCCCAGATCATAACACTGCCTCCAGAGGCTTGTGCAGTGGGCACTATGCACGACGGGTGCAACAGTGACTTTTTTTGGCCAGGCAGTGTACATAGTTTTGAAATAAACATGGTAGGTGGAACAAAAGGTGCCACTGATAGGGTCAAAATGGGCCTACTCAAGATTGACTGCTAGTTTCTGGTTTCATTCTGTTGCACCGGCAGTTTACAATCTGTCCTGAACGGCTAAATAGCCTTTCTGAGGGGACGCTGGTCGCAGGAATGCTCTTTCTTGCTATTGGTGCTAGCCATGGAAAGCATTGGGAATCGGCCTTTCACAAGAGCAGTGGATCACTCTCACCATCAGGTTGTGGGACAGACAAGTACGAGTTTGATTTCCTCAACAGAACTTTCGTTGACTGTGGATCCCCCGTGCTTAAGAGTGGTTCTGTGCTTACTGATGGCTCTCATTATATCAGCTAGTTTTGCAGGATCCTGAAGCTTTTTGGCAAGTGGGCCATCATCATTGTCATCAGCTGTGGCAGAGTAGGTAGGAGGGGTTTGTGGGATCTGGTCATCATGACTGTTGCAGTGCGAGAGTTTTCCATTGAATGACAATTCATGCTAGGGTTGGCTCGATGGATGATGTCATAGTCCATCGATGATGATTGTTAGCTATCGATGATGGTTGAGACATCATGATGTTTGTTTAAATAACAGTGCACTGTGCACTGCAGTGCACTTTTTAAACATGTAGGCTATCAAAATGAACAGTTGGTATTATATTTGTATGTAAAATTATGTAAATAATTAGTCCCTGTCACAGTTGTTTCCCATATTGTGTCCCTTATTTAAAAAAATAAAATAAAAATGATAATAATTAAAGATTTGTGAAGAATTCACATTGGTAAACTGGAGCAAGATAAACTGCATGCGCCCTAAATTAAAACACCTATTAAACACTCATGTAATGATTGACACATTTTGAGTCGCTAGGCTATGTGTCATAAAACTACAGATAAGCGAACATTATCTCCTTTGAATGACGTTCAACAACCCGTGCGTAGTGCATTCAATATGAGCAGCCATTACTTATGCCTTCGGATTCGACTGCGACGATTTCATCAAACTTACTGTGATGACTGCAAAATAATTAGGCTACTGCGCTGTTACAATAATATAGCCTAATTATTAGTTGCGATTTTTAAACTTTTTTTCATCACAAATACCCTCCTCCAACTCCGGCGCATTGACATTTTCCGCATTGAGACAATAAGCCTAATATCGAAAATATTTTCACTGAATAATCTTAGAATTACTTAAAATTACTTGCATAATTTTGTACTTATAAACTTAGGTTAACATGTCACAGAAACATGTCTCAGGTCTCCTTGTGCATTAGGCCTAAATCCAAAGTATTGCCAGATTGGCAAAGCCTTTTTTCGTGACCAAGTCTAACTCCGTCGTTTGTTCACTGCAGTTTTTTTTACCCGACTTCCATTTTTAATTTTCTGAAACTGCGTTCATATTTAGTTTAGAATAGATAAAACACAAGTTAAACGAATAGCCTACCTGACATAAATAATAGGCCTATAAAATAGTGAAAATTAGTATTTTATAATCATTTATATTATATAAAACAAACCACAATAGAACGATGTCATCGTCCATCACGATGTTTGGATGTGCACATCGTGATGTCACATTTGAGTAGACATCGCCTAACCCTAATTCACGCATTAGGTGTAAATGACAATTCGCGCATTAGGCTTGATATAGGTGTTATCAGCAATGTTTTTAATGGATAGCCATTGTCCCGTAACAGAAAATTGTCCCCCCAGAAGATTACAGGAATTATTGGCAAATATAGGTGCTATAATGAACCATGCGCTTGGTGTAAGATAGCAAAGACACTTGCGTTTGCGTTAGCGCCGGGTGTAAGATAGGGCCCCAAATATCTTTTCTTTGTACTGTTTTCAATTAAATATATGCTTTTATGTGCATTTTACTTTTATGTGCATTTTATACATACTGTTCCAACTTTTTGGGAATTTGGGTTTGTAGAATGAAAGCTTTTTAAGTCTACTCACGTGGATCAACTTGTATTGAGGCAGGTCCAGGTCATGTTGACTTTGTGACAATTCAGCCTTCCTTTTCCCACTTCCCAAAGACATCCACTGCGCTTTGACAGTTCCTAACAGCTCAGTCAATTTTCAAAGCCTTGCTGATTGAAAGATCAAGGTTGTGCCCAAAGCATACAAGTCGTTGCATTTCCAGTATTTCAAACACACGCATTCGACGCATTGTCAGTGGTCCCGACAGATACCTTTTCTTGTGATCGTCCCTCCAGCAGTCCTTCAGCGATCTGCTCTCTCATGTGATTATCAAAAAATAAAAAGGAAAATACATTATCATGCTTGGTGTCAATGACGTTTGTGACTATAATCCTTTTTTATTGATAATCAGACCAACACTAGTTGTAACTTATAAGTAATTAAGGAGCTTGTTAGGCAGGCCAGAGAAAGTCTATATAATGTTGTTTTTTTGAGTCAGAAGTAGTCCTCAAAAAAGTCAGCCAGTAAAGTGATGCCAGAAATAATTTAGTGTGATTATTCTCACACCCACAAATGTCTGCACACAAGCATTGAGGTTTGCACACACACACGCACACACACATACACACACACAAACACACAGTTTTACATTATATATGTAAAAAAATGTATTGTCCCTCATATTTCTCAAAAGTATATTTTTCACAAATGAAATATTTAAAATGTAGCCATTCTTTCCAATTTTAATATTGAGACAAACTCATTTAGGTAATGTGCACATACATACCCACGTCACGTGGCGCTGTAATGGCGACACGTAGTCCAGTTGTCTCTCGTGTTGTGTTTTTGTTGTTTTTTTGTTGTTGTGTTTTGTTTTGTTTTTTTTTTTTTTTTTTTTTTTGCTGCTGTGTGTGAATGGGGGGGAGGGGGAATTTTTTTTTTTTTCAGGGCAACTGCTGCTTGTTTTTTGATATAATTGATTATTTTCTTTTGATATAATTTTTTTTGTTTGTTGTCGTCATGGAGGAGACGCATTCGCAACATATGCTCGGGAATGTCTGTTGGATCTGCAGACTGCAGCAACAAAGTTACCATCGCTCTTCACCGGAGTCGAAGATGTCGGGACTGATCCGGGAGTGTGGGCAGTCTTCAAAAGGCAACCAGGGAGGGAGAAAATTATGCGGGGGAGGAGTGAGGAGATGACTGGGAGGATTGGCGCAGTTCGGTGCTCCGTTTTGGCGGTGTACAGAGACCGCAGCGCTGCGTGTATGGAGGAGAGTCGTGGAGGCGGAGTTTGTGTGTTGGACTGCTTGGTGACACTGGACATCTCGGGACAGCGGGGGCTATTTTTAATCATGGCAGTATTGCACTTTAATTTACTTAATTCACTTGATTGATGTAATGATTCTGTTGGATGTTTTTGTTTGATATGTTTGTTTGTGTGCTGTGGGTCTGCCCCACTGTCTATGTATTTTTTGTTGTTGCTGGGGCTACAACTGAAGTTCCCTAGCAGGAAATAAAAGTTATTCTATTATATTCTATTCTATATATCAGGGTTTCCCTCAGGTATTAATAGTGGGGGTGCTGCACCTCTGCTGAATTCACGAGCGCCTCAGCAGACAGGAGACTACTGGGATGCTGAGATTCAGATACTTGTACCATGGACTGCTCAACAATATTATGCCTGGCTGTATTTGTGACACATTGACACAGTACAAACTCATGACTTACAGCCAAGACAGCCACGCTTGACCCCCCCCCCTGCCAAAACTGACACATATATCAACTTGTGTGCAGTAAGACAACAGCACTGTGATCAAAGCAGAGCTTTTGCATACTGACATGACACTAAAGGCCCAGTTTATGGCAGTACACATTCCCTGCGCAAGTCCTTCTAACGTAAGCCTTTGAAAGACAAATTGTGCTATTGAACATGTGTTCAGCCTGGCTGACTTTATACAGCCTTTTTTGCTCACTTCTATCAAGGGTATGAATAATCTTGGAGGACATTGTCTAAAAATGGAATTTGGTCATGGTTTTTCCTTCTATTTTCAAGTACACACAGGTCATTTGTGTAGGACTATTTTTCTACCCACGAGGAGGAACAAATCAACATCTTTCATTGGCTCATAATATTCACAGGTAACATATACGTATATTCAGCAAAAACTTATTTAAAAACTACCTAACAGATGCATTCAAAAAGTGTGGCTTTAACCAAATCATACATATAATAACTGTGGCTATGCTTTTGTCATGGATACCGAGTAGACCACGAATTCCAGAAATTAGTCCATGAAATCTCGAATACAACATAAAATGTGAAAATAAATGGTAATGCCTTGAAATGTCCATATGCATATTGAAAATTATAAATGCAACATCATGCCTGCCTATTCATGATATGCAACTTCTACATACACATGGCATATAATTCCCAATTCACCATTCCAGTATGAGCTGTCCACAAGCATAAGATCTGTACATTACCCAGAATACACAATCATTCCTTAACCTCTGTGGTAGCTTTGCAATTAGCTATCTGAATCGTGCACTGTACATTTTGGTGTTGTTTTTAATGAATGTGATTAACTCGCCAGAGGAGTCTCATTTCGGCATGATATGCATTTTAATGTAATATGAATTTTTGATGAGGCTCCACCACAGCAGCATCTTCAAATGATTAGTTCATTAGATAAAGGAAGCAGTTAATTTCTTCTGTAAATTACACTTTCTTTAAAGGTGTTTGCATTGATACATAGAACAAAAGTCAAAAAGCATTTCTGATACCATGGCCTCAATTCCATCAACATTTTCTTCTTAACTTTGACTGTGTTGGTTTTTATTCACAGTGGTTTATTCGCAGTAGTTAGCACTGTTGCCTCACAGCAAGAAGGTACCGAGTTCACGGCCGAGGGCCTTTCTGTGTGGAGTTTGCATGTTCTCCCCGTGTCCGCGTGGATTTCCTCTGGGAACTCCGGTTTCCTCCCACAGTCCAAAGACATGCAGGTTAGGCTAATTGGAGACTCTAAATTGCCCATAGGTATGAGTGTGTGAGTGAATGGTGTGTGTGCCCTGTGATGGATTGGCGACCTGTCCAGGGTGTATTCCTGCCTCTCGCCCAATGCATGCTGGGATATGCTACAGCCCCCCTGTGACCCAGTCCAGGAATAAGCGGGTTAGATAATGAATGGATGGATGATTGGATCCAGGCCCTCGGGTCCTGGTGCTATATTTGAAGTATGCAAATGCACTAGCACTGACAAAAAAAAGGTGTTCAAATTAATTTTGGCAGGGAATACCTATTGTGTAGGTATGACTGCAATGGGGATTTTTTTTTTTTCTACATTCCCTAATTAGGAACAGTTGTGCCAAAGCACCCTTACTTTCACTTGCGAGTTTGTGCAGTTCTTTCACTCACACATGACAATCCGTTGTACCGTACATTTGGACGACAGGTATGCCATCCTCCAAGTTACCGCCTGATAGGGCATGCCTCATACATATACAGCACTGAGAGTTTGACCATTTTCAGTGTCTCCTACAGAAATAACCACAATGACCACAGACTCTTAGCCCTTAACCCCTTTGCACAGATGCCTAGTGACCAGCGCCAAGATTTTGCTCAACTGAGACATTCGTTGGTCCTGCAGCCAAACTGTGAATGAAAACCTCAAACTCCGTATTTTATCTTTATTAGTACACGATTTGTGACAACTCTGCAGAATACAGAGTTTCTACGTGTCACTATTTTTCTATAGCAAGTCCATTTAACAAGGAACCCCCCACCCAGTCTATACCTACCCATGCGTGATATAGTGGACAATAGCGTCTACGTGTGAGTTTATAAATATATTTATTCATCATATAGAATTTGAATTCCATCATAGCAACAAGATAAACCCAACAATAGCTTGATTGTCTGCCAAAAAAGCGGTGAAAAGCCCTGCTCACTCAAATGCAAGATAAACATGTGAAATTATTGTGTCATATACCACTATAAATATCTGCTACTAAATATACAATCATACCATTGGTTTTAAGCATAGAGATGTCCCTTTCAAAATTCAGTGGTCATTTATTGTCTTGGACAATCTGTTTGAGAAATACACACCAGTTTAGCTCGTTATGATATAACTTTAGTATACATCAAGTTGTTCGATTTGATTAACAAAACCAGAGGAATATTACAGGCTTTCAAGGGTCGCATATTTTTCAAGGACTTCATGAATGTTGGCTACCGTAACGTTACAATTAAACAACGCTGTTTTAACTCCAGTTTGACTGTCTGTTAGTGAGCTCGCTAGAAATGTTAGCTAGCTGGCTAGCTTGCTAGCAATATTGTCGAGAGCTCTTTGGATCTAACGCGTTAGCTAACGAGCTAGATAATATCCACATAAGCTGTAGGATTTTGTTTTCCGGTTCTGATAATACATTTTTGGTAAAATTAGCTGTTCCGTTCATTTAAGAGCAACGCTAAAGCAACTAGCAAGTAGGCTAACGTTAACTATTAACTGGCATTTTAATTTTAGTTAGCGAAGTAAAGAATGGACCACCAACTAAGTTAGCTAAGCATTAATGGAAGCTTGCTAGCTAGCCTGCTAGCTAAAGGTTAGCCAACATTAGCTTGAAGTTGACTTTGAACTTTATCCTTATCATTGCATAGATATCTGGATGTTTCTGCTGAAGATGTCTTTTCAGGTTTATAGTGTTCTTTCCCGTCAATGTGTGCATACATCCCTCGACCTTGCAGCTTGTTATCAAAAGTAAAAAATTTCCATACTTGAGACTTTTTCCTTCCCGGACCCAGCAGATTGGTAGTAGCCTGAGCCATGTTTTCTTGCTAGTTAAGTATGCAAGAGAATCTTGAATTATTGGGACGAAATAGGTGTCAAGCCGTTTTCTAGCTCTGTCTTATGACGAGCGTGAATTTGCTATTGCTACTTTGCAATAGTACATGCATGCCTGTGATTGGATTATAAAAAGTACCCGTATGTGCTGAGCTATTCCAGAAATATCGGAAGACCGACCGACAGAGTGACTTCTACTAGCTGCTGGGCGCAGCTAAAAACATGCTTTTGTCTATGTATAACAAAACGGATGATTAGAAAAAAGGGATAACATTATGATATCGTCTGAGACTAGTCTCGATTCATCTCGCAGTGTTGTTTTTGTTTAAACATATTGTCCTCAATAATAAGATGAAATCAAATAATTTTTAATATTGGTGCAGGGGTTTCGTCTAGTTGTCATTATCATTGACTAAATTGAAAAAACCTTCATCAACAAGCATTTTCATTTTCGTCATTCATTTAGTTGACGAGATTAACACTGGTTATCATCAACTGGTCAACATCGAATGTCTGCATGCAACACCCCATATCTGCAGCTCTGAAGTATTTCACGTGATTCTGGTTTTATTCACAACTGTTGTATCTGTATATCCTTTTCAATGGTGTTTGTCATTTTTTATGGGATGCTTTGAACAATAATTTGCAGCCCAGCGTAACAGAATTTTTAATCTAGTCAATGTACTATGATGGACAAAATATTGGAAACACCACTGAAATATGGCTTTAACTTTGAAGCATGTAAACCAGAATTACAAAAGCATCTACACAGGTGATTCATATTCATTTGAATGCTAATTAGCAGCATGTGTCTGCTTAAAAGAGGTCGCACCAGCAGCACTTTGTGGAGTAAGTCTCCAAATCAAGATGAGGATACTAACAGAGTTCCAAAGGGGCGAAATAGTTTTTGCTGGTGCGTCGGAACTGCAAAATTATTTAAGCTGGCATTGACAACATATACAACGCCAAAAAACAGCATCAGCAAAAAAGAACTGTGGCCGCAAGTCGAAGCTCTCAGACAGGGACGCTTAGTAGGATAGTTGCTAATAACCACAGAACTACAGCTCTAAAAATCACCACAGAATTGAATCAATCCATATCTGAAGCAGTCTCAACAAAAACAGTACATTGTGAGCTTCACAAAGCTGGTATTTATGGCAGGGCCGCCATTCGGAAAACCATTTGTATGGTAAGGCTAATGCACAAAAATGCATAAAATGGTGTAAGGAACACAAAACCTGGACCCCTGAGCAATGGAGAAAAGTGATATGGCCTGATGCGTCATCTTTTACTCTTTTAATACATCTGGATGGGTTTATGTACTCCTAAGGAGGCATTCGATCCACAATGTCTGTTGCCAACTGTTAAGTATGGTGGTGGTTCTGTACTGGTATGGGCAGCCATTTCATGGGACTCATTGGGTCCAATAATTGCTCTCCATGGACGTGTAATGGGCAAACAATATGAAACCAATTTACAAGACCAGGTGCACCCTATGGTGCAAATACTCTTCCCTCCTTCACTGATGTCCCCATATTCCAACATGATAACGCCTCCATACACACTGCTAAAGACATTAAAGAATGGTTCCAAAAACACAAGGATGACTTCAAACGCCTTTCATGGTCTGAACAATCACCAGATCTAAACATAATTGAACCTTTATGGGAAGTGCGAACTAGATTTTCAACTTCTTCATCCCTCAAAGAACTGGAGACTGTCCTTCTTGAACAATGGGCCAATATCCCACGACACACAGTTCAGAAATTGTATGACGGCATTCCTAGAAGGATTAAAACAGTTTTGAAGGCAAAGGCTGGGCCTACTCGTTATTAATTATTAGTTATTCAGTTTTTTAGGTGTTTTCGATATTTTGTCCACCCCCCTGTATGTACGTTCGTTTTTACACTCAATCACTGTTTTGTCCAGTAGGCTATGGTAGATATGGTTATTTTCGAATTTTGAGTGCATTTCTCACACTGTAGTGTAAACATTCATTGCTTTCTGTTTGATGTACGACTTTCGTTGAAGCGAGAACATTTGGCAGAATTTTCCTGTTGGTGGAATATTATTTTATTGTAGTGTTGTAGTGTAGGGCAAAATAATACATACTGTAGAGTACATGAAAAAGTGATGTTTTATTGAGGTACAACAGTGAATGATTAGGCTACATATTTTGGTGTGTGTAACTGTGTGATATCAATGTTCTCATCGTAAACCATCACAAGGGGCAAATGTATTTGCTTTATAATAGACAAAACAAATTTTATTCATTTTATGACATGTTTTGCATAGGGGTTTTGGACCCATAGATATCTACCCCCCTATACCTATAAAAATATAGTAACTCCCACTTGAAAATGATGCAAAAGTTAGTTTTATGAGCCAAAACTGTTGATTTGTAGTTAAATATATACTTTTTTTTATTTTTTATTAAATTTACAGCAGTGCACAATTTAACCATTTGGATAGATTTGGAGACACTATTGGACAACAGGGTACACTGCCATTCCCATTTTCTGGAATGAATGTACAAAAGGTGTCATCCCCGTGATTTAACTACACCTCTTACTGTCTTTATATCATAGACATGAAACTTTGGGAATTGATCAGGCACTCTTAAATTAATAAAGGATACATTCAAAAAAATTATTATATTATATTATTTAATTTAATTTTTTTTATTCCTTGGTCTAATTTTATTTTTACACACAACTCTTTTATTTTCCCGAAACAAATCAGGTTAAGTAACCTGCTCAAGCATACTACAGCAGTGTCCTAGTCCTACATTAGAATAAAACATGTAAAATCATGTTGGCATTATAAGCCCACTTCCCTAACCATTATTCTACACTGGCACTGCTACCAGTCTTGTCACTACAGATGCTGCTGTTACAACCCATAAAAGCAGCTACTGTCAGCATATGTGGCCAATTTCTCTTCTTTTCTCTTCCAGTATAATTCCGAAAGTAACTGTTTCTGACTTTCAATTAATTTCAGAAAACACAGCTGCATCATGAACACAACCTCACAAAGGAGAACAATTAACAAAACATCCATCCCATCTGCTGTGGTTGCAGAAGCGAACAATATAGCAGCTAACAAAAACTTCAGACACTGATACCTAATATTAGTTTGGTGACAACAATGTGTTTGTCTGACTACTTGAAGACCTGCTTGATATATGTAGCGCAGGGATACTCTGATGGTTTTCTTTTCTACCTCAGAGTTAATTTATCGATTAATGCCACTTATTGGCCAGAGATGTCCCAGGTAAATCAGTCCTGCTTACAGGGGACGAAAGAAAACCAGCAGTGCTACTGGTCTCAACAGCCAGATTTGAGTATCCCTGATGTAGCGAGAAGAGCCTTTTAAACGATCAAATTCACACCATCGTGTTAAATATTGATATTATCACTACTATTGCTACAAAAGAAAGGCGGATATTACTTATGAAAGACTGCCAGTCTCATCACAAGGGCAAGGCCTGACTTTTCCCAGGGATAAGCAAAGCAAGGAGTGCTTTAACCTTTATTAAGTTTGTATTTTTCTCAAGACATTTCTCTCTGATCTCCTTGTATGCCTCAGATACAGCGGTAGTGGTGTGTGAGGTGAAGCAGAGTGCTGTGTAGAGCTAACGACAGGGCTTTCAAATCAGGTGTAACACCTTTGTATACTTTAATACAAAAATATACAAATATACTTATAAATATACTTTGAACACTGTCTGACGTGAAATCAACATGTATTTTCATTGGGTCTTTCCAGATCTATCTACCACACCATTCCCATTGTAAGAAATGTACCAGATATTTGACAGCTAGTATGGGTGAATAGACCCTAAAAAACCACATGCAGTCAGTGAAAAACCAAGCCATAGTTATGCAAGAGACGTTTTATGTCAGATATTGCGAGGTTTGACACGCTACCGAAAAAAGAGTGTAGAAGAGGAAGAGTATTGTATATGGTTCCTTTATATTGCCAATTTCCTTTAAAATTATGTTTTATGTTAATACTTAGATGGTGACTGATGAAAATAACTGAACATTCTACATTCAGCTTTATGTGGAAACAGAACAGTATCACGGTTAAACTTACGGCTGCAACACCCGCATATACACCCACATATTACCCCAGGGTCTGTAGGCCACCTGCTTTTGGACAATTGTCACAATTGTTTTTGGCATGAAGGTTATCAATGTGACTTGCTTTGACGCTCACGAGGTGACTGTGACCTAAATATACTGTGGGGAACTGCAGGGCATTGTCCATACTGACCTCACATGGCTTGTGCAGTTTCCTTGTAACTCATATTGCATTTATATCACTAGGTCTTGTAGGTGTAATCCATAATTGCAATATAATTTTCCAATGTCTTTTCAGAAAAGACGTGGATGGTGACACAGCACAATAACACTGAGTTGACTAAATTAAAATCACCTGGTGGGAAAAATCATCACTCTGCTTATTTTAACTATTCCGCTAACATGGAACAGCTCCAGGCTATAATTAACCAAGCAGAGCACTGCGAACAGGAAGTCTCCTACCACTGCAAAAAGTCACGCCTCTTAAACACACCAGGTAAGCTCTTTTTTATTAACATTATTGATCCCTCTCTCAATGAAGGTCAGGCTTATTGAACCCCTGTTTAATTTGCCATGTGTTCGCTGTACAGATGGAGCTTAAGTAGCCATCTTAAATAGACTCTTATGCGATTTCTAGCAAATCCATTAATTGTTTGGAAGAACACAAATTGTAAAGAAAGTTTTATTATTTTATATAGTCTTATTTAAATTACAATGTACACTTGGAATATGTACCAACACTCATTATTGGCCAGCTAATTAATTGGTATGATTTTTTTTTATTGCATACTGTAGGAGTGTGTGGGTGTGTGCATGTGTGTGTGTGTATGTTTGTGTGTACTATTGTAAAAATATGTGCAAATGGATGTAAGTTTTGAGTGAATGTGGTTGTGTGTTCTTGTTTAATAATATGAGCTCTATTATAGCAAAATTCTGTGGTTGATCCTCCTGCTATAGAGTGGTAGAAGCACTTTGAAGATGTTTTGAAGTTGCATAGTTTTTTTGCTAGTTTTATGTTCTCCAGAGGAGAAACCAACTGTAAAACCTGTTGGTTTCAATTATATTAACAGTAGTTGTATAAAATGTATGTATGTATGTACAGTATGCATGTACATACGTATGTTCTTGGATTGTCTAATTTAGTTTATTAATCATTGTCATGTATTTATATAAGATGGGGCTCCGTTCACCTGGTGGGTGGGCAGGACAGGCGAGGCACACGCCTACTGGGGCGGAGCAAAGCCGGGAACTCAGAAATGCTCCTGTGGCCTGGAGGAGACCTGCGTTGACTCCAATCACTACTGCAACTGTGATGCGGACAGGAGAGAATGGTGCACTGCTGCTTTTCACCATGTGACTGATGTTTGGAAATAGCATGTGTGCAATTTTGTGCAACACATGCAATGTGGATATTTGGCTTCTCTTCCCCCTCTGTTGAATCAAATGTATCAACCACTGATCGTTTTCCTTGCTGTGCTGGCCTCAGTTTAATAATAAATGTATAAATGTGGTAATTTGCGAATGTTTTGAAAGATCACATGCCTCATTGTACTGGGTAAATGATAGGGAACCACAGGCTACTAGTAATACATATTATTTCTTTCCCAGGACAAATGATTCAGGCCCACTGTCATTTAAAGACCATTTGCCTGTCACTGAAATATCTTTTGGTGACATAAACAGAGCGGATTCTGAAGCAGCTTATAAAGTTGGCCATCTACAGTGCTATGGTGACAGTACGTAATTCACTTCTCTTGACATACAAGATACAAGCCTATTCCTTAAACCAGGATTTAAAAAGATAATCATTCATCAGAGATAGTTTTTAATTGCTAAAACGTTTCCAGTTGTTTCCTTGTTTTGGGTTGATAGAAATTGAGAGGACAAGCATGACACAAACACTTTACCGTTTGATGATTCCATATGTCACGCCTTATTTATATTATCTATTTGTGTGACTAGAGAATTTTTGGAATGCAGCCTTTTTCAACAAGGAGACGTCCTATCTCCACTTCCCTACTTTCCAGGGAGAGCTGAGTGCTGACATATCCTTTTTGTTCAAGACCACTGCCACATCTGGTGTCTTCCTGGAAAATCTGGGAATTAAAGATTTCATACGGATTGAACTCAGCTGTAAGTAAATGGTAGCCTGTAAGGTTTATATGAAGTGATTTAAAAATGGAGTGCTTTATCAGTGTTGCACATCACTTTATGTTATTGATACTGTCATTCCACGTTGACAATATATTTTTTAAATATCTGGTGGATTAATGCCATTTACAGGACAGCTTGTTCAGTTATAGCCTGAGTGTCTCAAGACATGAATAATAAAAACGGCCAACTTTTATTTTATACAGTATGTGTCTTAAGAGTCTAACATCTGTGTGGTACTGTATGCTATGTATTCTGCACTTACTCTGTGTGACCTAAAGTTTATTATCTTCTATTTAACATAATTTTGCAGTATCAGTCTTCTTTTATGCTGTACTCAATAATTGCATATATACATACATATCCGTGTCAGTTCTGCAAATGAATTGTATAGGTTTTGGCATTTGGAGACATACAGGTATACATATATGGAACACTCAGTGGAGACTACTAGTTGTGGTAGTTAAAGGGAAAGGTCAATGTATACTTACTTTTTTCCCACAATATTATTTCAGTTGAAACTTCTGTAAATATAAAAAATATCCATAATTTCATGCAAAAACTGTCTGTGCCAATCAAAAACATAAAACTGAAATAATATATTTTTAAAATATATTTGTTAAGTTAGTAATTGTACTAACAATTATTATAAAGCATGCGCATGAGAAATCATCATTTAAATATACGTGTTTCATAGCCATTCATCTGAACATATGCAATTGGTGCAAAATGGTGTACAGTATGCACATTATTAGCAAAGCTGTGTGATTCTGAAATATATCTGACATATAGTTCTAAATTAATCACGATTTGAGTAAACCAGTCTGTTTGTCATCACAAAATATGTTTTATGTTAATACTTTGATGTTTGCATGGTGAAAGTGCTGTAACTGTATGATTAGGTGATTCCTATATTGTATTGGTGTGTGCAATATATTACCCGTAGGTTGTACACTTACATAAGTGTATCCTAGATCTATTGAATAGGCATATCATTTGAAATCATGGTTACTCAAGTTATTCCGTAAAGTATACATGCTCAAAGTGTGATAAAACTAGTAGTTACATGACTCCAAAATCTTTACTTTTTAAAGTACAAATATTAAAGCAATTTTGGAGACAATATCACTATTATGGAATCAATATTTAACAATTTTGTTAATGGCCTATTTAATAAGGTTTTAGTGTGACTAAAATGATAATGTATTTCTTGTCCTTACACTTATTTTATATCTATTATTTATCCACTATAATTTAACTGTCTATTACATTTTTGTTTAGTTTAAATGGGAATACATTTTGAAAAAAACCCTATCAACCTGTAAACTTTAGTTGGGATTCTTGACTTAAATGAATGGATGCTTGCCCTTCAAAAAACATCAACAGTTTGTGGAATAAGTGGGAAGATAGAATGTGCTTTGAATATTACTGAGTACAGAACAGATTATTATCATTACTGAGTTGTTTTTTCAGTCAGAGAACGATTTAATAAAAAGGCTTTTTCCTGTCTGAACCAGCAAGTCTTTCTTCATGAAATTCAAAAAAGGTTGGGTGGCCTGCTTTGCCAAATGAAATACTCAGCACATTCCAAAACTGATTGAAATACCTCCATGAAAAGTGTCACATCAAAACAAATTATGTATGTAATATTTGTAGTTGTATATTTATAATAAAAAATTTAAAAATTCTTCATTTAAAAAATACTGTTTATAGTCAAATCATCTCAAATTATGTGTTTCTTTAAACATGCTCATGTATTGCACTGATCAGTGCTCATGAATTTTCAAAGCCTGACGTTTTGATGGGTTTAAATAAATGTGGCACTTGTTTATGCAGAGAGAGTTGTCGAGTTCAATCAGGAGAGGAGCCGCGGATCATGTAGGCCTTAGAAAACATTAATTTAAAGGTTTCGAGGGACACAATCACATGTATTTCAAAATGTATTTGTGAGGTGAAATGCGGATCAAGCTGTACTGTTAAAGTGGGAGGTATCAATGTTTCAACATCTTTTTGACTTGCAGCCCCATCTGAAGTGGTGTTTTCTTATGATGTGGGAAATGGTCCTTTTGAAGTGAGCGTGGAGGCACCCACTCAGTTAAATAACAACCAGTGGCACTATGTGAAAGCAGAGAGGAATGTAAAGGAAGCTGTGCTGCAAGTGGATCAGCTGCCGAGTACGACACAGAAGGCCCCCACAGATGGCCATATTCATCTACAGCTCAACAGCCAATTATTTGTAGGTAGGAAATTGTTTCCCTCATTAGAATGCATGACTTGAGCACCTGCAGTAAAGTGATTGCCTTCTTCGGATACTCTTTTTTAAATGTAGCTCATTAATTAGTTCATAAATATGATGTTTGCTAAACTTTGCATGTATCTTTATTAGGCATTGAAGCCTAAATGTCTGCTTTGGACTCGATTTAATTGTTCTTTCTTTTTTTGTTTCACTCTTCCTGTATTTTTCCTGTGTATGACCAGGCTAGTCAAAAGGATGACTGATATCTAAAAATATTGAATAATTTTGCATTATTAAAATATCATTAGATTCAATTTGAAACTAGTCTGCTGGATATTTCAGATTGGGATGTGGTGCCATACGTCTGTAGCTAGGTAGAAAAGGTGCATTTCTCAGTGACACTAGGGCTGGCAATACCTCAATTGAATTTGAATTTGGCGGATTCGCAAGGGTTGTTGAACTGCTGTCGAATACATCGCTGGAAGCAAATGTCTGTATACTGCGACTTGAGGTCTGCTTGTTTAATTATGAGGCGCCGTTCTGGACAAAGGTCCAGAGAGTAAACAAACCACTTTAGCATGAAAGAGATCCAGTTATCCTGCCAGGAAGGTCCAGTTAGCCCGAGAGAGCGATTGAAACCCTGTGAGAGGGATAGAAACCATAGAGCGTAATGAATGCTCCCAGTAACCTACTATTTCTTTAAATTGGTAAAATCTAAATGTTAACTTATAGGACGTTAAATATGCTATTTAAAACACATATTTCAGCAATAAACGACGCAATGTATACAGAAAGTTTACCGGAAATGTGTGGCCAAAATTGCAACCAATGATATAATGTTGTTGACCAATTGTAGGCGAGGGGTCGGGGAATGAGAATGCGAATAGGCTGGCAGTAAAGGCCTCAGTATATTTCAAATAAATTTTAATTTGGCGGATTCGCAAAGGCAAAATGGCTGGTCTGTGACCAAAACGAAGTGTCACATATGGCTTTCATTGCCACAGAGTGCGCAGGCTGGCAAGTAAATGTAATGGTAAGATGTGGACACCTGCCTGATGTATACCCACCCTGCCCCTGGTGGAATGAGGTTGATTGTATCCCACCTACATGAATAGTCAGCAGTAGCCTAATTGCTGCTTGAATTTGTGAACGCAAGACCCAACCTTATGTCCAGCACCTTTACCAACAGAGCCACTCAGTAACTGTTTTGAAATGTATTTAGAAGAATTTATTATTATTATTATTATTATTATTATTATTATTATTTCACATATATTACTTTCAATTAACATGCTGTGTAACAATGGCTACAGTTGAATTTCCATTAGTTTGTCGTAGTCCGTTCTCATAAGCTAACTGTTATTTGTAAAAATATACAGCTTAATGGTCTATGTTGTATTACAAAGTTCGGAACCTGTAACCTGTACTTTAATGTACATCCTTGCTTGTACATCTTTGAAGTAGAATTACAGTTTTAAAGTCAATTTTCAGGTGCAAATTTTCAGGTTTTACTTTTAATGATGAGTGCAATGCCAAAATATATGTAATTTACCATGGCACCTTTAATGTGATGGATATTGTCATTATTATTTAAGACTTACGTAGAAGCAAAGAAAATACATATTTTTAACTGCTTTCTGCTGTGAGTCAGTCTTAGGAGTATCCAAATGAACCCTTGCAGCGATGACCCATTGATGTTGTTTCCAAAGACTTCTACTTTGGAATTATTGCTGCTGTCTTGCTGCCAGGGCTAGATTGTGAAACAGCTCAGGAGAGAAATGGGTGGCAAACTGGCAGAAATATAAAAAGAAAAAAAAAACGTTGGCAAAGAGTCGATCAACGTTTGTCCATGACTGACGATTACATGCAAGTGTTTTTTTTTCATAGACAGATTGCTGAATTCAGCAATCATCCGAATTATCATTGTAAACTGTATTTGGAAAGGAATAACATAAAAATAATATTATTTTTAAAAATCATTATTGATTGAATCTTGTTGTTTGTTTATTGCACTGTAGTGAAAGTGCCCTTTGCAGGCTCTAAAGGGTTGTAAAATGATGTTCTTGAGAGGGGGTTAATGGTGTATAAATCACAGCACCATGCCTACCATGGAAACGAATAATAATTAGGAGAGAGAAAAAAAAGCCTCTTTTTGTTCATGTAGGAGGCACCGCTTCAAGACAGAAAGGTTTTCTTGGATGCATTCGTTCTTTACAACTAAATGGAATAACACTGGATCTCGAAGAGCGGGCCAAAATCACCCCTGGAGTCAAACCAGGTTGCCCCGGGCACTGCAGCAGCTATGGCAGCCTTTGCCAGAATGAGGGGAAATGTTTGGAAAAATACAATGGATTTTCATGCGACTGCAGCTTGTCTGCTTTTACGGGACCCTTCTGCCAAAAAGGTAAAAAGATCCATTGCATGCTTAAATGTGGCGGCACAATGAACATTCAAGGCTTTAACTCTTGATTACTCTGCTCAAAATGTAATGTGGTCTCAATATAATGTTTGACTGTGTTTAAGACCAGACGCTACAGGCAAAATGGCATTTTTTCTTCCACTCATCAATTTTCAGATTTTTCATCATCCTTCTACTATAACATGTATACTATCACTCTATTAACACAAAAATTGTCTTTATTTAAAAACTGCTATTTTTCAATGTTTTATCTACCCACACCGATAAAAACATCTTCAAATTTCATATCTATGGGCTTTTTTCAACCGGGCGCTGCCTCGCACTTCTGTCAACCACTACATTGAGTCATAGACCTTTGGAAAGAAAATAGTCTCCTCCATAGTTTAAGCTTGATCATATGTGGTCATTTCCTTTGTAGTTATGATGATTGGTGATTAGAGACGAGCTGCTTCGCAAAATCTCATTGGCTGAGGGAGTTTCTAATGATGCCATTTTCTCAAAATGACATAGTTTCATCACTCGGTACCAATTATCTCAACATCCTGGGCAGGTGCATTCACTAAACCTTACATACTGATTCTCAGATGTATTCTGCAGATATTTACAGAAGGAATTGTGAATATCGAAAAATATGCCAAAAATGCATTTTTAATAGGTGTATGCAGTATTTTTTCTGACAAAATAAGCTTGTATTCACAAACCCCTCAGTAAAAAGTTTAGTACTTAGTATATTGTCAAAATAAAAGTAAAACTTTAAGCCTGACTTTATCCATTGTTTAGATATTTGGTACCAAAATATATGCAAATGTAGGCATAGCTAATGAGATATTGCCTAACTGATAAAAATTCATGAGGATATCTTTAAAGGAAAAAAAAATTCTATTCACCTGTACTGTCTGTACCTTAAAATAAGAAATATTTTCCTTTGCATTTTCAGCATAAGAAAAGACAATATCTTAATTCATACTTTCAATGTTTAATGAAGCTCAGTAGTAGTTGCACAACCTGTGTTACAAACAAGGGGCCAAAACCGACTGTATTACGAAGCAGAATTACTGAGTTAGCAGGATAACTGCACTGAGTAAAACCCGGAACCCTCCCAAATCTGGAACATGGACTGAAGTAAAAAGAGCTGTTCCAGGTTGTACTCAGTGCAGTTATCTAGCTAACTCCATAATCTTACTTCGTAGTATACCCCCTGGTCTTGAGAGCATTGCTCTCTGGCGCCAGTGCGGTGTGCTCCAGTATAGGTCTTTCAGGCCTGTTTTTCAATATAAGCCAACCGTACCGTCGAAATACCAAGTTAATCTTTTTTTCCCCATAAGAACATATAGTTGCAATAGGTGCTTTTCTTCTTTGTCTAATGTCTCCCCATGTTAAATTATTGTATCGTTTGGCCACTATATTTATATTTTGTGGACCAATGCGGGACATCACTTTGTAGTTACTGGGCGTCACTAGTAGTTCACACGCTTAGTGGACAACCCGGACCCGGCTCGGTCTTAATGACCATATAAGGTGCTGCTATGCTGCTATGTTTTGTACAACATAGCAGCATAAAACTGCACTTCGCGGCTTCAAAATCCTTCTCACAAGCCCATGGAAAATCAATGGCTGATGTCACTTTGTCCATATTTTTTCTAGTCTGTGGTTACAAAGTATATGGAATTTGGGTACATCTCAAAGGGGAAGATAACATCAAGAGAACTGGACATTTGATAAATGCAGGGCCATTTCTAGCTTTTTTTGGGCCCTATGCAAAATAATACGGATTTAGAAGACTTATTCTGGCCACGTAAATCTAGTATGCAGATGTGGATACAATAATTTATTTAATTAAGAAGTGGCTTTGTTTTTTTAGCGTGAGAGCCTGAAAGTGTGTTTTCCACACCAAAAGCATGAGACACACTTTCTGAATGCGTAAGAGAATGTAATTCATTTTAAGACTCAAATTAGTCAAAGCGATTTAAACATTAGAAAGCATCAATTTAAAGAGAACAGCCTCTTAAATGTCTCGAACCGTTGAGACCAACCCATAATTCAGGCTAGAAAAACTAATTCACTAAAATCTACGGCCATTAAAATCTACTGACCATTTAAACATGGAACAAGTCAGAATCTTCTATATACATAAATGTGGATATAGAAAAACGTAGCACAAGTTTATGATGCACAGAACAATAATGCTATCTCAAAATAACTTGGTAGCCTAATAATTTACTTACTGTTCTTGGTTATTGAGAGAATCAATTATTTGATTGACAATCAGGCAAAGTAAACGGAAACAGATTGAGAGTGATCATCCGTTAAAGGTAAGTTTACAGAAGGCCTTGTTCTAGTTCTACTCCCACGGTATGCCACTGATGCATTGTGATGCAGGGCTGGGGATGACCTCTGCATCATGTGGTGAACAGATAAAGAAATTAAGTACAATGGATTTCTGACTTTTATTTCCAAAAAAACAAGAACCAAAACACTCTGCAGGAAAACAGCAGGCAAAATGTCCACACCAAACGAGAAAAACGGGGGTAGCACAAACGTGCAGCAACAGTCCCGTCCAGTCCCGTCCCATCCCAAAGAAAAGTCTCCAATCCAGTCCTCCAAGGCCTGTGGATGAGGCCCTTTTATTAGGCGCGTCGACGATTGCATGGGCGACAGCTGGGCTGATTGCAACGAGCATCACCTGTCACCCTGCCTGCGCATGGTGCCGGTACTGACCAGCAGGGGGCAGCACACTAATTCTCTTCCCGTCATCACAGTATGCATGCATGCATGTATATGTATGTACGTATGTATGGGAATACTCATAAAGAATGTGTATGGTATCAGTTTTGAGGTCCTACTTTAAACTGTACATTACATGAGCTACAGCAATACAACGAGTTGTTTTTAATAAAACCTTTTAATTTTCATTACAGAGGTCTCTGCTTACTTCAAACCTGGGACATCTGTGACATACACTTTTAAGGAGCCGTATGAACTAACAAAAAATGCAAGTGTTCAGTCATCCTCCATGTATTCTGATGTAACTCTTCGAGGCGAGCGCATTGCATTTAGCTTTCGCACAGCACAAGCTCCAGCACTGCTTTTGTATGCTAACTCCTACTATAGGGAGTACCTTGCAGTTCTTCTCAACAGAAATGGTGAGTTGATAATACAGTGTAGAATTGTTAGAATTGCTGTGGTTTAAGCTGATTCATTTTGATTAATTTGATATTGTGAATCTCAGAGTAGAGGTTTCTTGCTGTCAAATGCCTCTGCATCTGAACTCATGTGAATGATAAGTATTAAGATGACATAATACCTTGGATGCATTCCAGAACGCCATGACTTAACTTTAGTTTTCTTGTGAAACAGTTGTTATATGGACACACATTAAGACACACTCTAATCACATACATTTTGTTTATTCTGTAGTTTTATATATGTTTTTAATATTCAATTTTAGAGATGGGATATGTTTGCACTACGCACTTTCCAGCTGATTGCACCTTGTGACTATTGGCCATTCCTCAAGATTCCTTAAAGGCACTCTGCCTCATGGGAGTCCAGACTTTTTTTTCTTTCTTTTCTTTTTTTTTGACTGAAAAAACCTGCATTTCCTTAAGTGAACTCAATTTGCTAACAGTAATCACTTGTGATGGTGTAAAAGCCCTTCAGAAAGGAAGCAGGAAGTGAAGCAGCAGGTTTTAGCAGAACACCATTAATATGAAGCTACCTTGGCCTAGAAAGTCCTGCTGTACAGTACATCCACCTGTGACATCCTGACTCTCCAACCATTCCTGAAGGTCAACAGCTCCGCCAAACCCAGAAGACATGTTTGAGAGTGGTGTGTTATTTCATGACAGCTGCGTGGTCCCGTCCTATGCGAAATGTGAAAAGTAGTAATTGACTATCCATATTGCCTGTTCATGCAGCCTTATTTGACTGGCAGTTCAGAACACACAGTACATATTACTGCATGATTACAGGATTTTTATGCAAAGTGAGAGAGATTTGTTCAAGTGAAAGAAATTCTGATGCTTGAAATATTTCTGCTTCCCTGTGATTGCATTTTTACAGTATTTCTGTATTTGGCCTACTACAGAATTAGAAGTGCTTGAAAGCTATGCAATTTGTCTGTCTCTGTGTGTGTTTGAGTATCCCTATTGCTTGTAAGCAATTATACTAATATTTAAAAAACGGACTTGATTTGCGAAGACATTTAGCATGTGAAAAACCTTTTAGCGCACACAAAAGTGCCAATAACATGACCACTTATTGGGCATGGCATTTGTTTTGAACAAATCATTGATTGTGTTGTTAGTTTTGTGTGTGCTAAAAGGTTTTGCACATGTTAAGGGTCTTAGTACAGGCCCTTAGTGTGTAACTACAGTTGAATATAATGCCAAGGCGCTTACTTTTTCAAGGTTATTTGGACGTCAAATACAAATTGCAAAATAACAAAGATGCAGAGGTATTCAGGATGAGTATGAGAAACCTGGCTAATGGCCAGCTCCACAAACTGAACATCAAGAGGCAAGCGGACATTCTCCATGTTCAGGTAATGCATTATATTCCTCTGGCATACTGTCATACTAATTGTGTCTATAAACTGTAGAGTGTACATTTGAACACTTTATAGCATGCACTTGCTAGTGAAGGTTTATTAAGCCAAAATTGTCTCTCGTAAGACTGCCATACATGCAGTACAATAAGCTTGCCAATTAGGTTAAGCTTTCATGATAATCACATTTGAATATGTAGACTCAAGGAGGAAATCTGTCCAGACTCAAGTACTTTTTTCTGTTTAATTGAATGGCATTGGCTCAACAGTAAAGGAATAATGTGTTTAAAGTAGTTTGAAGAGCATGTTTAATTAAAAGCCTCTCCATGGAAGAATAAATTCAGAATAATTTGAATGAATGTGTCAGTTTATTTTTTTTCCTACTAACAATTTCCATATTTACCAAACTTTAAACTAGGTTGACCAGTATGCAAGAGAGGAATTCAATTTAACATATGACATGGAATTCAATGCAATAAAGTCTGTCATTCTTGGAAAAGTTTATGGTAAGTAAGAATAATAATGATGGATAAAACACGTCTAGGTACTCATCTCAATGTTTTGGACCAAGTTTTGAGGAGGTGGTATTACTTATTGTTCACTGTACATAAATATAATTTGACTCAGGTTGACATAAAACAGTGTTTATATTATAACAGGACTGCTTTAAGTATTTGTGGTTTGTTTAGCTGTTAATTTAAGTATGCAGTGTGTGTTACCATACACACTTTACTGTCACGTGATAATAGTTTGTTCAATGAAGCAAATACAAATTAATGTAGGACAATTGTATTATCTTAGAGCATTCTTGTATTGTAAAATATTTAAGATGTCTTACAGCTAGAGCTGTGTTTCAAGCAAGAAAAACTATTTTAATACATGTTAACAGAAAAAATGGGTTATACTCATATATTATTTAATAAAATGTCCATGGTTTGATGTTAAGGTTTACAAGTGCGCCAATATACAAAATAAGGCACAATAAACCATGGCACATTCACTTTCAAATGTGTACTATGAAAATAATTAGCATATAATCAAATATTTAGGGGTCTGCATATTGTAAATAAAAAAATTATCTTTGCAGATATCACTGGTCACCACAAATGTATTCATTGATTGCATATTACCAACACATTTTTCTGAAGGTTTTTAAACTTAAACAAATTATTTCTGTTACATCAACCACCTTTATTATTCCTAAGAGTACCATTTTTTCCTCTCTTCTCAGTTATCATCTAATGATTTTTTTCCTCGTAAATTCATATAGCATGCATTAAATCTTTATTTGTAGAAGGTAGCAGATCAATATTTAATGCAGTACTCATAATGAAGATACTTTCACCCAGCCATACACAATGCAGTATTTTTTGCTGCGCAACGACCGCATTTCAAATAAAATATTTAACCTGTAATAATGGGGGCCGAAGGAGCTCTTATCTTGAAAGAAATACAGATAAGAAACTAAAGCGAAACCTAAAATAGTTTTACATCTGGTGCATTCCATTCCCAACAACTTTTTTCATTAAAAATCTGAAAACAGTATGATTTTTTTCTTGTAATTTCAACACTATACAGAACTTATGAACATAATACATCTAGGCATCAATCTGTCTAGGCGCATTATTTATCTGCAGAGTAGGGAGACAAAAAAGCTTCCTGCTAAATTTTCTGTCCACACCGCGGCAATTCAATTTAAATTGATACTTTAATGCTGTTTCGGGGGAACGAGAGGTAGAATTTAATGGAAGCATCAGCCAGTCCGTAATCCGGGAGAATAGTCGTGGTACGATGCCAGGATTCGGTACACGTGGACGGGTTCTCTTACGGTCCAGGGCTGATGAAGGAGGAGGGTTGTCAGACAGGCGGGGGTCGGTAATGGGGCAGGTTCTCATTCAATCCGGGACTCGGGCACACAACAGACTTCTCCTGACAAAAACAGATCAAACACAGCGCTTTAACTTTCTCTCTCCAACAAATCCAATCTTAAATATCCTCTCTCACACTCTCTCACACTCTCTCACACACTCTCACTCTCTCACACTCTCTCACACTCTCTCACACTCTCTCACACACTCTCTCACACTCTCTCACACACTCTCACACACTCTCTCACACTCTCTCACACCCTCCACCTTGGTTTCGCATAAGCTACTCCGTCTTCCGGTTGTTTGTCAGTCCATTTTCAAGGGGACCGATTAGCCCGGTGATTCGCCACAGCTGACTTGCCCGGCGTCATCTCCAGGTGTCGTGTATTTCCTTATTGAGGTGGTGACTTCCTCGGAACTCCTTACATGGGCACGTCTTTCCACATCAGCCGAGCATATCTTCCATCTATCACCTCTCCGTGGTTCTGTCCCCGCCGGTTGCCACAATATCTATTATGAATATAAAAACCTCAATTAAATTCCCAATTTTTTATTTATTTATTTGTTAGTTTTTTTTGTGTCTGAATATCTTAACTCTTTCCTCATAACTTACGTTTCATACCAATATACTTACACTTTCAAGAGCTGCTGTATCTTTCTTGTGGTGTGGGTTAGGGTTAGGCCCAGAATTATACACTATTCTCTAAGCGTGATCTCACAAAGGCATCGTATTATATCCTCCATTTATTTATTAGCTGTATAACCCAGCATCCTATTGACCTTCTTTTACTGCTACAACATAATGCTTAGATCATGATAGACTTTGAGACATTTATCTCACATGAAGTACAATGTTCCGCTTCATTTCACTATGTATCAGCCGGTATTGGTAGATGACAGCTTGTTAAAACTTGAAACTGACAACCCTTGGATGGGAAGAAAAAGCATCTATTACATTTCAAGGGGAACTATAGCCTAATGTCAATATGTCACATGAATGCGTGTTATATCAACACACATCCATGTGGTAAATTGACGTTAACACTTGAATTTTTATAAATATCATCTGTCCTGCTTGCAAAATGTGTTATTGAGCTTACATTATTTGTTAACTAGCTATAAATGCATCTCAGAAAATGTGTGAACCTTTCCATAGGAGCTGTCTGTGTGGTTGCACAGTGATGCTCCTGCCTTTCTGTATAGCTCTAAAACAAAATATCTTTAATTTCATAATAATATGTTCTTATTTCACAACTCAGTAAAATATGAGACACCTGATAATCACATAGAAAAAAAATGTTGTTTTTGTAGAGGGAAGGGGTAATAGGGACAATATAAGATTTATATAAGGTAGGAAATATTGCTTTCTTTGAGCAGCTACCATGAAAGTTCCCCCACTTTCAATTCTTCAGTTTTTTTCTCAGCTATTTGCAGATCATAGATTTTTGAAGGACTAATCTTTCTCAATTTGAAAGGAAAACAAACCACCCTGAACCTGAGAACCTAAATGCATTCAACCTATACACAAGAGTGGAAGAGTCCATGTTTTATAACAACCTGCAAAAAGAGAATCAATGTATCATCAGATTCAATTATAGCCACATTCAATGAAAAATGGGGATATCAGTTTTAGTGCAAATATTAGGTCTGCAGGTTCCAGGTGAAAATATAGGCTGGAGAGCTTCAAAACATTCAGCACTTTCAGCAGTGCATATGAAATGAAACATAGGTTTACCCTAAACATTTCTATAGGCTTCACAATGTACAAGCCTGACCACAGAAGGTCTGCAGATACATTTTGTGAAAGCTTCAGAAATGGAAATTAACATTTAACCGTTACTGAGTCATGCACTTAGCTCCATACTCACCGAGCACATTTAAAAATTTGGATCCTTGCAAAGATGATGAATATTTGGGGTAGAACAGAAAATTAATGTCTGTGTTTTGCTTCAAGGATATAGAGGCAGATATGTTTTGCAATTGTCACACTATGGCATAAGACCATTCACAGGAATGCATGAGAGGTTATTCACTCCAGGTAGATGAATCAGATTAATTAATGTGAAGGTATGCTCAGTGCTGTTAATGACAAAATAACTTTATTGTGAGGAAGCATAGACCACATTGTCACTTAGAATTTGCTATTAAAATAGTCTATTTATAGTATTAAAATAGACTATTTATAGTATTAAAATAGTCTATTTATAGTATTAAAATAGTCTATTTATCCTAAGTCTGAAATCATGTATGTGGATGGATCCCTTTTTTAAAAGCAATAATATTTAAACTCAAAATCAAATGTTTGTTTTATCATAAATATTGGCACGTGCTGCTTCACACCATGCCCAACAGCACCGATTAGTTGTGCCAATCTTCACAATATAACATGGGTTTTTGGTCCACATCGCTTTAATCAACTCTATTCTTGCCAGTTTTCATTTTGGAAAAACTGTTTGGGAAATGGGTGCTTTACAGTTTCCCATTGTTAAGTAAAGGTCCTTGTGTAGTTTCTGATATCACAGCCTTTTGTTGAGTTGCCAGCAGTACTATTGGCTTATATTTTAAGCTAGATCTGTTCTGACAGAGCCGTTTAAATCGAGCTCCATGTGTCAAGCAAAAATGTCAACTGATTGCTAAAAAGTATGTGCTACGTGATTCATAACAACGGACCATATGCGATTGGCTTATGCTTTCAGGCTGTCAGTCGCTTTGTGACACATTTCTACTCCTCAGATCAAGGAGCACGTTGATCTTAAATTGACAGATCCTGACAGTGTTACGACAGCTTCATGCCTCATTCAATCTGAATGAGGATGTGTTTGATATCTTCAAGTGAAGCAGGGCAGATTGAAGACAAGAGAGCAGTATTTCATTGCCTGGCTTGCATGCTGATCCCAGGAGGCCAGGAGAGCGAACCAAGGCTTCAGCATGGGGACCATCTCTTGATGTTCAGTTATACTTCAGTTCATAACGGATCCTCCAAGAGATAACTTGCAGGATCTGTTGCAAGTTTGACTAAAAACTTATATTTCATTGCCATCTCAAAAAACATATAGATGTATTTTGCACTGACTTCCTGTTTGCATTATATATTTTTCCAGCTTTGTAATACGGTAAAAACCTGGATAGGAAAATTAATTAAATGAAAGACGAATACAAAAAAAGCCAAAATAAAAAGGCTTGAGTTCAACCTAGATGAAACTAGAACCAAGTAAATTATGTACTGGTTAACTGAAATCTCAGAAAAGCTTGATATGAGAAAAGAAAAACTTTGAAACAAAGGTTTGCTCTTCCCCTAGAGAATAGAGAAAACCTGTAGCCACACAAAAGCAAGGTATATGGGTCACAGAATGTAGAGAAATAACACAGCCAGTATTATTGTATTTTTCAAAAATTGTACACAAATAAACTAAGACTGTGTCATGTGCCAAAGAAAATAACACATGACATTAGTCCAGCCTTTTCAGTTAAATTCTTAATTCCTAAGGCTAACTTAATATGCCATATTGTGTTGAAGTACTTTTAGGATCTTTTTTTTTGGAAATTCCAGAGCGATGAGGAGGTGTATTAGACTACAATACGATACCAGTTCATTTTTTTATTATTAAGAGTGGACATAAAATGCCGAACAATATTTTATTTATCTATTGATGTACAATGGTCAATGAGATAGATAGTAAGTAAGTAGCCTCTGAAGTTCTTAAAGGATTCGGGATGGAACCAAAGTACCATAGAAATCTCCTGAATTCAACTATTCAAAAATGTCATACAATAGCATTATTTGCTCTAAGTATCAAGCATGTGGCTGTAAATAATAATTTATTGAAGCCCTTGAATAGTAAATTAAATAGCATTTAGCCCATGGAAAGGTGAGGTAAGCAAACATGAAGGTAATGAAGGTAATAATATCACGCTGTTTATAGAGGGAATTTTCCAAAGCAGTTTTCCCAGACCCCATGTTGTGCATCTTCTGAGCTGCACTTTGTGCTTGCAGAGAATGGTGAGCTGGACCCAGAGGTAGCCAGGGTCAACTCACTGGGCTTCAGCGGCTGCCTCTCCGTGGTGCAGTTCAACAGCATCACTCCTCTGAAAGCAGCCCTGCTGTACCCGAGCAGCAGCCCTGTGATTGTTAAGGGACAGCTTAGCGAGTCACACTGCGGTGCTTCCTCGCCATCCAATCCATTCGCTGTGGAGACCACACACTCGCTGTCAGGTAAGGTGTGATTATCATTGTAAAAACAAAAAATCAAGGCCACATACACAATGACATTGGTTACCAAGCTAACTATAAAAAAGGAATAAGACATACATGCTAAAATCTGTTCCATTAAAAATAATGTTCGTCCCAGATAGTTTCTGCAAAATGTCTATGCAAAAATAATAAAAATGGTACAGATAAAATGTAATTCTCAACATACCAAATTACATATGCAGCATTAAATGACGAGAATAATACATGTATGAATTAATTATTAATTAATTAAACTAGAAGTGGAGATCTCTTTTTATCAGTGTGATTTCATTGGACAAGGGAGACAGAGAGGTGGGACTTAAGAGGCAGAGGTTTCAGACAATGGCAGTGGTTTGATTGGCTAGAAGTGGTTATTTATTTTCTTGCCATTTCATATCTATCCAATGTTTTCCTCTTACACTGCTATCTTCTTTTTCTTAAATTCCATATTCCGCTCTTTGTCATGCAGAATGGCTTTTACTTAACTTGCTAAAGGCTCATTGAATACTTGTAACACTTATGTAATTCAGTAACTTCAAATATATTTCATAATTATTAATAGTAAAATTATCACTCACACATTCTGTTTGGATGAAAACAGTTCTATGTGTTTGATGTTGTGTTGAATATTCCATGGGCCACACTGACTTTTGATCCTTCCTGTCTTTCTCTTCTGTTTTTTGCTGTAGATCAATCTGGTACAATAGATACTGGTGAGCCGATAGTCAATGCAATCAGGAGTGACTCAGCTCTGATCGGAGGTAACAGGGACAGTAGTCTTTTTTTGACAGAAATTGAAAATAATTAGACAATTTGGTAACAAGTGATATCCTCAATTTAGAATGTATTGCAAAAATGTAAAGCTACTTTTTATAAATGTTTATATGTTCATCTACAGTACACAATGTAAAAATATAGTCTAAAGTTGAATATAAACAATGTAATTAAAAATTATGAACATACGAATGACCCCAAAACAAATTATGTTTTGAAAAAGCTTTTGGTGAACAAAATCTTTTATTGCTGTTCAAATTTTTTTTCTTTGTAATGTACCATTAAATTGACTTGAATTGTGATCGTACACAGAAATCACAAAAGATAACATAGTACAAATGACACATCGCTGAATTTTTCTGGGGTAAAACTGAATTCCACTGCATTGCAAATTGCACTAATTTTCTATACGACTTGACTAATGTATTGCTTATTTTAAAAAGCTATTTTAACTTTTTCCCAATCTAAAATTATTTTAATATTTTAGAATATTTAGTTATCTTTTAATGTCTATTTCATATTTAGTTGAATTTCAATATTGATTTATGCAAATCTGTAATTCAGACTCCAAATTCACTGACTTTTTAAATGTTGCAAATCTTCCAGGGAATGCAAACAAACAGACAGGCGACAGCTTACATCAACATATGTGTCATAGCCTCAAAAGGAGCAGTGACGGTTTCAAAATACAATATGATTCTAGACTGAGCAGCTTTTTCCTCAGTTGGTGTATGTGCACTCGCTAAAGCTTTATGACTGACTTTGAGAAGACCTTTAAAAGGTAAAGTTTTTAAGTTGAGTTGCTTTGCTGTGGGTGGTACGAACAATCAGAGACTGCCAAGGTCAGAAGAGTTGGGAAAGGGGCATCCACACTGATAGGGGAGAGAGGGGGTTGCACTCTAATTAGCAAAGACATGTTGGCCTGTATGTGACTGTCTGACTGGCCTTATATAATGTGTTCAACTCTGTATGACACAGAACCTTCTTATTATGCACCCTATGGGCAAATTACAGTACAGCTGGAAAATGTGACAACCGTATCCTTGTGCCCTCTCAACACCTCCTGGGATCAGCAAGTTGTGGACGGCAGTGTAGTATAATGGTTAAAAAGCTGGCCTTGTAACCGTAAGGTTGTAGGTTCGAATCCCAGGTAGAACACTGTCGTTGTACCCTTGAGCAAATGACACATCGCTTCAGTATATATCCAGCTGTATAAATGGATAATATGGAAAAAATTCAACAACAAAAAAAAAGTTGTCTAAGTCGCTCTGGATAAGAGTTAAGGTTGTTAGCATTAGCCAGCTAAAACACTTTGTTCCTTTCTTGCCAAGCTGGGGATGCTAGATAATGACATAATTATAATTTTTTTTACAAAGTATGAAAAGCACATGACTAGATTACACAGTATGTTTTTAGTCCTAATGTATCCCTCATTATGGCTGTCAAGTCCCATGCACTTTACTTCAATCAATTTTGTTACTAATGTTTACTTTAGTAGTTCACCATGTCCCCCTAAAATACAATATACATGCTCAAACCCCACACAGGATCTTTGCAGTGGGTTTAGGTGAATAATTGCTGTAAGGGGTGCACTGAATCCCCACACGTGTCACAATAGGATTAGATTGAAATTCAGACCATTTCTGGAGAAAAAAAGATTGTCATGAAATTATCTTTATGCAGTTAAATATCAGTATCAGTATTCAGTTAAAGTTTTGCAGGTTCATTCTTAAATCTGTCCAATACTTTTTGTTAAAGGCTTTTATATTTTCTTGGCTTGGCTTTTCGCTCATCTTTTGATGGGTAGCCACCCTCCCACCCACGCCGTTTCAGTTGTTAATTCTCTAGGTGTGGGGACTCTTGAAGTGACTAGCTCTGTTGACCCAGCCCCTCCCCACCCACAGTTGTTCCCTGAAGTCGAGGAACTTGATGTTGTGTTATGGTTCAGTAAAGGGCTGCATGAAATATCCAAAACCTGCATGCTCTCCCACACACATTCAGAGAGAAAGAGCAGTGATGAAAAACAAGACAGTGAATTTCAGATGAGAACTGAACAAGCTTTTACCAGCTTAAATCATTAGATTCAGAATGTACAGTTGGAACATAGAGTTAAATGCATTTTAACATACAGTTAAAGGTCCCATATTGTTTCACTCTTGGGAAATTTTACATCATTCACGTGAGTCTACGGAACACAGCTGTAATAAAATTTAGCTTGTGTATTTTTAATCAATGCACCTCTCTGTGTCCTTCCAACTGAACAAGCCGTCTTGGCATGGTTCATTGATATTCATAAGCCCTTGCCTAGATTGGCTGAGCGGCCTGCTTCCTCTATGCCTTGAAAAAGTTAATAAATTCCTCGCAAGATGGCTACCCGTCCGTAAACGCAGCAATGCGTTGAGATGTTTAATGTTAATACTCAGATTATCATTGTAAAAACAAAAAATCAAGGCCACATATACACAATGACATTGGTTACCAAGCTAACTATAAAAACCTATATAAAAACTATATTAACCACACACTCTGGCTGTACATGCAAGTGATAGCTGTTTAATTTTGCGACCCATTTTGCTAATCTTTCTCGAGATAGGTTCAAAAGAGATACAGTGAGCACCATAATTAATTGGACAGTGACACATTTTTTGTTATTCTAATTCCTTCTAATTAAAGTTGTTCCATTTCAAATCAAATGTGCTGTAGTACAGAGCCAAAACAACAAAAAATGTGTCACTCTCCAAACACTTTTGGAGTGCACTGTAAGTGTCAATGCTAGTAAAACAGGCATCACGAGACTGCAAAATCAATCAGAAACATAGCCAAAACATTGCACGTGTAAAAATCTACTGTTTGATACATTGTTAGGAAGCTAGAATGAGTTCACTGATGCATTCTAGCTTCCTAACAATGTATCAAACAGTTGATTTTTTCAAATATGCATATATTTTAATGATAATTTCAAAATGATTCTAGAAAAGGATATAATCATGATTTACTTGTATGTGAATATGGATGTATTTAGGAATGCAGTATTGCACCAATGCATTTAAATAGGGTACCATGTGGGTTTTTATCATATATAAAATAGTATCACAATCAAGTTATTGCACTCATTTTGCTATTTGCCCCAGAGTGACCGTTTGCCCCACTGACACCACAAGTAGCAAAAATAACCTACGGTAGCCAGTTCAGCTTAGCCCTGAGCAAGTAACCAGTTAGCAAATGACACGTTACTGATTTGGCAGTAACCCCTCACAACTGCAGTTCAGAACCACATCTGTGAGTCTTGCCATGTAAAAATTAACATCACTATTAATGTGGATAGTAGATATATTGTGTTGTTTTCACTGAAAGTTTTGCTTCTGATAGATACTAACCTTATTTTTTGAGATTTGCAAGAATAGAGTCAAAGTACATTAACTACATAAACAAGAAAAATCTAAACTAGAAATGTTTTTCAGACATTCACGTGGCACCATTTAGAACATTTTAGGACAATTTTGTGAATGATCCTTTTGAAGGCATATGGAGCATTATGAAATTATCTTCAGGTTCCATATGCTTTCAGCACTAATGAAACCATCTGAATTCAAGTGTAATGATGTGAAAAATATGAAGCAAGATGCCACTAAAGTTTTTTTCTAAGAATGTGCACTTTTAACTACTTGCATCTCATTTGCAGGTGTCATTGCGGTTATGATATTTATCATTCTCGGCGTGCTGGCAATAATGGCAAGATTTCTTTATCGACGAAAGGAGTCCTTTCAGACCAGAGAAGCTAAGGGAGACAAGTCTGACGATAGCCCTGATTTTCCTTTCAACAATGAACCCAACTCACAGAACATACTGAGTGAAAACCAAAAGGAATACTTCATTTAATATACTATATCTCAGCATTCTTCTTCACTATCAAGATAAACTGAGGATACAAATCCCTTGCCAAGTCTAAAGACATTAACATTCATTGTGCATTACTGCATAAACCCTAAGCAACTGTCAATGGTGGTTAATTGAGATGTGGAAAAATTTTAATGGTTCATATTTTTTGTATATATTTAATATAGCTTGTCTGGTAGACATTAAAAAAAGAGAATACGGATATTCATTGATTGTAAATACTCTTTAAATTGTACATGTTGAATTAATGTCTGTATAACAATTGACATCTTATATTCCTCCAAAACCATTCTTCATTTTACGTTAATTAAAAGAGATTATGCATACCTATTATACTGAGTACTTGGACATAGTCAAACATTGTCAGATGAAAAATAAATGTTTGAAGTGTTGAGTGAAGTGGATTTTGATATTATTATGTTTCTGAAAGTGCAGCTAATTTATACCAAGTTTGGATGTGTGTGTTTGTTTGCTATCCACTAGAAATACCTTTTTATCTGATCATTTAGATGCACTGCAGTGCACAGCCTGTCCTGTGACACACCGCTTACAACAGCCAGCAAGAGGTAGCCAATGTTCTGTGGTTAAATATGTAGGCTTTTGACATTGGGACAGTAGAAAACAACTTCCATCAACTGAAACCACCAACTCAAACAGGTGACGTCAATGCTTTACAGGCTCAATATACTGGAACAATGAAGACAAATCTGACAAATTGACAGTTTCTATGATGTCAAAAAATTATAAATATAGAAACATATTCTTAACAATGTATACTGTTTCATGGGTCATTTCTTATTTATGAGATTAACAATTGTTAATAGCTAGTTATATAGCTCAAGCTTCTGAAGGTTTGAACACAGATCAAACTATAATTTTATTCTTAAAGTTGGTCTCATGTATAAGAGGTAATTTACATTATTGCTCAAAAGTATGATTTCCTTTGACTGAGATGTAGGCTGGTCTTGAATGTAATACGTGCACCCTTTCCCTAACACATGAGAATCACATGAGAATCCACCATATTGTGGCTGTCTCAAAGTTTACAAAGTGAATTTCAATAAGCATTAAGAAGCATTTTTAGGCCTGTATTTATCCACTTTGCTCTAGTCAGTAACATTTCACTGTAAGAACATTCAATACTTTGCGTAATGTGCCGTAGGGACATTGTTTTTCCTATAGGCTACAGCAAACATATTTCATAATGGTAGAAACAGGTGCAAATGTGACCCAAAGCTGATAATCGCCTTGCTCCTAAACCCTCCCCTATAAGTTGGTATGGTAAATTACTAGTGAATGTTGCCATTGGGCAGGTTTCTGTTAATGTTTTGTACAGTGTCACACTGCTGGATATGTGATGGGGATTGTCTGAGGGTTGGGAGTATGTGGAGAAGGACGTGGGATGTGCTGAATTTACCATACTAATGTAAGGTAAATCAGACAGTGGGTGTCAGTTACATTTGACTGACATAAGTGCATCGATATGGTGCCCTTTCAACAGGGCAGTTCTTGTGTCAAGCGGAAGCTTCATTAAAACCTGAAAGGATGAACTGTCATGCAATTGACAAGATCCAGTGATTCAGCTGTATTCCAAAAATTATAAAAATCTATATTCTATAATATGCATCCAAGCAACAAAAATAACAGGTAATATTTGATGGTAAATGATCTGTGTGAGGAACTCTGATGGTAATAAAGTAAGTGCTGTAAAGTACAATTACGAAATGGTCCAATACTAAATAAATGTCTGTTAATTAAGGCTGTTGTAATTGTTGTATTTTGAAATTCATTTTGACCAACATTTCCCAGGTAATCATTTAGCTGCTTGTCAAATATGTTTGACAAGCCAAAAATTCAGAAATAATTGTTCCCAAAGACCCTCACATACACACGCACACACACAGCTGGGCAAGAAGCACAAAATATAAATCTGTGTAGCTACGCAAACATTGGTTGTGAACAAATATCACTGGTGATGTGAGTAAGCATAAGTGGGGATGTGGTAGGTAAATATTTGTTTAGGGGAAACAAACCAATTAAAACCTTTATATGTTAAATTTGTATTCACCAATGGAGGGATTTATGAGTAGCACCTGGCAGAAATGTATGGATTCCATTCTCAGTAATCCTTGCATTTCCCCTTATGTAATTCATGATATCACCTGCCTCAATTATATACAGGGGGTGGACAAAATATCAGAAACATAAAACACACCTGCCATATGTTTGCTGCGCAAAACCTCAACCTTTGTTCCTAACCTGATTATCTATGCTGTTTTTTTAATCTTGTGCCACATGTACATTTTATATGATGACTTGTTTTTCTTTATAAATTATGCCAATCAACCATAATTACCTGTTAGTCATATTTTTATGAAATGCTAAAATCATAAATTACATGTGGCTGTTATATCATTAATAATTGAGTACTCTTCAACAAAAGGGTTTCTTCTCCTGACTAATTTTTCAATAGAGTTCAATAGAAAAATTTGTCAGGAGAAACAACCCTTCAAGTGATCCATCCATATCTACTGCATATCTGGCAGCATGAGTGATGGTTTGAGGCTCGTTTGATACCTCCGACCCTTGATGACTATGCCATTTTACCAACCATGTATTCCATACTGTTCCAGCATACTTTACAGCTAAATCTAGTCCCACCCCCCAATTCCCATAGAGATCCATTCAAATGCAGAGACGTTATAGTATCGCTTGTAAGAGTACCTTAAAATAAGAGATCAAGAGTCTTTTGATGTTGTTGGGTCACAGACATCAGGAAGTTATGGCATGCAAAGAATAAGCAACCAAATATTAAAAATGATTACTTTATTCTATATATAAATGCAGGGGTGCCAATAATTCTGGCACACGTAGTTTTGTTAAAAATAATTATTTCTTGATGAGGGATTTCTTTTTCTCATAATAAATTTACTTCAATTAAAGGTTGAATTTTTTTCTTTTTTTCAGTGTGACATTAAGCCAATTCACCAAACGGTGAATTTTGTATAACCCTTTGTATTCACTTTTACCAGGGGTGCCAATAATAGTGGAGGGCACTATATATATACACTGCTCAAAAAAATTAAGGGAACACTTAATCATCACAGTATAACACCAAGTCAATTAAACCAAACCGGTCATGCTGGATGATGTTGCAGGCAGCATAACATTCGCCACGGCGTCTCCAGACACTTTCACGTCTGTTACATGTGCTCAGTGTGAACCTGCTCTCATCTGTGAAGAGAACGGGGCGCCAATGGCGAACCTGCCAATTCTGGTGTTCTCTGGCAAGTGCCTATCAAGCTGCACGGTGCTGGACTGTGAGCACAGGTCCCACTTAATCATCAACAGGACATCGGGCCCTCATGCCACCCTCATGGAGTCTGTTTCTGACAATTTGGTCAGAAACATGCACACAAGTAGCCCGCTGGAGGTCATTTTGTAGGGCTCTGGCAGTGCTCCTCCTGTTCTTCCTCGCACAAAGAAGCAGATACCGGTCCTGCCGCTGGGTTGTTGCCCTTCTACGGCCCTGTCCAGGTCTTCTCGTGTAATGGCCCGTCTCCCGGTATTTCCTCCACGCTTTTGAGACTGTGCTGGGAGACACAGCAAACCTTCTTGCGACGGCACTTATGAATGTGCCATCCTGGAGGAGCTGGACTACCTGTGCAACTTGAATGGGTACCGCCTCATGCTACCAGTAGTGACAAGGGCACTAGCAAAATGCAAAACTAGAGAAAAATCAGTCAGGGAGGATAAGGAGAGAGAAATGGTCTGTGGCCATCACCTGCAAAATCATTTACTTTTTGGGGGTTGTCTTGCTGTTGCCTTTCCTGTCCATCTGTTATCACTTTCATTTGCACCAAAGCAGGTGAAATTTATTCACAATCGTTTACACTTCCTAACTGGACAGATCGATATCCCAGAAGTTTAATTGACTTGGTGTTATACTGTGTTGATTAAATGTTCCCTTAATTTATTTGATATATAGATAGTATATTTATACATTTATTGTGGTAAAAATACATTTACAGATCAACAATAATCTCAATGGTTCAGTCTGTTTGTTGAGCCAACAATATCCACAAACAGTAAATCTATTTCAATCTTGATGGTATCTACACAGCACTATGAAAAGGCCTTTGTTGAATGTTGTTTTTTCAGTGGCTGTTAGCAGTCCTTTTCATGAGCTGTGGGCTCAGCATAACCTTGACCCACAGTATAATTCTGCCAAAAACATTAAAAGGAACAACAACCGTGAAGGGAATGAAAATAGAGTTATTGTTCCAAGAAAACAAAAATGAAATTCAGCATAATAGAAGAAGCGGGTAAGTAGCCAATTTCAAAAGACAACGGTTTTAAATGCAAATGTTCATAAATCCATGGCGATTTCATTTTTATTTTATTGTGAAACAATTTAGTAAAACGTCTAATAACACTTTGTAAAACAGAAAAGGAGTTTAGTAAACCTCAACTTCAATAATATCAAGGAATATAACAGATGGTGTATGTGTGTGCATGTCTATCTTTCTGGGGGGGGTATGGGGGGTGGGGGAGCCATCTGAGAATTTCAACCAGGATGTTTAATATTCTGTGTGAATATGTGAATAGGGCTAAAGATGGTTTATATTTGGGGATAATCTGCAAACAATTATTAATTTGTCTCTGTTTTCTTGACTATAGAATACAGAGGCTTCAGCCTTTGGAACAAAGCTGTCTTTTATTCATTTTAAAACCCAGAGTTTTATATGCATTTTTAACCATGTTTTATGGATGTGCTAATAAATAGCACACTAGCCCATTCACATATAGGAATTTACTAAGACTGCTACAAATTACCCTAAATTGTTTTTTGCAGGGCATTTAGTAAATATAATTATATGTAAATGAGCACTGCCTCAAAATGTATTTTAACATTTGCTACCACGATTAAAATCCTATTTTCTGTGTGGTGAAAACACACTAACTACCGTTGAAAATCATTTCATGGTAGATTCATTTCAGAGCACTGGAAAAAATCTGACCTTGAGATTTCAGCTCCACTGTGAACTTGCAATCTAGAAATCAGAAGCAAGGCGAAGATCTACAAAGTTAAGATCTGCTGTTTAAACCAAATTGATCAAATTTCACATAGGCTAAATGCTGTTTTGTAAATATTGATAGGTGTTTTATTACACAATGATTAATAGGCCTTACCTCTACAACTATTTTACCCCTCACAAATACTTAGAAATGCATCCCTATGGAGTTATTATTTGTTATTATCAAGGAAACTAAGATTTATTCTAATTGTAAGTCTAATTTAAACATTGATTCTGTCCGTAACAGATGAGATGCACACAATAATAAGATTAGTTCTTAAGACAGATAACAGATAAAATGAGCATAATTTAAATTCAAATGAAATGCAATGCAGGAACAAGACACAAAGACAGCCTAATTAATCAGTCAAATTAGATGCTGATTGGAGGAATGGTGCGCATGAAAATGTAAGTTAGTTAACAGGGCGAAGAAACTTGAGGCAGTGCCACATAGCCATTGAGACAGCCAAAAGCCATTTGAAGATGAATTATTCTGTGTCTCCAGAGAGGAAACCAGATGTTGGGAGGAGGGAACATCAAAGGTTCTCAGGAGGTGCCTATCAGTAGCTGGGCCAGTTTCCAATCCTCCCTATTCATGTGGTGTCTGGTCCAGGTGCCACATTTCTTACCTTTGGAAGAAGTAAGCAGTACAGGACCCAAGATGAGGCCTGATGGACATCAAGAGAAGAGACCATACATACGTATTCCGTGAATAAGTTATATTATAAATACATTATGTATTAAAAATACATTTCTCTAAATAAGCCACTGAGTCATTCATTTTTAGTCTTTAATATGTCAACCCTAAAAGAAAGTGTTACCAGCTCTTTGTTCATAATTTATGAGTGATCATCACAATTTTTCTACACTTGTGGGATATACTGTATATGCACTCGTTCTTTACTATTTTACACAGCAACTATACAAGTACATTAAACCCACATTTTTTTTGAGAGAATTTTGCTCCCACTCCTACTTTTCATTATGCAGCTGTATTACTTATGCGATCACACTATAACAAGAGAGCTAGATACAGGGCCACTACTGTGTATGTTCACACTAATATATAAACCTATGGTACACATAATTAAAATTATATATTTGAATATATGTGGTTATATTACAAGTGTTGCTTCCCACCTGGAAGCAACACTATATTCATCTATTGTATATATCAACACTATATTCATCTATTGTATATATCAACACTATATTCATCCTGAAAAGCAGCCTGTATAGTACTATGTACCACATAACTGCATTTACACAAATTTCCATGCAAAGCAGCCTGGTTGTTGATGCTTTCCACACATTGTCGCTAGTTTGTTGTCTGCTCAGCACACTTCTGTTGAGGGAAGATTATTTTTTATATTGGGGAAAATGTATTGGATCATGGAGGTACTTAAAACTGTGCATAAGTAAATCCTGAATACAGTTTTATAATACAGTTTTTATACAGAGATAAAAGCCCTGTACAATGTGTGTGATTTGACTCAAGAAGTTCACATACCTAATTAAGAAAAAAATGGAAACCCAAATGCTGAGAATTAATTTTAATTAATCTAAGACCATAATTGTCACTTAAACTCCTCAAGCTGAGTATTTCCAGCACTCTTGAATGTTATTTTTCTCAGCTGTACAAAAGGTGTTCCCAATTTTTCAAGAACCCTCTTCTGTAGCTTCACTTGCAGGCATGAGCAACACTTCCTAGCTACAGAAAACATACTCAGAAAGGGTTTGGTTGGTAATCGAATATTTCTGCTTCCCATTTTGTTATTTACCCCGATGTCTTGCAATGAAGGGGGGAAAGTTGGAAAAAAGCTTAATTTGCTGAGTTGTCACAGTAAGAGAAACAAAGCTCACTAAAACCAAAATTCTACAGTCCTGACGTGTCATTCCCCCCACATGTCTAAAGCAAGAAACTGTGTCTTTAAAGAGGTTCAGAAGACACTATTTCTTAAAACCTTAAAAAATATCCTAGTCATTTTTTCCTACTTAGAATCGATAACATTGCTGAACTGACAATTCATGAAAACCTCAGTAAAAACATCCCCAATTATTTGTGATGCAAGTAGATCATTACAATTAAATCCACTCCATTTCAACATCTGTACCTCTGCATCAAAGTATTAATATGTAGTATTTAATGTGAAAATGTAATATTGTAGACTATATACTCAGTGCTCATTTTAGCTGCAGGATAATAGTAATATTAATATAAAAAACAATATTTAAAAAAATCCTTATTTGTATATAACGTTATCATACAGAAAGCAGGGACGTAGGAAGTATATTTGCCAGGGGGTGCTGACTTATATGAGGAGGAGAGGGGGTGAAGACGAGATTTGTTTTGTAGAACAAAAAGCAGTGAATTCTAGTGAGTTTTGAAGGGAGAATAAATGCGAGGGGCGTGTTTTTCCATTAATATTTTAGTATTAAAAAATTCAGTTATTCACTTATTATACTAATAAGTTCAGTTAAGCTAAATAATGTTACGCTATATTCCTTTTCGAACGGGATTTGTTTCTTCTCAGATACGTAGGCTAAGAAAACATTTGCATGGCTTCCCTGTAATTTCATCCATCGATTTGGATGGCCTGTGCCATGATGACTATGTTTTCGTGGTTCGAGGTTTGTCTTATTTTTACCTGACCCTCTCTTGACAAAAACAGACCAAAAGCACATAAAATTGGCTTTGGATCGGCGGCTCAATATTAGGCTAAGCTATGTAGGCCTTCAATATGCTATGTTATTAATGTACAGATTTCCTGTCTCAATCACTGGTATTGCTACAGCCAAACATGATACAAAGTTTAACCATAGCCTACTATCTTAAAGCTGCAGTAGACTAGTTTGAAAATATACAAGGCAAAAAGACTTCCCCCTTTTGTACTCCTCCCGCCTAGCTAATAAATATTATATATTATTAGCTAGTTCATACACTCACATTATGTTATGTAGGGTAGAACCAGCACGAATACTATCTACGGACCACAGATAGGTTCAAAAAGACTTTTCATAAATGTGCACAACGAAAGTTATATGATTGGACATTGCTCAACTTCCCATTAGTGGTTCAGCAGGATTGGTTATTTGTCCTGTTCGAGTGACGGACCTGGAAGTGGGCGGGAAAAATTATACGCTGGGAAGAATTGTACACTACAGACTACACCGTCCGAATCTGCCATGTATGGACTGTGTGCTCCCATGCCAATAAAGATTCCGGCATATTTTACCGATTGTTAAATGGCCAGTAAATATAACCCCAGGTTATAGCAATCCTGTGCGAATTAACATGTTGGTAAATAGCCTGTTATTTCTTGTGAGAAAGGAGTTTCCCCAGTCTTTCTCTTAGTTTTTCCACGTATGAGGCACTCGAGGATGCCTTTGGTTGTGCTCTCTCCAGTCCAATAGCCACAACTATTGGCTGACCTCTGCATTAAGTGTACGTTAAATAAGTATGAACCACCAAACTATATAGTTTGGTGGTATGAACTAGGTAATAATGTTTATTTACAAGCTAATTGAACAAATACATTGAAAATGATCAAACTTATAGATTGCTGGCTAGCATGGAGCGTATATCGACACAGTTCAGTGCTAGGCGGCTACAGTCAAAAAACTGACCCAGAAAAAAATATACTCTGGGTAGAATTGTATGTTACAATGGGACAAAAATAACAGAGATTCTCCGGTAATAATTAGGCTACATTAACATTACCCCATCTCCCCCTGTAAGTTTTTACCCAATGTAAGCTAGCAAGCTGGCTAGCGCCACATGGCATTGGAAGAGATTAGCTAGGTTAAGATAATTATTTTCGTTGCATTGTACCGAATTTAACTCCGTGGGGGCTATTAACTGAGCTAACGTTAACGTTATACTGGCTAAAAATGTTATCTTAAACTATCACTTCAACTGTTGTGTTGGTAGGATATTATTTAGTCTAACATTACATTCTGTAAAAACTATTCAGCAAAATATTTGGCTATTTTAAAGACGAACTAACGTAACATTAACGTACATTGCTTGGCACTGTTCCATGTGGGGCTTGTAATGCTAATGTTACCTAGCTAACGTTAGTTGATAGCTCACACGGTGTGGCGCTTGTAGCTTTATTAACGTTACAGATAATATTGTGGACATGTCTGAAAGGAGTAAAGTTAGTAGCTAAATTAACATACATTTGTTTTAATCTCGCTAGCTAGCGAAGTTAGATAGTAGCTGTATTATTTCTAGCTCTGTTAACAGGTAAGTTAACAGTAGTAGCCTACGGCTGGTCCATATCTATGGGCTGGTTTCTGTGCACTGTGGAAGGTTCAGCGAGAGCGAGGTGCACAAGATCTCGCAGTGCACGAGACGGGCGAAGTTGAAATTTTAACATGTAATTTGGAACCAAAACCAAACTTAGGGGGACGCTACCGCATAAGCAGGCATAACAGGAATAGAGAAATAGCCTACACAAAACTGCAGTAGGGAAATACAAAGCCTTTTTGTACAGGTCACAGGTCACAGGTCACTATCATGGGATAGCACATACTCTAAGAGTATGAATTAGGCTTTTTGAGAGAATATTTGAACCAATCTGCCCAGTGATGAGTACATTTTGTTTGAAATACAGTAGTTACAGAACAGTGAAATATTTTTAAAAACGGAGTACTAGAAATCCCTGATAGTGTGGAGAGCTGAAGCTTGGCTTGGTGGTGCTCATTTGAATTTTCTGTCTTTTGCAGCTTTTGACCAAGCTAAACTTCACACTTAAAACATAGTTTTTTGTTATTAATATATTACACTGTGAGTGCATATATGACTTTCAGACTGGTGAACAGCTTTACTTTCAAATGTAAAGAATTATGCTCCTTCAAAGTGCATTTCAGTACAGAACTTTAAGCCAGCATAATCTGTGTATGAACATATTGCATGCCAAGTAGGGAATACTTGGTATGCAAAGCTGTTAGTTCCCTGTGCTTATCGAATATTTTGAGAATAACAAGTGCAGACTGCTGTTAAATATACACATACATTATAATGACCTTCAACAGGGAAAAACTGAGCGACAAGTCTAAGATAAGACTGAAAGATTAAATATTCAGAGATCTGAAACTGCAATATAATTTCCCCATAGTACAGTAACCAATCTTTGTTAACACCATTACCTTTTGTATAACTCATCAAACAGTTTTCAATCATTCAACTGGATATGGTTTAAGGTCTGATTCAAACTGACTGAAATTATAAAGTAGTTAATTGACTGAGCACAAATTTGCAGTCAAAGGAGGATATTCACAGCTGTGAAAGGCAACACTAATATAGTTTGAATAAAGTGCATTGAATAAACGTCTAGACCAGTCAGGTTGAGTTAACTAAAAAATTACCCTAAACGCTGTCATTTTTTGTGAGATAAAAAAGCAAGCAAGAAAAAAGGAATGCAAAGAGAATTACTACTACCAATAATAATAATAATAACAGTAATAATAATAATTATAATTATTAATATTATTATTATTCCCTTCCTATCTATGAAGAATTTAGTCAGAAAGCTGAGTAGCTATTTTCATTTTCCCCATTCAATTCTAAATTGATTGTATGTTTTACCTCATACTATACTCTGCTGAGTGCTATGAATGAAACTTGACCTTTCTAACTTCCTTTCTGTATTCATATACAAATTATTTATCTATTTATTAAATTAAATAAAAAGCATTCCGCACACCATTTAGGCTATGTAATTTACTGCTGGGATTGTATGATTTTTGGGATTGATTGTATGTCCGGCAACATTAAGTTCAGTCACTCACATTTCCAACTTTTTCTACGTTTTGAGCTAAACTCATCTGATATCAAATGCATTGGCTGTGACATACACACAACTGTAAATAACCAGTTAAAAATCTTGTCATGCTGAAGTTCTCTCATAATTCTAGCCACCCAATAGACCATTAGACAATGGTGTCCTCACATTAGACAACGTTCTTACTATTTGAGCAGGCCTAACTCATACATAAATATTACCAGGCCAGTCTTAACTGTTTTAATTTGTTCAGCTTGGAACATTAAAAGCTTGTCATATTTACATTGTGCATGGTGCAAATGTTTCATGGTGCAAATGTTTCATGGTGCAAATGTTTCCATTACCTTCTTCGCATTCAGAAGTAGAGAAAGATACAATGGTTTAAAATCTGTAAAACAGCATTAAAGATCCACTAGGTTCAATTGTAGTTGTCATTCTGACTGAGAATATATTTAATGTTTTTTGTCATGCTGAAATGTTGTAATTAACTATAACATGAGTAGGCTATTTCGTTCAAAAACTAAGGCTATTTCATACCTAGCACAGAGTCACTACATGCATTTGTTTGGTTTAAAAGGATCTCAATAAATCACTAAACTCAAACAATGGCCTGCATTTGTTGTGTTTCTTTATCAGAACATGGAAATCAACGTGTCTCCTTAACCTCCTCAGTCCTAAGATCAGAATTCTTGAGATATAGCCCATTTTTTAAAAACGTGTGTGTGTGTGTTCAAGACCACTTGATTCTACCTCAAATAAGATTCTGGTCAAATTCATTGGCATTTCTAAATTGCCCCCTATCTGAAGGTTGAATTAATGTTGTGAGAGAGGTGGGTGCAGAGGACCATGAGAGGATTCTAAAATTCTCCACCGAAGTGAACAACCACAAATAGGGGGGAAGGAGAACTGAAAAAGGAAGACACGACTTCCCGGCAAATGTGTGCCAAATAAAAGTCGAACCAAGAAAACAGGGCGAGAAGCTCAAAGACTGGAGCAGTAGAAAGAAAGGGGAAAAAATAATACCTCTTGCTTTCAATATTATGGGAGCGCCAATAAAGAGGCAAAAGGAAAAGAAACGAAATGATAGCGACCCAGACAAATGGGCGAAAAAAACTCGTAGGCTCGAGCAGTAGTAGGAAGGTGAAAGGAAAATTACCTCTAGCTCTGTATTAAACGAAAAAGCATAAAATAAAGAGGTAATGGAAAAGGTAACAAAGGTAACAGTCTCAGAGAGACAGAAAAGGAAACCAGGACAAGAGACAACAAGTGCAAAAGAGAAAGCTAATTTCTAACAAAAGGAAATTCTCATGCAACTAAAGGTAAGTCCCGCGTTACTTAAGAGCAAAGCTTTAAAGTGATGTGGTCGCCTAAAACCTATACCTTACCGGCTTTGTGGCAAGAACGATAATGACACAGAAGCGCCAAGACAGAAAGACGCAGGTCATGCAGCACTTAAAGAGCCGGAAGGACACCTGAACAGGTGCGCTCACTAAGTGCAGTGACAAAGGAGCGCTGTCCCGCGGAATGGAAAGGCGAAGTCCGCAGCACAGGGTAGACAAGCTGCAAAACCATGACAAATGTGCCCTGCAATGGATCTGTGTTTACATGGGTATCACACTTGCATTCTATGCCTTTTTTGATACTGGCAGCACATTGGGTCGCTTAGCACGACCCACTATGGAATAAAAAGAAACCATCCCAGTCCATTTGGAAACAAAGAAATCCATTACATTTTATACAAACCTTAAAACCTCAATGTAAAATACAAATAAAAGCAGAAAGCAGTGATTTGAAAATTCAATTTTACATATATCTAATTGAAAACAGTACAAAGAAAATATATTTAATGTTTTACCTTATAAACGTTATTGAAAATAAAATTAGTAAATTTATGCTAATTCCAAATTTGATGCAAAAAGCACCTGTTTGGAACAGTGCTATCATTACTGGGTATAAAAGGACATCAAAAGACTCTTGTTATCTTATTTTCTGGTATATCCTACAAGCAATACTATAACCTCTCTTGCATTTGAATGGATCTCTATGGGAATTGGGGGGTGGGACTAGACTTAGCTGTACATTACACTGGAAAAGTATGGAACACATGGTTGGCTAAATGGCTCTAAGTCATCAAGGGTCTGACGCATCAAACAAGCCTGAAACCATCACTCTGCTGCCAGATATGCAGTAGATATGGATAGATAACTTTAATGGTTTCTTCTCCTGACTTATTTTTCCATAGAGTTCAATAGGAAAATGAGACAGGAGAAACAACCTTTAAAGTGATCCATCCATATCTACTGCATATCTGGCAGCAGAGTGATGGTTTGTGGCTCATTTCATACCTCAGACCCTTGATGACCATATCAAAATTCATATCAAGATTCAGAAGGTCATATTTAATATGTCAAATACAGACATCCCCCCTCCTCTCTGAGAAATAAATACAAACACACACAAAAAAATGTTAACTGATCACAGCTCAAAAGCCAATCTGCATTGTTATCTTGGAATCAACCATTTTCAACTGGAACAAAAGGAAAAGAGAAAAAAAAAGTCTGACATTAATCATTTTTAAAACATCAAAGTTACATAAGAATATAAGAAAAGTTGGAAACAGAAACATCAGCGGGGAAAAGTCAAGACAATGATCCATCTCAATAGCTTAAAGCAGTGTCTATAACACTGGGGTTTGAACTTAATTGTAACTAACTTCTGCAAACTTGGATTCAGTGTGAGACACAGATTTTTTGCTTTCATCAATCAGACTGTTTTCTCACAAGACAGAAACAAAGTGAAGGAGTGAAATTAAGTGAAAGTAGCAAGCTAATGTAATTTCCCATGGACATTAAAAATAAGGCTGTGCAATAATCTAGGCAAAACATTAAAAGTATTGTATCACATCCAGTTATTTATATGCCATCACAAAACTTGGAGCGTGTAATCAAACCGATTACAGCATGTCATCGGTGTCTGAAGTGTGCCACAGTTCTATAATACTGCTTGTGATGAGGCTTGTGTGGGGTGACTTAAAATCGCATTTGGTTGAAGATATTACTGAAAAACTATTTGAGTAAAAAAAAAACATCAGAACTATTCCTAATATTATCTGTTTGCAGATAATACAAACAGTCAGACACCATGCTTGACAAGCACTTCAAAGATTGCCTTTGGTTGAAAGAACTGGTTGGAAGAGCTCCTGTTTAAGACGAGTACACAAATCAGCATTCATGCTCTTGGCTACTCATTATCTTTACAATTTAAAAATCAATCATCTATACGGGTGCAGGTACTTAACCTCTGTTAGTTGAGCAACTTGGCATGCCAATATGATTTTATCTTTAAAGAGAGTGTACTCAGCCATTTTTGTGTTCTCCTTGCTCAAGCTTCCATGGTTCATTGCGGTCATTGGGCTCTATCTTGACGATCTTAGCGCTTATGGCACAAGGTGCAAATGGGCTGGACTTAGTCTCTTCATTAATTATAGGTGTGTCTTGGGTGTAACATGCAATAAACCAATCGAAATTTCATATCCCATTCCCTTTAAAAGCCACCTGCGTTTGCACCTTGGTGGATTGCTAATATGATGGCGGACAGTAAGACTGTGAAAATGGACATTTACAGCTGGTGTACTTAAAGCATGCAAGCAAGGAATAGGCTATATGGATCAATAGTATTATCAATATTATTCAGACTAACCATTATGACGTGTTTTGATACACAATAATAATCTTTCACATTAGGGTTTAACCGGTAGTTAATAGTTTGGTCGGTAATTCCTAACCAAACTATTTCCTAGAAATAAAATAACGGGAAAACAGAAATTTTTTCCCCATTAGCTTACACCAGTGCTGTTATTTTACCAAATAAATGCTCTCAGCTTAGAAAACACAAAATTAGCCTGCTTGTTTAACTTTAAATTTAAACAAGCTTCATCCGAAGTTGATATGACGTGCATTCTAATATTGATAAATATCGTAAATAGCGTTATTTTGCTTTAATGATGACACTAAATACACTAAAGCTGTCAGGTCAGGAATCCATACCCCTTAGGCATTTTTGGCCATGCGACCATCTATGCAATGTTGTTTTCTGGTTGTTTTATTGTTTCTCGGTCATGACCAAAGAATAACTGGTTTCCACAACGTCTGAATCTGGACAATGTAAGAACATGAACAAAAAGACGTAGTTGCATTGTCACTTGGTAACGTTATCAGGATGATTGAGAAATTAATGCAAGACAAGGTAGAAACCAGACATCATACTGCCATCATTAAAAATATGTGGTAGCTATTTTGTGTAGAATTTTGAGACAAAAAATTAACTCAATCTATTGTAGAATATGTCTGTAATGTAATAAAACGTGGAGAAGGTTAAAGGGGTATTCAGACTTTCCGGCTTGACTGTACATATGATAAGCCATGACCATGTTCTTTTCTCAGGTACCCCCTTGGACTGTTGTCAAAGGGATGATGAAGATTCATAAGATCATGAGCACCTCACCAGTCAAAATAAAATACAGTGACATAACCTGTCTTTGTCAAAAGGAGAAGGGTGTTATGGATTGCCCATGCTTCGAGCTCAAAGACACAACTCTGCAAGATGTTGTGGCTCCAGATGTCCCTACCACTGAACCCCTGTGGCGTCCAGAGGTTACTACCAGCGACCATGTTGGGAGAAATCTAGATACCGGTCTAGTTTTTAAATATAAAAGTCAATTTTCTGGTGCTTACTCTTTAAGGGCTGAGTGTATGTGGTCATTGTAGTCATTTCTGGAGGAAACCCTGAAAAGTGCCAAACTCTCGGTGCTGTCTAGGTATGGGACATGCTCCATCAAGCCGTAACTCGGCGGATGGCATACCTGCCATCCCAATAGGGCACATTTTTTCAGAGCTGATTACAAATATGTGCCTACAGAAGCAAAACTGAGTGACAATTTGAAAATAAATACTGTAACAGTAAAATCTAAATTACTTCACCTAAAAGAGGTCAACGGATTATATTTGCATAAATGCTGGGTCTCACATCTGAATTGTTAAGCTGCTGTCAGCCTCATCTTATAGAAAACTGATTGACTTCAGCATTGCTCAATTTATCTCAATCTGTTAATAAAAATATCATGAATATGCAAGATAACCTGTAATGCAACAAAAGGAGCAGTCATTGAGGGGCGGTACGTTCCCAACAGATGGCTCCACCCACTCCTCATGTTCAGCACCTGCTCCTCGTTTTAACCCACCTGACATTGTTTTCCAAACGAGGAAGGGGGTATAAAAGGAGCCCACAGAAAGGATTTGTGAGAGGAGGCCGTGTCAAGCGAGGGAGTAGGAGTAGTGATGTGGCTGACAGGAGAGAACCGAGGCAACTTTGAAAGTGAATGTGGGAGATAATTGTGGTGTGGCGGATCTGCACAACTGTGCTGTGACTGAGGTCGGCATGGAAAGTGGTTCAGATGGAGATGATGAATATAACTACGATGGAGATTGGAGGTGGAATGAGCAATGAGGAGTCAAATTTTTACGGAGGTAAAAAGAAGCAGAGAGGGTGATGGAAGTGGATCTGCAACTGAAGCAGAGGGCGGGCCGTCTAGGAAAGCAGGTAGGCAGAGAGAGGAGGACCAGGAATTTAAGGTTATGGTAGTGGTCACTGAACCAAATGGTAAAATGTTACATCCTATTACACTATCAAAGGCTATTAAGAAAGAGGTGGGAGAAGTGAGAAATGCAAGGTTTAGCTAACGTGAGGGTGTTGATCTTTGTGAACAGTGTAAAGCAGAGACAAATTGCTAAAGCTAAACAGTCTGAATGGGGGAAAGGTGAATTGCTATATCCCAGGCAGTAGGGCTAATCTGAGAGGGGTGATTGCAATAGAAGTATCTAGGGAGGAGCTTAAGAAGGAGGTAAAAGGGGCAAAAGTTGTTGAAGCAAGGCGTATGGGCAAGAAAAGCGAAAATGGAGTAGAAAGCACAAAAGTCATGCTTGAATTTAAAGAAAAGCTACCAACACAAATTCAGCTGGGACTTGAGTTTTTATGTGAGGGAATATGTATCACCACCACTAAGGTGTTTTAAATGTTGGGGGATGGGGAAAAATGGATGGGACATGTGGCTAATAATTGTAAAGGGCAAACACGATGTGCAAAGTGTGGGGGACCACACAACTATGGTCAGTGTGGGGAAAATGTTGAAATAAAATGTTGTAATTGTGGTGGTGAGCATAGCGCTGCATTTGGGGGATGTAAAGTTCAAAAACAGGAAGTGGAGATTCAAAGATATATGATCCTTAACAAGCTAACTTATGCAGAAGGAGTGCGCAAAGTGCAAAGCAGTTCTAATGTTGTACAGGGAGTAAGGAACAAGGTGCACAGATGTATAGATATGGTGGTACACGCAGCCAAAGAACTCCTAGGAATTACGGAGGTGACCGAGGAAATGATTCATGAGATGATAAATCAGATAATAGATGATGTATCGGAAACTCCTGTTAATTAGCATGGTGCTCTTTATCATTCAGTGGAATGCATGAAGCCTAATAGGGAATGGACAAGAGTTTAAAAGATATCTCATTTAAATATGTTACCAGATCTAGTATTGTATGTGTACAAGAGATGTGGCTTAAACCACAGTTTGATTTTGTGTTACCAGGATATGGTGAGCACCATAATTTATTGGACAGTGGCATTTTTTTTAAAATAACATTTTATGTTATATTGGTTCTGTACTCTAGCACTGAGTTTGAAAGGTGTGTCTATGACCTTCAATATGCACTTATTGTACGTCGCTTTGAATAAAAACGTCTGCCAAATAATTGTAATGTAATATTTATGGGACTAGGTATTTATGGGACTAGATTTAGCTGTAAATTACACTGGAACAGTATGGAACACATGGTTGGCTAAAAGTCATCAAGGATCTGATGTATCAAACAGCCTTAAACTGTTCACACAGTGTGTGCTGCCAGATATGGATGGATAACTTGTCATTGTATCTTTTCAAACTCAAAGTGCTAGAGTACAGAACCAAAATAACAAAAAATGTGTCACTGTCCAATTAATTATGGTGCTCACTGTAGTTCGCTAAGATGTGACAGACTAGAGGGTTCGCGTGGTGGCTGTGCTACATTTATTAAAGAAGGGGTGGCATATAGAGTGTTGTTACAGGAAAAGGAATGTGTTGGAATTGAGATATGTAGGAATGGGGGCAACATTGGAATTATAAACTACTACAACCCTTGTAAACCATTAGTACTAGAACAGCTAGAAGGGACTAACAGGAAGTATAGTGGCGGAAAGGTAATTTGGTGTGGTGATTTCAATGTACATAATGAACTGTGGGGAAGCACTCATAAAGACAATAATGGAAATGTAATCGAAGAATTAATGGATAACACAGGACTGGTATGTGTCAATGATGGAAAATTATATCACCAGAGGTACAGAATCGTGTTTGGATCTAACACTGGCATCGGCATCATTGGTAGGGAAATGTGAATGGAAAGTAATGAGTGAAACCATGATGGGGAGTGATCACTATCCTATAATGTGTAAGGCTTAGTGTACAGTGTAGAAATTCTAACAAGAGACGGTGTTTTGAAAAAGCTAACTGGGAATTGTTTAAATATGTGTGCGAACGGGAAGAACAAAATCTGGTAATGGAGGGGTCCGTAGATTAAGGTGCTAAGGCAATAACATCCGTAAATATTTCAGCTGCAGATACGGCTATTCCAGTAAGTACAGGGGGAAAAGGACGGAAACGGGTGGTACCATGGCGGTCAGTAAGTACAGTGGGAGGAGGACAGAAATGGGTGGTACCATGGCGGTCAGTAAGTACAGGGGAAGGAGGACGGAAATGGGTGGTACCATGGTGGTCAGTAAATACAGGGGGAGAAGGACGGAAACGGGTGGTACCATGGCGGTCAGTAAGTACAGGGGGAGGAGGACAGAAACGGGTGGTATCATGGCGGTCAGTAAGTACAGGGGGAGGAGGACAGAAACAGGTGGTACCATGGTGGTCAGTAAGTAAAGGGGGGAGGACGAAAACGGGTGGTACCATAGTGGTCAGTAAATACAGGGGGAGGAGGACAGAAACGGGTGGTACCATGGTGGTCAGTAAGTACAGGGGGAGGAGGACGGAAACGGGTGGTACCATGGTGGTCAGTAAGTACAGGGGAAGGAGGACGGAAATGGGTGGTACCATGGTGGTCAGTAAGTACAGTGGGAGAAGGACGGAAACGGGTGGTACCATGGTGGTCAGTAAGTAAAGGGGGGAGGACGGAAACGGGTGGTACCATAGTGGCCAGTAAGTACACGGGGAGGAGGACAGAAACGGGTGGTACCAAGAAGAAGTAGTAGTACACAACGGCGGTGAATTTTGAAGAACAACTATATGAGCTGGTTCGCAATTACACCCATCTTCATTATTGTTGTACAAAATCGAAAGTAGTGGTCAACGTATTTCCGGTCAGGTAGAAAATGTTTTGTTGCTGACCTGCCTCCTAGTGGACATAACTTTTAAACATCCATTTAGACATAAAGTACGCAATGGAGTATGTGAACAATGCTGCTTGCGTAGCGTACATACGCACACGTACGAAACTGGAGTATATTGAGGCCTTAAGGAGAGGAATTATTATCTGGTTCACAAATCAGTAAGGGAAGAGGTGGGGAATAGAGGATGTAGAAGAGAGGAAGTTGTATGGAGTAAGCTACGGTTTGGACATACAGGATGAAATTTTTAATTAGGATTACTTGGGAGACATGAGACAGGGCTGTGTGTTGCAAAGGGTATGGGACTTGTAACCAAAAAAAAAGGCAGCAGGTTCCCAGGTAGGGGTACACTGCTGTTGTTTGTACCTTTGAGTACTTAACCTGAATTGCTTCAGTATATATCCAGCTGTATGAATGGATACATGTAATAAGAAGTTGTGTAAGTCGCTCTGGATAAGAGCGTCTGCTAAATGCCTATAATGTAATGTAATGTAATGAATGTTTAGTGGAGGAAACCGTGAATTGTATGATGTTGATAGGGAGAGGCTGTTTGAGAGGGTGAGAGAGAATGGACTGGAACGGGGATTACGTGGGATATTAGGCGGAGGAAAGGGGAAAGATGTGGTGGATAAGGCACTTTTTATTTTTCTAATAAAAGGGGACAGGGTTATTAAAAATTATTTAATGTAGGTAGGCTGTGACCGGCCTCACACTCCAGCACAGTAGGTGGCGGTGTATGCACCTTAAAGTTTGGTGCGATCCGCCAACCAAACCCAACGAAAAAGATCTGCGAGAGGAGAGTAGGGGTGCGTCCCAATATTCGTCACTCCCCACCTTCCTTCCTCCACTCCCCCACTACCACTCCTCTCCTACCCGGAAGTATGTGGAGGAATACAGAGGAGAAGGGGAGTGGAGGAAAGGAGAGAACGAAGAGCCGTGAAGAAAATTTGGACAGCTTCAATCCACTTCTTCGTTAAAAAAAAGTCCTTACACCCCATTTTATGAATATATCGCAAATACAATAAACAATACATAATAATTGTTAATACTGAATAGCAGTAAACATTCAGAGAAAAATCAACCTTTTATATTGTAAATAAACTATTATTTATTTAAACTCTTTGCACTTTTGAAGGCATGCAACCTCATTTTAAAACAATTGTAATTGTGAACAATATGATTTGTTCGACTTGCGCTTGATAATTTGAGTAAGTTATTAATTTGGCCATAAGTGATATAAATTAATTTATTTCATTTACAAGCTCTCAGATAAATAATGATTTATGCACTGGCACTGGTTTCCCACCATTATTTGCCTTGCTGTTATACACTGCCTGGGCAAAAAAAAAAGTTGCACTCTCTAATATTTTGTTGGACCGCCTTTAGCTTTGATTACAGCGTACATTCGTCATGGCATTATTTCGACAACCTTAAGCAACGTCACAACATTTATTTCCCTCCAGAGTTGCATACATTTTTGGCCGAGATCTTGTATTGACGATGGGAGAGTCGAACCACTCCGTAAAGTCTTCTCCAGCACATGCCAAAAACTTTCAATGGGGTTAAGGTCCGGCCTCTGGTGGCCAATTCATGTGTGAAAATGATTCCTCATGCTCCCTGAACCACTCTTTTACAATTTGAGCCTGATGAATCTTGACATTGTCATCCTGGAATATGCCCATTGATGGGATAACCTGGTCATTCAGTACATTCAGGTACTTCATTTTATTGCTGCATAACATTGCTGAGCCTAGACCTGACCAATTGAAGCAACCCCAGATCATAACACTGCCTCCAGAGGCTTGTGCAGTGGGCACTATGCATGACGGGTGCAACGGCAACTTTTTTTTGGCCAGGCAGTGTAATTACTACAATGTTCAGTTTAATCTTAAACAGTTCACCTTTTAGAAGTTTAGATTGTTTAGGGATAAACCAACAGTGGCTTTAGTCACGACTAAAATAATCTATGTTTGAGCCATCAAAAAATGTGTACATAATATGAACAAAAACCATAAAGTACTCAAGCAGTAATTATCCTGGAAAATCTAAAATTTTTCATGATATATTATTTTGTGAAAGTATGGACAATGACTAATATCGAGTGTGTCATAAATTTTCCCCTACTTATTTAATTAAAGTACTAAGATTAAGACGCCGTATAATATGATGAGTTCATTAAGGTATAATTATACTGTCTCATTCCACAAAATCATCTCCTAGGAAGTGAGTAATTGGCTATGTGCCACAACCAGCTTTTCCTTTTCATATAAATTAACACCGATGTGTGAGATTTGTGAGGATAAGGCATAGATTGTGATCACAGTCCGGGTTGGGGTGGATATTGAGATTGCGAACCAGAGGGAAAGATTGTGTTCGCAAAGGGTACATCGTTAACAACAATGGCAGGGGGCATACGCTTCAATATATTGGTGTCTATCTGTGCACATGCCCAGTGAGGAATATAGGAGGCACACAGTAGTTCAATATCCAAGGGGGAAAAAAAGTTGATTAAAACAGTGATGTTTTCCTGAAAAAGTGAGACTAGGTTTTGAAAATGATTGTAATCAAATTAATTTAATGGACCACAACAGGCTTCTCTTACACAACAAACTGGTCTTTATCCTTCAGACTTTCATTTAATTAATAATCAGAGATAATACTCTTCTAGAGAGACCAGAATTATCCTAATGACTGAAATGTTCTAAAAACCCAGTAACTTCACTCCACTTTTTCACTTCCATTTTAAGATATTGTATTGCTTTCAAGAACAATTTTGCTATTCAAGAGCTGTCAGAATTCATATGTAAATGTTGGATATTTGCATTTCTTTTGGAGGAACTTTATTTCTAAGAATAAATGTTATATGTTTGACTTATACAGTTTAGCTATGAACTTTATTTGAACTGTATGGCCTGAGGGCCAAACTTTCTGTAATAGATCACTAAAGACTTGTCAGGGGATTTGTCTGTATGCACCAGACCATACTATTTAATTTAACAAACCTAAATAACAGTTCAGGTAAGCCCTGACAGAAAATGCTTTATATATTGGCATGTCATGTCACTGTTTGTGAAATCATGTACATATTGCCAGCAATACATATCATCATCGATCGTCATATCACAATATGACCAACGTTTTAAGTCTTAGGTGTTTCCTAACTGCAGTTCGAAGAGCTTCAAGGAATTGAATTCAATTGAATTCAATTGCTGAATTGAAGAAGTATAGTAATACACACCTTACATCATGTTCGATTGGGTGACAATGCAGAGAATCGGACCTTGTGAGATAAAAACACAAAAAAAGGTTTCTTGCGGTGAAATTGATAATTCCACTGATCTATAATATAATAGCTTATAGAAACAATATGTTATTTGAAACCCCATTTAGTGTCCACAAGGGAGAACTGCAAACTCAACCCAAAGCATAACACCGCCTCGCTAACTAGTACTTGATTGAAACTCCACCCACACAAGGGGTTGCCAGCTTCTCTGACAACCTGTGTCTTTGAGCATGGTGGTTGTACAGCGCTGATCGTAGTGTGAAGGGAACCTGGCTATTGTAGCATGCAAAATGTCAAGCGATGAGTCTTACATCGGACAAGTAATGAATAATACACTGTCATCCATAACAGTCCTTTTTTCAACAACTGCACTACTTTTTTTATTATACATGAAACAATGTTTATATTTACAATAAAGAAAATCTTCATAAAGTGCCACGATAAACATGGCCATTTTCAAATGAATGCCCTCAAATAATAATACAAATAATAAATAGTCAATGCGAGCAAACATGAACGAAAATGCTGATAAAGATGTGCAAAAAACACAGTCTAAAATAAACACAGGTAATGAGCAACATTTTATGAATTAAAAAAAATAAGTAAATAAGTACTAATAAAAATTATACTTTTGGTTATACATACAGGAAAAAGAGCCTACTAAAAATAGTGAACTAGTAGGCTAGGCTGAGTGTAAGCCACTTGTGCTCGCTAGATAAGTAGGCAAAATGTTCTCTAAATGTCGTGTACTTTAAATCCCCGGATGCTATACTTATTTCCAGGTTTTCGCTCATAATAGTATTGAGAATATTTTTCATATTACTTACTGTATGTCAGTATGCAGTAAGCAGCAACGTTACGTTAACATTACACAGTAATAATAGCCTACACAGGACGCAATAGATAGGGCTCGGCTCTGCTTTTCCTCGATGACGACAAATGCAGTTTAGCAAGGAGATGAAATGCGACGGAAAGTGTTTTCTGTTGGACTTTTAAGTGACGTTACCTCTAGCCATCTATGTTAGGTAGCTAGATGGCCATAGTCGGGTACCGTGAGCGGACGGGGTTCAAGATGGAGGACGAGACTCATTTGATTGTAAACACAGGACCACAGCAAGTCTAAAAATCCTGCATAGTGCACCTTTAACAGCTGGCGGAAGTGTTGCGATCACAAGCACCTTCACTAACAGCTTTCCTGCAGGAAACACTGCAGTATTTTCTGTTGTACTGTATGCCATTTTTGGCTTGTTATTTAAGCAATCAAGCTCTATCGGGTTCTATCTGGTTTGGGTTGGGCCGAAGAGATATCGGACCTTGGCAGGCTTGGTCCTCATTTATATGGCCGGATGCTGACCTCTAGCCAGGGCATCCACTAATTACTGTTCCCTTTCTTCTCCATGTTCTTACCAGTGTAATACATAAATGGTAGAGAGCTACTGAGAAAAGTGATGATGCCACCAGCCTACTACTATTTTATTATCCCTGAATATGACCATGCACCTGACATTACATGGTCCAATTCCTCTGTTTCTTAGGCAACTGAGGACAGCGTACATGGGAATTCCCAGTGACAATGAAAGTCCCATAGTCCAATTCTCCCCACCCCATTCCTCATCCACAAAATAATGCTGAGGACAGACAATGACACTCATTGACACGCTTGAGATGTCAGAGTATGTCACCGCTGTGATAAAAACATTTCCATGCCTCATATCATCTAAATGTTGTACAGTAAAAATATTAATCGTATTGCCTCAGAACAGTGCCTTGTGATCATGCATTACTTTGCTTGACAGAAAGGGAATTGAAAAGGCGAATTGAGTCTGTTTCAGAGCAAAGAGGGCAGCTTATTGCAAGAAGCATTATTTTCAGTAATCTGTCTTACCACAGCACTGAAGGGTGAAATTTATTGATTTTATTATTTTATAGTTTGTTGTCTTTATATTTCAGACTCAAGTGAAATAGTTACATTACAGGGCTTTTATTGATTACATTTTTAAAAATTATTGAATGGAATTATCTATTGTCAATACATCTGTAGAAAATGATACATTGTTGCTCTGGATCATGTGGGCGAACTCTGGTGCTAATTTGCCTCTGTGAATGACCCGATAAGTTTAGTAGAAGTAAACACACAGATATATGCCGGTGCACCCATATCCACACACACAGCATAGACATGGAGGGTCAGAGAAACTGGGCCCCTGAAATATTGAGATGTTTCTGGAGGAACACCAACATTGCCCTTGGAAATTATTCCTAAATGATTGTGAACCTGATTTGTCAAGACACTCTGAAAATTAGCTCTGATTCTCTGAAAAATATTTTCCTGGCTTTCCAGTACTGCTGCAGCAATTGTGCTCATTCCTTTGTGGTTTAAATGACTACACTCTGACCAATGATTGACAGGTATATATGTCACCAGGTCACACAGGTAGAACATTTTCTTGTTGTGGAGAGTCACCCGAGAGGTGGAGAAGGTTGATGGTTGCCAGGTAGAGCTTTCTGTGTAGACTCATGCTGTGCATAGCATTGCTATGGAGAGCCATAACCACTTGTTATACAACAGAGGCCAACCAATTCTTCTTTTATGTCACCCCCCGAAAACATAGGCTTGGATGTAGCAGTATTTGTGCTGTACTTAACTTAACTAAGTTTTCATTTGTTTTGGTGATCAATGCATTTAGCAAACTGTATTTGTGAGTAAAAAGTAGTTAATAATTTGATTGCAAGTCAAAGTTAAAAACAAATGGTGATTTAATCCAGTGCATAACATGACTCCAGTTATGGTCTGTTCCTACTTCCTATGGGGTAGCTGTGATTCAGATTGGCTCCCTTTATGTCCTTTCTTACTTCTCAGGCTACAGATATACTTTACGTCTCTTGGAGAACCTCACATAGACACATTTATAGGAAACCCTGTAAATGGCAGTACTCTAGAGGCATAGCAGTATGCTCCCAATGGGTGGCAGTTTAGTATAAAGGTTAAAGAACTGGGCTTGTAACCAAAAGGTTGCAGGTTCGATTCCCAGGTAGGTCACTTCCGTTGTACCCTTGAGCAAGGTACTTAACCTGAATTGGTTCAGTATATACCCAGCTGTATGAATGGATAAATGTAATAAGAAGTTGTGTAAGTCGCTCTGGATAAGAGCGTCTGCTAAATGCCTGTAATGAATAACCTTCCTTTTGGCTGGTATTCAAGCAGTTGAAACTGAATTTCCTTTTCATTGATGTGGCTGGCTATCAATTGAGCGATGTGAGCTTTTTCAACTATCTGAATCATTTATGCGCAAAACAAGCTATTTTACACATTAGAATACGGGAGGCCACAGAGGGCCACAGTTGCCAGAGATGTTGGTGTGCATCAGTTAACAATATCACAGCTGCAGTGTCTCAATTCATCAATGGTAATGACTCAAGCAATCAAAGATAGCCACACCTATGCAAGATATGAACATCATCATCTCCATCAGTTCCCATACAATAAGGCAACAGATCCAGCATGAAGAATGTGCCACACACATTCTGGCCTAATGATAAATAATCACCATTGATTAGAGCGTTGGTCTGCAACCATAGTCCCGGAGAGCCGGTTCTTATTTTCCCTGTAAAACCAGAAAACATTTCAGTCCCGAGAAACCAGACGTGCTGAGCTAACTGTGTAATCAACTGCTTTAATTCATCAATTAAATGCTGACTAATAGTGAAAACCAACATGCCCTGTGGCTGTCCAAGACCAGAGTTGCAGCCCGCTGGATTAGAGCAGGGCTAGGCTCAGTGGAAAGGCTGCTTAGTTTTATATCATGATGAGACTATGGGAACTGCATCACAGAATCAGGGACAGTTACCATCCAAACTGAGTTGTTTCAGAGGTCAAACTATAAAATATATGTGTGGCTGGTAACATAATTTAAATCACAGTTAGTGTTTATGAATGGCTCATTAACTACGCAATGACATTGATGTTGACAGTGCACCTACTTTTCAGAGTGCTTGGTGCAAAATGATGTCATCATATTTTGAGTATGCATGAAGTCATGAAGCACCGTATTCAAATGTTGTGAACCCATGGTGGCCCCAGAATTCATTGGATCGGCTTGTGCGTCAACGGAATTCACAGCCATCTACAGAAGTTTAGCTGCATACAACATAATTGAATATAGTTTCCTCAAATGTTGATACCACATTTTATATGAGCATTGTTACAATACAGTATTATTTGAAAATGGACAATCCTTTTTTGGCTCAAGGAATAAATCAGCCTGTATTTTATCTTTGTTTAACACTGGGGAAGAAAAATATTTCATTGCACAGGTCCAGTTTGGTGACGATCAAGGCCTTCTACAGGGACTCGAAGGCAGAGGACATGAGGGAGGGGTACCAATTCTTCACCGTTATGCTGTTGAGCCCCCGGTAAACGATGCATGAATGGAGGGTGCCATCCTTCTTGCTCACAAAGAAGAAACCGGCCCCCGCAAGAAACGTGGATGGACGAGGGCCTCCTGAATGTACTTCTGGAGTAGAGAGGGAGAAGAGATGTCCACTGGGTGGCGTAGTTTCCTGGAAAAGTTTGATTGTGCAATCGTAAGGCCTATGAGGGGGTAGTTCCTGAGCCTGTTTGCTGAACACTGCACGTAGGTCCCAGTATTCCGGCAGTACATGGGAGAGGCCAGCTTCCTCCAGGGCTTCAGCCTGGGTCTGGAGAGCAGAACAGACAGGGGCCGGGGGAGGAGTTGAGGAGCTGGTCGGAACAGCCAGAGCCCCAATCCCGGATAGCTCCAGAGGACCAGTATATGTGGTGGTTATGCAAAGCAAGCCAGGAATGTCCTAACACCAGGGGAAGCTCATAAAAATGCTTTCGCAGTGAGAATTGCAAACAGTGAGCTGTAGGGGAATGGTAAGGTGAGTGACTGAGCCTGAACCCAGGGGTCTGCTGTTTGGGGAGGCTGATAAGGGGAATGTTTTCCCTCTCTGTGAGTGAGAGGTCTAAAAAATTTTGGGCGGCACCAGAGTCAATAATAATAAGTCTCCAGACTCGAAGAAGACCACTGGAGCTTGGCCGGAAGGAAAATGTGGGACTGGTTGGTTTGGGAGTAGATTAACTGGCTCATCAGCCAGCTCTCTCTCACTGACGAGCTGGACCGTTTCCCAGGATCTCTGGGCAAGTGGAAAGATAATGTCCAGCGGACCCACAGAAAATGAATAGCCTCTCCCTCATATGGCGGTCTCTCTTAGGGAGTCAGATGGGCCTGACCAAATTGCATGGGTTCCTCGGGAGACGTGGCCGCAGTGGTGCCTCGGGCAGGACCAAGCGCAACAGGGTTTTGGTGGAACGTCGATGGGGCAGTCGCCAAGGCTCAGGTGGGCTCGAGCTGATTCGCAGGTTGGCTGGATCAGGAAGATGATGGAGAAATGTCCCCTCTCCTGGGTTATCTCCCTGATTCGCCTATCGATGCGTATAGCCAGGTCAATGAGGCTGTCTAGGCTATCAGGCAGGTCACGAGTGGCCAGTTTGTATTTTAACTTTTAACTTCTCTGAGAGAGCTTCATAGAACAGAGTAGTCAGCGAGTCCGGAACTCAATAGCGAAGTCGGGGACGCTGCATGACCCTTAGCGGAGGGCCACAAGCCACCTGGCCACCTCCTGCTCGTTTCCAGGGTGATGAAAAAGTTGGGTAACCTTACATGGGTGAATAGGTGTATATTGTCACAAATTGGGGACCAGCTCTCCCACAGGGTGGTTGCCCAGGCCAGGGCTTTTCCTGAGAGATGCGAGATGTAGGCTGCTTTATTATGGTCTGACAGGAAGGATGAGGGTTGCAGTTCGAAGGTGAGGGAGCACTGCATCAGGACCCCAGCATCTATCCGGATGACCATCATATCTTTCCGGGGCTGGTGGATAACGTTCTCAGTGAGAGGCATGCAGGAAACTGTCACCGGCCATGGCACTGGGACGGTCTGCCGAGGAGGTGCCTTCCCCACTGGATGTGGAGGTCTGGGCATGATGGACCTCGATAGTTAAGGCCTGTAGGTTCTCAGAGATGGTTTACAGCAAGCGATCATGACGGTCGATAGTGCTGCCCTAGCTCGTCAAGGCACCCCGCAGCTGGTTCATCTCTGCTGGTTCCATGGCTGACTTGGTTTTACTGTGACAAGCGAAGAGAAACTCAGGAGGCAGAAGTTTCACAAACAAAGACGTTTACTGTGAAAAATAAAGTGAGCCAGTCGAGCACAAACACAAGTAAAACTAGAAAAAGTGGAACTTAAAGGACTAAGGCTGAGAAATGAACAAGACACGGGAAGACTAACTGCAAAGAGAAAAAGATTCTAGGAACTCAGGCTTTTGGGTAGCACGTATGCACAGGAAAGGCAAACTCGAAAACCAAGCACTAAAACAAAAAACACAAGGGGTATATATACAGGGGATGACAAGGGCGTGGTCTAACAGGGGAACTGGGAACAGGTGCAGACGAAAATTGAATGGAATAATGACAAGAATCAACAGGAACCAGGAACACTACATAGAATAAGGGCGGCTCCTGGTAGTCACTGCCGGAATTGTGACATACACATAAGCATTTCTGTTGCTTATATAAATTTAACTTTTTTAAATTATACATGGTATTTTTATTCAAGTCATTTCTTGAATGCCTTTTATTGAAAACAAATTAGTTTTTTGTGAAGAACATAAAAACTGAAATCCCTGTGGCACACATGGCTATGGATCAAGGCATACATATTTACTTTATCATTTTCCCACACTTGCATATTAATGAGTAGCAAAAAAATGCATTTAACGAGATGTAAAATATTCTGTTGTTGTTGTGCACTGACTGAGTTAAGAATAAAGCCGAGTGCAAATTAATGTAATTCAATCAAGTGTTCAGAGAATTGGCATTGTTTCAGCTTCATTGCAATGAAAATCAAAAGATATACTTGCAATAAAATCATAGAATAGGTTGAGAATTTAAATAAGGATTGTCTGGAGTTTTTCAGTATATTAACCCATTGTTCTTTAGGAATCAATAAGCATGCCATTTTCCCAAATTCCTTAAACTGCAACTCACTTGCTCAAACACTCACGCACTCACACGCACACACACAGTGCAGTCTGTAAGTATATTGACAATGACACAATGTTTGTTGTTTTAGCTCTGTACTCCAGCACAGTGGATTTGAAATGGTACAGTGACTAGGCCCTATCTTACACCCGGCGCTAAGCGGCGGTAACCAAAATACAAGTGTCTTTCCTAGTTTCAGACCGGCGCAGTGGTCATTTTAAGGTCCAGCGCTCACATTCTTTAGCTTGCAAAGTGAACTGGGCAGGCTGGTCTTCTTAAGATGAGGTGTGGCCAGGATCATTTTTGCCGTATTGCTATCTTGAGGCAGCATTAAGCGCTTACGCTAAAACCACCACAAACCTGGTCTTAAGTCATGTCGCAGTTGATTCAATGTTATTTTAACTGCAATATGTAATATGCATCTACATAGATGTGTGCACAATGTGTGAACACCTTACTGTCTGTTACACACACACAGGGTCGCGCACAGACATGCATAAAAAATAAAACATAAAGATTAAATTGTGAAATGGGGATTCATATTTTCCCCCAAATAAGAAATAAAATTTCCTCCCGGAATAGACGCACGTTGTTCCTGGAATCACAGGAAAGTGGGCTTGTTTTAAGGCATTAAGCTAGCCTACCAATAAAAATGCGTTGGTCATATTTCCATAAGCAGGACAATATAAAACAAGGGTAAATATACGTAAACCTATGGGTTCCCAACCTGACAGCTTTAGTGTATTTACTGTCATCAGTAACTCCTTTGTGCAGGTGCCTAGTGATCGTGCCGCAACAAAAAAAAAAACAAAAAAAAAAGTGTCACTGTCCAAATACTTACGGACTGCACTGTATATACTTTATATTATTGTTGACTGCTCTTCATGTGATCTAGTTTGGCTCAGTCTAGAGCTATAAATGTGGTCATGATGTTAAACCATCTTGAAGGGACTGGGCATCCCATAGGGTCTACCCTGATAGCTTTTCCTCCAAAGGAGGTTATCTTTGTCACTGTCACCTCTAGCTCACACAAAATGTTAATTTATGGCTCAACCTTGTGTCATCAGCAAACTGTTCCATAGTCTTCCTATACCTCATTGCTTCATAGCTCATCTATCTGCGATTATAACATAGAAAAACATTTTAATTCAATAAGATAAGACTTACTTCTACAGCAGTATGAAAACATGGTCAAATTTGATAATTTTATTCCAGAGTATTATTTATACAGTATCAGTATCAGTAATGCTTTTAAAAATGCACGTTTTTTCATGACATATTTCTTTTTTCTTCCGCTGTCATACTGATACACAGTTTATCTAGTTATCAGATAGTGGGGGACCCAGCTGCCACTAATGACAAAGAAAGTCACAGACAAGATTTTTTTAAATCAGGAAGCCAAAGATATTCAATACAAGAAGTAACTTTAAATGTGCATGATAGCAAATAAAACACTTTCTGAATCAGGAATTTAGAAATCTTAAAGGGACCATTCTTCTGCTCATTATAGGCAACTAGCCACTAAAGAAAGGTTTTGGTTTATGATGTTCAGTTAACTTTTGTAATTAAGTTATATGGGGGAAAAAATGCCACTTTGCTGTAGTGTGGAAAATTGCAATGATTACCGGCTACCGCAAGATGAAGGTGATAAAACAATGGCTGACTGCAATTGGGAATGCCTGATACTCCTGAGACACAGCTAAATACTATGTGAGTGTGTAACAGATGATTTTGAGGAGAGAATCTCCTATGGGAGGTATCTCCAAATTCAACTTTAACCTTAAACTGAGGAAGGGTAGAGGTGTGCGTAATTATGACATACACCTCTACATATTTGCATCTTTCGCAGCCAATAGTTCTGTTCAGAGATTGTTTTGGCCAGCCACAAAAAGAGTCTTAATCCGTTACGCCTTGATCTGTTAAATTAAATTTCTCGGTGGAATTACCCTTTAAGTACAAATCATAACATATAATTGGATAATCTTAAAAACCAGAACAAATATACAGCAAAACATATATTGAAAATGAGATAATCAGCGTTTGCACCACTTTGAGTGCGACTCACATCAATCACATCTCAAAAGAATCTCAAGGAGGACAAATATTCATCATGAAGAAGACACAGGGATATACTTTTTCTGAGATTTACCCGCACTTTGAGAAGAAAAAGGAAATTACCTCAAGCAAACTTCAGGGATATCTCCTCCCCAATCAAACAGAAACACTACAGATTAAAAAACTGAAAAGCTTTCACAAGCTTATAACAAACTCACGTCTCTTCTCCAAAATGGAGCTGAGGCTGGGGCTGAGACTGATTCCAAAATGCCTATGTTGTATCCTCGAAAAGTTTTTATCCACAAAGCGTTACCATTTCATATCCTGCCTCATTTAGGGCAATACAGGACAATGCATGGCCTAAATCCCACCACCTGGTTTTGGTGGCCTGAAATTTACTTCACAATTGTGTGTGCTTATTCTTCCATGCTGTAAGTTCTTCTGTAGGTTTACCTTCCATTTATTTGTCACCTAATGGTACATCTTTCAGTGGGGAATGTTTGTCTACTGCATTTGAAGGTAACTTAAAGGGATATGGCTACCTTAAAACGACTTCTTGAATGTGGAGTTTGATCTATAAGGCCCATATATCTCCTGTGCATTCTGATGCGACTCCTATTGATCTGAAAGAAAGAAACTGCTCAGGTGAAAAATAGCCTTAATCTGTTACAGTTTCCCCTTACATATCCATTTTGTGCTTGAGTGCCTCTTGCCATTGCAATTTCACATATCTTCCATCTGTGTTTTACGTGAAATGTGACTTTCAAGCGGACTTTCGCGTTTCCTTGAGCTAAATTATGCAGATGAATGTTACTGACATTTTATGTAGACATTCAACTGCCAGTATATAATACCTCAGGTGAAAGTTAAAAAAAAATCCAAGGTAAAAGACAGACAACTTTGGAAACGTATTGCAAACGTCGTCATCATTTCTTATTTCACCACATATTTACACAATGCTAATGTTATATATTGTTTTGCTCTTCTTCAGCAGCCTGCTTAGAAATGAAGAGCATTCATAATTTTAGTGTATTATAGAAAATACAAAAATGCATTTGTGAACTGCTTCCTCATTATGGATATAGATAATGTTCAAATTTTGTCTAGATGTAATCTTTCTGAGTTGCTGGATAAGGACATTTACCGGACAAAAAATAAATGTTTATTAACACAATGTTTTCCTATTGAGTTGAAGCTGGATCTATAAATGTTATGCCACATATTTTATGGGTGTTATGGACCAGTTGTGTGAAAATGTTTGCAATTCAACACACTTTATATAGGCTGTGTTAAACTATATCCTTGGGCATGACAAGACATGTGTGGCTGGGAAAAGATCAACAGTAAAACCAAGCAATTTAACATGGCAATGACATTTGATAGTGAAGAATACTTAGCATGTACCAACCATAGCTGTACATAATAATAAGTTAAACCCTTATGAGGGCTGGGGAATTTAGGCTCTGGCTAATATCAGTGTTGAATGTGGCTGCCTAAAACATCAATTTTATAATTTATTTTTTTTAATTTTTTTATATTTTTTCCAATTATAATTATAAATTTATTTTCCATAATTATCTCTTTTTTTTCATAGCTTTATTCTTTTCCTGCATTTTCACCTCAGATCTCTTTTTTAGGCTTGGAGCTTTTTTTAGAGCTTTTTTTGATCCATTCTGTTTTTTTTGTGTTTGCCATCCAATCCAGAAATTGCTTAGGCCTAGGGCAGATGAAACAGTGCGTGCGCCTGTTGCCTTAAAGTGAGAAACAACAACCCTGTGGTGTAACCAATCAGATTTCGAGTAGGCGGACGGGGGCCAATCAGGCAGGCGTACGATAACGTGCACGTCGCGCACGTTTTTGATTGGATATGCACTACGAGAGCAGAGCTATTGCAGAGAACGAGAAGACAAATGAAATTTCTTTTTAACAAGCTTTTTTTTTTTTTTTTTCACAGAAGGCTTTTTTGGAGAAAGAGATCGATTTCCGCGCAGATATAATTATTTTTTTTTTTTTCAATTTCAAGATTCAAAAGCTAGAGAAAAGAAGAGAAGAGAGAAGCAAACCCCCGACGCTAGCGAGCCGACGCGATAGCGAGCGAGAGACAATTCAAGGCTAGGACACACTTTCCACACTGTCGCAAATATATCCTCTTGAACAATAATTTTGTTATTTTTGTTTTTTTTTTTTTTTTTTTTTTTTTTTTTTGTGTTTTTTTAATTTTTTTTCTTTTAAACTGCTTTGGGTGCTTTTTGCGCAATTGCGAGCGAACAATCTTGTTAAAGCTAACATTTTAATTTACTTTCTATTAAACTTTTACTTACTTACTAAAACTTTTAAATTTTTTTTTTTTTTTTTTTTTTTTTATTTGACAGTATCCAAAAAGTCTTTTAGCTTACAGTTTTAATATAAAAATATTTTTATATTGATATATATTTGCGGAAATAATATATATAACTGTTGTACTTGACTTGTGTATGTTAAGGTGATGCAAACGCCCGGTTTATTTTGTGTTTTCTGTGTATATGTATAGAGCTAGAGCCATGGCGTCATAATGATGGTAGTAGTGGAATAAATAAATCCGTAGGGGTAGTAGACTCACTGAAGGCCTAGGTGTGAAATGCACGGCCCGCCACTGGTTGAATGTGGTATTGGTGGAAAGGGATACAAAAAAAAATCACTGTTAAAGCCGTCCCATTTTGAAAAGAAAGGTAAAAGAAGTGTATTATTCTGATATCAAAAGTCCTGATGACATCAGGTAATACTAATACACGGTGGAGATGGCCAAGAGCAAGTTTGAAGATTTGAGGATTAAGAACAATATTGACTTGGCAATCTGCAATGCTGTGCATGATATGGAAGGAATCATTAGTTGACTGTTCCACTTGTTGGCACCTCAGTAGACAGTAGCACTTCTGGTATCTGAAGACGTTAGAGCAAGGTGACAATCAGCTTGATCAGATTCAACTGAATTATATAAGTGGTACTATAAATTAATAAAATGAAGATGCTTAAAGGTGCACTATGCAGGATTTTTAGCCTTGCTGTGGTCCTGTTTACAATCAAATAATTATCCTCCTTCGTCCTAAACCCCGCCCACTCACCTCACATTGCGATAAGAAACATGCTTGAACGCAGCAACCAAAATGCCAAGCGAAAAATAAAGTGAGTTTTTTTTTATTTTTATATCTGACTGCTATACGGTTTTGTAGCTATGTTGAAAATTGCAAGGATTACCGGCTACCGCAAGATGAAGGTGATAAAACAATGGCTGACTGCAATTGGGAATGCCTGATACTCCTGAGACACAGCTAAATACTATGTGAGTGTGTAACAGATGATTTTGAGGAGAGAATCTCCTATGGGAGGTATCTCCAAATTCAACTTACCCACCCATTGTAGTTTTTCAAAACTGAGGAAGGGTAGAGGTGTGCGTAATTATGACATACACCTCTACATATTTGCATCTTTCGCAGCCAATAGTTCTGTTCAGAGATTGTTTTGGCCAGTCACAAAAAGAGTCTTAATCCGTTACGCCTTGATCTGAGTTTTTTTTTATTTTTATATCTGACTGCTATACGGTTTTGTAGCTATGTTGGTCTAGTGGGATTTCTATAGCCTAATGCAGCAATCATAGGTCACATGCCATTTTGAAAAGTAGGAATTAAGCTCTTTGAGAGAAGGTTTGGACCAATCTGCCCAGTGATGAGTGCTTGCTGTTAAAAATAAGATTCATAATTAAAGCTGGGGTGACTAATGTTCCCTTTTAGGAGGATGTCCATGGCTAACTCATGTCTAGCTAGCTAAATAAAGGTCGTATTTAGAGATGGCCAACTTAAGTCATGGGCTTAAGTGCCTCTCCTGCACGGATTTAATGCAGGGTGATTTGTGTCATATTCTAACTTATGCTCCTTGGGTTCTCAAAATGTGGGTGGCACAGGTCACAATATTCTATTGACCTGTGTATTGTACCGGCCCCCTGCGTTGCCAGCTTTTTACTAAAGAAATGTTTGTGGGGGTATGCATTTTCAACGTGTCAGTGACAGTGCCCTTAATAACAACATTTGCCTTTGTAAAATCCTGCCTTTGTGCATCGTAGTTACTCTTGGGTGGTGGGGAACGCAATGAGCATATTGATGTTGCATCATAGCCTTGATGAAATGATAACTCGCAGATGTTGACGACTGGGATATACCCATCACACACTCAAAAAATTATAGTTGGAAAGTGGTTGCACATAATATTATTAAAGGGGTAACATGGTGGTTGAATGTGACAGTTATCTTTAGGTAATATCAAAGTGAATGTGTCCATCAATGTTGTTATTCAGTCATTTTTAAGTACTATAAAACTCCTTTTTATATGCCCAAATTTTCCATTCTACAAGTTCACCTCGTTTTGTAGGCGTATCAATGAGAACTGTCAGTCAGATATGATTGACAGGCCGTTCCCCCCACCTTACACACATTTGTTGTTTGTAACCATAGTTATCTTGAGACTAAATTTACCAGGAAGTATATAGGCGCTTACAAAGTCCGTAATAAAAGCAATGTGAGATTTCACACCAGCTTTTAACCGCCAAACATTGTTAAGGTACACACTACCTAACAGGTCATTCCCCGAATTTGCGTAATTAAAAAAAAAGTACAATAAAAACACAACGATGGTGCATCTCCCGCGACACCGAAGAAAAGTCCACTGCAGTCGGCCACGCTATCGATAGCATGCTGGGAAGGATTGATTCAGCTAGCTAGACTAGCTATCTAGCTATTTTGCGGATATTTGGACCGACATAATTTAATCATGGCACGATGGCGAAGATCAACTGCATTGAATTAGCTGGTTATGCTTGTGGCTAGCTAGATTACTGCTGTCGGTCTTGTCAGATCTAGGTAGCTACAGCAATGTACAAGAGCTAGCTAGTTACAGCTGGGATTTCAAGAAAGATGAGTGAAAAAATGGAAAAACTATACAGTTTATTAGTAGAAAAACTATTGGTAGTAGATCTGTATTGTCCCTGAGGGGCAATTGTTGTGCATAAAATAAATACAACATGACATAAAACTGTATTGGTAGTAGATCTTCATTGTCCCCTAGGGGCAACGGGCAAGTGTGACAAGTGTGATAAAGAAGTAAGGTTGGCCACGGTCACTAGATAGATAGATGATAGAGAGATAGGTACTTATTTATCCCCGAGGGGAAATTGCTGTGTTGCAGCAGCAGGGACAACAAAAAGGCACAATCAGGAACTAATTACAGTACGTTAATGTTATCAAAGGTCAGTTATCAAATCGTTTTTCATATAACATAGAAAGTGCTCAGCTATCAATAGCTGGCTAACGTTAGCCTAACTCAAATTAACCTTGTTAGGTTGGTTATCGAAACAGTCAACGTTTTAAAATGTTGCTAACTTTTATCTAAGGTTTGCAACCTAACAATACATTCAATAAAGTTAGCTTGCAATAATAGATCAATCATGCTCTGTGTAAACCAATAACAAGGTTGTGAACTTACCGATGGGTGAAGAGGTTATGGCACAAATTGGTGAAGGTCAAATTCACGTCTTTTTTCTTTTGTGGGCGTGGATGGGGAAGTGTTCCATAGACAGTTTTGAGACACCGGGGAATGGTCATTTCTCATATGACTGATATGAGAAATGACCTTATACAAAACACCAGAAAGTAAGGTAAACCATCATGTTACCCCTTTAAGTAAACAAACAAATCATTGGATTTACTTAATACAATTAAAAAATATTTTTTTTTTCTTTTACAATTTACTTAATAATATTGTGTGCAACCATCGCACGTAAGTCTTCAACTTAACCATTACCAGTACACTTTGCAGGTAGTTAATTTGCGCTTCCTAATCATTTTAGAGCAGCTTAGCTGACACAAGCACAAAATCAAAGCGACAATGACCCAGACACTGTCTATCAATTAATCCTAAAACATATAATATTGGTCTGTATATCCTGAAAGTTGGTACGCTCAAATATACGCTCATTGTTATGACCGTATTTATAAATGAGGCGCTGAGACTAGCAGGGCCTTTATAAAAGCCCGACCAATTTATCAGTCTTCCAACATTATCAAGAGGTTTTCCTTGTGTCATCTGTATTGGTTTCAGTGGGATCAGTACTGAAATAAAAAGTACATGGTATGAAAATGGTCTTCAATTGTCAATCTGTCTGTTAGATTATCTAGAGATGTACATGCTACAATATGCAGTATAATTTACATCGAGGACAATAAACAAACCTGCTAGTTTGTCTTTTATATCATTCAAAGCTTGAAGCTTTCCAATAATATATTCACTTCAAGTTTAGTGCAAAACAAATTTTAAAGTAGTGAAAGGAATTTATATTTGTCACATTGTATATTTTAAATTGTGTATGCTCTACTGCATGAAAATTAGCATGGCAAATTGCAGGAGAGTGTGTCCCTTGCAGTATGCCAAATAATTTCTATCTTTAATGAAAAAGATTGAACGTAGATCTTTTCTCTAAGTTGTTAATGAATAGTGCATCAAAAATCTATAAACTTTATTGGACACCCTGGCGCAAAGGGACTGTTTCAGATACTCAGAAGATTAAAGCAATCTGAGTTCTTAATGAGAATTATCTCACAGAATGATATGGTTAGACCCTGTTGCTAGAAGAAATAAGGTCTCTGTTTGGACTGGCAACTTTTACAAGCATAAATAATTATTTAATGGCAATATCCACGCAGAGCCACTATAGCAACTTATTTGTTAAATAAGGAAAGTATCCTAAACTTACTGAGCATATGTCTGAAATCAATTAAGCATTTGGAAGCCCTGAATTACTGAAACAAGTCTGCCGTGGCAGGCCAGAGCCTCCTCTCAGAGATTCCATTTTCGAGGGCTTCATAACTCATTTTAAAAGTTGTACTTGGGTCAGGTGGTTGATGATTTCAAAATAATTCCATATGGAAAGATGCTATTCAGGGGCAAACGTGTTTGTTTTGCATATGTATCCTTGTTAACAGGTTTTCATCAAGAATATAATTCTTATTCTTCGCTATCATAAACAGGCACACCAGTCTCCTGCCGTTTCATAGCAACTCAGCTGCAGGAGCTAATAAGAGCAGATGCACAATATCTAAATTAATACAGCCACATAATTTATCAGCCACAATTTCCATTGATGTTTCCATCTATCTATCTTTTTGTCATTTAACATTTCTATCAATCTGTGGACCTATCCCAGGCTGGTACAAGCCTGTTAGCTTTCACTCATTACCTTGCTTACATTAGTAATGGTATACCTATAGTATAAATAATGATTTAATTATAACTCAAGAGTTGCAATTGGATTGTAATTATTTTGCGGAATGAATAAGAAGATTTTTGAACTAAGATGCAAACTACCCAGAGCCTGACATCAGCAAAGTCAGTGGTAGAAGTAGCATAATGAAGGTTGCGACTGTAACCACGGTCTTATGAGTTCCGGATGACCATTAGGGTCACAACTTATATACCTTTTTGTTGCCGGATGTATCGAGACTCTTACACCAATCATTTGTCATGGCCATGACCTCCACATGATGATGTACCTTCCTCTATAAATAGAGACACGTCAATGCGGAAGTTCTAAAAACCCTCCTCGCCCTGAAAGGGTCCCGAGTGACCATGACCCCTAATGGTCATCCGGAACTCATAAAACAGTCGTAACCTTTTTTGTTCCTTCGACCTTTAGGGTCGTCAACTTATGGACGAAAAAAAGGTTCACTGCCTAATAACAATATATACACTTGTATACAGAGTTTGCTAGATGTAACCACAGGGTGCCAAATGTAAAGTAAAACACAACACGTTTTTCCTGTGTTTTTTCCTCAGATTTGGCACAAATGTGGCTAACGTTAATTGAGAAAGGAAGCGAACTGACATTGACAAACTGGGGGCCAACAGACAAGACTGGTTAATATAGTCGCGAGTGTCTGGCTAGCAAGGGGTTCACCTGCTTATGTGTTATCACACATTGACATGGTTACAATTGCCAGTTACATTTTACATTTACAAATTGACATTTAGCCTGACGTTTTCAGCCTCGGGCAAAAAAGGGGTAAAGCAGCGGACATAATGATATGCAGCCTATTAAAGCTGCTTCTTCCTCCATTGTCCCCTAAGTGACAGCTAAGCCGTCGCTGGAATATCGCTGGAGTGCGTTTATATACTTTCTTGGAAACGACAATGACCACAGTGTAGGCATATGTAAAGCGACAATAGAATGTTTATGAAAGGTTTGTGATTTCAGTCGAGCGACATTCTGTTGATGGACTAAACTGGCCACTTGACGCCTCTGCCATTTCGACCAAGGATGGACAATAGGCTATAGTGACCTGCTTAGGCACACTGTGACGGTTCAAATAGGCTACACCATTTGACATACATGGACTGTAAAGTAGAGCTACACAGTTTTTCCAAATTAAAATTATATGAATTCTAACACGATCACCATTCTCAAGCTTTTTTCTCTCAGCATGAGCATTATCGTTGAGTTTGTTATTGCAAACTAAGGTTGAAACACAACCCCGGTCATTTCAAAACAATATAAAATTTTTCCATACGTAGCCTATACAATACGTCACGTTTTATCCTATGTTCATACAGTTGAATGCCTCCGTCAAATAACTAAAAACTATTAGCGAAACACCGGAACGGAACTTGGAAAAAATCCGATAGATTCTCAATCGGGAAAACAGAACAAGAACCGCAACGAAAAAGACAACAATAACCCACGAACCATGACATAAAACCCAATAGAGCGGCCAGTCAAACGTACTTAAAGCAGCTTGCTGAATTACTCATGTAAATGTATGATCCTGAATATGATACAGAATGCATGGAGGAATTGTATCCTGCAGTTAAATAATGTAACCCTGCATGGGACCTGAAATTATTTTTCAAGTAAGAAAATCATGCTGATAAGATCCAATCTGGAGTAAAATACAGGTGAACATACATAACTGTGAACATACTCTTGATCATGCTGACATACAGTTCAAATTATGCCCAGTCCTCTTTCAATCAAGTTAGATTTTATTACTGTGGCTTCCTTTGATATTAATCATATTTCATTTTAGCAGTAAGCCTGTTGAGCTACATCATTGTAGTAGGTGTAAATATTGACTGGTTTGCTGAAAAATCATGTCCTTTTTTATTGACTTGGAAGTACAAAATCATGTTATATCACTCAGGTGCAGACAATGAGATTAACATTTAATAAAAACATCAAATTGTAAATATATGAAATCATTGTGTAGGAATGGCTGCAGAATATGTCAGATATACTGTAAAAAACATTGGCTCCCTTAACTTAAAAAAAACTTGGTAATGTTTTCCACAGCCTTTTTGAGTAAACTCAACTTTTGGGCAACATGAATACAATAACAATTTTGAGTTAATAAAACAACCTGTAGTTTGTACAACTGGCATTGTTAAAGCCAAGTTCGTGCAACTTATTATTATGATTTTAGCCAGCATGTACAGCTTATTTTGTTAACTCTAAATTGTTATTGTATTCAACATGTTGCCCATGTTGCTGAGTTTACTCAAAAAGGCTGTGGAAGGCTATGGAAAACATTACCAAATTTTTTTAAGTTAGGGGAGCCAATTTATGTGTAGTGTAGTGTTAGACAGGGTTGCCGTAAAATTATATAAAATTTAGGCATATCCTCTATTTTATAACTATTTTATCATGACTAACAATTTAACTTGCTTATGGTATAATGTTATGTGCTCTGCATAACCTCTCTATTAGGTCCCTCTAATTAGTAACAAGGGAGCTCTGTAGTGTATTAATATACACCTTGGTGACATCCAGTACTACTGTGTCTAATCCCTTTGTAGGCATTGTAGGCATTTCGCCAATGCCCTTATCCAAAGTGACTTGGACAGCTTACGTTCTTTACATAAAATCCATATGCACAGCTAGATATTTACTGAAGCATTTCAGGATAAATACCCTGCTCAAGGGTACAATGGCAGCACCCCATCTGGGAATCAAACCTTGGAGTTGCACACCCAGTTCCCTAATCATTATGGTGCACATCCACCATTATGCATATACAGTATACAGCAATATATTGTAAATATGTGGATGTTGAATAGCTATATAATATAACAATATATTTCACAACACTGTAGGGCTTTTACAAACTTTTCTGAAAACAAGGTATGAAATGTTCCTAAAAAGAGGTGAGTGCTTGTTACTGGGGTGGTACCATATAAAATTTTGCTTTTAAAAGGTACTTTATAAAATACCCAAATGGAAAATGATTGTACTTTCAGAGTACATTTGGTAAATTTGTTCCTTGAAGAAGAAATTGTGCCTCCACTAACTTTATTTCTGAGAGTGCACATCTGCAACCTATGACCCTGGCACACACTGAGAAAGCCGTCCGTAATCAAGGACATTCTACAAGCACATTTACAGCTCTTCTTCTTCTTCCTCAGGATAGTGGAGAATTTACAGCTGTGTTCCAATGGCCATGGCTGATCATTTTGCCCTGATTACTGTATTCCTGATCAACTCTAATTTCATCATTCTTTCAGAGAGCATTGTCATGTTTTGTGTAATTTATAATAATTTATAAAATTGGTAATTTGAAATTATGTCCAACAAATAAACAACAAAAACATGTTTTCAAAAAAACAACTAAAACGACTATAACATCCGGGCGACTCGCTCACCACCACTGCTGGAGTGAAAGCCATAAAGCTGAAACTTTTGACATGACCAGACTGATAGTGATTCTCGCCCTTGGTGATACTCTTAGATTCACTTCTATAATAAGACAAAGTGATAGCCATTTTCGCTAGCAGAACGGCCGGTAGCTACTGCGTTAGCTAGCAAAAGCGGGTGCGATGTACAACCGGGGATTCTGGGTAGTGTAGTTATGTTTTCTCAAACTCCGTTAATTATACAATTAAAGTTTGATTTAAACGCGTTGGTGAGTATATAATGGACTTTGTATCAAATTTTGGTCCATACAATGCCATAATATCATCATAAGGGTGACTGAAAGATCCCAAAGTGGGGGCAGGTAATGGCTTTTTTAAATATATAATACATCCACAGAGCTTGATGAAAGATGCAGAATAAAAGTATTGCTTTTCCATAAAAAGGGAATGTGTCGTTACAAAAATTGTTTTACAGGCCGTAAAAGAGTGCAGTGTTTATCTTTGTCTAAGACGTCAGAGTTTGGTTCCCGGTGTTGTGCCGTTCTCCCCTGCAGATCTCTCTCCCCCTTCACTATAAACTCGCTAGCTAAGCTACGCGATACGCTATGAATGCCCTGTGCTTTTCTTTTAATTATTTCTCCAGTTAAAATTAAAACGATAATGGATTATGGTACGATGATTATAAATACCGGCTGTGTTATGAAATGCAATCTCCATATGAGACACTAGGGGGGTGACATGCTTTATCAATAGTCTTTAACTGAGTCCTAAAAGTTTTAATTTATAGAACAGTCAAATCGCTGCTCCTGGCTGAGGTACTGATTTTATGATTGCCATATGTAACCAGTTGTTTGCATGTCTTGCAAGCAGAATATCCTTTAACATGCTCGTTGTTGCAGTTGACAATAATGCCGAACTTTACACACGTCAGATTTTCCCTAGAACTGTTTTTCACAATGTGGAATTTCCCTCTTTCTATCTTTTCTTTTACCTCGCAGGCTGCCATTTTTATTGCTGCCATTGTCTTGTTTACAATAGTAACGTAATTGTGTCTCTCAACACACAGGCCAGAAGGCTACTGTGATAAATGTTCTGCTCTCCAAAGATTAGCGACAATGTTGAATGAATTTATAATATTTAAAAAAAGATTTTTAATGTATTTATATTTGTATGTTTATTAAAAATAAAGTTATAAGGAGGCTATTAACCCTATTAACTTCCACTTAGTTTCTGTTAGTCTTATTTAAGTATCACTGACTCCAAAACTATTTACTATTTACACATCCATGGTTTAAAGTTTGAACTGAAGAAGTTTCGTTTTGTACCATTCAGAAATTTTGGAAATGTATGTTCACGACTACCACTAGGGAGCCACTGTGGATAGGATTAACTACTTTAGAATTACGACAAACAAGCCCGAAGCCAACCCACAATATGTTTGTTTTTGACTGCAACTCGAACCAAAAATTTTGAACACACATTTACGAATTTACCCGCCAGAAAATAAGTGTGGAGTTTACCCACGGGTACCCGACCCAATGCAGGACTCTACCCCTACCCCATTAAATTGCCCCGACAGCGCCCACCTGGCCACCGTATATCTTCTGTCGACCCCTCGCAGGTACAGGGTGGTTGCGACATGTTGCTGCAGACCCCAGTCCGGGTGAGGTTTGACGTGCGGACCACTCAAGCCCCGGTGGGGGTAGGAATGCCCCTGGACTTACCTGATGGCAAGGGACTGATGCCGGAGCAGCACCACCTGTTCTGGCAGCTGATCCACCTCATTTTTTAAATGGACCAGTTCTACATTAATGTTCAGAATACCGTTAGACAAACACTGAACAAGCACACCATTTGTTCAGCCAGACATTTAGGGCATATAGATCACAAGCCTATAATGAAATAAAATCGTTCTTTAAAACTTAAAACTTAAAGGCTTCAATTAGTGTAATGGGAGATCCTGCACTGACAGCACGTTATCTCCTGGCAGGCCTTTTTAGTTGATCAGTTCCAACACCTGAACGGACAATACTAAACATTTTTCTTTATATGCACCCGTAAAAAAAAATTTCAACTTACGTATATGGAAGTTCATGGTCGTGGATTTATGCAAAATAAAGTGCGCGCCCTGTCATTTGCGATGAATCGGAATGTATGAACATACACATGGAATACGAAATAATCTTCCTTTCATTTGACGAATCCGCCGGAAATCTTTTACTAACTTGTTTCATGCGTAAATGTACGCACATATTTAGGAACCTTTTATGAATGAGGCCCATTAGATCATGAATACAATCAACGTTTGGGTTTTGGGCTATGAGCATACACCAAACACCAGTCTACTAGGCCAATGTTTAATTATTGCACACCACAGAATATTTTTCTTATTTAGATGAATATAAAATTCTTGAAAGCTTTCATTTTTAAAAACTGTTCAGTTCTCAGGGATGTTGACACATACATTTTCCCTATTTGAGTAGGCCTTACATATTATGGGGGGGGGAAAGGTTATTTAATTCAGAATTGAGCAATATTTTGTTGAAAAATCATGTCCTTTTTTATTGACTTGGAAGTACAAAATCATGTTATATCACTCAGGTGCAGACAATGAGATTAACATTTAATAAAAACATCAAATTGTAAATATATGAAATCATTGTGTAGGAATGGCTGCAGAATATGTCAGATATACTGTAAAAAACATTGGCTCCCTTAACTTAAAAAAACTTGGTAATGTTTTTAATCTATATGCAACTTTGGTGTCCGGCTCTGCCTCTTATCACTCCCTTTCTGCAGAAATTGTTTAGTGTAAGCCAGCCAAGATGATAACAGGGAGCAAGCACTGACCCCACCCTCATGTCATACAAGTTATACATGTCATCAGATTAATGGATCTAAGAGAAGAACTCTTGTAAAATGAAAACAAAATCAGATTGTCCGGTTTAATACCAGTGACCCTAATTGTAAGAGCTAATTCTAATTGTAATAATAATTGTAAGAGCAGGGATATATACTCTAAAACATACCACCTCACTCTGCTCAAAGCCTGAGTATTATCATGCTCCTCACATACTGCAGGTACATGCAACAGGTTTTCTCATGTGGGCTCAACGTCCGCCATCTCTGATTTCTCCGTCCTTGTCCAATCTCAGAGACTATTACAGTACATGATCGCACATGGCCCCACACTGCTGAATGATTCCCTGTCCTTGCTTTAATAGATAGTTTCACCACCTGACACCACCATCAGGCTTTGATACAGTTGTGTAGCGGCATGAGTCCTCTCTTTCGTATGATATCACTGCTCATTTTGTGGAAAGAAGTGAATCTGTTGTGTCTTCATGTCAATGCTCAATGTCAACCAGTCGCATGCCTGATGCGTGAAGGAATGTTCTCGAATGCCTCAGTGTCGCTTCCCTCAATATGTAAACGCGGTATATCTGCAGCAAAGTGTGAGCACTACTTAGCGGTCATAGCCTGCTATTTATTTACAAACATCTGCAGTAGCACATTGCAGATCGCCAAAGCAAACCGTCTTAAGCAATTTCTCATTGCTGTCTGAAATTCACAGATGACCCACACAATTGATGATCTCAAATTACTGTTTGAGTAACATCTCCAGTGACTGTAATTTCCTTCAGATTATTTCACATAGATTTTAAGAGCTGTATTTTCAAGAATCTGAATGAAATAAATAAAATACCGCATATATCTAGCCTACGATATACTAGACAATTCATCTGTCTATTTCAATTTTTAAAATCTATACAGATTATCCTGAGTGATGTCTGCATAAGAAAAGTGAGGAGAAAGTTAAACAGTCTGGCCAGTAAATCAAACAGCTCGGGGATTAAGTGCTCACTACTATTGACTCAACAGAATAAAATTATGTTGGCTAAACCTGCCACCAATCGAGCCAGTTCCACTTGAGTGATTAATAAAGCTATTGTGCACAACAGGGCCCCCTTTCAGAAGTATGATTATTAGGACCTTTTAACCTTACATATTCATTATAAAATGTTGTTGAAATATGTTGTAGATTGTTTTACAAGACGATTGAAAAATGTATCACCTTCCTAGCCAGTAGGCCTATAGCAACCGATAAAATAAAAGTCTACCCGTATTCGTTCTTGCATTCTCACAATGCTTTGCTTTTGGAGGGGGAACTTTTCCCCTGGGCACAGATTGCATTGCACTTTTATATTTTTCTCCTTTTTCTCAATTCATTTAAAGTAATGGGAATATCTTCAAATAGAAAACGTTGGACGTGCAGCTGTCATCTTGTGTTCATTGAACTGCGCACCATTGAGTTAGATTGACCACTTACTTTACTTCCGCACTGCCAAGGATTATTAATCGATTGGAGTTATTTGTAATAAATAGCCTTAGCATATCAAACGCAGCTTGACACGTAGCCTACAATATTAGGTTGAGTAATGCATTGCTAATTTAAAAAATGTCAATTAATATTATTACATGCATTTATATAGTAATGCGTTATATTACCATGTTACCTGAAAAACTCAAAAAACACCAGTAGGTGGTTGGCAGGGTGGTGTAAATCAGGGGGGTCCTGTAAAAATGTAACTAAAATAATAGCAATGCTATTTGAATTCATGTATTTTGGTTTACAGTAACAGTGTTGCATTTTGTGAAAGAAAATACATTTTACTGAATTTATATCATAGTACTATAATAACTCACACTTCAGACCAATGTTCTCTTCCTCTTACAACATGGCAGCACTGGAGCAGCTAATCTTTACCATCTTACGTGGCTAATCTTTACCATCTTACGTAAATATTGCAAAACAAACTCTAATACAGTGCATCTGATGCATAATATAATGCATTTCAGTAAACAAGTTGTATATTAAGTCATATTTACCCAGTTATTGTAACTTTGCATCCATGATAGCCCTCACAGCCCATCAGATTAATTGCATGCTTGGAAATGACTCACTGCGCAGTCGCAATCCCATAACACCTTGCGCAATCAACAGGTCTGTAATAGCGACAGCGGCATCAAGTGGACAAACCGGGGATTGCAGCCACACAGTGAAATATATTAATAGCTATTTGAATACAGCTTTTCCCACTAGGCTACACAGATTTCAATGTGAGATGCTGTGTTTGCCAAGCTTAGCACCACAGTTGCTGTGGTCAGTAATCAGGGGAGTAGAGGTTGCTTTCTGGGGGGCTAATATGTTGGCTAATAAGCCTGCTTTGTTCACACAGCTTCAAACGCTAACCAAACAGTTTGTTAATAACGTAATTAGCTAACAAGATAGATATTAAACATTTTTTGTAACTATTCGCGGCTCATTTATCTGAATTTATTGTGGTAAAGTTAGGCTGTGAGGCAATTTCAAGAAGATCCTTCGGCATGAATCTGTCTAACACAACGTTAAATTACAAGATCACCATAGTTCATTCTATCAGTCTTACATCTACATTCCGGGGAGGCTATAGCTACCTGTAAAATAAGCTATGATTTTTACTGGCCATTTCCATCATGATTTATCATTATTCAGGCAACACTTCACGCTATTATTAGCCAGGAAACGACCGCTGGTTTACAAGAAGCTTGAAAAAGCGGTTGGGATCACCGATACTGCAATACCACAGACGGTAAATAAACAAGCAGGTGCAATAATCATTATTTAAGTATGTGAATGTAATCATAGCATAGACCTATTCAATAATTTATAGATGTATTTATTGTTTTTATTTTCACATAACATCACTTGTTCTCACCATACCCACTCCGCAGTGTTTCTGGTCGTGGTTCTAGGCTGCGTCCCAATCCAGTTTTTTGGACCACCCTCGTAAACCTCACTTGCAAACTTGCATTTCAGGTGTGAGTCCAATCCGTTAGAAAGCCAAGTAAAGTTTGTGACATAGCCCTCCACCACAGAACTATAGAAGAACTAGAAAGTAAACGTTGTCACGTGGTTCCATTCAACCCTATTCAATTTGATTCTTCCGCAATGGCACCACCGCAAGATGGCTGCCACGGCCCGGAAATAGTATTACCGATGAGCTCTGCCATGTATTTCCAATGGAGCATTGTGAAAGTCAACGGAGTTGCCCCAGCGCAATCCAGGTCCCAAAAGTTCACAATATTGTAATCAATAGAAGCAGACAATCACATTTTATATTTTTCCTAGGTCCAAATTTTTTTTAGACTACATAGAAAAGAGAAAGGCGTGATTTAAATGAATCTGAGTGTTTAGCACTGCGTAATTATCTGTGGTAGGCTAAATCATCTGGTGGTAGCGAGTAGCCTGCTGCATCATGTCTGCTTACTCTCACCTCTGTTTAAGTATAATATTGTTAATATTAATATTGTTCAACTTATTTTCCTTTGCAATAAAAAAGACGTTATTTAATGTGAAACGAACATCCTTAAATGTGAAAAACACAACATGTGCACATAAACAGTAGGCTATGGCGAGGCTTAAACACAAATCTCCAGCGTGTAAGTCCGTAGCTTTAACCACTAGGCCACGGCCGCCTCTCAGCAACTTCAAGGCAACATAAGCCTTTTGTCTGTGTGTCCTGCGATGGTCTACTTTGATGAGAATACTTTTATCAGACATAACTTTTTTATTGGCAGATCAGATGTTCTTATCCAAGGGGGAGAATTATTGTTTGAGAGAATGGAACATTTTTGATGATGAAATTGGCAGAAATAAGAAGAAGAAGAAAGAAAAATGCTGAAATAACCCTAGTTTGGGGCTTTATTTTGTGGACGTGTGAGCTTGTAATTAAATTCTGTGTGTTTACATGAGGTCAGAAGGTACAGAAGTTAATGTTTGGGTTGAGAGTCTGTGGTCATTGTGGTTATTTCTGTAGGAAACCCTGAAAAATGGCAAACTCTGTGCTGTATAGGTATGGGGCATGCCCCGCCAAGCCTTAACTTGGTGGATGGCATACCTGCCATCTCAATTTCGAAGCAACTGTCCATCAAATATTATCCTGATCAGTGAATAGAGAAAGCTTTGTTTGATTGCTGCATCAGTGGAAGATGCTCTCCAAATTTGTAGGATCTGAATATATTTTTTTCCCTCAAGAATATTTGTGAAAAGCATCTCCGAAAGGTTAGGATGTTAGGATTGTTAGTGGCTCTGAAGGGATTTTCTAAAATAAAATATTTCTAAATAAAAAATGTATATATTATTTCAGTGTATGTTTTCAATTGCCACATACGGTTTTTGTGTAATTATATTTTTTTTATTTAGAGAAGATTTTGACGACCTGCTGGCTTTACAATGGTATATATTGGCCATTCATAGGTTTGTGATCTAAAGCTAGACAATATATTTCCTGTAACTCCAAAGCAGCCTGTACAGCAGTCTTTGTGCTGTATATATTCATTCTATAGTTTTTTTATTCACAATTATAAACATAAATATCACCTTCAATATCCTGCTGGTACGTATTTTATAAGCACAGCATTCTGGTCTCTGTTTGCATATACAGTATAAGACATGGTTCCAGATGAAAATAATATTAAGCATAATTTTTGAAGAATAATCAGGTTATTTACATTCATATAACCTCATAAGGCATAATGCTTCTGTACAAGCTGCTTTTGGAGTTCCATCTGTAACAACCAATTTATGTTGTTAAAAAAAGGCTGAATACTAATAAAATAATTCATTTTCAGGTTTTTATTCTTAATATAATTCCAAAGATATCTAAATGCTTTTTTAAATTTACATATATAGGAAATTTAAAGTCCCATTTAAATACAATTTAATTTGAATTGCAACACAGGGGGATATTATAATCATGGCCCCCTATGTTGCAAAGTCAAATTAAGAGGGGTGAAAACTTCCTGAAGACCCTGGAAGTACCAGTAACATGCAATGCCATGTGGTTTGGAAGGCAATGCGTAGGACATGTGTAAGGGTTTGGTTTGAAACGATTAACCAAACGCGACAAAACAAAACACGATTTACAGAACAAGTCACTCACGAACGTGAGGACCACTAGAGGAGTCTAGGAAGACGAATAATACTAGAAACAAAAAACAAGGGATGAAAAACTCCCTGGCCATAGCCAAATACAACCCACTAAAATGGGTGTGGCTCGTAGACAAGAGTAGAAAGGTGAAAGATCAGAGAACAAAAATAAAAACTTGCACTCTCGATATAGCAGAGAGTAGAAGAGAAGTAAAGAAACAAAAATAGCGAAGGGAACTATTCCCTAAAGAGCTTCAAGGGCAGCTAAAGCCATATATAGAGCAGCTATAACCTAACCAACCCTGACTTCGTGAAGGCATAAAATGACAAAGAAGCGCCAGGAAGTGGAAGTGAGGGGCTTAAATACCTAACAGGTAATAGGACAGGTGAAACGAATGATAAGCGGGGAGAAGCAAAACCCCCGAACCGGAACGTGGAAAAAATCAGATAAACTGCTAACCGGAGAGAGAGGACGAGAACCATAGCGAAAAAGGAAAAATAGCCACGGACCATGACACATGTCTCTAAAGGAATGCAAGTACTGTTCTTTCCCATCAGCCTTTTCCACTGGATGGGCCTTTTCTGGTCAGCATGCCTTCTGTGTGCACGGAAATGAGTGAGGTCAGGTGGCAAAATGAAGGTAGTCATGCCACATCTTGAGTACCCGGAGTGCATATCCCTGATTTTCTGTTCTCAGATTCATTTTGCAACCCAAACACTAAATCCCAAACATTCTCTGTCCAGATATATTAATTGCAAAGCCTATATCCAAATTGCATGAATTCCAAGCACATTGTTTGTGCTTTCACAAATTGAAATTGCTCCTGCAAAGACTAGCTATATAGAATTATATGGAAAAATAAAAATTCCATGCAGTTATTAATTTTTGATTATTTTTTTATGATGATCATGATGATGATGATAACTCACAATACAGGCGCAGATAAGGCTGATGTTGTAATCTTTGTAAAGGCCAATGTATTCATGCTATAGAAGAGCGAAATTTATTTTTCCTAGGCTAAATTATGCATGAGCCCCTCCAAATACATGTGTTATTTAAATATATTTAATAATGAACATAAAAATAAGACCATCCATCTTCAGCTGAACCAGTCCCATCCATTTTCTCACGTCAGGTTTCTGCTCTTTTAAAAAAATTTTACAACAGTTAATCGGAACCTTTAATCTAATTGTCTGAACATACAATATAACGTGTGAATTGTTTAAATAAATGATATTTATGAATTGTAGTTGCATATCACATGTAATGTAAAATTGGTCCATGCTTGTTGCAGACTCGTTTTTATTTGTGTTTGTTTCCACAAAACATCTTATGCATTTTAGATACGTTTGCTTGTCACACAAAACAACTTTGATTACAGGACATAATCAATATGGAATAATGATCAATTTTTCAATTGAATGTCTTTTCGGCAGATGCATTCCATTTTCATCTTGTCAATTGCAATGATTTAAATTGGCAAATATAACTGAGACACTCAAAGTAAACATCCTGTTTTTTTCCTGTTTGTGAAAGTCTACAGTAATAATATGTATGTTTAGTAAGGAGCTTTTAGAGGGATCACCAACAACAACAACAAGAATAGCATCTAAAACAAGTATCTTGTTTCAATCAGAGATTATTCGCTGGGTATCTGGTACCCAGTATCAGATATATCTGGTATATTCTAGGCATTTCTGTTCATGCTAAATGTCAAAATGTATGGTACAAATTCATCCTGTTACAAATTCGACAACGTAGCGCTTTAGAGTAATTATATCACTGCTGTTCTTGCAATATGTCAGAGCTTCTCTTTATATCTCAAGGTCAGTGTCCGACACCAGGCAAAGTTGATGGATTAGCATTTTGTATGCTTCTGGACAACTGAAGACAGTGACAAATTTTAGGTTCAGAAAATTAGGAAACAATACCACACAAGAAGTGAAACACTTTAATTCCAAATAAAAAATAGTTTCAATCTTTATATTCTTACACCCTCGCTGCTCTATAATGTGCACATTTTATAGACCCACCCAGAAACCACATGAGAAAAGAGATAATTATTTCTCTCAATGTAAAATATGAAATACGTGTTTATAATATGGGCTACGATGCTCATATAAAAAGTAAAATACATTCTAACACACTAAAGCATTTATTTATATACATTTATATACATATTATTAAAATTTCTCATCTTTTCCATTTATGTTTCCATTTTCCACTGGGTATTCTGTATAATGGGCATATTAGCAACAACTGCCTAAGCATTATTTCAAAATAATAAATTATTTTATACATTTTGGTATGGTTTCATGAAATGCATTTTCAATTTGTCGAGTTGTTTTGCAGCTCTTTAATAGCCTTTTTTTTTTTACTCTGATGTGACCAGAAATATTGGAGTGTTAGAGGGAGAACTAACCACACACAAGAGAATACTCATTAAGGGTGGCAAGCACAAGTGGCCTCTTATTTGAGAGGTGAAAGGTCATTTGAATGTTTCAGTTTAACATAATGAAAATATAGTCCTTTTTATGATTATTAACTGCTCATGTTGGTGAATGTAACTGAATATTCAAAATTATTAATCAATTAATAGCTTAAAGTGGTGGCTACCTTTTTAAAGTTGCATTACAAATGAATACAAATATTTTCCACTGAATTATGCTTCCATGATCTTTGTGTTTCTATAGTGTCCCCTTTTCTGCAGCTCTAGTAAATCTTCACCTGTTCATGTGAATGGAGCCTGGGCTCTGGAAACCAGGCAGATGCAGTACCACACAAGAGACACATCATAGGGATGTTGCCTCTATCTATTACTGATGCAGTGGGTATAGCCATCCTTGAAATTTGAAACAGATTGCACCAGCGTCTGACTTTGATTAATGTTCCGAGATCCAATTTGAATGTTCAACAACTGGGACCATTGTGGACACTTGCCCTATACAGCGGGCTTTTAGATTACCAAACACAGAGGGGTTGTGTTAGAAAGCAGTGGAAATGGTGTACACAGCAAGAATATGAAGCATTAGCAAATACATGTAACATCAATTTTAAACATCTGTGTAGGAAAGTATCGTCGAGGCCCTGTGCCAGCTTTGACCGTGAAAAGCCTTGCTCTTGCATATGCCTCACCTCACCACTGGAAGCCATATACCCAGTAAGGTAACAAAGTATTCTGTCCTATTTCAAAACAAAATTACAAGAATAGCGACTACAGAGATGTGAGACTCCCTTGATCCCATCTGCCAGGGGGTCATCTCAGTATGTTTTGGCAAGGATCTCCAGGTCACCTGGGTAGCTTAGCTCTAAGACCCTTTGCAAGAGTTTTTGCTTTATGTGGGGAGAATCTCTCAAAACATGCCATGGTTCCAAGAAAATTAAATGTCACTCACAACCAATCCCTCGTTTTCTAACAAGGACTTGGGGTTATTTAATTGGTTTGAAACAGCTGGTTCAAGAAGAGCTGAAAATGCTAAGGCAGGAAAACAGCAGAAAAGAATAAGGGGAGGGGGGGTCAACTTGAGGCTAGCTATGGAGTTGCTGACATTGTAGCAAAAAAAAAGCCATACACAATCGCTGAATCAGTGACATTATATTATATTTATACCACCAATATTAGGTCCTCAAGTGGCAAAATAGGTTCCCCTGTCAAACGATACAATCAGCAGATGGATTAATGTCTTTTTTGGGGGGGGGAAGGGGGGGAGGGGGCATTCAGTGGTAAGTTTATACTGAATGCTGATGTAGAGGGATATACCTGTAGATTTGTTGAAATAAGTTTTGACAAGAAAAAAACAAAACATTACTTCTCTTGAGACCATTCTTTTCAAGTAAAACACCTCATTAGAACACAATTTAAATTGGCAAATATAAGGGTAGCGTGTACAAAATCACGTGTAAAACTGTTACCACCCGTAACAAATCGTCCGAGGTGATCAACTAACGACAAGCAAAGAGGATTGCGGGTGTTAAAATTGAAAGATACATGCCTTTTCCGTTTTTGCGGGTTAGCCTGAATGAATATGCAAAATTGGACGTCCCTACGTTCTTTCGCAAAATAGTGGGAGGAGGTCATGCAAATAGATTGTTTTAGCATGTAGAAATTGATTTATGAAGCCCGAAAGCAAGTTCGGGAAAGGTATTCGCGAGGGCATTTTAGTACAAATGGAAAGCAGGTATTAAAAGACACACAATCACTAAGATGACAGCTGTTATTGTAGCAAGACATGTATGTGCGTGTTTAGCTAACGCTCAAAAGACACAAAAAGAGAATTTGTGGATACATACGTCATGAAAAGTAAAAATTACTTCTTTTTTTTTTAATCATGAAGCAAATCGTGTTACAGAATACAAGAGCAACTAGTATTTGAATCAAACAAGCAATACGTCTAGTATAACAAACAGTGAATAACAACGCAAATACAAACTTTATCAAAATAAAACCCATCATCAGGTGGAAATATGATTTTATGTGACAGTAAATGCGCAGGTAGTGCTAGTATAGTTCAGTCCTGACAAACGTCTGTAACTTGACGTAAACCACCAGCTTGTTCAATGTAACTGTAGGCTACCCTAAAATAACAGGATTTATTTTTCCCCCATTCATTAAATGGTTTTTCACTGGCAACATTTCACGGTCTTATCACCGTTTTCTTACAGTGTAACCATTCCAAACACGCAAAAACTCTCATTTAAATATGGCTGTTTGCGGCTGGAATAATTTACATGAAGACTCTTAGTTGACCACCCGCAATGTGTCAAATAATAATACGTGCAAATACTTTGGCTGCGCCCACAAAATAACACCCCTTATTTGGGATCTTAGTAAATCGACCCCCTTGTTTTCTTCTCACTCAAAATTTGTTTTAACTAAACTAAATCTTATTTAAATAATAATAGACATATGAAATACAGAACATAAACACCTTCACCTCATTTCTCAAGTCTTAATTATTAGTCATGACTTCAGAGAACATTGAACTGTATGTCTGAAGGTGAATCGCAGAGATGCAGATTATGCGCACGAGGCATGAGAAGTTGGAGGAATGAGCATCTCACCTTTCTTCTAATTTGAAGCTTTATGCTTTTCCATTTTCACTTTTAACCTCATCCATTTATGTGCTTGTTTGTCCTTTAGTACTTTCAATAGGAAACAATTACTTGCAGGCACACACAGTCTATTATTGTACAGCGCTGCCACATGGGAACTGTAGTTAATTTCCTTCTTTAGTTCACATTGCGAATTGGACAGTATTTCATTAGGGGCAGTCATTATTTTCTCTTATACTTGCAGTGTCACACAACACAATGTGAACTGCTTGCAGGAAGTTTGCTTAATCAAACTCTAATGAGAGGTGTTGGCCCTCGTGTGTGAGCTGGGCTGGCTATGCCATGTCAATATCCAGATAGCCTAAATTGGAACTAAATCAATCAAGGTTAGTCACTGGTTATAAACAGGGTAAGGCTCAGCTCAATCAACTCACTGATTTGCAAGACAGCCTTCCCTGTCATTTCTCTGAGCTAATTATCTTAGCTCCCTATCACCTGAAGCCTATTGATTATCCAGTGGAAACAGAGAGATCTGTATTTAAGCTCTCGCTGTCTGCAGTGTTTGTATAATGCTGCTTTTCCAACCTCCTTCATCTATCAATCCACCTTCACCTGGTTCTGTTTTTGCCAAAGGGCAGAATGGCAGCTACTCTGCCTCAAGCCCTTTTCTCTCTGACAGGTGTTTCCTCTTGTGTAAGAGCTACCACAAAGGATGGAGCCAAAGGCCCAGAGCCTAAATGTTACATGATTATGGATTTGCATATGTCCAGATTGTGGCTTCTTTTTTTTCTGCCCGTACCAGTTTTTTTTTCTTTTTTTTTTCTGGAGCCTTATTTAATCAGTTATTAAAGTTATTAAAATGGATTTCACTGACTCTGATATGGGCCATTAATGTATTTTGTAAGAACTTTAATAGTAGTGCAGTTATTATTATTATTATTATTATTATTATTATTATTATTATTATTATTATTATTATTATTATTATTATGCCCAGATTGTTCTTCCATTTCCTATCAGAGTGATCTTGTTACAACTGTTCGCACATGTAATTAATGATTGCTCATTGATATCCTTGTGTTGTTTTCAACTGAACTTCGATGCTATTGAACAGAGCAATGCTTGCATAAAAGCTGAGGTTCCAAGGCTGAGCAGTTTCAGCTGCTTTTAGTTTCAGTGAATTCTGATTGGTTGTGCATGTTTGAGAGCTGCTGCAGTCAGCATGTTTATCTGTGCAAAGCACTGTTTGTGGCCGCTGAGGGCCTTAAAAAAGCCGTTTGGAGATGGCTGTTAAGATAATTGACATCATTCTTTTGTGTGCTTCAGGAATTACACCATGTCCAGATGAAAGGGTATAAGTAGAGTTGAATCAGGGGAGAAAAAGAAAGCAATAAAGAAAGAGTGCTCTCCTGCAACTCTTTCATTTCTGGCTTTTTCAGACTGCCGTTAAGACTTTTATTTGCATGCCTAGTGAGGTCTTCATCAAGGTCTGTCTTGTGTAAGCAGTGAGAAGCTCAAAACTGGCCCATTTCTGAACCCGTCTGACAGCAGCATAAACAACTTAGATTCTAAAATTGTTTCTACATTTCACAGTGATGAGACATGGACTATATCAAATGTGACATATCAGGGGAAGAAGAAATGATTAGAGGCCCTGTAGGAACACCAAACAGCACTGTTGGAAGTGCTGATGGTAATGGGATTTGTGCAAGTGGGAGCAGAGGAAAACAGATCAAAGCTTTATATGAACACATTCAAAGAAGCATTGTAGGAGGCAAGTGTGAAGGGAGGAAGGGGGCTGCATTAGTTAGCAATGCAACACATTGCCTCTTACCCTGTGAGGCAAAGTAATTTGTTAAAGGTGATTACACTAAAGAAGAGAGCAGTTGGTTAAAATGTAAAGGAAATAGAGCAATCTTGTACTTGTGTAAGTTATGGAAATGTATTCTGGGCCTTGATAAACATGCATACACTTTCTTCATTTAGCTGCTTTAGCAATCATTGTTTTGTGAGTCAGGCAGTCAGTTTATGCATCACTGTAGAGCCTTTTGTGAATAATGGGAAGGAGGTAATAGAATTAGGTATTGTTATCATGTTGGTTGCAGTAGCTTGTTGAAAATGAAGAATTGCCGAGCGATGGCATTAATATTTGATAGTGTTTTTTTAATGGAGAAATTAGTTGTGAAACTACAGCCCCATAGGTCGTTTAACCCCTTTGTACAGAGGCTTAATTCTGCCCATGCTCACCTGTTTTGTACTGTTCTGTTTAAAGCTTCATAACTCATGAATAAGGTAAAACTTTGCATTTTCTGGTTCACAAACTCAGCATGTGTACAAAATATTAACTCATATGTATTACATGTATTATTATTATATGTATTACTGCTCCCAGAAATGTTGGATTTATTTAGCTTGCAGTGCTATAATAACCTATTTAGCTGGCAGGCAGGCTACTAACTGGTAAGAATCTCATACATGATTAGGCACGTATGCAAGTGTAAAAGTGTGTGCAGGTTAAAAAAATTTTTTAACCCAATTTAGCCGGTTTTTCACCTTAATGCCAGATGGAATTTCACCGGCTTTACAACGTAAAACTGTTCACTGGGAGGCAGATATATGCTGCTAACGTTACTTTCCTCAGAATCTTTTGACACATGCAGGCGTGATGTTTAATTCTGTGTGGGTTTTGGGTTTAGTTAGTATTGTCCATTCCGTGGAGTTAACATGACATCACCTCTTGTGAACAATTTCTTATTGATAGCTGGCACTCTGGAGAGTCAGTAGTAGGCTGTATAACTTAAGAAACAGCGCTTTTCAATTGGTTACTTATTTCACGTTTAATTAATCAAAATATAACTTCACTCTGCAATACGATTTGCCCTTGGGTGCCTAGGCATCTGAGCATGCACATGATCCCCGTCTTTGGTTCAGATATTTGGTTCAGGTTAACTTGAAGCCAGCTTCAGTCATTAATAAAATACTAAATAAATCTTTGAGACACCCACCAGTTAAAATGACAAAAAGAAAACGCTTAAAAATGTAAACAAAAATAATGGTGGGTCTGTGCTATATTTTGTTTGATCATTTTGATCACTTTTGGGTGTATTATTACTTTAAATCAAGTACGGACCGATAGTCATGTCACTGGCTGGTGCGCTGTTCTCTTCCATTCGGCGTTATTTATGAACACATTTTTGAAAATTGTAGCGGAGCAAAAGTGAAGCCCTAATAGATAAAAGCTTACCACCATTGTCATTACTTATGGTATAAAATCCAAGTTGGCTCGGGCAGGGACTTTATTCCACAGACTCTTCAAGCTTCATGAGCGAGTCTTATTCAGGTTTAGCCAGATTCAAACACTGGTATAGGCACGGGTGGGCGAGAGCGGACCACAGCCACCAAATACACTGCTCAAAGAAACTAAGGGAACACTTAATCAACACAGTATAACACCAAGTCAATTAATCTTCTGGGATATCGATCTGTCCAGTTAAGAAGCGTAAACGATTGTGAATCAATTTAACCTGCTTTGGTGCAAATGAAAGTGACAACAGATGGACAGGAAAGGCAACAGCAAGACAACCCCCAAAAAGTAAATGGTTTTGCAGGTGGTGGCCACAGACCATTTCTCTTTCCTTATCCTTCCTGACTGATTTTTGTCTAGTTTTGCATTTTGCTAGTGTCCTTGTCACTACTGGTAGCATGAGGCAGTACCTGCAGCCCATTCAGGTTGCACAGGCAGTCCAGCTCTTCCAGAATGGCACATCCATATGTGCCGTCGCAAGAAGGTTTCCTGTGTCTCCCAGCACAATCTCAAGAGCGTGGAGGAGATACCGGGAGATGGGTCATTATACAAGGAGAGCTGGACAGGGCCGTAGAATGGCAACAACCCAGCGGCAGGACCGGTATCTGCTCCTTTGTGCGAGGAGGAACAGGAGGAGTACTGCCAGAGTCCTACAAAATGACCTCCAGCGGGCTACTCGTGTGCATGTTTCTGACCAAATTGTCAGAAACAGACTCCATGAGGGTGGAGAGAGAGAGAGAGAGAGAGAGAGAGAGAGAGAGAGAGAGAGAGAGAGAGAGAGAGAGAGAGAGAGAGACAGACAGACAGACAGACAGACAGACAGACAGACAGACAGAGCAGCCGCTGTGAGTGCTGTCCATAGTAGAAATTAGCTTTTGGCTACTCATGTAAAGGCATGTAAAGTTGGCTGTGTGTGTGTTTTTTGGCCGCCATGCGCGCGTGTGTGAATGTGTTTGTATGACATGAATTGCATCGGTAAAAGACAGCCAATTCACATAAATAGATGTAAGCTAAATAATCATACAGTTTTAATGCCGCGGTTTCCACTTCTGCTCATATGTCTGTTTGTAAAATTACGCTATGGGTGAAATGTAATTGTTAAAGTTTTATTTTTGGTTTGCTGGGGGATAAATTACATAGGCCTACAGGTAAATAAACTGTGGTGGCCTCTAAACTGTCATTTGTTCTGCTACGGTTTCATAACAAGGGCGACCTGCACCTAAAAAAACTGAGGGGGCACAGAGGAATAATGAATATTCTGTTTGGAGAATAGTTTTGAGGGAATATACAGTCAGCTTACAATTTGCCTGCCGCAAATGTATAGCAATCGCTTATTTTACCATTCAAACCCTGAATATAGGGCAAAGGAGGCTTACATGTGGTTCATTCTTAGAGAACCTCAATCCTTTATTATCCTCCACTGAAAAACTAAGAGATAAGCATATTTCTAGTGGCTTGCCACAAATTGATAATTGCTGATATTCTGTGTCACGGTTTGAACCGGGCAAATCCCGTGCCTGAATCCGGACCAGGTTTTTGCGGATCTACCACTCGCCAAACAGTACATCAGACAGTCAGTTTTTATTTTATACAGTTAATCTATAACACTTTTTTTTTTTTAAATGCACATGACCGTCTGTGGGTTCTTTTTCCCCTTCTCGTCTCTCTCTCCACTCTGCCGGACGAAGCCGACCCCACCCGCAGGTAAGCGTGCCTACCCCCACACACACCACACAGTACACACACCACTCGTAGACACACTGTGCTCTTGTAAATATTTAGGCTACTGCACATTGGCACACACACACTCGTGATCACGCCATCAATAGCCCACCTCGGGGGGAGGTACCGGCCGCCTGGCCCCACAATACTCATGAGGGAAAAAGCCCACACACAAACGAACATGGCGGTACATACTCATACAATAAATCAAACTCACTAACATCCCACGCCACAAACAAATAACATGAAACACAAAGAAACAATAAGTGTTGTGGAGTCCTACCCACTGGGTGGACGTTCCCCTTACAATCACCTAATTCCCCAATGAGTACCATCCATTCATTCAATCACTCAATATTCCAATCATTCAATCAATCGTTCACTCATTCAATCTGGCTTCAAATTTATCCCCATCTTCTGTCACAGAAACCGCACACATTCCCTCCTCACTGAGGGAGACCGTAAATATGTTACAGCTGCTTTCAGGCATTTACAGTGGACGCGTACCCATCTCTCTCAATTGGGCATAGCCAATATCGAGCTCCTCAGAGCAATTCTAAGCTATTGTTCTACCACAACTCTTTGGATAATTGTCCCAATTCTCACAACAGTCTAGTCCTAAACCAACCCTCACCACGGTATGGGAATGAGACACTTTTATGCTGAACCATCTCTGATTTCTTAAAGGGTAACAAAGCACTAAAATAATTTATTTTAGATGAAAACTGATACATTTGGTTTTTTCTAAGTAGTAATGATTGATCCTGGTCCAAATATTGACAAATTACTGCAGTCAGCACAAAAAAGCGTAAACCTAAAAAATCTGGCTCAAAAGTGTCTCTAGTGGTAAAACGTTAGGAACTGCACGTTCAATCAGTGATTGGTCAGAAATTGCATCCAGCTGACGTATTCCTCCTGGTGACAAAATAGGAACCTGTACAGCTACGCCCACCGATAGTTCGGTGGCTACACCGTGAAGTTTTGGAGCGAGGGCAGGCTGCGCAGCGGTAGATCTGCATGGAGAGGAGATAGAGAGAGTGAGCGAGCAATATAGTTAGCTTACAGTTGAGCTTTTTTGAATATTAGTTATAGTAGCCTATTTATTTTTGGTATATATATATTTTTTTTAAAGTTAGCTTGATAGTCCCTTGTTTTTTCATAGTTCATTTTTCAGTCTAGCTTAGCAACTAGCTAGCTAGTTTTTTATATATATAGGCTACTTTATTAAATATATAATATAAAGCATATGAAAACTGCGTATCTGACAGGAACGTGGAGAGCTACTCTCGGCATTGCATGCACGGTGTAGATACTTCCTGTATTTTTATTTTAAAACAAAACTCAATTTTATGTTCTGATGAGGTAAGTAAAGTATCTATTGTTTACTTTGTTCACACTGTGCCCTTGCTTGTGGAACAAAGCAGCCGCTGTGAGTGCCGTCCATAGTAGAAATGATCTTTTGGCTACTCGTGAAAAAAAATTGCTGGGGCATGGTTTGATACCTGGAGCTCAGCCCCTGTATTATTACCTTATCACACCCAGATTTTGGAATTTTTCGAATTTAAAAGGGGGCAGGGTCTAGCGAAACCAGCGTGTTTTGTTACCCTTTAAAAAAGAAAGAAAGAAAAAAGTCAACTATCCCTTAAAAACAGCTAGCACACTGGGATTTCTATCAGCCATCTGGGAAAAAACAGGTCTACTATTGATATTGGGGACAAGCCTTCTAAGTGATCACAAGAGTTGACAAAGCTGAAATGGCAGGAAAATTCATAGCAATCTAACTTGACATCGGTCATGACAGTACTTTCCAACACACACTAGTTTATAAATGGCTCTCTGCTGTATGTGCACTAAGCATTCCAGACCACTGTGCACATCAGTGCGATGGATTGCAAAGGACTAATAAATCTCTCAACAGCATAACCTGTTCGACACGCAGCATATTAATTAATGTTTGAAGAGTATATGAGCTTCAGTGAAATTGCTCACATGGATGCCTCCAATTTAGGCAGCTAGCCGACATTTAAAAGTCTTAAACTTGGGGAAGATTATTCCTCAATTTAACCCAATGTTTGGTGCCGACATGGTTTTAGTCAATTGTGTCAGTAATTAGTCAGCAAGGTATGGAACTACTATGAATCCAACATGCATATATTTTTATGACCTGTCTAGATGTTATGCTGTCATTGACAGGGGAACCTTCAAACGTAAGGTTACCGTTCAACCTATCAAATGCTGCATTTATTAAAAACCGTCCTCTCCTGATTGCATTAACACTCACTTTAATTATTCAAATTTAAATTTCATTAGGACAAGGAAGGTTAACGGAGTAATTAAAACATTTTTCTATGAATGCAAATAAGGTACTTACTTGCATAGGTACACAGGTCCACATGAAGTCTTTCAGTTTCTTAAGAATAATTAAGACTAGTCTTCTCCATGAAGGTGTTTTTAAGTAGGCTATAAGTCAGTCCTTAGTTTTTGAACTGTAGGCCATTTTTGTAAAAGGATGTGAGAAAAGCTTCCAAATGTGCAGTTTTTAAAAGAGATGGTAATTTTTGTCCATTTACTTAGGAAACTTTCCTGTCTGAAATCCCAAGTCAGTGATACAATATTGAAAGCCATATCTGGGATCCTGGTATGCCTACAGCAAAAATATATCCTGTGCCTGCACAGTATTTATTTATTGATTTATTAATTCATGAATGAATTGTCCATACAGTTAATGTAAAGCATCGAGTGCCTCAATGGTTAAAATGGTTAAAATAATAAATCTGTGACGTCCAGCAGGTAAGGACCCAAATGCACAACGAGACAGTCGTTCTTTTGAAAAGAAGGGTTTTTATTCGTAATTCCGGGTCGGATCCACACCGGGGAAACAGGCTTAAACAATAAATAATAGGCTGTGGAACCCGTAGAGAGCTGGCGATCGAGATCCAGCGAAGTGGCCAGGAGTGGTTGTAGCCTGGGTCGTGGAGCAGAGTCAGGCGGAGGTAGAGCTGGGATCCACACTGGGAAGCAGGTGTGGCAATTCCAGACCGGGGTAGTCAACTTGGCAGCAAGCTAGCATATGGGGAGACAAGTACAACGCGACAAGGACCGTGTACTCTGACAAACCGTAATACTTTGACAAGGAATCACAGGAACAGCACGGTTATATAACTAGTGTCATTAGAGCTGATAAGCTGCAGCTTGCGGGAAATGCGTGCGAGATCAGCGAATTGATTGAACAATTAGGAAATGCATGAGGAATGCGGTGAAGGCAATTAAGTGTGAGTTGTGTCATTAAGATGTGGTGCAAGTAATAATGTGCAATGTAGACACAATCAGGCAATGAACGCAGACATGATACAATCAGGTTCGGGGAAAACAGAGGAAAACATCAAGGAAGGAACGGGGAGCGGAGCGGATCGTAACAGTACCCCCCCGTCAAGGTACGCCTCCTGGCGGACCACAGGCTCTGGTCGACTGGGGCTGGCGGTGATGGAAATCCCGGATGAGGGTAGGGTCCAGGATGAGACGAGGGGCAACCCAGGAACGTTCCTCGGGCCCATACCCCTCCCAGTCGACCAGGTACTGGTGGCCCCGTCCCCGGCGCCGGACATCGAGGATGCTGGAGACTGTAAAGGCGGGAGCACCATCAATGTCCCGAACAGGTGGGGGGGCAGGAGTGGGAGCGCTGAGAGGGCAGGAGACAACTGGCTTGACCTGACTGACATGGAAAGTGGGGTGAATTTTGAGGGAGGCAGGGAGACGGAGCTTGAGGGTGACTGGGTTGAGAATGGAGTGCACAGTGAAGGGTCCGACGAAGCGGGGTTGGAGCTTGCGGGAGGTGCCGGGGAGGGAGAAGGTGGAGGTGGATAGCCAAACCTTCTGTCCCGGGCGGTAGTGAGGGGCTGCGGACCGGTGCTGATCCGCCAGGCGACGATTCCGGGAGGAGGTTTTGAGGAGGGCGTTGCGGGTGGCCTTCCAGACCCGCTGGCAGCGTCGGATGTGGGCGTCCACTGACGGAACCGCCACCTCGGACTCCTGGGGGGGGAACAGTGGGGGTTGGAAGCCCTGGGAAGCCTCAAAGGGGGACCTCCCTGTGGATGAGCACACCAAGGTGTTGTGGGCGTACTCAACCCACGGGAGGAGCTGGGACCAGGAGGCAGGGTTGCGGGCCGTCACGCACCGTAAGGCTGCTCCCAGGTCCTGGTTGGCCCTCTCTGCCTGCCCGTTGGTCTGCGGGTGGAACCCGGAGGAGAGGCTGGCGGTGGCGCCGAGTGCGGTGCAGAATGCCTTCCATACTGCGGATGCAAACTGGGGGCCCCGGTCGGAGACGACGTCCGACGGGATCCCATGCAGCCGCACCACGTGCTGCACCAGGAGGTCGGCCGTCTCGAGGGCGGAGGGAAGTTTGGGGAGGGGAACAAAGTGAACCGCCTTGGAAAACCGGTCCACCAGGGTCAAAATGACTGTGTTACCGGCAGATGGTGGTAGTCCGGTAACGAAGTCGACCCCGATGTGACTCCAAGGACGGCCCGGGATGGGAAGGGGACGGAGGAGACCAGCAGGGGGGGAGTGAGACGCCTTACTCCTGGCACAGACAGGGCAAGCGTGGACGAAGGCCAGGGTGTCCCGCCGGGCGGTGGGCCACCAGAAGCTCCTGCGCACCAGCTCCACGGTGCGGTTGCCTCCGGGGTGGCAGGCCAGTCGGGAGGAGTGAGCCCACTCCAGGACCTGGGAGCAGACAGGGTTGGGAACGAACAGGGCAGAAGAGGGGTTAGGGCGAGGATCGGGATGCGTCACCTGAGCGTCCAGTACGATCTTCTGGATGGGCCACCGGACCGCAGCCACGACGCAGGAAGCCGGAACGATGGTCTCCGGGACAGACAGGTCGGCAGGGGAGGAGTGGATCCGAGAGAGGGCGTCGGGTTTGATGTTTTTTGACCCGGGTTTGAAGGTGATGGAGTAGTTGAATCTAGAGAAGAACAACGACTAACGGGCCTGTCTGGAGTTGAGTTGTTTAGCTGACTGGATGTACTGTAGGTTGCGGTGGTCAGTCAGGATCAGGAACGGTTGAGTGGTCCCTTCAAGCCAGTGTCTCCATTCCTCCAGTGCCAGCTTGATGGCTAGCAACTCCCGATCCCCTACCCCGTAGTTGCGTTGGGTGGGGGAGAGGCGGCGGGAGAAGAAGGCGCAGGGATGGAGCTTGTGGTTGAGGGGGGAGTGTTGGGACAGGATGGCCCCTACGCCTGTGTCCGAGGCGTCCACCTCCACCACGAATTGGCGGTCGGGTTCCGGGCAGCAGAGGATGGGGGCCGTGGTGAATAGTGCCTTGAGTTTGGTGAAGGCTTGATCTGCCAGGGAATTCCAAGCAAATGGGTTTTTAATGGATGTGAGGGCGGTGAGGGGTGCGGCTACCTGGCTGTAGTTCCGGATGAACCTTCTGTAAAAGTTGGCGAACCCCAGGAACTGCTGCAGGTGCTTACGAGTGGTGGGGATGGGCCACTCCGTCACTGCCTGGATCTTGGCCGGGTCCGGCCGTATGTCGCCCCTCTCCACCACAAAACCTAGGAACGAGACTGAGGGAGCATGAAACAAACATTTGTCAGCTTTTACAAACAACTTATTCTCCAGTAGGCATTGTAGAACCAGGGAGACATGGTCTTGGTGTTCCCGTTGGTTCTGGGAGAAAATAAGTATGTCGTCTAAATAAACAAAAACAAAGCGGTTGAGGAAATCCCTCAGTACATCGTTCACTAGGTTTTGAAAGACGGCAGGGGCATTAGTAAGGCCGAACGGGACCACCCGGTACTCGAAGTGGCCCAGGGGGGTGTTGAAGGCGGTCTTCCACTCGTCCCCCTCCCGGATCCGTACCAGGTGGTAGGCGTTACGGAGGTCCAGCTTGGTGAAGACCCGGGCGCCCTGCAGCAGTTCAAAGGCCGAATTCAGTAGGGGTAGAGGGTATTTATTCCTGACGGTGATGGAGTTGAGGCCCCGGTAGTCGATGCAGGGGCGGAGGGAGCCATCCTTCTTCTTTACGAAGAAGAATCCGGCTCCGACGGGCGAGGAGGAGGGGCGGATGATACCTGCTTCGAGGGAGGCCTTGATGTAGTCCTCCATGGCCGTTCTTTCCGGACCAGATAGGCTGTACAGGCGGCCGGAGGGTAGGGGAGCACCCGGAAACAGGGAGATGGCACAATCGTAGGGTCTGTGGGGGGGTAAGGACAAGGCAAGGGCCTTGGAGAAGACCCGGGACATGTACCGGTAACAGTGGGGGACCCCCTTCAGGTCGACCTCTGGAACGGATGTCTTAATTTCCGTGCTAGAGGGAGGTTCCGCCGAGTGGAGACAGGAGGTGTGGCATTGGGTGCTCCAGCTGGTGACGCTGGATGTGATCCAGTTGAGCAGGGGGTTGTGTTTGTGCAGCCAGGGCTGACCAAGGACCAGAAGGGAGTGGGGAGTGCTGATGATGTGGAGTTGAATGATCTCACGGTGGTTACCGGACAGACGCAGTTGGATGGGAATGGTGCGGTGGGTGATGTGGGCCAGGCGGTGGCCGTCCAAGGCATAGGCGTTGATGGGTGTCTCCAGTTCTTCCGTGGGAATCCCGGACTCGTACACGAACTGGGAGTCCACAAAGTTGGAGTCGGCTCCTGAGTCGACGAGGGCCTGAACAGCTACGGTGGCGGAGGCCGTAGTGCCCCATTTGAGGACCGCAGAGAGCTGGAAGCGGTTGAGAGCTAGGCCCGGTGTTTGGGTCTGGCTCGCCAGTAGGCCTAGGGTTGCTGACGAGCCTTCTCTTTTGGGCGCACCGGACAGGAGTTAAGGAGGTGATCCGTGCGGCCGCAATAGAAGCAAGCTCCGGTGGCCCGGCGTTGGCGGCGGCGGGCGGCAGGGTCGGACGTAGTGCCGCCCAGCTGCATGGGTTCCCCGGTTTCCGGAGGTTCGAAAGCCATGGGAGCCTGATGGCGAAGAGCAGGGTGCGCGGTTGTGGTTCCCAGAGGCGGTTGAGTAGGGACGTAAGCCCTCCTCTCGCGGGTGCGGGCGCGCAGACGGTTGTTAACCGTGATGGCCAAGGAGATGAGGTCATTCAGCGTGGGTGTGTCATCGCGGGTGGCCATCTCGTCCTTCATCTCCTCGGAAAGGGTGAAGCGGAAGACGCCCTGTAGGGAGGCGTCGTTCCAGCCCGACTGCGCCGCGAGGATCCGGAACTTAATGGCGAACTCCGCCACACTGCGTTCGCCTTGTTTTAGCGCCATAAGCTGCTGGTTCACGTCTCTCCCGCACACGGGATGATCAAAGGTGCGCCGCATCTCCCTGGCGAAGTCCAGGTACTGGGTGCAGAGGATGGGTTGCTTCTCCCACAACGCGGCGGCCCAGTCCCGCGCCTCTCCTCCCAGGCAGGTGATAACATACGCCACACGGGTGGCGTCAGCAGAGTAGGAGGATGGCTGCATCCGGAACGCCAGCTCACACTGCAGTAGGAAGGGCTGGCATTTCCCCAGCTCACCTGAGTACCGTTCTGGAGGGTTGGCGCGAGGTTCCCGAGGAGGTAGTAATGGAGCTGGTGCCGGTGGTTGAGGAGGATTCTCCGCTTCAGGACGGAGTCCTGAAGTCTGGGCAGCCATCTGGGTTAGCATGGTGCCCCATTGGGTGGTCCGTTCCACCATGCCCCGGAACAATTCCATGGCTTCGTCCAGGCGGCTGCTTTGCTGGGCGATCTGGGTAGCCTGGCAGGTGAGGGCGTGGCGAATCTGTTCCGCGTCGGCTGGGTCCATTTCTGGTCAAAGTATTCTGTGACGTCCAGCAGGTAAGGACCCAAATGCACAACGAGACAGTCGTTCTTTTGAAAAGAAGGGTTTTTATTCGTAATTCCGGGTCGGATCCACACCGGGGAAACAGGCTTAAACAATAAATAATAGGCTGTGGAACCCGTAGAGAGCTGGCGATCGAGATCCAGCGAAGTGGCCAGGAGTGGTTGTAGCCTGGGTCGTGGAGCAGAGTCAGGCGGAGGTAGAGCTGGGATCCACACTGGGAAGCAGGTGTGGCAATTCCAGACCGGGGTAGTCAACTTGGCAGCAAGCTAGCATATGGGGAGACAAGTACAACGCGACAAGGACCGTGTACTCTGACAAACCGTAATACTTTGACAAGGAATCACAGGAACAGCACGGTTATATAACTAGTGTCATTAGAGCTGATAAGCTGCAGCTTGCGGGAAATGCGTGCGAGATCAGCGAATTGATTGAACAATTAGGAAATGCATGAGGAATGCGGTGAAGGCAATTAAGTGTGAGTTGTGTCATTAAGATGTGGTGCAAGTAATAATGTGCAATGTAGACACAATCAGGCAATGAACGCAGACATGATACAATCAGGTTCGGGGAAAACAGAGGAAAACATCAAGGAAGGAACGGGGAGCGGAGCGGATCGTAACAAAATCATGTTTTTTTAATCTTATAGTTAGACTTTTATATGATTTATTTTACTGTACTGTAATTATATATTTTATACTTGGCAGGTTTGACTATAAACAGGAGAAGGTGTTTCTTCAGTATTTGAAAGAAAATGGCGCATATTCAGGGTTGCTGTGTACAATTGTATGATGAATGCTTACACATTCTATAAAACAGGGAAATGCGTACTTTATTTACATGATTATTTTTAATTTAATGCTAAATATATGCATGTTTATTGCAATCCATTATTAACCTTCCTAATATTTTCGCATTTTACTGCCATTTGTGATGTTACGGTATATATGATCCAATGAAATACCCCAACCGTAAGGATGTTACACTTTTTTTGCATGTAAATTGTCATATGTGCAGCCTTTTTGTGCTGAACACAACCAGAGTACTATTTTAGCTGGGCATTGCAGGAGCCTGTATCGCCGCCTTTAGATAAGCAGGTACAGAGAGGGCAATTCTATTTTTTGTTGCAAGGTGTAACTATTTGCAAAAATGATTTGCTTTAACAATTACTGAGAGCATAGGTGTCTCATTTTATGTATGATTATCTCTACTGTTAACTGGCTTTGAAAGATGTATTCCTCATATACTGTACTAGCCTATATAATATTACTGTTTATCACTTTATCACTGTTTATATTGATATTACTGTCTAGGTCACTGGGGAGTTTCATGACAGCATATTATTGATCTTTAAAGTTGTAATTCATCTCCTAAAATACTACAGTATGCACCTATTTCATTTTAGAATATACAGTATTTTAGTTTTTTGAAGGATACTGCCTTGTTGTCTGCTTTAATTCTGTTTTTTTTTCTGCCCCGTTCAGTTAAAACCTTGTAAAACGCGGGATGGAAAAGCTACAGAATTATAAAGGATTTTTATTTATTTATTTATGAGTGTGGCATAAGCCCAGAATGTCAGCTGGGTGTCACAATCACTGTCTCGGCTTCATTAGCTCAAAATGGCCCTATCAATGGTGGCTTAACTGCCTGGAGCAATGTTCATTTTGATTGGCTCTCAAAGTTTCTTGCAAGGTTAGCCTTAATTAAAACAAACTTCCCAGCTCTGTTAATTATGATAAGGAGGCTTATGCCAAAATGACCCTTGCTGCCACTCTTTATTTCAAATAGCCATAATCAATAATATGTCATTTTGGTGCAATGTCAGTACAGTTGCATCTCTGACAGGCATAACAAAGATCCAGTGGGCATTAAATGGCTCTGATCGTGCCAGATGCCAAGCAGTATTACAATCATTAAAATAATCTAGGCAATAGCATTTGAATAGAAAATGCAGTGTTGGACAACAGTGAGGACTGCACATTGATGATTCAAATTGATGCTTCTTGGGGGTCAGTGGTTTTCCATTGGACGTGATGATGGAGGGGTTTAGAGTGGAAACGGACACTTTACATGCAGCACACACACATACACACACACACACACACACACACACATCGCACATTAACAAATTAAACATAATGCTGAAAATGGAGCATGCTGCAGCATTATATCCATTTCTGAGACCAAAAATAACAATACTAATAATAAAATTCAAACATGTAACCATTGTAATGCATGACCTTCAACAACAGTTGATTATCTAAATAGAGTCATTCTTGCTTGTCATGCTCCACTGTAACTAGAGCAATTAGGCATTATTTGATTTGTCTGCTCATGATTACATTGGCAATATAAATCTTTTTGAGTTGCAAATGGACATGAAAGTCGTTTTCCCCTTGAATTTAATTCCTTGTGCAATGCACCTTATCTTATTTGGGCCAAGAGTTTGCAGTGTGTTCCATCATCACAGTGACTGCACAGATGGTTGTATTCCTTCATCCAAAATGTCCATGGGTGATATTCCAAAGTCACAGTGTAAACAACACTGCCATTATCAGGGCTTTCATTGCATAAATCTTACATGGACTAAGATTCCCTATAATTGATGTAGGTAAAAACTGGACTGTGAAGCACAAATGGGAATTCTGTGTGCATTAGTATGTAATTCATAATTTATCAATGGCCAAAATGTATATTCATATGAGTATGATGTTATGTTGTATACTTTTTTGCTGTGTAAATATGTTATCTTATTTTATGTAATATATAAAGCCAAAGTAAGCTTTTATGTACACATGTTTAGTTTTACTTTAATTTCTCAATTCAGATTGATTTGTATGCAGGGCTCAGAGTTACATCTCAGAAAATCAATACTCCTTGTCCTTTTTAAACTCACATTGGCATGGTTATGTCAAATTATTTAGCCTAATTAACATACAGTAAATGGCTTTACATTGTTGTAGTTTCAAAACACTTTTCTCAATATTTGCTAAGCAGGCCATCACAGATTTATAATAAATTGACTTTATTGCCCGTATATTTCTAACAGCAGACAAGACAACCTTCATCTGTTCTTTTCCGGCAGACATGCCGCAAGAGGCACTTTTTCATCTCTTAAAACACAGTACCACTTCAAATTTATTTAAGAGCACTCAATCAGTCCACTGAAGTCATTTTGAAAAGCCAGACTGGTTAAGAATGTTGCAATTAAAAACGAATTAACGCTGATAGGACTATGGTATAGACTATGACAGTTTTGTGTAATGTTTCTGATGGCTGCACTAAGCTCCAAATTCTTGACTTTTTTATTCCAAGGTGTCTCGAGAGAAATTAGAAGTCTTTCCTGAAGTGGGATGTGTTAATACTTATTTCTACAAGCTTTGCAGAGGAACACATCATCCACTTGAACATACTGAATCAATAATTGTGGAAGTTCAAAATACCAACAAAAGAGTAAAAGTTGGCATCCTGTTTGAATTTGAACAACATGATAATATGACAGCTAACAATATGATAAAACTAGCCAGACAGGGAAACTAAATTATGTTAGTAAGAAATAAAAGTGATACATTTATTTTCATATGTTAAAATTCTATTCATTATTTTTAATATCAGTAGGCTTATATGTATAGCTTGCAATCAGATAAGTTTGTACAGAGCTAAAGGTAAAGGAGCCAGACATAGTTTTCCATTCTGGCATCATACACGCTCTAGTTAATTGCGCCGTAACTTAGAAAATAATAACCAATAATCTTGCCCCATACAAACTGAAATTCTTTACGTGAAAGAAGTAACTATGCAAGGTCTAGGTTACATTTCTCTGTCCAAACTGCAATAACTGAGTATATGACAATGAAACTCCCATTGGTAGAATCAAACAGCCATAGCCACAAGGTGCCATGTGCTGTGTCTATAAAATGGAATAAGAAATTATAATCTAATAAAATGAGTTGCTTGCCTGTGATGTGGTCAATTTCTTCTGTGTTCTTGTATGTATTTTGGCATATCAGATTTATTGTACTGCCTCTTTCCAGACTTTTAAACTATTTGCATTATAATATTATGCACAAGGACATTATAGTCATGGCTAAACTATTTTAAAAAACTGAAATTATCATATGGCTTGTTTCAGCAGGCCAGATGTGGCCAATCAGGTCTTTCAACCAAATAATCTAACTTATTTGCATATAGAGGACACATTTTATAAGGTCAGCACAGAAATAATGAGTATATTTGAAGCATCTGAAAGACGTTTTTTAAAAATCAAACAGGAAATGTAATTACATTGCATTTACCACAAAATCTTTGATTTTAAGTACATATTTGAATTTTTTATTTGATGACCAAGTTACTTTCTGGCAAAAAAACCTTGTCTGAAGTATGGTAAGCATTCATGATATCACATACATCTGAATTTCACAAAGAATTAAATAGCACTTGTTATTCATTCTGCAACTGAAAATATTCAGTCCAATTCTTCACATATTTTCAAAAATTCTGGGTATGCATACAAACACTACTGCATTTATTATGTATTACATTATCCACAGTCCACAATAGTGAGGTTTCAGAACCAGTGAGTTTGAGAAGCTGTTGTCAAGATCACTCCTCAATATATTGTTTTATTTCCTTTTTTATTTACTTTGTTCCCAATAGACTGTAGTAAATCTCCAAGCTACTCCACAAGACAGTCAGAAAAATCCTGGTGCAAGACAAATAAGTCATGAACAGACAAAGTCTGGAGCTATCTCTAGGGCCCTGTATGCCTTTGGGGAAGGCCCTTTAAAACCTTTAAAACCAGAGATACATTGGGTAACATTTGAGGAGAATTTCAGCTTCTGCATCAAGTATTTTGCAGGAATGATACAAGCAGGTCACCGCTGTCACAATTTATCATCCACAAATAAAGCGAAGCAACTTTTAACTATTCTAAAAATTGACAGGGCTTATTATACATAGGGGGTTCATTTACAAAGAGAGGTATTAAAACCCACAAATTGCAATCTTGTTCTATGGCAGGGGTAGGCAACCCTGGTCCTGGAGAGCCGCAGGGTCTGCTGGTTTTTGTTGTTACTCGCCGCTTAATTGATCAATTAAAGCAGTTGATTACACAGTTAACTCACCTCACCTGTTTTTTTTTGGTCTAAGTAGTTGCTGTATTTAAGGTGAATACAAAAACCAGCAGACCCTGCGGCTCTCCAGGACCAGGGTTGCCTACCCCTGTTCTAGGGTAATTTGTGTGTTGACTCACATTATTTACATGCAGTACATTAAACTGCTGCAAACAAACATTCCAATTATTGCTGGTCACTACTGTTATGAGCTACAAACCTACAGGTGCTTACAGCCTGCCACCTAGCTATGCCCTAAAAGCTACACCTATAATCAAAGCTACAATCTACGGCTTAAGATTTGTACACAAAGCTACGGGGTATTTCACAAAGCTGCCTAGAGAATCTGGGCTTACTAAAACAAACCTGACTTGAATTTGTCGGGTTGCATAGCCTGGATCATTTGCGTTTCACAAATCTAAATTGCGGCTCAACAGTTGAAGCTAATTGAAGTCTGATGAAAGCCAGGTTTGGGGAATTAAGTTGCCTACTCATTCATGGACTATTTAAACAGCCCTAGTAAGGAAAGGTCTATTTAAACAGCCCTAGTAAGGGAAGGTCTATTTAAACAGCCCTAGTACAGGAAGGGCTATTTAAACAGCCCTAGTAAGGAAAGGTCTATTTAAACAGCCCTAGTACAGGAAGGGCTATTTAAACAGCCCTAGTAAGGAAAGGTCTATTTAAACAGCCCTAGTACAGGAAGGGCTATTTAAACAGCCCTAGTAAGGGAAGGTCTATTTAAACAGCCCTAGTAAGGAAAGGTCTATTTAAACAGCCCTAGTACAGGAAGGGCTATTTAAACAGCCCTAGTAAGGAAAGGTCTATTTAAACAGCCCTAGTAAGGGAAGGTCTATTTAAACAGCCCTAGTAAGGGAAGGTCTATTTAAACAGCCCTAGTAAGGAAAGGTCTATTTAAACAGCCCTAGTAAGGGAAGGTCTATTTAAACAGCCCTAGTACAGGAAGGGCTATTTAAACAGCCCTAGTAAGGAAAGGTCTATTTAAACAGCCCTAGTACAGGAAGGGCTATTTAAACAGCCCTAGTAAGGAAAGGTCTATTTAAACAGCCCTAGTACAGGAAGGGCTATTTAAACAGCCCTAGTAAGGGAAGGTCTATTTAAACAGCCCTAGTAAGGAAAGGTCTATTTAAACAGCCCTAGTACAGGAAGGGCTATTTAAACAGCCCTAGTAAGGAAAGGTCTATTTAAACAGCCCTAGTAAGGAAAGGTCTATTTAAACAGCCCTAGTAAGGGAAGGTCTATTTAAACAGCCCTAGTAAGGGAAGGTCTATTTAAACAGCCCTAGTAAGGGAAGGTCTATTTAAACAGCCCTAGTAAGGGAAGGTCTATTTAAACAGCCCTAGTAAGTGAAGGACTTTTTAAAAATCCCACCAGAATAAATTGGCAAAAGAATTGACAGTGCGTGTATGGTAGAAACCCATTTGGCTACCTGTACATAGATGCTGTGGAATTATTTTCATAGTAGATTAATAATATCACCCACAAGAGGTCCTGGGGCGTGAACTTATCCAGACATGAGTGCAGTCCACAGCACCAATATCATTTGCGAACCCTAATATGAAAAACATATGTAAAATAAGTTTACTTCTACTTCTCTGACATGAAAATGCTATAAAATAACCTATTAAATAAGGTACCTACGATTCTGTAAAAACCTTTCTTGGTGTGCAGTACCCCTTGGTGGCCAGGGAATGTTATAAATACATTGAGGAGTTATTTCAGGGCTAGGCACACTTTATGCACAGTGTGGCACACAGTGGCTTTGTTGATCCTCCCGGTATCCCCAATGGCGTACAAAAAGGTGCCACAATGCGTTTCGTTTGCAACATCGGCCTCGTTTGCAAATGTAGATTATTCCCTCCTGGAAAATCTATAGCATTCATAGAAATACTCATCTGGTTACCTGAGTAGATCCACTCTATCTCGGAAAAACGTCTCTGCTCGAAACACTCTCCTTACCATTTGTGCCCCTTGATCTACAAGGTTGTCAATAAACGAACATACCATGATTGAAACAGAACCAGTAAAAACACATCCGTTTTATACACTACATAATTGAGTCCAATATTTCCAGTAATGACCTTATTCTCAACTCTCAAATATATCTGTTCTCAACTCATAGGTACCTGGAACCCTATGCCTATTTACGCCTCTAAAATATTACAGAATGGCTTTTATGAGATGTCCTACAAATAAAAACCAGTCAAAAAATATCATGTCGTTGATAACGTTAGCTTAGCTCAACTGATGGCAAAGTTTGGCTAACAATTTATATTACAGGCATTTAGCAAACGCTAATATTTATTTATTTAACACATTGATTTTGCAATTAAATCGCTATTTTATATTATGATGTGTATAATCGTCCGTGTACTTGGGTCCATAGCTAACAATGTACTTCCTCTCTGATCCACATCCAAAAGTGCTCAGCTGCGCTCTGAGCGGCTCACAGTGAGCGAAACAGCAACCCGTTAAGTGTGTTCTTCGCTCTGAGCGAAGCTGAGCCACTCAGTTACTTAACGCGCCCATTGTGTAACTATTCAAAAAGGTCAGAATGGTGAATGAGTGGTACACAGAAACAGGAAGTCCCTGTATTTGTCATAATGGTTAATTACATGTTTCATGTAAATACACTGAATGAAGATGTTCCTTAAAGGAAGTGATGATTGGCATTATTTTAATGTGTATAATTGAAATAGATAAAATATGCAAGGCTATTAGGACCCATCCTCGAAGCTGAGCCGCTCAGTTACTTAACGCGTCCATTGTGTAACTATTCAAAAAGGCCAGAATGGTGAATGAGTGGTACACAGAAACAGGGAGTCCCTGTATTTGTCATAATGGTTAATTACATGTTTCATGTAAATACACTGAATTAAGATGTTCCTTAAAGGAAGTGATGATTGGCATTATTTTATAATAATTGAAATAGATAAAATATGCAAGGCTATTAGGACCCATCCTCGGTTTCTTGTCTATTCATTGGATAATTGCATACTGCACTCCAGTAGCTCTGCTAATGTCCTATTATAATGCATAATTGTATTCTTGTATTTGTACTGTTGAAGCACTGCTGTTTTGTGCATGCATAAATAATATTACGTATAATAATTCACACTTATGTTTGAACAGTTTGCAAAAAAATTGCCACTTGAATTAATAGGTACATTTTTTATTCTTGTAAACAGTTTTACATAAAATTTATGTAGTTTAGCTGCAGAAATTAAGTGTGTGAATGGAACCGATTTTGAACAAGTGCATGTGCACAAAGGAATTTTAATGAATTGACCCCTGCTCTAGTTAAGTGCAGTGTCACGCTGAGGCCAAGCCTTTGCTGTTATAAGGAGTCAACTATAGTACAGCACTTATCCATTTTGCCATCATACTTGGAAATGCATAATATTGTACATAGTAATTACAGTATTTAGGCCATTTTGAAATTATTTAGAAAGAGATAAACATTGTATTACCACTTTGAATTTCAGATCACATTGATGAACCCCAGTTTTGAGAAAGCTTTTTTTTTTTGATAACATGAAACTGATGACATTTAAACCAATTATATATAGTTTGGCAGTTCTGTGGATCCATTGACAAAATAATTGTACAGATGCCATCAGACTTCACTAAGAAGTAATATTTTTGCCCAAAAACATGCTGTGGATATACAATTCAATTTCACAATCAAGACACTGTAATGTAGCACAATTAGCTTATCAGATAAGTGCCTACATCTCAGCTGTTCTCCCCAAATGAATATTTTTTTATTCTTCTTCCCACTGGGGGGGTGGGGGGCAGTGGGGGGGCTTGGGGGTTACCTAAATTGCTCGCTTTTTTCCACTGTAAAGTGTCTTTGTGACAGTGTCTCTGTTAAAAGTGCTATAGAAATTACATTTTATTGAATTAGATAAAATCATTTGAAAGGTTCGTGTCATTAGTGCCTGGAGAGCTGATATTTAGCACATTTTTTGCCATTAGACATCTTCAAAAATGCTTTCAGTTTTTGCTCTTTTTTGACATCCTCTTCTTAATTTGTCTCCTTCCTATGTACTGTACAGGGCCGTCTTTAGCTTTTTTGGGGCCATATACAAAATCTTGCTTGGGGATTTATGGAATCTTGCTTATGGATTTAAAAGACTTATTCTGGAAACATAAATCTAGTATGCAGATGTGGTCAGGTTGGGTTCGCTCAGTAATACCATGACTGATCTAACGTTAGACTGCCAGCTAATTAGTCAGTTTAGCTATGATAATTAATCTTCAAACCAAAGAGATTAACGTGGATAATAATTTTGGAGATAAAAGTTATCTGTTAAAGTTAGTTCAACTTCAATCTTAGCCCTTTCTTGCCTGTGAGAATATGAGCCACAACATTTCATTTGTTGACATGCGTTGCAAAAATGGTGTGGTGTGATCATATTACATGACATATCTAAACTTACAGGATACTGACTGGGGCTTTCAAGTGATATAAAAACAATAGGATTACTTGAAAGCAACACCATCACTTATGAAAAAACTTTCACTAACTAAATTTAAAAAATGTTCTAAATGGCAGTTTTTTATGAGAAACCTACAATTCATACCACCCATTTTATGTTCAATAAAAAGGTAAACCTACAGTGTATGGTTTCTTCACCATTTTGTATATATAGAAATCTGAATATATTTATCATATACTGCTCAAAAGTTATAACCACTGCAGTAATGGGTGAGAAAAGGCTTACAAAATGCTTTAGAATGTTAGGTTAATTGAAAATATAACATACTTATGCAAAAATACTTGTGGTGTGATTATATTATATCACACCCCTAAACATAATATACCACTTTAAACCAGATAACTGGGGCTTTCAGTTTATATACAAAAATATGTTTACTTTATCATCAATTATTTAAAAAAAATCACTAAATAAATAAAAACATATAAGGCTCGTTTGATACCTCAGACCACTAAATCACTAAGACCAAATCACAAACAATCCGAAAATGGCTGCTGCCCGCAATCCGCCTTGTAATCGCATCAACATTTTAGAACCATTTAATGATACTTAGCTTTTAAAAAGGTATCGCCTTAATCGCGAGGGTATTATGATAATAGTAGAGCTAGTCAGGGATGTAGTCACTTCACCAACAAACAGAAGCAACCCAGTAACACCGGAGATCAAGGTTCTGACAACTCTACGTTACTTGGCCACAGGGAAAATGCAGCTATGCAGCGCAGACGAACTTAGTATATCTCAGTCATCTGTCAGTAGAATATTACATCAAACAATAAATGCCCTATCCAGACCCCACATTGTCCGACAATTCATACGTTTTTTTTCTTGATGTTCACTAACTACAAGGAAACAAAGCCCACTTCATGGCCATAGCTAGACTACCCGGTGTAGTTGGTGCTATAGATGGGACACATGTCCGAATTATTGCACCATCACAAGATGAACACGCATTTGTCAACAGGAAAAAAATCATAGCATCAACACACAGGTGGTTTTTGATGCCAACTACAATATTCTTGACATTTTTGCCAAGTGGCTCGGTGCAACACATGACTCCTGGATCCAACAGGAGAGTGGCCTGAGGCTGCTGTTTGAGAGGCATCATGTCCCAGCTGGATGTCACTTGGTGGGGGACAGTGGCTAGCCCTGCAGGACGTGGCTGCTCACGCCTTACATCCACCCACAACCGGGACCTCTGCTCACAAAATGTTTGCTTTCCTTTTTAAATTATATTGGTCACACAAACACCTTAATTGTGAATAAACGCATATAGGATAAAAAATATTTATTTGAATATGGCAACATGATACCTTTTTCTACAGTATTTATATGATGAAATCACTGACAGAGACCCATCCCCTATCAGCCAATCACTGTGGTAAGCTTGTTCATGAAACGTGACATCATCCATAGCAACGAGGTCAAACCTGCCCTTTCTCTTCGCTTAAGATTTCTCCCCATTCTTTAGTAAAAGTTGGTCTCAGCAGCTTTGTGAATAGGTTTTAAAATTAAACCTTTACTGCTATTTAGGAGACCTCTTAGTGGTAAGATAAATGTTTTGTGAATACGGGCCCGGATCTACACATACATGTTGCAAGCGCTAGCTCGTAATCAACTTGTTGTTTTTGTTTCTTTGAATTCTTATGACAAATGTTAAAGCAAATGCTAGCTAACGTCAGTTGGAGAATACCTTGTGGCTAGTTTATTCACGTTTTCATCCTGGGGGGTATTAAAGCAGGATTATTATGGAGCTATCTGGATACCTGCACTGAGCAGTCCTCTGGATATTCATAACTCAGTAATCCTGCTTTGTAGAATACCCCCCTGATGCCGTTAGCTTTTTAGCAAGCTACCTAAATCATTGAAATAGTTAAACATAGCCAGCTTATTTTTAGCTATATTGCTAATATTAAATGAGCTGGCTAATAATGTAAGTCTTCCTGCTACTGTGTACTGGCACTAATTCTTATGGTGCAACCACATACCAGAAATACAGTAGCTTATTATGGTCAATGTGCTGTGTAGTGGCATATTGATCTACAGATAAGTATCATAAAGTTCAATAAAATGTGTTAACAGATAGTAGCATGGTTTGCAGATTAGTTGTCCAGGTCCTGCCTCTCCTGCCTCACGCCCAATGCATGCTGGGATAGGCTCTCACCTAGCTTGATACAGAGTACATTCTATTTAAAGTATTATTAATTGTGATGTCTTTCAAACAGCAAATTATTGCTAGTATGAACAATGATATAAATTGTTTACCTGAATTTCAGAAAGACAATTCCAGAGTGTATGTGTGTGAGAGTGTTTGAGTGAGTGAATGAGTGTGTGTGATAGAGAGGATAAAATCTCAGTGCCCTGACTCAAAATAAAGTTAGTACATTCAACCATGTGAAAATCTGAAATAAGACATTTGGTCTCCGACACCTGAGTCTCCTACACCGAAACCCTTCAAGTTATCCATCCATATCTACTGCATATCTGGCAGTGGTGGTTTGAGGAGATGTATGGAGAGGAGGATTGTAGAGCTCAAGCGTGCAAAGCGTGCTAATCTCCAATTCTGCACAGTGAGAGTCCATCACTGACTGGAGGGCAGTTACATTTGGAATTTTCGCAAAGAGAAGACAAATGGAATTTTTCACTGCTTCTTGTAAGGAACTTTGCTGCTCAGAGGACACCTCCTATAAGTTATGAAGCTCCAAATAAGTTCATTTCGTCTAACTAGAACTATTTAATTTATTGTTCATATAAAAAGACGCATTTATTTTTTGGTATACCTGAGGAAGACTGCAGGAAGTCAGCAGTCGAAACTGTCAGGTATAACAAAAAATAAATGCGTCTTTTTATATGAACAATAAATTAAATAGTTATGAAGCTGATCCACCAAAAAGAAGGAGCTTTTCCTTTTATGATATGACTTCTGACCCCTTACCAAGGCCTTCCCACGACACGTCTGGCACTGGCCTTTAGTCTAATGATTAAAACATCTCTCCAGCCTGGAAAGAGCACACTGTTATTACCCTGGCCAGAACTGCCGTCCTACAGGTTCTCCTCCCGAGGTGCCTGGGTAATTCAGGCCCTTTTTATTCTGGTGAAGGGTTGCAGCACTTTCTTTCAGCGGTCATTTGTCTTTGAAAAGGAAGTTTAAAAAAAATCTGTTCCACAAGATTGTGCCTGCTATAAATGTGTTTTCCTGGGCCAGCTTCAGGATAAACGTAGCTTTCAGCATAGTACCGTAGAGCTCAAGAAGGCTCTCTGTCCATACCACTAGAGGTTCCATCTTAAAAGCTGTCGCAGTTCAGTTCATTTGCCTCACTAAAATAGAGTATGTCTCCAACAGAGCAGTGGGGAAAATGAGAAGTCTTTCACAATGTGAAAGAAGCTGATATGACATCAGGTGTCATATAATTCTCCTAGCACAAACCTCAATGGGAACATTTTTTAAAGATTTTAATAAAATAATTAAATTGTAGTTCATCAGTAGCATTACATTTTGTCAGGTTATTATAAAAAAGTAAAAGATTCAACGATAGTTTGACTTCAAAATGATGGTATAAACACTCAAATCCACCCCGATAGTCTGTTGTGGTATTTTTATTTTTATTTTTATTTTAGCTAAATAGTAAATTAGATATTATGTTCAAAATTCCAAACAGACCCTTTAACTCAATTACAATCAATTAAATCAATGCAAAATAGATGCATTTTGCTGTTTTCCACTGCGGTCGTATTCTGAAATTCACAGTGGGTGGACTCATTCTGCAAGTGGGAGGCCTCCCAACCATGATCGAATGGGCGTGTTCTGCTATCGTTTTTCATTAAACCACATGATGTTTATTTTGATCCTTTATGAGCTGCTATCACTTTCTGCATGAGAAAGAAGAGGAAAGGAAACTTATGAGCAAAACAATTTATGATATATTAAAGTATATTTTACTAAATGGTTGTGTGCTGTTTGTGCGTGACCATCAAAATGATAGTCTGCTGTCTGGTTGCATTGTCATACGCATTTTCTGCCATTTCAATTTGGCTACTGGGAAGTAGTAAGTCACAACTGTTCAGGCTTTGAAGAAGAACAATAATGTGTATGGCAGTCAGTTTAAAATGTTTTTGTTTAAAAAAAAATAATGTCACATCAGTGTTTTGGTGTTTTCTGAGAATTTGAAAGGTGGTACATACAATGTTGAATTGCAATCTTTAAAGAAGCGTGTGCCACTATGGATCAGTTGCCTGTCCTGAAATGCTGTCCTATGGGTGTTGTTGATTTTCTTCTAGAGCCACTGTATTCTAAGACGTTTGAAGCCCAAATTCTAGGCAGCAAGGACATTATCACTTGACAACAACTGTTAAAGTGGTTCTCCCATTTACAGGCAATCTCCACTCTGTGGAAAAATCCTCACAAATTATCACCTAGTCTCATAAACTGGTAACCCATCTATCCCAGATGATTTTTCAATCAACATTTGTTTTACAGCCTTTTTGAGGGCCCATAGGGGCAAGCTGGTTTAGAAGCTAAGTTGTCAAGTTTTTGTGTGGTCATTTATCCACCAGTGGATTCTGAGTTTTATAGCTGGCTATAAATGTCCAAACACCACTCCTGTACACCACTCCTGCCTTTGACTTATTACAAAAGTTTTTTCTTAGTGATGCACATGGAAGTTCTTACTTCTCCATTTTGTTTGGGGAAGAATTGTTCAGGACCTGTTATAGTTTGTTGAATTATGTAACCTTCTCACTATCTCTCTTCTCTGTAAATTAATTGAGAAACCCAAGACAGCTCACTGTACTTTTATACGCTCAATACCTCTGATTAAAAGCCCCTGTACTGTTGCTGTGAGTGTTTCAATGGCAAAATTGGTTAACTAGGGCTTTTTTTCCCAGATTGCAGCCCTGAGTCTCCTGCACAGCCCATTGCTGTTTATAGAGCCTGTAAGTACTGCACATGCCATGCCAGCCTGTTCCATACCCCTCTCATCATCCTGTTCAACGGGAACGTCCACTTAGGCAATGTGGTTACTCCAGTGGCGGGCCGTGCATTTCACACCTAGGCCTTCAGTGATGTCCTACACAGTCCTACCTGAATTATTCCACCTCTTAATACCATCATTATGACGCCATGGCTCTAGAAACTATACATTTAGACAGAAACGCAGTATAACCGGGCGTTGCATCACCTTAACATAGTCAAGTACAACAGAGTTATTCATATTTCCGAAGCATTTATAATCAATAAATCCGCATTTACAATTAAGAGTGTTAAACTACCAGCTTTAAGATCGCTTGGATACTGTCAAAACTTTAAAATAAAAGGCGCTTTTAAGGGATTAGTCTTCTACAAAGTTTTATTAAGTCCACCAAAAGTATGTTAGCTTTAACAAGTTTGTTCGCTAAACAGCGCATTGTCGCACCCAAAGCGGTTTCATTTAAGAAACGTGACGATAAAGACACATAAACTATTCACTGAAAATAAAAGAAAACAAACAAATAATTAGCATTTGCTCATGAGGATATATTTGCGACAGTGGTGAAAGTGTATTCCTAGCCTTGAATGTCCACTTTGACTCGCTAGCGTCGGCTCGCTAGCGTCGGGGTTGGTCGTTCTCTTCTGACGATGTCTAGCTTTTCTTGAAAGGTTCGTCTTGAAAATGACGTTGTAATTATATCTGCGACCAAATCGATCTCTTCTCCTCCTTCAGCCATTGTGGGTTGAAAAAAAACAACTTGTAGAAATCTACACAAATGAGCTCATTCAAGTTCAGTTTGCTATCTCTGCAGAGCTCTGCCTCTTAGTAGTGCGAAGTGCGTATCCAATCAAAAGACGTGCACGTGCTGACGTTATCGTACGCCTGCTAGCTGGCCCCGGTCTCGCCAACTCGAAATCTGATTGGTTAACGCCACAGTTAACGTTCCGTTCACTTTAAGCTACAGGGGCCCGCAATGTTTATTCTGAAGGCCTAAGGGCAGATTTCTTGGACCCTGGCAACACATTATGGCTGAAATATGATTGGATAAAAGCTCTAACATAAAGGCCAGCCCTCCAAATCTCGATCTGAGGCTGGAAGCAGCGCAACCAAGAGGAAAGCTATGAAATGAAGAGAATAGACTATGGGGAATAATTTAATACATATTTGTGGAAAAAATATATCAAAATTAAATTTATATTCTGATGATGTTTAGGCCAGCAGAGAAGGCCTTGCTGGCCCTGACGGCCCGCCACTGGGTTACTCACAAATGTGACCTGCTCTACGAAAAGGAGTCTGATGTGGGGTGATTTTATTTCTGAGAAATTTTTAATTTTTTTCCCCACATCACAGACTTATTTTTGTAGAGCGGGTCACAAATGTGCTCTCTTCACATTTCAGAGACCAATGGCATAGTTACAGGACCAGCCTAACCTACCCTCCCTCATTACCTGGCCCTTGAGCCGCATCGCTTTCAATCTTTTTTCACAAGCAAGTGTGCCTGTAGTATACTCACTACAAGCAACATGTTCTGCCTATGCATTTCTGGCATTTTCACACTGTTAGTTGACACTGTTAGTTCACACTTTATCTTTTTAATGAGAGTTAACTCATGCATTTTGGATGACATGGTATATATCATTTTTGGTAACACTTTACATTAAGTTTCACCTATACCTGTGTAGTTAAATTGTAACCAATGTGGTAACAAGAGGTTATTACTGAGTAACTCCAATGTAGGTAACATGGAACAGCAGTTAGTGGTATTCTTAATTACACATGTGAAACAAGGCCAGCCCTGTTAAATCTCTCCTGCAGAATTAAATTATTCCATAGCATCAAGACACATGGTGAAATTAACAGGCAAGGTGTATTTGTTGTGTATCATAAATATATGGTCTATGAGTTTAAATAAAATATTTTAAAATATTTACATGTGTAATTATGAATACCACTAACTGTTGAATGTCTCATGTCTCCCTCCTGTTTACCATAGCTAAGCAAGAGTTGTACCGTAACAATAGATAAGATAGATCATGCTGACCGAACAGGCGGGAAAATAAGAAAAAATAAGACACTTTTTTTTTTCAAGAACAAATGGTTGTTCTGTATAACATTTTGTGTCTGTGTCCATCTGACCTGAGAATTCTCATTCTCATTCTTGTTTTAATTTCAGTTTAAAATAGTGTGGAATAAACTCTGGAGAAAAATATTCTCATTCAATATAAAGAAAGTCGATTTCACTGAGATCACCAAACACTGTCACACTCATAGAACACACTCATCTTCACAGCATCACTGAGCAGCGGCATCAACTGAGGTGGGGGTGGGGAGAAATTAGATTAGAATGAAATTACAATTAGCTTTATAATGGCTTGACAAAACAGAAGATTAAAATAGAAAGCTACTGCCTGAATTCAGGAAGTTAATGCAATTTCTATGAAAATAATGTATCTAATTTTTTGTTACAAACCAAATGAACTCCACATGTTCATGTTCTGGATTTGTTTGTACCAGTTTTCTTTATCCAGACCATTTTGAGCTAAAATAAAACCAGTCCAATTTTTTTGCTATGTCACATATGCTCTATTTATATGAACAAATGGAAGCCTTTATTAATTGATTACTTTATTAATTGATTAATTAATTAACATATAAACGTATAACTTCACAAATTAAAACTTTTTTAAATCCCATGTATTTGCATTCACGGTGGCTGGGATTATTAATGATAAATGTCAGATGGTATGGGCATTTTTCCTCCACTAAACCCTGGCGTTGTAATGGAATCCCTTCCAAACTGTGATTGTAAAATATGCAATCCACATTCTGGGCTGTCCTTCTACTTACAATTGACTAATCACTGCCTGATTAACACTAAAGGCCAATCTACAAACACCAGTCTCTTAATAAATCAACGGCAATATTTATGCTGAATGTCTTTATTTGCATGTACCCTTTTGTCAGTCTGTCTTACAATAGAGTGGGGGGGGGTTGAACTGATCAATAGAATAGCATGTTCCAAAGAGTACGGCTGCACTTTGACCTCAGCTTGTAAGATGATTTGTGTTCTAAAAAGCAAAAAAGGGGTTCTATTCTATTTGCAAATTCTGTATTATTGTTTAAACCTGGGAAAAGAAAAAATATTTTTATTTGGAACAGCTGTAATATCCGTAGTATCACAAAGTGCAAAAAAATAACAAATTTGATTCATATACCGTGATATTACTGCTTCAATCAGCGTAGAAATAAATACAAACTTAGAGCTATGTGACTTCAAGCTGCTTGCACATTGTTCCTTCTAAAAGCCAAACACTTCATGTTGTCTAAATTAGTCATGCGAGATTACAAAATGTCTGCACACTGTCAAAGCTCAAAAATAAGCATTTTTCTTACACCTTTTAAGCCATTAGACTGTAGATAAAATGACAAGCCTTGATGTCATATTCCCATCATTGGGCATTTTTCTGTTATTATGCCAGTTGGTCTGTACCAGATTTTACTTTCCTTGGTTGAACTGATTGACCTTACACATACTGTGACCATTAGAGCTCTGAACATCATTAAAATAAAATGTTGGGCATCCAACATTTTATTTTATGTCAATGATCAATACTTTGGCTTTGGACTGTGGGAGGAAACCGGAGTACCCAGAAGAAGCCCAGTGTGCGGATTGATTGTTCACTATGTGGTAAGTTGCCTTGCTTAATTATTAACGGGTTGATTGAAAAACAAAACTAGAGCAGTGTTAACTGCAAATTCTTATTCCAAAGTCATGTTCTTAAAGCTCACTCTTTCCCAAGAAAACAATGTATTGTAAAGGTATTTCTTCACTGGAATCCTAAGAACTGCTCTCTGCTCTGTGATTGGCTACATTTGCATCTCATCATGTCCATGGGTCTCCTCTTATACAATAGCTTGAAGTGTGGCCCGAGCTACAGTGGCCTTGTCTTCCAAAGGCTTGACAATCAAACTGTTAAGCACCAGTGGGTTACTTTTTATTTGTGACAGTGCACATTGTCCCCAGAGTGACAGGCAGGTATCTGAGCTTTTAAAGCCAGACTGGGGATAAGGAAACCTTGATGAAATGCATTCAAGGTGAAATGATAGAGCTTCTTTATTTTCTATGCTTTTGTTCCCCAAGGGCTCTTTGGATTTCAGCAGGAATTTATACACATAGCTTGCTTTCTTGTTGGCTTGGGTGGTTGATTTACACTATAATTTAATCTTCCACTGCAAAGCCTTTGCTGTCAATTCTTTCAAAACACAAAGTTCTTGGACAATTGATTTATTTTTCTATTAATGTATTTATTTATTATTGGATTGCATGAGCATTTAATGTATGTTTAGCATGATCAAGCTTTATCCCACTGTCAAATTCCCAAAACTTATCTTACTGAGGACCACCATCTCTTCTAACCAATTGTTTCTCTTGGAAATATCCATTGCATTCACACAGCCAAATCTGAAATCTCGCTAATCTTCCCTGCTCACAAATGTGTTATAGTGATATAGAATTTCAGGTTTTCCATACTCTCAAATAGCAATTTCATCACACCACCTGGATTAGGTTGTGACAGGTAGAATTTTAAGAAAACTCCCCTCAGATTAAGTGACATACCTGTCCATCATAACTGACAAAACAGCACTAAAATACAATGACACGGAATCTCTTATCACATTCTAAAGCCTTCGAAGGGATATTATTTTTCATTTAAAATCGTTTTCAGTCACAATTTATCCCCTTATCTTCACGGCAACTGTATCGGCTGCCCATATATGCATACATATCTTTGACAAGAAAATCTGGACTGTCTATCATGTCAAAAGTGCATTATGGCGTATTGACAAGAATAGTTTCCAGAAGTCTTTTCCTTTTCTATCTATATTCATGCTTATTATCAGTTGACTAACAACAACAGGAGGTGATGCGTGAATTATTTATGCCTGCGTGTGACTCAGTCGCTGAATGGTCAAGCCACACACTTAATTGACTCATCCTGGTGAACTTTTCATCAGTATCAGATGTCAGTAAAAGTCCAATAATGGACCAAGGACTACATAACACATGTTCTGGTCTATATGTGGAAAACTTCTGCTGAAAAAAACTTAATTGCTGTAACCATGACATTTTGAGAAACAATCTAATATTATAACTTAAACTTACACTCCAGAGTTCCATAAGGAATATTATCCTGAGGTTTCATAATAGAGAATTTTGCTGGGAAAACTTTATGGTCGTAGACGTGTGTAACGTATAAACTATAAGTTACACAACACTACTCAACAGAGATACAGTAGATATAGATGCATAGCTTGAAGGGTTTCTTCTCCTGACTTATTTTTCCATAGAGTTCAATAGGAAAAATTGTCAGGAGAAACAACCCTTAAAGTGATCCATCCACATCTACTGCATATCTGGCAGCAGAGTGATGGTTCAAGGCTCGTTTGATACCTCAGACCCTTGATGTAAGGATCTGTGATCTGTCTGTCATGTATTTTGTTATCATTATTCATGGTTATCTGTATATATTGTTTATTTGTTATTTTCCAGCATCTTGTTTACTTTCCGGTTTTTCTTAGTTGTCTTGTGTCTGCTTGTTTACATCCGATCTGTCACTCCCAGTTTACGTCTCTGTACCTTTCCGGTGTTTTCATTGGTGTTCGGGTTCCCTCTTGCTTCGTACCTATCTCTGAGCAATTAGATTTACTAATTACCACTAACATACTAACGATAGATTAGATCTACTAACTCCACTAACAGACTAATTTGTATATACTTACTAATCATACTAACGGCAGGGGTGTGTGTATAGTTACTAATCTCACTAACATATTAGAGCGCGCATTTTCACGCTGTTCTTTCTCTGCTAATCATTCGCAGCTGCATCTGATCTTCTCTCCCTGTTCTCTTAATCTTTGCACGATTTCCTGAAACTCCAGGTCATCTGTTATCGTGTATATGTTTGCAATCCAGTCCGCGTTTTCCCTAGTTGTCTACGTGATTGTTTATCCGCCCAATGTATTCTCATTGTTTCTCGTTTGGAGTCCCTCCCTCTCACACACCTGATTCCTCTTGTGTCATTAGTTACTTGTGTATTTAATCCCTGTGTTTTCTTCAGTCCCTTGTCAGAACATTGATCTACTTATTCTGTGCCTACGCCTTTTCCAAGCCAGAGATTTGCTAGTTTTTTCCCGAGACAACCTTGTATTCCGACTATTCTTTTGCCTTGCCCTTGCTTGCCTTGTTTTGATTACCGTTTACAATCTAGCTTTTGTTTTTGACTATTCTCCTGCCTAGCCCTTTTGTACTTTAGCCTTTTGATTTCCTGGTTTACTGATTTTTGGATTGTCTCTCACTACTCTATTGCCTGTCGTTTTTGTACCTCGCTATCTCTGATTACCTGGCTTGATTAAGGAACGGATAATAAACTACCCTTTTGGATCTATCCTGTGGTCTGCGTCTGGGTCTTCCTAGCGAACGTAACAGTACGTTCTGACCAGACATGGACCCAGCGGACCCAACCCATCTGCATGCCGCTCTCCAGCGGCAAGGAGTCATGATTGGTCAGCAACAGGCATCCCTCGAGTCCGTGACCCAAGATCTCCGGTCCCTGATGAGCTACGTTACGGAGCTGGTTTCCAACAGGCACCTTTCTGCACCTACCAACATACCCCAACCACCACCAGTGCAACCTCCTCTTACCCGGGAGCCTCGCCTACCTCCACCGGAACGGTACGACGGGGAACCAGGGGAGTGCAGACCATTCTTGACCCAATGCACGCTGGTGTTTCAGCTACAGCCGAACACCTTCCCCACTGAGCAAGCCTGCGTAGCGTACATCATCACTCAGCTTATCGGGCGTGCCAAGAAGTGGGGAACCGCCACCTGGGAAGCGGGTCTACCTTGCTGTAGTCGGGCAGAGGACTTCATGGAGGAGATGAAGAGAGTGTTTGATCGTTCTAAGTACGGTCATGAGGCAGCCCGAGAGATGCTTCGATTCCGCCAAGGGAGAAATTCAGCATCTGACTATGCCATCGAGTTCCAGACGCTAGCCACATCCAGCGGCTGGAACAAGAAGTCGATGTTTGATGTCTTCCTCAACGGACTTAATGACGAGGTGGTGGATGAGATCGTGACCCGAGAACTCCCTTCCAGTCTGGACGAACTCATCGCCTTGGCCATCAGGGTGGATACGCGCCTTCGAGACCGGCAACGGCCATTCCAGAGGGGGCGTGCTCCTCAGTTCAGCCAGCACAGCAGCAAGGTCGACTCAGCTACATCCCTCTCCAGTAAGCTTCCTAACCACCACTCACCTGAACAGGAGACCATGGAGATTAACCGCTCCAGGTTATCGGCGGCGGAGAGGGCGCGTCGCATCAAGGATCGGGCTTGTCTTTACTGTGGCAAATCTGGGCATTTTGTGGAGAAATGTCCAGTAAAAGATCACGCTCACTAGTGGCCGGAGGAGCACTAGTGGGCGTCACACCAGTCGACTCCTCCAACCGCAATCGCACGTGCATTCCGGTCACTCTTCAGTGGGACACCAGCACCAAGAAGACCCGTGCCCTTATTGACTCCGGAGCTGAGGCTAATTTCCTGGACATTGGGGCCGCGACCCGTTGGGGAGTTCCTGTTACACCACTAGAGCGCCCAGTAGTAGCTCACACCCTCAGTGGGGGTCAGATCGCGGAGATTACCCAGGAGAGCCTACCCGTCAACCTACTTGTCTCCGGAAACCATCAGGAGGAGCTTCAGCTCCACATCATCGATTCTCCACACTCACCTGTGATCCTTGGCCATCCCTGGCTAAACCGTCACTGTCCGGAGATCGATTGGCGGAAACATGAGATTGTGGGCTGGAGCCCCTCATGTGCGGTAAGCTGTCTCCAGAAGGCCCACTTACCTGTTCCTGTGCCTCCTGCAGAAGAAAGCCCGGATCTGAAGGGGGTTCCAGTCAAGTATCATGACCTCAAGGAGGTATTCTGTAAAGCGCGTGCTTCGTCATTACCTCCACATCGCCCTTATGACTGCGCCATAAACCTGAGGCCTGGCACTTCCCCGCCTAGAGGCCGTCTGTTTTCCCTGTCCCGACCCGAGACGGAAGCCATGGAGAAGTACCTGTCGGAGTCATTGGCAGCTGGCATCATCCGCCCTTCTTCCTCTCCGGCTGGAGCAGGATTCTTTTTTGTGGGGAAGAAGGACGGGTCTCTCCGTCCCTGCATCGACTACCGGGGCCTGAACGACATCACCGAGAAGAACCGTTACCCACTCCCGCTCATGTCCACTGCTTTCGAGCAGCTCCAGAAGGCCGTCGTCTTCACAAAGCTGGACCTCAGAAACGCCTACCACCTGGTCCGGATTCGTGAGGGCGACGAATGGAAGACGGCCTTCAATACACCTACTGGACACTGGGAGTACCTGGTGATGCCGTTCGGGCTCACTAATGCCCCCGCTGTCTTCCAGAACCTGGTCAACGATGTTCTCCGTGACATGATCAATCAATATGTTTACGTTTACCTGGACGACATTCTTATTTACTCTCAGAGCCTGGAGGAGCACGAGAAACACGTACACAAGGTACTGGGTCGCCTCCTCGAGAATCGTCTTTTTGTCAAGGCGGAGAAATGCGAGTTCTCCACATCATCTACCACCTTCCTGGGATTCATCATTGAGGAAGGTCAAGTCAGGATGGATCCAGCTAAAATCAAGGCTGTGTTGGAGTGGCCACGCCCTGAGGACCGGAAGGAGCTTCAAAGGTTCCTAGGGTTTGCCAATTTCTACCGCCGCTTCATTCGGAACTACAGCTCGGTAGCGGCTCCTCTCACAGCACTCACTTCAGTCAGACTGAAGTTCGCCTGGAACCCCAAGGCTGAGGAGGCCTTCTCGCTTCTAAAATAACTGTTTACCACAGCTCCCATTCTACGCTATCCCGATCCGGCCGTACAGTTCATCATAGAAGTGGATGCCTCCAACGTGGGGGTAGGGGCCATCCTATCTCAACGATCCCCGGAGGATCAGAAGGTACACCCTTGTGCCTTCTTTTCTCATCGTCTCACCCCCACGGAGGAGAATTACGACGTTGGGAATCGGGAGTTGCTGGCCGTGAAAATGGCCTTAGAGGAGTGGCGCCACTGGCTGGAGGGAGCACAGATACCGTTCTTGGTCTGGACGAACCATAAGAATTTAGAATATTTACAGACCGCCAAGAGACTTAATTCCCGCCAGGCCAGATGGGCCCTCTTTTTCTCTCGCTTTGACTTCTGTCTGGCTTATCGGCCAGGGACTAAGAATACCAAGCCTGATGCCCTTTCCCGGCGTTTTGAATCCTCATCTAAGGACCCCTGTCCAGACACTATCCTGCCCCAGAGTGTATTTATTAATGCTATCAGCCTCCCCATAGAAGGTATTGTTAGGAGTGCTCAGAATGAGGAGGCCACTCCCAGTCATTGTCCTAACCATTGTATGTATGTTCCAGAAGCGGCTCGGTCCCAGGTGCTCCAGTGGGGACATTCGTCGCGACTCTCCGGCCACCCAGGTATCAATCGAACAATCACATTTATTTTACGCAAGTTTTGGTGGCCGGAGGTCCGACAAGACGTCGCCTCATTTGTCTCCGCCTGCTCAGTCTGTGCACAGAACAAGGCATCTCACCAACCTCCTCACGGTGAACTTCAACCACTTCCCATTCCTCACCGTCCCTGGTCTCATATTGCACTCGATTTTGTCACAGGTTTACCTTCCTCCAATCACTACACCACTATCCTCACCATTGTAGACCGATTTTCTAAGGCTGTTCACTTCGTTCCCCTCACCAAACTCCCTTCCGCTAAGGAGACCTCTAATCTTTTCATACAACACGTGGTGAGATTGCACGGGATTCCCACCGACATTGTTTCCGATAGAGGGCCACAGTTTATAGCACGGTTTTGGAGAGCATTCTGCAGGTTACTCGGCACTACCACCAGTCTCACATCCGGTTTCCACCCTCAATCTAACGGCCAGACTGAGCGAGCTAATCAGTGTCTTGAGACAGTGCTTAGATGCCTGTGCTCTAGGAATCCCACCACTTGGAGTTCGCGGTTACCCTGGGCCGAGTACGCGATAAACTGTCACACTTCATCTGCCACCAAGCTTTCTCCATTTGAATGTTCCCTAGGTTACCAACCCCCTCTATTTCCTAGCCAGGAAGCGGAGGTGAGGCCTTCATCCGGCGCTGTGCCAGAACCTGGAGAACTACTCACATTAATCTCACCAGAGCTAGTGCCCGGATGAAGGAGGCGGCGGACCGCCACCGAGCCAAGGCTCCCCAGTACTGGGTGGGTCAGAAGGTGTGGCTTTCTGCCAAGGACATTCCCCTTAGAGTTGCGTCACGTACGAACGTAACACTTGATGACTTACAGCCATTTTACCAACCATGTATTTCATACTTTCCCAGCATAATTTACAGCTAAATCTAGACCCACCCCCCAATTCCCATAGAGATCCATTCAAATGCAGTGACATTATAGTATCGCTTGTAAGAGTACCAGAAAATAAGATATAATAAAAGTTTTTTTGATGTTGTTGGGTCACAGACATCAGAAATATATATAAATGCAGGGGTGCCAATAATTATTTCTTGATGAGGGATTTTTTTTCTCATAATAAATTTACTTCAATTAAAGGTTGGATTTTTTAAAATGTCAGTGTTACATTAAGCTAATTCACCAAACAGTGATTTTTTTTATCATCATTTTTACTCATCTTTACCAGGGGTGCCAATAATAGTGGAGGGCACTGTTGGATACAAAATGTCAAATATTGTGTTTCACACACGTACACAACCAACACACACATGCACATTATATATTTTATAGCAACACCCATTTCAAACCCATTTGCTCATGACCCTGTCAAAGAATACTCAGACCCAATTTCAAGACAGAATTAATTGGCTGAGAAACATATAATAGCTGCCATCACTGCAATACCAAGAGCCATTGCTTCCCAGCAGCGTGTGGAAGCTGCAGGCGAATGATGAAAACAGCCAAGTGTGTCCAGGCGTACAGACACAAAAGCACGACTCACACAGAAAACGGCAAAGCAGAAGGTATGTTTTTCCTTTTGCTGCTGTATAATAGGAATGTGTGCAAAACTGTGTAACTAATATTGCGGGTGACCTTCAACAATGCAATAAATGATAAACTCTTTAGAGTTATGCTGTGGATGGATGACTGAAGATTTTCATTGTTTTCAAAAGGGAATATGCTTTGGCCCAAGGAAGGCTACAAAGACTACTGTATCAACATTAACATTCTGGTGTTCGGTCCTATGCTTCTGCCTGTTTTATGAGGACCCCTTTGGTAATGACGTGCAGACACCCACGGGTTTTCTGCCTCCATCTGGGGCCCCCTGCTTCATAACCCCTAAAGCAGCACAGCCTTCAAGAACATATTATACCCTTTGCAACTCATGGAATTAGATTCGTATGATGAAAAATATAAAATATTCTGCAGTTTCTTTTTCACCCAATGACCACTTCTAAGCTATGCTTCAATACAGGTCAAATTAATCATGCCTGCACTCATTGTAATTGTACTCATCAAAGTGCTACTTGTCAAAGTAAACTCTCATCATCGTAGCATGATCCAGAAAAAAAGATACTTTTATCCAGGTTTTGGAATGACTTTGAAAATCTAATGAATTTCCTGTTTGCACGGATAGGGCAGCTGGGCTGTGTGAGAGCCAGAGAACTGTGTCTGACTTTAGTCCTTCATGCCTCACCAGTTCAGTGCCTTCCACTCATTACAATTGTGCATTGATAGAATGATCTGGCTGTGCAGTGAAATTGGAGAACGCTTATGGTAATATCACATCAAAAAGGTTCTGGGGCCACATGTATAAAACTCTGAGTAAAATAATGCGTAAAAGAATGCTCAGGTTAGACATATGCTTTTGCAAAGTATTGCATTTTCTCCCTCTGCCTTTTAGTCACGGTGTCGCCATATCACACCGACTACAAACACTGTCTAAGACAGAGTGGAAAACAGGACTCCTACTCTCACTATAAGAGAGTTTCTAAGACAGAGTGGAAAACAGGACTCCTACTCTCACTATAAGAGAGCGTCTAAGACAGAGTGGAAAACGGGAAAGAAATGAAAGCGACCAGAGAAAACTCTAGCGAACTGACTAGTAGGTCAGAGAGGAATAGAAAAGAGGAGAATTCACCTCTACCTCTCACTGTAAGAAAGGGAAGTAAAGGAGGTGAATAGAAAAACGAAGGACAAACAATAGCGACCCAAAATACAGGCGAAAGACCTCGTAGGCTCGAGGGAGAGAAAAAAGAAATAGAGAGGTAGAATCTCTCACTTTCAATATAAGAGAAAAACTAAGAGAGAAACTACGAAATGCGGTAGAAAGGAAAAACTGTCTCAAAGAGAACAGAGGAAACCCAACAAGAAAACCGCCAACACAAATGAGTAGAACAAAAAGTAATTCTATGTGCTAGATAAGTTCTAAAGGCAAAGTTCCGCGTTACTCCAAAAACAATTAAGTAAAGTGGCCACCTTTTCTTATACCGGCTTTGTGTCAAATACCAGACAACATGGAAGCACAGAGACAGGAAGACACAGCATTTAAATAACCGGCGGAAAAGCCGAACAGGTGAAGGGACAAAACGAAAACCCGAAACGGAAAACAGAAAATATGTTCTAAAGCACTTGGCGAGAATAAGACACATAAAGGGAAAATAAGCCTGCTAGACCATGACAAAGACTGCATCATGTTCACAGTGGTTATCAGAGAGACTGCAGGCCCCCTGTCACCAACAGTGTTCACATTGTCTTGTTCACACCCTTCTGACTGAAAAAAATAATTTGTGGGCCATTTCCAGTTGTGTGTCGGCCTGTGTGTCGGTTAAGTGCTGCAGCTGGATGTACATCCTGGGAGTCCCATTGTGTGTTGATATTTTTACTCCACTGAAATGTATTTTAAAAAACCTGTAACATTTGTGTGCAAAGCTGCACACATCTGTTAACAGAGTCCAATGGAAACTTTACACTGTGTGCAATGCCTATTTCTGTGAATATAAAAACTCCCCTGTTCCCAAACATGTATCTACGGAAATATCTACGGAAACGATATCGAAAGGCAGCATGGAGGAATGCATGAAGAAGATTAGCAAAATTGTTGGAGCACAACCTGTGTGGGAAAAGTTGGCGCCTTGCTTTTTTCCCTTCTTTTATCAAGATACAAATACACCTGCATAACGTCTGAGTCATTTGACAGATCAGCATGAAACAAGTTACCGCAAATACCGAACTGTCCATCTGTTGCATTAATTGGATTAAACCAGTCATTATTAAGCTCTTTTGATTTTGAAAAACAAGTTTGCATTACGCTAGAGAAAATTATTATTTCTGTTTCTCTTTACCCAACAAACTGGGACTTAGTGCGTACTCTCATCCAGAGTAATTTACACAATGTTCCACTTACACAGCCAAATATTTACTGAAGCAATTTCTACCTTTCTCCAGCGTACACTAGACAAACCCTACCTGGGAATGCAATCTGTAACTTTTGAGTTACAAGCCCAGTTCCGTAACCATTATACTACACACTACATTTTATATACTCAATACATTCTATAATAAAACAAACTCACAACATGAATAACACAGACTGTATGCTCTAATATATATGGTAAATCAGCATAAAGAAAAACAGGTTTTGGTTATATCCAATAATGTTTGTATTCAAATGAGTTAGTTCATTTTATCAGATCACACGAATGATAGAAGCTATCTATATTGAGAATTGGGATTTATGTGAACCAGCTGCTTTTCAGTATTAAAGTATTGTTCATTCCCTCCTGGATACTGAAGATTAGATGGCTGTTTTCTAAGTCATTGGACCATTTTTGTGTAAAAATAAGTTTTTATTTATTTTGGGACCATTTTGAAAACATTGGGACAGAATGCAAGCAGGTCAATTAACTGTTACAGAGTCACCCAATGTTCTCTCGTCTGTATACTAACTTTGTTTAGAGGCGATTGCATTTTTCAGACCAAAGTTCTGTTTTACTTGGCTTGTATGGCAAATTATCTGGACAGCATAAGAAAGCAACATATTTCTGTCTTTTTATATTAGTTTTGACCTTAGAAACACCAAAAATGTTGTTTTTGATCTATACATCAATTTGCATAGAGGGATTTTCATTATCTTTGCATGTATGCACCTACATACGTATGTGTATATTGTGTATATTTATGTATGGTTCTGCATCACATACAGTGGGCACCATAATTCATTGGACAGTGACACATTTTTTGTTATTTTGGTTCTGTGCTCTGGCACAGTTTTAAAGGATACATTGAGGTTGAAGTGCAGACTGTCAGCTTTAATTTGACAGAATTTTCATCCATATCGAGTGAACCGTTTAGAAATTATAGAACCTTTGGGACATAGTCGTCGTCCCCTTTTTCAAGCATCAAAAAATATTGGACAGTTTAACATGATGCTGAATAAAGTAATCATTTTAAATATTTGGTCGCATATCTCTTGCATGCCATGACTTCCTGATGTCTATGACCCAACAATATCAAAAGACTTTTGATATCTTATTTTCTGGTGCTCTTACAAGTGATACTATAAGTTCTCTGCATTTGAATGTATCTCTATTGACATTGGGGGGTGGGACTAGATTTAACTGTAAATTACACTGGAACAGTATGGAACACATGGTTGGCTAAATGGCTTTAAGTCATCAAGGGTCTAACGTATCAAACAACCCTTAAAGTGATCCATCCATATCTACTGCATATCTGGCAGCAAATTGATGGTTTAAGGCTTGTTTTATATGTCAGACCCTTGATGACTTAGAGCCATTGCTGGCTGCTGGCTGTTCAGGCAGATTACAATTATTACTTATATTTTAGCCAATGCATGGCAGACTGGCTTAAATGTATTTCTGTGGCCACTGTTTAGTTTCTATTTCTGGTTAAAGAAAACCATCTATTCAAGGCAAAGAATGCCATATCCAAAAGAGGGGATTGATTCTCAGACATACTGTATCTCACATAGGCTAAATGCCCCATGCAGCTACAGTGAATTCTGATGACAAGGTCAGACATGCCTTAAGTGATTAGAGGAAACATGGCCAAAGGTGACTACAGTCACAGGCAGGAAAGCAACTCTTCCGAATAGAGCGCATAGGTACTTCCTGTCCAGAATTCAATTATTTTTTGCTAACTTGTTTGTACAGTATTTTTAGAAAGGCATATTTTATCTTATCCTATTCTTGGAGGGCAACAGAACAGCAGAATTTATTTCACTCATAAGTCAGAGTGGGATTACTGGCTGCAGGCACAGTGGTTCTTTAGAACTAGGATTTAGCATCTGTTTGTGAGAATTAGTAAGAAAGACCCAGTCCATTATTTTTCAATCTAGAGTCTAGAGCAATCACTTATTTGATTACTGTGAATGTGCATGTGGTGTATGTTTGTGCCGCTCATTTAGCGTCTGTATGTCTACTTGTTTTTTTGTTATTCTTTAGTCCTCTATCCATATGTGGAATTGTTATATGGGCGTCTTGTTGCTCATATAATTTTAAAGAGAAAACAACATTCTATGGGGAATTCCACTCACAGCAGACTGACTTATATTTGTCAACTAAAGCAGCTTCTCTGTTCTTTATTTTAGCAATCATATGCGTAAAATATGTCAGTTAAATTTGGCCTAAATATGACTAAGTGCATGACTTGTGATACCCATTCACTGTAAAACCTTTGAAATCCAGTTAGATGTTTTGAAAGAAAGGGAAACATTAATCTGCTTTTATGACTATTTATGAAATGTTGATATTCATCTGCATGCCAAAAAATCCAATATTCTAAGTCAATCATCCCTGAAATTATTATGACTTTCTGCTTTGCCATCAGTGTGGTCTAAAATAAAGTTTTGTGAGATGAATTTGAAAAATAACTTATCTGTCAAAATAAATATCTGTCAGAATGCAAATTCTATCATGGGCTGTATCAATTCATTTGTCAGGGGAACATTTTTAAAAATACCTACAGAATTTTCTGTCTGACACATAGGTTTTGACTTTATCCTTGGCTTGAGCAAGTTTATTTTAAAGGCTACAATTCACTGTGCTGCCTTAATTCAAATAACTGAAATGTGGCCAGATGTCTCCTTGATAGCTAACTCTGCTTTTGAGTTTCTGGGAGTGGTTGGATATGGTTGTGATTGCACATAAACTTTCTATGTTCAATAAAATATACATACATCAGGTTCAGGAATATTATTGTGTAATTGGTATTCATTTCTTTCAACGATAAATCATTTCCCTCAGTTTAAAATGAGACTGAACTCCTCACTCAGATATTAATGACATGATGTTATATGTTAGGAGCTGAATAAATTTTTTCCCTAAAGCAAGCTGTTTTCAGTAATAACTTTTAATTGCACATGTCATTTAATAAACATTTGTTTTTTGACAGACAATAAGAATCAAGCAGTATATATACTTTTTTTTTCTTCACAAACACAGTCAAGGCAAGTTCAGCAATCACTAAAACTATCTCACCAAACTGACTTTGTGATGAAATAGTGCAACCCTTGCATTTATTTATAAAACTAAATTAAAGACAAATGTTGATTGAATACAAGGCACAGTCTTTTATGATCATCAATGCTATAAATATTTGTACTACTAGTCTACTACTAAGTATGTGCATCACTATTTGTGTAGAAAAGTAACAAAGGCTGAGGAACTGCTGTCGATATTCACAAATAGCCAATTACTTAAAGCACAACTGAACTTTGGGTCCAATTGCTCCAAATGAGTCCAAATGCTGGCAAAATATGTTCGTTAGTTGCTCTGTGTTCCCCTGGGATGATAATCCAGAAGAAGGTATTTGCCGCTCTCCATTCACTTCAATAGGGCAGCTAAAACTGTCTCAAAATGACACTTCTAACACGTATACGAACGTGAACGAAGTGGATTCTGTCAATAACCACAAACAATAACCAGTCCTTGTACGTATTTTTTAATTACTTATAAAAGTACTATTTTCTTCAGTGTTGTTAGCAAGCTACCGGAAAAGACGAACAAAATTCCGGCAGGTCGGTTTGTTTACCGTAGATATATACTACCAGGAACACTTGCTTCTGTGGAAATTTGGACCAATGAGTGGTTTTTGATGCATCAGTGCATTAACGTTGTTTCTGGCGCAGGAATTACCTATACATTCCAAATAAAATACAGAAAAGCCATTTAATTAAAAAATAATAATAATATGTACATTGTTTGTATTGACAGAATCCATTTCATTCACGTTTGTATACGTGCTAGAAGTGTAATTTTGAGACTTTTTTAGCTGCCCTATAGAAGTGAATGGAGAGTGACAAATACCCTATTCTGGATTATCACCCCAGGGGAGCACAGAGCAACTAACAAACATATTTCAATACCATTTGGACTCATATCATGGCCAGGTAAATACACAACCCAAAGTTCTACCAAAGATCAGTTGTGCTTTAAGACTACATTTTGAATGTTTTTTTTGTTTTTTTTACCATGGATGCATTGTATGCATACCATTTATAAATTTGCAGTGCAAAAACAATACGTCAAATAACTTCCTTTCTCTTCCTCTCAAAAACATTTCCCCTTGCAGTTAATGTATCCCAGCTTGCTTTAAAGGGTAACAAAGCATGCTGATTTAGCTAGACCCCGCCCACTTTTGATCACGCCCAAAATCTGGGTAGCTAGCTGCTGCCGAGGCAGAAGCAATGGTGGAGAATGCGACGCGCATAGCCTCGTTTGGGCTTATAATGATGCGGCCAGTAAACAAGAAATCACACGCTGTACAAATAGTTACCCATGCCATGTTGGCTACTCATTTTACACAGGCTGTAAACACTTATAAAAAAACAAATGTATCAGTTCTCATCTAAAATAAATGGTTTTAGTGCTTTGTTACCCTTTAAACTGAAATAAATAATTTTTTGTCTGAATTTTTTTTTTTTAAAACATGCATCTATTTGTTATACAGTTCCTTAAACCATCTGACTTAGATTTGTCATTTTGCCCATTCTTAGAGCAATACATGTGTATCAGTTTATCAGCTATTTGTTGGGGTCAACTGGAATCTTGAAAAAATATATTTGGTACGTGATATTGCCTGTGGAGTTTACTGCACTTAGTCAACAGGAATCTATGAGGTGTGTTTAATATCCTCTGGGGTTAATTTTTTTCCTCTTAAATTTTTTATTGTAAAAGCATGCTATTCACACTAACTTTTATGTCCACAATATATAAGACTGTCTTTACAACAGGCAACTTAAAAATATTCTCAGAGATATTTTTTTATTTTAAACTTTTATCTAACCTATCCTTAACAACATTGGTGTTCATCACATTCTACTCCATTTCACAATCTAATTTTGTTATTCTGATGGTTTCAATGGTTTTTATTTCCTTTACATTTGTCAGTTTTCTCAGCCATTTCAACACTTTGAGAGTACAAAGGTCACTGCATTCTCAAATTACATGTGTTTCTGAACACTAAATCAAGAAATATAAAATGTTAATGGAAATATATTTGCAGGACCAAAATGAGTGCATACCCTACAAACACAGTTCCATTCCTGATACGTTCCTTCTTAGGATGTACGACCCCCCAGCAACGCACAAGTAAAATGTCATCACCAAGAAGTCGGGCAATTATGATTATTGTTCATTAACATTTATTTTCACTAAGCTTTTCCTGTATATTGTAAACATTTTTCTAAAAATTTTTACCAAATAGGCACCACCTATTTTGTGAAAATCTAGCAAAAATGTTACAGCAATTTTCTGTATATTGTAAAACATTTTGAACAAATACTAAAAATATTTAAATCAGCATTGTGTAGTGAGATGTGTGATTTGAAAACCACTGGCTAACACATGTCTAGAGAACTCAAGTCAGAGAAGTCCTGCAGTGTTGTTCCATCAGCTTTTTCCTGGTCTTTCACTGGTAACTAAAATCAGTGAAGTGAAGTATTGCACCTTGAGTAATTGTTGTGCCCAAGCTCTTCAGTTAGCTTTCATGGTTATCAATCAATACCACTAATCATATATTGTGAAGAGGTACATTTATTCAAGCTGTACACCCAAGGTCTTCCCATTTATTTATTTTTATTCTGTTTCTTTGTTTTTTTGTGAAATCATTTAAACCAGATCATCTCTTTTTTTAGTCTCTGTATATTTCTGTTTTCAGTATTTTGTAATATTGTTTTCAAATAAAATATATTATAATATTTTGAACAAAACTACACAAGAAATTGTGGGAGCCACTGTTTGGAGCTTCCAAAGCTTTTCTTTTTTTCAGTTGCTTGTGAGTCAACATGTCTTTTTCAAGAGAATGAGACATTTTTTGTTTAGTAGAAAAAAACCGAAATAAAAACTCTTCTGTAATGCCAAAGGCATAACAACCCTTTCCATCTCTGTTTATGTGGGTGCAATCCCTTTTTAATTCCCCTTTAAATTCAAACTGAAATTGTTTTGTGTTATAAAGGGGAGTAGGGAAAGAATGGAGGCTGGTTTTAGCTGTTTTATGTGCTAAGAACCAAGTCTGTGGTGAAAGCCGAGCTGAAAGGGGTTTCAGCGACAGGTGTGCCTCAAAGCTATTATGCAGTGAGAATTATCCTGACCAATCCATGAACGGTGTGTTTGTTGCCTTTTCGTTTGTTTTCTTTTCAAGGTTATTTTGTTTGGCTTTCATTGTTTATCTAAAATAATATGTAGCCTCCACCCTAGATCTCTCCATTGCAGTCTGGTTTCTTTCCCATTTGGAATCTGCAGAGAGCTTCATTGATTAAGAAAGTTGAATGGTCTATTTTTGTGGGGAAGGTAGATTTCAGAGAAATATGATTTGGGGTAACATACATTTTTTTGTAGCAATATGTCTTTTTAAAATCAGGTCATGTAGTTTTGGTCCATTTAATCCTTAGTTATGCTTATACTGCTTGGGCAATTAATATAAGTGATTTTATTTTTTCACCATTTATATAATATCCATCTGAGGTCACTGATTAATTCCTGTGGCATACCATATATTTGGTAATTGTGTTGATAGTAGCTTTAAATGATTCTTCATCTATGTGCACATCTTGGGGAATTATTGCAGGAGTAATTCTCTGTCATAATGTATTGCATGCTCATCATGAAATTATATTATTAGATTTTTCAATTCTTATTATTCTTCTAGGATTCAAATGTATCCACCTGGGAAGCATGCTTTGCATGTGGAGTTATGATTTTTAACAATCTTAATTACCAACATAATCAGAACATATTGTGGAATCGCATTGTTTACTTCAAAAATGAAAATGTCTTCAATAAATTAAATAACATGCTTTGTACATAAAAATATAGACAGTCAAATGTTGTCATTTTATTCAGGGAAGAGGTATATGACAGAATAATGACATATCAGTACAAGTTTAAACCATATGGAAAAGAGTTCATGTAAAATAGCACAGAGCTTAACAATAAATACAGAGACTGCTCAAAATAGTCAGCAAAAAAACGTTGCATTTTAATGTATGTGTGTGTGTGTGTCTGTGCATGAGTGTGCGTGAGTTAGTGAGTGAGTGAGTGAGTACATGTATGTGCATATTGATACAGGCTGTCAAAATAAATAGCTCATTGTTGAACTGTTATCTACTGTTTTTCATAAAATGGCTGTCACACTCTTTCTGACAGAAGCTTATGTTATAATGATAACACATAATACGAATCCCAACCTGCTTAAAATACTAGGGCAATGTGTCAACCTAATATAATAGTATCTGGAATGAGTCGGCAAGGGTTTGCATAGGGGGTGGGTGCAGCTCACCTTTTGTATGGAGACATGTCATCTCTCATCCAATTGTGGATGGCCCCAATCCCTGCTCTTTTCACCATTAACACGCTGCACAACTGTGCAGGTAAACTAAACTGGCTCTGCAAAAATGGTTAGATTCATCATTAGCATAAACGGAAAACCCCGGCACCCACCGTAGCCCACCAAGACCAAGGCTGCACAACCCTTGTCGATAGCGGTGGCCTGCAATTAAATGTTTTATTTGTGTGATTCCATTTTCCATTTTTTAATTGCTTGATTGGAGCCATTCATTGGATGGGAGATGGAATCACCTGCTCCTCCAGTTGTGAGTAAACTGCTGGCAGAAAGCCATCTCTGAACCCCCTTAGGACACAAGGAGCCCTCAGCAGGGCATGCTGTGCACCAGCAGGGTACCAACCGTGAAGCGCAAGGATTTCTTTCCCAGCTCCGATGCAAGAATCCACACCTTTTTGCAAATGTTTCCCTATAATACAGAAGTCCTTTGAGATATAGTACAATACCATTTATTAGATGTTCCACAATAAACAAAGTACAGGAGCAACAGTGTGGTAAATTGTCCTTGATAAGGGCACCTACTATAAGAAAAAATTAATATTTTTTCAAAATGTGAGAGGTGTATTCAGTTTAGTGATCATTGAACATGCTTGAACTGTACATTCAGAAATCCCGAACTATTGAAACCTGTGCATGCTTTAAAGTAGCAAGGTTACAGTCACTTAAATGCATGAAAAGTTGCTTTAGAAAATAAATAATAATAATAATCATAAAATCCAATTAATTTCCTGGCTGGAATGCATTTTTGGAGCTCCTGGGACCTATCATTCTGTTGGTTCATTCAACTAAACACATTTCCTGGAATTAATTTTCACATTATTATTGACTTTTCCCAATTCCCATTGTATGTACTTGATGATGATAATTTAACTGCTATGTTTTTTAGAGAGCAGCCTTAGGTACACATTAAGCTTGGGTGTTTTTGATTCCACACCGAATGAGTCATGCTGTGCATGTCTACCTTCAGGGAAATAATGCAATGATAGTTTATTAGGTTTATTTTTTATCGAGTTTGTGATCACAAGTATTGATTTAAAGCAAAGTGAATTGCCTCCGCTGTGTGTCAGAATTAAGGTGTTAGAAATTAACTCTGGAGTGAGAACAATCTGAAAGGTTCTCCATGTCTGAGGCATAGTTAGTGTAAATTAAACTTTCTGTGATGTAGCCCAGCAAAGCAATGTGTGATGTTAAAAAGGAAAGACAAGTGTTACATCAATATGGACTTAACTCTTAATTACAAACCACATTAAACCTTAATAGCTGAAGGGCAGAATAAATTGCTCAAACGTGTACTTTCGAGACCATAATACTATTGGACTGCTGGTCGGTAGCGCTGGCAGAATAACCTTCTCCCTGTCCCACTGATGTCTATTTACATGCAACATCCTGACCCAAAATGCTAAACAAACAGACCTGCGAGGACAGACCTTTTCAGTCGTACTCTTTTCTGAAGTTTAAATTCAAACTGCCAATGGTTTGTGTTGTCAAGTCTGCAAGTATACATAAACAAACTCTCATACACTGTCATGCAAAATAAGACATTTGGATCGCACATGTCTCTGATAGAAAGCTCTTAGGTTTATATGAGCCGAGGTTATATCGTAACTGCATGCAAGTTTACATATTAATCAATGGTCATATACTAACTATACATTAACTTATGCGCTATACACTCACATACAGTTCGATTTCTGTGGAAAAACTGTGAGTATTTGTAATACATAAACAGACAGAAATTTAAATGTGGATTCAGGGTGCAAGTGTGACTGCTATTGCTGAAAGGGAATTCTGATAATCATGATATTTTTCACACATAAAGTCTACGCAAAAAACATTACTACATTCTGGATTAAAGGCTGTTATGTACAGTCTATAAAAAATTGCATGCTGAAAGCTCAAAGTGATGTGAAGCATAACAGCTAGGTGATTTAACAGTTTTAAATCAGAGGTTGTTGAAATGACTGCAACAGCAAAATATATGTACAAATGCCATATAATAAGCAAGCCTTAAGAATCAGAAATACTTCTACGGTGAAAGCCGTTACTCTGAATATAAATACTATGATGCATAACTGAAGCTAATTTATGACACATTTGTCAAAGATTGAGTGTGTATTTCTATATTTACACTCCAACATAAGTCAAAGGGAGAGAGAATGCAGATGCTGTAACATATTCTATATCAGTGCACACAGGCCCCGCAATAATAAATCCCACAAATTAAATGTCCCAGACCCACACAATGCGTGCACCACACACTTCCAGATTGAAAAGTAAAATGACCAGGATTCTGATATAGAGGCTGTTTCACAATTCGCTTACATTTGAATAATGACTTTGCAGCAGAAGTGTCTTGATATCCCTGCACATCCAATCTTAATACGTCCTTGTACACCACAATAGATTGCACGATGATAAGAACTAAACATTTCATTTTTTAGTGCCACAGGAGTGGAGATATCAATGTGTTCCTGTTGGAAAGCAATGAAAAAGCTCATTGGTTGCAGCTCCGTGATGAATTATGCCTGTTATACATTTGAAAAGATGTTGCTGAGGCAAGCTCCACACTTGGCACAGAAAAGATGCCCGACACATCTTATTGTTTGGATGAGCCATACATGATATCTCCCCATCTCTATAGATGATTTAATGACTCCAGACAAGCTGGACTGTGCAAACAAAACAAGCCAATGCGGTTTCTGGCAATCCCCCGTCATCACTGTAATACAAGCAAAAGCTTGTTTTCTTTGTAAAGTACACATTAAGCTGCGAGTTAAAATGGTCAAAGCATGACGGACATCTGCTGCAAATCCTTCAACAATGTGTAGAGTCACAACAACAGTAAGGTTGTGGTTGTAAGGAGGTTTTAGCCAGTAGTGCACGATCAGCATTAAATATGCTCATAACAGGTAATGCGATGCCACTTCCCACCTTCACAAACTCTGATGAAGGCAAGCTCTGACAAAGGTCAAAAGGACCCAAAAGCTTCGCTGAAAAACGGTGGTACTTTTTTGCAATTTAATGCAGCGTGTGGAAAATATTCTTTAATTGCACCGCCTTTGGAAGCTGCCATTTTCTTTATTTTGCAATCAATACTGTAATAAGCGAATGCATTTGATATCAATCAAAATGATTAATGTTGCTGTTTGGTTGTTTTCTTTTAATAACATAATTTGCCGTTGAACTATTTGCATAAACCAGAGCGAGCACATCATATTACTGATTGAGGTTAATCCCATTTTACAGTCTATGTACTGCATTCCACAAAAGGTACTTATAGCCTGGACACAACGCTGGGCTTAGCAGTCAATGGACGACCAGTGTGCCAGTGAAGCGCCCCCACAGTGCTCTTTCCCAAAAGGGTTGAATCAATTTGCTTCGGTATGGACTTCTGCTGGCTCAACAGTGCTTCCAGGTTTTCCCCAACGTTTTCTACCTGAGTAAGCACTTTGGTAATGTGTTACACGTCACAACACCGGGCATGTGTAAGAGCTACTGGCAGGTTTCTTTGATGAAGAAGGCCGAACCACTAACCGTTTTTAGGACATCAATGGGTCTTAATCAGTGCTTCCTGTACTTTCCAGGACCTCACGCACTGCACTAGTGAGGTCTCAGGACTGTGCAGCAGCTTTCTTAGGTGCTTGCACCGATCTTATCTCGTGGCCTCTGATTGAAACGGTTTTTTTGAGGCGTTGAGGAATATTCAGTGGCAGAAAATGGGGCACAATTTCTACATTCCGGGGATAAAAATCCATGGGAAATGCATCAGTTAGACAGCAGCTTCAAATAGAGTGATAGCACACCTTTCTCAGTCGCCTGCTAACAAAAGATGGCCAGAGTGATTCTCCTTTTTACAGAGAAATGTATACAGTTGGCTTAAAAGGGTTTTCTTTTGCATGGGCGGCAGTATAGTATAATGGTAAAGGTCGAAAGGATTTTACTGAAAGGATCTTACTGAACTGTTGATACGTTTTTTTTTTTTCGCAGCCGTGGCAAGTTTTCCAATTGATGCATCTTAATATTAATCTCGAGGATTGATGAACTGCATGGCTACATAATTAAAGGGACACTTGTTGGCTTTAGACACTTTCAATTGCACTTTCAAATGTTCAGGCTCAATTGCTCATCTGTCAATGAAACGTTCTTTGTGCAGTGACCCTAGTGGCATAGACCCTGGGGTCTACATCAAAAACATACTTACTGTACCACATCAGAAAGCGAGATACCATGGAAAACTGCATATCGTCTTCATCAGCCCAAGTTGGGCTATTATCGGGCAACATATGAATTTCCTATGTGCCACCGTTCTTCCGTATTCCATAAAAGTATATCAACCGCTCTACAGTGTGATCTACATGAGAGCGAATCGGGTTGAAGATACTGGACATTTAAATATATTTAGGAGTTGGTTACAGTTCTTCTTTAACCACCAAAACATTTTATACTATCACAGCAACAATAAAAAAACACATAACGTCCTGGATATAGGTAAAGAAAACTGTTATTTTGCCTGCTCACTTATTGAGTGAATTTCTGTCATCATCACATCATTTTTTTCTGCTGTGAAATTTTTTCGTAAAGTATGGAATAAAGTCATAACCTTACCTGCATTATTAAAGCCACGATGCGTTCTTTCTAAGATTATGTTGTTATTTGCTGCCTTTTCTGCCTATATGTGGTGTACAGTGTAAGTTTCAACATGGGCGAAATTTCAAATATTTCTCTGCAGAACATTGCGTAATTCAAATTGGGAGTAGTGATGTCTTGGAACTATTTGTAATGGATTAACAGCCTTAATTTAGAAAAAAACGCATTCTAAGCTTGAAGTATAATCATTAGTCATTAGACAGTTGGGAGCGATTATGAGAGCCTTGCATGTCACGAGCGTATTTCAAAACAACACGTGCCATTAATCATCTGTGTCTGCGTCTCCATGGTTTTGCGCAAGAAAGTGCATCGCTAGTAAACTTTGGTGAGAAATCATTTTGCTTGTACAATGGCAAAGTGACAAAAAGATTTTCAGTGCTTGAAACTGCTGGATGCTGTAGTCGGCCTCTGGATTCAGATGAGGAGATTTACATCCATGACTCTTCATCTGAAGCAGACAGCATGGATTCCATAGCTAAGTGTTGCCTTAAACATACACACCAAACTAGAATGACCAAATTCCCCAACACAACTCAAAACCAAATGAAAAAAAAAACTGCCCAAGCAATAGAGAGTGTAGAGAAACAACCCTCTCTCGCTCACTTTCTTTCCCCAGCTCTCTCTTTCTGGCTAACCCTAACCCTAACCCTCTCTCACTCACTTCCTTTCCCCAGCTCTTCCTTTCTGACTAACCCTAACCCTAACCCTCTCTCGCTCACTTTCTTTCCCCAGCTCTCTCTTTCTGGCTAACCCTAACCCTAACCCTCTCTCACTCACTTCCTTTCCCCAGCTCTTCCTTTCTGACTAACCCTAACCCTAACCCTCTCTCGCTCACTTTCTTTCCCCAGCTCTCTCTTTCTGGCTAACCCTAACCCTAACCCTCTCTCGCTCACTTCCTTTCCCCAGCTCTTCCTTTCTGACTAACCCTAACCCTAACCCTCTCTCGCTCACTTTCTTTCCCCAGCTCTCTCTTTCTGGCTAACCCTAACCCTCTCTCGCTCACTTCCTTTCCCCAGCTCTTCCTTTCTGACTAACCCTAACCCTAACCCTCTCTCGCTCACTTTCTTTCCCCAGCTCTCTCTTTCTGGCTAACCCTAACCCTAACCCTCTCTCGCTCACTTTCTTTCCCCAGCTCTCTCTTTCTGGCTAACCCTAACCCTCTCTCGCTCACTTCCTTTCCCCAGCTCTCTCTTTCTGGCTAACCCTAACCCTAACCCTAACCCTAACCCTCTCTCGCTCACTTCCTTTCCCCAGCTCTTCCTTTCTGGCTCAGGTGTGCGGCTCTTATTACCCCGGTGCCCAGCCCCCTTAATTCCAAATGTGTGCTCCGCATTAGTATTCAATCATTCAATGAGTACCGTCTAAAACAGCCCCGCTCAGTGTCCCAGGGACCCCGCAAAAACAGCTGACATAACCAGCTATCATGGACCACCATGTTTGCTAGGGGCACCCACCTAAGCACTCCACTGGGGGATATAATATAAAAAAGACAAGTACACACACACACACACAAAACATAGTTGTTGAAAGGGGGCATAGTGGAGCGCTGTAGACCTCTATGGCTAGTTATTGCATCTGGAAGATAAAAAGAGGTTGCAGTGAGTTTTCACAGTCCCGCTGATCAACCGCAGTTTTCCGACCCAAGGTCTCATCACCGGTCCGGCTTATTCATCCCCAAGCCCAATGTTCCCATCCCCCACCACTCTGACAGCCTACAGGCATGAGCAACAATCCCCAGGGATGCAATCTGTGGCACAGCAACACATCAGCATGCTCGAATGGCACACAGCTTATTTGTAAGCATGAGGGACGTCTGGCTATGATCACTCTCTGCTTGTTGGCTCTCTTGGTCTCCTATCCTAATGTAGCACCAATATGTCCTTATGTCCATTTACTGCTTACATTACTCAGTTATTTTTATTTGGGAAAAAGCCTAATCACCATTCTACTTCTGTTTCAATGCTCAACCTCCTGCTCACTTCCCTCTCTTCACTTATCTCTTCCCATCTATTCCTCGCCATCCCTGCTTGTATGCCAGCATGTTTGCAGAGGTTCAGATCTTACACTCTATACATCCATGACCTGCGCAAAACATCCTCTTTGGTGAACCCATCTCAGAGTTACCCACTGTGAAAAGAGAACTAGAACGTGAAACCTTCATTCTGCAGGAATAGAAGACATGTATTATTGACATTTACTGTTATCTGAATCTGTTATCAGAAGTTTACATACACTAAGTTGACTGTGCCTTTAAATTTAAAATGTTTAAATATTTGGTCACATATCCTTTGCATGCCATGACTTCCTGCTGTCTGTGACCCAACAACATCAAAATACTCTTGATATCTTATTTTCTGGTACTCTTACAAGTGATACTATAACGTCTCTGCATTTGAATGGATCTCTATGGGAATTGTGGGGGTGTGACTAGATTTAGCTATAAATTACACTGGGACAGTATGGTAGCAAAGAGTCTTTTGATGTCGTTGGGTCACAGACATCAGGAAGTCATGGCATGCAAAGGATATGCGACCAAATATAAAAAATGTAAAAATTTAAAGGCACAGTCAACTTAGTGTATGTAAACTTCTGACCCACTGGAATTGTGATATAGTGAATTAAAAGTGAAATAATCTGTCTGTAAACAATTGTTGGAAAAATTACTTGTGTCATGCACAAAGTAGATAACTGACTTGCCAACACTATAGTTTGCTAACATGAAATCTGTGGAGTGGTTAAAAATGAGTTTTAATGACTTAAATCTAAGTGTATGTAAACTTCCAACTTCAACTATACATACTGTACATGGGGCAAGGTTCAAACCCTGACCCAGGCACTGTGAGGTGACGGTGCTACGCTCTGTGCGCCACTGTAGGCCAAAATGTACATTTAAATATTTGGATGAGCAGGCACCCAAGAAAATATTTTGCACACAAAAAAGCAAGAGGCCATTTAAATCAGATTTACATTGCTAATATATACTGATAATACAATTTACTGTACATGTGTCCCTTCTTTTGTTTTCACAAATATAAACTGTACTATAAAGGCTTTACTATGCACATTAGGAAAATGAGCAAATCAACAATTTTCCCATGTGGGCACAATAACTTCAAATGACTATAAAACTAATGGCAATAATGGTTTCACAAATGGCATCAGTATTTAGCTTTTCAAAGTGCAACAGATTAAAATAATGCCAGACCTGTCTTTAAAATTATACAAGCAATCCGTTTCATTATCACTTCTCTCCAAGTAGATACTGAATGTAATAATGTAACAATCAGCTACATTACGATGGGCTTCTGTGCAGTGTAGAGATGCATAAATAACTTGGGTAAGATTTCAGAGATAATGAATGAGCAGCTGGTGCTGTGTTTGTGGAAATTAAAGAGGTATTCATTCTTAGCCTACTTTGTCAGTACATTTTACCAGTATCTGACTGCAGCATTATATGATTAGAGTCTAAAAACAGTATCCAGTCTAGCCCTTGGGGTACACATGTGGGGATAACTGAGCATAATTGATTAGGTTTGATGAGCTATTGATTAAAAACTCAATCTCTGCATGACTTTGTCGTAAATCATTTTTGAAGATTTGTTTGTGGTAATGAAAATATGTTTTTGTTGGAACACGGAAAAGCAGCTATAATAGTTTCCCCAAGTTTAACGGTATGGTGATTGCAAATGCCAATTGTTGGGTATGGATAGCATGTAGCATGCTGTGACCTTTTCTGGATATATTTAGTGCAAATTTGCTCCCTTGAGCTTAGCTTTCCTCAAAATGCTTAGTAAACCCCACAGCTCCATGATCTGCACATGATAAATACACTTTTAAAGCTACATTAAACTACATAATTTCATGGTGTCTGCTTTAAAGTTGAATATATGAAGCTTAATAGAGTTATAAAAATCCATGTATAATGCATGCTTCTCTTCAGAGCATATTGTCAAAATACCTGGATGACAAATGGCCGCATATAAATATATAGTGTGTAACCACAGCAGTTAGTCTTTGTCACATATTGCTTTCCTGTTGAATGGACTTATTTTCAAACTATTTAGCTTCTGACAGCCATAAGACTCTAAAAATAATATATCTCCATTTATAAGGTTAAGGTCCTTGTGCCTCTGAATTTGCATAATTCCTGTTGACATCTTCCAAATACCATGAGCTCACAGAAAGGCAATCCAGAGGTTACATGAGTGAATAAAATAAAATAATTACCCTGAATATACATTGTATAGCTTAGGCTAGCCTTTTTATTGTCATACATAATGTTGATAGTCGTGTTACAACACTCAGGGCTCTATCTTGACGCAAGTGCATTTAGTTTGTGTCCAACTCCACTTTTGCTAGTTAGACGGCATATAATTTCAGCACAAAGTAAGGCACCACGCTGAAATGGGCTGAACTTAGGCTGTGTTCAAAACTAGTGTACTTCTAATACCTAACTGTGATGTAAAATTAGTATGTTAATTTTCAGTATGCAAAAAGTACCCGGATGTATACTACGGCTTTGTTTGATGCCATCTGTAGGCTACTTAGCATTCTAACTATGATGAAAATGAGTATACAATGTGTTTCTAGTGAATAGTATGTTCATTTTTAGTGTGAAAAAAGTGACCGGATTTATACTGCATTAGCAACAATTTCTGAGTATACAACGGAGCTTGCTCAATGGTCAAGATACGCCCCATAATACATTGCGTTTGCGTGTCATCATCTGAGCAACCAATCATATGGGGTGATTGCAAGGAATAATGATTGCAAGACCGCTACCTCTGTCTTTCTCCTCTTCTGGTAGCACCACCTGTTTGTTCTCTTCCCCATTCATCCTCCACTCGGGAGGAGCCTATGCAGGTGGATGGTACTGCTCTGCGTGAGACCAGGGATGATAAGCTGCGACAGGACTGGTGCCGGTACTGCAGACGTTTGGGGCACTTAAGAGATCAGTGCCCTAAGCTGGAGGGAAAAGGGCGGTCTCAATAGGTAAACCAGGGATCCTAGCGAGACGTGATAAAATGCTCCCTTGTACCATTCTCCCTGTGCAACTGTTCTGGAATCAATGCTCCATTAACAGCGAAGCATTTGTTGATTCCGGAGCAGTTAAATGTTTTATGACAAGTGAAGAAAGAATCCCTATACGTTCTCTCGGCCGATCGCGGCTAGTTACCGCTCTCGACGGTCGTCTCTTGGGTACCGGGACTATAAGAAAAATCTCTGCCATGTTGCGCATGCGCACCGCCCATCAGGGTCACTCTGAATTTATTAAAAATGTTTTGATAGACTCACCTGCCTACCTGCTGGTTTTTCGTCAGTCATGGCTTACACGCCATAGCCCCCATATCAAATTGGGAGGAGAGGGGTTAGTCATTCTTCAGTGGGGGGCGCAGTGCAGATCCCACTGTCAGCCATCTGCTATGTTTACCACCGGGTACCACCTCCAGTCCGACTCTGACAGTGATCAGGAAGAGGCGTCCTCCCTTCCTGACCCTGACAGCTCTCCGCCCCCCTCGGAGGGTAAAAAGGAGAGTTTGGTCTGGGACTCTTTAGCCGACGGCCAGTCTCTGTGGGAGGAGGAACCTTCGGAGAAGGAAATACAGTGGGACATTTTTCTTGAACCCGCTGCTGATTGTGAGAGCACTAAGGTGGGAGGAGCACTTGAGGCCTCATTACCGGCTAACATTCCCACGAAATACTTGTACCTCTGAGGTTTTCAGCAAGCGACAGGCTAGCACCCTGCCACACTACCGGTTATATGATTGTGCTATAGAACTTTACCTGGGCACAGTTCTTCCCAGAAGCTCCCTTTATTCATTATCCGCTTCTGAGAGTGCGGCTATGAGGGTGTATATAGAGGAATCCCTGACTAACGGTTTTATTAGACCCTCTACCTCGCTGACTGTGGCTGGTTTTTTCTTTGTTAAGAAGGATGGGGTTCTTAGGCCGTGTAAAGACTATCGTGGGCTGAACAATATTACGATAACAAATCGTTATCCTCTTCCCCTAATAAACTCTGCATTTCAAAGCGTATAATCTTGTGCGTGTGCGGGAGGGCGACGAGTGGAAAACAGCGTTCAACACGCATCACGGGCACTACAAATACCGGGTGATGCCTTTTCGATCTCACTAGCGCCCCTTCTGTCTTCCAAGCGCTAGTGAACGACGTCCTTAGAAAGATATTGGAGAGGTTCGCTTTCGTCTATCTCGACAATATTTAAAAATTTTCTCCCGATGTTCGTACTCACGCGTGGGCAGAGGCATCCAGTTTTTAGTGGATTGAGAAGGTTACGGCCCTGAGGAGCGATGCTGGGTTCCATCCAGAAACATCTTAGACCCAGACCTTATTGGACTTTCACAAGAATATGCCTGAGAAATCGCCTGGGGTCGTCCCTTAGGAGGGGGGTTCTGTCATTGTTTGGCAGGCGTATTTTATTTTTTACGGTTGTTCTTTCCCTTCTCCTGTTTGAGGTTCGTTTCCTTATTCTTTTCCCGCTTCCGCTCTGCTCAAGACCAACGCAGAAGCGCCGGAAGATGGAAGTCCGAGGCTTAAATAACCGGCCGGTAATTGAGAGCAGGTGCGGCGACTGGGAAATGCAAAATATTAATTATTAATCCTGTAACCTTTGTGAATTTGTATATGATAATGTTATAATGGGGGAATAATTTGCATGTTGAGTATATGTGTTTATTGTTTTGGGGATATAATATTGTGGTTGAGTGCATCAAACAATACAAGTATCTAGGTATCTTTCTTTCAGATAATTTATAACACCTTTGACAAAAAAACTTGAACCTAAACTTAGTTTCCTTTTTAGGAATATGTCTTGCCTGTCTATGGATAGTTTGAAACAGAATGTGAAGGCTGCAATATTACCAGTGTTGGGTTATGATGACATTCTATATATGTATGCCCTATGTCTGTTTTTAAATCTCTGGATGCCATATATCATAGCGCACTACGGTTTATCACAGGTGATGGGTGTTCCCCGCGGTGCTGTTGAGTTGTTAATCTTGCTAAAACTCTGGTTTTCAGTGTAGCCATATGCGCTATGGTCTGATATCACAGGATGGTAGACAATTTGCTGCAGTTGCCTTGGGGGGGGGGAATCTCAGCCACTAGGGTTGTGCCTGTACCTGTGTAATGTGGTTAAGAAACCCAGATCTAATAGTTACTTTTGCAATGCAGGGGAGTGGCAAGGCAAAACAGACAATTAAATGGGTCTAAACCAGCATATATTTAGGTAGGTCACAGGGGAAATCAAGAAAAATATAGAATGTAAAGCCAGAATTAAATATATAAGAGGACCGATATGCATTTCAGATGGATTCTGGTGCGTTTAATTGTGGATGGAACACAATCAGAGCTCAACAGGGTGATTACAACAATAAAAGAAAATATTAAATGCATGAAATCAATAAATCACAGCTTGTGTACTTTCTTCTTCAGCTCACGCCACAGGTTTTCAATGGGGTTCAGGTCAGGGGACTGGGATGGCTATTGTAAGACCTTTATTCTGTGGTCAGTGAACCATTTTTGTCTAGATTGTGAGGTATGCTTTGGATCATTGTCCTGCTGGAAGATCCAACCACGACCCACTTTTAGCCTTCCGGCAGAGGCAAACCCATCTTTGGTATTTATTGGTAAAAAGCTAATTTTTCTTATCTGCCCATAGTACCAGGTTCCAATCTAAAGAGGCTTTCTTCTGGCATGCTTTGTTGGCATAGAGGTGGCGTGTAATTGTACTTATGGAGACTTAGTTAAGGTAAATATTTTTTCTTTGTACTGTTTTCAATTAAATATACTGTATGTAAATTTACAAATCACTGCTTTCTGCTTTTATGTGCATTATACATACTGTTTTGGAATTGTGGTTTGTAAATGGTACAACTTTCTTGTTTCATTTAAGCCATTTTCCAAGTTTGTATAAACAGTACTGAGCAGAAAATGCCCTCAGAAAGGAGCGTAAGGGAGTTTCCACACAGAAATTCAGATGTAAACATCAATTTCATGAGACTGTTCTCACAGCAGTCATATCACAGGCAATTAATTCAAGCTTCATCCAAAGTTAATATTACGTGCATTCTAATCTTGATTAATAACATAAATAGTGTTTTTTTGCCTTAATGATGACACTAAATACACTAAAGCTGTCAGGTTGGAAACCAATAGGTTTACGCAGATTTCCCCTTGTTTTAAATTGTCCTGCTTATGGACTGGTAAGCTTTTTAAAAAAAACTGATTTTACTGGTAGCTTAATGCTTTAAAACAAGCCCACTTTCCTGTTATTCTATGGACAATGTGTGTCTATTCCGGGAGAGAAAATCATTTATTTTTGGGAAAAATATGAATCCCTATTTCACAATGTAATTTTGATATTTTTACGCTTGTTTTAACTATTGTTCCCTAACAGAAGATTGTTCCCCCAGAAGATTGCAGGAACTATTAGCCAATATAGAGTCATAGCTTGATCCAGGATAATTGCGAAGACATGTGTAACCTTAATCGCCTGGATGTTGATGGAGTGGGCACCCTTTCATTTCACATAGTATATAACAGCGTTGTCTGTTGGGGCAGAACCCCAGGAAACCAAAAATTTTCTGTGAACTCCTGTTTTACCCGTTCTTGGCTGACAGGTGTGATGGGGACTTACGTATTAGTTGCATATAGAATATAGGACAGGACAGGACAGCAGGCATTCGTCTCCAGCTCAGCTGCCAGGAGATGATAAAAGTTTGTTAAAATCTGGTGGGATAAAAGCAATTTAAGGCGGCATTCCCCTTCGCTGAGGGACAGATACCTTATATGCGCCGTTAAAATAGTATGTAAACAACATGACTTTAGACCAGGTTTGTGGTGGTTTTCGTGCAAGCGATTTCTGCTGGCCCAAGATAGTAATACGCAAAAACATTTCTTGGCCACACCTCATCTTAAAACCAACCCGTCCTGTTCACTTCCTATAGGCAAAAGATCACATGGTATTTAAACAACAAGAGCACTGGGCGCTAAAATGTCTGAAAACTAGCAAAGGTCTGAAACCAGCAAAGACACTTGCGTTTGGGTTAGTGCCGCTTAGCGCCGGGTGTAAGATAGGGCCCTGAGTCTCTAACAAGGCCTGGTCTCTTTTAATAACTGGGAGCGGCTGTGGCTCAGGAGGTAGAGCGGCTCGTCTGCTAATCGCAGGGTTGGTGGTTCGATCCCCGGCTCCTCCTGTCCACATGTCCTTGGGCAAGACACTGAACCCCAAATTGCTCCCAATGAGGCCATTGTAAAGCGCTTTGGATAAAGGTGCTATATAAGTGCAGTCCATTTACCATTTAGCTAAACCAAAATTACACTAGCAGTATGTATGCACCAATAGCCTAGCTGTAGGCTAGCAATGCATTTAAGTAAAATATTCGGTTCTCGTCTTTTTGTCATATTGATTATCCAATTTAAAATGTTGTATTGAATGTCTGTGAAAGTCTATATACGGGTGCTGGTAGCTTCAATACCAGTAGCTTTAGAATGAAGTGCACCTCAAAGCAAAAAAAAAAAAAAAAAAAAAAACTATGGACATTAGTCTTAACAACAGCTGGTCTCCAACAGCCAGTCTACTAATAGAAGATTTACAGTATAATTTGTCATTTCAAGCTGAGAGAAAAAAAAATTGGGTAAAAACAGGTAAATAAATAAATAACATTTGTTCCCTGTATGTGTGTCTAGGTGTGTATGTATGAGGGGGATGGTGTACGTGGGTCGAATACACAACAACTTCCAAATGGAAAAAATGGCATCTTGTGTACAAGTTATTATATGAGGAGCAAATAGGTCAACTGCGGTACATATAAAAATGTCTGACACATCATATATTGTTTTTTTGTGGTTGTCTGAAAGATACAATAACTGGTGATCTAGAGCAGTATTTTCAAATTATGTGTCTCATATATTTTGTATATATGGTTCTTCAGCCAGACAGAATTTTAGGAGTTCTATCTAGGGTGCAGTCCTACTTTGCAACCACTGCCTGCAGTGCTCAGCACTGGTTCCCAATGACCCTAATGTTTCAATTGGAAGTGGACAGATGGATAGGCAACTGGGCACATGCCATGCCTAGGTTTTTTTTTTCCAAACAGGTTCATGTAAAGGTGAAGAGCCTGAGACAATCTGACAGAAACCTGCATGTAGAAAACCACATGAAATTACAGTGACAAGCTGTTCCACTGCAACAGCCCCAATCTTAAAATTCAATATGTGTACTTGACCACACTGACCATAGTAACAAGTGCAACCAAGCCCACTCCAACCCTCTTAAACGTGTCCAGTTACCAGGAGAGAGCCATATAACAAGTTGTTGGAGTTTGTCTATTTTAATACATGTCACCGGCAGACACGTAGCTGATGAAAGTCAATTTGATTAAAACATCTGACAGCCAACCCGGATAAAAATGCATTACACACAAGTGCATGGGAGGACATTTTGCATGTGGGTGGAATTGGTAGGGAACACTGCTAGACAGCTTATTTCAACAGAATTCACTATATCACTATGACATAATATCCCCATCTATCAACCACAGCCAAATTATCACAACATCCATTCCAAAATAAGAAGCACCTCCCTCCTATCTCATTGGAGATTTGGAGGATTCTGTAAAGATAAATCCCTGTAATCGTCCTACAAAGCCAACAATTCAGCCAGATAACAGCTCCTTGTGGAGTTGGATGACCTTCCATGTTTAGTACTGTTTCTGCTGGACAGCCACACTTAAATATCCCTGAAAAACAAAAGGCAAAAAAAATATGTCTAGCAGACAGCAGAACAGTGTGTGAAATATGAAAGCTGCTACTGACTCTGACTCCAGCACCATTTCTGGAGACAAAAGGAGTCAAAGCCTTCATTGCATTTAGAGAAAAAATAAGAGAAAAAGGACTCTGGAGTAAGCATTGCGCTTATGCTGAAATGTAATTTAATGTTTTTAATCAAATACCTGACACAATGTTATTTACCATGAGGATTCAGTTCTTTTCAAATAAATTTGTATTTTTACACAGGCAAATTCTGACATGAAGGAAACATGTCAAAGATTTTGGCTATGTAAAAACCCTCGTGTCTATGATGGCAGAATGTGTTTTGAGTTGTGTGAAAATGGATGAAAATGCAGAACACAGAAATAAAAAGGCAGAACAGCATGCATATAAACATTTAAAGGCTTAAATATGGCATCTTGCAATACATTTCTAATTAATTAAATTGCTGCCTGGATCGTTGATCTTCTGAAAGGTTTTCTCATCTCTGACAACTCTGTCAGAGTGACCCTCGGGTTCCTGCTCACCTCCCTGGCCAAGGCCCGTCTTCCCCGATTGCTCAGTTTGGCCGGGCGGCCAGGTCTAGGAAGATTCTTGGTGGTTCCAAACATCTTCCATTTATGAATGATGGTGGCCACTGTGCGTTTTGGGACCTGTAAAGCTGCAGAAATTAGGACAAATGTCTAAAAACCTGTTTTCACTTTGTCATTTTGGGCTATTTTGTGTAGAATTTTTAGAACTCTCGCTTTAAAACGGCTACAAACAGACACATTTTCATCTTGGAATGTTTATGTACAGCACGCACTTGTTGAGCTACAAGGTAAAAAGATTTATATTCAATGTTTCTGGAAAAAAAGGTGTGTGTCCAAACATGCACTCAACATCTGGGGTAAAGCGATGACTCTCATTACATTTTCCATGCAAGTTCACAGGTAGACATCAATGCCAGAATGAGTAGGTTTCTCAAAGAAGAAGAAAGGAGACAGCAGTAAATAAATTTATTTGTATTGAGTAAAACTGCAGTGCATGCATTGTATAGTGACTGATCCAAGGCATTTTATATCAGCCGTAAAAACATATAAGAACTGTCTGTCAAGGTCACAGGGGATTTTGTGAAGGAAAGAAATACAGGATAACAAAATATCCTACCTTTTTGTTCTTCAGTTATTATATTATTATACTAGTAAGACAAAAGAGTCTAGCACATAGTGCACAAATATTTAAGTAGTAATAATAGTAGTAGCAGGTTAGCAGTAGCAGTAGTAGTAGTAGCAGTAGTAGTAGTAGTAGTAGTAGTAGTAGTAGCAGTAGTAGTAGTAGTAGTAGCAGTAGCAGTAGCAGTAGTAGCAGTAGCAGTAGCAGTAGCAGTAGCAGTAGTAGCAGTAGCAGTAGCAGTAGTAGCAGTAGCAGTAGCAGTAGCAGTAGCAGTAGCAGTAGCAGCAGTAGCAGTAGTAGTAGTAGTAGTAGTAGTAGCAGTAGCAGTAGCAGTAGCAGCAGTAGCAGTAGTAGTAATAGTAGTAGTAGTTGCCGTCGCCGTCGTTGTCCAGGCAGCATAGCAGAGAAGGTTAAACTCAGAATTGTCATGTCGGGCCCCAGAAACCATAAAAAACCATACCAGATGCCAGAGGCACTTTTCCTAATTCAAATTTTATTTACAGTCAAGCCAGAAAGTCTGCACACCCCTTTCACCTTCTCCACGTTTTATTACGCTACAGATCTATACTGCAATAGATTGAGTTCATTTTTTGCCTCAAACATCTACAAACAATAGCCAATAATGAAGAAGTGAAAACAGGTTTTTAGAAAATATGCTATTTTATTTTACTGACAAAAATAGGTTTTTTAGGGGTTACATATCTGTACACACCCTTAGCCTAATACTTGGTTGCTGCACCTTTGGCGATTACAGCTTCAAGGTGTCTTGGGAAAGAAGCTCCGAGCTTGGCACGCTTGTTTCTGGACATTTTTGCCCATTCCTCTTGGCATATCTTTGCAAGCTCCGTCAGGTTGGATGGGGAGCGTCGGTGCACAGCCATTTTCAGCTATTTCCACAGATGTTCAATTGGATTCAGGTCTGAGCTCTGGCTGGGCCACTCAAGGACATGCACAGACTTTCTACGAAGCCACTCTTTTGTTCTCTTGGCTGTGTGCTTCGGGTCGTTGTCATGTTGGAAGGTAAACCTTCGCCCCAGTCTGAGGTCCAGAGCGCTCTGGAGCAGGTTTTTTTTCAAGGATCTCGGTGTACTTAGCTGCGTTCATTTTTCCCTCTATCAGGACTAGTCGCCCCGTTCCCGCTGCTGAAAAACATCCCCACATCATGATTCTGCCACCGCCATGCTTCACTGTAGGGATGGTATTAGCCAGGTGATGAGCGGTGCCTGGTTTTCTCCAGACGTGACGCTTGGTATTCAGGCCAGAAAGTTCCATTTTGGTTTAATCAGACTAGAAAATCTTGATTCTCATGGTTTGAGAGTCCTCTAGGTGCCTTTTGGCAAACTTTAAGGGGGCTGTGATGTGCCTTTTACAAAGGAGGGGTTTCCGTCTGGCCACTCTACCATAAAGGCCTGATTGGTGGAGTTCTGCCTGGATGGTTGATCTTCTGAAAGGTTTTCTCATCTCTGACAACTCTGTCAGAGTGACCCTCGGGTTCCTGCTCATCTCCCTGGCCAAGGCCCGTCTTCCCCGATTGCTCAGTTTGGCCGGGCGGCCAGGTCTAGGAAGATTCTTGGTGGTTCCAAACATCTTCCATTTATGAATGATGGTGGCCACTGTGCGTTTTGGGACCTGTAAAGCTGCAGAAATTAGGACAAATGTCTAAAAACATGTTTTCACTTTGTCATTTTGGGCTATTTTGTGTAGAATTTTGAGACAAAAAATGAACTCAATCTATTGTAGAATATGTCTGTAACGTAATAAAACGTGGAGAAGGTGAAAGGGGTGTGCAGGGTTTTTTTTTTACAGATAACTGTCACAAACACAGACAAACAGAAGGAAAATAATAACCATTTAAAAATGCAAAAAAAATTAAAAAAGGATGGAACTGTTCAAATCCATGTGACTTGCATGAAACCATTCAAAAAAAAAAATCAAAAAAAAGACTAAATCTATTATATAAAGATTAAAAAAGACTCAAAACTCACTCATCTATCTCATCCAGAAAAAAATGAAAAACATTACAGGAAAACAAAACTGACTCTTCTTCCCAGTGTGAGAGAAAAAACTTTGCTCGGCTTGAGCTCAGCAAAAGTCCATTCCAGTTTTTGTTTTTTACTAGCTACATCAGCATTTCAAAAAGTTTTTTTTTTTTTTTTTGATTATTTTGTTTTGCCAAATCTGCAAACTGCTGCACCAACAAATGTGGATGCAATCAATTGAAGATTTTTTTGTTGTGCAGCGGGGTGTTGAAAAAAAAAAAAATGTGGGTGGGACAGGCGTGGGTGTGGAGTGGGATTGCCGTGAGAGGGTGGGGGGGGGGGGGGGGGGGGGGGGGGTGGAAGGGGGTGTAGTGATACATGGGTCAGCTGTGATGTCACCTAAATCTGCATATACTCATCAATTACCCACTGACCCAGTGACCATCGGAAATTCACACCCGTAAAAAAACGTATTTCTCAGTGGACTATACGCCTACATAATAGCCTATATGCTCCAGAAATAGAAATAAAACATGAAAATTAAAAATAGACTAGTTTCAAACCAATACAAATTTACTGTAAATAAAAGTCCCTCAGGCTTGTTTTTTTTAAATGAATTTGCCAGAAATTATTTACATAAGTTTGTCTAAATTAAACACCATGGGCTAACCTTAAGCCTACTGCTTTAACCTACTGTTTCATTCAAATTGCAGAATCAGACTGCTATCAGTGTTGGAGAAATATGTAACTAAGCTACCAATTACTCGACACTGAAAGCTATAGCACAACTACCAGTAAGATAAACTAACGTCCCGTGCCTCTGTCTTGATTTCCTGGTTTTCCGTTTCTATGTGTATTCCGTTCCGTGTTTTTCCTTTTTCTCACCATCTTTTGTCTCCACTTCCCCGCACCTGAATTGTGTTTTCTCATGTGTTCTCATCTCACCTGTTCCTCGTTGTCTCGTTAGTAATCTGGCATATAGTCTCCCCTGTTTCTTTGTTTTGTGCCAGATCGTCTTGAGCCTTGCCTTGTGTTTGTGTGCCTTGTGTCTTTCCAGTGTTTATTTCTGCCTGCTCCCTTCCTGCTCCCTTCCTGCTCCCTGCCTGCTCCCTGCCTGCTCCCTTCCTGCTCCCTTCCTGCTCCCTGTCTGCTCCCTTCCTGCTCCCTGCCTGCTTCCCTGCCTTTCCAGCCTGCTCCTGTCCTGCCCGTTTCTGCCCAGCCCTGCCTGTCCAGCCCTCCTGCCCATCTGCCCTTTCTCATCCGAGCTCTGCTCCTGCCCTTCGCCCTCCTGATCCCCTGCTCTGACGAATTCCCCGGTTCTGACCCCTGCTTGTCCCTGGACTTTGTTTTTGCCCATCCTGCATTGCCCTGTTCGCTGGACTTTGACCCCTGCCTGGATTTGATTATGTTTCTGCCTGCCCTGTATTGCACTGATTGCTGGACCTTGACCCATTTCTGTCTGACCTCGAATAAAGCCTATTCCCATTACGATTGGTGTTTGCGATTGGTTCCGATCCATTCACATAACAGAAACATAAAATACTCCATTCCTTTGCCTAAACTGCACTGAGAATCACACTCCCCAAATTACACAGTTCACTCATTAAAATACTAACAGAAGGTGCCTTGCATTACTAAATAACTTAGCAGCCATTAACTTCATCTCACAGATCCACCGGAAAAAAAACCCTGATTTGGGTGTACCAATCAAAAACTGAGTGTGGCATAGCCTAGAATTGATTATTGGGTGGGCCTGAGCAAAAGCAGATGGGTTTTTTTTTTATATACACATTCCGACAGAAAGCCATAATGCAACGGTTTGCATGGGAACACCTCTTCAACTATGTTGTCCCCATTCAGAACACCCGTGCCTATGCCAGTGGTGCCTCGGCCACCCAGGACACCACAGCGTGCCGCCCACAGTAACAGCATGTGATCCATGAAGATTTCCAGGCTTTTCTTTATAAAATTCAGGGAGGTTTATAAAACTATTTATGAAACAATCGACATTTATGATGTCTATTCATGTTGCCACTGATTTGGATGCATTCATTGAAAATGTTAAAAGGGGAAGATGGCATTCTTTTTAATTTTGCATTGCACCAAAGGCTACAACAAGAAAGAATTTGCTTAAACTTTCTACTGAAGACATAAAAAAAACATTTCTGGCACAGTATTAACTGTGTGTGTGTGTGTGTGTGTGTGTGTGTGTGTGTGTGTGTGTGTGTGCATGTGTGAATGCGCGCATTATGGAGCACAAGCTATGATAAAGAATGGGTGTTCAAAAGGGAATTTGCAGGCATTGGACAGCTATGATCCGCTGCTGTGGAGCAAAATGTGTCAGCAGAATATCTAATACATTTTTTGAAAGACAGAAATAATGACAGCACAACAGAGACATATCTCCCTGGTGGAAGTTTTAAGATCTAAAACTTATGCCTCAATGTTCCATTGGGTAAATAGTTCTCTTTACAAATCTTAACTTGTGCTGCAAGCAAAATGTACTTGAGAGATTGTTCCTGCCTATAGTGTGCCATAGGTGGAACTCCATTGAAAAGCCTTGAGGCATGTCACCTGATTATGCAGGACAGTTTAATTGTGCTTTGGGCCAGGTCTTGTAGAGTGCTGGAGAAGAGCTCCTAAATGATCCTTCAGGGATTTTTTTCCACCCACTTGGAGCCACAAGGCTAATTGCCGCATGCTTCTAGGGACAAATCAGGGTTTGTTCAATTAGCAATTATCAAAGTATGCTTTGCAATGGCGTTGACAGGAAGTCAATTTGATGGAAAGACTCTGCGGAGGGCTTTTACACCAGCTCTGGACATTACCTGTTATCAGCTTCAGGATGAAACACTGCAAAATGTTTTGCATATTGGACGCACCCCAGACATCTCTGAGATCCCAGGGTAACAGCGCAGCTGTAGTTCCTAACAACATGTAATTACTTTGGAAGTGACATAGCTTTCAGAATTGCAGATAACAAACTTTATCTACATTCCTTGTGGGCTTTATAAGGGCCTTGTAGCCAAAATTCTACTGCATAGCATTTCAGGTAGTAATGGTAGTTTTATGTGATATGATATGGTTTATGTGAGTTTCAGCTATGTGAAATTATGTCTTTTTCTCACATCATGGCAGAATGATGTGAAAATGTGGCTACTTTTATATAGGATTTTCACAATATTGAGTAAAAGCAATCAATTTATCAAATTAAAAGATATCCAAAATGGGAAGCAGCTGTTTGTTACTGGTTTAAGGAACTTTATCTACAGAATACTCCTCAATGTAGCTGTTTTTACAAAAAAATAAAGAAATAAATTCACATGGAGTAAGTATTCTGAAATGTGCTGCAAAAAAATTACATACATTCATTTTATATTCCTGAAAAATCAATTCAAACTATACCTGGTTCATTTCTATTCAGGTCAGATGCAGAACCTTGAACGGAAAATCAAAGATGGGTGTATTTTTATGAATATACCTGAGGAATTCACTCTGTGAATGGGTGAATGGCATGCAACTGTGATTGAAACAAGCCATCAGCTATTTCACTGACCCCTGGGGCAAGACTGTTTCACCGTATACAGTTCCTTTTCACTGCTACGTGAAGAGGTTTCAAAGCAGGACCACCACCAGTGCCACTGAGGGGATTTCCAAAAGCAAGCACAACCCACAAAAGTGCTTCTGACATTGATATCTGCACTGTCTATAGATGCCCCTGTGACTCCTCTCTCCACTTTTGCCCATCTTCTGTATGCTATCAGCATGTTGTGAGAGGGGGGTTGAATAAGTCAGTTAAGGTTTTGTTTTTCTTGTGTTGATAAAGAGATTAAGTGTTCTGTTATAAGCACTATGAACAAGAATCCTTACAAAACTTTGGTCAAGCCCTCATCAAACTTGAGACAGTTTCTCAAAAAAAAAGCAATATTCAAGTTATTTTCTGTTATGATTACCTATTCTCCATTTAAAGTTATAAACAATTGGGAGTTTGATTCACAACCATTACCAAGCTTTACATTTGCTATAGCAGTGCCTTGCACTCTACAGTGTTATATTTGACAATTAGCTCACAGTCAACAAATCCAGTCTTGGCAGAGGCTTGAGTCTTTAGGGCAATGGGAGTTAGGGGTGGCCCTTGGAGACATACTTAGCCTTGCTAACCTGCATGTATTATATAGACAGAAAATTCAAAGATGTTGAACCGTGGATTATTAAGGTGGCATACTGTTGTAAAACAGGATGCAATTAAAAAATCATGTCAAATTAAAACTGCAGTTGACATACCAACATTTGCTGCTGTACAATGAATTTGTGACAAATCATACATTTTTCAACAGATAAGACTGACATAGCAAATATATCACTGGAATACTGATATACTATGATTAACATTAATTATGAAATCCAAGATATTTAAAATTCAGATGAATACACAGTATTTAATGTAATAATATATTAATCTGGATATTAATCATTGTGTGTGTGTGTGTGTGTGTGTGTGTGTGTGTGTGTGTGTGTGTGTGTGTGTGTGTGTGTGCAAGGCATGCCTTGGGGAAGGTTAAACAGGCTATTCCCATTCAATAACCTCTATTAGTGACTTCTTACTTCAGGTTTACCTTTAAATAAATTAGAGCACACATTTCACGATCAGCGATTAGCATCCTTCTAATAGAAATAATTCATGATAATGCATTCGAACTTCTGTAAAGAGATAGCGGGATGCTATTGATGCTATACGAATTGCCCCAATTTCAATCACCTGGCCACTGAGCAGTTCAGAAATAAATGGAGGGTGGGCAGATCCTCTTTATAGTTTGCTTTATATTTCCTTTGTGGCCATGTTGTGTGAAATGAGAAAACCAGTTGATAGAGCACTTTTTTAACACTTTATTTACATTTTAACAATACAATTTAACAACTAATTAAAATAGTGATAATGATTCTTGCTTTCAGCAGGGGTGCATATTATTAATGCAATGTGCTAAAACAGTTTGTTCTGTTTTATTTTACTGTACCAATGTATGTCTGTCCGCCTTTATGTGAGTGTGGCTTGTGACGCAAGACACATTTCAGAGAAATATGGCCATAAAGTATTCTAATCTCATCTATGTCAGATATTTTTTATCTATCTGCAGGTAGGTTGGGTCAAGTTATATGAGTATGCCATTAGCACGATGAGTATACATAACAATATGAGTATGCCATTAGCATGATGAGTATGCATAACAATATGAGTATGCCATTAGCATGATGAGTATGCATAACAATATGAGTATGCCATTAGCATGATGAGTATGCATAACAATATGAGTATGCCATTAGCACAGTGTTTCTCAAACTGTGGGGCAGTGGTATTACAGGTGGGGCGCAGGGGGAAATGCAGAAATGCAGCGCGGAACCAATGTTTTTACGTCTGACTTCTTTCGGTGAGCAATAAAATTTTCTTTCTGCGGTCTGGAGTAATAATTAAATAATCCAACTCCCCAACTTTGTCTTTAATAGTATATAGGCCACAATAACGAGCCTGCAATTCGGAACCAAGAACAGGGAGGAACGCCAACACTTGATCACCAGGAAAAAACACGCTGACTTTTGCACGTCTGTCAAAGAGACGTTTCATGCGATGTTGTGACACTGCGAGGGTATTCCTTGCTAAGTCACAGGCAGTTCACAACCGCAGTCTAAAATGGGAAACATAATCAAGAATATTTTCGGGTTTGTTAGAGCCCAATAATTAATCTTTTTCCTTAGCAAATTCTACATAAGTTAGTTTGTCCGTTTTTATATAGCCTCTGAATCTTTGACGGTAGGCTTCAGGCACAAGTTCATACGCGCGGAGGATTGCAGTTTTCACAATCTCATAATTAGAGCTCTCTTCCAAATTGAGCGAAGAATAGGCCTCTCTGGCTTTGCCAGTTAAAACACACTGTAATAAAATAGTCCAAACATTGGCGGGCCATTTCAATGAAGTGGCAACACGCTCGAAATGGGCAAAATATTTTTCTACCTCCTTCTCAGAAAATGGTGGGACCATTCGTATCTGCCTACTCACATCGAACCCTGCACGAGCTGGGTCTACAGAGCGAGTTGAGGTACTTCGGCTTTCAAGCTTCAATTTTTTAAATTCAAATTCTTGAAGTGCTTTTCTTTCCTCAGCTGCAGCTTCAATTTGAAATTTATTTTCCCTCTCCTGAGCTTCAATTTCCAACAGGTTCATTGCAGCCACAATAAGATATTTTTTTGTCAAATATTTGTTGCATTGTTCTACGAAAGTGATTGCACATTTTATTTGTTTTTGTCTAATGGAGCAATCTGGTTTACTTGAAAGTGCAATTTTCTTTATATTTGAAAAAGCACAGATGGATTTTTATTTCAATAAAAGTTCATCATGGACCATTTTGTTACAATTTTGTTGGGGCGGTGGGGCATGAACATTTTTCTTCCTCCAAAGTGGGGCGTGACAGAAAAGGTTTGAGAACCACTGCATTAGCATGATGAGTATACATAACAATATGAGTATGCCATTAGCATGATGAGTATGCATAACAATATGAGTATGCCATTAGCATGATGAGTATGCATAACAATATGAGTATTCCGTTAGCATGATGAGTATACATAACAATATGATTATGCCATTAGCATGATCTTCATACCTGCACATTAATAGCAGCACGGCACCGATGACCGAACAAGGATTCAGTCCAGACCAGAGTCCTGCAATGGGCCTCATTCACGAAACATGCGTAGGGCCTACCCAGCCAACAATTTTAGGTTCCGACAACATTCCCCTAACATACCCGTTAAAAAATAGGCTATGGGAACATTAGTTTGGAATGTTCTGGGAGTGTTTTTTAAGTGTTTCCAGACCATTTTTTCCAATGTTATAAAGACGTTTTTTGAAAATATTCTCAAGACGTTCTGATAATGTTTTTTTTATAAAAATAAAAAAAACTTGTAAATTCATATTTTGCCCCAATTTAGTAGTCCATTCTGCCCCTATTTTATTCAATACTCCGTGTAGCAACCGCTTGAGAATTCGCCGCTAGAACCCCTTCAGCCGATAGGAAGGCGGGCGTCGTGTCCTCTTCAGACTCCTCCGAGCTCCTGACCGTGATTCCTCCTCGCCCAGGGCCGCTTGAACACAACGTTTCTCCTCCACCGAGTCTCCCCCCACCCCGAGAGGGCTGCCAATTGCCACTCCCTCAAGGCACCGGCCATACTCGGATCTGGCAGGACCTGGATTCAAACCCATGATTCTCGGTGTGCAACTGCACCGACTCAAAGTAATTGCTTTTACTGCTGCATCACTGCTTAATCCCTGAAAATGAATCACTGCTTTTATTATGTCAAAAGACCGTACAATGTCTTTGTGAAGGTGCTTTTATTATGTCAAAAGACCATACAATGTCTTTGTGAAGGCATGACAATCAAATTTTTCTCTGCAGGCAAACATGAAAAAAAGTTCAAAGTACATAAAATAAATGAAAATAAACAACTGCGCCACTTCCAAGACATCCTTCATGTTCTGTGTCAAATCTAGTATGCATCTCTGTAATATGTGTGTCTGTGTGCTTGAGGGAAAATAATAACTACTGTTGGGGGAAAAATCTTTCCATTCTACTACTATAAATAAAAATAATACCAGAATTAGGTTAGCATTGTGCATCAGAAATATGTCTTCAAAAATCTCTGGACTACTGTAACATAAATGGAAAGTTGCCGTGGGAAATGATTCTCCCGTTTATCATTTTGCCTCCATGTTATTATGTATTGCTCATGTAGTTGATTTGACAGGGCAATGTTCAAACCACTGATTACTTTCTCAAACAGAAATTGAACAGCTCTTTTCTTTCCTGGATGTGTATTTGTGTAAAATGTTTTCTTGTGTTGTTTGAGTCCACAGAGCTAACATGAATATAAGTTTAATTAAAAGCTTAATTAAGTTTTCTATTCCCAAGCAGCACAAAATGGTTCTATCTCTATTCAGCACATATGAAAAGCTCATAGGAAACATAATTATGTACCTTTTTGTTTCGCGTGACATTGTTCCTGGAATGGGCATCTTGTGATGGCAGTAGTTCAGCATGTGACAGTGCTGTGGGAAAATGAAATTTTGGTACTGTACTGTACGGTGCTGTACTGTACTGTATCTTGTACTGTAAATCTCAGAAAATTCAGAAGACTCTGAGAGATAGCTTAATTGTTTCTATTGTGGAGAAATTTGTCTGAAGAAGAATTTGTATCTGTAATTCAACACTGGACTAGACATTCATAAAACTGTGTCATGGATCGCGCCTTCCTTCCTTTATCTCCGCGTTTAATTTTTTTTTTTTTCATTTACCTTCAATTTATCGGATTTTTCTGTGTTCCGCTGTGTTTCCCTCCAGTCCATCTTTCTATTGCTCTCCCTGTTTTTCCATTCCTCTTGTTTCATGTCATGTTTTTCTTTTTACTTGTCATGTTTTTGTCTGTCCTTCTGTGTTGTGCAGGCTGGGCGTGGTTTCCCCCCTCGTTTCTTCATTCTCTCCCTAGTTGTCCCCCAGCCAATCACTTACCTTCCCCGCTCGCATTCCGCAACATCAATTGAAACATCAATACATCTATATCTGGTTTCACAGAGTGATTCGAATAAACTTGCTCTCAGATTCTGACATCAGCTTTGGCCTCCTGACCCTGTTCAATCCTCATGAGTGCCACTTTCTTCTAATCATTATATGGTCTTGGCCACAGTAGTTGCACACACATAACAGCAATTTGTCTTAAAGATTGACCTTCATTTCTTAAAGTAATTACAGACTGTCTTTTTTCTTTGCTTAAGGGAATGTATTTTTCCCATATGTTCCCTTAAATTTAGGAATGATAAGCTTGTGCCTATGCTACCTGTATTTATAGTAATCATGGGTGCTCACCTGTTAACAATAATTGCTGACAAAAGACTCTAGAATAATTCTAGTTAACATATCTAACAAAGACTTTTATATTTTGGACAGTGCTCGAACACCTTGTTATGCGCATTTCAGGACTTCTGACTTGAGCTTCAGACTGAAACCCTCTTGCAGGATTTTCATTTTAATTTAAAAATTCCATTTTTTAATGCAATTCAGTTATGTTTATTAGCTTACACGATCATGAAAAACCTGCTTTTAAGCAGGTGTACTTAAAATTTCGACTGCTACTATATACTTAACATTGTTGCTTGAACAAGTGGGTCACATTTGTCAACCTCATACAAGAGTAGGTTGCCCACCACTGGTGTAAAGTGTTTTAGCCACCGTAGCCCATGCTGCTATAACATATGACAAACCCTGTAATATGTTCTATACATAGCCGTGTAATAAGAAAACTGGACTAAGTAGTAGTTAATGGACAGTTGCATCATTATGCTAAGCGAGGGAAACATGTGCTGTCAAGTTGCTGATATTGACTGTACTCCTGTATTTGATGATGGCTGCAACCCAGAGTTCCATTTATATGATATACTGAGTGACCAGCAGTAAAGCAATTTCAATGATAAATCCCAGATTAAGTTTGAAAACTGCATGATGGTCTTTGTGCTCAAAGGCCTATGAACAAATACAGTATATCCTTGCAGAAGATCCCTGTCTAGACAACAGGTTTGTGGTGAAGAACCAATCTAAGTGTATAATGGAAAAGTCGTAATAGTTATCTGAAGGCAAGTTATCTATAATAAACAGAAAAAGGAAAATGTTTCAATCAGCGTGTTTCAAACTATGAAGCATTGCCAAGAGCATAATTTTTAATGCAACAAGATTTTTAAAGAAGATCAATAACTGTTTGTTAATGGTGTCTTCTGAGCAGAGAATCATTATTAAAACCAAACCGGTGATCTCTTTGATATCCATGTTTCTGATTCTTGGAAGTAGCCTGTCTGTATTCCATTGGTTTGAATCTCAATAGCTAAAGCATGCAATTGACTCAGTTTACTGGCCGGTGAACAAAAGACCTGCTATTTAATTTATTCTGAGTCGATTAAATAATTTAAAGAGCTTTTAACAAATTAAACAAAAAGGGCATTCTGGCTGAGACATTTCGCTGAGCTCATTTAACATGCCCTTCTTTCAAGTGCAGGATGTTTGTCATGATCACATCTTATACGAATATTATTTTGTGAGTTCCTTGAAGGGCTCCGGAAACAAGAACTGTGCATAACTGTGATGAACCTGTGATGAACAATATCTGCGCAATGATAGTGAATACATTTCTGACCTTTTGCCCTCTTTTGGTAAAATGACATTCCTGCTCAGTGAATAGTTCAGACCGCTCTTTTTTTTCCCTAGTCTCACTGAATAGAAGGTGTGTCCCACTCGATTTCAAGTTACGCAAAACCTGGCTTGAGACATACATACTTTTAAACTAGTTTTACCTATGCAGCCTTTGTTCACAAGGTATAACATAACAATCCAACATGTTAGGATTCCTTCCACTGGTGTGGACCCAAACGCAGGACTCGGAGACAGACTCAATACAAGCTCCGTGGAGCACTTTTATTGCAGCACAAACAGAAACGGGGAACTAAGGATGAGGGTCAGGAAACGGTGTTGGGGCTAGCAGTGGCTGGCTGGATGCCGTGGGAGCTGGAGCGGGGCTGGTGAGTAGCTGACAGACCGGAAGACAATGGCAGCGGGAGCAGGGTGAGCAATGCAGGTGGACGACTAGGCTGGCGGGACAAAAAGACAAAACTGGAACAGGTAATTAATCACAAACTAGCTAGACAGAGGGAAGTACACAGGCCGAGTTACAAGATACAACGAGAGTACGAACTGGCGACGAGACGACAAACAAAGAGGGAATATATAGTGAAGTAAATGAGTCAATGAGTGAGTGCAGCGTGAGAATGTATGCGAGAGTGATTGAACGGTAATTATCAGCGTGTGGAATGCAAGCGGGAAATGCGAGTGATAGGCTGAAGGATAATGAGGGTAACGAAAAGGGAAACCAAGCCCAACCCGCACAAACACAGAAGACCAACACGGAACATGAAAGAACTGACAAGGGACGAGAGGAAGGGGGAAAACATGGAGAACAAAAGGGAAGGTGAACTGAAAAGGCGGAGGCGGACGTAACACAACATATGGAATTAAGAGATTTTTTCCAATTGAACAACGATGGTTTTACACGTTTGCATCATTTCTTCTTTGTCACCATCATTTGGTTGACAAAAATTAACCAAGACTTTTACTTTTTTATACTGATTCGTGCTGTATAAGCCTGTAGAAAGTTGCATACAGTTAAAAAGATTTTTAAATGTCAGAATTGTTCCACTGTGGTTTCAACCCTCACTAGTTTGCTTAGTTCTTCTTGCGCCTTTGTGTGGTCTGCCACCTGTCAGTTATATTTAGAGAGCAGTAAGGTGCTTAAATTTGTGTCGCGCGCCTGTACTCGTGTGCCTGTACTCGCTGCCCCAGACCTTGCACTGCTTTTTAAATTAGAGGTGTATGAGAGTGCTACTGGCTGCAGGAGGATGAAGACAAGATTGACCTTCCCATTTGTCATTTTGTCCAGGAAGTTTAACAAACATCAGATGAATTATTCGACCATAGAACAGGAAAGGTTGGCATTGTTACTGGTGCTTCAGTATTTTGAGGTATACAGTGCATAAGTATTTGGACAGTGACACAATTTTTGTTGTTTTGGCTGTGTACACATTGGATTTTAAATGGAACAGTAACTATGAGGTTAAAGTGCAGACTTTCAGCTTTAATTTGAGGGTTTTTAGTCCATATCGGGTGAACAGTGTAGCAATTGTAGCCGTTTTTATACATAGCCCCCCCCCCCCCCCCCCCTCCATTTTAGGGTACCAAAAGTAATTGGACAAATTAACATAAACTTTAATAAAGTTATAATATTTAATATTTGGTTGCATATGTTTTGCATGCTATGACTTCCTGATGTCTGTGACCCAAGAACATAAAACAATTCTTGATATCTTATTTTCAGGTACTTACAAGTGATACTATAACCTCTCTTTGGGAATTGGGGGGTAGGACTAGATTAAGCTAAAAATTATGAGAATAGTATGGAACACGTGGTTGGTTGTAAATCATCAAGGGTTTGAGTTATCAAACGAGTCTCAAACCATCACTCTACTGACAGATATGCAGTAGATATGGATGGATCACTTTAAGGGTTGTTTCTTGTGACTAATTTTCCTATTGAACTTTATGGAAAAATAAGTCAGGAAAAACAAGTTTCATTGAATACGTTGTATCATACGTGCCTTTTTATGAGTATAAACAGAATCAAACAGTGCTATCAAACGGGATAAACATAGCTTTTTAAAGTAGAATTTATAACAACAAATCATTATTGTGCAAAAACAAAATCATATAAAAGAATAATATCATTGCAGTGAAGTTTTTGGTCAAAGTTGACATCACTGGCTAAAAGGTTGGTGGTGGCAGGTTCAGCTTTCATTAAAGGGGCAGTTCACCCAATATTTTTATTTTGATACGTTTCTACATAGCAAGAGTGCTATCTATCCACCCAGGTAGTTTTCATGAGAGCTCATTAGTTTTTGTAGATATCCATTGCAGCTCACTGTGATGTCTCCCTGATAGAATGGACCTCAACGGGTCCAAAGTTTGTGACGCTCAAAGTGACAAAAATGGACATTCAAAAAAATCAACAGCAACGTCTCTTTCCAAATATAATGACACGGTTACCGCGCAAAGTATCAAACAAAGAAGGTCGTTTTCGAATTAACTGTGCACAACAAGATCTGTGGATGTTCAGTAACCGTGTCGTCATTTGTAAAGATTTACTGCCGATTTTTCCGAACGTTAATTTTTTGGCTCTTTGACCTCCACAAACTTTGGACCCATTGAGGTCCGTTATATCGGGGTGATGTCAAGGTGAGTTGCAGAGGATATCTAGAAAACTAGTGAGTTCTCAGAGAAACTACAATGCTGAGCAGAAAAATGCCCTCAGAAAGCCATGTGAGCGAGTTTCCATGCAGAAATTCAGATGTATAATATAACATGTGCTGCGAGAATCTGCATACCTCTGCACACAATGGACACCATACGTACGCAATGTTTGGGGTCTGTGTGATATGGCCCCACCGTGGCAGAAAGGAAAAAACTTTTTTAAAGCAGATTTCTGACTTTCACCCTGAGCGATCTTATACGCATTATTTTACTCAGAGTTTTATACATGTGGCCCCAGGTATCAAAATTTTATTTCTGGGTGAACTGCCGCTTTAAGATGATTTTTTGACTTCTTGGGACACAATAAACTACTATCGTACTGATTAATAGCAAGGAAGTGTTTGTCTGTGGCAATGCTGATTTGGGCTTTACAACTTCATCAAACTAATCTTTGTTGCATTTAATGTGACATAATTATATGCTGAGCATCAATATGAAATCTTGTTGGATATGGATAGTGTGCTGTCACTATGGCTGTTCATTTATATTTGCTTTTACTCCTAAAAAGCTGACTCCCCAATAGGCTCACTGGAGAGTTTTCACTCCCCTGAAGCAGACAAAGTGACATATGTCAAGGCAGATCTAAGTCACACAATGCTGTCATGGAAGATGTCAGTTGTGCAAGTCTGAGGTCTTGTTCCCCGTTGAGAGTTTCTGCTGAGAGTCTCCCTCCTCAACAAGCAAACAGAGGGAGGTCCCATAGCGATGGTAAAAAATGCTCTTCACGTAGACCTCTCTGAACAATATTTATGCCATGAGAGAGAGAGAGAGAGAGAGAGAGAGAGAGAGAGAGAGAGAGAGAGAGAAAGAGAGAGCTTAAGGCCACCTACAACCTACATAGGTGTTTTGCCTACAGATTAAAAAATGACGCCTTATGCAATAATCTTAATAAGCTTTTGCTTTGCAAAGAATCGTAGCATTCCGTGAACAGGTGTTTATCAACATCGCATACCGATCTACTTCCCAGCAGTAATGTCAATATTTCGTAAATATTGTGCATGTTAATAAAAACAAAATAAATCTCTGCAAATTAGAGGCAATTTCTTTTTAGGTGTGAATAAAGTTTTCTGATTTTATCTTCAAACGAGACTCATGAAACTCTTAGTCTGTTTGGTTTTTTAAATAGCCTTGCTTGTATATAAACAGCAGCAGAAATTAGCATTTAGATAAGCAGCTTTCCCATGTTCATATATCCATTGGCACTCCACTCGGTGGGAACCAAAATCAGCTCAATTTAGGAAATAAGCCAGTAGGGAGATGCAAAACATGTGCTGTATGATTTTGCTGATTTATTTATTTTCTTTAAAAAAGGCTTCAAACATAACAGGAAAGTTTTCATTTTTATGGCGAAGAAATCAAGCGATACATTACATTTCACCTTCACAGTGAATTCATAATTTGCGAATGAATTGTTCCTTACATATAAAATGCATTGAATAACTCTCAAAGACAGTTTGTTGGCCTCCAGAGATCCTCAATCAGTAAAGCTATGCATATGACATGCAATCTAGACATTGTAGGTTCAAGCCTGAGCCAAGTCATATGCTAAATATGACCAGGGGCCTCATGTATAAAAAGTGCGTACGCACAAAAAAAACTGAAAAAAGTCTCAACAATGTGTGTACACATGAGCCATATGCTGAGTGAATGTGCACATTTTTTGATGTCAAGTTTGTTTTTAAAAATCCCAAATCAGTGGGGAAAGTGGTCTGCGCACCTTTTATACACGAGACCCCAGGAGTATACAGGTATAAGGTTGGTTGAAGTCATTAACTGCATTAACGGTTCCAAAAGAAACAAGATGCTCATGGACCACCAGTTGACCCTCTCCACCAATCAGCACTGATTCTCTGTATAAGACTTTTCTCCCTTTAGAACAGTAAGTCCCTAAGAAGACCGACGAAGACAGGTAGCAGCCAGACCAAACAATACCACAGCACTATCATGTCATGCCAAAATGTCATAAAACTAAATGTAACAATATGAAACTATGCGTGCAGCTGTACATAAAACATCTAAAGTACTGCTGTGAAGTGGCTAAATTTGTACACGTGGAAATAAAATTTTTCATCAATAATAGAAATGACTAGAATCTATATTCAGATTTCTGTTTCTCAATCTCAACCTCAGACCTATCCTATAAGAGTAAAAACCCCGTCAATCTGGGAGCATGTGCACTATGCACTAACACATACAATTTCCCAATGTATGTGTTATGGACATGCGTCCAAATCCAACACTTATTTTTACCGTACAATCCCCTACCTAATATGTGTGGTTACTGCCTAGGAGAACTGCACAATCTGGTCAATCAGGTAGATCACATGCAAGAATGACTAAATATCCTGCCTCCCTGCCTGGACAACACTATGGCCAATTTTGTATTCTCCCATGGGATTCCAGCCACAATCAGTACTGTAAGGATTCAATTTGTACTGCAGTGTACAATACTGCACTTACATTGATCCCAACTATATTCGTTGCAAAATAGTTTTTGAATCATTATTAGAATGTTCCCAAGAAAAGTTACATAGAAACTATAGCCACTCTAATCAGTGTGATGATAATCCACAATATGTAACTTCCGGTTACCTACATGTCTTTATTTCACTCTCACCTGTATCAACCCCAAAGTTGGTCATTTCTGATATTTGCAATAGTGAACTACACACTCCTGCTACATCAGTAGGTTCTGAGCAAATATAGTCTGGAGCCATATTGTCTTAGGGGTTATCCGAGCTCCACTGAGCAAGACCTAGGGGTTATCAGAGCTTACATGTGCAGAAGAGAACATTGTAGAAGAAATTGTACCAGCAGTACTTCCAGCACACACTGTCCAAAATTGCATGGAAGAAAACCCACAGCAAAATAATAAAATAAAAATAAATTTAATTAATTAAGTTTCATTTTTACCAATTGAAATGCAAATATAAACAAGAACACAAGTTTAGCTTCATGTTTTAACTGTATATCATTTAACACACATGTATTCCTCTGAGGAATATGGTTTTGCTGTCCCTGCTGCTGTTGTTACACTGCCTGGCCAAAGAAAAAGTTGCCGTTGCTTCAATTGGTCAGGTCTAGGCTCAGCAATGTTATGCAGCAATAAAATAAAGTCAGCTGAGTACCTGTATGTAGGCTACTGAATGACCAGGTTATCCCATCAATGGGCGTATTCCAGGACGACAATGCCAAGATTCATCGGGCTCAAATTGTGAAAGAGTGGTTCAGGGAGCATGAGGAATCATTTTCACACATAAATTGGCCACCTGACCTTAACCCCATTGAAAGTCATTGGGATGTGCTGGAGAAGACTTTACGAAGTGGTTCGACTCTCCTGGAAATACATGTTGTGACGTTGCATAAGGTTGTCGAAACAATGCCACGACGAATGTGCACCGTAATCAAAGCTAAAGGCGGTCCAACTAAATATTAGTGTGCAACTTTTTTTTGGCCAGGCAGAGTATATCTGTGTATGCGGACAAAGTCTGACCAAAACCTTTTTACACTGTGAGAATGAGACAAAAACATTTCATAGCCTTCTGGCGTGTTTATTTTATTTCTCCCAGCACTCAGATTATGAGCAGATCTGGTGAAAGATCTGGTGCCCCAGTGCATCTTGAACTATAAAGAATAGGCTACTAATTAGGCCTGAAGATTCAGCTGTCCTGGCTAGCGGAGTGGCCATCGTATTGATGTGTAGTTTAATACTGCAGAAGCACTGGGTTTTCAGACATTCAACAAGCACATAATCTAAAACAAAATAATTCTGCTTCCTCAAATGCTCGAATGAACATGTGGGCAATTATCACATGAATAACATTCAATTTAGCATTTTGTTGCACAGAAAAATGTCTGTATTGACCAGTAAAAGTAAATTTGGAGTTGACTTTCTCCAGTTACATTCTGCTTAGTTTATACTGACTCTTTCAATACATTTTATTGGAAGATGTTTGCCACAGGCACCAAACATCAAATGATCTACAATGTATATAAAACCTTTGCATTTATCTTTTATGGAGATAGGCTTTTTACATTGAGCAGGACAAAACAAGGCCATAAGCAGAGAGTGCTGTGTCCATATCTCCACAAAATGTAATCAAAGCAGACCTCTGATGGTCACATATATCTGGAAGCTTGTTTGAATTATTGAAGTGTCAGTGAGAGTCCGGTTGTCCCTGATATGCCCTTGTGATGCAGTGCATACAGAGTTCTACAAGATAAGAAATGACCCCTAAATACTGATAAACTATGCCTACAAACACAAAGATTACTTATGTATGTCTAAGAAGAACTTCACATTTCCATAAATTGAAACTACTCTGCAAGTTCTGAATTTGAGCATGTGATCGTTTTTATATCTTCAGTAAATCAGTGTCTTATTTTCTTAATGAACATTTAGACACTATGGCACTGAGGTGATTAAGGTGTTTGTGCTATTTATGTTCTAAATACGTTTCTACAAAAAAGAAAAGAAAAAAAGAGTTCAACCATTGACCATTCACATTCAACCATTTTTTGACTTTATTTCACTTGGGCCATCTCTTATTATCAAGTTGGTAAAACACTGTTTGTCAAAATTTTATATTGATGGCACATGAAATAAATTTTGTAATATAATTGCCTTCACCTTAACTTCACTACAGGCTACCTGGGAGTCAGTACGGGTTCATTCGGAGCCCCTGCTCCAGCAAAGGATTTTCAGTTCTAACTTTTTCCCTTGATGAACAATGGGGAGCGTCTACAAGGCAGTAGAGAGGCCTGGCAAAGTCATTTAGCAATGAGGAAGTAGGTCAGCCGTAAGACAAAGTGTGAATGAAATCAATCCCCAGGAAAGAATCCATCTAGCAGTACCTGCCCCGAGCTTAATTCCAGTCCCTTCTGCTCACTTACGTGGATGAGGAAGGATGGCTCTTGCAGCTCGTTGCTGTTTAAGGGAGTATGGGGAGAAAATGAGAGAGCATCAATGCTTCACTACTTTACAATCTAGAAAATGAATGGTGTGAGCGGGCCGCTAAGAGACGCTTGATGTGACAACAATCAGCCATTTAGAAAATGCATGTTTTCACTCTCTAGTTAAACAAAGAACTGCTGAGTCTTCTCAACAGTGGAAATAGACTGATATACAGCTGGCACTTGTTGTCAGTTGTACAAATGTGATATAAACAGAAGTATTTTATTATTGTATACATATTGCACACATTTTTAACACTCTGTGAGGCATTAGTTAGAACTCTGCAACAGGGGCATCAAAGTACCACACAGAGTACCACGGAGGCATCAAAGATTATTTGAATCATAGGTTTTTCTGGAGCTAAACAGAAATATCTACACTTCTGGAAGTTTCTCCAAGAAAATATAATATTTCAAGATAGATGCAAGTACAATGCAACTTCCATTTATAGTTGAAAGCAATATTGAAACAATTATCTACTGTAGTTAAATCAAAAAAGATTTTCCAGCAGCCATACCAGGCTGAAGGCCTCTTACAAAATGTCTATATTTGTGGAAAAGGTGTTAGGAAAACAACAGGTTATTGTGGTGTTGTTGAGTCTGCAGGCGTCACACCAGCCTATGGACCCAAGAACAAATTCCCTTGGGCTGTAATTGGGAAATCCCGATTAAGGAGATACTATCTCTGGGATGAAACGTTAAAAGTTAAGTCCTCGCCCAGCATGGTCATTAAAGACCCTTTTGGATGTTATTGGACAGAGGAGGGGGTGATAACCATGGGAGGCTGATCAAACTCTCAATCAGTCTCCAACAAATCGACAATCTAATCCTCCCCTAGCGTAACCCACTAAATACATCTTTGCTGTTTCACCCGCAACTAATGTTTGATTAGGGCTGTAAGATGAAAATTGGCCTCCATGCATCACCCATGTGGGTGCTAAGCATTGCAGGCAGATTACATGAATTCCCCATCTATATACTTTATATCTTAAAAGTGTTTTAGGATGCTTGTGAGGCCCTACATGAAGTCGAGTTATTAATCTTTTTTAATCGCACATACTAGCTGGCTGTTGTCCCAGGCTTGTCAGGATGAGATTTCAGGGGCGGGGTGTGGGAGTGAGAAGAGTGGTTTTGATTGGGGGACATCAGGTGACAAATTCCCTGTGTGTTCATTAACATCAGGAAGAGGATGTTTTTCTCTCTTCCAAAAGAAAGCAATTAGCGATTTGAACAGATCAGCCACTAGAACAGCCCACAGCCCCTTCACTGTGATTCAGCTACATATTACAGTGAGCAGGGTAGGAATAAGAGCTCAATAGAAAAGCAAGCCCTTCAGCTATGAACAGACTTTAATTTAGAAAAAAAAGATTGAGAGTTAATAAAATCGTTGGTGAATTGAGGCCTGGTGGGGTTTAGTGTGGTGCCTTGGGAACCGTACAGTTGTGCCAAAGAGGGTTCACAAATACAAAAGTGTTCCTCACAGGGGGCTGCTTTCTGTTATAGAGGTCACAGCTTGTCCATAATACCCATCTTAAATTCTTGGAAGGACACTGGGGTTGGGTTCTAAATAGCCTCCTTTACAGAGCCCAAATTGCTGAAAAGAAAATGAGGGGTTTATTTTCATATTTCCTGTGCAATATGACTGAAATTGTTTATTGTTGGGATGTTGCATATAGTTTTGAATCTGTATAAGTATATATAAGTATCTATATCTGTATATTTTAGAAAAAGTATCAATAATTCCAAACTACAAATTATTCATATTCTACTTTCATACTTGCTCATACTACCCCCCCCCCCCCCCCCCCCCCCATCTCTTTCACTCACGCACACACGGACACACACGCAGCGGTTCATATTCACCATTGTGTGCCTTTGAGTGTGTTGTGTGTACTAAGATATAAAAATCCAAATTTATATGAGAATTATATGAGGAATATTTTTATATGGTAATAATAGCCTAATTGTTTTTGCTGTGACACTTAATAAACCAATGTCTTAAGGGAAAATGTCTCAGAACAAATTCATATGGCCAGTTTATATATTTAGCCCATTAAGCATACATATTGACATCTCCTTTTCCTGAAGCTCAATAAATTAAAAACAAATAGAGATTCACGTAATTGCATTGTTTTGGGCCATACAATGGTTTTCTTTTTTTTTGGTGGGGGGGGCGGGGGGTTATGACAATTATAGCATATACCCAATCTCTTATAGAATCTTTCACAAATACTTATTTCCTTAAATCTTATAGATTTATAAGAATGTGTCATAACTTGATGTATCCTTTAAAAATAATATACAATTTAAAAGCAAAATCATGTATATGCTAAAAAACAGAATACTACAAACCGGAATTGTATGCAATATTTATTTAAGTTTTTTTCTGCAAATATAAATCAGACGTAAACATTGATGAATGTTGGCAGGATGCTACATAGTGCTATAATATTCCTTATCTTGCGTTGAATGTGCTATAGCTTTGATGTAAGTTAATATTACGGAACATCAACACTGATGGCTTTGACACATTTTTATTTCCTGTCCTTTGGGATTCTTTAATAAATAATGAATTCATATCCATTCTATATGCTGAATGTTCATGAGCCTGTTTTCATTTTAAAAATCTTTCAGCCTGTGACTAATGCTTTATATGTCAACCACTGCACACTAAGTGGTGTTTTAGTCTTTTTACCCCTGCAAATTTGAAAAAGTAAAATGCTTCCAATCTATGTGTCACAGCATCAATTAGTTGACCCTTAGCTGTCAAAGTATTGTCAAACGATGGAGGAATGAGTTCAATACCAACAGACACTTGAGTTCGACCTTTCATCAAATGGAAAAAAAATATGCCACACAAATGAAACCTTTGTCATTTCAAATTCATGGGAATCTTTTTCTGCTTGACTGAATCCGAACTAATTAGATTAAATAGGAAACGCTGTGATACACTGAATGGTCTTAATAAGAGCGGATTAAAACTTTGCCTGTATCTAATGAAGACGTGTTTCAAAAGAAAATAAAGTCGCAAACATAATGCTGAACAGCACCCTATGGAAACTGCTCTGGACCAGGATGGAATTTTCCAAGCAGAATTTCATAACATGTACCCCAATGTCCAGATTCTTGAAGGGAAATCTCTAGCAGGTAAGGGAAATAAACATCAAGTAAAATTAATAAAACCTTAGCTGAATACATTCTGCAATATCTGTAAAAAAAAAAATTAAAAAGCAGAAACACAGCTAATCATTTCCACAGGCAGTCAACATTTCTATATGTAGCTGTTCTCAGCCACCCCCACCCTATTCTGTTTTCACACCAACACCATAAGCAGCTAAAAATCAGTGGTCACCATCTGTGTGAAGCCCAGTGGATAACGCACATATCTCTGCTCAAAACCAACAAGCACAAATGGCCTTCCTCGTATGTGGCAGGCCTGATTGGTGAAACATGATGGGGACAAAAGGACACATTTGGTGTCGTGCCTCCCACTCAACGCCGTGCTGCCATTTTCTTTCCTTTTTTTTTGTGCCACAAGGTTCACCTCATGCAGGTGGCACAGTGGCATATTAATTGCACTTTGAAAAAAGGCTTTAAAGTCCAACGTTGTTTTGAGCTACTAAGCTTTCTCAGAGCACAAAGGTGAAAAATCGCTCTCAACACTTACCACAGTAACAAATGAATCTGACCTCTGCGATGGAGACACCCGCCAGACACTTTGATGCATAAGAAATCTGTTCATGCACCATGCTTTAATCCATTTTGCCCCTGCGAGATGTGCACTGGCTATGCAAAATTCCATTCATTAATATTTATGAGTCTAGGGGAAAATGTACACAACTTTGATAGAGACTCACATTCACACCTGTGTAAAGTTGCACGCTGTCAAAACAAGCCAGATCTATTCAGAATAAGAATAATCGCAGATAATGTGGACACAACAGGCAATTTCCTGTGTATTTGGAATATAAACAGTACTGTGGTAAAACCATAGCATTTCACACATTTTCCTCAAAACTTCTGATGTTGATATTTTCCAGCTGAAGGGAGGCAAATGACACTGCACCTTGTACTTAGGAGATTTTAAACAGCATACTATTATCTGAGGTACATATATGAGAATGATGTACATTCCATTATGGGAGGTTAGGATTTTTCAATGGACCATTGCCTCGTTTGCTCTGTATATGACAAGCAAAGATGATCTCTTCTTTTGAGGCTCTTAGGAGCAGACACTAGTGCATGCATGTGTGTATAACATAAGCCATCTGAACCACATCAAAATGAATATAAGATGATCATAGTAATTGACACTTTTACCAGAAATGTATTGTGCATGGACGACAATAATTAAAGTTCACTTCCAAATAAATCACATTTTCCCAGGTGATGAAAGTAAATCTATCATATCTTTTAAATTTGATACAGTACACCGGTAATTAAACAATCAGATATTCATGTGGATAACTTGTTTATCCAACGCAGCATCCAAACAAATTTATGTGGCATTTTGCAGTTCATTTAAATGACTGAATTCACTGGGGCGATCTAGTTAGGTTGCCTTCCACGCTTCAAGATTCAACAACAATGTCCCCTTCGGGATTTATGTTCACAAACCTCAGTTCATCAGCAAAGAGCAACAACCCCACACTGCCATCTAGGTGTCACAGAGCAATAAAACCTGTGATCCTATCCTACTGGAACTTGAAAAATATCAGTAATAGCCACATGTACCACACCATGGAAAAATTATTTTATGCATATTCTCTGAGTTTTTGAGACAGTGTGTGTCTCGAACAACACAATAGGAGTGTAGTAATGTCATAACATGCTAAGTAAATCACTTAATCCAGAAAGACTTGCAGTTTACACATCTCTTCAGGCAGAACGTTTACTGGTAGGGCACAGTTTACAAGGATTAGAACCCAAAATCACTAATATTGTTTTCTGCACAGATCCCTATGGCAACATTATCCTATCCTATCCTATCCTATTCCGTGTTTTGCTTCTCTCCCTCCATTTTGTGTCTCCACTTCCCCGCACCTGACTTCTCATTCGTTTCGTCTCAACTGTTCCTCGTTGTTTTTTCGTTAGTTTGGTATTTAGTCTCCTCTGTTTCTGTGATCTCTGTTCCTGTCCAGCCCTGTTCCAGCCCTCCTGCCCACCTGCCCTTCCCCGTCCTAGCCCTGCTCTTACGATCTGCCCTCCTCATCTCCTGCTCTGACAGATTCCCCGGTTCTGACCCCTGCCTGTTCCTGGACTTCGCTTTTGCTCATCCTGCATTGCCCTGTTCACTGAAAATTGATCCCTGCCTAGATTTGACTATGTTTCTGCCTGCCCTCTATCGCACTGTTTGCTGGACATTGACCCCTGTCTGGATTTGACTACGTTTCTGCCTGCCCTCTATCGCACTGTTTGCTGGACATTGACCCCTGTCTGGATTTGACTACGTTTCTGCCTGCCCTCTATCGCACTGTTTGCTGGACATTGACCTGTGTTTGTCGACCACAAATAAAGCCTATTCCTATTACTTCTGGTGTCTGCGATTGGTTTTTGTTACAGTTCAACAATAAAAGTAACAAAAGTAACAATTATTAATATTAAACATATATTCAAGGTGTGTGGTCTAATAGTTTCGCTTTGCTCTCACTGAAGCTCCATTTAATTTTGCTTAGATAAAAGTACTGGGATTTTGTCAACGTCATTGAGCTCATACTGTTTAGAGATTTTCACAGCCAAGCTTGGTTCATTTTATGCCGAATCTCAGGTGGCATCAACAAGGGATTTGGTTGAACGGAGAAGAAAACCCTGTCTTCATTCAGTAAAAAAATTTAGTGTTGTACAGCAAACAGGAAATGATATCACGAAGAAAAATCCTATGAGTATTACAAGTTATTTTTGGTGGTGGTGGGCAGCATATATACAAGGAGTACATGTATCATGTTTCTGGAAAGATTCAAGAACCGTTGCAGTTAATTGTTTTTTTTGTTTTTTAAATACATTACTTAAATGCGAATGATACTGCTGAAATATATCGCTCAGGACTAAACCATTGGGTCTGGTTGCTCAATTATTATGATTTGTAATTTGCTTTCAGTTCATATTACAGGTATGCTGTGTTAATTTGCCAGCATGGAGCTTAGCGATGGCCTGTAGTAATGGTGTCTAATCGTTGCCACGACGCATCTGAATGGGAAGAGGGTGATGGAAAAACACAGAGAGCTACCACTGCTCAGAGAGAAGAGAGCTACCACAGAGAGCTACCACAGAGAGCTACCACTGCTCAGAGAGCAGAGAGCTACCACAGAGAGCTACCACTGCTCAGAGAGCAGAGAGCTACCACAGAGAGTTACCACTGCTCAGAGAGCAGAGAGCTACCACAGAGAGCTACCACTGCTCAGAGAGCAGAGAGCTACCACTGCTCAGAGAGCAGAGCTACCACAGAGAGCTACCACTTCTCAGAGAGCAGAGAGCTACCACAGAGAGTTACCACTTCTCAGGATCTGAGTGCATTAGTTTTGTATGCAGCGTGACACGTGCACACTATATCCGGTAGCAGAAAATGTAATTTTAGTGTTTCTGATGATAGATATGTCCTGTGTTGATTCTGCTGATAGCGAATGTTTTTTCCACATTTCCAAGGAGGGTCACACAATAGCTAGAAGATAGATCATACTCAATGTTAGGCCCATGACCATTCTAAGATGTCTGTTTCTAGCTCCCATTTCCCCTCATCATATATTTAACATCCATCAACTGACAATTTGTTAAATTTACAGAAGTTATTTTGGTCTTTCATAGCATCTTTCAGAATCTGTATATCCAGTCTATCTACATGTAGCCTATGTGTAAATTTAATTTGAGACCGCAACACCATCATTCATGTAAAAACAGATGACGATGAAAAACTGAATGAATCAGTGCAGACAGGTTACATACGGAATGTTGTAATTACTGAAAACGCTGAACTGTTTTTACTTTTTAATAATATTATGGTAATAGTAACATCATTACACTGCTGTGAGAAAACATGCAAACACTCAGGTATGAATCCTTACTACACATGACATTTTACCTTAGATTGTGACAGCTTTCACAAAATCTCATTAAACAATGTGTTTAGTGTTTTACCCACAGTTTTGCTGGGTTTGAGGTAACAGTGCATGGCGCTGCAGATGAATTATCCTGGGGGCTGTGTTAAAATACCAAAAAGCAATCACACTCCCACAATCAACAGCTTATCATTTTCCATGGGAGTCAGCTCTTTTGTTGTTCCTTCACAGATCTGCCACCCCTAAATTTTACTTAGCTCCCACATTAACTTCCAGAACTTTCCAGACTGTGGATCCACGAGGCAACTAAACCCCTGATCAGCACAAAAGCCCTTTTGTACTCTGTAACCACAGCTTCAAATGTTTATATTGGTGATTTGTGCAGCTTCACTGACTTTCAAGGATCTACGTAAGCAATAGATCACAAGAGGGAGTGCGTTATTGGATATATAAGCACTGCTGTGATGTCGCAGCAATGAGACCGCTCTATATCACTTTAAGATGCTCCATTAGGTCACAATATACAGTATAAGTTTTGAAAATACCAAGCCTCCAAGTCAACGATTGATAGCAAGATTTGAGAGGTGGGCTTGTACACTAGTTTTGTAACATGATTGAGTCATTATTTTCTTTAATAGGTTATTGCTAACTGTGCCCACCACATTCATTATAGTTATAGGGCACATTTTTCTCCTCAGGTCTCAAATCGACTGTGTTTAATACAAACTATTTTTGGATATACATTTAGCAAAAAAATGTATCCAGAGAATTACAGCTGGTATGTAATGTTTTCCCATTCAACACTAATAACCCTAATGAAGTCCTGCTGCTCATTAAGCAAGTGATTAGAGGTTGAAGAAACTTCTCCTTCAGTGGTTGTCATTGCCTTATTTTTGTACAGTAGAGCATTTATTGGCTCAAATATATAATCAAGTATAATCCAGTTTCTAAAGGAATGGAACACACACGTCCGCACTCAAGCATGCACAAACACACGCATGCAGGTGCGCGAACAGACGCAAGCGCACCCTTTCCTCCAAGATAAAAAAATTTAAATGAAACTGTTTGACCCAAGAAAAACTAGCCAGCTATTTAGAAATCCACCAGTATTACAGTAGCTTACCATAATCGTCATCCCCAAACACATTGCAAGGGTTTTAAAAACATCCGCTCCCTATTAGCAAATGTGATAGATTGTAGTGCCTGTAAATATGTCAGTAATACTTCTGATAATGTGGTATGACAGCACACAAAAAAAGCATTCATGCTGTATTTAGTTAAGAACAAGAATGTGCTGCTGATTAAATGAGCATTGGCATGCAATACGTCTGTTTGGCGTAATCATGTTCTTCAATGTTTGCATAGTAACAGTGAATTTGCCCATATTATTCTGAGCCAATGTTATATATATATATATATATATATACACATGCATACACGTACACACACACACACACAAAATGCTGCATCCGAAATAATACCGTGTATTAAAACAAACTTTTGTGTTCAGTCATAGAGAAACATTGATAATTAACTTGGGTCTATGCCCTGTATGCAGATTAATTAATGTTTGCATAATACCTGCAGCTCAATCCATTGTCTGCAGAAAGGTTAACAAAATGCCAAGGGATCTCTGAATACTTCACTTGCTTTCCCTGAATTACAGAAGGAAACGCACAGAGCTTTTCACACGTGCCATTAACGTTGCATACTAACGAATGATGACCCTGAATCATTTAAGTTATGCGGTCCTTATTTTAACCAGAGCAAGCTGAACATTTCTGACTTAAGAGACAGAAAAATCCAAAGCGTCCATTGACTTGACGTTCTAAAAAGCACAGACTTAATGGCATCAATAGATTCATGAGATGCTTCAGTCCAAAACATCAGAAAACATACTGAGGAGCATGGGAATATTTCAGTAAGCCGCTTACTCCTTGGCAAAATCAAGGCCAATTATGCTTTTCAATGTTTTTCTGTTTACACTTATGAACAAATCTAATGCATTTAGAACACCTATGCTGGGTTCAAAAGAAAATCTAGAGTATGCTCCAATCAAAGCCAAATATATCCATTGAAATAACAAATGCCCGTCTCCCAACCCACCTGAGCTCATTGGTGGTGGCTTGCCATGGACCGCCCATGTGACTGCCACACATGAAGGTAGGACAGGCGAGGTTGAGGTGATTGTCCCGCTTCATTGTAAAGCTCTTACGACCATGAGGTGAAGGGCCTCATATAAATGCAACCCCATCCATCAAAACAACCACACTTTATAGTAATACTCCCTTCACCTGCACCCAGTCGCTTTCTTCTCAACATTACTCACTTACCAGACAAAAGAGTTTATTTTATAAATGATCCGTTTGCAATCTACGCATGGTAGGAGAAAAATGAATGTTCCATTTCCAAGTCAAGGGTGTCATTATTTAAGTGTCAGACATCACATCCATCTTCAGAGATCACATCGCGAATGAGTAACAGACTTGTGACTGTGTGTCATAAGAATCATAAAGCGCCGACGTATAGCGAGAGGGAATACCTGATCAGATGCAGTTGCAATAATCTAATTGTTGTACTCATCGATCAAATCATAACTTATCTGTCAGTGAAATATGGTTTGTTATGAATTTGACCATGGCCCTACAGAATCAGTCCATTCTGGAGCATTCTTTAGTACTCAAAATCAGATGTTGCTTGGTGACAATTCAGGGCAATTAAATGCCACTTGAACCGTGAAGTGCACGGTACACAATTTACTTATTCACCCACTGACCAAAGTGCCTTTTGGATTCTAAAAATCACCACCCATTTTCAACATTTTACCAGTCACCTTTACTTTTACAATATAACACAACCTGGTGGGTTACTGGCCAAAGTGGCTACAAGAGTAGAAATCTTACCAGTGATTTCAACAAATAGCCTCAAGTGGTCAGATATACGTTTACTGTTATACATCACCACCTGGAGTGACAAAAAAGATTATTAAATGACCTTTTTCAGGACCTTTCTCCTCTACATTCCTCTCCTCCTTCACACTTTCCTGTTTCATGATTGTCTGAAAACCAAGTTTCCATAGACATCAAACAAAAAGAATCTCAGCTGTCCTGTTGTGTCTGGAACAATGCATAATAAGTAACACAGTCATGTCTTTAAAACAGTCCATATGTGTGTCTACACGACCAAGAGAAATTAAGCTGTACATTCATGGCAGTTTTTACTGAGCAATGTCATACTGCCACCCAGTGGACACAGTAACAAAATGTTATCTTGAAACCAATTATATATACGTATATATACATATTTATTGTTATTGTAGCTATTTAAGTAACTTTTTAAAGACAAAACATAACAATTACAAATGTTAAGGTCATGTACACATCATCTGCAGTGTTATAGATGTATATTAGAAAACATTATCACAACTGCTCCATGTACAATTCAAAACAGTTTTTTGCATTTAAAATGTTTACACTTTAGGCACATTTTAATTTAAATTCAAAAAGATGCAGTGTATATAGGAAGCAAATGCATCAAGTATCCTTCAAATGCAGAATAAATGATCAAATGCAATGCCCAATGGTCTTAGGTGTTCAGAATACATTTTTCACACTCATTTTATATCTGAAGATGAAGCTGAGCAAAGCAATAACTATCTTCAAATATGCAGTGTTTCATTAAAAAGTGTCAAAACATTTCATCTTACATAGCAGGATTTTTTGCTCCAAAAATATAGCTTTCTGGAAATAAGTAACAAATTAAGTTTGAAATACTCCTTGGAAGATATATAGTACATTACAATCCAATACAGTCAGTGGAAAGAAAAAGTGGTACAATTTCTTTCTAGCTATTTTTACAGGTTAGTTACAATGTTATCATAAAAATATGAACCGTTACCTGAAACCAGCTGTATATAATCATTGACATCAATTTTGGTGAAAGCATAATCTTTGCATAAACTCTAAGCGACAAGAATGGGATAATACATAACAGATTCTATGCTCACTTCAGTTATAAGATGTGCTAATATCTAAAGGCAAACCTTTGCCTTTTGTGAACACAGGAATGGCTCGCCTAACGACAGGGTAAAGTACAGTATTTGAAACACAAGCACCAAACTTCACAGTGCCTCAAGGCCAGTATTCAATACTCCTAACAGGTACAGCGATTTTAAAAGCAGAAAATGACACCTGGACATACTGGTAGACTTGTGACAGTGGCACGCCATGCTTTAGAACTCCACACACTATTTGTTGGGATGCAGGAATAGCAGAAAATGTAACAAACATCACAAATGGAAACTCAAAGGTTTACCGGAAAGGGAGGTGATGTAACATCAAATGTAACACAGCTCCCTTTTTTAATGTTTTTTTATTTTTTATTTTTTTTTATTCTGTTGCTACTGCAGAGACAAGCAGCCTTAATGCATCGCTTCTGACATTCCAGTCCATTATATATCTGTACACGAGGGTGCAGGGAAGCAGCCTGCATAAATAACTAGCTGCTATAAAAAGCACAACCATATTATTAAACAAAAAGATTCCATTCATTAAAAAAAATAAACAATTATAAATATCTACGGTAGACTACCGTGCCTTTACATGAAGGTGACTGCCTGCAAGTTATTAATAAAAACCAACTGAACCAAAAAGACAGTGGTAATTCTGCTTGTTTGCTTGTGTTTACGTATGCCTTTTACTTCCTCGGGTTGGGCGATTCCTGGAAGCAATCTCTTAAGAAGAACGCTTGTGGGAAACGAACGTGTAGTATTTCGTAAGATGTGTGTGCAAAGTACAAAGCAAAATCTAAAAGCTGACCTGAAAACAAAAGCATTCAAAGCTGAGGTAGCTGGTAACTTGGTCAGATGGGGCTATTAAAATGGAGTCACTTTCACCTTAAAAATTCAATCCTCAATCGCTTGTACGATAAAAAATAAAATATCCTTTTAATATCCTTTTATACCCTGTCATGATAGGGTAAAATTGAACTTCCCAGTCTTTTTTTGCTCCTGTCCCAACTTTTTTTGAATGTGTTGCAGGCATCAAAGTCGGAATTAGCGTATATTTACAAAAAATTATAAAGTTGATAAGGTAAAACATTAAATATCTTTTCTTTGTACTGTTTTCAATTCAATGTATGTAAAAGATAATTTACAAGTCACTGCTTTCTGCTTTTATGTGCATTTTACATACTGTCCCAACTTTTTTGGAATTGGGATTTGTACTAACCATTAAAATAATTTAAAAGTATGTATGTTTCTCTCAAATAAAACAAATGAAACAAAACATTTAAATATAAGAACCACATCACATATATATATATATATACACACACACACACACAAATAAACATATATACTGTACAGTACTGTGCAAAAGTCTTCGGCACACCCTAAAGTTTTTATATAAGTTTTTTCTTAGATGCTTAGGTGCTTTCTTAAGTGTCTCAGCAGAAGAGAGCAAATTTTAGATTTCCAAACATAAATTTTCCAAAAACATTATTGAACTATCTTCAGCGAAATGAAGAACAAAGAGTTCTGCAACAGATGGTACGGCCTCCACAGAGCCCTGATCTCAACATCATCAAGGCTGCCTGGGATTACCTGGAGAGACGGAAGCAAGCGAGACAGTCAAAGTCTGCAGAAGAACTGAAGTTCTCCAAGATGCTTGGAACAACCTACCAGCTGATTTACTTATAAAACTGTACGACAGTGTACCTAGAGTGAAAGAGTGAATTGATGCAGTTTTAAAAGCAAAGGGTGGTCACACCAAATATTGATTTGATTTAGTTTTTTTATTGTTCACTGCTATAGTCAATTGTTTGATATTTAGAAACCTTTCACTTTATTATTTTTGAAAGCATCTTTGCTTTACATATTTTTTTTACATGAGACATGTGCACAGTACTGTGTGTGTGTGTGTGTGTGCATATGTATTACACACACAAATGCATTTTATGATCATTTATATTTCCTACATTATATTAAAAGACAATATAGTACAGGAAAATAATCATACAGCTATTGTTGCGGGACACCGTGTACCAAAGATTGCGTTTAAAATATAGAATAATGCATAGAATTTTACATTTAGTAAACATCTACATCTTCACCTCTTAAATGCTACTCGCTTCCCAATAAGGTAGAAGAGCACAGAAGCCAGGACATGAATGGCTTCCTGTGATGGATCAGTGACAATACCAATAATGATGTAACTACGCTAGCAGCAACTTGTAGTTCTGTTTAAGTTCTAATACCCTTGACGATTACACAGGGGAGCAAAAATTCCAATATACATTCAAAATAATAAAAAATACACAAGATAACTGCTCACTCGAAATGCCTCGTAAGGCTTATCAATAGAAAGCCATTGAAGGAGGACATCGATTTAAATCATGAAAAAAAGTTAAAAGACCCATTCATTTTCAGCCTATTTTAATACAACCTACGTCCTCAATGTTTTATCAGTCAAAAGGTTAAACACCAGAGGTTCAGAGACAATAAAAAAATGTTTTATCTCATACATCATATATAGAACCTTTTCCTTTCCATATAGACAGCATGATTGTTACACAGCAGATGTTAACCGATTAACTGCACAATACTATTGAAAACAAACTAAGCCTAAAACTCGCAGCAACTCGATCCCCAGTCTCTGATCCATACAGAGCATAGAATACTAATAATACTCCACACTGTAATGCAATTAAACGTTCCATACAAGTTGCAAAAATGAAGTAAAATACAGCTTTCACAAACACTTGCTCCCAGTAAGGGCTTGCTCATTCTCAGTGGAGATGGGAAGACACAATGAGGGAATTAGGGCTCTCTTCTCATATTACCCCATCTCTGCCGGGCCCTTTGGACTGCGGGAGCAGGGCAGGGACACGCCAGAGTCTCCGCCCCCTTGGTCACACGCTGCTGTCCTGCAGCAGGGGCTCGATGTCCTCGTCGCTGCCCGGGAGTGGGTTGCTGCTGTGGCCGCCGCCCGTGCTGACGCTGTGTTTGCGGGTGTGGCACGTCTTCACGGCCACATTGTGGTGGTCCGGGATGAATAAGGCCACGAGAAACGCGAAGAACACGGCGCAGGCTCCAAACAGGAAGGGCGGGCCTGGGATTACCGGCTTCTGCAAGGGAGAGACCGGTAAACGCTCTGTGGCTCCCTTACGTTTTGGGTGTGGCACATCACTACGCCTATTCCATTAAAAACCAGTAATGGACCGTATATGGATTTTCACAGACACGACATGAAACCTGCCGTGTCCACATCCTCAATAAGGCCTACACTTGTTCATCAGATTTCCTTCATTGTAAGATGCATTTAGAACTATTCTCATGTCAACACTGGGCAGTGAAAAAAGGTTCCAACTCAGCTTTGACATCACCGCAGGTTTTGTTTGATTATTGCAAGTATATATTCAAAAACCACTGTTCTAATACAGAGCTTTTTGCGTACCTCTTCACTTGGGTTGAGCAAAGGTGACGTCTTATCCCCCTGGACAGGGTCGATCGCCTTCAGCTCCACATTGAAGAGGAAGAAGATAAACCCGTACAGTGCTGGGCCCAGTCCATTGCACAAACCCCGTATTCCTGTTATCATTCCCTGAACAACTCCTGGATGGGGGTCAAAAACATGCAAGCACTTGTTTCCATAACAATTAACTTGTTTATACCTTTTTAGTCCATAAACAAAATAAAAATGTAATAGATGTAGCTCATAGAAAAATTATAGCTACATTGTTGCACATATTTCAAAATGAGGGATAGAAAATAAGACAATAAAATTTAGGTTCCGTGTTAAATGGTAGCCACAAGACGGCAATGTCATCAAAAATGAGTTAATTCCATTATTCTTTAAAGAAGGGAAGGTTAAAGTGCACCTTTATCTACACAACCAGAACACCACCGATAACACAGCCTGAAAAATTTAATAACAATAATAATAAATTCAGTTTATACAGCACCTCTCATTTGCGGGAGAAAATCTCAAAGTGCTTTCCAGAAAAAACTAGACAAAAAATGAAAAAGTAAAAAGGGCTAAAAGTGAGGTAGTGAAAAAATGTTTAAAAGAAGGCTTGTTGGTAACAAACGGGTTTTAAGGCCTGTTTTAAAAGCATCAATAGAGGGAGCAGTTCTAAGGTGGTCAGGGAGAGAGTTCCAGAAGCAAGTGGAAAACAAGCAAAAGGCTCGATCCCCCATTGTCCGGGCGACATTTATAGGTCAGGAGGAGAACTTTGATGCACAATAGGCCTTAATGTAGGTCCACACAAGAAAGATTATGGTACATGCAGTAAATATTATAAAATGTCTGCCTAATGAGTGACAATGATCCCTTTCACAGCTTTAAGGTGTTGTGACCTCAGTAAACAGAACATCCATACTGGTCTTTGCTTTACTGACCGAGTGTTGACTGTGACAATCACTACATGTATGCGATTCTATTAGCCAAAAACTCAGATTAGAGCTCCACTTAGTTTGAACCCACAAATGCATGGTTTAAGTGTGCATACTTATTTGTAAGTGATCTCACTGATAAAACATTCAATACGCTCACAATGCAGGATCAACACTTCTGCAAGAAAGATAAACACATCACACAGGCTATCCACCCTGCCCCCTGCACATAGATATTCATCGATGGCAGACTGAAAAAGGTGAATTCCTTACACTCGCCCATGAGTTCTTCCTGGAGTTGTTGATCACACATACCAGTATAGGTCATTTCCCTCTCCTCAATTTAATTCCCTTGTTAGCAGGGAATATAAACAGTTTCAACAAAGCTCAGCTATATGCAGTGAACGTGTTGTAATATAGCCTATTCCAAAAAGACTAATCTGGACTATTGTAATTTTTATATGACAGCATTAATAGGAGAGTATTATTTCAAAGTCTGAAATTCCACATGCATTTGAATTATTCAGAATTAGGGATGGGACTATTATCGATACAACGCTTTATCTCTGTAAAAAACATTAACGGTTATTTAATCGTCATAAATTTATACCAGTCATTACAGAAATAACCTCATAGTCTCTGCTCCATTTCAAATCCAATGTGCTGGAGTACAGAGCCAAAACAACAAAAAATGTGTCACTGTCCAAACACTTTTGGAGTGCACTGTAGATCATTCTCAATTAAAAAAAATACTATATTTGAACTGCTTCAGTAAATATGCTGTGGCACCAATGGAAAATCTATTTGAAAATTATGACCATCATGATGACAAAATGATAAATAGAAACTAATAACTTCAACCTAAAGACAGGTATACTTGAGTATTATTTTTGCATTAGCTCCTCTTGATAAACTACTCCAGAACTTACAGAAATGCCTGTAGCATATAGTCAGTAAGTATTCTGACTAGAACATCTGGGACCAGCAGTAAATAATCGATCAGGATATGATCTTGAATAACTGAGTTTCATTTTTCAACGACAGGCAAAGAGACGCATTTCTTTCTTGGGATGATAAATTACAGCAGGCCAAGGCAGCCTCCGCCAAGCAAAAAACTCCTCGAAAACGAGTTCCTTGGGCGGCAGCGAAACTGAGATGTAAGCTTATTTTCCAGTGACCGCATTGGGCTCCAAACATCCAAGGCTTAGCTGTATTTTTCACTTAACTGCACTGGGACATCCGGGATTAAGGCTAACCGGGGCCTGCGGAAACATCAGCAATGTGACGACGGCGTCTCCTAGTCCCGGCTCTCGGGTGACGCGGCCAGGCCATGTTTTGAGGCGGAGGGAATGTGAGGTGCGGGCAGAGCCTTACCTTGCTGGTCGCGTTCTGCGCAGCGGGACACCAGGGCGCTCACCGCCGGGAAGGTGATGCTGGACATCGCTGCCACCGAGCCCGCCGCCCACATCATCCTGAAAGACATCGCCCACAGCCACGCCCATTACCCCACCCTCAGCTGCTCAGTCAATTTAGACCAGGTCAACCACGTGGCTGCAGCATGGATCTGACACAAAGACCCCGGACAGGTCAGCTGTTCAGCGGAAGGTACACTAGCCTATATGTGTACCCACATTGTGCAATGTAAAAGAAAAATATGACATATTTAAGTGAAGCTAAGAAGTGTATTACGGCTACGAAAAATATTCATGAGAATATTGAGTAATCAGGGTTAGATCATAGTCCCTCCGTCTTGATATTTGGGTAATAATTTAGAGATGAGTTTCAAATCATCTGATGTACACTTAAAGCCTGACTTGGACACAAGTGCAAAGACCACACTGGGGATAGCCATTGGCATTTTGACAAACAACTGTGACCTTTTACACTCGCAGAGCCTGTCAGTGCTCTCTAACTAGTCCCTCTGTGCGTACAGGAGCCAGAACAGCACTGTGCTGCCAGGCTTAATTGGGCAAATCTGAAGTATCGATTAAACCATTTCAGGCTCGCCAGTTTACTCCAGTTTTGCGATAATATTAACACACTGAAAACCTTTTCAGCACACAAGGTCTCCAAAAACACGTTTTATGTGCACTTCTGCTCATTCAAATCCCCCACAAACCTTAATGAACACCATCAACGAATAAATGACCCTGAAATATAGCACAATCCTATGCTTCTTGTGTATTTTCTATTCATCAAAAAAGATGAATCAATCCAATTGGAATGATCAAAATGGCAAATCTACTAGCTCCTGACAGAATATTTATATTTTCTCAATCTAATAGTATTAAAAAGATGAAATGAGAAAATACAGAAAAACATTTTTTGTTTTTTTTTTGTTTTTTTGACTGTAAGAGCAGTTGTGTCATGAGGTTTTTTTTTTTATACTATCCTTAAGGCGCCTCCAGCTCCCTATGCCATGCGATTCCTTTCACAAACAACTCTGTTGTGATATTGGAGGGGGGTGTCACTAGACATGTGAACTAAGGCACCAAGACTGCTCCTCCCTTAGAAATACATATAATTACATGCATGTACAAATTCCTCTGACCCAAAAATACATAAGCATTAAGAACCATTCAACGGCCTTTTAACTATTCAATAACCTGCTGCAATGCGCTTCGCGTACCCGATTTTGGATTTCAACTTCCGACTCAGCTGCTCTGCATGTCGATGCTGGAAAAAAGCCTGACATTTCATTTTCTCTCGAGGCCTCGGCCCTTCACAGCACGTGCTCCGGAAAGGAGACTCCAAGGTGACCACTTACCATGGCTCTGATCCAAAACCATACCAGGCCAGCTGGAGCATCTGAAATCCAAGCCCAAGCAGCACTGTGTTCTTATTCCCAATCGACCTCATTAAAATTCCGAGGAACACCGTCTGCCAGGAGAGGAAAAGAACTGCCTTAGTACCATCTCATGCCAAGCCAGCAAAGCTGTCCGTACCGTGCAAAGTACATTTTGCTTTTCATCTGGCGGTACGCGTGTCACCACACTCCACATTAGACGGAAGGAAAGCGTGCTGATGCGTGATCACACAAGTCTAACATAACCAATGAATACATGCAACTGAAAATTGCAGTGAACTGCAAAGGCCTGAGCTGCCTTGATTACAAAGTGAAAAGAACGTTACTGAGTGTAGCAATATTATCATGGATAAATACCTGTGCTAGGATAGAAAGGATCCCCACAACTGCTATGTATGCAGCAATTGCTGCGGATGAGAATTTAATGACCTGAAACAGAAAAACATTACAGCGCATTACTTGCTGGGACCTGCGCTGGGTGGATTCTGTTCGTCGGGCTACGGCTCACATTTAAGCAGCTGGGCTGAATGACAGCCTGTCAGCAGGGTAACTAAGATGCTGTCAGCACAAACCACACAAAGGGCTTCTGAAAATCACACCATAAAGGTAGTTTCAAACACCACCCCAGCAGGCTGCCTCGCAAACAAATGTGCTGCGCACAAGTCCACACACTGCGATGCTATTCAACACACTTCGTGAAGAACTGCACAGATTGTATGATTGAGTCATGCATTTGAATGATCACTGAACACGGACACCATTTGGCTGAGATGGCCTTTGGCTGGATTGTGCCTAATTTGACTGATACACCAGGTACACTGAAAGTTGTGTGGGTCTCTGTTTGAGACATATTTTTATGTCTATACTAGAAAAAAAAGGAACCACACACAAAGAATTGCAGCATTTCTATCACAGAAGGAAGTCTTTAACAGTGAGTGTGATGGATTAGTCACAAACATCAAAAGTTAACTGTAATTGAATGGGAGAAAGGAGACTTCCGAGATCGCTGATAAGGAAAGATTACCTGTCGTAGATAGAGGAAAAAGCTTGAGTATTGGCCAGCCTCTGGCAAATAGGAGAGGAACACTGTAATACAGATGAGTAGCACCGTGCTGTCCTTCCCCACTTTCCTCAAGGACTATGGGAGCAGAGAGTACAATTAAGACATATTTTTACTGAAGAGAATTAACAGCTGCATCTCCATTGACAGCTCCGACAATGTTGTTCAAAAATGCTAGCTTAATAGAAATGTCTGTTGGCTTTCATAGCATGTCCTTGTACCTGGCAGCCTGCGATGCAGGTTTTCCTTCTTACTGCCTGCTGGGAACATGGCCCAGAATTCCACCCAGATCCAATAATTAGGTCATCATTTAAAATGTATAAATCCTTGCGATGTGAGAATGTTCTTTGTGCAGTGCATGTGTCTGGCCAGAGGGGGCAGTGTGCGACCCAGACTGTGTGTGTGTGTGTGAAGATGACGTGTGAAGATTTAGTTGAAGGCAGCGTTTCAAAAGCAAATGCTTCAGCGGCTCAAAGGGTAAGGCCACTTGCCATTAACGCAGGCTGAGCCTGGAAGCTGAGCCTGGACTACGTCATGAGGCAAGTTTGATTGGGACTCTGCAGTGGCACGACAGGCTTCGTTCTGCGGGGTAAGATGGGCTTAAGTTGGCCTGGTTTCCTCCGGTTACTGCTGCTTAAAAGCCCCCAAGCTATTCACAGGGTGCATACAGGATACTGGTTTCTTCATCCGCGAGATACACATCTCACTTCTGTTCGGTGATAGCTATCCTATATAGTACCACATGTAGTACCACATTCCAGCATTTCTACAAAAGGTGATTATCTACACACTTGTTTATATACATTACATATGTCCTTCTATACTAACCAGTAGTCAATTGTGTTTTCTGCAATTGTGACTTCTGTATAAAATGTACTCACAGTAAAGGGGTCGGCTTGCTCCCATGAAATGGGCGCACCCCACGATGTTAGCCTCATCTTCTCTGGGAGCGATTCGGGCACGGCCAGCAGGATGAAGCAGATGTCTAACAGGGCGATGATCGTGGCCACCAGCACCACCATGTTGTCTCCGTAGTTAGTGGAGAGGTAGGCGCCGATAGCCGGACTCGTTACCAAGCTTCCAGCGAACGTTGCAGAAACCTGAAACCAATGTGCAAGAGCTTCATCTACTGCCACAGACCAGCCAGCCAAGTACAGGATAGGCTGCATGTGTTAATGCTTACATACCTTACATATGCTGAATATTACATTACTGAATGTCTTTGAAATCTTTGCACACAAGCTTGTTTGCATTTCCATGTATGTCCTTTCATTGTAAAGAACTGCAGGAGGTATTCTGAAGGCTTAAAACGTGCAATTCATAAATACTGGAGCAAGCCTGGAGAAAGGTTTAGAAAATGAAGGCTCTTACCAACCCATAAGCTGTGCTTCTCTCGTGTTCCTCAGTTATATCGGCTACATATGCAAATATTACTGAGAATGTGACAGAGAATATTCCGGATACAGATATCATAGCAAAATACCACCTAGGGAGATGAGGACAAAAACTGTTTCAGAATACATTCAGGAAACTAAAGTCATATTTGCAAAATGTGCCAGACATAATTTACTGAAGGGCCTTCACTAGCACAAATCAATTTTTTAAAATCCAACTCATAAAATGTTCACTGAGCTGGAACATTATTACTCAAATTAATAGATAAACCAAGCTTCAGAGGGTGCATATCTCAAAGCTGTTTCATGCCATATTTGCTGTAGCTCAAGCAGCTATTGTGAATGTGTTGCCTGTACTATAATCAAGACACCACCAAGGCTTGATCAGTCTAGGTAAAAAAACTCAAATTTAATAATTACATAATTATTTATTAAATTATTATAATTAATAATTAAAAAACTAAAATTCAAAAGCATTCTTTGTCACAGTGAGATTAACAACCTGAAAAAAAAAACCTTCACGAATGCTACATGAAGGGCAAAAAAACATTAGAGTGAAGCTAGCCCCTCTTACCAGGGACTTATCCTCATTAGAGGAATGGGGGCGCAGGTGAAAAACACGGTCACTAGTAGGAAGGACTTCCTGCCCCACACATCCGACAGAGCTCCAATCAAAGGGGCACTCATGAAGGACAGCAGGCCCTGTCAAAGGAAGCAGATCATTCACAACCCCAATGATGATGCATTACTGCTATTTATAAACAAGAAGATAATAAAGACATTCTAATAAAAGACAGTTAAAGCCCTGAATGCTGAATACGGTTCAAGCAATATGACTGACTTTCCTTCCCATGTACAACTACTGGATGTAAACCATACATTTCGATGTTACTTTACATTGATACTTGCATATCACGAGAGATGGGAAATGAGGGCCGTATCTGTTGCTGGTTTTGACGGCACCTTCTTTACTTAATTGGCCGTAACATTTACTCCATCTGACATTTTAGCTACATTTCTTGATAAGCGTATGAATGACAGTCGAAGACGTGTCCCCATATGAAACGTTACCGTAATCTAATGTACCTGGGTTAGTGTATACAGCCAATTGGCTCATTTAGCCAGGGTAATTGGTGGAAACAAAAACCTGCATGCACACCGGCCCTCCAGGACCGGAATTGCCCAACCCTGATATAGCATATGATACAGACAAACAGTTGTTCAGTTACATTTTGCTAGTTGTCATAATAAACTGTTTAATACACCTCACAAAAGTTCACTAATCATTAACTAAACTGTACAAATAATGAACAAAGGAAACAGAAACCGATTATAAAAGAGCTTATAAAACAGCACAGAAACCTGTCTATGAAAAAACAATTATTAATTAAACAATTTTTTGCTGATGCATTTTAGATGTAGCCAACAGAATCTCTTACCTTTACACCCTGAATGAGACCGTTCATTAAAAACGTATGTTGTGGAAACGTTTCATGTAGAACCTAAATGTGAAAAAAACAAATGGATTCACAATATGATATTTCATAAAGCTACATGAGTACAGCAGTCTTCAGAATGTTTTGCTTCATCTTCACAAATAACTGAGTTCAAACATCTTTAATTTTCTGTCCTATACATCATTGGTTGATTGGAAAAATTACAGCGTTCTGCCTCAGCAATCCACAACACTGAGCTACATATTCACAGGTCTTTCCCACAAAACTCAAAGGCTTCCGGTAACAAATGCTAATCCACATATTGCAGCTTATGTAAAACATACCCCTCTGAAAAATATGAGTTATACAAGATACGCCCCGGCACAGTGTTATTAGATAAGAACTTCAACAGTTGCTTAGATTTAAATGGGATGTGTTTAGCAGTCACTGATGGGACTTACGGTCAGCATTGGAGTTGTGAGCAAACCCCAGGCGAAGAATTCCAAAAAGATTACCACCACAGCATGGCTCACGCTGGCACTGCCAATACCCTGCTGCAAGGATAATGGAAAAGGAGAAGGAGGCTAAATTACATCCCGAGTTACTGGACTGACCATGTTACTACTCTGACGTTTTTCAAATCCAGTGTTTAATGTACGTTGGCTTATGTACTGCCAAACGCTAACCAACACATTGCCATGACCACAAAGTTCTTGGATAGAAAACCAAAATAAAATAATTTCACAGAGAATAGTGACATTTATTACTTAGCATGGGTCCTATAATATACAGGCCAGAATGAAAATAAAAAATGAATCGTTGGAAAGACTCACTGTTTTTATCTTGAAGTTTGTGCGAGGTGTTAATCATTACAAGCAATCGCAAGATGATATAACGAAAACGCACGTCATGTCTTCAAACATTTATGCTTTAAAGAACATTTTCAGATTTTGTTAAACGGCAGAAAATGTATTTCCATACCACTGCATGACTGCTTGCTAAATGGAAAAGCACAAACCACAAATGCTATCTGAGAAAACAGAAAGTCTGAAAGGAAAACACCTCCCCTTGATAGTTTATTTTAGTTTTTATAAAATCAATGTGCCTCATTCACAAAACTTTTCTTTAAATTCTTCTTACTTACTTAAGAAAAGTTCCTACAAAAAACTAAGCGAGATTCGTGACTCATCTGTATTGACTTAAATTGACTTTGCATGAATAATAAAGTATTCTAAACCTCTTCTGCGTGTGTGCATATATGCTCGTTTCCAAATATACGCACATTTTGATCGTTCCAAAGAACAAATTCAGGTAAGGAAAAAAGTAATTAATGCCGAAATATTGATGGAAACGTTCTTAAGCAGTTTACAATCAAATCTGATGGTATGCATGTTTTGTGAATGAGGCCCAGTGAGTCAACATAATACATTATTGAAAATCTGAACTGTTCTTACACAGATTGATTCTGAGACCTAGTCAAACAGACAATAATGTGTAGGCCTATATATCACACCTGAGTTAATTGGAATTTTAACAACATCCACAGGCTTTGTGTCACATGGCATGTTCCAGCATACCAGGGCCCGTCACATCTTCAGGGCCCGTCAGTATTCTATTTGATGTTTTTTGCCTCGTTTCTTTTTTTTCTTGCCCTAGCCTGTATACATATATCTAATCTGATGTGCATTATTAGTTATAGTTTTATTTTGTCATGATGTCAACTTAATTACGACAGCTGGAAAGAGCTGGAATCATTGCCCTCTCTTTGAAAGTATTTTTCCAGGAAAAATAATGTGGTCCCTGGAGCACACACTATTAGGAAAAAAACCTGCAGCTTCACACTGTGATGTACAGTCTAATACATGGCCACACTGCAGGCTATCACATTAGCAAATGGTAACAAAGCCCCATGAGCATGCAGCTATAAAATACAAAAAAATGTTTTATTATATAACAAATTTGAAATGCAGAAAACCCTCCCTATATTAATATGATGGATACTTACAAAAAAATTTACTCTCAATGACATAGCAGTATGCCTTTCAGTTGATAAGAACTAAGTTTAAATTAACAAAAGGCAATTTATAAGGAAGGGGGTCTTACGAGGCTGTCTGTGGTCTAAGAAACCTCACACAGAATAGAGAAGTGATGCCAAAGGGAAGGTGATGTTTTTCCATCACAAACACAGACTTACAGACATTTCATGGAACTATTCATAAAGAACTATTCACGGAATCTTGAAATTAATTTAGAAGAATGTTCAGTGAATAGCAATGCCTGCTGAAATATTCACATTGCAGGGGTGCTAAATTATTTCTCAGGCATTTTGACGTGTATGTATAAAACTAGATTTACAAAGATTTCCATTCTGGCCTTTCTAGCAAATTTGGTAGACCTGATATCAAACAGCTTCCTTTCAACATCTTAAATGAAAAAGAAAATAAAAAAATTCAGCAGGTTACTGAAAACATTTGTAGAAGATTAAAAGAAATAATGTCTGTACAAAATCTAAGAAAAGGCCACTTTTCATCCGTGTAATTGTAGCAGCCGATTTGAAGTAGCCTAATTTATTGCAATCAGTGAGTCCTTCCATTTTCATGCTAAAATTCAGCCTAGAAGCCAACAATACTGCACGCAAATAAAAAGCGTGACATGACATCTATAAAAGGCTAATGGGCAGAGGCCTTAAATACCTGCCAAATTTTAAATTGTGAGTTGTCACTTTATTAGCATAAATCCCTACAGAGCATCTATAACCAAAGGGGTTTCTTCTGGGTCATTGCGTCAGCTACTGAGCTCAACATTTAGCCTGCTGGTGGAGAATACTATCCTTCCCATATTATGCGCTTGTTACGGCTGGAAAAGGGACAAGAGCAAGAATTTATAGGTAATAACAACAGTATGAAACAAGATGAATGGCTCATTTCAATGTTGATATTTCATAGCTTTTCATTAAAAAACTATTTTGAAGACCCTACAAATGATCTTACAGCTCTCCCATTGCTGCCATCAGTTGTAAGCACAAAATAATATTTTCACTAACCCAGCCAATTTTGTAGAAAAGGTGGACGCTAATGTTTCCAATGATACGAGTTCTCTTTCCGACATTTTGTGATGCTATTTTGCTGCCTGAAAACACAATTTTTTGTATGGTGGGGAAGACATGGACAAGGTAGAAGGGGAAAAAGACACTGTTCTTAAATCCATACTTTTTTCATGATATAAAATGGCATATTTGATCAATTTTCACACTGGCATTACACACTAGCAAGATCCATTCAATGTATTTGTCTTCTGTATTAGCTCCTCTATATGCTATTTTCCATTGGTGCCGTCAGGTGCGACATTCCCACCAAGTATTCAAATGTGATGACACACGCACAGGAACTTGCATGTCGAACGCAGAAGAGCAAGCGCCTACAATCTGAAGGAGAGCATTACTGTGTTGGGGTACATTGTTGATCGTCTCTAGGCAGTCTTCTTTCGCCAAAATATGCTTCCATTGGATTATCTTCTAATAAAAATGAAACACTCAATGCGCTCCTAGTGCTACACACCCAAACAAAGTAGCGTGGTTTCCTTGTTTCGAATGGAACTGTGGTATTTGAAATGTGAAAATTAACTGTTTTGACCACCAGTCGCCACAGATGTAGCCAAATCCACCAAAATTGAGAAAGTACAGATAACAGCTTCAAATTTTAGGGTTTATATCTAACATATTATATATAAATATTATAATATTATATATAATATATAATTAGCAGAGGTATTTACTGCATAACATAGCAGCTTTCCCTCTGGGACATATCAACTGGGTTTTCAACCTGCAAAATAAAAAGTTATTTACCTCCCGTTTAGCACTTCTGCTTTATTGTGACTCTGTTATGCTTACACTGGTCATGTGACCCACATCCTTTTACATATCAAACACAGTGTGAGCAGCAGGTCAATAGGGACTACTGGATGGATCATCCTGTTACAGCACTGTTGTAGTGCATGGATGGGCCCCACAAGCTGGTTATCAAATCCAGATATATATTTGCATCTTTATTTTGCACCTGGATTAGGCACCCAAATAAAATTCCTTTCTGCCCTGCCTCTCTTCACTGCCTGCTGTTCTCTACACAAGTGGCAGAGCATCCCTACAACAATTAGAATTATATTAGGCTATGTAAATTGAAAATGACGTTATAAATATAAATGTATTTTGGCTTCATCAATAGGTGATGAGTGCTTAAAAATATCAGTGACATCAATGAAAATAAAACAGTGGAAAATAAGTAAAAAGGACACGAGAACAGAAGATAAAATATTCAGTTTAACATTTAATGTTAAAAGCTGGCTAAAATATTGTTGTTTAAGCGCCGCTCTGCCATGGTTTGTAGCGACAGTCCTCAAGCCAGGCCGGATTCCATACAGACTCCCGGTGTTTTGACAACCTGTTTCTGTATTATCAGAATGATTCCCACTGCACACCACTCTTCCCGATCTTGTTTAAATTTACATGGAAGAAAGATTAGATCTTTACCTGGGCCTTTTTTGGTGGCAAGCTCCTCTTAGTAGCTGAAGATGACAGTATCATTTAGCTATAGGTTAGTTAATCATTTCCTGAGGTAACGTAAACAAATCTGCTCGTCTGCCCGTGGCCAAGCAGCTAATCAGCCAAACGTAGTGAGATAATGAAATGAAAACATTGTAAATTCATAATTTACTTGGAGTGGATTACTAACAGGGGAGTCCAAACGCTCCACAAATCTATTGAATTGTTGCTAATTTCCGAAGACGGATAACAAAATGGAGCACTTACGCAAACAAATTGTCTATTGATCTTTGAATGATAGTGAATTCACTTTCAAACATTTTATATTTTTAGGCGGGGTGGCAAACTCTGCAGGCAGGGCGGGCCGCCCCAAGTAATGCATTGAAGGGGAAACACCGACACCGATAAATATAACTGGACATTTGACATTGGGGAGAAAAAGGGGATATGGATTCCAGATTCAGAGTAAATGTAGCATGTGATGCCCTGGCTCTACAAAGACAAGGGACACACTGCCACAGATGCAAGAGGACCACTGAAAGTCCTAAAAGAGCAGTTTGCGCTATGACTCAGGAACCTCACCTTATAGAACAGCCAGCTAAAGATGCACTACCTAGGTCTATACTACTGGAGGTCTACATTAAGAACAGATATAGAACCCATCTGTTACGAACTGAGGATTATGCGGGAACCATACTGGACAGCAGGTTGTCACTGCTAATTACTGTATTTCATGCATCATAAAGAGAAAAAAAAGCTACCGTGACACCTGCCATTCAATTCTGGCAGCAGCCATGGCATGTAAAAGTGAGCGTGGCTATAGCAGTGGCAGCTGCTGTGGCATGAAATAGTAGCTAGGTGGGGGCTATAGCCTGCCATGCCATTTTAGGTTTCAACCCCTTCTCACCTGTAGTTAGGTCTAATATAACCTAGCTAACGCCAGTCAACACAATAACATACAACACGAATAAAACGGCCCCTTAGAATTATCAACTAACATTAGCTAACTTAACACGACAGCCAGCCGATTTGTCCATAGCTAACGTTTTATTTTTACTTTTTAAAAATCTATCCGTTTAACTGGCATCTATGTCTGCCATTAAACAGTAATACCTGTTGTTAAATTTCGCCAGCTGCCACATGAGTACCATTAAATTCTGGCAGCTACCTGCCACTTTTCCGGTACCTAATGGCAGCAGCAGTGACACCTGCCATTAAATTCTGGCAGCTGCCGTGGAATGTAAAAGTGGGCGTGGCTATAGCCTGCCATGCCAATTTAAAGTTTCAACCCCGACTGCAATTTTGGATGGGGGGGAATTCACAGATTACCGATATGGCAACCAATCATGAATTTTTGAGCTGGCATAAAAATAGACCTTTTTTATGTGGATTGTGAGCCGATTTAGCACCAATATGACTATGCAAATAAACAGCTAAATACACAGCAGTACTGTATGTTGAGTATCAGTCAATTACTGACCATTTCAATAAAGAATAAATAAAAATAAATAGCTAAATAAACATCAGTACTCCATGTTGAGCTCTCTGACTGAGTGATCTCATGTCACATGAACCGTGATGTTGTGGGTAGTGAGAAACACTAGATGTAGAGCACTAGAGCACCCATGTGTCAGTGTTAAATATATATATCGGTCCTACATATCAGCCACAAGTCATCCTTGACTACGATATGGATATGGTCCAAAAATGCAAATATCGGCCCGATATATCGGTCCTCCGATATATCGGTCGGGCTCTAATGGAAACAGATATCAATTCATCCCCAGCAAAGAAACACATACTCCCCCATATGAACAGCTAGTCCACATCAACCTCACAAGGCATAATGGTTCTGATGGTAAGCCTTTTGGCGTCTGATCACACAACACTTTTACTTCCCATACCCAACCTGCCAGGATATTATGTAGGTTACCTACCTCAAAACCACAAGAGAGATTTGTTTAACAGCCAAAGTATTGTATGCAAAATTTGAGAAACCTGTAAATGCCTGGTATTAACGATGTACATGCAGTAGTATTCTTTGCTGCATAATTAACTGAGACCCCCTGTAAACCGACTGTAACGTTAATGTTACGTAGCCTAACGTAACTCCAGTTCTCCTTCATTCAGTGCAATATTTATAGCGTTAATTACCTACTCATAGAATGCTGAAAAGTGGAAAAGTTTTTAAGAAACATTCAAGAATTAGAATAAAACAATAACACGGATTTGTTTAATGGACATGAATCCAAGTAAACTGTTAAGAAAGTACAGTACAATTAATTGAACAAATGCGGCGCAAATCTAACATACATGTAGGTAACGTTACTTGTTGTACTAAGCAAACTGTGTGTAATAGCTAACGTTTTGTGGAACTGGATGGATAACTGATATGCGCTTGAATTCGACGAGATGAAAATGTTAATTAATCCCAGATGATGAGATGATAATATATGCGTTATCTCATATATCTCTATTTACCAGACCGTTTTACTAAACTTGGATTATTGAAACGAACGTTATAGCTAAAAAAAAAAAATCCAATTGTAGTTCCAACACAGCTAGCTAACGTTATACAGCTAACTAAGCTAGTAACAGAGCAAAGAAGCAAAAAAAAAGAGTTGCCAACATCACTGTAACTAGATTTTAGATTACACTAATTGTATCTAAAAATGCTACTGGTTGACAAGCTAACGTTACTCATCATCAGTTAATAAACCGTAATATATGCTAGCTAACAAGTGCTAACTCGCTAGTTAGCTCATTTAGATTAATAGCTACGTTATGTAGCAAATTTACTACAAACTACAACGCCATGGCTAGCGAACGTAACGTTCAATTAGAAAGCAAACTACATTAGCTAGCCACACAAAACATTTATAGAAATCCTTTGACATTTGTTGTTGTTCAAAATGTTCTCACTTAAGTTATTAAATAGGTAAATAACATATAGCTTGGCATACAGCAAAACCTAGCCAGTGACGCACGAATCAGAAATGTGTATTCGCTAGCTAGCCAGTTACACCAGTGATGTCGCTACAGCTAAAGGCAGGACAATTAACGTTAGCCAGGCTAGCTATCATTTTCTGGGTCAGCAGGTAGTTTCTAGCGGACTACTCCTGGCTACCATGTAGCCAGCTAACGTTAATGTTGGTATTTGTACAGCGGTTTTTCGCTCGCCATGCCTCTGGCTATGTTGTACATTAGCTTGCTAGCAACCTGTCCTTTCCAGATATCTCGCATGTAACGTTAACGTTATCGGAAAACTGCTCAGCGTTTACTTACAGCGCTCCCATCTTTCATTATTATTTTTTTGACCAACATAATGCGGTTGGTCTCTTTATTCTTTTTCTCCTGGGTGATGTCCTCACATCTTGCCGGAGTTATATAAAATCCATGCTGCGTAGATATCTTGGGTGCATCCGCTTCTTCCAGGTTGCCTTTTGGTTTTGTCTTATAGCTACCTCGCTTATCTAGCTAGCTAGATATTTAAATTTGATTGAGTATGCCGACACTTGCTAGCTACTCCTGTTAGTATGGATTGGATTCCCGTCTCTTCACACAGATGAACATAAGAGCGCACTCTGGCCGGGTATGAAAATAAGGTGCCACAAGCGCTGATTCAGAATCAGTTTCCGTTTTTCGTACAAGAATGGCTCTGCGCGCGTATCGAATCTCTTTAACTGATCTTGAATCAGCGAGTTTAATTCCCAGGCCGTCTTCCTGGGTCATGTCTAGTAGAAGGGATGCGACTTTTGCTGTGCTCTCGTGACTCGCGAGAATGTCTGCATACCGTTTTCCTCGACGCCTATGCAAACGTTTTGCTATTCGTCGCCAGTGCACGAATGCTGTACCAAACCTTTGATGCGTTAAATGAAATGACAAAACTTGCAAACGTATGTGTTAAATAGCCTACACGTATTTTTGTAACTTATATTTATTTTCCTTTCATTTATTTATATCAGGAGATAGTAATTACATGGTTGTTGCAACTGCATTTCTTAACTATACGCATAAGCAGAGCACAGGTGGGACCGTGTCCCCGAAATCCCGAGCTTGCACTGTCTGCCACATAGGCTTTATGAGAGGTGTGGAACGAGTCACTTTGGCTACATGGCGTACACACTGCCAGTTGTTTTGGAGTGACTACCGATTTCAGTAAGGAGTGTATACCGTTAGGCAAAATATGGTATCCTACACATTGCAAGAGCCCATATACAAATATACAAAATAGATTTCCACATATTTATAGCCTATATAGTGGATTCAAATATATTTTAAAAATTCCAAAAAGATATTTAAATATTAGATTTTGACCGGTTTTAAAATATCTTTGCATATATCTGCACGTTTTAATATATTAATACAATTTAAATTATCATAGGCTTTTTCCCAGGTGGGATATATTTACATAGCCTATTTTTTTTTCAGTATATATAAATACATATGTTTTAAGTATATGTACATACAGTATATGTAATATATTTTAGCATACAAAACATTACAGGCATTTAGCAGATGTTCTTATCCAGAGCAATGGGATAGTATCCATTTATACCAAAGCAATGCAGATGCAGTATCTTGCTCAAGGGTACAACAGCAGTGTCCTACCTGGGAACTGAACCTCCAACCTTTAGGTTACAAGGCCAGTTTCTTAACAATTATAACATCATACAACACTGCCACATGTTTCCATACCAGATTTTCTTTAATGAATATTTCTACAATATAGTTACATATGTTTTGGAATTCACCAAATATTGAGGGAAAGAACGAGCAGATTTACTTTCTTTTGTTTTTTTTTTTTTTAATAATTTTTTTTTTTTTTTTTTCGGGAGGGGATGGGAAGGATCCACAAGGCTAAATCAGAGGGGTCAAGGACAATGACAACTGTGGAACGAACTGTGGCGAGCGCGCAGGCGCGAAGTAGCCAGGTGGTGGTTAGCCTTGGTGGTAGTAGTGTAGTGTCAGGAGGCCGGAGGTCAAGTCAGCCAAGGAACCCATCCCGGGAGGCCAGCCAAAACAGACCGGGGGGGCCAGAGTCTAGCTAAGCTAGAACAAACAAACAACAAACAAAACAACCACAACGAGGACCACCGTACACAAATCACAACAACAACACAAAACAAAACGGTAAACATAACATAGTGTCATTAGAGCTGCTAGCTGCAGAATGTTGCGAAAAAAAGCGAAATCATTGATGAATGAATAGAAAACGAAATGGATGAGGAGCGGTGAAGAAGTTAAGTGTGTGTGAATAAAATTGTTAGTGGTGAGCGAGAAGTAAAATGTGCAGTAGACACAATTAGGCAATGAACGCAGACATGACACAATCAGGTTCAGGGAAACAGAGGAAAACGCCAAGGAAGGGAAGGGAAGCAGGAGCGGATCGTAACACAAATATTGTCAACACCCACACTGACACCCATGCAAATCTTAGTCACACACAAGACACAAAAACTATCAGTTGAAGTATTATAGGCTTAAAAATATTTTTGCCATATATTATAATAAATGTCCTATCAAGGGAGGTTTGAATTCTATTTTGACGTTTATTGCAACTAGGGGCATGAATCTTTCCCTTTCAAAAAATTTTATAAACAAAGTAATAAAAATGCCGTTCACATGTAACTTGCTAAGACAGCTACATATAAAGCTAAGATGAAGTCGTGTATTATTATTCATTATATTGGCAGCTAGCTAGCAAGCTTCAACGTATTTGAATAAGCAAAGTTCCGTCTAATAGATGCCTCTGATCAATACGAACAAGTGGAACACTGCCATGGAACACTGTCGGCACCTGATTGGATACTCTGGTCCTTGGTTTCAGTTCCCCGTTTTCAAACCAGAAAAACATGGCGGCCTGTTCATACACCTTCTATTATTGCACCTATAGTCCACTTAAATATGTTTCTGAAAACATTTGTGGTGAGAAATAGGCAATGTAGTTGCTGAATATTTAAAATGCAACACCTAGTTTGACAGTTTTATCCGAGTTTGTGAGCCAGACACACTTGAAGCACACTTCCTGGTCTTGTTGAGAGCCTTGCTCTCTGGCACTAGTGCAGTTGGCTCCAGTATATGTCTTCCAGGCCTGTTATTCAATGCAAGTCAATGGTACCAAATGTGGTCAAAATACAACGTCAATACATTTTTTCCACGAGAACATGTAGTCGCAATAGGTGCTTTTCTTTGCCTAATGTCTCCTCATGTGCCAATTTGTTAAATTACTGTATGATTTGGGCACTATATATAAATTTAATAAAACAACTTTAGGAATCAAAATCAATACTTCTTTTGGTTTTATCTGAGAATAGGGATATAAAAGAAGCAAAACAAACTAATAAAAACGATTTTATTTTTCAGAAAAAAAAATCACAACCCCAAAAACCCCACAACATTCAATCGCCCTGTATGTGTAAACACGACTCATTATTGCAGAGCGGGTCACATTTAATATTTGGTGGACCAATCCGGGACAGTTTGTGGCATTTCCTAGGTACTGGGCGTCACTAGTATCTCGTACCCTTAGTGGACGCACTGGACCTGGCCTGGAAATAATGACCATATACCCTGCTCCCTACTGTGCAGTTTCTGGCTCCAATTTTTGTACAACATGGCAGCACTTCCGCAGCTTCAAAACGCTTTTCAGAAGCCCATGGAAAGTCGATGGGTGACGTCACAGTCACTTTGTCTATATATATTTTTCTACAGTCTATGCCTGCGCTGGACGTATTTATTTGCATAGAGTCAAAGTGGAGTCTCCTTTATTCAAATGCGGAACCGGCGAATGCACCACACCGCTCAACGGGCCGCATCTCCTGCTCTACATAGAAAATTAATAGAATGCGTTGAGCTGAGGCACCGCACCGAGTCTCACGTCGCAGAAAAAAAGGCATACAAGCGAAGATCTATGGAATCAGATTTGTGTCAAAAGTATGAAACAAAACATCTTATCAAGTATCAAACAAAACAGATAGTTTGCACAGGCATAGAAAAAAAATACTTGCAATATTTTTCCTTTTTGTTCCAAAACCAAAGTCTTAAGTTTTACTTTTGAAATCAATATTTTTTGTTGCGATATTAATTTGCTCTCAATCCGTTACAAACCGCAAACTTGCAGCTAATATGTAGCACATTTGCCACAAACTAAATTGTTTTCCATAAACTGTTGCCAGAGGTTTGTCAGAGTTTGCCAGTAGCGGTGAACTAAAAACTTGAATGGCATTTCCCACAAAGCTAATTTGCATGTGAAAATATGAGCTTGCCGCAAACCTGTGGCAACAATGCCAAAGGTTTGCTGCAAATTTGCAGGAAGGCCAATATTTTTGTGAGATCAGTAATGTTTTGCTTGATACATTTGACACAAATCTGTGTCAAAAGTAAGATCTTTGCTTTGCTAAAAGCACGCACAGTATCAGCCTAAATACTTTTGTGTCCAGCAGCTGTTTTGTATCGAGAAGCTTTGCAGTTTCCTACCGTTGTATTAACTTTGACTGTGTTACTTTTTCAATGTTTCAAAAGTTACATAATAAAAAACACATATACCTACTTTGTTAAAAGTCCTGTTTCTAAAATCAGTGTGTCTACCTTTTCTAATTTCACATACAGGTGCAGCTCAAAAAATTTGAATATCGTGAAAAAGTTCAATATTTTTTTCGTCACTCATTTCAGAAAGTGAAACTCATATATTATATAGATTCATTACACATAGAGTGAAATATTTCAAGCCTTTATTTCTTGTAATTTTGATTATTATGGTTTACAGCTAATGAAACCCAAAATTCAGTGTCTCAGAAAATTAGAATATTTTGCTTTAACATATTTTTAAAGTATCATATTTAATATTTGGTCGCATATCCTTTGCATGCTGTTACTTCCTGAAGTCTGTGACCAATCAACATCAAAAGACTCTCAATATCTTATTTTCAGGTACTGTTACAAGCGATACTATAACCTCTCTGCATTTGAACTGATCTCTATGGGAATTGGGGGGTGAGACTAGATTCATCTGTAAATTACACTGGTACAGTATGGAACACATAGCTGGCTAAATGGCTGTACGTAATCAAGGGTCTGAGCTATCGAACGAGCCCCAAACCATCACTCTGTTGCCAGATATGGAGTAGATGTGGATGGATCACTGCAAGGGTTATTTCTCCTGACTCATTTTCTCTCTATGGGGAAAAAAGTCAGGAGAAACAACCCTTAAAGGGATCCATCCACATCTACTCCATATCTGGCCGCAGAGTGATGGTTTGGGGCTCGTTTGATACCTTAGACCCTTGATGACGTACAGCCATTTCGCCATTCATGTGTTCCATACTGTACCAGCTTAATTTACAGCTGAATCTAGTCTTACCCCCCAATTCTCATAGAGATCAGTTCAAATGCAGAGAGGTTATAGTATCGCTTGTAACAGTACCTGAAAATAAGATATTGAGAGTATTTTGATGTTGATTGGTCACAGACTTCAGGAAGTAACAGCATGCAAAGGAGATGCGACCAAATATTAAATATGATACTTTAAAAATATGTTAAAGCAAAATATTCTAATTTTCTGAGACACTGAATTTTGGGTTTCATTAGCTGTAAGCCATAATAATCAAAATTACAAGAAATAAAGGCTTGAAATATTTCACTCTATGTGTAATGAATCTATATAATATATGAGTTTCACTTTCTGAAATGAGTGACAAAAAATATTGAACTTTTTCACGATATTCTAATTTTTTGAGCTGCACCTGTAAATGGCAGGTTACAACTAATAGTATTATTTCACATTTAAGCACTATTCCAGCCAACCAATATTTCCTAAATATATTTGGAAAACAGCTGTCTTCATTCCCCCTTAATTAAATGTGGTCTTTACTAGTGCCTTTCTTGCATTTAATTTCTGGAAATGGCTGAAGATATGTATTGTACTAAAATTGTTATTAAATAAAATACATTTGTTTTCTATGTTGGTCTAAACAATGCATCTGATGCATTGGACCACAGTGGCAGTTAATCAAGCCTATTTCAGGTACACAAACGTACACTACATATGGCAAAATATTCCATTGTGATGACCTGGTGTGCATATGTGAAGTGATACATTTGATACTGGTGGTGTAACATTACCCGATCTTTTCTGGGGTTACTCTGGCTTTCTTGTGGGAACTGCGCACTTTGTGTTATTGGCTGCGTCAAGGTGTCTGTTTATCATCGTAGCTAAGCAACATGAGTAGCGTGGTGCAGACTGTCTCCAGCTTGCAAGCTGCTGAGAGCTGCTTGTGTGAGCTTATATATTCTTCTATGAGACTTTGTAGAATTCATACACGAGGTAGTTGCTATATTTAAAATATACCTGTTCCGCTCGAGATGTAACAATTATTTATTGTTTATTATAACATTAACCGATCAGTGTTGTAAGATAATGGTGACACACAGCAGGCACAATGTTGAGACCCGTAATGATACACTGATAAACATGTTTTTTTCTTGCTCCATAGTTATGTGAAATGGCTTTAGCCAGTGGTCATTGGATTGACAAGGAAATCAAAGGAGAACCACCACGCCCCAGGTAAATTTGTAATTGTTTTCAGAATTGTATTTGTTGTTTTTTGGTTTTAATAACAATTAAATTTGTTGCTTGAAGCATAGTACTAAAGGAAACCTATGCCTGAAGTATCGTAATAATGTAGACTACATCCTATTAGACTAGCAATTATAGAAAATCCTTTTCCTTTTTTTTGTAAAGCTGGGGTTTAAATCATTTTGGTAATCGTATAGGGGTCAGTTTGACCCAATTCCGTTTTTGACGTCTCTTAAAAACCAGTAAACATTATTTTTGACACTATATGACTATATGACTTTTCCTAATTTGTTGGGATTAAATAGTAAACATGCCATAAACATAATGCTATGTTTTCAAAGGTGTTGTGTAGGGTAATTTATGGGGTAGCTGTTTAAAATGTAAGAAAATATACCTTTTTTCTTTTTTTATCTCTGATTCTTTGTGGCACTTTCCCATACAAGTTTTAAACTTCACAAACTTTCACTTACCTCAGACACTAAAATAACATGTTTCAATATAAATATATATTATGGATAAAAAACGAGTCAATTGGAAAACACGCAAAAGGTGAAACAGAAAGTGTAAAAATATTTCTATTACAATGGTTTTGTATAAGTATAAACTTTTGGGGACAATGTGTCCCGAAACATAGAAGGCTTCATAAAATGTCAAGATAATATGAGGGCTAAAGTTCAATTGCAAAAGGATTAGTTGCTTAACTAATTTCATCAATAGGATTAAGTTTGGAAATATGAGGCTATTGACATTAACAAAAGAAAATACACAATATAAACATTAATTGCTTAAATCAAAAACTTCAAATTTCACTAATCACCTATTGTTTTTCTCAAAATATCTTTCCTAGATATGGTCATGCTATTGCTGGAGCAAGGAATGTAATATTCTTGTTTGGAGGTGTTTCAACAATGAACCCCCTGGTAAGCTAATATTTTTATTTTAGACAATATGATGTTATGATTCAAAAGGAAATTAGTCGTGATCTGAAGAGTTAACAAACCAATATATTAAAATTATAGCACATTGATCTAAAAATAAATGTATTTGTTGTAAACTAAATTTTTTAAATCCAGTTTTTGCTCATACATTCATTGTGTTTTTGTTCATTGTGTTTTGAGAAATGTGGAACCTGGGCAAATTATGCAATGCTATACGTGAACAAGCTTAACATTGGACATCCATTTACTGATGTTAGCTATGAGGGGTTAACTGAAACAGATTAATAGCCTGTTCTTTTAGTCGATGGAAATGTATTGCAATGACATAACTAGCTAGTAAAACACTGGGGTAGTATTAGCTAACCATTTTGTCTGAAAGCTATTGTTAACATTAGCCATGTCCTTTGGAGAAAGGATGCATGTGCTTTTACATGCCGTATTTGCATAAAGTAGTACCTAATGACCTTTTAAAGCTAATTATGGAGCATCACAACACTCTATTATGACAAAATTGAAAATTTTAAATAAACAAAAAAACAGGCTTTATGGTAGCAATAAAAAACACAAATGCTCTCTATCAACACATAATATATTACTCTGGCCTCTGCTGCCTGACTCTGATAGCTGGCCGTAATATTTATCTAAATTGATTCTCTATGGAAACCATAACTCCTTTACACTACGATTTGTGGCACACAAACTGTCTCAGACATCTAGATTTATTGTTTTGTCCAACAAGCTTCCCCATCCCATTTTATTAAAAGTAAATGTACCAAGAAAGAAAGCATAGTTTTATTATGTTGAAGCGTGCCACAGCAAACAAAAACTACTGCAAACATTCCTCCATGAATCCTGCTGCAGTACAAGCCTCCTGACATGGTAATTATAGGACACATAAATATATCTCATTCTGTAATAATTACAGACAGGAAGGCAGGAGATCACTCATGTTATCCTTCACTTCAAAGGTACATCTTTACTTACTGAGTTTTAAAGTTTCTTAGTTATTTGTAGGTAGCAGTATAAGACTTTTTGTACAGATTTGCTTTTTTCTGTGAAGGATTCAGATGCACCCACCCCAATGTTATGATAGCTATAGTTCCACATATGTGATAAGCATTTTAAGGATCATCACAGTTCTGTTGATCTGCTGTAGTAGTTAATGTTGTTTGAACATACTGTATATACTTTGTCTGAACAACATTGTGTATCTTATCCAAAAGTTAAGAGTATCTGCCCTGATATTGTGTTCTCATTGTCACATAATGCATTGCAAAGGTAAGATTTAAGATTGTTTTCATTTTAGCGTGTTTTCTCATGTTGATTTAATATTAGTTTTATAACTGGTAAGTACAAATAGTGTTTGGACCCTGAACTGGTTAGCATGGATATGATTTACAACTGTGAACAGCATACACTGTGGCCTGGGAAATAGGTTTATCACATGTGCATTAAGTAAGTCTTCTTCTCCTCCTCCTCCTCCAGGCAGATAAGGAAGTGTATTTGAATGATTTATACATGCTTACCGGTAAGCAACATTTTAACTTTCACAGAAATGACTGGAATAACGGGAAATAGTTTGGTTCATGTTAATTCTAGCAGTTATTAACATGAACCAAAGCTATTCTGTGCTTTTGCAGTATTGGGGCTTGGGCGTTCATTTAATTACATAAAACTTTAAACATTGTCACACCAACTTTAAAGTTATCTAAATGTCTAACTTTGCAAACTAAGCTTGTGTTCCTAGTATTTTTAAAGTAAATGCACAATTACTAGGTAGTGGGTACCATAGAAAGCAATGCATGTGAATACTTAATGTACAATTTTTGCACAGTAGCTAAAGGATACTATAGATCTGTATGTCTCCTTCTGAGATCATTGTAACAAGCATAAGAAGAAAGGGGATACAAAAATATCAGCTATTAGTTTCTTAAAATGCTTTTAAAAATAAGGGGAATTGTAGTTTTCAAAATAGTAGTTTTACTACAGATTACCAATAACAAAAAGCCACATTCACATGATTTCTTCATTTTATCCTCAGAGCTAAATAAGCAATGCTTCTTTTCACCCTTAAACAATGAACTACTGTAGCATCCTGTACTTTCTTCATTCAGGCACAATTGTTTTGTCATATTTTTAGTTACACCTACTAGCATGGTATGGGATGTGGTGCCTCAAAATGGACAAATCCCACCTGCTAGAAAAGGACACAGTCTTTGGTAAGTGAAGCACAACTCACTTCTGCACTTTCTGAATAAAATATTGTGACACATACAATCACAGTAGCATTTTTTCAGATTAAAAAAGAAAACAAATACCAACTGATTTTCACCAGAATTTTGTGGATTGGCGATAATGGTTATTTAAGAGATTATGCATAACCAATACTGATCATTAGAAAAGGGGTCATGTGTACATAGGGCACCTCTGTAGAGCTTGTTCATAAAGTAATGTTTGCAAAAGTTCTTCTGACTGTGGCTGGCAGCCACGCAGGGTGATTCAGAATTGGCACCCAAGGAGGGAGAGAAAAAAAAACATTAAAAGCAAGGTTTTGTCAGGCAGCAAAGTGAGTAATTGCAGGTAAGGTTGTCATCAAATTAAGTAAGAACGATGACTAAATGGGAAAATTAATTCTGTACTTTATGCTGAATAATGTTGAACAACATATTTTGTAGATTTGGGCTTTTTTCTGAATAATTAACTTGAAGTACCAGATAGGAATACTTTCATTAGCTGGTAAGCCAGTTCTAATTACAGTGAAATTAATTAGACTAACCAAAGGTAAAGGCATAGTAAACTATGTTAGAACATAATGTTGTATAGTTACCTAGCCCTGATATGAGTCATAATATTCAAGCTCACCTTCATGACTTGCTTCAGTGGTCAGCAACTGGCCAACGAAGAAAGACGTTTTCCCTCCCATTGCATGGTGAAACAGGTCTCAAAAGCACACCTTTAGCACATAAACGAATGCAAACAACGCGGATTATGCTGATATACAAAATCACAACATGCGGAACCGAACGTTTGGTAAGATAAAAAGCTCCATTCATGATATTTTACACTTTTTCTACAAACAAAGGTTTGGAAGAAGATCCGGTCGTTAGCTTATTAAATTTATTGTTTTGTTTTTGCGCTCTAACTGTCCCACTCACTTCCTGAAGCGTGCGTTAGTAAACAAACCGAGTAGCAAAGACGCTAGCAACAGCTGCTAGTTCTCTGAAAATAGTTCTTCAAAATCGAATCAATCAAAAATTGGTTCAAAAGTTTCAAACGTTCGATTATGCATGTTGTGATTTTGTATATCGGCATAATCTGTGTTTTTGCATGCATTTATGTGCTAAAAGTGTGCTTTTGAGACAAAAAAAATAATTGGCGACCACTGGAGCTTTCACTGGAGCTTCATGAAGGTGAACTTGAATATTACCACTCATATCAGGGGCAGGTAGCTATACAATATTATGTTCTTCTAACAAAGTTCAGTATGCCTGTAAGGGACCCAGTCAGGCAAGAAGATTTTGATTGTAAGTCATCTTCGCTTATTCAACCAGTGCACTGTGTACAGTAGAAAGCTAACGATGCAACTGACCCTGGGCATAGTAAACTTTGTTGCCAGTACCTTACTATAAAATCTACAGGATTTTTTTTTTACAGTGAAAGTTTACTATGCCTTTAATAGGCTAAAAAGCTATATAATGTGTTACAACTTCTACATAAGTGTTACTGTTTACACATGTACATTTAAGAAACCAATATATACAGATTCAGATATTACAGCATTTAAATGAGTGATACTATCATATAACCAAGCCAATAATAACCATTGTACTCCCACATTTCTGTTACAGTATGGTCAAAGGAAAACTTTACCTTTTCGGTGGCTCATCAGTTCCACAAGCCATAGAATGTCTCCCTGGAATCTATTGCTTTGACGTTGGTAAGGCAATGCAAGGTTGTATGCAAATACTTGTCAAAGAGTGGATTTTAAAGGCATTAAGGCTGGATCTATTCGAAAATAAAACCCAGATAAATGCTACAACATCTACTCTATAATGAAACCCATATGTCAAATTATATAAAATTATAGTAAAAGGGATGCTTAGTAAAATGGGGTATGTCAGGTTTTATGTTTTATAAATTTTTTTTATAAATTTTTTCTTTTCATTATACATGCGTATTGAAGATTTAAAAAAATGTACATGCAGAACTATATGGATCATGCCTGTAAGGCTTAGCCTCTCTTACTAGGCATGTGTCTCACCTGTCAGGCTGAAAAAGACAGGCCTTACAGGGCTCTTGATCTGGGATGGGAAGAGCATGCTAGCAGTATGTTCTATGAGGCCCAGTCATTTAACATAAAACATCACTGCACTGTGGACTGGGAGCCCAGGTAGCTTAGCTCCTGGCTCCAGAAAGTTTATTCTACAAATTTCCCCCACTAACTACAGTCCTGTATATGACCAGACCTTCTTACATGGGACAACTTGAAGGCAGGCGGAGTTTCTATGAGAACCTTGAAGCACAGCTCAGCAGCTGTGGGTGACAACATCTATGTTTTTGGAGGGATTCTGGATGGCATCGCCACAGATAATCTTCTGATGTTCAATACAGGTCAGGGAATCAAAAGTTTGTATTGTTAGAGTAAACAATGGTGAATAAATGATGATGATTTAGAAATATATAGCATGAATTGAAGCATTTAAAGGCTATTATACAGTATACTTTCATAGTCATGTATAGTGAGTTTGGCATTTTTTTGTAAAACAATTGACCAAAAGACACCATTAGTTAATGTTTTGGTCAAATTGGCCATAACCCAGTTATCGTTAGGTTTCATATTATGAAAGTAAGAGACCAGTTTCCAGTGATCCGATTTCAGAACTTACTCTAGTGATTAAATATTTCCTAGAACATATGATATTAGTGAAAGTCCTGATGTCCACTCCGTCCTTTTCTCAAGTGTCAATGACCTGGACTCCAATCAAGACCACAGGGTTTCTGCCACCTGCACGGTATTTTATTTTGCCTCTAATGTCAAAACATTTATATCCAAAGTACTTCACATTGGATAAATTTGTTTTCTCTTTACTCAATACAACAGATGTACCCAGGTTACTCAGTAATCCTTTTGAAATAATATTGATGAATCCCATTATAGTAGTGCAAAGGTATATGATGATGATGTTGATTATTATTATTATTATTATTATTATTATTATTATTATTAAAAAGCCACTCTTACTGTTTTGGGTAAAGTACAATCAACAAGTAGTACTATCTGGTCTGTAAACTAGCTCAATGTCCATTGAATTTCTGCAGAACAGTAATCCTTTTTCACTTCTGTCAGACTAATATTTTCTCAGTAAAAAAAAGTACACTCACCAATTTCTGCATTGCTGTGTGCAAAATATTATACACTGCCTGGTCAAAAAAAAGTTGCACACTCTAATATTTTGTTGGACTGCCTTTAGCTTTGATTACGGCGCACATTCATCGTGGCATTGTTTCGACAACCTTATGCAACGTCACAACATTAATTTCCGTCCAGAGTTGCATTCATTTTTGCCCGAGATCTTGTATTGACGACGGGAGAGTCGAACCACTCCATAAAGTCTTCTCCAGCACATCCCAAAGACTTTCAGTGGGGTTAAGGTCAGGACTCTGGTGGCCAATTCATGTTTGAAAATGATTCCTCATGCTCCCTGAACCACTCTTTCACAAATTACCGTCCTGGAATATGCTCATTGATGGGATAACCTGGTCATTACAGTACACTCAGGTACTCAGCTGACTTAATTTTATTGCTGCATAACGTTGCTGAGCCTAGACCTGACCAATTGAAACAACCCCAGATCATAACACTGCCTCCAGAGGCTTGTACAGTGGGCACTATGCATGACGGGTGCAACGGCTACTTTTTTTTTGGCCAGGCAGTGTAGTTTCTCAATGTTGTTTTTCAAGAATATGTCTCAGAAAATTTGCTAAATGCTTACATTGCAAAATTGTAAACTGTAGGTAGACATAGGCCTGGGATCCATCAACATTCCTTAATGTTTTTACTGCAAGTGTAAGTTTTTGTTCAGTGAGTTCAGCAATCATCAAAATGAACTGGCTAAACTGATTCTGAAGAAAGACATTACATTTTAAATAAAAGTTAAGCAAATATGATGGTTGAATCCGGGCCATAGATTTTTTTTCGAGAATGAATATGAACTTTTTTTAGTTTTATATTAAAGTGTAAATCACCAGAGTTTGAATTGGGCTGAATTATATATACTAGTTTCCCCCACCATAGAAATACAATAATTAAATGTTAAATTTTTAAGAGAAGTGCATTATAATGAATAACACATGGGTAAAGTCAGACCCTTAGCTTTTAATCTTATGGGTTATATCATCCTTAGGCACCTTGTAATACACTATGGCAATGATAAACTGTATCATGCGTGTAAGTGTAAAGGCTATATGGTATAATAGCAGCAATATATCATCTTGATGTAGTTTTCTATGAGGGTTAGCTGCTGCGGTTATATTTACAATATAAGCAATGTGTCGCCATGGTGCAGAAGCCCCAGCAAGTCTTGGTGTCATGGTCTTGTGAAAATTTATCTAAGGGCCATCTGTCTCTTATTGTGACTTTCACTGCACTTTTCATTATACTGTATAACAAACCCGCAAGGCAACCATACAGTTATATCCATTCTATTTTTGTTTTAATTGGAACAAGTGTGAATTCACACTATACTGAGAAGAGACTGGCCAAACCCATGTCTGTACTGATGGAAATAGGGACATCAATGCTGCTAACTTTTACATTTGAAAACATTACATAAAACAATCGACATTTGTAACGGTTTCTATTGAAGACAAACAGCTAAAAAAAAGAACTAGTTAAATACTTTAATTTTAGCGGCTTACAATATGATAAATTGACTGTGGACATCATTCAGCATTCTATGGCAGGACACCTTCATTTTTTCAGTACTGTACATTACATCTGTCCAGGTTGTTGTAAATATTTCTGTGGTTTGCTTCTCAGTCATTATCGCTAAAAGATATATAAACTTTCTCCTCAGAATTAACCACAATTTTTCAGTAGTCAATGAGCAGATCTACTTGGTTGGAGGTTGCTCAGTTGATGACTACTTCTACAAAGATGTTCACATCCTGAATACAGGTAATTTGTGGAATGTCATAAATATTTTGGAAAATGTATAAATATGTTAAAATATGTATTTAACAGGTTCAATAATTTTACATATTAAGTTATTTTTATAAGCAAGAAGGCCTAGTACCATAGTATGTGTAATGAGAGTACTGTATTATGTGGTAATTGCAGTTTATTTGGATTGTAAATTAACTAGTTTCCCAGTGCAGTGATGTGCTCAACAGTCTGGAATAAAATCTTTATCATGCTGGTATAGGCTGTGGCTGGAAGCTCTGCACCTTAGTGTCTCACTAGGAGGGAGTCAGGGAGCAGTGTACTCCCCATATGGACGCTACAGCTGGCTACTCAAGTTTTGTATTATGCATGTGTTGGTGTGCACTACATTACACTATAGGCATTTAACAGGCGCTCTTATCCAAAGCAAATTACACAACTTTTTACATCGTAAAAATTCAGGTTAGGTACCTTGCTCAAGGGTGTCCTACCTGCGAATTGAACCTCCAGCCTTTGGGTTCTGTAACAGTTCTCTAACCATTACACTACTCTGGCGCCCTCACTAAAAAACTAATAACTGATATCTGCTCCAGATACCCTCGTGTGGCAGAAATGTGAAGTAAAAGGAGAGTTCCCTCCTACCTGCGAAGGCCAAACTCTTACGGCCCACCATGACAAGGTAGAGAGTAGAGACACTGTAAAATGCATGCTCTCCTCCTGTGGTCATAAAGAATCAATTTACACAGGATTCACTGCATATATCTTGCAAACATGACAAGTGATATGGTGCCTTTGAGAATGAACACTTAATTTCATGATATTGAAAATTGATACCACACACCTCAGCATAAGTTTCCATTATTAACGAGATAATATATACATATTTAGTATCTAAAAACAAGAGCGGTAAAATTATATTACAATGATTTTGTTTAAAATGTGACCCCAGAAAACAGCAGAAAACTAGTCTGATATGCTAATTCTGTTCAGTGGGAATTCTGGTATAAGGTTATAAAGGTCCTGCTCAACAACACCACATGCAGTAGTAATCAGTTTATTGTAATGTAAATTTGAGTTTCCCTGTGAGTTTTATATTTTCCTTTTCTAAATATAGAATTCTTAAATCTTCATCTCAGGTATGCTAATGTTATTTTGAGGATGGTATGTCTCATTTTCTTGCCCTGCAAATAATGTTCCACATTCCAGTATTCTGTAACTGACCATACTGCATTCTTTTTTTAATGCATTGGCATTAAAAATTTAACATTATAATGGAATGATTTTCTGGACTGCCTGATTATGGTGGACTGAGCTAACATTGCATTAAAATTGAAATTGAGCAATTCAGTAAAACTTTGCCTTGGAGACTAATCTAAACTTTCTTTGCTGAATACATTTTGGGATAAAAAACATGAAATACGGTAGACTACATAAGTATTTATAAACACAGTTTATATTCTGAGCTTGTAGATGCTGGCTTTTAGATGGAAGGCATACAGGATGCCATTGATGATCCAAAATTAGGTAAAAATTGCTTAGCAGTAATCCAATCTACTAGTACAGCATCAAAATGTTCCGTAATGTTCAATATCATAAGCCTTTATGATATTAAATGTATTGCTATAATGAATTCTAAAACATATAGGGCTGGTTTCCCAGACATGGATTAGGCCTAGTCCTAGACTAAAATAAAAATTCAATGAAAATCTTCATTTTAGTCTAGGACTAGGCTTAATCCATGTCTGGGAAACTAGCCCATACAGTATGAATTTAAATTAAACTCATTACCAGTTTAAGCCAAGCATCAATTGATATGGGACTGAAATATGTAAGTTAGGCCTAACTACATATTTTTTATTTAAAAAACATGAACACACACACACACACACACACACACACACAATACACATATGCAGTATATACAGTGCCCTTATTTTGTAATATTCTGTGTTTATTTTTGATCTCACACAATGCAGGACATTTACTTATTTGGGGGAAAATGCCACAGTGAAGATGGAATTGTAACTTCAACAAATGAAATATACAAGTTTAGCATTGGTAAGTCAAGTGAGACCACTGAGAATTAATTTCCAGGTTCTCTGAATTCAGATATATTTATGTGGAGGGCTCCACCTAATGGCACGGCACGTCTTTATTGTGCAGTTGGAGGCTATGCCATCCTTAATTTGTCAACCAATTTGTCGAAGCATTTGTTCCTCACTCTATGTAGGTAGTTTGTTTTTACTATATGAAATACAATTTTACATAAATATAAGTGAGAAATGCTATGATACTGCACCTGCATACTATAATTTTTATGCAGCTGTGCAATTTACACAGAGGGAGATTCAGTATATCAAACGCTCATATGTTGAAATGTCAATAATAAACCATTGACTAATATGTGACAATATACTAAGATACTAATTTTTTCTCTTTTTCTTTCTCTCTCTCTCTCAGCAAAAATGAAGTGGAAGGTTCCACTGTATGTGGGGATTCCTCCAGCCAATCGCCACAGCCACACAGCGTTCATCATCCACAGCCATGTGTGTGTCTGAGGTGGAGGGGGGATGGGGGAAAGATCATATCGGACTTGCAGTATTCTTGCTATTCTCAATGATTCGAGCTAATAATCTGATGTAAGGTCTCAGTAGCAGTCAATAACGAAAGGCAGTGTGCTTGAGATGCATAGACCTGACATCCAGCAATAGTTTAGGAAATATGCATCTGCTTGCATTGACATGGATTCCAGGTTTTGATTCTTAGAGCCCCAGTGTCCCATTGAAAAATACCTTTCTCAATCTGGTTCTTCTTCATGCCCTATAGTGGACCCCTGACACAAACCTTCCAGCATAGATTATTCAATGGATGCTTCTTTTATATCTGTCAAGAGTATATAGTTATAGTGTTTTACTGTGCTGATGTTCATACACCTTCATAATGTGTTTTATAATGCCTATTATAGGTTTAAAGCACAAAAGAGTACTAAAACATATATGATGGTGGGGGTTGTCAGAGTATTGATGAAGTGGTTCTAAAAATACCCCAGGAGGCATGTTAATCCTCAGTATTTGTACAGACCTACAGCTTGTCATTTATTATGTACACTATTTGAGATCTGTAAATGTGAGGCAGATGTGTGGGTAGAATTTGCCAGTACCTCCACATGAAGCAATTAAGGGCTTATCTTTCATGAGGTGCAGTGCTTACATTTTACACACTCCATTTTACATTTTGCCATGAATTCTTTTGCACCTAAAAAAAAATCTCCCATCACATTAGCATAACTACTACTTCATCTTCTTCCAAACCCAAAAAGAAATATTTAGATTTGCATTGTAACAATTCTTTTAAATATGGAAATTGATATATATTTTTACTCTTTTTTACTCGTATCCTCTTTTTTGTTTTGTTTTTAGCTTTATCTCTTTGGAGGTAAAAACGAAGTTACAGAATTTAATGACATTAAGATTATGAAATTAATCAACCCCTCGGAAAGACAGCCAGGTAAATATATATTTTTAATTCCTTAGGTTTGTGTCATGACAGAAAACATCCACTAGGCTCTCTCACAAATGCTGATTTGTAATGTTATAGGGCTCTGCATTGCTCGTTGTTGCTGTAAATAGGTTGTGTATGAACACTGTCAGTGCTGTGGACCAAATCTTAAACTGCCACCAAGTTGATTTGGGACACTGTTCTTGTCACAGTTACAGCTGTGTTATTACGGTTGCAGTAACGTTATGTGTGTGTGTGTGTTGGGAGATTTCACTTTCAAAGTTTATATCTATAGAATAATTCTATAGATATAAACTGTGAAAAGAAACTTAATATATATGCATGTTTTACATGTCTTATTTGACCTTGTTTGCATGTTTTACACTATAGGATATCTCATTTACTGGATCTTTGAACTTCAAAAAAAGTATTTCAAATAAGGGCCTGTTATTAATCCTCTAAACTGCACAGATGCTATAAGTGGAAGAATAAAAAAACCATAGACTTCTAGAGTGATGTAACCAGGGACAGACATTCAGTTAGGGCTGCATTCAGCAATGGCTGCTTAGTCACCTCTTCTCTGTGGCTTTTTACGCGGGGTGATCTATGCCATATTCTAACTCATGCTCCGACGGTACTCATCTCAAAATGGGTGGTATAGGGCATGATATTCTAATGACCTGTGTATTGTACCTTCCCCCTAGGTTGCCAGGTTTCTACTAAAAACAATGTGTGGAGGAATGAGCTTTCAACATGTCAGTGACATGTTAATAACCCCGTTTGCCCTTGTAAAATCCTCGCTTTGTGTGTCGTAGTGTGCTCCTGGGTGGTGGGGAAGGAAATGAACGTATTGACATGTCGCATCATAGCCTTGATGAATAGATCATAACTCCTAGATGTTGATGACTGGGATACACCCATCACATCTCCTGTCACATGATGGAAGGATCTTGTGGCCAGGAAGGAGAGAGAGCTGAATTTTACAGTTTTGCCTTGTCTGCTATATTGTGGGAGCAGAAGTACTGCTTTGTACCAAAGATAATTAAACTGTGAGATCTAACAAAATTATCTTAGATAACCATTTATGTTAGTCTGTTTTTCCTCCCCATTCTCAAAGTAATGAAAGAGATCCTGTCTGAATTTGGAATACAAGGTGTTAGCAATGGGTGAGTATCTTTATCTGTTTCACCTGTACACCCAGGCACCAAAGAAGCAGGTGTAGGCTGTAAAATCTATATCTTGTTTGTTTTTAAAAATAAATAAATAACAAAGCTGGTTGATTGGGTAGGACGGTAGGTGATTTTGGAAGTGAAGGCAAATGTGGATGTAACTAGGACATTGCATAAGTACTGTTGAGCAAGAGAAGTGAAGGGGCTTTGGAAAATTCAGCCTATATGAGTTTTTAAAACTTGTATTAAGGGTGATAAATAAGAACATAGACAATTTAATACCTACAACATACACTTTAAATATGTCCTTGTTTTGTAGGCTGAATGTTGTGTAATCATTTTTGTACATATGAATGTAAAATTTGCTTGCTTAAAGCAACAACTTCTAACGAAACTTTGGCAGAACTTTGGGTTGTGTAGTTACCTGGCTATGATGTGAGTCCAAATGGTGGCGAAATATGTTCGTTAGTTGCTCTGTGCTCCCCTGGGGTGATAATCCAGAATAGGGTATTTGTTGCTCTCCATTCACTTCTATAGGGCAGCTAAAACGGTCTCAAAATGATACTTCTAGCATGTATACGAATGTGAACGAAGCAGATTCTGTCAATACAAACAATAACCAGTCCTAGTACGTATTTTTTTTGTGTAATTAAAATTATTTATGAGAGTACTAGTTTCTTCAATGTTGTTAGTAAGCTTCCAGAAAAGACTATCAAAATGTCGGCAGGTCAGTTTGTTTACCATAGATAGGAACGCTTGCATCCGTGGGAATTTGGACCAATGAGTGGTTTCTGACACATCGGCGCATTAACGCTGTTTCTGGCGCAAGAATTACCTACCGGATCTATGTTCCAAATAAAATACAAAAAAACCAGGAAAGGGCCATTTTATAAAAAATGTAAAAATACGTACTAGGACTGGTTATTGTTTGTATTGACAGAATCCGCTTTGTTCGCTTTCGTACATGCTAAAAGTGTCATTTTGAGACTGTTTTAGCTGCCCTATAGAAGTGAATGGAGAGCGACTAATACCCTATTCTGGATTATCACCCCAGGGGAGAACAAAGCAACTAACGTACATATTTCGCCACATATCATGGCCAGGTAACTACACAACCCAATGTTCTACCAAAGTTAAGTTGTGCTTTAATATGCATGTGCATTAAGAAATTAAGGTTTTCTGTTTCCTGATTTTTATTTTGTCTTTTTCAAAGATTTGCACCTACAAAGGTTCCCAATGTCAAGTATGAGCTGAGCGAATCTCCTTTTCCTGCAAGCATGGAAACATTGTCTCCTTTTCAAGTAAGTGCAAAGGTCAGAACAGGCATACTCCCATAGGAATATATATCAATGCCTACTGTTTTATTTTATTTTCCTTTTGCCAACAGTAATACATTTCAAAACTTGGATAAACCTTTAACAAAACAAAAGTAGCCTTTTTCATAGAGAAAACACTCAACCTTATGTCCTGCTTATTGCCATTTTTAATCACATGCCATTCTCTCTGGACACCCCCTGTTTGACTCGTTGAGTGTTGTGTAGTAGTAGTAGTAGTAGTAGTAGTAGTAGTAGCACAAATGTCTTTTTAATTTCTAGACTACACACCACAGAGATTTCAGCACTGCACGTAATGAGGCCTTGAACATGATCCACAAAGCATTCTCCATGCTAGATGAGGAGTTCCAAAAGCTGGACTGGTACAGTATCAGTTTTTACACAGAAAATCTATTGTGGTCTCAGGTATACAAACATATTACCTACAGTACATATTGGAAACAAATCGTATGCGCTAAACAAAAGGTGAAAACTCTAAATGATGTCTGAAGGTCGAAAATTTGCCTATGTAGGCCTACAGTATGTGCAAGATATACTTGTAAGGGCCAGATTCAGAGTTGAGGTAATCACACACAAATGGCGCATACTCAAGAAATCCTGCTTAGCGTAAACTATTTGTGATTCAGATATTTGACTTATCAGCTGTTTTAACCCTCATACTATGTTGACATTTTATGATTCCTTTTTATGTTTGGGGTCAAATTGACACATCCGTACACTCTCTACTCATTTTGTTTAATAAACTTAATTTCTTTATTTGCAGTGTCTCAGTGCATTTTTATGTTGCGGTCATTCCGGGAGTGGCCGTAACACCAACTACGATGCACAAAGGCCGGATTTTACGACGGCAAATGTGGTTATTAAAGGCACTGTCACTGACATGTTGAAATTGCATACATCCACAAGCATTTTTTTATAGAAAGCCAGCAATCCAGGGGGCAGGTACAAGAAACTGGTCATTAGAACATCATGCCGTTTGCCACGCACATTTGGAGATAAGCACCTGCGGAACATAAGTTAAAATACAGCGTATAACCCCACGTAAAAGCTGTACAGGAGAGGCACTTAAGCGCATGACTTACATTGGCCATCTCTGAATCCGGCCCTATGTGCCTGGTGAACTGAAGTAATGACTTTATGTTTGCAGATAAGCTGCATGTGTCAGAACTTGTCAAAACTCAGTATATTGCTCATGTTACCGGAATTCTACATTTCTTACCAATGTAAATCTTATTCTTGCTGACTCATGAACCTGAAAGACCACATCAATAAGTCATATCACTCAAGAAAAGATGAGCAACTTATGTTAGTTGCCTTCCTTAGAGTTAGATAAAAATCATTTTGCAAGCGTGACATATAACAATGTGTAAATGTTGAATTGATGTGATTGTTTGTTTAACTGTGTTGAACTGTTTGTTGAACCCTGTCTGAATCTAGTGAAAAGTCAAAGCTTGGTCAAGCTGCTGTTGCTCTGCAGTATGAGAGAGAAACGTACAATGCTCATCATCAAAAACAGCAGCAGGTGAGTATTGTGTGGCACTATTATGGCAATGCTACTGTACTATAATATAATTGCAGCCTGTCCTTCTTTCTGTGGAGTTATTTTTTCAGTCAGAAATTGTATTTCTTTCAGCTTTTATTGTCCAGCATGCTTGTGGCAGAATGAGCTTTTGAAGGCTTTACAACCTTGTTCCTTTTGTGCCATTTGCACACTTTACAATGATGCAGAGGAAGCCGCTACAGTTGTGGGTTCTACTTGTGCAGGAACTTGAGGAAATGCTGGAGAGACACAAGGCTCAGAACGAGGCCTGGCTACGAGCCCGGGCAGAAGAGAACGACAGGGAGAGGAAAGAACTGTGCAGACTGAGGGTGTGCATCAATATGTATGCTGCCAACAGCACAGCTGTTAGGCAGGCTGAACATACTGTTGTGGCAGGATTTGAATGTCAAACTGTCACCTGCGAGTTTCTGCAAATGTGGGCTATTTTAAGATTTTTCAAAAATTACATTTTAGGAAAAGAAGACTGCTATCACCAGGTTTAAACTGCTCTATAGCTTAATGTCTTTTATGTTTAAAATAATAAATGAAATAAATAAATACTATTTTATTTAAAAACTAGATGCTAGATTTCCGAAGCTGAAACACAGCATAGAACCATTTGTAGATTGTTTGTAGATTTGTAGACCATTTGTAGATTTGTAGAACATTTTTGCCCTAATTTAGAATTTTCAGTTGCAACTTTCTGGTCTGTGCCTTTTTGCTGCAACATCCTCTGTCAAATTAAGAAGGGCACTCATTTGCAGCCGTGCACTCTCTAGTCCAACAACTGAGCTGCTCCAGGTTTCGTGCTGGGGGACCTCCAGGGCCCTCATAGCTAACAGAGCTGGCACAGGCACATTACAGGTGCCCGATCAACCAGAGGAGACAGTAGTGAACAATGAGGGGTTACTCTGCCAACTAATCCTCTCTCCCTGTGAAAAACAATGTGTTTTTCTGCTGCAGGATTTCTGGCCATGATCAATGGACCTTTTATACGTAATATGATCCATTAGATGAAAAAATGTCAAGGAGGATCATACACATAATATAAGTACTGTATATTGCATACATACATACATACATACATACATACATACATACATACATACTGTGGTGCCTGGAAATCTGGCCTGAGGAGGATTGTTTGGTGAACTTTTTGAGGATTGTTGGCCGCATGTCTGGAGGCCAGCCTTTTTTTTTGCCTTTGTTTGTGTAACTTTTGGTTGCCAGACTTGGCTTTTTCTTGTTTTAAAAGTAAAGTGTTTTTGGTTTGTTGGTCAATAAAAAGTGTGCGCAAGCCAACACTTCTTTTGATTTCGTCCTGTCTGTCCACCACATGATCAGTGGCCACCCCCAGCCCTGCATCACAATACATACCACAAATAAATAGTTTTATAACTGATATGTTTTTTTCACAGGAGGATGTGCTGCTTGAGCAGGAGAAATTAAAAGAAGAGCAGAAGAACATTCAGAAACGGAGTGAACAGCTTTGCTCCATCATGCAGCAGTTCAAAGGCATGTAAAGGCACTGTCTTAACCATCACTGTTAACATCCAGATTTGCTTAATTGGTTTGCTTAATTGGTTTGAAAAAAAAGAAAAAAGATTTAAGATTTGTTTTTGGCAAATTAACTTCATTAGTATGAATAGCTCCATCCATAGGTAAAGTGCATTGATTTGCATGCAGTAATCAGTGAATTTAATGCAAAATAAATAATATGACATGCACATTATAATGTGCAAGTCAAACAACGTAAGCCAGCAATGCTATGTTATCTATAGCACTGAGAAAAATAGCTTACATTAAAGCCCAATTTTCCTCATTGTAAACAGGAAATATTGTAATAAATAAACAAGATTCAAAATGAAGGTGTAAAATAAAATTCCTTTCTGTGACTTTCATCTGTTTCTCAGTGGTTGAGATGCATTGCTTTTCATGGACAATAAGGCCCAATCTATGAAGAGCAGTAGATTTCTTACTAATTTAATAGGTGCTCTAGGTGCTTTTATAATAGATGTCAAACAGTGGAGGAGTCAATTTATTTAAATGTTACAATAAATGCCAATGATCCAGGAAGGTACCTAAAATAAATGACAAAAAAAAACATTTCTGCTTCAACTGCTCTCTGCTGTGGAGTGATTTTAATATGATTGGCTTCAGAAGGTGGCATTACTACTTGTTTACACATTGCTGCCGTAATGTGTAAACAAGTTTAACCAGCTGTGTAAGTGGACATGTAAAATGTGTATGTTTAACTGGCAAAAGGTTTATGCAAATAATGTAATAACTTAATATAATAATGGATATGATATAATAATAATGGATATGTTTCATCTGAATTTACCTTGATGCCACACCCACCCCTCCCCACACAGAAAATGTACCGTGCACAGAAATGTCCCGAATAGAATAATAAATCTTAGAATAATAAATAAAGGCAGAGGAGCAAGGTTTTGACTTTTTTTTTTGACAGAGATTGCCAGTGCACCTAGATATGACTGTGCATGGTTATTTTATACTTTCTTCTGTAAAAATCCTGCATAGTGCACCTTTAATTTAGGTGAAATATAAAAAGCATTCGTCATAAAAATACATCACATAAAAAACATGTCTTCATAAAAATTCTTCAAAAAAACACCACAATTATTAGGAATGCTAGAAATATAGTTACAAACAAAACCTAATTGAAGTATATTTCCATTCATATTTTACTTTTTTAAGCACACCTGAGCACACTAAGGACTATTATCTGGTCATTCGCATACTTCATGTTTCACTGGGGAATAAATATGATGTGACACACAGGTCAAAACCCTATAGCCACCCATCAACATGGAGAAGATCAGAGAACACAAATGAAATGAGAGAAAAGGTTGTTGACCTTCATAAATCAGCTAATGGCTATAAAAATATAGCTTTATGTCTGAAACCACCATTAGGGTAATAATTAAGACGTTTAAAGCAACTGGAGCTGTGATTAACATACCTGTAAGAGCATGCAAGTGTAAATGTTGCCCCCACACACAGTGAGGAGGATGGTTTGAGAGCAAAAATTTCTCCAAGAATCACAGTTTGAGAATTGCAGACGTTGGTTGCATCCCGCGGTCACCAAGTCTCCAAAAGTACAATTAGACACCTCTATGCCCACAAGCTACTTAGATAGTATATATCTGACATCAGTCTGTCTGTGGCTCGTGTGTATGTTTGCTGTCTGTTTGTTGTTTTGTTTGTGAATTTTTGTGTGTTTTTTTGTGTTTTTTTTTTTTTTTTTTCGCTTTGTTTGGCTGGCTGGGGTGTGGGGGGGGGCTGGGGGGGGGAATGGCTGGGCAATTTGATTGCTCATTTTGATAATTTTTGATTATTGTCTAGTCGATATAATTTAGTTTGTGGGTCGTCACATGGGATGGCATGCAACAACATATGCATGAATGTCCGTTGGATCTGCGCAGCAACAAAGTTTACCATCGCTCTTCACTGGAGTTGAAAAAATCGGGGACTGATTCGGGGGCATGCAGCATTCAAGCAAGGCAGGGGAGAGGAAGGAGAAGAAAATGAGGGGAGGGAGTGAGTGAGTGACTGGGGGAAGGACAGTTCGGTGCTCCATTTCGACAGTGGACAGAGACCGCAACACTGCGTATATGGAGGAAAGTTGTGGAGGCGGAGTTTGTGGGTTGGACTGCTTAATGACACTGGACATCTCAGGACAGCGGGACTATCATAAATGATATTTCACTTTAATTCATTTAATTAGTTTGATTAATGCAATGATTCTATTGAATGTCTTTATTTGGTATGTTTGTGTGTTGTGGGTCTGCCCCACTGTCTATGTCTTTTTTTGTTGTTGCTGGGGCTACAACTGAAGTTCTCTAACAGAAAAATAAAAGTTATTCTATTCTATTCAATAGCTTGCCTGAAGAAAGCCTGTCATCATACCATAAATGTAAGCACCTGGTGTGTGTTAAATGTTACCGGAATTTAGTTGGGAACCGAGTGCTATGGTTGGACATGATGAAAATTTAGCTTTCTGGCAATAAATACCAATGGGTTTAGTGGCGGTGAATCACATGCGAAGTTAAGTGAGATCAAAACAAGTCACCCACAAAGGTGAGGACCACTAAGAGAATAATAACTACGAATACGTAATAAAGAAAAACACAAAATAATTCCTAGTAGCTAAATTAAATCTACCCAGGAAAATAGGGCAAACTTGAATACAACGAATGAGAACACAAAACTAAGTCTCCTGAGCTCGATACTAGAGCAATACAGGAACCTAGAAAACTGAGGCACAACACGTACTGAAAACAAAAAAGAAGAAAAAAAAAAAAAAAAAAAAAACAAAAAAAAAAAAAAAAAAGTCTCGAAAAAAAATAGAGCAAGCTAACGCTAGGAAATAAATGAATCCTAAAAAGAAAGAAGAAAAAAGCAAGTCAAAACAAATACATAAAACAAAAAACAAACTTTTATCACGAGGTCGCTTTTACCTGTGATAAAAGACTGACTCATTGTGAAAAGGACTGAGAAAGAAGGAATGGGGGAAAAAGCAAGAAAGTAAATACCCCGCAAGCAGGTAGTAACAAGAAATAAGAAAAAACCCGAAACAAAAAAAAGAAAAACAGAACAGGGGAAAAATAGAAATGGAATTACGAGAAAGAGAAATTACGAGAAAAGGAGCTGAAAAGGGAAAAAAAAAAAACCCACGAACCAAGAATAAATAGTTAGCAGAATAATGCAGAAAGCTTATGTATCCCTGTGTAAGTGTGGGGTGGTGGTTCTTGTGGGGGGCTTTTACTTCAAAGGCCCTGGGAACCTTGTTAGGATACATGGCATCATAGATTCCATGAAATACCAGGATATTTTAGACCAAAATCTGACTGCCTCTGCCAGAAGGCTAAAAGTGGGTTGTGGTTGGATCTCCCAGTAGGACAATGATCCAAAGTATACCTCAAAATCAACACAAAAATGATTCACTGACCACACAATCAAGGTTTTGCAATGGCCATCCCAGTCCCCTGACCTGAACCCCAATGAAAACCTGTGGGGTGAGCTGAAGAAGAGATTCCACAAGCAGGGACTAAGGACTCTAAAGGATCTGGAGAGATTCTGTATGGAGGAATGGTGCAGAAGGGTGGAGGAGGAGGATGGAGGAGGGTGCAGAAAGTACTAAATACAAGGATGCCAATAATTGTAACACACATCATCTTCAAAATAAAGATTATTTTGCATAAATATTTGTTTTTCCTCTGATCAATGGTATCAAATGTAGGGTCTATAGAACTATAATTCCATACATTCCACAGGAAACCCCTCCTCCACATTGCAAGTGATTTCCGCACTGTCCCAGTTGTGATTTCGGATTTGATTTGTAGTTGTTTCAATGACCTTCAATATGCACTTATTGTACATTGCTTTGGATAAAAGCGTCTGCCAAATAACTGTAATGTAATGTAATGTAAAGCTGCGTAATTTGGGAGAGATGGGGCGACCAGCTTCCGCTGTCCACCCTACGAACTGAACCCTGGAAACTCGCAATCCGACAAAAGACACAGTTCAAGGGACCCAAAGATGGGGAGACTGGCTTCCCCTGTCCACCTCAACCCTGTGAACTCAAAATCTGATGACAGAAACGGTTCAAAGGACTCAAGTAAGGCTGTAGCACGGGGCATATCATATCAGTTAGCAACTGCAACAGGTTTGTGTCTGAATGTACGTAACTGCTATTGAATGGTTATTGCAAAAGTTTTGTGTTATAATTTTCTGGGTCTGGGGTATCAAACAAGCCCCAAACCATCACTGCTGCCAGATATGCAGTAGATGTGGATGGATACATTTAAGGGTTATTTCTCCTGGCTCATTTTCCTATTGAACTCTATGGAAAAATACTTGGTAAAACTTTTTTGGAATTGGGGTTTGTATTATTATTATACTATCGCAGGAGAGCTGTATGTGTTTTTCTTTTCCTGCCATGCACTATTTGTCTGATCACCATGCAGCTTCACTGTCTGGTCTTCTTCACACAGGGTACTGTTAAGGGGTGGGGTAGGGACAATGGGGAGGTCTGGGGAGACGGGGGGTAAAGGTCAGGGGGAAGGAGTCAGGGGATAAGGGAGAAACGCCCAAAGAAAGCTTTGCTCTAGTTTATATTAATTGGTTATCAACTGAGTATATAATATTGCGATTTTGTTAAGATAACTAAATGTGTAATTTCATTGATAATTAATTAAATTATTAATTTAAGTTGCACATTTTTAGTTTAGTATATTATCCCCTACCCAAAATTAAACGATACAATTTTCTCATTTTTCTGAGCGAAGACATTTCAAAAACAATAAACTGAATTTAATCTTGCAGCCAGGAGAGAGTGACAGAGGGGGTTAAGTTCACAACCCTGTTCATACCTTTAAGTTCACAACCTTGGTGATAATCAAATGCACCTTTTATGTATAAACACTGACAGTTACTACATTTTATACATGTAATTATATCGCGTCACTGTGCGGACCCTACTGTCTATCACAAAAAATACCACGCCTATTCGACGTATCCATTATTAGCCTACACAAGGTAATTCATGTATCAGGTATCAACCTCAAGGGTGCTCTTTGCCTCTACTGTAGCCTACAGTGACAGCGTTAAATTAAAATTATATTGTTTTCTTACTTGTTCATACATTATGAATTATACATGTGTTAGCTATTTTGCTAAACGAAAGTCTGTATCAATACTGCATCTTAAATCATAATATTTAAAGTTAACAATGTGCGCGAACATTAACATTCCGACAGCTTGTATTTCGTAGCAGCAGCGCCCCTGGCGCTTTCAAGACGTCCATATCCCTGTCGCAGTCAAACGCAGGCGCACAACGGTCGGTTCCCGTCTGTGTATTGGGGGGGGGGGGGGGGGTATGGCACACTATTAAGCAGGAAGGTAGAATTCGCTTCATCTTATTCAAGCGGCTAGATCAGTATTTGGCAGAAAAAGAAGGGGAGGAGAAGGCTCGGCCATAGAATTTGGGTTGCCTGCGCCCTGGCTGCAAACGGAGGCTGGCTGAGAGAAGGGAGAGCGGGAGATGAAATTAGCAACATTGGGTGTAAAAACTTAATATTACAGCGGGTAAGCGATTCAAAACACTGTGGACATGACAGACGTTCTGCGATAGGTAGACGCAGAGATATGAATTTAGATGTGAGTATGTATGGTCTACAAAGGAGGCAAATGAGTTTGTTTTGTTCAATTTGTTTTCATTTTGAAAATGTGTTTCTTGTCAGACAGAGTACAGTCCTTCCTTTGTTCGATTGCGCCGTTTTGATGTTCTCTCTCTGCGAGGTTTGTAAATAATAGTGGAGCAACATGGCTGACACTGACACTGCTGACTATGTAGCTAGCTAGACAGCTTGTACTGTATTGGTTTCTGTTACAGGCGGGAGTAGCATTTTAGCCAGTCTGCTAGCGCTACCATTCTTGCATTGGACCAAATCCCGACAATATTTTTCTGCACCATTTTGTAGCAGCATGGAAACATGTTTATATATCTTATAAGGTAGTTAGCGTTGCCTACTTAACAATTTAGGTTAACTTTCGGGGCCGTCTATTTGACGAGACGATAACTAGCTAGCTAACCGTCAGATAAGTTAGCTAGCTAGCTCAAAAACATAACAGCCGAAAAGATAACAGTTTTTTTTCTTCCCGATAACAGTCCTAGCTAGGTAGCCAGCACCCCTGTAATATATGAATGCAGCTAGGTACGTAGATGAAAGTTTTGCAGGACAAAGTGCTCTAACTTACCTAACTAACGGTAGCTACAAAGGGTTTCTGTTCAGCAAATTTTAGTTTGTGGGGTTTTTTTTTTTTTTTCCTTCCATCATTTTAACGTTAGCTGGAGCGCTAGACAGATTTTAAAATCTTGCAAATGCAAGATTCGTGGTGCATTGTTGAATGTCCTCGCCAAATGTCATTACAGCAGGAGAGAGGTTTCATTCGTTTGGATTGATTCAGTGTGACACATTGCAGAAGTGAAGTGAAATGAGCTACTACATTAGCAGCATCTGAATCTTGGAGAAAGACTGATTTAAGATTCTGGCCATAACGTGAGACGGGGGAATGTAGAGGGGGCGGGGATGCTGCTAGTATTTATTTATTTATTTACTGTCTTTTAAACCTTTGAGAAGCACCTCTGCAGTGTTCATTGTCAAATTACAGTGCAGTATATTGGAGACATTACCAGCCTTAAAATGTAGTTGTGTAGTTACGCGGTGTATGCTGCAGCGTCGACGCTTTCACAGTTCATTATTCCAAGTTAATTGGTGCCTAATAAGCTACTATCGTTAGCCGGTTAGCAACTCAACTAATGGAACGCTTTTCTTGAGTTTTTAACGGGATAGCGAGCTAATTTAATCTCTGCAGGCAGCGAAATATTTTCCAACTCATCCACCCGTTTTAAGAATGTGCAGCAATCGTAGCACGACTGAGATTATTTACCCTTTCTCAATAATGAAAATGTTTTAGCCGCATGTAAGATCATTTGATGTAACGTTATTGCATTAAGCATCCCTCTTCATGATGTCATGGCATGAAGCACTCACCCCGTCACAACCCTCCTTAATCACTGTTCTTACAGACGGCACTGGGAAATTTCTATATTAATGACAGCATCAAGGTTAGGAGTCACAAGACCACGCTTGCTCACAAGGAGGCAAATGGTTTTTATAACTGATTGCGTGTCTTGTCACTTATGTCCTCCTCTGGTTATGTGTAATTAACTTGGGAAGTAGTTTTTAAAAGTCTGTTTGTCTTCATACTAAATTATGTAAGAGCTGTTGCATTTCATAGAGAAATATGCATAAGTGATATTGGGGAAACCCCACAGGGCCAAAAATCTAGCCCTCTCATCTAAATTAAATTACCGTATTCAACAACAAATGTTGCGTTCACATAGAGAACCTGCCGGGGATGTGATTGGGATTTCTCTCCCTAATTCTGTGACATATGCAAACATCCAAATAATCAGTTGAAGAAGGAACTTCATAGTGTGCACATGGACCACCTAGGCTAACAGACCTACTTCATAGATTTAATCTACTGTATTTAATCTACATTATAGATTATAAAGCTGTTTTCAGGCCCCAGGTCCACTTTATTTTGTTTGTTTGTTAATAATAATGCCTTGTATTTATATAGCGCCTTTCTTACCAACCGGTGACTCCCTCCACCCACTTAATTTATATCATTGTACCAGCTAATTTTCTCATTTTGCCTTAGTGGTTACTTAAATAGCAGTGTTGTAACCAATGATTAATCTGTACAGTAATCAGCCATCATTAAATACAATTATTGAGAATGTATGTAGATTAACTTTGATGGGTTGTTATGTGGATTACTTGTGCAGAAAGTATAGTTTCATAAGATTATGTTCTTTCGGGGGGGAATGGGCTGATAAAGCTATTCAAAGTTCAGAAAGTTGTGGTTTTAAACTAACTGTTGCTTTAAGGAGGTGTGAGCTGTCTGAATGGCAGTTGTCAGATGCACTGAAACTTTGGCACGTACTCTGATTTAGGGATGCCCCAATACCGATACTTGTATTGGGTATCGGGTCCAATACTGTGGTCATATACTTGTACTCCTAAAAATGCTCCGATTCTCTGAAATGCTCACACTGTAGAGCCCTGAGTGTCAGTGCCTGATGAAGAGATGCTCTTTAAAGGAACACTTATTAATTTGGCCTTTATTTATCCAGGAGAGAGCCCCATTGAGATTATCTCTTTTTCAAGGGGGATCTGGTGAACGGTATTGAAATAACACCGCTGGTATTTTTGTATGCTGCAGTATACAGTGTTACCAGATATCAGCCCAACTTTAGTGAATGCCCAAATACACAAACACAGGTGAAATTAAGAGCAGCAGAGATGCCGAGCTAACATGATCAGAAGTGTGGCCTCGGATGACAGTTGGTACGGAAATAACAGAATGCTTCTGGTTTTCTGCATTATTGGTGACCTCGAGGAGCAGTGGAACAGGATCTGCCCACATAAGCACAAAGAGGTTTAAGAGTTTGAACATTGTGCTATCTGGGGATGAGACACGGCAGTAATGGGTTGCGGATACAGAACAGCCTAATGGCTAGCACAGCAAGAGTGTGTGAGGGCTTTCAAGGTAAAGTGACTTCAATGTCCGAGTAGTGTGTCTGAGACAAGTGGAAGAAAGACATGCAGAATAACAAAACTATGGTCTGTATAGAGGAAGGCAAGCAAAGAGAGCACTGCAGGAAGTCAAGGTGGGAATTGACCAAGGTTTAGACACACCGTGATTTATATAGAAAAGGGTGCAGGTGATCGTTATGGTAAATTAGAAAAAAAGAAGTGAACACCGCACACTCAGCTCCATATATTATTTATTTATTTATTTTACCAACGTTTTGTCTTTCGTCTTCATCAGGGCAGAGAATGAACATAGGCTACTGATTAATCTCAAGAAGAGTGATTCTAAAATAAATTTGTAGCAGTTAAAAAAAAAAAGCATTGTATTTGGTTTTCAACTTTTTCTTTGTACAGAGATGGCCACCTTAATTCACACACTTAAGTGCCTCTCCTGCGCGGCTCTTGCACGGGGTGATCTACGCCATATTCTAACTTTTGCTCAGCGGTTGCTTATATCACAATGTGGGTGGCACAGGGCATGATATTCTAATGACACGTTTCTTGTATCTGCCCCCTGGATTCCAAGATTTCTACTGAAACAAATGTTTGTGGCTCATTCAATCTACCACCTAATCATCCCCCAGTTTAATTGGCTAAAATTATTTTCTCTCTCTCCACCTCAGCTGATGTGTGGTGAGCATTCTGGTGCAAAAAAATGGCTGCCGTTGCATCACCCAGACGGGTGCTACACATTGGTGGTGGTAGAGGCGCGCTTCCCCCTCATCATTGTAACGCGCTTTGAGTCACCGTTTGGTGAGAAAGGCGCTATATAAATGCAAGGCATTATTATTATTATTATTATTGTGGGGAGTATGCATTTTCAACATGTCTGTGACAGTGCCCGTAATAACAACATTTGCCTTTGAAAATCCTGCCTTTGTGCATCGTAGTTTCTATTGGGTGGTGGGGAAGGCAATGAATGTATTGATACATTGCATTATAGCCTTGATTAATTGATCATAACTCTTAGATATTAACTACTGGCATATGCCCATCACACATAATTTCCCTCTGTTTCCCCTGTTCCTGTTGGCCATTTTTGTTTGTTACGCATTAATCTTTCAGCTTTGCATTCTTTTAAAGCTGTAGGGCTTGTTGGTTGTATATAACTTGATTATTGTTTTCATAACAGTAAGCTGCATTAAACATTTGCTGTGCTGTGGATCTATTGAAACTTGGATGTAGCAAAATGCGCATAGGGAACCTGAGTGTTATCAGAAGCGAAGTCAAATGCCACTGTTGTTATAACCTGAATTGCCTTCGTAACCATCCAATTGTTTAAAGGTGCACGATACAGGATTTGTGCCAAGAATATATTATAAAATAGCCATGCCCAATCGAATCTATAGTGCAATGGAATTCTCTGACGAAATTTTTTTTTTGCAGAAACCTTGCTCCTCTGCCTGAATGTATTATTCTTAGACGTTTCTGGATGTGGCGCTCTATTCTGTATGGGGAGGGGGGTGGGTGTGGCTACAGAGCCTGTGGGGTGGGATCAAGTTTCAGCTGAGCGTTTGTAACCAGCTGGCTACTGCAATGGCAGAGGTGAAGAAGCACAATTAGCCTACAGCAAAGCCAAACAACAAGCCACATTCAAGAAGCAGAGGCAACCTAGGATTTGCTTTTCTTAGATGGCGACAGCTGAAGTTTTGCAAAGGTTTGAAAAGCGATGCAGTGTTGACATGTTTTTTGTTGGACATGTAGGTACAGTTACCTCTAGCTATCCAGCTAGCTATATTAGGTAGCTAGATGGCCAAAGTTGGGTACCTTTTGTATAAAATTAATATAACAATGAAATATGTTGTATTTGAGAAAATAATATTTACAAGGGTATTAGCTAGATATGGTCTGCTAATGTTACTTATTCCACACACGATTTTGTCCCAGTTCTAAATGAATGTTCAGAGTAACGTTAACGAAATACTGAACAAGTAAAAACACCACAAGATGGCTGCGACTGCAATAGGTCGTAGCTACCGTTACAGTAACAATGTTCCTACGAGGTGCACTTGTAGTATAAAGATTGTTATCAACTGTTGACTCTGAAAAAGACGTTAAGTCGAAACGTCAGGCGTATTTAATAAACGTGCTTCATACGAGGGCTCCAGTGTTTACTCTGGGCGTTCTCTTTGATGAGCCTGGGTACAGTTTTTTTAATATGCACTGTTCCGTATTGAGAGCACCGTCTCTTTTTTTATAAGCTTTGACTGAAGTGTGCGGGGATAGCCTTTGTTTTATTGTTATAAGACTGTCTAATTACTGTTACCATCCATATAGAACAATACATGTTGCTAAAAAATGTATTTTCAGTTTACCTTAGCTGGACATTTTGCTTGTGTGTTTCTTGCCCTCAACGGAGGTGAGCGAGCAGGGTTTAGGATGTTGGAGGAGATTGTAAACACAGGACCACAGCAAGGCTAAAAATCCTGCATGGTGCACTTTTAAGCGTGTACAATACCCCAAACGTAAGCCATGTAAGCCATCATGAGAATGGGAGACTGCCAAGCAAATAAATAACGTAATCTGAATCGTTTTTTTTAGACAAGCTTTTTGCTCCCTCTCTTCACTGTGCAGACCAGGCCTCCACTTCTATTATTCACAAGCTGAATAGTGGTGTTATGTGTCTGCTCTGTTATGTAACCGCCTTTACTTCGCTGACTAAATAATGTAAGGCTCATAGCCGGGCCTGTGACCAAATTTCTCACAGTTCCCAGGGCTGCTTATGCTGCAAAGGGCCCTCTCGGGGGCAGACCAATTAATTCCTTCTTGTGTTCTTTAAGACTCGGAAAGAGCCGTTGACGTGCACTGGCAGTTGTAGCAGAGATGTTTGCCATGCATAACCCACACTTGTGAGGTGTGAGCATGTCTGAGACTCAAGCCTTCGAGAAAGTTCATTGACGTACTGTGAACTGTGTGAGGGCATAGGCCTAACTCAAGTAACCATTAGTCCGTGGTGTTTTGTGCTATTTATTTAGAAATGTTGCCTTGGACATTGCATTAACAGAATGGACCTTTTGTCATCTCTTGCACAATATACTCTATAAAATCAATATTTAATACTGATTATGCGTAGCTTTCACTGTATCAACGCTCTGCACGATAATCATGAACTGACTTTAAAATGGCAGGGTACAGTTTGATACTGGGATGAGAATACTGCTGGCTTGAGACTCCTGAGATGTTAAATTAAGCTTTTTTTTTTTTTTTCTTGACGTAGCCTAAATATTTGTAACGTTGGTGTATCAGGATGTCTAGAGCGCCGTGTGGTATTTAATTATAATGCCTTGTATGTATATAGCGCCTTTCTCACCAACCAGTGACTCAAAGGGTCAATGATGAGGGGGGAAACCCGCCTCTACCACCACCAATGTGTAGCAGCCACCTGGGTGATGCAACAGCAGCCATTTTGCACCAGAATGCACACATCAGCTGAGGTGGAGGGATTGATTTTAGCCAATTAAACTGGGGGATGATTAGGTGGTAGATTGAAAGAGCCAGGTTGGGAATTTAGCCAGGACACCGGGGAAACCCCTACTCTTTATGATAAGTGTCATGGGATCTTTAATGACCACAGTGAGTCAGGACCTCGGTTTAACATCTCATCCGAAAGACGGCATCTCCTACAGCACTCACTGCACTGGGGCATTGAGCCCATTATTTGACCAGAGGGAAGATTTCCACTTCCAGCAGCAACTTCCAGGAGGTCTCCCATCCAAGTACTAACCAAGCCCACACCTGCTTAGTTTCAGCAATTCCGCAGGAGTAGAGTGCATGGTGGTATGGCTGTTGGCCTTTCCACATTGGGCGACTGTGGCTCAGGAGGTAGAGCGGGTTGTCCGCTGATCGCAGGGTTGGCGGTTCGATCCCCGGCTCCTCCTGTCCACATGTCGAAGTGTCCTTGGGCAAGACACTGAACCCCAAATTCTAGCGCCTTGCATGGTGGCTGCCGCCATTGGTGTGTGAATGTGTGTGTGAACGGGTGAGTGAGAGGCCATTGTAAAGCGCTTTGGATAAAGGCGCTATATAAGTGCAGTCCATTTACCATCACATTAGTTTCAAAATTTTCCACATTGTTAAATTATCTGATGAAATTATGTATTTTCAATTATGTATTGCTTGCATTACAGGTTACGGGGAATGAAGAAATAACAAAGATGCAATTCCCAAATCACACTTCCAACATGATTCTCAGGAAGGTTTTTTTTGTTCGATGGAGCTTGCATACACAAATGGAGATAAATGGCTTTTTCTCTCATTATACTCTTGAGCATTCAGGAGACAGTTGAAAAGATAGTCTTCAGAAATGTTTACTTTGTTTTGAAACAAGCAGCGACACTTAAAATGTACCAATGTTTTCATTATTCCATTTACCTGCATGTCACAAAAAAATCTCAGCCACCAGACCGTCCTTGTTTGGTACCACTGCTGGTGCTAGACTGGATTGTTTGCCATAAGAAGGAATCCATTAAGATAATACAAGTATGCATAAATGTGAATTCTACAAAGCATATAGAATGATTGTCAATATAGAATTACATTATAATTAATCATATTTCTATTGCATTAACCCCTACAGGTGTGAACTGTTTTGCTTTGTTCCCAACATTTAGATGAGTAGTATGAGAAAATGTCAGATTCATTGTTGAAATAGACTAATACAACTTAGTTGGTTTAAACCCATCACCTCAGCCTCAATTGACTAGGTTATATTGTGTGTTGCAACATGAAAAACCCTTGTCCATTACCAATTTTATTGATCTGGAAATTTCTTTATCAAAAAGAGTAAAATCCAAATGACATCCATAATATTTGTATGGGTTGGTTTACACTGCAGCCGGAATTCTTTGTTTTGCACATTTGAATATTTAAAATGTAGGCCTACCTCTGGGCATCATCCTGTTATGGGGGAACTGCCTGTATTTCTTTATTTAATTTTTACACATCAGTTTTTATTACTGTATTAGTGCAAGAGATATCACTGTCTGTCACCTTTTCCTGTCCATAGTTTACATCACTTCATAATTTTTTTTTTTAATCTTACCCTTCAATCATTTTAGTTAGAGTATTTTCAATTTTCTGTTGCGCTTGTCATTAGTGAAGCCCTGGCTATCAGTATAAATACTGTATAGTATAGAAAATTACATTTTTGACTTGTGTATGTGTGTGAGACAGAGAAAGTGAGCGAGAAATGGGCCTATGATTTCCCACAAAACCATGCACAGGGAACCCCTCTGTTGTCATTTTTGATTCCTCATAAGATACTGCACTACAAGATTGCACTCTAGTTCTCTATATGTCATATTTGGTCTCGTGAGCAGAGTAAATAACTTGGCTACATTTGCATTTTTCCTAGGACTGTGGAGTACCACCTACGCAAAGTGGTGTGAGCGTCCCTGCATGGTGGAGCGAGGAGACCAGTCTTTCTCCTGCTGTCGTCTGCTCACTGGATTGGGTAACATAGATTTTGTTCACCCTAGTCCGGCAGCTTGGCTGCTCACCTAAATACAGATGAATGAAGACCCCATTCGGGAAGACAGCGGGCCAGAGATCCAGAGCTGATGCAGGTGAGGTTTTACCTGTGTGTGTGTGTGTGTGTGTGTGTGTGTGTGTCTGTCTGTCTGTCTGTGTCTACATATACATATGTGGATGCATTGATACAATTGATGCTAAAGCATAGCAGTTAGAGCCAGACCAGGTCTTGCCATAAACAGGTTGGCGTACTGATGCCGCCGTGCGGAATCTTCCCTCAGCACACTAGTCTGAATTTAGTAAAATTATCTTGTTAGATGCAACTGCACATTTTCACCTGTTTTCACAATTTTACATATATTTCACAGTGTTTACATACTCCATTTAAGTCCTGTTTTAAAATAAAAATTTTAAGGCTACAACTGGCTATCAATCAGTGCAGCTACATTGTCACAGCTAAATCCATGGGAAAAATTGACCCTCACTACCTTGGAGGAAGAAACTGCCACTGACTGCTGCCAGTTTTTTACATGGGATTGACTGAGATAATTTGAGTAACAGCAGGAGGGAAAATTTACAAATTTGTGGGTTCTGTTTAAGTAGACTGAGGTCAGTTTTCAGTTTCTATAACACAGTAATGTACGTAAAATTCTGCTCTCTCTATTTTTATTGGCTCATTTTTTGTTTTAAGTACATGGTTTACAGAGTGACACAAAAGGAATTTATTGAAAATCTATAATAAAAGAAATATGAATCAAAAATAAATTCCAATAGTCTGAGAATTTTTAATAAAATATCTGCCAACACAGATATCTTTCAGCTTCCTGACAAGGGATTTTGACTGGCTTACAGTGAAATACCTTTGCAGTTGATATGAGCAGAACATTTTTGTTGATTCCAAGTTAAGTAAACAATGCAAAGTAATGCTATGGTACGATATTCTAATGGTATAATAGTATTGTAAAGAAGGCTCTGATATAGAGGAAATGGAGAATTCAATACTGTGTAGTATCCACATCGGGTTTTGTGGTACTTGACTCATCCACTTACTTTGAACTGCACCGCTTCGATTTTATCTAGGGATCCCTCTGTTTTTAAAAAATAACCTTTTCTTATCGGTGCTGTTTTTCATGCAAAAAGACACAAATGGAGGCTTGTCAAGGACAGATTATCAGCCTGTGTTTCGAAGGACTTTTAATCACAAGCAATTATACACTGACTTCTGTGGGAAAATAAGTGGTAGTGGAAAATGAGGAACTGTAGCTTTACTCAGACCTCATTTTGTGCTCTCATGAAAGAGATGAATTTCTTAATTGAAAAGATACAGCACATAAGAGTTATGAGTTAAGCTTGTTCCAAAATTTTATTTAGGTATTTTTTTCAGGTCAACCTTACAGCGAATTATGCAACAGAACTAATCAATCAAGAACTTGGTTTAAATTAAAGCCAGAAGAAAGTCATTATAAAGGTCAAGGAAATATATTTAAAATGAAATAATGATTTTTGATAAGGACTTACCAAGGATATACATTTGTATAAATTATTTATTTGAAATTCACCTTGCAAGAAGGGCAGCATTGCCACTATGTACGTACATTTTCTTTTACACAACGGAGTATGCTCAGGTGTGTGGCAATTTAACAAAAAAAAATTTACTTCACATTGAACTTTTCCGGCTGCATTAATCAATGTAGAATCTCAGAAACGATGAAAGCTACATGAGTTATTTATTTAGCAATGCTTCTTTTTTCAATTTTAGGGCACGCAGGTGTTTCTGCAGGTATGATGAAGAAAACAAAAAAGTAAGTTTAGATGCTTTTTTCTGTTTCCCTTTGTGTGACTCTTGATCTTGCTAATTTATCTGTATACATTTAATTGTACAAAATATCATCAGTAATTTTCATTATATCATGAAGTGTTATGAACAGTGGTAATGAATGGGTAACTAAGGGATATTTGTGTCATAAATAGGTTTTCATGGTTTCCAGATGAGGGAGACGTTTATTTTAGTTTACGTTAAACAGTTCTGTTTTGACAGTGTTACGACAATGGGTATCTGCCAGAGCAAGAGAAGTTGGACCTGTTACAGTTTAATGAGGGTTGGAAGCAAATAAATTAGCTACCTCTTATGGAGGCTAACGCTGTCTTCCATGGTCAGCTTATGAAACATGTTGTCAGTAGCAATTAATTTGTGTATTTAAAGGTTTTAACCAGAGAATATTTGCAGCCAAAAGTTGCACTTTGCGGTGGCGTGATGAATATTTCCAAATATGACAGAGTAATTCTCAATTTTTGTTATTCTTTCAACCATGCATATTTGAAACAAACAGACAGAAAGCTCTATTTTCACATTTTTAACTTTGATGACCAAACTATTCTGGAAAATCAAACATCACCACCTCTAAGCGGAAATGGAGCATTTAACATCAGATGCCTCTTCCAGTAGTTGTACGACTCTGTTAATTGACCGGGAGACAATATTGCCAAAGTAGTATGGCTGGGAAAACTGAAATTTGGGCTAAGTGCTTTGGGAATGTCAATTATTAATTAAAAACATTTGTTACAATGGGCATACCCTTTCTATAGCCCACTATACTTTCTGTAATCACCTACAGAACTAGGCTACAGATCTATGGAGAGAGCGTGTCTTTGGGGACCATGCAGATATGTTTGCGGTAGGCAAAGAATGGCAGATATGCCCTGAAGTCAGCATGCCTTTAAAGGGTAATTCCACCCAAAAACAACATTAATCTTATTTAACAGATCAAGGTGCAACTAATTAAGTCTCTCTTTGTGGCTGGCTAAAAAATAATTTTGTGCTGAGATATTTGAATATAAAGTTGAAGATTTGGTAGAGGTATATGTAATTTTGAGGGAAGAAATGCTCTGTCTGTCACTTGTTCTGAGTCGTGACACATTGTAGATCAAGCTCGCTATCATTGCTATTTTATTATAATGTCAGAAAATTACATTGATAGGCTACGTTATTTTCTAAAGATGTTTTGGCAAACTAAACCAAACCGGACTCGAGTGCTGTCGGTTACAGAGTGGAGTGGCCTCCGGTGTTGCCTGACATCTGCTCTGCCTTATTGAATCACCCGGGAAGGAACCATGTCAACTAACATTACATTATGATCCATGACCATGAAAAGTAGCGAGCTGACCATAACTGAACAGTTGCGCTTTGAGCATTCAATTACAGAAGCAATTTTAACGATGTAATTTTCTAAGCTATTGTCGTTAGCTGTTATTAGCCACGGGTTTCTTGGCATGAAACAAATTTTTAAAGCTGTTTGCCATGCAGTAGGTTATAGTAGCTAATTAGTGGTAAACGATATCAGAGGGGGTAAACGCGTCATTTCCAATTTATTACCGACATCAGTGCGTTCGAGTTGCACAACAGGGAAAGTTTTGGCTTTGCTAGCAAACATAGCTAAAACAGCTAACAACTACAACAATGTTTTAACTTTTAATTGTATATGTTTATCATTCTGTATCGGTATGTTGACCGATACAATACAAAGGAAAGTTTTCCTAAATTAATGCCCGTTTTTCTGGAGACTGAGCTAATGGTGGTGGTATTTTATCAGTAGAACTGTTCCATTAGTGGCTAACTTGCCAGCGAGTTACGTGGCCTCTATAGTCTCGAAGAGACGCTGCGCTGCAGGCTGGCACTAGCAGCAGGACTAGCAGTAAAATGCCCCGCCCCTCGGCCTCCGCTTCGGTAACGTCATTCAGTGGGTGTGGCAACCTATTGTCTGAACTGTAAGCGCCTTGGCCGTTGTAGTTTATAGTAAACTATAGGTACCTGGTACATGCGCAGTAGTTTGGGGCTATATCTCTGCTCTCACTACAGGTAGGAAGTTGGCTGAGAGATCATTTTAATCAGGAGGAGAGCAACATTTCTACAAATCAAAAATCTTTGGGTGGAATTACCCTTTAATGGGATTGCTAGGATGTTTTCTTATGCTAATCAATATGAACAGGCACGTGCATCCAATTTATGCTCAATTGCCATTGATCATGTGATACGCACAAAATCAAAGGTCTGCACATGTTTTTTTAATCCCAATTTTTAAAAAAATTTTTTTACTTTTCCTAAGAACAAACATAAGACGAATTTGAGAAAAGTTTTGTGAATGAGACCCGTTGATTCCAAATGTTGAACTGTGTTTTATTTATGGCATCTCTTGTTTTATTATTTTGAATGCTCTCTCATATTTCATTTCAATTTTTCCCAGTTCTTTGAATTGCCCAGTGGGGGTTTATGCAAGTCATTAATTCCAATTGGCTGAGACAAAAAATTATTTGACCCATCTTTGTCTTTTAATTTATTTTAAAATAAAAATGTAAAGTCTTGAAATATTAAGTGCATTTATCCAGCATTATATATAATTTAGCTTTGAACCAAGTGCATATGGGGAATGCAAAATAATTTAATACGAAAGCCGATTTACAGTGCATTACCTCATCAGTAATTTAATTTGGTAGTGAACTGTCATTACAGCAGTTTTGGGGCTTGTGCATCCATGTTGCTTGTAGCAAGGCAAAGTGTGTACCTAAATGACTGCACATTTGAAATGTGAGGATGTTACTGCACATTTGTAATGATACGCCATGCCAAGTGTAAGATTGATTAAATAAGGTTTTTATCACTTCACTTCAAGCAAAAATTGAGTGAAATACCACCTTAGGATGCATAGCCTCCTTATTTAATGCATTGCTGTATAGAACAACCAAATTATATATAAAGCAAGTCATTATGTAAAATGGGTACAGAGACAGTTGCTTGTGTCTGGCTAACTCTCCTAATGTGTGTGCAGTTAAAAAAACAGGTATGACCAGCAGGGTAAAGTTGTAATCTGCTTATGGGCAAGTGAATTAGAGAAAGGCGTGTACTTTGGGTGCCATGTTTTCTGTGCAGACGTGGGAGTCACAGCACTGACTGAAGAAGGCAGATTCCAAATGGAGGAGAAAAAAGGAAATCTAGGTAGCTAGATGGGAAAATGTAAAAGTTTATCCAAAAAAAAAAAAAAATCACAGCTGCTGTGTAAACGGCCTTCGACTCAAACACAACCTTGGGTTATGAATATGCATCTCATGTTATCGCTCATATGAACCAATTAAAAAGACAGAATGGTAAAGTACCATCTGGGACCTACAACCAGTGCGTAGCAAAATTAACACTGGTCTCTTTTGTGACTATGACTTGCCTGTTGAGTGGAAAGGAGATTGCCATGGTTACTGTGAAAATTCCATTCACTTAATGAATTTGTTGAGTCATTAACATTTAATGATTCATTCACATCAGTTCATGAATTGAAACTGTTCTGGCACAATCCTTTGCACTTGTCCTAATACCTTACCAATTAAATTATTTTCTGAGATGTTAGGTAGTGTGCTGTTCTGAATTTAAATAAGAATCAATCCAAATTCACTATCAACATGTTGAAGTTTTCCTGCAATGACTCTTATTATTCTGCATGATTAAACATAAGGTGAGGGTACTTAATAGTACAGTATTGATAAGAAACCAAATTAATTATAGTAGCTTCCTCTAAAGAGCTGACGTTGACCTACAATAGACTGTTACCTACAGTATTTACATTGCTTATGTAGCTTTTTCTCATTGAAGGAGCTTGATCCTTGCATTGTAATTTAAGTCCAGCACTGGTGACAGGTAAGCGAATCTCTTCGGGTGAAATGCAAGCTCAGCAACACACAGAAAGGAATGAGATCTGTCCACAGACAGAATGATACCTTAGAATATACAGTACACTGCAGAATTCTGTTACACTACAGTTGCCCCTCAGGGTATCGGGATTTGCTTCACTGCAGCAGGAAATGAGCAGTGCTTGTGCTGTGAGTTTGGGAATCCACAATGCAAAATAACTTGCTAGTGTGTCAGGGGGAGACTTCTGCTAGGACAAATGCACTGATTACGGAAATTCCAACTGCTGTTTCACCATACGGTTTTTACATCACTGATCATGTATTTTCTGACAAGAGGCCCTTGCCTCATCTTACCTGCGTACAATAGCCCAAGTTGGACGTTTCATCCATTTACACAGCTACGGTTTCCTGGGGCTGTTTGGGCTAAACGCCTGGCTTAAGGACCAACGACTAGCGATCCCGAACTGCAACCTTCTGATTTTAATTCAAGCTGCCAGTGCCGGACAGCTATTTGTCGAGGCTTTATTTGGTGCAGCCCTCTGATTGGTCCTTCGCACCCTTACAGGAAGCACAAGGCTAATGTGGGGCCCAGCAAGCCTGTATCGCAGCCCAGGCGGAACATTGTGGGCTGCAGGATACAGCATAACTGGAAGGAGGGCGGTGGCCCCGCCACGCAGTGGAAAGGCACGGTCCTCGACCAGGTCCCCGTCAACCCCTCGCTCTACCTGATCAAGTACGACGGCTTCGACTGCGTCTATGGGCTGGAGCTCCACAAAGACGACCGGGTGCAGGGCCTTGAGGTCTTACCAGACCGAATCGGTGAGTCTTCGTTTTTCCGCAAAGGTCATCGGAGAGCGATTCTGGATGGCGAAACCAGGCAGGGCTTCAGTAAGGAGAGATGATGTGTATGTGATGAGTGATTTGAGTGCAGGTGCAGTGTTTCTCCTTTCTGACTGAACTTCACCTGGACAGGCTTGCAGTTAACTCATCAGAAACCTGAATATCAAGGAAAGAAAGTAATAGCCAGCCTTCAGGATAGGTTCCTTATAAGACGTCAACCCTGCCAGTGTAATACACATCTTGTGTGTGTTCAAGTGCATGAGTGTCATCCCTAAAAGGAGAATCCTTGGGCGGTTGGCCACATCCACACACAGTAGCCAGGAAGGCATTTCCAAAAAGACACCGTTAACGGGGCAGGTCATACACTCTGAGCACCTGCCATAAGCCTTATAATCACAAATTCAGGGTGAAGCAACCATCAGGAATAAAGTAAACGGCATGCCAAATGGCTTGCCTTTTTATTTGATGGAAACCAGGTGAGGGGAAAGATTCTTGTCTCGGTGATGCTAAACAGTGCTGATCTTTATTATGCACAGAATTTGATTTATGTTCTTTTTGTAGCAGGAATGGGCTTCTGTATGGATGCTTTGTTTCCATCCATTTTCCCCTTTTTCTACATTTCCATCTCTTTTGTTTTTTATTATTATCGGGGAACGGTCATGCTCAGTTAGTAGCAATCATAGAAAGAACCGTTGTCAGAGAAATCCAGCGCCATAGACTTATGTTTATACCCTCAAATTCTGCATTCTAAAACCGCAGCAATTCGGCCTAAATTTTGGTTTTCAAAACAAAGTGGCTCATGACGTAAAGCAATCAAAGAGAGAGGCCGGTTCACGTTGCGAACCAGTCAACAATGAGATTGACTGTGCGCGTTCACATAAGCCCAGCAATGGTTGCATCGCCAGTGCCATTTCATACAAACAAAAAAATGTTGAGAAATGGATAAAGCTCGCTCAAAAACTAGAATAAACATAGGTGCTCATTTTAGAAGGTGGCGAGGTGTTCGGGAGCGGATTGGTTTGAAGACAGACATGGAGCTCGCATTGACAGGTAGGTTTCAACAGTAATTTACCTGGACTTTCTCCTTGCCAGCCAATTGTAATTACCTATAATGAATAGTAGATAGTTTGCTAGTATTGATGACGTTACTTAACTCGGCGGCTAGTTCTTGGAAGAAGGAAATGTTTGCTAACGTTGTCTGTCGCAGGCTATAGGCTAGATCACATTCGCTAGAACCGGCTACTCAGCTATAATTATACATGCCAGCTGTAGCCAGATGATGCCTGTTTCAGAATAACGTTACAGGAATTGTTCTGTCTATTGTCCTAAAAGTAGCAAGTTTTATGATGGTTTGATCGCCAAATCTAACAGTGGGACAAACATATCTTTGTAGCATAAGTTTATATATCTGGAGTTTTTATAAAATTGGCCAGCTATATAATTCAGCTAGCCATCGCTGTCAATTGTAGTGTTTGAGTAAAACTGGTGTGCTGAAAGTTGGCTCCTTTGTTTATTTTCTTCTTTTTTTCTGTTCTCCTTTCCGCTGTCAGAAAGGTCCTATTGTAAAATGTCTAACTTAGTTACCCAGTACTCAGCAAAGCCTGGGATAGAGGGTTAGCCTTGTTCAACAATTTAAAAAATTAAATATTTTGCTAAGTTCTTACACAGTTCTGCACTTAGAACTTAACAAAACCATCACTTCATTAGCGAATTTGCTGACTAAATGGTAAATGTTTCATTGCGTTTTTTATTTTTTTAACTGCAACAGCAAAAAAGATTCAGTTGTTTTACCTGGACTCTTGTAGCTGACATTTTTACTATAACGTTAGCTATACCAGTCTGTAATCCTGCAATCATGTCTAGAAAACTTGGATGAGCATTCACGACAAAGCGGTGGGGGGTGCGTCTCTTTCTCTGTGGACAGGGCCAAGTGCGTACTCTAGCTTTAAGGGAAGAGTAATTGGCATATCGAAAACCCCACCCCCAGTGAGAGAATGATTGATTACCTGCCTACTCGTGTTTGATGGTAAAATAGGAATGGCAGTCAAGGAATTGGGAATATCAGTCCGATGAGGAAATGTCAAAAGGCAAAAATTACTTTCTCATTTAATAAGCATGTTTTATTTTGATGTATTTTACCCTCTACAAAACATGTTAATACTACATGACATATCTGGCAATATCTTTTCAAATCGTGGCATGTTAGGTTTTCTGAGTGGGGGCTGTCAGACCCTCCTTTTGCCAAGAGGAGCCCACATGTCACAAGTTAGCAGGATGCCTGGTTTCTTCTTCAATACTGCACACTATTGCAGTTTGTTCCTAAACAAGCACAGTGAAGTAGCGGTGGCTCACAGATTCTCGAGTCTCGTTCCTTACTTCTTCAGAGTGAAACGCCCCACAGTATTGAAGGCAGTACTGATACTCTGGCAAACCCTTTCACTTGGAGAATCCACATTATTTGTTTACCATTGGGCTACAGTTTTTCAATTTTATCAATTTTATCAATTTTATCCTTCATGTTTCTGCCTGTTTTTGATTACTGGATTGAAGAAGAAGATTTATGGTGGAAGAGAGGTTATGACTAAAAGTTTACCACTTTGTGGTTTTGTACTGTATACAGTATGTGGCTAATTTTAACATTGTTTTGAAAAGTCCAGGTTATTTAATCAGCTCTTTATAATGTGAGGCCTTTGTGGCCTGAATTGTCCTGTTGCCAGGGGTGTTTTTGCTCTGTGGTCAGACTCATTCCACCCATTTTCATGTCTAATCTGAGACATCAGTATCAACAAGCATGATGGCAGAAAAGAATAGCAACGTGTTTCAAATGAAGGGAATGTTGCTTTACTGGGGGAAGATGGGCCTTTGTGTTAGTATGACATTGTTATTGTGTTACATTTTGGTGAAATACTGCTGCAACAATGATAAAACTGCTCACAGATTAGAGCAAATTAGGCTACCTGACGAGCACTGGCTTGTTTAAACTACCTTCACTGTCGGTGATTGTATTCACCAGTTTTGCGAGAAAGCAATCCCTTTAAAAAGGGATTTTAAATGTTCAGTATTAAGAATGACTTCTGTATTTTCAAAATTTTTGTTTTGAACAAAAAAAAAAAACATTATTTGCAATTACGTGCTGTATAAATTTGGATAATTAAGCAATAGATCACGAGAGGGAGTGCGTTATTGGAAATATAATCACTGCTGTGACGTCACAGCAACGAGATCGAAGGTAGAGTTGCGGAGTACTCTCCGCAGTGATTATATCCAATAACGCACAAATCCTTGAGTGATCTGATCTATTGCTTTTATACAACAATGTTACCATAACGCGTCTCAGCCAATCACGTTACTCGCTCAAATCTCATTGTTGTATAATTAGAAATAAATGATCCAGCAATCTTTTAAAAATAATGCAGCGTTTATTCTTTTATCCCTTTTAATTTTTTTATTTGTTAATGATGTGAAATAAATGACTATACAGTGAGCACCATAATTCATGGGACAGTGACACATTTATTTGTTATTTTGGTTCTGTACTCTAGCGCTTTGAGTTTGAAAGGATACAATGACAATGAGGTTGAAGTGCAGATTGTCAGCTTTAATTTGAGGGTATTTTCATCCATATCAGATGAACCGTTTAGAAATTATATAACTTTACTGTACATAGCACCCCCCCCCCCATTTTCGCACATTAAAAATATTGGACAGTTTATCATAATGTAGAATAAAGTAATATTTTTTAATATTTGCTCGCATATCCTTTGCATGCCATGACTTCCTGATGTCTGTGACCCAACAATATAAAAAATATAAAAAGACTCTTGATATCTTATTTTCTGGTACGCATTTGATGGTACGCATGGATCTCTATGGTAATTGGGGGGTGGGACTAGATTACATTTAGATTTAAGGTTGCTTCTCCTGACAAATTTCCCTATTGAACTCTATGGAAAAATAAGTCAGGAGAAGAAACCCTTCAAGTTATCCATCACATCAGCACCCATAATTTTCCTGTCTTAATCAAAATACACTTCCTTATGTGACAGTCAATTTCATGAGAGTATATACGTATGTAGCTGGCCGTCTTCAGGCAATAATTGAACGTTTTATAATGAAAACGCATTCTACTGTGCTACAGCCTCTTCTAGGATCAGCGACGCCCACCTGGCAGACACCATGATAGGCAAGGCCGTGGAGCACATGTTTGAGACTGAGGACGGATCCAAGGACGAATGGAGGGGGATGGTCCTGGCACGGGCTCCCATTATGAACACGTGGTTTTATATCACCTATGAAAAGGATCCTGTTTTATACATGTATCAGCTCCTAGACGATTACAAAGAGGGCGACCTTCGAATAATGCCTGATTCAAGTGAGTGTTCCGTATGATGACTTGCCCATCTCTGTGTTTGATTGTCCTAATGTGCTATCAGTGTTTTATAAGGCCTATGTATTTGTTTATTCCGGACTTGACCTTCAGTTGCTTTATTCAGTTGACAAAACGAAGCACAACCAGATATTTTTTGGAAGCGAACATGGTGTCCTGGCAAACAAATGGCAAACAAATATGTTTAGGAGTTCATCAGGTGTGTTTATCAATAAGAGGGCAGGTGGGTTTAGGTTGGCTGGATTTCTGTAGTTACTGCTGTATTGCGCACTAATGCCTTGTGTAGACTACATGACTTTCAAAATCCTAGCAACTGAGAAAATCTCACATTTAACATCTCTCATAAAAATCCCACGTATTTCCATCCTAAGAAATCTCACACTACGTGCACAGTCGCGGGCTATAGTCACAGGGGGGCACTACAGGACTTTGGATTGCGATGAACTAGATATCGATGTGCTGTGTTGACACAGGAAGAAGCTAGCTAGCTAGCAAGGTGCTCTCATAATCACACACAAGGGAAATGGTAGCTAATGTTAGAGTAGCAAGCTAACATTCTGCTCTCATATTGGAAATGGAATGTAATTGGCTTGTCTCAGTGTTTGGTTAAACAGGTGGCATAGGCTACGTTGCACAAGCCGACAGCAGTGTAGTTATCCCACACCGTCAATATCGGTAGTTTGTAATTACTAAAAAATACAAGTGTATTTGCATAGCTTCAATGTTGATGTTATTAAATTAATAGAAGCACATGATAGCCTATTCAGATAGTACTCAATACCTTTTAGCCAGCTATGCAAATAATAAAATAATTTTTACATGCATCGCAAAATTATCACATTTTATCAACATTATTCGAAATTGTGGATGCATAGGCTATTCTTTGTTCTCTGCTCTCACACTCGGAGAATAGCCTAGAGATCTGCAATGCACACAAGTTTTAGCCTTTATTGTAGGTTGTGCTGAAAACGAACGCAGAATAGAGTGGTGTATATTTTTTGTTGCGTGTAGGCCTACTTGGTGATTAAAACTGAACGTGGTGTTACAGGCTCTTTGAGAGAAGGTGAACACATGTTTATTGGCAGTAATCTTCAGTTATGTTTATTCAGAAAATGCATACACACCATGAGAGAAAGTTCAATAAATGTGCCGCGAGAGCACCCTAATAGGTACCGCGTCCCCCTAATTAAGGCCTGGCCTGGGCCTGTCATGAATAGTGATAAAGGAATTGGGACACCATGACTTTAGGGCCCAGCTGGAACATGGAAAAACTTCAGGTCTGAGCTCTACAATGGAGTATAAATGAAAGCGCTGAAAGTGTCATCACCTTTGGCGGGAAAACAAATTCCCTAAGCCTAGTAACAGAAAACCTGTCTTTTCAGATGACTCGCCGCCCGCAGAACGTGAACCGGGAGAGGTGGTAGACAGCCTGGTGGGCAAACAGGTGGAGTATGCCAAAGAAGACGGTTCCAAAAGAACTGGCATGGTCATCCATCAGGTCGAAGCCAAACCATCCGTGTATTTCATCAAGTTTGACGACGACTTCCATATCTACGTCTACGATTTGGTAAAAACGTCCTAGGTGTGTTGAGAGAGGGGGGACAAAAAATCTACAGACGTAGACAGCCAAATCTTCTGAACATTGTTGCTCTAGACAACTTGAGACAAGATGGATATTTTCTTTGCAGGCTCTCAACTGAAGCCTGTGGTTTCCTGGAGCCCAAGGACACCACTAGCACACGGTGCATGTTCATTATTTCCAGAAGAAGGGAGAGCTCTGCACAACTTAATAGTCCACACATTTTGCAAGACAAATGGCCCAGAGGATGCAATTCTAAAGATTGTGACCCCCAAGCAAAGTGAAACTTTAAGGATTCATCACATCTTCCTCCGGAAAATAAAATAGATTTTTTAAGTATTTTAAGATGAAGGCTTTTGCACACTGCAAAGTAGTCCCATGCATCATTTTTGGCATGCAAAGCCTTTAGAGAACACCTCTGTTTTTGGAAAAGTGAAAATGCAAATAAGTCACTTTTGATTTGAAAAACATCTTTGAGAAACCTTTATTTGTTGTCTTTATTTTTGTAGAGGGAGGAGCACATTTGTTGTCATGAAAAATAAATTCTTCTTTGTTTACTTGTATGCTGAAGCGACTGACAGAATTCATTGTAGAGGCTTCTTTAAGGCAGTTTGATCTTTCGCACTAATGTTCAGTTTGGGTCATTTTAAGTTTTAGTTTTTTTTATTTGGAGATATTAATATTATTCAAATGTGATTTAATAATATGATATACAAAATGGAACTTCAGCACTGTCTAAAAATATATTTTGTTTTTTATATGATTGAATCCTGTGGCATTTGTTCAATGAGTATCACAAAATCCATCTACCACTTTGAGCTGCTTATTATTATTCTTCACATTTTTACCCCACACATTAAGACTGATCTTTTGGTAAACACTTCTTTTATATTAACTTCATAAGGCTTCTGTTTAATATTTGTATAACCTCCTAAGGTGTTTGCCCTTTAAATTTCTGCCGGTTCTCCATGTTCTCAGCTGAGGTCAGCAAAGAACATTTTTTGCAAATTGTCACCATATGCATTTGATTACTAAGCTGCATAACTGAAAGAGTATATTCCTTCATTTAAGCAGCATTGGAAAGTGCAGACAGTCTTCAGACGTATAAACAACAAAAACTTGTGTTTTTTCACCCTTGTTCTTTGTTCCTGTGTGACCAGAATATGCAGTGCGGCCAAACTAGGCCTATTTTTTTAAGGAATTTTTCTTTTAAGAAGAAAAAGCCTCTGTACAATTCCTTGCCTTTTTGTTTCAAATCAGCCTCAATTTTTATTTTCTTTAAATGTGAGCCTAAGCGCATGTGCCTCATTAGACTATTGATCGTATTCAATGTTGGACGACAGCAATACATTTTCTGTGCATTCCCCTTGCGACTACATTTTCTGCAGCCAAAATGGGTGACCGGAGGCTTCTGTGGAATGTTAGTTGCTTTCGGCATATCATAAAACCCATACAAATGTGTATTTGTGATTGTAACTGACAGTGCTCCTGTGAATTCAGCTTTCACATGCCTCATTCTATTTTGTTTTACTTTTCCTCAGTGACGCAAACATAATAATAGTGTTTCTGTGCAAATCTGCATCCTGAGCCTCATAAGATGGTGGACACTACCCAACAGTTTCACAGTAGTCAGTATCAGTGGCTAAAGTGTCAAAGTGTTATATATGATATTACCAAACATTTTGTTTTCGGTCTGAAGCAGAAGGGGGTCCTTACAGTTTCCAACTGAGCCAACCCCCGTTTGGGGCAGTATGTATTAAAAAGGATGATCCTGTTCAAATACTATTGCTAAGCCCCTCCAGTTCTTCAAAGGAGGACTATTACACAATGCAGTGCACAATGTGACTCCCTGTCATTGGGTTTCTGGGTACCCTGTATTATTGGTAGTTTGCAGCTAATCGCATTTAAGTTCCATCGACTTCTGTTGTGCGCATACTCCTTCCTGTTAGGCGGATGTCACAATTGTTCCAAGCAAGTTTTGTTGGCAGTACTTGTATTTATTCTGTAGACCAAAAGCTTGGTCCTACCTATCTTTTTTGAGGTTCGTGATTCAGAGCTATACTAATGCACTCATCTCACCCTTGTAACTAAATGCAAGTGCCCCATTACACAGGGTTTCCGTCTTATTCTCAACCTTGGAGGCTTGCGGTCACGCAAGACGCCTCCAGAAAAGACGTGTAAGAGTTATTGGCCTTTTACATTTACCTGCTGTGGTGTTGTACTGTGTTTGATGTCGGTTCCATGTTGGACGTTTTATAAAGCAGCAGACCGTTCATTTTGCATGCGTAGTAAAGGTAGAGCAGTTAATGTGAGTTAGTGTGAGTTGCATGTGAATCTGTCTTATTTTATTTTGCTTATTTTTTTTCCTGAAATGAAAAAAAAAAAAAAACATTGCTTCTTGTGTATGCCAATTGTCCAGTTATTTTTATTTTTTTGTTTCTTTCTTAAAAAAATAAATAATAATAATAACCTTTTTTATTTTATTTTTATATTATGCGCAATAGGATCAAACACACTGGTTTTGCAAGTGGAGTGCCAACTAAAGGCCATGTTACCAGTGTTACACAGCATTTGAGGGATCATATCTTTTACGAAGAATACTGCTGTTCTTTGAAAAGACAAAATATTTTCTTCATATATATCTTTTGAGTGCCACAGCCGACAGTATATACACCTATCGAAAATGGCCTTATGTGATTGGGGGAAATGTATCTGTGTCTTGGAGGTGTGTGTGTGTGTGTGTGTGTGTGTGTTTGTGCGTTCGTGTGTGTGTGTGTGCGGTTGCGTGGTGTCGTTACTAGTACCATATCGGAATAGATATTGTACATTTAAGTAGGAAAAAAAAAAGATATTCTTTTTTTTATTCCTCAAAGTTGGATACTGATTTAAGTGAAGAGAATTTAAAAATGGAAAATATGGTCCCTTTAAGATGCTGTTGCTCTTTTTTATTTTGTATAATACCGTGCAATTTGATGGTTACAGATTCATGTATAGTTAAAACGTCTTCATGTTCTCTTTTGCGTCGAGGTAAATTGCTTCAATTGGACTGCTTGTTCATTGTTTTGGAACAATGTAGATAGTTCATGTTATTTGCATTTAGAAGTATAAACACACTTTAAACCTGTTACTTAATTCTGTAAGTAATTTTTATAATTATTATGTAAGTCTATCCTTATAACATGTAAAAAATAAAAAACTTAATGTTAAATTATTTATTGTTGCACCTGTGAGATTGTCTCCTTTTATTTATTTAAAGGGTAACTCCACGGGCTGTTTCAGAGCGACCACGCCTTCGTTTGCGGTTAAAAAAATGCCAAAATTGGGGGTGGGAAAGATACTCATGAAAGGGTTGGGCTTGAGTTAGCAAACCACGCCCCTTTTTTTACGTGTATGCTCATTCACAGCCATAATGTGTTTTGTTTGAGCCGCTTGCTCTGGCTGCTGAGCCTGGAGCAGCGGCCGTGGCAGAGGCGGAGAACTGGAGAATGTAGGCTACATATAGGCCTAGTTATAAACTTAGCTCTCATCTTAATTTGGATAATTTTTTAGTAACAGTTAACATTATTAAAGACCGCTAAGTTATAACCGGCATAACCATTTAACTGTGGCTAAGTTAACTAACGTAGGTATCTTGTGGGCTACTGTGTAATTTTTAGATTTTAACAAACTGGGTTTGTAACCGAAAGGTTGCAGGTTCAATTCCCAGGTAGGACACTGCCGTTGTACCCCTGAGCAAGGTACTTCACCTGCATTGCTTCAGTATATATCCAGCTGTGAATGGATACTATGTATAAATGCAAAAATGCTGTGTAAGTCGCTCTGGATAAGAGCGTCTGCTAAATGCGTGTAATGTAATGTAGATCAGTCCTGCTACTTGTTTTTCCCATGGCCTCACAAAGCGGGTGAATAGCCGAGAGGGAGAAAGAAAATGTGATTGCTGCGATGAAATTAACTATAGGTTTAGGTTTATTTATTTAAGAAGGGGACAATGCACATTAATAAATGTAAATGTGCCAGATTTAGCCATTGGGGCTAATTTCATCTGTAGTCCCTGGGCAGGTTGATGGAAAAATATTTGAGGGGGGGGGGGGCAGAGAGAGGGACGTATTAGACTAGATTTCCCGGAGCATAACCTTATAAGCCCGTTTGGGGGATATCAGTGATCATTGTTCGAGCGACTCCTGTTGGCCGTCCGGGCTCTCGTGGCTTGCTGCGTGTACGTATGATTGGGAGTTGTGAGAAGAAGCAGCTGGCTGAGACCGCGTGTTTCAGAGGAGAACCGCCAGTTGTCTTCACTCTCCAGAGCCGGCAGCAGTGGTCGTATATGAGCACGCTGGTACATAGTTTGTGAATTGGGTGGGATTGCAAATGGCAATTTTTTTCTAATTAATTCATTTTTAAACTGTTGTGCTTATATAGGTATAAATGGCCACTTTATGTAAAAATGGTGTGAAATAAACAACGTTGTAAATGTATCACCCTTGCTATTAAGTTTGCATGTTGGCAGGGGCGTGTCTAGAACATTTTGAATGGGGGGGCCAGGCTGGGGCACAGACCCAGAGGAGGGGGGCCAGCCATCAAGGCTTACCTTTTTTTTTTTTTTTGCCGCGTACAGCAGACACACGTGTATTTATCCGACCAAACCTTAGCCCTAGCCTTAACCCTAGCCTAACCTTTTTTTTTTATACCTGCCCCAGATTCTAGGTAATCATATACAGTGCTTTCGTATGAACACTCTTTCAAATTTTGCTGTTTGACAGCTCAAATTAAGATATGTTTCAATGGGCTTTTTGTTACTCATCTACACAAAGTGCTCTATAATATCAAAGTGGAGTAAAATGTTTTGATTATTTCACTATTGGATACACCAGAGCTTATTTTTAAGCCTTTACAGCAATGGGTGTATTTTTTTCTCTACTTTGACATTATTAAAATAAACTTGTCGTAGTCTATACAGTGTAGCAACTCATGAAGAGTTCTCTCCAAAGGTAAATACATGTTCCAGCCATGGGGAGTTCCAGATAGTGCAGTTAACGGTTATCCATCAAACGTAACTCCGTAACTCCTGCTTCAATCCTCAGGCCAGTAAGATCGACAACGCAGTAGCTATCAAACCTAACGTTATAGCTTATACGCAAAAGGCAGTGAAATATCACCGGCCAGTTAACTATGGTTAACGATACGAAAACAACTCAAGTAAATATCTTTGAGGCTACAAGATAACCATCACGTTAGCAAGCCAACAAGACGCCGTAGGCTGCACTTAATTTAACTTACCGCAGTTGGAGGGACAGAAATATCAGTCGGGCTTGGTAACGTTTCCGCATTCCTTTGGCTGGCATACCCCAATTCAACCTGGGCATAGTGTAACTGTTAACGTTAATCTGCTGATGCTCTTGCACCCAGAGAAAGCACACTTGCGACCCATCAGTCATTGCTTGTAAATTGAATTGCTTACTTTTGAGTTTTATGAAATAAACGTTCGACTGGCAAGTTACGACATAACATTAGCTACCAAAGTGTATAACGTTAACGTCAGCTGTCCAGCTAGTGGGCTGCTAAATTATTAAATAAAACGTAACTTGTTAACTTAGCAAAACATTTAACGACAAATAACGTTACCTTTCAGAATGGTTGAAAATGCTTACCTGTAAAGACGGAAGGTAGGACTTAAATGTTGGTTTTAATGGTTTGACGGAAAACATCACAAGCAGAAGTGGCTGGCTAGCAAGCTTGCCAACTCGCCAGCTCACAATTACTAGCTAACTTAACTCAACAGGTGTCGACGTTAGTGAACTTAGGTTAAACAATCAACTCGCCAGCTCGCATTAGCTAAACTATTGACTTTAACTTACATGACTGAAAACGTTATAGCAATTCAGTGTTTCTTCCTTGTCTGCAGAGGAAAGTTCTTGTATTGTATTACTCACATTAACGTTACTCTTATTGTCCATTTAGACAGTGAGCAAAGAAGCCTGCTTGTTACTTAGCTAGCCAGCTATCACTACATGACGAGTTATCTCTGCTTGCTATGCTACGAGCAGATATTCCAGATAACATAACGTTAAGCTAGCGGTAACATTTTGTTAGCACGCTATCGTTGGAGATCACAATGGTGAACGAAGTTGCGTTCAACTTTCTCCATCTCTCGCTTCTGATGGTCCCGAATGAAGTGACAACAGATACGTTTTTATCTCTTTACAGATCAGCTATCTATGCCATACAGCATTCAACTTAGCCAGCTAGACTAGATGACTAGATAGTTAACGTATAACGTTATGACTCTAATAGAAGACATCATAACTACCGTATAGGCCAACTATGATAAATCAATCTGAAGCTGTTTACAGCTAGAGAAAGCAGGTAGAAAGATACCAAGTTCGCTAACAAAACAGCTATAAAACCCTTGACACTTCGCGTTAAAGTTACGCGGCATAATGAGCAATGAATGCGGCAGCGAATGCCACTGGTCCGGCAGGCAAGATAGGCTAACGTTAGCTAACTCGCAGGCACGAAGCTTGTTTATGCACAACCACGATTTTCTACAACAAAAATATGTTTATGATGTACATATAGACTAATATATATATTTCATACGTAGCCTACAGCCTCCAACTTAGCCAGCTAACGTTAACGTTACACCAAGTACGTTAACGTTAACCATGCAGACAGTTAACGTTATACTTAACGTTATGACTCGTAACATATCTAGAAGACAGCATAACTATCGTAACGTTATACCATGGTAAATAAATCTGAATTAAAACACCTACATGAATCACTAACGCCACGCTTATTCAGGAACGTCTGCCTAAATTAAATTGCACATACATTTTTTTAACCGTGTCTGCAGCACCACAGACCACAGTTAAGTAGCGCTTATGAGTTGAGTGCGCGTTCGCGCTTTAAAAACTATTTTGGGAAACGCGTGTTGACGCAACAATAGGCCTGTGGGCTGACGCAATTTATGTCCATTCCCATTGGGCTACAGAGGCTTCTTTCATCGATACTGACAAGACAATGGCCTATCATATTCCGGTTCTGGTAGGGGGGGCACCAGGGGTGGCCAATCAGATTCCAGTGGGGGCCAGTGCCACCCCTGGCCCCCTACTGGCCCCGCCCCTGCATGTTGCGCTTCCTTCTGAGTCGTCATAAAACTAAGTATTTTATATTTAGAATCTGCTCAAGCTCACCCAAACTCATGAAGTGCTTTCCATTTGACAAAGAAGTCAGGCCGAAAGACGGTGTTTGTTATGGCAAGCCTAAACCAGTTCAGGTCTGCATAATTATTGTTATGGTTTCTGTCCATGTGTGTTATTATCACTATCACCGTGGATTAACATTACTATTGTGTAAAACCATCTGTCTGTCTTTAAATCACCTCACTTAAATATTGAATTGAAACCTGGAAGTCAGCCACACCACAAACTAACCAAAGATTTGCTTCTGAAACATGGAAAGTTTAAAGTAGTAGAGAAGCGCAAAGTAAATCTAGCGAGTATGGTAGAGGGAAAAAGTCCTGCAGAAAAAACATTAATGTGACTGCAGTCATTTAGCCGAGGGCTCTATTTTCCGGTGCACGATTACGCATCGCTTGACGCACTCGGCGTGGCAACTGAATTTTGTTATTTTCGTGACCGGAGGCAAGGAGCGCACAGCTGACAGCACACTGCGCAGGTTGAAAATGGGCTGGGTTAGGCTGAATATTTATCAGTGTGTGTGTTTCAGCTGAATTCAAACAGCCAATCAAATTACCTCTTTTCAGTCCCTTTAAGAGCCGTGCGAATTGCGACCCAGCATACTGGCAATTTCCAACTACCACTGCGCATGAAGAAAATATATACATTTTGTGTTGATATTGCAAAAAAAAGTTATACTATCAATGTAATAATGCATTTGTTTCACAAGGGAATGTAAAATCACAAATTAAGTATGTCTATACTTAATCACTTGTGTTTCAGTCCTATTGTTTTTTAAAGCTAAAAGCCGCCTCACCACTTCTCTTATGGTTTACTTTCGGAATCGCTAAGAGAGAAGCAGTGGAGGATCTAAGGGTTCTACTCGGCACATGTTCCTGAATGCAGTCACCTAAGTATTTTGGAGCTAAACCTTTTATCGTTTTAAAAACCAGAAGAAGAACCTTAAAATCTATTCTAAAATGCACGTGTAGCCAGTGTAGTGTAATGAGTGTGGGGATAATGTGGTCTCTCTTTTTTGTGTGAGTCAATACCCTTGCAGCCGCATTCTGAACTAACTAGCTGTTTAATGCTTTTTGGGGGGGAGAACAGAGAGAAGGCTATTGCAGTAGTCAAGGCGACTGGTGATGAAAGCATGCATAAGCTTTTCTGTTTCCGCTTGTCGGAGGAGAGCTCTGACCTTTGCAATGTTTCTTAAATGAAAGAAGGCAATTTTAGTAACATTTCTTATATGGGCTCAAAGTTTGGTCATTATATATAATAACACCTAGGTTCTTGGCTTCCCGATTACTGCACAGGCCTAGATGCTCTAGGTTTTTTGATATTGCATCTCTGAGGTCTTCGTCCAACCAAAATGGCCTCTTTTTTGTCATCGTTCAACTGGAGAAAATTCTGGGACATCCGCATTTTTATGGAGGTAGATTTCTATCAAAAATAAACAAGCACAAAAGTATAATCCACAATTGTATTTACCATCCACACACACACCTCTCAATGTTTTTAATAAAAAATATGTGTTTATGTGTCCACCCATCCACACACAACACAACACAAACTTGTGTGTTTTTTATCACATCATTTGGATGAAAAAAAAAAATATATAAACAAAAATAAAATTACATTACAGATATTTTTTCCAATGTCAGCATGTCAAAATCAAAAAGCTTGGCTTGCAAACTGAATACACAATTGCGCCGATCAGGACACGCTTGATTTGGATTTGGATTTTTTATTTTTAAAGACAAAATTTCCGCTCATTTTTTGTTTGTTTTTCACATTCACCATAGTTAATCTTGCGATGGTTTTTTTTTTTTTTTTTTTTCATTGCACAAAGCTCCTATCATGTATGCATGTAGCTAGCTAGCTAGCTATTACATTACATTACACAGGGGGGGGGTACGTACAGTACATAACATAACTCTTTCGACAAATATTCCGCTTTTTTTTTCCGTGTCGATTCACGCACGCTTAAACTTGCAATTCGTAAACTAAAACTTCTCTTTTGTGCTACATAACACACGCGGTTTGTGTGTTGGCTCATCAGCGCGCGCTTTTTTAGAACAAGTGGCCAAAATTGCACATTATCTTAAAGAAGTGGATTCATTTACATTTAATTAAAACAACCGAGTTTTGAGTTTATTTAGGTTGTAAAGTTAACCCCACGCTAATCTTGCGATGGCAAGTTTTTTAAACAGTCATTGCACAAAACCCCTATCAGATTGCATGTAGCTAGCTAGCTAGATTACATTACACAGGGGTAGGTCCGTACATTGATAGGAACTAGGAAGTACAACACTATGAGCTAAAATAAGGAGAGCACTCCATGCAATTTGAATTATCATTTTCATTTAGGTGTCTTATCTACTAGCTAGCTAGCTGAACAAATAAAAGATTTCATAGAAGACATCGGTATCAGTGAGAATAGCTGTCAAATTAATTTAATTGGCTACAATACTTCACATGGTTGAGTTTGTTTTACATAATCCTTTCCATGAGGGGCGAAAGAGTTATGTAGCTACTGTGTACGGACCTACCCCTGTGTAATGTAATCTAGCTAGCTAGCTACATGCAATCTGATAGGAGCTTTGTGCAATGACTGTTTAAAAAAACTTGCCATCGCAAGATTAACGTGGGGTTAACTTTACAACCTAAATAAACTCAAAACTCGGTTGTTTTAATTAAATGTACCATGAATCCACTTCTTAAAGATAATGTGCAATTTTGGCCACTTGTTCTAAAAGTGGCGCTGATGAGCCGAACACACAAACCGCCGTGTTATGTAGCATCAAAGAAGAAGAAGTTTAGTTTACGAATTGCAAGTTAAGCGAGCGTGAATCGACACGGTGAAAAACAGCGGAATATTTGTCTCAAAATTCTGTCCGTAAATCCAAACAGATCAAGCGTGTCCTTCGATCGGCAAATGTAGATTCGCCAGTTTGCAAGCCAAGCTTTTGATTTGCACATGTGAACATTGGAAACATATCTGTAAATGTTATTTGCATTTGTGAATATAATTTTTGCATTCATCCAAATGATGATTTACGAAACACAAGTTGAGAGGTGTTTGTGTGTGGATGGTAAATACAATTGTGGATTATATCTACAAACACAAATTGAGAGGTGTGTGTGTGTGTGGATGGTAAATACAATTGTGGATTATACTTTTGTGCTTGTTTATTTTTGATGGAAATCTACCTCCATACATTTTTATATATTTCAGACATTTCTCCAGTGAGCTGAGTGGACTTGTATCACCAGGGAACACAGAAATGTATAATTGTGTGTCATCAGCATAACTGGAAATTGACACTATGCATTTTAATGATGTTACCCAGTGGTAGCATATACAAAGGGAACAGTAAAGGCCCAAGAATAGATCCTTGAGGTACCCCACACGTAACACTGTGTCAGATACAGTGTCTCCTAGTAAGGTAAGATTTAAACCACTCTAATATTGGTCCCGAAAGACCCACTCAATGTTCCAGATGGTGCATTAAAATGTTGTGATCCACTGTATCAAACGCAGCACTCAAGTTCAGTAAAACTAGAACAGCAACCCCACCACTGTCAATGGTTACCCAAAGGTCATTTACAACCTTTACCAGAGCAGTCTCTGTGCTATGGTTAGATCAGAAGCCTGATTGGTATTTATCAAGGGTGTTGTATCTAATCAGAAATTTATTCAGTTGTCTAAACTATTTTTTCAAGGATTTTACTTTAAAAAGGGATGTTGGATATAGGCCTGAAATTACTGAGAACAGCTGTCTAAATGCCTTTTTGTCAGTGTTGGTCTCACAATGGCAGATTTCATGGTGGTGGGGAATTTGCCAGCTGATAAAGAACCGTTCACAATTTCCAAAACATCAAGTAAACAATCATACACGTTTTTAAAGAACTGTGGGGTTGGGATCAAGTGAGCAGGTTGAGGGTTTCATTTGAGAGATAACTTCACTCAAAACTTGTCAATTTGCTCAAATTAATCCATGACAGCATCAATTTGTCTATATTGATCATCTAAATCTGTGGTTAAGTCGACCTGAAAGATATAGCCAAGTATGTAAAATGCATACAAACATAAAATATGGCACAACACTGTGGTGAAGTGGAAAAACTAACATACATATTTGAAATATCACAAGAAGTAATACTTACATATCGAGGAGGAAGATCTCCTTTGGAATATTCTCCGATAGAATCAATAGTATGGCATCTATGGTATCTTATTCTCCCAAAATCCGTGTAAGCAAGCGAGGATTTTCATTACCCATGCTGACGAGTTAGTAAATTAATAAAAACTTGCAAAAATAACAGGACAACTACAATTACACCTCGACGAGTAAATGTACATTCTACGCTGTTTACGTAAAACAAAACTCGAAATGCTGTTACGCCCGGCTGTAATTTATTGTTCAAAGCATCCAATAAATACATTCCAAACACCGTTGTGAAGGTTATCATATTGGATAAAAGAGTTCTCAATGAAACCAGAATAAACTGGAATGCATGAGACATGTTTGAACAGCATGTAGGGTTTCACATATTTGTGTTTCAGATGGTGTACTTGCGTTATAAAGGGGTGTGTATTTCTCAAACGGATTGTCCAAGACAATAAATGACCACTGAATCTTGAAAGGGACATTTCTATGTGTAAAATCAATGGTAGGATTGTATATATATTTCATATTTAGTAGTAGAATGACATGGTATAATTGCACAAGAATTGAACTTGTTTATTTTGCATTTGAGTGTGCAGGGCTTTTCACGGCTGTTTTTGGCATACATTCTGGCCATTTTGGGCTTTATCTTGTTGCCATGGTGGAATACGAATTTCTGGTGGTGAAAAAATATTTTTATGAGCTATTTTCCACTGTGTCATGCATGGGTAGGTAAAGTTCCAGGTGAGACTGGGTGGGGGGTTGCTTGTTAAATGGACTCTCAAATTGTGTACTAATAAAGATAAAACATGGAGTTTGTTGGTTCCACTCATTGGACCTCATTCATGAAACATGAGCAGAACAAAATTGCACATAAATCGTTTGTATTAGCAATTTTATTCATATTTTGGCATTCATCAAGGTTTTCGTATCTCAGATTTGTTCATACATACAAACAAAATTTACACCTGCTCAGGACCACGCGTACTGCATCCATACATTCAAAATGCCACCAGATGTAGCTTCTGAATGTTATTAAAATAAACCTATGAATACATTTTTATTTTCAGTTAAATTCACAGACTAAATGTAGCCTTTGAAGTGCACAGTGCAAATGTAATCATTACGACTGTAAAAAGCAAGCGACTAGATTAAGCCTATTAATCAATTGTAGGCTATGAATTTATTTAATTAGATCCATAACTAATTCATGCTCCCCTATTTTTCTGAATTGATTAAATTAAAATGTTATATGACGTAAGATTTGCTATAAAATGACTTACAGGTCTGTATAGCCAGCGTTGCAATGGCTAATCTTGTGCTGTTGGAAGGGTTGGCTCCTTAGGAGAGAACGCCTCTTCAGGATCGCGCATAGGCTATTTGTTAGCGGAGAGTGATGTATGGCTGGTTAGTCGTTTTTGGGTTTTTATGAAATTGCCAACCTGCCCAATGTTGTTGGTACCGTAACTGTACTGCGCAAACGTAGCCTCAAGGCTCCATCCAAAGATACGTTTGCATACAGTGAGCACCATAATTAATTGGACAGTGACACATTTTTTGTTAGTTTGGTTCTGTAATCTAGCACTTTGAGTTTATAAGGATACAATGACAATGAGGTTGAAGTGCTTAATTTAATAATAATAATACTAATTTCTAAACGGTTCATCCGATACGGATGAAAATACCCTCAGATTAAAGCTGACAGTCTGCACTTCAACCTCGTTGTCATTGTATCCTTTCAAACTCAAAGTGCTAGAGTACAGAACCAAAATAACTAAAAATGTGTATCTGTCCAATGAATTATGGTGCTCACTGTAACTAATAACATAAGACTGGTGCTTGATATTATTGATTATTCAGAACTGGTTGAAGGTGATAGATTAATTCTCTTCCTCGACTTTTATAAAGCCTTTGATTCAGTTGAGCATAATTTTATTTTTAAAGCGTTAAGAGTTATTTGGGTTTGGGTTTTTTATTAAATCTATTAGAACCTTATATACTAATGGGAATGCCTCTGTCTAGCTGCCGCATGGTACATCCAAAAGATTTGATGTAAACAGTGGTATTCGACAGGGATGTCCCATCTCCCCATACCTCTTTCTGCTAGCCATGCAACTTCTTTCAGACCATATCAAAAATAACAAAATTATGGGTATATCCATTGCTAATAGAACTGTTACCATAATCCAGTTAGCCAATGATACCACTTTGTTTCTAAAAAATAAAGCCCAGATCAAAGATGCTATTGAGGTTGTCAAGACATTTTCCAAGACCTCTGGTCTTTATCTAAATATTGCCAATGTGAATTGTTACCAATTAAAAGCTGCTCAGATCCTGGTCAAAAGTAAAGTGAAATATCTTGGTGTTGTGATAGATAGGGACCAGAAAGCTAGAGTGGAAAACAACTTCAATCCCTTGATTATATCAATCCAGCAGAAATTTAATATTTGGCTGCAAAGAGACCTTTCTCTCTCTGGAAGATCTTTAGTAGCCAATGTGGAAGGACTGTCTAGACTCTAGAGCAGAGGTAGCCAACATGGTGCCCGCGGGCACCTGGTAGCCCGCAGGGACCACGTGAGTCGCCCGCGAGGCATGTTCTAAAAATAGCACTAATCACCATGGAGATCTGTCTAAATAAAAATTGTCCCGTAAAACTTTAGTTTCACCAGAAGACGGCGCTGTTGTCTAATAAAGTATTAAACAGGGCAATAAAAGGAAGTAATAATATCTAAGTCTCTTCACATATATTATTATTATTAAAAGGTGATCTGTGCAACTTTATGTTATTCAGGAAGTTTGTATCAAACAAGTAGCCCTCCGTACTACTCAGTACCCTTGAAGTAGCTCTCAGTTTCAAAAAGGTTGGTGACCCCTGGTCTAGAGTAATTTATACTTTGTTAGCATTAGATGTCTCTAGTGATCTCTGCACCAAGATAGACAAGCTCATATTCAATTTAATCTGGAAAAACAAATCTCATTACATAACAAAGAATGTAATGATGAATGAGCTCTGCTCAGGTGGCCTTGACGTATTGGACTTATTCTCCCTAAATGCTACATTCAAAGTAAAGTGGATCAAACAATATTTTTTTTTAAAACCCTACATCTATATGGAATTTTATTCCTACCCATATTTGTAATTCCCTTGGAGGTTTAAACGTTATACTCAGGTGTAATTATGATGCCACACAAATCCCGCTTAAGCTATAAAATTGCCACACAAATCCCGCTTAAGATATAAAATTACCACAAGCAAATGTTATTATGCTGGTCTTTAATATACAAACGCAACTTCTCTCCACACAAGTATTTTATATGGAACAACAAAGATATAAGATTTAAAAACAAAACACTGTTTAATAAGAGTTGGTTTGACAGAGGTATTTTGCTTGTCAGTCAGCTGTTTAATAATGAGGGTCAATTGTTCACTTACAAAGAATTCATTTCTGAATATGTGTTTCCTGTTACCCCACGAGACGATGCTATTGTAATTGATGCAATTCCAAATTGTATCAGAATGTTGTTATCATCTGCACCAAAAGGAACAGTTTGTATCGTTCCCTCATTGAGCCATGACCATTTTTATATTGATAAAAAAAAATCAACGCATTCGGAATATAATACAAAGGAATATTGCTTTGTCTCCCCCTGCAGTCTTTTTTTGGAACAACATGTTTGAGGTTATTAAATGGAAATGGACTTGGCTGTTACCAAAAATATATATTTTAACCAATAAAGTAAAGGAGATTTCTTTTAAACTTATACACAGATGTTATCCAGTTAAGGTGAACTTAGTCAAATTTAAAATTAACAGACTTGACTTGTTCATTCTGCAAAATGGAAGATGAAACATTGACACTCCTTTTCTGTGATTGCATACAGTGCCATGAAAAAGTTTTTGCCCCCTTCCTGATTTCCTGAATATTGTTGCATATTTCTCACACTGGATGCTTTCAGATCTTCAGACAAAATATAATATTGATTTTAGGGAACCTGAGTGAACAAATGACACATTTGTTTTTTACTTATTTCATTTATTTAATGAACAACAAATTCCAACACCCATTTCCGTTGTGTGAAAAAGTAATTGCCCCCTTAATAACTGCAGCCAATGTAGAATAAAGTATTTTTTATATATATTTGGTCGCATATCCTTTGCATGCCTTCCTGATGTCTGTGACCAAACAATATCAAAAGACCCTAGATTTAGCTGTAAATGACACTGGAACAGTATGGAATACATGGTTGGCTAAATGGCTCCAAGTCATCAAGGGTCTGACATATCAAGCAAGCCTTAAACCATCACTCTGCTGCCAGAAATACAGTAGATATGGATAGATAACTTGAAGGGTTTCTTTTCCTGACTTATTTTTCCATAGAGTTCAATAGGAAAATGAATCAGGAGAAACAACCCTTAAAGTGATCCATCCATATCTACTGCATATCTGGCAGCAGAGTGATGGTTTGAGGCTCGTTTGATACCTCAGACCCTTGATGACTTACAGCCATTTTACCAACCATGTATTCCATACTGTTCCAGTATCATTTATAGCTAAATCTAGTCCCACCCCCCAATTCCCATAAAGATCCATTCAAATGCGAGAGGTTATAGTATCACTTGTAGGAGTACCAGAAAATAAGATATCAAGAGTCTTTTGATATTGTTGGGTCACAGACATCAGGAAGCCATGGCATGCAAAGGATATGCGACCAAATATGAAAAATGATTACTTTATTCTACATTGGCTGCAGTTATTGTAAGGGGGCAATTACTTTTTCACACTATGGAAATGGGTGTTGGGATTTGTTGTTCGTTAAATAAATGAAATAAGTAAAAAACAAATGTGTCATTTGTTCACTCAGGTTCTAAAGATCTGAAAACATCCAGTGCGAGAAATATGCAACAATAGAGGAAATCAGGAAGGGGGCAAAAACTTTTTCACGGCACTGTATATAGCCAAATATTTGGAGATGAAACACATTTTATTTGGTGTCTCAAATTATGAAATTTTGGATAACAATACATTATATATTGTCAACCTTCTCTTATTCTTAGATAAATATCGCATTCACACCAGCAAGTTTTCTGACCAATTTCTTAATTTTTAAAACTTCCCTGAACAATTATTTAAAGACATTGAACAAATGTAATCATCGGAAAGCTGTAAAAACTCGCCTAGCCTGTGCTATTTTGTATCTTACTTGAATGTTAAATCCCAGAGCCTGTTGTGATATTATTATTCTATTATGTTGTCTATATGTATATCCTGTATATGCTTAGTTTAAAAAATAATAATAATAAATAAATAAACTACTGCCGAGGGCAAGAGAGAGAGCCAAGAGAAAATGCGAGAATGCAGCTTCATCCTATTTTAAATGAAAGGAGTTGGATTGGTCGAGTGCATTGCCAATCAAATACTGTATTGTAGCCCAACCATTAGACCTGGTTGCTAACCATCAACTTGGGACATGGATAGGGAATACAACTAATTAATTACGTGTTGATTAGCTCGCTGCTGAGCTAGTCACGTAACATTGACTTGGTGTGGCATACGCACTTACGCAGCTAGATCTAATCGGCCAAGGGGGCGTAGGCTACGGTAGGGTACAATCAAATGAGGTGTTAGCTTTCTTACTTCCTGAATAAGTTTATTTTGTTTGCAACTACATAGCCAGACAGCCGGAAAGGACTCAGGCGTAATTTTTCATCCACTTAACATAAATTGTTCGCTCGAAAATGGTGGAAGTGTTTTCTGGAAGAACTCTTTTGAATAAAGACGGCGTAGTCGTTGACCCAGAGGAAGCTCTCAGAAACAAAGTAGTGGGTCTGTATTTCTCTGCGGGTTGGTGCCCTCCCTGCCGCGATTTCACTCCCATCCTATGTGATTTTTACACGGATCTGGTAGAGGAGAACGACCCCCCTGCCCAATTCGAAATAGTCTTCATTTCGTCCGACAAATCCACTGAAGACATGATCGAGTATTATCACGACATGCACGGAGACTGGTTGGCCTTACCCTGGCACGATCAATATAAACAGTGAGTAACGTTACAGCTAATTCTCTATCTTTAAATAAATCTATAATTTGTAGTTGGTGTTCTGCGTTGTTATCCTAGTAAGAATTTAGCTGCACACTTGCCGTTGTCAATCTTGCTGGTTTGTCAGGGATTTGAAGGAACCCATTACGACAAAATATAACGCACTGCAACGACAGGCTAGTTTCGGATAATCTGAGAGTTATAGTAGGGTATAGTAGCCTCTGAGAGAAACCCCAATCTCGCTTGGACAGTGCACCCTCTCTATCCCAGTTTACGTTTATCGAACGACTTTTCAATCACCGTTTTAAGGCTTCCTAATACGTCCCAACTCACGTGAACGGAAGTGGTTTATTACGATATTGCTTTTATTTTTTAATTCAGGAATGAAATTCACCGTTGCACATACCGTATAAACAGAACGCATTGTAGTGATCTGATATCGAGAGTAAATGTGTACATATGGGTTAGTAGAGGGTGTAGTATCAGAGACGCTTAGTAAGAGGTTTAAGGGTCACCCCTAAAGGAGATTATGTCTAAATCAGAATAGCAGCCTTGACACTATAGGAACGGCAATTGAGTAACTATTGTAAACCGGTCTCTTGTGTATGCAAACTATATGTATTTTGCTTGTTTTTATGTGCTTGTTTCTTTTATAGATAAGTGTCCATTATGGGTAGCCTATTCATGGGACATCTTTATGTAACAGTTCTTTTTTAAATTCAACCCATTATCACATAAATAGAATCACCTTCTCCATCTTAATGTAAAGGATTGTGAGGGATTGACAAATACAATTGATTTATTGGTCAGTCAGTTGCAGTTCCATGCAGTTTCATCAGACTGTAGAAGTTATTAAATAAAATGGCTATATGTGTGTGAAGCTAAAAGCGACAGTAAAAGATTCTCTATGAGATGTCTGTCTACGCATCAATGTCCATCTCTATGCAAAGAAGGTCTGTATAGGTGAGTGAGAGGAAAGCTGTTACTGAAGAAGACTAGTCTCAAATCTGGAATCAAGTTTGTTGACAGCATGGGAAAATCATTTTGCTTGTGTGACAGAAGTCATTCTGGCCAGAAGAGACAAAAACAGTTGTGATCCAGATTCATAAGTGAAGCATGAGTTGGCAAATATGGACACCGTTGGGTAAAACCTTTGCAGGTTTTTCTTTCATTCAACTCAACTGTCATTATAATGACAATATTAATATGAACATACAGCATTTGAAAAAAATCTACTGAATTTGAAAATTTTCTAAAACATTTGTTCTTTTATCATTATTTGTTTCAGGACTTAAAAAGAAACAATGAAAAATTAGGCTAAATGTTTCTTAAGAATGACTTATCTCACAAATCCTATAAATCTTTTTTTATAATTTTTTTTATGGATGTACTTATAGCTTTCAACTGTAACTAAGTGGCTTGTTGTGTGGTTTGTACACTGCAGTGATGCTTTGTGTGTGTGTGTGTGTGTGTGTGTTTTTTTTTCTCACAGTGACTTGAAAAAGAAGTACAATATCACAGCTGTACCAAGGCTAGTGATTGTGAAGGAAAACGGGGAGGTTATCACCGACAAAGGAAGAAAGCAAATCCGAGACAAAGGGCTTCCATGCTTCAGGAACTGGTTAGAGGTGGCAGAAATCTTCCAAAACTTTAGAGCCTAGTAAGAGTAGGATTTGTGTAATGCTGTAGGGTATGTTTTTCTATGCACAATAGTTTGCTGTTGAAGTGTGTTGAATATATAATGTAGGTATGTTTTTAAACATTTTACTATTTTTATAATTTGTTTTTTTCAATATGTACTGAAAAAGTACTTTAAATAGGGGGCTTATTTTTAAATGCAAAGACCAATAAAATATGACACCAAAGATTTGTAACCTAAGACAAATTATTTTTTAACACTACCTTGTTTGGAAGCATGCACTTCTCATACTTGGATGTAGAGGCGTAAACCACATGGAGGAATGGGTGGAAATAGGATTTCTTTGTAGAAACAGGCTGAAAACACACAGGTTTTGCTTCTGGCTGATTGTCACATTCTTCATCATTTTATTTATTTTTGTTTGTTTTTTTGTTATGCACACATCTGCTTTTATTCCACCCATTGCAGAAACACATTTTGTCTCTCATAACTTTGGGCAAATGGCACATTCTAAATGGCGTCAGATCAACTGTTTATTTGTAATAAGAACAAACAAAACCCACTGCGATGATGCATTTCTGCAGATCATGTCAATAATGCACAACTTTTCACAGAACACTCTTGGTGTAGCTTAGGAAAATGCAACCTTGTGAAGCTGATATGATCAGGCAAAAACCTGGCCCAGCATAGGGTGAGTGTTTGAAAATGTGCAAATGTAATTATTTATTTTAATCGATTGAAACACTTTCGTACTGTCTGCGTGTACATGGAAAGTTGAAAAGAATACTAAGGAATTCAGCACTGTATGTAGTTCAATGCCTGAAGTTGGTTTCTTTTACACTTTGTCATTGCTCATTGACATCATTTAATTTATTTCTGACTTTGTAATGCGTCCCATCTGTCTTGTCTGTGACTTCCCCATGGCTCTCCCTAAGAAATATTAACTGGCTGTACAGAATATATTTTCTAAATGCTTGTATTTATTGTTTATTAGATATGTTCTATACTGTGTTTTTAGACACATTGGGCCTCTTGCAAGAACATTTTCTTGTATTCATTCTTGAGAGATGTTTGTATGACTTCACGTTGGATTCATCAAATGTTGTTAACCTCCAGAAAATTTCATACAGACCGTTGTAAATTCACCTGTTCTTAAATGAACACACGTTCATGTGAATTCTCCATTTGCATAATTAACGCCCCCAAAATTGCCATATAGGACCATCTGTCCTGCCCCCTGTACCCGGAAGTTAAAAAAAACTATTGCCTAAAAAGGACAGAAAAAAGACAAGTCTTCATGAGTACATAGTTCAAGACACATCTCACATACACTGTCTTGCTACACCGATAAGGAGTCATTTGCTTTCCTGGCCTCAGCCAGTGAATCGCATGGGGGCGGAGGGGGAAAGAAAAGAAAAAAAGATGTTATAGGCTAATTAGTCATTTGCGGGCTGGGGTGAAACAAGATGTATTTTAGGTTGAAAGTGTTGCGCTCCACTAGACCAGGCAGCGAGCGTGGACGAGATGTATGTTGCTTCTAGGCTCTTAACTTGGTCATTGATGGTGTTGTGGGCTATTGTTTTCAATTGAGGAACATAATTGCAGGGTGATGCTACAATAATATCAATAACAATAATAACATAAAATAACAGAATAAGTTTAACATGGTACTGCGGTTATGGTGAGTAATTTATACATTCTAACTCGTATTTTCTTTTAAATAATCAAGATTAAAACAACCCAGTTGCTGGGAATATAATTTTGGCCTATTTGCATTGGAATAACAGCCCGTTATGCGTAACTCGTATGACAGGTCGCGACCACTCGCAATTTTGTTCTTACCTATGAGAAGAGAAAAATGGTGAATGCCATAAAATGGCGTAAACCGTTCTTATCCTGTCAAATAAGAATGAAATTGTGCGTACGAGCGTTTCTTGAATGAGGCCCATTGACTTAATCAGGAAACTTACATTTGGAGAAAGGAAAATAAGTGACAAATAATACATGTAAATTCAAAATGAACAAAGAAGCTCCACTGAGATGGATGCAATGTATAGAGATGGAAATGTAATTGATTAATATTATTTATTTTCAGTACAGTTTCAGACTGTAGAACTCTATGCAAATCAGCCTCTTGAGCATGAAAAAATGAAAATCTACAAATAAACACTGAATTTGCACAGCTAAAATGTGTGGTTTTTGTGTCGTGACTCATGACTTGAGAATCCTGTCATACATTGCAGGTTTTTTTAAATTGGAGAGTAGCTACTGAATATTTTAATGGGTCTGCTTGATGTACTGCTCTGTTAGTCTGGGACAATTATCTTCATATAATTTTGCAGCAAATGATTTAAAAAGCCGTTCCTCTGTCAGTTGTGAGGCGTACCAGTTAAATGTGCCTATTAAAAGGGGATTGTAGAATGAAGTCTAGCAGTAGTTCACAGAAAAGATGGGTCTCACAAAAATAAATAAACAGAAATAAATTTAAAGCTAATTTTTGACAAAAATAGAGTGACAGCAGATCTGAAACCAGGGGAATTATACAGAAGGCAGTCAACAGACTGTGCTATGTGTACTTTTGTTTTGGAACAACATTCAATTCAGTTCTCCAGTGTATAGGTGACGCATGACAAGGAGTCCCAAATGAATCGATGCCTTTTCAGCGAGTGCAATTGCAGAATTTCATAGATACTTTAGTGGAGAAAGTTGCCTCAAAGGTTATTCTGCCTTGAGCAAGTACGATTTAATAAGTTTTCTGATTCGCTGAATTGTCCTGTCAAATGAAGAAGCTAGATTATCAGAACTAGAGGTTATTGTGTTAGAGGTGTAATATAAAATTCATACATGTATAAAGACAAGGGGTTGCTCCTCTTTTAGACCATGCATGCTCTTTTAGATGTTTTTACATGGTCATTTTGCTCTTTTGCAACACTTAAATTACATTAAAACAACATTTTTTGTGTGTGTCATGGCTGGGTAGGAAAGAAAATGGCTAATGGTCACATCAATGCAATGACACCGTTCAACACCAGCATCACATGTAGACAACATCTTGATGCATCATCACCCATCACTCGCAAGGCTCCGCTGGTAAATTGAGTGTTTTTTTGCTGACAAATAATTGTTTCATACGTCTCTGTAAACACATCAAAGACTCAAGAGAGGAGACTGCTTGGAAGGGATCTTCATCGCTTAATTATTCCAATTGAGACTTGGCGCATCACTCAATGAGAGCACGAACCATGCGAAGGATCTCCTCAGAGGCCGACACTCCAATTGCGTTTCTCGGCCAGCGAGCTTGCAGAACGGTGAGGTAATCGGTGGACAAGCTTTGCACATTAAGCATGTGCTTCTAATTACTTTTCCTGTGGGGCACTGGAGCTAAATTGGCAGGATTGTCCTCCTGCTTTTATTTATTATTATTAGGACTAGTCAGTGCTGCTGTAGACATAAATTGAAATGGTGCGGACTTATTACCCACCCGCCCAGAAGCAGCGTAACGTTTATTTTGTATTGTCTTTTAGAAAACATCACAGCTACATGTATGTGACCGCAGCATGGTTGAGTTAAACATGAACCTGCAACTAATTGTCAACTAAACATAAAGGCACGATCGTACAATAAATATGTTAATACCACAAAATATGTTAAAGGCAGGCAGGGTTATGTATGACTTACAGTTTCTAAGAAGTAAAAAAACAAAAAAGCAATACTTTATCTGGCGGTATTATCTAATACTTTATCAAAATGCTTAGCACTGAGATGATTGTACAGTAATTACATGACACCAGAAATCCCTATTTACATACATTTGTGTAGCTGACCCCTCTGAAAAACTTTATTTGTATTTTTGAATACATTTATTTTATTTTTAAAAGGTATAAAGTGAGCATCATAATTAATTGGACAGTGACACATTTTTTGTTATTTTGGTTCTGTAGGATAGGTTACAATGATAATGAGGTTGACGTGCAGACTGTCAGCTTTAATTTGAGGGTATTTTCATCCACATCGGATGAACCGTTTAGAAATTATAGAACCTTTAGTACATAGTCGTCGTCCCCCCCAGAAAATATTGGACAGTTTAACATAATGTAGAATAAAGTAACCTTTTTTAATATTTGGTTGCATATCCTTTGCATGCCATGACTTCCTGATGTCTGTGACCCAACAATATCAAAAGACCCTTGATATTAAATTTTCTGGTACTTTTTCTGATATTTAATTTTCTGGTAATTTTACAAGCAATACTATAACTTCTCTGCATTTGAATGGATCTTAATGGGAATTGGGGGGTGGGACTAGATTTAGCTGTAAATTCTGCTGGAGCAGTATGGAATACATGGTTGGCAAAATGGTTGTAAGTCATCAAGGGTTTGAGGTACCAAACGAGCCTCAAACCATCACTCTGCTGCCAGATATGCAGTTATGCATTGCTACGCCAAATGTATACATTTCCCCAGCTGCCATGTTCTCAAGCAAATGTCTTGGGAGCTATAAGGGCTTCAGGTATAAATCCTATTAAAATGGCCTTCTAAAAACAGGATCTCAGTTTTTTGTATTGTGTAATAATTAAATAAATTACATCATTCACTTTTTAGTATTTCTCTACCAAAATATGATATCCATTTATGATTGGATAGACACACTGATTCTTAATTGCTATTTGAAATGTGGCTTTTGGGTTATATCGGTGCAATTTGTAGACATACCAGAGGAGGGCAGTAACTGCACATTCATCTTTCAGGAAGGGAAAGAATTGCATCTCTCTCTCTTTCTTTCTCTCTCTGTTTATTTGCATGTACATACAACAAATTTGTATCATTCAACAATCTATATAACACATTTTGAGTTGCTGGTCAATTACAGCTGAATAACTGACAGCTCTCTGCTGTCATCTTAAAATGCACAGAGACTCACATTTCAGATGAACTGAAGTGCCAGTGTAATGCGATGTGGCTAAATTGCGCTGAGTCTAGAGACACACCAGTCGGTAAACCGCTTGTCAACAGGGACAAAGCACCTGTGATAAAAAATGTTCTTATAAAATTCATCCAAATCCATCAGATTATTAAACAAAAAGCTGTATCAGGTTTTATAAATGAAAAGATTCTACACTTTTAGTTACACCCCAAACAGATCTAGATGATTACTTACATGAGGGTAATATTCTAATTTTGAGGAAATAAAAACCAATGTATGACCCCATTTGCATGAAAACAGTCTGATGTGCTTATCAATCATTGCCACCAGAAAAAAATATACCACAATTGCTACAATTATTCAACAGGAAATATATCTACTATATTGCTTTTAGAAAAGTAAATTCTTGACCACCCGGGGTACATTACATTACATTACAATCATTTAGCAGATGCTTTTATCCAAAGCGACATACAATAAGTGCATACAGATACGTCATCAAAGTAATGAACCGAACAGATAAGCACATCCTTCCCATAACAGCAGCTATCCCTAGTAATGAACATTGAATGTAGTTCACAGTAAGCTGCGGGTAAATTAGTAATCGTGCTTCATAGTATACCCCCCAGGTCAGCTACTTGTGTAAACAAAAGTAACAATAGAATGTGCCAACAGTAAAATACATGTACACCTGATTGCAGATATGGTTTAGCCCAGTGCCAACACGAAAGGCATATTTATATTGCATGTTAAAATATTTAAATATATACTTATGGAGGTATTAATATGAACTTTGGATTCTGATGTATGAAAGAACATTAACTTAATTGGAAGAGATTCTTTTCATCAGTTCTTTCATTCAATAATGTATTATTTAATATAGATGTCAAATTGGAATAATTATTACGATAATTAAGAAATTCAGCATGGATGTTGGATCCAAAGCCACCATGCACTGAACTATTAAGTGGCACATCCTGTTGAAGCTCTTGTTTACCATGCAGTGACATGCTCTCTGGTCTGGAATAGAATACTGACCACACCAGTGTTTGAATGTGGCTGTTTTTTTCTTTCTCAGCAGACATAAGATACTACCGTAAGATATCTTGTTGATCCTGAACATGCAAGCTCCCTGCGCAAATCCAACGACAGCACGATCCAGAGCGGGGCAGCACTTCAGAGGAAAACACTCCCGCTTGCTGGGCTCCCTCTAGTTTACAGAGGAAGTTACAGTGATGAGATGACCACACATCTAGATGTCTGCAATTATGATTGGGCATTCCAAATTCCATTCCAACGGAATTGAGTTTGATGTCTCAGCTTCGAGCAATTAATATGACTTAGTGTGATACGAATGGCCCTTTCTGTACAAAGCAAATGTAACACATTACCTTGGTTGGAACTCTGCAGGCTACCAACAACAATTTGCACACTGTGGATTATTTTAAGCAAGTAGTACAGAGCAGAAATCTGTCAGAATATACATTGGGGGAAATGTTCTTGTCCCTGCTTTTTGTGCATTTTTATAGGAATGTTGCTGCTGCGTTGTGGTTACAACACTGTTGTCCAGAAACCTATGATTCATTTATTCCATCCCCTTGGGAGGGCAAAACCAGCCCTCGTGCACATTTTCTGAGCCAGTAAAAAGGCGCTGTAGTACAATCCCAATCTCAAGTCTGTCACGTCTACTTCATGTCTATCTGAAGAATGGCCCTATCTCTGTGCAAAGCTTAGAGCAGCCAACTGAAGAGCAGCTTTGAGTGGTCCAGGGCCTGCTGTTTTCCTCTCCCATCAATCACATGTAAAACCTCCAACATGAACAGCCCTGCCTGGCTCTTTTTATATTTCCTGCATGCACAAGCTGAACGCTCGGCCAGAGTGAATTCAGCCAGATATGACTGCCTCCCTGGGGTTAAATGTGTGCAGTGCTGACAAAGACCTGGAACACTGCGGGTAGGCCTATTTCTTTAGTCACTGTCTGGCATGTAATTGGCCAATTGAATCAATATTAATTTTGTACAAAATGTCACTGATTGTGTGAATGGAATGGTGGCTCGTGTGTGTATGAAGCACAGTAGCTAGTTTGCTTTTTCCACAATTCTCAGTTTATTTGACAGGGAGGACATTCACCAAAGTAGGCTGGATAATCAAGTTAAAGAGGTTGAAGACAGCTAGACTGCATGGTATTAGTGTGCTAGGTACCTAGCCTTTACAAAAAAAGATTTTATTTTGAAGTGCATAAAAGTTTAAAAATTGATTTAGCTTGCTAGTTAGCAAGCTATATTGATAGTAAGCAAGCAAACTAATTATATAATTTAAATCTAGCTTTCATTCATATCAGCTAAAACCTTCTAGCTGATATGAATGGAAATGTATTCCGCTAGCTTGTCTGATTCAAAATGCACTGGAGCTCATAACGCAAGTTGCCAGATAAAGGGATCGTCATCCTTATTAGCCAACCAGAAAAATTATGCTTTGATTGTCCAGTTACAAAATGCACTGTACTGCGTAACATGCTGCCAATTTAATGCATTTTCAATCTTGCAAACTAGCTCTCTGGACAATGCAATTTCTCACATGACATGAGAAAACCAGCTGAGAGGGGAAAGACAAACCACTATGTGTTCTTATATCTAACTGGCACAGTATGGCTAGGAACACATGTGCTTGTTATGCAGGTGAGAAGCAGTTGGAAATGTATTGAGGGGAGATCTGCCTTGCACTTTACTGTGCTCAGTATAACTTTGTTTTTATGATCAGAAGGTTCCCGTGTAAGTGTGCCATATTTCTCCACTACGGGAATTGGTTCAGTGATGACACGGTATCACGACTGTGGATCTAAATGTCATGCTTACATGGTTCATTTTAGAGAATTGCAGGGAGCCTGGAAACAGGTCTAAAGATGAAACATGCATTCCAAATCTGGAAAACGGAGACCCCTTTGACCCACTTCATTAAGCAGCGGATTAGATAAGCTGTTTAAAGGCTTTTTCTGATTTCCATTGTGTGTTAGAGTGTGAGAGGAGCATAATGTACTGTAGTGTGATTCATGTCTTCACGTGGTGCCATTGCAGGGCTGTAATACAAACATTAGTAGTGACCTGAGAGGGAAAGAATGAGCGCCTGCCAATGACTGCCAAAGATATCAAGCTTGCTTGACTACAGAAACTACTTCCGAAATTATGTTTCCATAATTAATTCACAGATTATTATTATTGAGGTAATTTGATATATCTTTTTTACGGTTAGCCAGAGGCATTCAGTGATTTCACATGCCAGATTTGACCTTGAGGGAAAGAAATGGGTGTTTTGTAAAAACTCTGCCAATGTTCTGGATTTAATAAGTACTTGTCCTTAACTTTGACTCACAGTGAGATTAAGGTGTACATTTCTTTAGTAGCTAATTCATTTTGCTTTACTCACTACATACTGTAGAATTCAGTTTATTTTTTTATTTTTTTATTTTTTTATTTTTAAATCAAATTCTGTGGCTTTTCATTTTGAATCAAAGTGTGTTAATACTAATTAAATAATATGTAAATATTTAAGTGTATTAAATAATAGTTGACTGAATCCAGGTCCATATTTCTGTAAATTAAATTCAAACCGTATAAGGGCGTATAAAGCGCAGAATAAACATATAAATTGCAGTATGCAATCATCCGCTTATTGTTGGAAAACTGAAAGCCTCTGTGCCATCAACATGTTGGTTCTGTAAGCCGCGTGCCTGGGTCTCAGGTTCATTCAAACCTGAGGAGGGGTATTGTGACAGGAACCTTTTCCTGTTAAAAATGGGAAGGCGTAGTGTAGATTAGCCACTCACCCTCACTTTCTTCTAGTGACCATGAGGCCTGCTTTTTACGTAGAGCCAGTGGCGGTCCTGGGTCATTTGGTGCCCTAGGCGAGACTACAAATTGCCCTCCCTCCCCAGCAAAAAGTATATGGTTTTTCAGGGGGGGGCGGGTGGGCTTGGGGGGTGGTGGCGCATTTGCTACCGCATCACCCCAAGCACTCACCGCCCTAGGCACTATGTTGCCTATGCCTTGAACCGCCACTGCTTAGAGCCTTCACTGTGGCTGTTTGTCCAGCAGAGGGATCCTCACAGCAGAGACCACTGAGAGGAAACAACTATTCTGAGAGAGATAACAGAATATGGTAAGCCTATTTACACCCTAAAATAAATAAACCAATTCATTTGATGCAAAGGTTACCCTTCGTATAAAAAAACAGGTGAACATTTTTGTCTAATTTCCTCAGTCATGGTATTTGTGAGTGTGCATACAGTATCTATATAATATATGCATTTTGTAAGTTACATCAAATTATATTTTAACTGATTTCACATGTTGTTTGACTGATGTGTAACCCCAAGCTGTTGTCTCTAAGAAGGGTTCCATTTTTGTGAGAAATGTTCACTCAGATATCCACAGACGGATAGCTGATAAGAAAGGTTGGCAAGCCTCATCTCTCGTAATGCTGTTTAGGACACAACAACAGGGGTGAACGAGTCGGGCGCAGGGACTGAATGAGCCACTGTGGAGGAACTGTGGCTCGCATTCCTTCCTTTAAAACGGGCGACCAGCAGAACAAGAGTTCCTCAGTCCCGTGATGCTTTCCGCTGACTCTAAACTGCTGCCAGCAGAATTGGGGCTTTCACATGGTGCAGGTGGCAGCAGAGCGCCTGCGTGAGAAGTTATCCTCGGTGGAATGGCCTTGAAGCTCCGGTTTCAGTTTGAAACCTTATTCACAAGACGGCACAGAAACAAACAAACAGCCCAGGCAACTCTTAGCATCCTCTGGGGGGAAAAATGCTCTGCTCTGAAAATAAATCCCAGTTAAATACACTATAAGTCATACAATGGTTTTTGTGTCAGATATTGTACTACTGTTTGTTCCATCAGGTTTCTTGGTCAATACTGCCAAACCGAATTGAAATAAAGAACTGAGTTAAGGTTGAAATTGTTAAACTAACTGAAATTTGCAGAGTAAGACGAGAGATTAAATTTACTGAAGTGAGCTTGGTTAAGGTTGTGGCTTTTAATATGATTAAAGTTAGCTGAGTTAAGGCTGAGGATGTTAAATGGACTGAAAGTACAACCTGACCTGCACTGTTGGGGGATTTGTGCATCAGTGTTTTTCCCTGAAGACTGCGACCAGATAAACATTTCTCAACCCTCACGTCCCTGACGTTTCCATTAATCGGGCGACCCTGTGTCCTATTCTGGTGACTGTTTTGTTAACAAAATCTGCAAAACAAAATGGGATTTTGCTCCCTCAATTATACGTTATTCAATATATTCTAAACCAGATGTTGCAAATCTCTGGAATGTTTCATATCAAATAAAAAATAAAAATAAATCAAGTGTATTATGATGAATAAATGTTGGGAACTGGGTGAAAGCTTCCCAGTATGTCTTGTGCAAATAGAGAAGCTAACAGAAGGTTTATTGGTAACAACTTGGCCTTTATAGTAGCAGAGAGGGAGGAGCCTTGCGCTTGCAAGCTGGAACAGAAGATACAGTTACGCTGTGCAGTGCACTGAAGGAGCCTTGGCCACTCTCTCTCGCTCTCTCTCTCCCTCTCGCTCTCTCGCTTTCCCTTACTCGCTCACTCCGGAAAACTCAAGGCAGCCCACGATGACGAGCAAAAAGTATAGAGCCTGCTCTGCTGTGGGTATGGGAATGTGCTGCTGGGCTCCGCTCAAGAGGAATTAGTGCTGAGAGAGAGGCAGAGGATAGCGGCCACAGAAAGGAAGCCAGATCATGTCAGATCTCACCGTGCTCATCTTATCAGAGGAGCGTGCCGGAGCAGATAGCTGCAGGTAGGCAGAGCGTGTAAGGTAGCATGTGTTTGGGTGAGAAGTGGAGTGGGTTACTCTGTCTGATACAGAGTCCCACATGCATGGAGACACTGTTCTCATGCCAGTGGCTTGGTATAAATGCACTGCTTGTTCAGTGTCTGGAACTTTTCTCCCGAAAAGGCAGTGCAGTGTTTTCAGGGTTTCCCAAGTTGGGTGTCCAGAAGGTAAGTTTTCCATTTAAAAAAAAATCTTAATATAAAATTGCGGATATGGGCTCACAAACAGGAAGCACAGGCAACGAATATTACAATGTACATGCTTTTCAGGGAAAGATTATACAACAGTGAATTTAATTATTTATAAATAGCTTGATAACCTAAATGATTTAAAATGACCTGGAAGGCTTTTGTTCCATTATAAGTAAAGTGCCAGGCATCTGCCTCATTGTTTTGTTTAGGCAAGTGAAATGCATGAATTACAGGGGCTATTTTCTGAGCATGATTGATGGATGCGGACAAAATTGTAACATATTTCCATGTAAGGAATCATAAAACAAAGCTATTTCGGATTTCTTCAGGGTGTGACAAAATGCCTCAGACACCTGTAATTGTGCTGCAATTTTTGTCCGTTTGTTTTTGGTTCTTTGAGTGGGCTGTGAGCTGAATTCCAAATCCCTCACAATGTTTTCAGTATTTTCTTCAATTTCTTTAGGGAAACCGGTCTACTGCGCAATATTATCACGATGTTCAAATAGTTAATTGTTTGAACATGTCAATTATGAACACGAACAATTATGAGATGTTTTATTTACTGATTTGGTAAAGCTCAACATGTTCTCAGTATTCTAGATACCATGTCAAGCTATTTTTTTATGGTTTATGACATCATGACGTGAATATAAAACTTGTGATATGTCAATTAGTGCTGTAATCATTCTAATGATCAGATTCTCTGATTCCTGTTCAACGCTCAAGGTATAGCAATATATAAAGAGTGGCAGAAAGGTGTGCCGAGACTCTTTAAAAGTAATTGCTCCAACAGTGCTGGAGAAAGGTGTCTAATAGTTGTCTTGGAAAGAAGCAGGGATGACACTCCACCCAGAGGACCTGTAATTGCCTGGCAATGAGGGTGGAACTGGCAGACAGACTGGAGAGTGTTCAGTTGCTCGGAGAACAAGCTTACTCATAGAGCCTGCTAGCAGTACACTTTAACACTGTGCATCAAAACACGCTCTTTCTGAGTCTCACATACCTTTAGACACCGCATTTACAGTCATGCTCCCCTCCCCCTCCACACACGCAGTCACGCACACTTTCCCTCTCGCAAGAACACACAGGCACACACACAAATTTCTTGCTAAGTGGCAAGTGAGAATTGAAGAGATTAACCGTCAATCCGGAGCAAATGCATAAAAACTTTCTTGATGGGCCTTTGGCGTTTTTTTAAGAGGTTGCGATAACTAATCAGATTTGCTTCACAGTTACAGCTCAGCTCTCGGGATAAGCAAATATAGTAATGATTCAACTTTGAATTAGCTGCATTCTTCAGGATACAGCTGTAAACTGTTCTCATAACCTCCAGAGACCCGGCAGAAATTATTTTTTTTAAAGTATTTTCATTTTTAAAAAATAATACAAGTGTCTTGCATGACAAAAACATGTTGCAGTGAAAATATTTTCAAAAAGTATTATTTATTGAATGTTTATTGAATGTCTCCTGTAGTGTAGGTTTCAGCACAATAGAATATGGTTTGTGAGATTAAGAGCAGAGATTTATGTCCCCTAAAGGAGACAAAAATTTATTGCCGGGTCTTAAGAGTATTGCCTGATTTCTCCACAGTTAAATTGGTCATCCGCTTATTTAGATGCTCCAAACCCGAATGTGAATGCAGTGTGGCCCGTTACTTTTCGGTATTCTGGGGTCATGTTGCCTAATTAGCCATAGCCATGAATTGTGGGCGGCCAGACGGCTGTCACTACCGCGGCCAGTCTGCCCTGTGAGCTTTCCTGCGTAAAAATATCTCACATCCTCCTGCTGTGGCACAGGCAGGCAGGGTTCTGCACTCGAGTTACAGACTCCCTCCTGCGCAGCGCGGCGAGATGAGCCTATAGCAGCATCATTAGCCGCGACCTTCTCTATGCGCTCGGCGCCGGAAAACTCGAAACCCGACCCCAGATACAGACCGATTCTAGCCCTCTACCTGGGCTCCATACATTTCTGGGTGGCTACGTGCAGACGCAGGGCGCGATCTCTTCACGTGTCTGCGCCTAGCCCCCGACTCCCTGAAGCCCAGGTGTTTTCTGGTCTGACGACTGAACCAGGTCATTATAACCTGGATTCTTCCTGTGAACAAGGTGTCTACATCTGCTGGGCCTAAAATAATTACTGTTTTCAGACATATTTTCCTCTGTGTTTTTTAATCAGTAGTGCATTTTATTCTCGAGGGGAAATATGTCAAATATTTTTGTTCTACATGCAAGCTTCTTATATAGCGAACAGATAAGCTTCGTTGTTGCCTTGATTAATCCAATCTGTTTTTTAGAGCACATTTTGTTGTGCTCATTAACATAGATAAAGAGAGTATATGGTCTCATATCTGTGAAATGTCAGAATTATTCTTTATTTTTACTAGATTTGTGGAATGGAACAGCAAAGCACATAACTGTTCGACCAGCTCTGCTATGGTTAATCAAGATTCTCATCCATATCTATTTTTACTGTACTTATATTATGATATGTTCTATAAAGGTTGGGATGTGCATCGGTCATTGAGTCAGCTGTTTTAAGCAAGGGTGGAGAGGGTTATACAGTGTGTTCAAACAAATGTTTTGGTTGTCCCCTTGGGACTGCCACTTTTGCTGTCTTTACTGAGAACAGGTCTGAAAACCCACATTCAAGCAAAGATGTATGGTCTACTTCTATTCCTCTTATAGTTGACTATTTGCCTGCGGCCTTTCGAAACCGTTATTGCTAGGCTTCTGAAAGGCATTTGTGATGCAACTGAGGCAGTCACGGCCCCAGTTTCAAACACGTGAAATGGAACCTTTTTTGTATTCAAAAATCAATGGAGCGAATGTCACAAGCACAGCATTGTTTTCTGTTACTAGTTTCTCTTGCTGTTGGCTCTCAAGGGAAGTTTTTGGTCGCTCGTACCACATATGCATTAAACCTTGAAACATCGAGCAAGTCTTGTGAATCAGCAGACATCTGTAATGCACGTTCAGGCCTCCAGTGTTGCAAGCTCCTCGACTCCCTCACCTGCAGCCAATGTGGTAGAACCGTTCTCCATAGACACATTTCCCCCCTTTGCCAAGGTATGAGTCAGTAACTGGACCCAGACGCAAGGGCACCCTGCCTGCTGGATGTTACTGTGCGCTGTGGAGCTGTCCAGATTCTTGCACCAGTTGCTGGACAGGGCCTGTATTTTTCTGGTGTTCTGTGCCAGAAGAATGCAAGCTGCTGCAGGGCTCTGAGGATAAGCGGATGCGTGGGGTAATCGAATAGCAAAGACAGGCGTCGACTGGGCCACTCTGATAGCTCTCTGTGCAGATGTGGTCTGACGTGTGGTGGACATGTGCTGGTTTGAGTCATGGATGCTGTCTGCGAACTGACTGGTTTGACTATGCTCAGCACTATACTGAGCACTGTGCTCAGCATGTTTTATGATAATCTCCTCAGGCATAATCTAGCATGAAGCATCCCCTTAGTATTGAAAGAATAGTAATGGTGGTTGCCATTAAAAATTTTAAAGAAAAAAGTATTGATTGTTATTTTCTAATACCAGATGTACTGGCAATAATCATATGAACATTTTTCTATTTGTGAAGAGAAACAATGGAAAACATTGTTACAGACTTAGAGTTTGTGTTGTTGGAAGAAATTAAGTCTTTGGCTAGATCCCTTTGTCCCTTCACAAGGATGTTGTTATGTTGTTAAGGCTTTTAATTATGTACTGAATGATATTCAGTGCAATGCATTGTTGGTTTTTGTGAGTGCTGTAACTCACATTAATTACTAAGCCACCTCTTCTAAAACAGGATAGTAAAGAATGCAAGTACCCTCTGTTTTGGAAGTGTGTTACATTCTCAGTACAACCACAATTTGTATGAACAAAGAGGAAGAGTTGTGGTGTGTCTCTATATGTTTTGTTTGTAAAAGAAAACGGATGAACACACAGTGGGTAGAAGGAAATGTGAAGTAACAAGAGTAGTCAGTAGCTGTTTTTATTATAATGCAATGCAGATGCTGGCTTGTTGGGGCTCAGATATACAACGTGGAGTCCTGACCTAATTAGCATTTAAGTGAAGATTAGCCCAGGGTCAATGGAACATCAAAGCAGCCTCTTGCGCTCTCTCTCCTCTCTCCTGCCACAATCAGCCCGTGGAAACACCTGGGATTGGTTTGATGTCGTCCACTCGCACAGACAAAGGCCCGTTTGCACTCGGCCGGATGTCCTTACCCTGCTCACGTGTCAGCTCGGACAGTTCTCTTTCAATTTCCCTTTCCTCCTCCTTCCCACTTTGCTGACCTTCACAAAAGCAGCAGAAGGGAGGATACTCAAGCAGAAGCACTGAATGGGAGCCATTAATAGAGGCTTGTGAAACATATCGCTGTGATTAATGTTGTGTTTTTAATTAGTGTAGGCATACCTCTGCTTGTTTGGTGAGCTAACAAAATGTTGAACTTGTTAAAGCTGGCGGTGAGGTTAAAAGGTGACCCCTTCTTTTTGTTTGGCCTTGAGCAGTCTGGTCTCTGGGTAATAGGACCTGCTTCTCTCCATGAATCCCTATTATCAAATCCCCAGAGAACTACCTCTTTTTACGAGGCCCAGGATTTTCTGGCATACAAAGCAATTATTGCAGGCCTTGTTTGCTTCGTACCCAAGTCTGTTCATGAAAAATACATGAGTTTCTACGCACCTTGGCGTCATACTCTGTGCGAACCGAATGCTTATGAGCCCAATATGCTAGGATTAAAAAAGGAATCATTTTAAAATGGAAATATGCGTTTTTGCTTCATGGTCAAAAAAATATTTCAACAAGAATCAGTCTCCCTCAGCAAGGGAAACTCCTGCTTTGCTGCTGAGTATACCATAATAGAGTATACCATAATACCATAATATATACCATATAACTGAGTATACCATAATACCATAATCCTCCACTTCACGCTCCATTGCCTGAAATATGCTTAAAGAAGAGCTGTTGAGATGAGGCTATAGCTTGGTTCATGGTATATGTCTGCTGACGAATTACCTCAAAGACCATTGTCGCCTACCAAAAAGGTCTTTATGACAGCGAGTAGGATCTAACCCACACAGGAAAGAAGACGATAAGAAAATACTTTTTATGTTTGCGGCTTGCACAGCCTCCCTCGCCATAGAAATTGGCCCTCAACTAAGTTGCGTGAAGATGAGCTGAATTAGGCCACCGTTCCTTCAGGTGGCAGGAGTATATTCTTATTCATCTGAATAACTAATTTCAACTGAATAAAGTCTGGAAATGAGCTGTATTAAGACACCTCCCCACAAGGGAAAAAGTGGACCAAAGACGTGCATTTCTGGCTGTGAGAAGTCCAACAGTCAGGAGAAATAATATCCTTATTGTGCAAAGATAAATAACTTGACAGGAGTCACCGTTTTTCTTAATGCGTCCTTCCATCCCACCCATTGCAAAAGGCTTGAGAATCTCAGAAGAACTACCCACATGCGTATGTAGTCATGATCTATAGTGGGATGGGAAGTGTGTGTGTGCTGCATTCCTTTTTGTGCCCATGTATATGCATACAAATAATGTTTTTGTGCCGTTAAAACGTTATTGAATTCAGGTCGTTCTTACAGGTTTCAACTATTACAATGGGGTGCCTGTGCTGCCTCATTCGATAAAGTAATGTATTTTCCATCACACTAAAATGTTTGTCCAGAAGTGATACCTGTAGGCCCAGTCAGGCATAAGTCAGGTTTGGTCTTCGTCATGATTATGCGAACGCCAGTGGGAAAGAACCACTGTGAAGACGAAGGCCGACCGTATCCACTTCTCCACTGAGGCCGAGACTATGCTGGAGTCAGAGAAAGCCAGAAGGACATTGATGAGATGCATTGGCAACACACCCTGCATCTGACTGTAAAAAAATTGAACAAGCACTAAATAATAAAATGTAAAACCTACCAGTACAGCAATAATAAAATGCTATCACATGAGAGACACCTAGAAAACTATATGTGTATATATATAGAGAGATATAACAACATGCTTATTGTACATTCATAGACTTTTCTTTCATACTAAAATATAAGACTCATTTATGACAGTGCTTCAGTTCTACATATTTAGTCCATATTTCAGGGGCATTTTTATGCTTCTTTCAGTTCACCTGTCTCTGACAGGGAATTGCTGATTATCTTAGCAATTAAGCGAGGAAGGAAAGGAATTAATTTAACCTTGTTTCTGATGTTTATCAGAAGCAGCCTGTGCAACTCCACCAGATAGAGCAATTACTGGAAATTGTAGATCTGACTAATTCCCGAATAGCTGTTTAATCTCTCACTGTCTAAATCTCAGTTATTTTGTGAAAAATGAGCTGTCCAGCGCATATAGTCTTGATTAAACATCTTGAGAGTTTGAATTCCTAAACATTTAAAGCACAAAAGTAATTGGCACAGCACCTGTTCATAATCATCAATGTCAGGTCCTGTCATTTAAACCTGCAGTGGTGAAGATTACCAATGAAGCTTGCTGGGCTACAGTGTGATTGAAAAAAAAATATGTTGGTATTTATGATCATATCCTCTTCTCTCAAAGATAGTGAATGGAGTATTTGTAATTATAATATCTTATGTGAAAATATTTAAGTGCAAAATTTAGCATTTTTACCAAAGGAGAGAGCATACAGCTGTTTTCCATCAATATCCTAACGGCTGTATTTATGGAATTGTTATTTATTTATTTTGCAAATGCAACTACCAGCTCATATAAATCTTCATTCACTGAAGCCAAACCATGCTGTGTGTGATGAAGAGTGATTTAAATATTTGAATCCTGGTAAAGAGGTACATTGTTATAAAATATAATATATCAAGCTTTTATTGTACCTTTGATTATTTCATGTGGTTGTAATTTGACACAAATCTCTAATTGTTAATCATTTATTGAGATTTTGAGGCTTATAAGATTTTCAAGCCCTATAAGATTTATGTTTTAATCTGGAGCTTAATTGAGACGCCCTGTATTAGTCTAATATATTGTTTCATATTAAGTTATTAATCAATGTGGCTGATAGGCTGTCTCATTCAGAGTCACATAATTTTTATTTTAAAAAATAACATTGTTGTTCAATATCATGCCACATCTTTATTTTGGACAGTCTTCTTTATCCTTGTTCACGTTTTTTATGCCTAACACACCAGCACTGTTAGCTGAACAGACATTTACACAAACACCTCTGTTTGTTTTACAAGCAACTCAGACCACTGAAGTAAGCGTTTGAACACATGGCTGAACCACAGCTATTGCAACATGTCAATCAAAATAATTAGGCAGCGAAAGGAGGGCTGTTCCCCCCATCACCCCCCAGATATATAGGGAATCGATCAAGATCTGTCACGCTCAGCCATTTTGTTTTCTCAGACTCTTCTATAACACAGTCAGATACAGAGGGCCGTCTCTTTCAGCCAACCCATTTAGCTCGGCCTTCCACTGGGACCAGACATTCATTACCATTGTGTTTTTGTCACTGGATCGACAGAGTATGAGATCAGCGACCAGCCTTGAGAAACAGAATGTGCCAAAAGGGGAAAAACAAGAAATAAAACCTCATTCCTTGACTGCAGTCCAAGAGTGTTGCTGCTGTTAATTCTTTATTTATTTAATTATGCAGTTTAAATAAAAACGTAGGATGAGCAACCTCCAGGTCCACTTTCGATTTTTGAAATGGGAACTTCACAGTGTGTACACTTATAGCAACTGATTTATCAGCTTGCATAAAGACTATAGTGTAATGCTATATCAATCTCACAGAAGATATTTGTAAGGCACAGACCTTTCACTAATCCAACTAGTGGGCTGAGAGATACCAAAAGCCCACTGGATGTTACCTAAGTGCTTTCAAAGTACTCTAAACAGACAAATACATACAAATGAAACCTACAGAAGATCGATAGATAGGTTGTTCCCATTGGTACATATTGAATCAAGTTGCAATCGGTAGTTTGGAATTTGTTTGGCCTTCAAAATACATTATGCCATATTTCCCCTGATTTCTGCCAGGCGCTGCAACACAGAGCTCTTGCCACTCAAAGTAAACAGTCTGCGGTTTGAACGATACACTGAGTAAGAGCTTATAAAAGTATATACTGGCCCTTCAGGAGATTCCTTTGCCATAAAGGCGAAGGACTGGGTGACAGGGTAGTATAATGGTGAGGGACCTGTGGTTGTAACTCAAAGGTTGGCGTTTCAATTCCTAACTGGGGCACTGCCATTATAGCAAGGTACTCCATCCAAATTGCTTCAGTAAATATTCAGATGTACACAGATTACATTGTCTTTAAAAATGTAATCTGTGTACATCTCTCTGGATGAGCTTGTCTGCTAAAATGGCAAAATGTCACGTCAATAATATAATATATATAAGCCCGCGCATGGTGTGACTCTAGCTTGGCACTCCAGTGCAGAATATGCAGTCTCCACCAAACTGATATCTGTGGGAATATGCAGCCACCATTATAGAAAACTGTTCTGTCAAACTGGGTTTCGTGTAAAATGAGCTTCATTAAAATTGTATTGGAACACATCAGTTACTGAAGTCTGAAGCTGTTTCCTCTGCAATGCAAAAACAAAAATAGGGATGCATTTAAACATTTTAGAACTGAAGCAGAGCACTCACGAGAATGGTATTAAGATGTTTCTCAGGTTTTCAAAATGGTGAACATTTGTTGAATTCCTATTGAATAGGCGACCTTTTTTAGCGTTCAGTTTTATCCCCGCCATTAAGATATAGAGTTTAGCATTGACTACTAACATAAGTAATCCTTTCATTAAAACCAGCCTCCAGGCCAATAAAGGGGCTAATTGTGCAGTAAGTCAACAGGGGCACACACACGGTCTCTTTCACTCTTTACGCTGCAGTGTACGCCTTGCTTCTTGTCTGTGTATTTGGGCAGACAGCTGGCAGGCAATTCCTCCTCATTGAGAGTGGCTGGCGTCTCTCCACCAGGCCAAATTTAGTGTGTTCTTGCTACTTTCGCACAACTGCTACAACATTGTTCTTTACCCATGTTAGAAAAGGACTTCAACACACAGCTATGAAAGTCTATCCTTGGCTATTTAGTTTATATTCTGTGTGTGTCTGTGTCTATATACAGTATATGGGCACCACATAGCAGAGGTATGGTACTGTTCCATGCAGGATTATCACCAAAATAATGAAACCATTGTCAGCTTCTGATAACTCAGTTTTGAATACATTGGTAGATACTAGATCAGTTACAAATGTTGCTTAGTAACAGTGGGGCCCTAGGGGGAAAGGTTTTACCTCAAAAACTTGCACCAGACAGTATTTATCAGTAGGAATAAAAATACTGCCTCTTTTCATTTCCCTTCTGGTCCTGAAAAGAGGTTCCAGTCATTATTTAAATTAGCTCTGGGTATTATTTATTTGTCTCAACATTGAAAGAAAGAGAACTGTGAACTGTTTCTGTATTTTTAGGGAGCATCTGCACTGCCAACAAATGGTACCACCTTTGCTGTTTGTAGTACATTGCTCACATAGACACTGCCTTTTATCGAGAGTAATTTTATAAATATGTGAATTTGCTCATTATTTATAAAATTAAAATGTGTGCTGAGGAGTATTTACTTTGATCTGAAGCTCTCTTTTATTGGTATATATGAGGTATATATTATTGGTATATTTTGGCCTGTTCTTTGCTTTGGAAGAGGATGACATACGTGACATATGTGATTAGGAATTGTTCAAGAAGCAATGACAGCCAAAGGAAATCTTGTGAGATTATGCATATTATTTTTATTAACATCTGTAAATAACTATAAAAAACACACTCTTTAGATAGGAGACTTGTTTTTCCATGAATATCCTGATATACTGGAAACAAAATGGGTCTGTAGTTTGTTTACAAGTTTTCTTATTATCACGTGCCATTTTGTTTTCCAGCATTTGAGGGAATGGTTTATTTATCTGGGGCTATGGGAATTCCTCAGGGTATGCGCACATGAGGTCATGTAGATTTTTTCTGTACCGAAAGCAATACAAAGCAAGGGAAAATGTCCACATGCTCTGGAATAAAAGGCGAGGTCTAACTGTCAGGCAGAACATCTGGACAGCCTACAGTCATCAGCTAATACACTTTAGCTGGGGTTCTGTGGACATTACAGCAGTCAGTTCTCCTGCCTTTTCAAGGGAAAAGAAGAACATGTTTATAGATCTGACAAACATTGAAAAGGACATTGGAATTCTATGCATGGAATCTTATAATGTCAGAAGAGCCACTTCATGAGCTTGATAGTAATACATATGCATATTAGCTACACAGAAAAAAAGCAGTGGCCAGCAACAACTGAATCTCATTAAATATTGCTTTTTGCTGTGCAGCGATCACTCCAAAGTTAGCCAAGCATATTTTATAGTGGCTGTGAAATCACCCACCACAAGGTTCTGCAGTCTGTTATGCTATGCTAGCTTGATTCATCCCACATCCACTACTACGAGCGAGATCAGCCAGCCAGCATGTAGCAGTGATATATTTCATAACTTGCCCATTGTATTTTAACATCCGTCAAATTACCTGCACTAATACTGTTGGCAAATTTGCATTCATTCTGACTGTATTGAATAAGTAGAAAAGGAGCTTTTCATATTCCACAAGAAATACAAAGAGAAATTATGAATCTGTAGCGGCTTTTTTTTTCTTGTAAGCATCAGTGCACCTCAATGCTTGAACGCTTGTGCAATGACGGACTTCTGTAACGTATATCACATCTGTAGCAGATGCAAGCAAAAGCCAATGACCTTACAACACTAATGAATCTGTTAAAACAGTACACAGCCCTTCGTTGTACTCAGACAACCAAAGACAGATTTGTGCCCCCTTAAAGCATTCTTTTCAAGACTCCCTTGAATACTAATTTAAAGTATCTCTCATTCCAGATCCCCCAAGACTCACAAGAGGACACCAGAAGTGAGGAGCTATTTTTTTCTCTTCACCATGGAGAGACTTCCTCATACAAAAAAATAAGAGCCCCACGATGCTGTAGCTTGCCCTAACATTGTCTTTATGTAATATACCATACGATTATTGTTATGAGACAAAAGTTATTAAAAAAACAGTTAACTTGTTGAAGCTCATTTTGCACCAGAAAACATTTAGACAAACTAGGGTTGTCTGAATAGCCACAAACTACATATGGGAATTTGTATGACCTAATTATTAGCTTTGGGATATTCTGAGCATAAATGGATGACAGAACTTGTTCATGAAAACTATTTGGTGTGCGCAAGCTTTTTGTTCCAGATCTGGGCAGACAATGGGGACAAAACGGCAAATTTAGATCACAATGCGCAAAGTGTACCATTAAGCATGCCTCTCCTTTATCACATGACATGGGCAGACAGTAATGTCTTTGTGTGGAGCAGTAAGCTAGTGAGGTTGTGATGGGATATGGACAGCAAAAAGACCATGCTAGGAATTTGTTGGCATGTCACACTACATTGACCTGGAATGAAAATATTGACCAGATAAACAGATTAGAGCCACGTTCAATAGACACGGCCTGTCAGCATTCTTGAACGCCAGAGCGGTTTTTTTTTGCATGGGAAAAGGCACGGATGAGTGATGGCTGATAGTGCTTACTGAACTGAAAGTAGATGGGTTCAGCAATATATATTGACTAGATTGGCCCTGAGGAATGAGATGTACGGCTGGCTTCATAAAGGGAAAGTGAGTTGGCACAACTCATTGTTGAAGTTGACTCATTAAGGACATCACAAACTGTAATATTACCCCGTGCTCATCCCAACTACTGTCAGCATGAGGACATTAGCCTGGCACACAATGATTCAAGCCGTCTGAAAGCACATGCATGCAAATTCCGAGTATCTCACAAGATCCACAGAAGACAGCCAGTCATATGGGCAAACAAATAGTTTGGTCGTTTTTATATGAGAGGGGCGTATCTCACGGGATGTAGCCAGGCAGCATTTTTTGGTCTACTGAAATTTGACTGTGGGTAATGGTGAGCACAACATTACAAAAACCGTCATCTTTTCTACCTGTCCACCATTGTTTTTTTGGATACAGTTAGAGCTTGTTCTTCGGCATACCCTCGCCAGACACCTGCTTGGAGATCCACAGTGGCGGCTTGATTTCCGAAAGACCTGCTCTTGGTGAGCTGCAAGGCTTGAGTTTGAGGAGGTCTCAAATCTTTGGGACTGTATCGCTCCACCTGCGATGCGCAGCCCTGGCCGCACAGGGCAGGACCCCTGATGTAGTTGTGGGTGGTGCTATGTTGCGCAGGGGACTCGTGGCCTGGGCGTCCCGAGTCGGGGTGGTGCTGGTGGTGGCCTGCTGCTGCCTTTCTCTCGTGTACGTGCTGGCCTGCAGCCCGCACTCGGATGAGAGCCTGGCCCCCCTGCCCCGGGCCAATGCCCCCACGGGGAAGGAGGGCTACCAGGCCCTCCTGCAGGAGCGTGAGGAGAAGCACCGCCACTACATCAGCAGCCTGAAGAAGCAGATCTCCCAGCTGAAGGAGGCCTTGCAGGAGCGCAGCGATCAGCTCAAGAGCGTCCAGGACTCTCTGGAGAGGGCTGTTGGGGCGCCCCCCGTGGGCCTTCTGGACGGGATGGCTGAGAGGAACCACGCCGACCTGCAGGAGTTCCTGCGCTCCCAGCTGGGCCGGGCTGAGGTCCACGCTGGCGTCAAGCTGCCCAGCGAGTATGCCGTGGTGCCCTTTGAGAGCTTCACCCTGCAGAAGGTCTACCAGCTGGAGATGGGACTCACCCGGCACCCAGAGGAGAAGCCCGTTCGCAAGGACCGCAGAGACGAGCTGAGCGAGACCCTGGAGACCGCAGTGCAGGCCCTCAACACGCCCCGGGACGGGGATAACCCCCAGCAGCAAAAAGTGTATTCACCCACTGACTTCATCGAAGGTGAGTCATTCATCCACAGGCTTCGCTGTATTCATTAGTACTGTGTGAATTACTGTAAAATACATGGATGGACAGATACACAAATACACTGGAGTCATCATGGGCAACATCTGAATATGCATTACTCAAAGATAAATGGACTAAATTACAACATAGAATAATTTGTCATTAGTATCATCGCTAGTGTCAAAAAAGGCTGCCTCTTTATTACTAACAAAACATTGTCTGATACTACAATATATCATCATTATATGAAATAATTAGAATGTTTAAAATAAATGTTTTGAGAAATATTTGATTTTAAATATTCGTGGAACACATTATACTGAAATTCTCAAAGAATCCACCTTCTAAAAACATTTGCTTTGAATACTCAATGTATAATTAAATAAATAACTGAATAAATAAATGGTGCAATGGCTAGCACTGTCGCCTCATTGCAAGAATGTACTGAGTTTGAATCCCGGCCGAGGGCCTTTCTGTGTGGAGTTTGCATGTTCTCCCCGTGTCCGCGTGGGTTTCCTCCGGGTACTCCGGTCCAAAGACATGCAGGTTAGGCACATTGGAAACTGTAAATTGCCCATAGGTGTGAGTGAATGGTGAATGGTGAGTGTGCCCTGCGATGGATTGGCGACCTGTCCAGGTTATATTCCTGCCTCTTGCCCAATGCATGCTGGGATAGGCTTTAGCCCCCCCATAACCATGACCAGGAATAAGCAGGTTAGTTAATGGATAAATAAATTAGATTCAGTGGATTAAAGACTCATAAAATTAGTTATGAAGAGGAACTGAAAACAGAAGTTTGGATATTTTCAATCTAATGGTAGCAAACGGGAATTCAATTCAACATGTTCCTTTGAGAATATTTTTGTGTTATGTCTGTTTTGTCAGATTAGAAACCCACTCCAAACAAATCAGTGGAATTTTTCTGCATTGCCAGACGTAACCTTGTCCAAAGACATGAATCATGTTTAGATGGTTTGACAGCCAATGACGTACTGTAGACATCAACATCCTCAAATGCTCATGGTCAACAAAAATGGCAAGCAACTTTTATTCAAGAAGACCTGACAGAATATACTATCTTAGTGCACTTAAAAACAAAGGTAGAATGGGTTGGGTTTGCTTCCTTTTCTTTTCATAGTCTCTCTCAGTCCCTACGCGGGGAACTTGGGCAAACAAAATTTTGTATTGTTGTTTTGTTTCGTTGTTTGGGTATGCTTTTAAACTAGAGTGCAATAGTATCAACCACCTCAGAATGAGAAAATGGTGGCACAAATACAGCTTCTCATGCAACTCATGCCAGGATATCCTGTTAGTCTGTGTGATGATCTGGTGTAGGAAATGAACACAGCTGTGTTTGGATCTGGCCTGATCCATGTCCATGGCTCTTCTGCCCAATGGAGGCTGTGAGCTTCCTCCTAAAGGTCAAGCCTTGCGTAAAGGCTGAGTCACCACTGAATCACCACTGGTGATACACAATGAACAGGTTTTGTATTGGACTTGGGATTGCAATTGGAAGAAAAGTTATCTAAGAAGGCTGTCATATGATCATTTACGCACAAAGCCAAACCCACAACTTATTATATATTTATATTCAGTATATAAACATATTGTTCTTCATTTTACTTTACATTATGCATTTATGCATACAAAGCTATTTACATTGTGTATAGCTAACATATTATACATTTATATAGAAACATCTTTACAGATTTTCCACAGGTGGCTGAAGAAATAGAAACCATTAAAAACACAGATGTGCCTATCTAATATATGCACTGGCTTCCAGTACTAACCTTTTTTATTTTATTTGGTGTTTTCACATCATACCCACGCCTCAGGTGAATTTACAATTAAAAGGGGGCACTACTACACATTCTGTGACAGACATGTTTGTGCTTGAATCTCTTTTATGAGTGCCAATATTACAGGAAGTGAGCCTGTGACTTACAAGAATTGCATGAAACAACTCTGCGTGTGACTGTGTGTGTGAGAATGTGTGCTTGTTTACTTGCTAGGCGTACAGCATAATGGGCTTAAACCATCACATGTATTGTTGTATTTATTTGGATGAGGGATGAAGTTATTTTTGTCTTGGTGGAGTAAAACACACTGAAAAACCACAGGGGGTTGTAGCTGAAACGGACCAGTGTACACGGACCACTGGTCAGTATCACTAGGGATGCTGGAAAGCAACGGACCAGTGTACACTGGTCTGTTTCTCTCTAGCGCCTCTACTGGTAGTAACCAGTGGTCCGTGTACACTGGTCTGTTGCTCTCTAGCGCCTCTACTGGTAGTAACCAGTGGTCCGTGTACACTGGTATGTTGCTCTCTAGCGCCTCTCCTGGTAGTAACCAGTGGTCCGTGTACACTGGTCCGTTGCTCTCTAGCGCTTCTACTGGTAGTAACCAGTGGTCCGTGTACACTGGTCCGTTGCTCTCTAGCGCCCCTACTGGTAGTAACCAGTGGTCCGTGTACACTGGTCCGTTGCTCTCTAGCGCCTCTACTGGTAGTAACCAGTGGTCCGTGTACACTGGTATGTTGCTCTCTAGCGCCTCTCCTGGTAGTAACCAGTGGTCCGTGTACACTCACTTGTCCGTTTTGGCTGCTGCTCCCCAGTTAATTGATCCAACATTTTATAAATGTTCAAGGCCTTCATATTAACCTCAGCATGACAAAGCATCAGATATCCATATTCTCAGTACGTCTTCCAGGAGTTCAAAACAAACCCTCTATAGAGCTTATTGTCAGAGTGTATTTTTGTTGACACACTCACTGTGGTTAAATAATGGCATTCATTTCAGCACCTGTTTATTTTACCTAATTGCCATTGATAACTCCTCAATAGCTGTTATTTTCAGCTATGCAATGAGGAAATAAAAAAATGCATGCCTGGTGCTGGCTCTTCAGCTATTTTCATGTAGGCTAGTTAATTACTTTTAAAAATTTGCATTAATATTAAAACTTTTTTTCAACAATTGCTAAAGTAGACATAGCGATGGGCTATTGCCAGTGGGTAACGTTAGACTAAATCTTACCAACACAACACAGGTGAAGAGCGTATATCTTCCAGTATCATGTGGCGTAGCCAGCTTGCTACACTGGGTAAGAGAAACTTAAAACTGGAAGGGCCTGATGTTTAGCTAAAGATGTTTAACAGGGAGTAGCCTATTGTGTTGAATACCAGCACACAAGCAATTCATTTTGTAATGGTGCTGTGGCATTTAGTTGCAAGGCTCAAGATCCAAAAACTGGAGATTGCCTTGAGTAATGCTAACCAAGTTTGCCACTCCTAAGTTAGCTAGAAAACATAGTAGCCTAACTAATGTTAACTGAAATGATCTGGAACATTATCTGGAAATTATATGAAATTTGTACTGTTATGTTATGATTATGTTATATCGGCTATGTTATGATATTTGTCATGTTATTTGGACTTATTCTGGCCTATGAGGGTGCTTTCGCGGCACATTGATTGAACTTTCTATTGGTGTATAGCTGTACATTTTTAGTGGATGTGTTTATTGGCAGTAATCTTCAGTTATGCTTATTCAACGTTCAAGTGGATGTGTAACAATAGTTATGATGATTACATTTTTTAAAGAAATGGACACCTCCTGGAGAAAAACCTCTGGGAATAAAAAAAAAAAACTATAGATATTTTAAGTGAGAAGTGTTGTAAAAAGCTACACAAAACATGAAATTCAAATGAACACCACCAAACCAAACTTCAGCTCTATATCAGGGATTTCCAGTAGGCTACTCCGTTTTTTATATCTGACTGCTATACAGTTCTGTAGCTATGTTGGTCTACTGTATTAAACAACTCATCACTGGGCAGATTGGTTCAAACCTTCTCTCAAGGCTAGGCTATAGGCTACTGGAAATCCCCGATACTGTAGAAAGCTGAAGTTTCGCTTGGGTGGTGCTCATTTGAATTTCCTGTCTTTTGTGGCATTTGACCAAGCCAAACTTCTCACTTTTTTGCTCTTAATATATATTTGAATGTGTTTACAGAGATAACATGGTCAATTTGTAAACTTGATATATATTAATTTGTTCTTTGTTTTAACTTTTTTTTAATCAATGTCCCAACTTTTGGTTTATTATTGTTGCTCCTATATATATTGTGTAATTTCTGTTATACCAAATAAGACAATGCAAGTGACTTCAAATACAAAAAGTTGGGCCTCTCAGGTGGCATGTCCAACAAATCTACTAGTCATTTGTTCAGTGATGCACCCCAATTTTCAGAATTAAATCCTGACCATGCCAGTGCTGACTGTGGCTACATGGGAGAGACCATACTGTAGCCATACTGTAGTCTAGGGAATGAGGGCTTCATTTCGCAGACTATCCCCTGCCTTATCCTGCAAGTGGTTCATATGTAATGCAAAAACTGGCAGCTCAGCTTGTGAATTGCAGAGTGAAAAAAATCGGCAGCTGGCAGCATGACCCTAAAAAACCCACTTCCTAGTACGCAGACTCCAGAATTTATGGAGAACATCGCAGCAATGGGACATGAATGCAAATATGATTGATTGTTCTAAATTGCAGTAAAAAAAATAATAAAACGGGGAATACAACTTTGGTAAAAAAATTAACATTCATATTTGACGGTACTCATATTTAAAAATTAAAATGTTAGTGTTTTTTCTTGCAGTTTTTGTGTCTGGTCAAGTGTTGTGGTGTTTTTCCTGTGGACTGTTGCAGTTTAGTGTTCAGAGAGCAATGGGGAAGGTTTGTGGCTGTAAATTCTCAAATGTCTCTGCATTGCAGAAGTCTATTCCTTTTTACTTGTATCCTTCTGATATCCAAAATCAGGAAAACCAGTCAAAAGAAAAATACTTTACAGGTCCATATGATAAATTCCCTTTATGATATATTGATTAATGGAACTTTCAGGCTGGTTTATGGTGGTTGTAAATTGACTGAAATTTCACTGAAATGTATTTTAAGTACTGTATGAAAATGCCTCACCTGCATATGCACTGAATGTATTGTACCAAGCATCACTTGGGATTTCAAAATAAGAGTTTGATTGATGTACGGAAGAACATCAAAATCATGAAAGGAGATTGTTTCTGGTTTTTCCGAATCCCTAGTGGCATAAAATGGTGCAAAAAGTAAAGGCAGTTTTAAGGCAGCCTGGGTTGTACAGCCTCGCTTGGCATTATTGCTTGGCGCCCTGAAGCAGCTGTATCTTGTCCGGGAATAAAGCCGATGCCACATCCCTGCCAGGTCCTTAAATGCTCTCGTTCCCACCGAATTGTCGTGGGAATGTGATTGAGTCGTTACAGTGAATTACATTGGCCCTGCCTCCCCAAGAATCAAGACCAAGTCATTTCCCAGCCAGAGAGCTAACAGGCTTTCATGTGGTGTGAAATCTCCATTTGATTATTAACAGTTTACACAATGCTCTGTCTTCCCAGAACGTCATTCGGTATTACTCTGTGAGTTATTTCTTTGTGTCACGCTTTGAGTTTCTGTACTGCCAGGAGAACATTGGCATTTCAGTTCCCAGCCAAAGGATGCTAATAAATAAATGAATGAATAAAAAATGCCTTGGCATTGTAGGTTTAGACTGGCGTGCAGGTTGAAAAACATTGAGGCTGAATATGCTGTTTGTCCCAAGAAGATTCATTAGATATCTCATGGTTCTGTAATTTGTCCAAGTGTTTCTTCTACTCCTTGTTATGCATCTTTATGTATTTTAGGTGGCACCATTTTGAACTGAATGTGTTGCACAGTGTCCACTGTGCCTTACTGTTTATTTATCATTGGCAGGCATGTCTCGTACCGAGAAAGACAAGGGTACTTTATATGAGCTGACCTTCAGGGGTGACCGCAGCCACGAGTTCAGGAAGCTGGTGTTCTTCCGTCCATTTGGCCCCCTGATGAAAGTGAAGAACGAAAGGGTGGACACGGCCAACATGCTCATCAACATCGTCGTGCCACTGGCCAAGCGGGCAGACAAATTCAGGAACTTCATGCACAACTTCAGGTTAGGATGTAAACTCTCAAACCTTCTGCAGCGTTTCCAATGTTGTTTAAAAATAAGCACAACTAATAACCTTTGGATTGAATCATGGTCCTGACTCACTGCACATCCCACCAATATCCCACAGAATTTCTGATAGGCAGCACCGCATTTAGAGCAGCAGACTTACACTGGTATAGTTCGCTTTCCCACCTTTTTAAATCAATTTACCTGCTTTCGTCGTTGACCTCAACATCATCTTGGTTTAATCCACCGCCTGAACAACAAGCCTTATGCAAATTCACACAGCTGCTGATGCATTGTCACATTTACCGTGTCGTATCTTGTCCAGAGCTGTTGGAACAACAATTGGGACGTGCTCCTTTGTGAGACCGCAGGAAGCTTGTACAGTGAAAGGACTGTCACTCTAACTGTTGCTGAATTTTAAAGTCAGCGCATTCATATGGAATTGAGCGTATCACACACACGTCATGCTGCAGATAACTACACCCTGACAGATGCATGCTAGGTGCAAACGCTCCCATTACTGGATACACCTCTCCTTTATTTCAGTCTCTAATGATGTCACAATATATCACATTACACACATAGTCCATCTGGTGTGCTTTGTCCCAGACACCTTTAAATGACGCACAGAGCACAAGGACATAGTGAGGCTCCATGGCATTAGAATGTGTTTTTGTGTTTTTTGTCCACCTATGATATTAACTAACCTATATACTGTATATCCAGCCATGTTAGCTAACCGCCCTTTTTGCAAGTAGGTTTAGGCAGGCAGGAAGAATGCTACTCCAGAGAGCTAGCGGCACATTTCTCTTCTTTAATGCAGCATCTTACATTTCCTTTTAATTACATAACACACTGCGATCAATTCATTGATTAAGCATTGAGGCATAAATATCTAAGACAGAACTGTTGCATTCCTGCATTAGTTGATTAGCCACTCAGCGCTGCTGTTTGTTTGCTGTTTGTAAAACATGGGAGGCCACGGTTTACTATTTTGTGACTGTAAAATGCTTATTCCGCATTTTCTCCCACAAAATGCTTCACAGTAACAGCTGAGCTTTTAAACCTAGCATTTAACAACATGGTAGTTAATGTAAGAACTAAACTGCACATGCAGCATAATGAGATAAAACACATGTTTCTTGTGCGGCTGAGCAAACTGCTTGCCATTGTAAATATCCACAGTGCTTCCTAATGCAAAACAGTGTAACACTTGTTGAGAGCTAAATGTGCAGATGCAGGCACAGGTTACCACAATACTTATGCTTTTTCAGTGGAAATGTAAGAAAGCTGAGATACAGTGCAGTCCAAAAGTGTTTGGACAGCGCCACATTTTATGTTGTTTTTACTCTGTAGTCCAGGATTTGTCATTTGGATTTGAAATGGAACAGTGACTATGTGCAGTCAAATTGGGGTTTGGTTTTGGGAAGGTGCCTTTACCACAGACTGTTCTTAATTTTCTGAAAAACATATTCGTCATCTGTGTGGTGAATTTGTCATCTCTCCATTAGAATGTGTCTGTTTCAATGGGCAAGAATTTCACACAGGGGCTGTAGTCTCTGTTCTCAGTGGATGTGGAGCTGCCACTTGTCTGCCCCAGGCAATGTTTGTATGTAGGTACCGTACTGAATAGTGTACCCAAGTGCTCCCACTCAGTCTGGCCTTAGTTGTCTCAAGCACTTCCTTCCTGTCTCTACCAGCCAGTTGAATGTAGCTTCCTTACACTGGCCTAAGTAATGATCAGACCAATGCCTGAGAAGGGTATACGACAAGATTTCAAATTTAAAAGTCAGGGTGTATTAATTACATGCTTGGAAAGGAAATTTGTACATCAGGCTTAGTGCTCTATTTGTGGTTGTGAGCGGCACAGCAATCACTTACGATGTGCAATCAATGAAAATAAATAAATAACAAAAATAAAGAAACAAATGATAATGGCTAACAAGTCAATTTTATAATTCAGGGATAGAGAAAGGGGGATCTTCAGTTCCCCTGTATCTTCAGCATAAATAATTGAATAATTTATTCACATAGTGCTAGATCCTGCATCAGTTAGCAATTTATATCTGGTAAATTCTGCAATAACAGATGCTTTCATTGGAGCCAATAAATAAAGCATTTGAAATCTATAATTGAAATAATTTGGATATGAAACAGAAGTATCTCCACGGATGGAGATTTTTATGACTTCAATGCTTTTACAAAGCTCTTTTGGCTTGCTGTCTTTCATTTTTCTGATTTACACAAAACAGACTGAATAGCCTTGTCGTAGTTCTTACGGCGAACAGCTGGAATATTGTTATAGAGCACTATGTGACTATTCATTTTACGCTGAACATGCTCACAGTTATTGAAAGTAACTTTCCTTTTATACACACACACACACACACACACACATGCAATCAAAGACCAGCTTGAACTCTTGTTTATACAATTTTAAAAGGTTGACTCATGCTAATGGATTTATGTTCTTCTAAATGATTAAGCGCTCTTGTAGAGAAACCTCCTTAGATGGTAAAGGTCGGCTTTTTCGAACCCAGGATACTTTCACTGGTTTTCCCCTTTAAAAAGTGTCAGTGAAGATTCCCACTGCCTGGGAACTCAAGTGTGGTCATGTCCCAAAGGGCTGGGCTGGGCTGGGAAATGTGAGCTCACTACTTCAGGGAGCCATGTTATTATTATTTGGGTTCCACTGCAAATTTGTGTCGCGGGTGTAGTAGTTAATTACTTTTTTGTCATTTTGAGATGTAGTTAACTACAGGAACTACCTACTACTCTTGGCCCTAAAATATTTTTTTCTAAACTCCTTTGACTAAATATCGCCTGATCCCTCTCTTTTTCCTCTAATCCTAATTGGTGAGAACCCCTCCATTCGACCACAGTTGCCAAAGGTCAACTGCCAATTATCGCACATTTCTGGTTCTCCCCACGTGCAAATACATTGTACTAACTAGAAAAAAAAGATTTCTTTCAAAAATGGAATGTTAGATAACATAGATTCTGCTCTGGCATGTAATCTAAGATGTCCATTGTTCGTACCATCATGGTTATGTCCTTGTTTATTAAAGGTGCAAGATAAAATTATTACAAAGGTAGTAAAAACAGAATGCTGCCTTGGCTTCAAATGGAGAGGTGCTCATTGCGGGGTTTGTTTCAATATAAAAGAATATTAAAATGAGTAGGCTGACAGCAGTACAATACTCCAAGGCACTCAATCTCCAGTGGAAAAGGTTAAAAAGCTTTTAGTGATTGTGTTAAGAAGGTTTTACATTGAAAATACCTTCAAAAAACATCTCTTGAACCGTAAGTCCAAATGGGACCAAGTTCAATACATGTTGTCAAGGGATGTCTCTTAATTTGATGTATAAAAAACATTTACACACAAAAGGATCAGATGAACAATCACTCTGTTTGAACCACAGTTGGATAACACGTTAATTGTTTCAGTGCCATTAAGATGAAACATTTTTCACTAGGACTAACAAGGCCTTCCCATATCACCATTTTGGCCCATTTTCGGCACTGCATTGGAACCCGGTTCATTCCTTACCATATTATTATTATTATTATTATTATTATTATTATTATTATTATTACCTTTTGTAATAATAATCAATCAAGCAATCAAGCCTACATCTTTGTTCCCCAACCTTGTGGTTATGAGCCCAAGGGGGTAGGCTATTCCACAAAGCAAGATTTGCAAGTTAGTTAGATAACTCCAAAATAATACCATGAATTAACTTAAGAAACATTCTTCAATATGAGCAGCTAACAATATGCATGACTAAATCACACTCCTAAACCTGATTCTAGTGCATTCTCATTGTTTTTTTAATTCTCAGAGTTATCTTGATAACTTCATAATCCTGGAATACCCCCCAGTTCTTTAAACGCAGCACCTCACAGCCACCCTTATTTACAAAGACTCTACCCATTTGTCCACCCTTTTCTATAAAAGTGCATTTCTCACTCCTAATTCCCTATTCCACCAAACAGAGTATGCCTTAGGCAACAGGCTGCTTGTCTTTACAGTAGATCGTTACACAGGAGCAGTGGTGCACAAGACGAGGTACACTGTGTACACACAAATAAACAGATGGGTTCTGAGATGTGACGTGACACATGACAGAGGCGCGGTGTATTGCAGGGTGAGTGCGATGTCTGAGCCAGGGTGGCTTGTCGGACCGCCGCATCTCTCAAACATTTCCATTCCTTCTCCCTCTGACAGCTAATCAATAACGACCAGCCTCCTCAGGTTCCCTGGTGATGGCTCTCTTCCAGCAGGCGAGCTATACCGAATGAGAAATCTGTCTCCACCGGTTTCTCACTGTCCTCGGCGCTGGTCCGCGCTTTGCATACGTCAAAGCAAATAGAAAAAAAAGCCATTCCCTTCCCCGCCTTTTGTGTGTCGCATTCTGAAAACTGTCGACCGCAGTGCACACTGCGGCTATATATCTCTCATCAATTGTCCTGTCATATTCTGTAAGGAGGCTTAAAATCAAAGAGATTGACAGTGCAGGTTAAGTGCCAGAGGTCTGCCTTTCTCATGCAAATGTCTGGGAGAAATTATCATAGGGTGTTTAAGGATGAAAATGAATGGTAATGGGGTTACGTGATTAATCTTTTTGAACCAAACTATGGTTTGAACTATATGGAAGTAAAATAAGATTATGTTGCAATCTATCAAAATCCAGCGGTGCTCTGAAATTATGTTCAATGACATGATTTACCCTAGAATGTAGGCAATGGTTTCCATTGATTGTAGAGTCCAAGAAGATGTACTATATTTCTTAGTCTTTAGCTTTTAAAAAAAAACATAGAGCTCATTATATTCATTGTAACTGTTTGCATTTCATTATTATGGCAACCATGAAACAGATAATGATCTATGCAAAGCGTAATATTGCACACAAATATTGTATGTTGCTAAGAAATTTAAAATGATGCATACTCTCTTTGAAGTTTGAACGGTATTTATCGTGCAGTTTTTTATGACTAAAATATAAGAGAAAGCATTTAGCAGCCAGGACAAAGCAGACGCCAATAGGATGTTTGACAGCACTCCACACCATAGACACCAGACAGACGTGACTAAACCCAAATCACAGGCTCAGACAAAACATTAACAGCCTCAAATTGAGCCACAGCTACTCTGGAGCCACAGAGAAAAGAGTGAATTATCAGCTGTAATCTCATAATTAATGTACCATTTCCCTGGGAGTGGGAGATGGAGCTTCAGATGGGCTGTGCCGCCATGGCCGGAAGACTTATTGCTCCCGCCTTCTGCAGCTATGAAGCCCGCGCCCGCGGCTGGAATTTACAGCGCGCCCCTGGTGAAATGGAAAAAGAACTTCCTCAAGTGTTTCACGGTGCAACTTTACAGCGCTGTAAATCTGCCTGTCTTACCAAAACACGTCACATGCGGCTGAAGATGGGGCCAGGTAAAGATTAATTGTTAGATATAACTGGCTGGCACCGAGGTGGCTCTCTGCACCAATATGGAAAATAAATACACTGCAAAATATCCCAGTACTAAATAAAATGAACAATATGGGCTCCCCTTACTGAGTCTGGTTCCTCACAATGTTTGTTTCTACATGCCTTCTCGGGAGATTTCCCTTGCCATTGTTCCCTCTGGCTTGTTTTGTGGGGTTTTTAGGCCAGGGTGTCTACTGTGCGTACTAAGTGTATTTTGACACGTTATTTAAAAATGTGCTATATAAATTAAATTATTGATTCATTGATTGAGCAGAATCATTAGGCATTTCATAACACACAGAAGGCCCATCTCTTCAGAATACATCTTGGCTCCTCTCACATCCACACCCCTCAGCACTCCCTATACAATGTAATTAATTGACCTTTTTATGATATGTGATGCTTCTCTGTATGTATTTATGATTTGCATCATGGTTATAGGTTGGTATAGTTAACTTACTACTAATGCTTTAGTTATGTTGTGTATACATTTGCTGGTCTGGAAATGTTGATTGTCAGACCTATTGCCCTTGCTCATATACCACTATCTATATACAGTGAGCACCATAATTCATTGGACAGTGACAGATTTTTTGTTATTTTGGTTCTGTACTCTAGCACTTTGAGTTTGAGGTTCTATAATTTCTAGACAGTTCATCCGATATAGATGCAAATACCCTCAAATTAAAGCTGACAGTCTGCACTTCAACCTCATTGCCATTGTATCCTTTCAAGTGCTAGAGTACAGAACCAAAATAACAAAAAACTGTCCCTGTCCAATTAATTATGGCGCTCACTGTAAGTTACTCTGGATATCTGAATGTAATGTACATTTTTAAAATGTGAATGCATTGTGATACATGTCTCCTGCACAAGGAAGCATGGGCTTTTGCTGGATGTTTCAGAGGTTGGCTTTTGATTCTTCATCCTTTTTTTCCAGAGAAGTCTGTGTTCGTCAGGACGGGAGAATCCACCTCACAGTGGTGTATTTCGGGAAGGATCAGATGAGCGAAGTAAAAGGAATCTTGGAAAACACTTCCAGGTGAGTCAGGCAATCTCCTCTGAGAATACTGCCTACACAGGAAACTAACAGTCTGTGATTCAGTGTCCCACAGTTCACAGACCCAGATTCAATCTACATTTGTCCTCAATGTTGACTCAGATTTTATGACTTAAATCTAGAGTACGCAACTTTTTAAAATGGTCGCATTTGTTGTCAAAACATTTCAACGTTACAGTAAAAATGTCAGCTACAAGAGTCCAGGTAAAACAACCAAATGTTTTCTGCTGTTGCAGAGTTGTTGCATCACACTGAGTTTGTGTAGTGTTAGTCTGAACAAGGAATTATCTTGCCACAGCTGGCATGCATGGCTATAGCCGAGTAGCCGGTTCTAGCTAACGTGATCTATATGACAGATAACTAGAAAATATTTCCTTTTTCCAAAAACTAGCTGCTGAACAAAGCAACCTAGCTACTATTCATTATCGGTAATGACAATTAGCTGGCAAGCAGAAAGTCTACTGGTAAATTAGTTAAGAGTTGAAACTTTTGACCTACACGTCCAATGGGAGCTCCACGTCTGTCTTTGAACCAATCCGCTGGTGAAAGCTGGTGAACGCGCAAGTTCAATCTCATTATTGATTGGTTTGTGACGTGAACCGGTCTATTTTTCGATTGGTTTATGTCATGCACCACTTTGTTTTGAAAATGAAAATGTGGGTTCAATTGCTGTTTTAGAATGCAGAATGGTGCTGGATTTCTCTCACAGCAGTTCTTTCTATGCCTGCTACCAACTAAGCATGACCATTTCCCGATGTACCCATGCTGGGAGCTCGGCAGCTAAAACACATGCACTCCTCCAATACATTCAGCCAATAACTATTTTTGACAATACATGCACAAAGTACTGCAGCAGAGCTAGCAGAAAATGAGACATATTCTTCTCTGATGGCAGCTGGTAGTCTGTGGGTGTATGGGGTACTGCCAGAAGGAGCTAATGCACTGGTTACCCAGGGATTCCTGCCAAACCATGCCTAAAAGGACAGAGCCAATTGCATTCAACTGTTAATAGTTAACATAATTGTGATTCACACCTGTAATGTCCTGGCTATAGGGCCCAACAAGCACCCATGGTGAACTCCTTTCATACTGAATGCATTTAAAACTGAATGTGTTTGTTTCATGCACATCATTGTTTGACCTCCCTCCAATATGCCAACTAGGATGTAGCAGGATTCAGCCGTTTGTACTTGATGGAAACATGGTGACATTTAAACATGAACGACATTTTCACTTGTCTTCATACTACTCATTTGAACATAAATTGCCATAAAATTACATTGGCTGAATTCATTTTTGTCAGTATTCTATGTAAACGCGTGACTGTCTCAAATCCATTGAGCTCTAATTTCATGTCCTGGCCCATATGTTTGCCATACTCATTCCACCTTTTATGCAAGCAAAGGCTTTGTGCATAAAACTAGATAAAAGTCTCAAATGAAAACTAACATAACTTGGACTGAAATGGTTCACACCTTCTTTTCAGTGAGACTCCACTCAAAGTATGCATCTGTCATATCCCCACTTACTGTAAGTTGCTCAAGCCAGAAGGCAAGTAGGGGAAAAAGCGCTTAACTTCAGTTTTAGTTCAAGTTAAGTATGCTTATCTCAAGCTTGGATCAAGCCATTGCTGCATACCAGCCTGTAATTGATTGTTTGTGAAGGCATCATTAGAATTATAATCTCATAGACATACAATTTTCAATAAATAAGATTTAGGCAAATCTATTTCTGCCAACTGGAATTTTTATTTATGGAAAAACTTTTTCTCAAAGACTTCATCATAATGTACCCACATGCCAAAAATCTATTATATTTATCATAAAGGCAGCCCATTTTCAATGCTAAATGTGTTTCTTTTCATGAGCACAATTTTGCAAATGGCAATAAATAAATCCACCCACAATGCGCTTCTTTCCTGGATGAAATTGATGTGGTAATACATTTCAATAAAATGTTATTGAGGATTTGTTTTCCGTTCAATATAAGAAATACTCCCTTGCACACAAAGGTATCAGAGCAAATAGTGGATCCTCGCGCTGCATTAATAAAGCATTTCAAAACAACCCTCATCACTTGATGAATAATGTAATAGTGTGCAACCGGCAACACGGACAGACCCCCCTTGCCTGTTTAGAAAATTACAGGTCTTTGTGGTCAAGACTGATTGTGTCCAGGATAACATTACATCACCGGGTTTTTTTGACAGGTTGCTGATGTCTGGCAGGCTGCCATTATCGCCGCACGCTTGCCAGATAGATTCTTGCTTTCTGCCTTACTTGATTGAATCTCTGATGTCAATCCCTGCCCAGAGAAATTAGACAGACAGGCTCTCAAGAGAAGCTCATCACAGCACATCTCAAATCATTGTTAATAGATCTGTCTAAACGCTGTTTTTCTTTTTTGCCTGCTGCAGTGTTTTCTCCTGAGAGATCTTCTAAACCTCTCTTGGTTTTATGAGGATTTGAAGGAAAAAAAAAACACTTTAAAATTTTATTAAAAAAGAAACCATCAGGGAATGCTTGGTCCTGTTTTTTTTCCCGTAAGCAAGTAATACAAGTGCTCCAAGGCCAACTGTTTTTACATCCCACAAGTGTGTTCTCAAGAGACTGAAACCTGGCCCAAAGATGCTTTTTCATTTCAAATCTAAATGCAGACAGCTTCCATTAATAATTAAATGAAATGATAAATAATTGGTGAAGAGGAGGACAAGAGGACTTTTGACAAAAGTAGAAGGAAGCACAGGTATATTGCCCTTCAGTTGAGGGTTTCAACAGTTTATTCACAGTGTAATGCTTTTGTGCAACCATGTAAAAAATATTTATTGCAATTGGTACATTTCTAGTTTTCAACTTAAAAATCAGTCGCGGAAGATCACTGTAACGAGAATTTTTAAGAAGGTAGAATTATTTTTATATTTTGCTAAATAATTTAGTATTTCCCATGGAGGGAAATTTACACAGATGTCTTATTTTCCCTATAAATTCTCATTATTTACTGAAATAACTTATAATAATAAATAATGAGTACTTGTCATTTATTATTCTATATGACAAGTTGAAATTCTACCCTAGTATACAATATCTTAGGTCAAAGGAAGCAGAGCAGCTTGATATTGTAAGGATGCATTGCATTATCTCTCTTTCAATCGGTCTCTGTAACATCCGTTTTGAGAATGGGGACAAATTCATGCTAATTGCCAGCTTCTTATTGTAATTTTTGCTTGTTTACTCTGAACATTCAAAGATAACATCTTGAAGGAAATTTACTCCAAACTGAAGGTGATTACCAAAAATAAATTTGCCCGCTGAGAGATTAGCTCCACAGATATTGTATATCAATATTGTTTTTTGACAGCAAACTAGTGAGTTGTATGCAGGATCTGTATTGTCCTATGCATTTGCATGCAATACTACCACCTGTTGCCTAAGCCTTCGAGTCCTAATGTGTTTTGACAATTATGATAGGGTTCTTACCCAGTCAGTTATTCTGAAATCTCTGACCTGGAATTATAGGATTGCGCTGATACAGTGAAGGAGCAGTTGGGATGAACTGGGTACAGATTCTTCAGTACCAGACTGAACCTGTACAACAGACTCCACCTCAGGAGACCCTCACAGCACAATGGTCACAGCAAAACCATTGCTGGCCAGTTGCCAAACATTTTATAATAGGTAGGTGTAGTAATATCTATTAAAGTCTTAAGGAACAGATGGGTACATGTCCGAATGCCATATTCAATGAAGTCAAGCATCACAAGAAGTCTTACCCCTGTATCAACAATAAGTAGGCCTAATGTGTATGAGTGAATATAAGGGGCTGCATGTTATGGAAAATGGGTGCCAGCCACGCATAAGATGAGGAAAATGGATAATGACCACTGTGTTTAAATACTGTTTTTCTCCTACAGATGCTTAAATGTCAAGTCCATTCATATTATTATCATTTCATAAAAAATATTTACATCTGGAGGATGTATTGATTTGTAATAAAGGTACAGTAAAAATCCTACTCCAGCAAGCTGCCACCACTGAGAAATTCTTGTAAGAATATAGCCCATAGGTATGTTTAAATGCACAGGGAACTATCACAGGAAAGTGTAGAATTTGGTATTCCGACAACGCTCCTGTGTTTCAAGCCATAATGGTTTTTGTGCAACTATGTAAGATGAACAGACTTCCTTCCTTTTCCAAAAGTCAGCATAGACATGACATGAAGATGCATGTGTGTCTGTGTCCATAGGGGGAAGGGCTGTTTTTTTCCAAATTTGCAGATAAAATAGAATGTCACTAGCTACGTATATCTCCAAAGCAAACGTCCAGTTTATATTTTGCAAACTCTATCTCCCGAGAGAGGAAGCCCTTCCCTGTTAAAGTCAACAGCAGATGGGGCGAGTCAGATGCCACTTTCCTGCTCGTTGAGGTCTGGGCTTCGCCCGCTAACAGTCGAGACAGTGTAAACACGCGTCTTCCGCTGAGCACCTGCATCTCCCCTGGGTGTCTGTTTCTCTGGCCAAGTCGTCTCCCAGTCCGGAGGCCTGAAGGACAAACTCATTTGTTTGTGTCGAACTTCCTGTTCCCGAGCTGCATTGTGATGGGGGGCTGGTCCCAGCGTGTAGAGATGAGTCACGCAATGGTGCACCCAAAATAACCTGGGGCTGTCTTATAAAACATCAGTAGCTACTGTAGTTTGCGTTATAATTATCTTTTGAAGTGTTTACCTAATTGGGGCTTTAAACTGTTATTACATTTTCTGGAAACAAAAATGTAATCATTAAAAATTAACCCGGGAAGGCATTAGGTTGGACCTACAAAAGCACATGGCAAGTCAGTGGGGCCTTTTTTCTTCACCCCTTTGTGCAGATACCCAGTGACCAGGACCTAATGCTCAACTGAGACATTCGTTGCTCCTGCAGCCAAACTATTAATGTAAACCTCAAACTCTGTGTTTTATCTTCATTAGTACACGATTCGTGACAACTCACGCTACAGAATACGGAGTTTCTAAGTGTCACTATTTTCCCGTAGAAAGTCAATTTAACAAGCAACCCCCCACCCAGTCTATACCTACCCATGCATGACATGGTGGACAACAGCTACAGTGCCCTCCATTATTATCTATTATTGGCACACCTGGTAAAGAAGGGTTATAAAAAATTCACCGTTTGGTGAATTAGCTTAATCTCACATTGAAAAAATGAGAAAAATCCAACCTTTCATTGAAATAAATTAAGTTAAAGTTATGATCCAGGAAATGTATATATTTACCTGTTTCACATATGTAGCTCTCTGTATTTTGCATTTTTCCAAAGTTTTTTTGCAGAAGCACCATAGGTGCTATTTATAGTATCAGTGCTGGTATCCCTGGGTTTCAGCAGAGGAGAGTGTCAAATTAGACAAGGCACAAAAATATCCATGTACACCCACCCCAGCAGTGGAACATCCAACTGGAAAAGGTTTTGAAGCTCCAGAACCTCTCTCCAGTCAAGAAATGCCTGCCAGGTCCAACAGAACCAAGCAGCTAAACCTCTCGTACTACCTCTTCTTCTATAGCTCCAGAAAGAACAGGTTCTCCTTCATCCATTGACCAGGTTAGGGCCATCCATTCACCCCAACCAGAACAACTGCCTAGCTGGCAGGAAAAAGCAGAAAACCAGCCTGGACAACACTGAAAGAAAGGCCATCAGGCATAACCCCACAACTCCAAGAGCACTATCAGTTGCAACCAGTAGTGAACGGAGAGAAGTAGTACCTGGCCCTCTTACCTTTAAACAGATGATTACTCTCAATCTGTTTCCGTGTATTTTGCCTGATTGTCAATCAAACAATTGATTCACTCAATAACCAAGACCAATAAGTAAATGATTACCAATTTATTTTGAGATAGCATTATTGTTCTGTACATCATAATTAATTTGTTTTAGTAGCCTGAATTATGCGTTGCGCTCAATGGTTCAAGACATGTAAGAGAATGACCTCTAAATTTATGCTTTCTAATGTTTAAATCACTCAATTGACAATTTGAATTTGAGTGCCGTCTTAAAATTAATTAGGCTACATTCTTTAACACATTCAGATTATTTCCATCCTTGTTAAATAAGTTGTAGTTGTGTCATTGTCATTATTATTTTTTAATCATTATTCGTATAGATTTTTCAGCTAACAAATTGCTTCATTGTAACTGAAGCTAAATAAACGGAAACAAGTAATGTTTTAGCCTACACCCTGCGCACCAGCCGTCATATCACATTTTATGGCACAAAAAACAATGGTAGCACAGAAAAACTTGGAATATTCATTGATATTTGTTATTCAGTTAATGAATTGCTTGATTGATAATTAAGAACTATAAATGGACACAGGTTGAGAGTAATATTCATATAAAGGTAAGGTTACAGAAGGCATATTTTACAGCTGAGGTATGCCACTGGTGCAAACATATCCAAAGACACGGGATTTAATGCAAGGTACGAATGCAAACGCTTAGAAATAAAGTTCCCAAAAGCTGTACAAACTGTGACACATCTCGGACCAAAACATCTCAGACCAAAACATAAGGGAGTGGATATCCTGGGGCCTGCTCTGCACCTTTCACAAGGGTGTTCTAAATTGGGTTTGATTTTATACACTAAGGTATTGAACTGAAAGTAACTTGGCTGTATTTCAACAAAGTATGAACATGCTCCAAAGTAAGTGGCTATGTTGTGCCTGTAATGAGAATATTCAGCTCTTTTTCCTGTGCACTCAGCTTGGAGAGAATTGTGCCAATAGTATCCCCAAATACTGGATTTACTTATATACTGTATATATAATGCATCATGTAAAGGGACTTAGGAGTATGGGGAAGTGAGGCAATTTGGAGTCCACAAAATGACGTTCATATTTCCAAATGTAAAAAGCAGTTTTTCTTTTTTTTGGTGGATTAAGCTTTTCGGGCAAAACCATGAACTCATTTGGCAAAACAAAGCTAAATGCTCTGTCAATTCTAGAACGAAGGAAACAATGGTTTTGTAATAATGGCAGAGAAACTCAGCTTTACGGATAAGGAACATTTTGTTCCAAAAGTATTTTAAGTAGTATTTGCATGCACAATTTAAAATGGAAATGCTTAGTCTGGCTGACATCTAAAAATCGCACTGTGCCTAATTTTTTTTTCATGCATAATTCTGAATCTTCAACAGCAGTTATAGGATGCAGAGAGAATTAAATGAGGACATAATTGTGAATGACTGCGCTGTAGAAACTGCCCCAGAAATTAATAGGAAATGGAAGAGATGGTCCCTTCGGTTAAACATATGCTTCGGAAAGCATTCGTTTCAAAATAAAACGAGCTGTTCTTGTCTTCACCCCAGAGAAGAAGAAGAGGTCACAGACAGAAACAGGTGGTGGACGTCACATTAAATTGTATGGACTGTGCGTCGAGCGTCAAGTTGTTCTCTAAAACTGAGCACTTTTAAAAGTACTTTTGTCTTAACATTCTTACAAGTGCATTCAAATATCCTTGCAGAATCCAAAATAACAGCAAACAATATATGAATAACAGCTACCTCACAGAGCAGAGAATTTGTGTATATTTTTATCAGATTGGAGCAGTATCAGTGTGCTGGGGTAGTTGAGGCTTGAGGTCTGGTTGTGTCTGTTCAAATAATAAAGTATTAATATACCAGAGGCGTAACGTCGGCTGTAAAATAGGCCTTCGGTAACCTTACCTTTATACGGATATTACTCTCAACCTGTTTCCACTTATAGTTCTTAATTATCAATCAAGCAATTCATTAACAGAATAACAAACATGAATATATCAAGTTTTTCTGTGCTAGTATTTTTCTTCGCGTCATAAAATGGGAAGCACTTAAATATATGTAGCGACGGCAGTACCTGGAAAAAGCGGGGTTTACAGGACTACTTGTTTCCGAGTAGCTTGAGTGGCCTAACAATCAAACAATTAATTAGCTGAATAATCAAGACCAATTTGTAGCCTATAATGATTTAGAAATGATAATGACAGAGACAACTTGAGATTGTTTAACAAGGATCAGGCAGTAATCTGAATGCATTGAGGAATGTACTGAATTAAGACGACACTCAAATTAGTCAAAGCGATTTAAACATTAGAAATCATAAATTTAAAGAGGACAGCCTCCTAAGTGTCTCGAACCATTGGGAGCAACGCATAATTCAGGCTAGAAAAACTAATCTACGAAACGTTGAACATTTAAACATGGAGAATTTAAAAGTCAGAATCTTCGCATGATAACACATCATCATAAATGTGGATATAGAAAAATGCAACACAAGTTTATGATGCACAGACCAATAATGCTATCTCAAAATAACTTGGTAGCCTAATAATTTATTTATTGTTCTTGGTTATTGAGTGAATCAATTATTTGATTGACAATCAGGCAAAGTAAATGGAAACAGATTGAGAGTGATCATCCATTAAAGGTAAGTTTACAGAAGGCCTAGTTCTACTCCCACGGTACACCACTGTAATATACAAACCCCAAATCGAAAAAGGTGGGACAGTATGCAAAATGCCAATAAAAGCAGAAAGCAGTGATTTCTAAATTATTTTTTACATATATTTAATTGAAAACAGTACAAAGAAAAGATATTTCATGTTTTACCTTTATTGATTTTTGTAAATATACACTAATTCCGAATTCTATGCCTGCAACACGTTCAAAAAAGTTGGGACAGGGGCAACATAAGAATGGGAAGGTTGTAGAATGTTCAAAAAGGTGAATAGGTAACAGGTGATGCGATCATGACTGGGTATAAAAGCAGCATCCCGAAGGCCGGGGCGTTTACGAGCAAGGATGGGTCGAGGTTCGCCACTTTGCAAATAGTCCAACATTTTAAGAACAGCGTTTCTCCACGCACAATTGCAAGAAATTTAAGGATTTCGTCATCTACAAATCTGGAAAAATCTCTGTGCGTAAAGGGCATGGCCGAAAACCAATATTGAATGCCCGTGACCTTCGATCCCTCAGACGGCACTGCATTACAAACCAACATGCTTCTGTAATGAATATAACCACATGGGCTCGGGAATACTTTGGAAAACCGTTGTCAGTAAACACCGCTGCATCTACAAATGCAACTCTACTACCCAAAGCGAAAGCTATATATCAACAACATCCAGAAACACCGCCGACTTCCCTGGGCTCGAGCTCATCTGAGATGGACTGACGCAAAGTGGAAACATGTGCTGTGGTCTGACGAATCCACCTTTCAAATAGTTTTTGGAAATAATGGACGTAGTGTTCTCCGAGCCAAAGAGGAAAAGGACCATCCCGATTGTTTCCAACACAAGTTTCAAAAGCTAGCGTCTGTCATATTGGTGTGTTAGTGTCCATTGCATGGGTAACTTGCACATTTGTGAAGGCACCATTAACGCTGAAGGGTACATATGCATTTTGGAGCAACATATGCTGCCATCTAGACAACGTCTTTTTCAGAGACGTCCCTGGTTATTTCAGCAAGACAATGCCAAGCCACATTCTGCACGTGTTACAACAGCATGGCTTCGTAGTCAGAGAGTGCGGTGCTAGACTGGCCTGCCTGCATTCCAGACCTGTCTCCCATTGAATTGAGTGTGGCGCATTATGAAGCGCAAAATACGACAACGGAGACCCCGGACTGTCGAGCAGCTGAAGTCTTATATCAAGCAAGATTGGGAAGAAATTCCTCTTTCAAAACTACAACAATTAGTGTCCTCAGTTTCCAAAAAATTACTGAGTGTTGTTAAAAGGAAAGGTGATGTAACACAGTGGTAAACGTGCCCCTGTCCCAATGTTTTTGGGATGTGTTGCAGGCATCAAATTTAGAATGAGCGTATATTTACAAAAAAGAATAAAGTTGATTCGTTTAAACATTAAAAATCTTGTTTTTGTACTGTTTTCAATTGAATACAGGTCAAAAATGTTTTTAAAATCATTGCTTTCTGTTTTTATTTACATTTTATACATTGTCCCAACTTTTGGAATTGGGGTTTGTATAACAGCCGTTGTTAAATTAGTTTTACATTTTAAAATTAAGTGTTTACCATGTTACTATTAGTTAGCATTTGTTGTAAAGAACTGTCATGGTTTAAGGCAATTTACATATTTTAATGTTTCCTGTATATAGCTGGGCATTTCATAGAACATGTACATTGAAGCACCCTGCGGAAGTGATGTTTCACGCGTGGATGTGCAATGTTTTGTCCTGTCCCCTAACCACTACTGTCCATTCCTGCCCAACAGTTCTATGCACAATAAACATACTAAGAGCCATACTGAGTGCTTATAATTTGCACCACATAGGGCACTGAGCAGTTTGAGCAGACTGATTAAGATAAATTACTTTAACAGACTGGAGTGTGGGTAGGATAATTAATCCAAATTATCCCAGTAAACTGACCCTTGCTGCTCTGCCGTCCATTTGTCAGTTTGCTTATTCACTCATTCCCTTTAATCATTTCATTTATTTATAAGTATAGAGTGGAGCGCTTGGCAGTTTGGAATAACAACACATAATTTGACATATTTTTTGGATGCTATTGACAAATATGTAAATATCTGCCTCACACCCCACCCCTCTCCAATCTATTCCCCAGGCACGTGTGTAGTTCTATTTATTTTTTTTGATTATTTTTTTGTTGCAAGAATATGATGGCTCCCTGCTGAGAAATCTACATTTTCTAGCACTTACAGGAAGGAAAATTATAAATATAAATTCAATCCTGGTTATTTTTAGCAGGCTTCCCCTACTGTAGAGGAATTTTGATGAAGTGGAATCAACCATCCTTTCCGTCTTTAGAATATAAATTTTGACCTAGGTGTTAATTCCTCGACTACTGTTCCCGTGCCCAAAATATTAGTAATCAAGTACTCAGCATTTATCCTGTTTGGGCACTTTTACTGGAGGCTGAAATGCAACCAGATTCTCCAGCGCCCAATCGGAGAGAAGATGTCTTGTTGACCCAGTACTCTAAAATAGGTGTCTAAGCCGTCACTCTGCATAAGAGTGTCTCCCAAGTGTATAAAATGTAAATATTGCAGAATTTCATATTTTGAGTCATGACCCAATAATGGCATCACATTCTTAATTTCCTTCACTTGTCAGTGTGACTCAGACAGACCAACTGGCATAGTTAGACCTGCAACTGGGTCAGTGCATGTCAATGTCAACTCCAGCTGACGTGTTCCAAACCCATCTGAAGGCTTGGTGACACTTTGCTTTCACTGAGTCAACAGTGGTAAAGGTAGTAAATGATTTTGCATGATAAACAATAGAAAGGGAAAGTCAAGGCATTCAAAAATAACTGACGCCTCTCAGTACTGGCTCAAATAAATAAGGGTGGGTAACGAAATAATGTTTTTACTGTAGGCGGGGTACAGGAATAGAAGAAACTTCAAAGTCATAACTATTTAATGATTATTGACATTGAAAATCATTTTGAGTAATCTACACAGACTTTTTTGGGATGTGCTCTGTTTGAGCGTACAATAAAAAGGAATACTTAAGTACTTATATAATATATCAGACTGAGATTCAGAAACATACTGTAAATATGCCATTATATTGAGATGGTGTCTGTCTCTGATGAGCAGGACCCTTCTGTTTAAAGAAACGGGGTTGAAATATAAATGTTAAATTAATGTGTAGCCCTACTCTTGATAAACCATCTTTAGTACTCTCCTCTATAGGAAACAAACAAATCTGGTGAGGTAATGACAAACTCCCTTCTCAAGCTGAGGCCCTAAAGTTAATTATTCATCATGTTTGCATCGTGTACTTTGTTCGTCTCCCATAGCATTAGCTATTAGCTAAAGCATTTCCTGATGGCTGTGTCATGGGACATAAACAGACCTGGCACCCTGAGCAACAGGCACATCACCAGAGGCAAAATGGCTGACATTGATAACATAGAACTAGGGTACCTCAAGGTGCTTCGGAGGTTCAGCGTGAAGGGAAAAACACATAACTGCCTTTCACCTTCACGAGTGTGCCTTGAGGATAACTTTGGGCCTGGTCAGCATGCTGTCCTCTTTACTGTGCATCCTTTACTCAGTTATCCATTCAGGCAATCATATAAAATAAGATGAGATGGAGTAAATAGAGCACAGAGAGCATTGCTGTAGGGGATAATGTTTGTGAAATGTGGGACGGCTAAGGTCTGGTTCTTGGGGGAATTATCTTTTTAATGGACCATGCGCCCGCTTAATATTGGTTGGCAAATATTAGGTTACCTCATTTCAGTTGAGAAATTAATTTTGCCCAGAGGTAAGTCAGAGACAAGAGATACATTTGGACACACTTTTTATTTATTAATTGTTTTGGTTTCTGAAACCCAGGATTCAGGCGGTCTCTCTGTGCTTCATTGCGGACATTAGAGATGACTAATCGGGATGGGGCTATTGTGTGATGTACCTAATCAACCAGTCTTGTGAAGCATTTGGACCCAAGTGACCTGTGCTGAACTTTCTCTGACAAAGAGTTCCTGAGTGTCCTGCACTGTTCCTGCACTTTCTGGTTATGGAAATTGGCTATGCATGCAACATTTCCTGTGGGACTGTCCTAGGAATTCAAAGTAGGGCGTTTGAACTCACATTGTTAAATGCACAATATTAAAATCATATCAAAAGTCTGATCAATGAAAAGTAAAGCCTGGCATAGTTTTTTTTTTTGAGTCTACCAACAATAAACTATCCACCCAGCCATTCATTTTGGTTGTGAAGAGGGTGGGGGTGGGAGCCTATCCTGAGCATAATTTGGGTGAAAGGCAGGAATACACCCTGGATAGGTCACTAATCCATTGCAGGGCTCACACACCATTCACTCACACATTCGTACCCCAAGGACAATAGACTCCCCAATGAACATAACCTGTATGTCTTTGGACTGTGCACACCGGATTAACCAGAGGAAACCCACACAGACATAAGAAGAGCATGCAAACTCCACACAGAAAGGCCTTCGGCCAGGATTCAAACTCGATACCTTCTTGCTGTGAGGTAACAGCACTACTCATGCCACCCAATAATATACTACCTCATTTATATTATTGTTTTGTCCTTGCTTAGAGAACCTTTACAGCTCATTTAAAATTGAATTGCAATGTAAATTATGCAAAAGTGTGTCATCTAAGATTTAATCGACCCCTGAGTTAAAGTTAGCAACTTTATTATTTCATTACCAGATACACTTCAAGACTAAATCATTTTATAGTCCACGCCCTTCATAAATAAATGGGAAATGTACTTGATATTTCATGCAAAAGGTTCCTGCTATATCTCTGGAGACTCCATTCAACCTTGTGAAGTTCTGAGTGAAGAGGTTTTGGCTCTTGGTCATTCTATTTTTTCTTAAGTGAAGGCTCAGCATGCAGAAAGTCCATGCAGGGTCCAAAAAGTTATCCAAAAAATATCACTTAAAAACATATAAAAGGTCAAATTAATAGCCTATACAATGGTATAATAACATGAACATCACACTGAAACACCAAATACAAGAGATTCAAACCATTTTTTTCTTCTGTGCAGAGAGATAAACTTCAAGAACTTTACCCTGATCCAGCTGAATGAAGAGTTCTCCCGGGGTCGGGGCCTGGACGTGGGTGCGAGGGCATGGAAGGGCGGCAACATCCTGCTCTTCTTCTGTGACGTGGACATTTACTTCACGGCCGAGTTTCTGGACTCCTGCCGACTCAACGCACAGCCCGGTGAGGACCCTCGTCATTCATAAAAACATAGGAAACTGTGAGCATCAGTGATTCACACTTGAGATTAATCCCATCTCCTTCAGGCAACAAATGTGGAAGTTCAGCATGAAGCAGTCATTGTTGTATACATCATGTCCTGTAGTGTGCATTCTCAGTGTGCAGGCACATACAGTTTGGACCATGGCACTGTGGACCACATGACATACACTTGGCTTGAACATTGATTGGATGTCCCAGTGAGAGATTTTGTAATTGATGGAGTGGTAATTTCTTCCAATGAAACCCAAGATAGAAAAAACAGCTACTTGGGTGTACATCGCCTGTTGAGCTTTATGTGAACAGTTAAACACGATTAAGATGCATGGGTAGTTTTTTGCCAATGTTTTTAAGGCTTAACCTTAACCTTAGGCTTGTTTTTTAAGATGAGGCCTCATTTCTGAGGTAATGTTTTTTTCTTCCAATCTCGTAGGTAAAAAAGTATTCTATCCAGTTCTATTCAGTCAGTATAACCCAAGCCTGATTTATGGCCACCATGACAACATTCCTCCTATAGAACAGCAACTGGTAATGTATCCTCTCTAAATGTCTCAATTTTTGTGAAAACACTTTATGAAAAACCTTAAACCATTTTCAAAAGATGTGTATGTTGACAGTTTTTTTAATTTTTATTCTTATCTTTATCTTTTTTCAGGTAATCAAAAAAGATACAGGATTCTGGAGGGATTTTGGCTTTGGCATGACCTGTCAGTATAGGTCAGATTTCATCAATATAGGTAAATGCATGAATTATGTCTAATAGCTTGCATATTACTAAACATATTGATTATGTCACTTGAGTTAGCATATACATATGTGAATGACTATATGAATTAATATAAAGGTAAGGTCTACATCCCCAATACTGTATGGAAGATGATTGTACCCTCATTCATATAAGCTTGCTGCATTTGTGCACGTTGCATCAGTTGCACGTCATTTACATGTACATGTTTCACGGTATCTTATGCGTTTGTATACAAACGGCACAACTTGGAATTGGTTGCTTTTGTGAAAATTGACTTGTCAAATTGTAATTGAAGAAAACATGAAGAAAATCCTGGTCCATTTACAAAGTGTCATGGATTTCTAGATCCACACCATTTGCAGTATAGCAAGCCCTTGGGGTATCACCTCCTTTAGCAAGTTTGCTTCAATTGATTTTTCCACTCGAGGGAAAGCCAGGAGATGAAATTAGAAGTTGTAAAATATTTTAGAACCACCAATTTCCGAAAACTGGACAGCATGTCTAGGAATGGAAGTGCAGTCGGTTTATCGTCTGTCAGCTTGTTTTTTCCTGTTATTGGAAAACATAAATAATGAAGGAGAAATGGTGGTATGTTTTCTATTCATTTTTTTTATTATTTGTTATTTTTTCATGTGGGATAAAAATACAAACTCCTATAGTCAAAGATAAATTATCATATTTCAAATTACATACAGGGGTAAGATTCATGTAAATGCATCACATTAAAGGCAATAAAAAATTGTCTTTAAAATTGGAACTTGAAACATGTGTGTGTGTGTGTGTGTGTGTGTGTGTGCGTGCATGTGAGCATGTATAGCCTACTTCATGGGGACTAAATATCCCCATTAGGATAGAAAAGGTTGTCAAATGCTCCCTCGTGGGGACTCGGGCATGGTCCCCATGAGGGAAAAGTAAATTTTTGGGTTAGGGGTTGGGTTTAGGGCTAGGGTTACAATTATGGTTATGGTTAGGGTTAGGGTTAGGGTTAGGATTATGGGTCAAAGGTTATGTTTAGGGTTAGGTTTAGGATTTAGGGTTAGGGCTGGGGTTATGATTTAGTCTTATGATTAGGGTTAGGTTAGGGTTAGGGTTAGGTTTAGGAAGTCCCAATAATGATAGGATAACAAGAGTTAGGTTGCGGGTTAGTTTTAGGGCTAGGGTTAAGTTAGGGTTAGGGTTAGGTTTAGGACGTCCCCACACAGATATGAATACAGGACTGTGTGTGTGTGTGTGTGTGTGTGTGTTTGTATGTGTGCGTTTGTGTGTGTGTGTGTTTGTATGTGTGCATTTGTGTGTGTGTGTGTGTGTGTGTGTGTGTGTGTGTGTGTGTGTGTGTTTGTGTGTGTGTGTGTGTGTGTGTGTGTGTGTGTGTGTGTGTGTGTGTGCGTGTTTGTGCATGTATTCATCTGTTTAGGGGTTTATATAGGCTCATTTATTTTTTAAATGTGATACGGTGATTGAGGAGGGTCACAAAGCACCTCTAGTACTTTCACTGCCTCTGTTCATTCTCTGCAGTGGAATTAGAGGACAAGTGGGGTTTATTTGGGTCACAGACTCAAAACAACTGCACAGCTGCAGAACTCGAACGCCATTCATGTCAATGTGTTTGGCCAATAAAGTTTTGGAATTAGAACGTGTCTTGGGATTTGTAAATAAATTACATATTAAAATGGCTTCTTAACATCATGGTTCAGGTCTTATGTTCTGGCTCTGAACACCATATTACCAGTTTGATGGAGATATTTAAAAAATCATATCGCTCCACTCGCTCCATTTTTTCTCCCCCTCTCTCTCACCTTCCCTCTCAATCTTTCACTCTCTCTTACACACACACATACAAACACAGAGCGATGTACCCAGTGAGAGGTTTCCCATTTGTTTACTACTTGTTTTGAGAAGATGCCTCTGTACTGTAATGCCAGATCCCTGTGGTCTGGCATTACAGGGCACATAAGCAAAACACAACTGACCACAGTAACCCTCGCTGTATACTTTTTAAATGATTGTTGTCAACAATAGTCTGCTGTCCTTCAATGATACTATAATAGTATATCTCCAAATCATTTTATTTTAATATTTCTTTAATGTAAGGTTGCTATTCCTTCTAATGCAATTATTCATAAATTAATCATTTTCTGAAAACGGGGGCACCTCAACATAATGTCTTACTGTTAGGGCTGGGCGATACATCGACTATTCGAATTTTCAATATTACAAAATGAAGCAACATTCGAGAATATCGCGTTTTGCTTGTAGTGCGCTTTTTATGCGGTCAAATTAGTTTAAAAAAAATCTTTATAACGTTATGCGGTCATAATTTATTGAAGAACCGGCGAGTAACCACGCAGCACATAACTGTTTGGGATGTTATTGGGAGCAATCAACTTGTCATAGAGAGATACAGACAGAGGAGAAAAACAACTCCCCTCCCCTTAAGAAAACTCACACTTAGCGATATGGAGAAGGTTTAGCTTCAATAGATCAGATGCAGAACAAAGCACCGTCTTTTGTAAACTGCTCGAAAAAATATACTTACCAAAGCTAGCAGCACAACCAATCTGTTCGCCTCGAACAACATTACATATGAGAAATGCGTGAAATTGGCGCGAGCCAGTTGCCTCTCCTGTCAGCGTCTCCACTGTTCCCGTCCCTGTACAAGCGGAGCCAATGGAGTCCTTTTTAAAATTGTGGAACGTGGAGAAAAATAGCCACTGCATTTAAGTATTTAGCCAAATGAATTGTTCTTATCAGTAAGTATTATTATGAAAGCTTGGTTCAAGCGGCTGCTTAAAACAATCAATCCCAGATATAATTTAAGTCGGAAATTATTTTTCTATAAAGCGCTCCCAAAGCTATACCTTCAGGTTCGAGAACAGCTTTAAGCAAGATTATCCAAAGTCAAGCACACAGTTATTTAATTAATTTTTTTAATTTGGAACTATATTTAGCGCAGGTTTGTTTGAGCACTGTTATTGAGTCAGCTTCTAAAATAAGTCATGCACAAGTTGTGCACATCTGATTGCAATACGTTTATACTTTAGGTATACGTTTCTGATTGTTTCTTATTCTGCCTTGTGATCATTTAGCGAGCACTAGCTTTGTTTGTGTATCCCACTGAAAAAGGGACGTGACTCAATATTCTCAATTTATTGAAAAAATTATTTTTGTTGCTTTTTTATGCCATTGAGAAAGAGTGAAACTATTTATTTGTATTTCAACTGTTAACAAGTTGTGTACATTTTTTATTGCATTTGATTACTTTTTTGCACACACATGCACACACGCATACACACGCACGCACACACACGCACACACACACACACACACACACACGTGGTGTTGTAACAATGTAGCCATTTGGGACATTGTTCAGTGCAAGCATGAGTTTATCCAGGCACAGAAGTTGTGCACAATCTGTGCACATATAATTGCACTAAATAAAGGCTGCTTACATTAAGTATATGACTCTGATTGAAAATCACTCTGTTAAGTTATTGCATAGGAAAGCTTTAATATCGAGATATGTATCGTATATATAGACAAAAGGCTTAAAAATATTGAGATATAATATTTTATCCATATGGCCCAGCCCTTCTTACTGTAACATGAATCAATTGATTTTTATTTATACACTCTCAGAAAAAAAGGTATGAAAAGTACCTAAAAAGGTACAAATGCTTGTCAATGGGGTGGTACCCTATAAGTAGCTACATAAAATTGTACCCCCTAGCCAGCAATCCATAATTAATTTGTACCTTTTCTGCTTGAAAATGTAATATTGTACTTTCAGGATACATTTGGGAAATTTGTTCCTTAAAGAAAGAAAATGTACCTCCATTGTACCTTTATTTTTAGAGTATATAGTGCATTAGATTTGTCACATTGTGCTTCACAGTTTAACAAATTAACATTCAACATTACCCCGGGTACTGTATAGTCTTTGTGAATTGTAAATGCTGCTTTTCCTTGTATCCTGGCAGGTGGTTTTGACGTAGACATCAAAGGCTGGGGCGGGGAGGACGTGCACCTCTACAGAAAGTACCTGCATAGCAACCTGCTAGTGGTGCGCTCACCATCGCACGGCCTTTTCCACCTATGGCACGAGAAGCGCTGCGCAGATCAACTCCCGCCCGACCAGTACAAGATGTGCATGCAGTCTAAAGCCATGAATGAGGCCTCGCACGGACAGCTGGGCATGCTCTTCTTCAGGCATGAGATCGAGGCCCATCTGCGCAAACAGAAACCCCACGCGGCTGCCAAAAAGACATGAGAGCAGGCTGGCAGAAAACTTAGAATGGTGGGGTAGATGTTTTCAGAAACTGCAGGTAGAAGACCTGAAGTGGTTGAGGTTGAAATAAAAGTCAATTGGAAAGGTTTTGAGATGGTGGAAGTGGAGGATCTGTAATTGTAATAGTGGAGTTTGCATTTTGAATGACTGGAGATAGAGGACTTGAAAAGGTATAGGTGGAAGAATGGCAGAGGCAGGGATGACAAGTTAGAGATGTAGGACAAATAGAAAGGACAAGATAAAAGAGATGTAAATCTTTGCATCCCCAACTTCCACCCTCCCCACTGAGGCCTGTATCAGATCCTCCAAGTTTGTGGCAGATTACATTTCTAAAGATGTGAATCGATGGCAGCTGTTATCTCTGGATAAGGACCATGTGTGTTGAACCATTATTATAAGAAGTGTAGAAAAAATGATCACAATGTCTTCGTCTTTCGGTCGATTTCCACATTCTACAATGCAAGCAATTTAGCTAGAGGAGGGGGGAATTTTCAGTAGGCATAAGAGTATGTAAAGGCTACCAAGAACAAATACCACATAGTAAACACCTAGAGACTTGCCTGCTTCAGTGCTGGCAGCTACACAGTAAAATGTTCAGAGATGATGCAACTCTGAGTTCGACTATGATGCCAATAGGGATCATAATGTACTATATTAGAGTAAAATCTATTATATCAGAGTGGATTTAACTCTTAAAATGTTACTGTGTATGAATGGAAATATGCCTATTGGTGATACTGCAGCTACAGACTGAGTCATGCAATCAAAAACCTTTCTTGGACAAAACTTGGCACAAACCATGAAGGTGTTAGCGTTTGCAGTGTGTGAGCTTTCTGTCTGCATCAAGGAGCTTAAAAGTCTATGATCAGTGTTGACAGTCAAAACAAATTTTTATATGATCACAGTCAGAGTCCCCTGCAGCCAATGACATAGGTTCATTTCTCCAGGGAGGCAGTGGTTGATCTAAATATTTATAGGCACAGCCTTGATGTCTGCAGAAAAGCTTAAAACACTTAAAAACATGGTTCCCCTGTCTTCTAGATATGCTTTTATTTTTAAAAAGTTTTTTTATTACAAACAGGCTGTGACTATGAGCACCCTTTAAGTATTTATCATACTACCTGCATAACAAGAGCCTCGAGGCAGACGTCAGTTTCAATTTTGGTCACACCATAGTGAACAAATGGGGTGGCTGGGATTGTTGGTGTTACTGAAAGTTAAACTTCTGTTGCCGAGGAAAAGTCAACAGGATATCTGAAAATGAACTTTGAATTTACCATATGTATGCAAAGCTGGAGGACCTCTTCCATTGTGAGGAATGACACGTAGATTCCAACGTGGCACATTCAGCCAGAGATTCAATATCCAAGCAGAAAATACGTTCAATATATTCATAATACATACAATCCATTCATAAAGATAGTTTAACTAACACATGAGAACTTTAGACCTATAATAATGTTTTTACTTTGTGTCACAGAAATTCACTGGTAAAGACCAGATGAATACAGTGTGACTGTATCTGTGCCTTGGTTTGCTGTTCATATGGACATATTCACTGTCTTATTTAAAAAACGGTCCAGTCTAGATTTTCTCCCACCCATTTTGACTTTCATGAATCAAACAATATTTATTTGACATGTTCGCAAAAGCTGCATTGCTTGTATGTTCCATCTTTTTGGAGTGAAAAGCCATTGGAGTTGTTGACGCCTGGTTGAAAACCCAGGATTTAAAGGTGCAAATACAGAAAACTTGTGAAAATGCATAGATACCATTGCTGGATAGCTCATTTCGGTTAAGGCATAGATGAGCCTCACAACCTCGGATCAAAATTAGACCGTGCCAGTGCTGATTGTGGCCAGTAGCTCCATAGGGAGACACGCAATTGGCAATTGTGTCACCCAAGAAATGGGAAGATTCCGTTTGATAGGGTTCAGTGTGCATTGCTATCTAGCGACCCCTGCTGGTCGATCATGTGCCCGTAGATTGCAGTCAGGGCCGCAAATGAAAGGTCCCTCCTCTGACTCTGCTCTATGCGAGTTTAGCTGCAGTCTGCAGTGTGGAAAGAAGCAGCTGGCGACACCACATGTTTCAGAGGAGAACTGTAGATGTCTACACTCCCATATCGGCAGCGGGGTTTGTGCAATGTACGCTACGGGGCTGCGGTTGCAGACGATTAGCCATTTCAAATTGGGGTGGAAATTCCATATATTCAGCCTCGCGTTGGCCAAATTAATAAAAAAAATAAAAAATGCATAGACATTTTTTTCCATATTTCAAACACTGTATGCAAAAAAGGTATATTTTGCTCTGTCTATATTTATTTTTGTGTACAAACTACATGTGATTTTTTACTGATATGAAAACAATGGCTGCCGTATTTCAGTTAACTGTCTCCATGCTATTATCAAACTGTAAAGAAAGGTAATACAAAAATCTGGTCCAAAAACCAAATCAGATTGTGATTAATGTGACAAATCATGCACAATGAGGTTGCAGGGCAGATCCACTGAACAAATGAATACAATTTAAATAAAATGTTCGACTGCTAATATTCAGCCTATGACTAAGGTGTTGATATGCCAGAATAAATGTCAGCGCAATGGTGTTTGTTTCATCTATTTTGGGTAAATTATCCTCAACCATGGGACAGCATTGATAAATTCTCCCCACGTATGTTTTGCAATAGTTAACAATCCTTTGTTCATTAGAACTGCTGACCGTTCATAACAATGCACAGCTTTTACTTAACGGGCAGTTCTAAGAACTGTGACATTTAGATACCTTTAAAATTTACAGCTGTTTATTGGCTGAAGTTTTTGTTCCACCTAGTGTCCAAACATTGTATGTGCACTCTCGGGCATGTTGTTTCCTTCCATGGTGTCTCATTAACCCGAAAACCTGAATATCTAACTTAAAGATATAAGCTTCATAAAATGTCGTCTTTATAAACAATATTTCTAACAAAAATATAGCAATTGCAGTGTTACACACAAAACAATGGAAGGCCACAGTTTGGAAAAGCAACGGTTGTAAATTGTATTCACACAAGAATTAAGGGTTATTAAGAGAGGTTTGGTTTTATACAAATTTTACTTAAAGATCTTCAATGACATGTTTTTACTCAGGACTCAAGTCCTATTTTTGTATTTGGTTAACCAAAGCCTGTACAGAAAAGCCTGCACAGAGAACAATCTAATATATTTAGGAATGCACTTTGCATTGAATGCTGTGATGTTTGCATATAAATATAAAGGTTGTTATAACTGTCGCAGAAGAAAAAAACCTTTTGAATGACATGCAGCTTTTGTTTTGAATTTGCTGGATATTGTAGTGAAATTGCATTGTAAATAAATTTGTTTGAATCATTTATTTTCTTATATGCATGTTCTGTTGAAGAGAATGGAAAAATAAATACTGAAAATGCATGTGCTTCTTCACAGATAGCATACATTCTCTTTACCTGGCACACTGAAAGCTGTGTACTATATTGATTGAATGGATGCATTATTCTGCCTGACTGTGCATTATGTCAATACTTAAACTACGAAATTAATGAATTTAAATGGGATCTTTTTCCTAATAATAGGAATCATAATCAGAAGATAACGTATCATTAAAGCTGACATTTATTTTGTTTGGGGTTGCATGTCTGTAGGATTAATACACTAATGTTAAAAATGTTTAATTGTGACAACGGAAATGTGTTTTTAAATCTGCTTTTAGTATTATTCAGAGAAAATAGTTTAATCTGATTGGGATGGAAAGTATGCATCACCATCTCAAGAGGACATGGTCATTCAAATATTATGTGCCACATCAAATTATCAAATGCCAATAGTTTATAGTGGAAATAAGATGTGATGTGTTACACTTAGAAATGTAAAAATAATTACTAGACTATCATTATTCAAAGTGCCATACACACTTCGAAAAAAGAACTAATACATGTTGTTGAACCTGTGATAAAATAATATATATTTATAACAGGTATACGTAATTATAAAGAAAGCTTAAAGACCATGATACAAAGGCAATATTTAATGTATATTTATAACAGGTATACGTAATTATAAAGAAAGCTTAAAGGCCATGATACAAAGGCAATATTTAATGTATATTTATAACAGGTATACGTAATTATAAAGAAAGCTTAAAGGCCATGATACAAAGGCAATATTTAATGTATATTTATAACAGGTATATGTAATTATAAAGAAAGCTTAAAGGCCATGATACAAAGGCAATATTTAATGTATATTTATAACAGGTATACATAATTATAAAGAAAGCTTAAAGACCTTGATACAAAGGCAATATTTAATGTATATTTATAACAGGTATACGTAATTATAAAGAAAGCGTAAAGGCCATGATACAAAGGCAATATTTAATGTATATTTATAACAGGTATACGTAATTATAAAGAAAGCTTAAAGGCCATGATACAAAGGCAATATTTAATGTATATTTATAACAGGTATACATAATTATAAAGAAAGCTTAAAGGCTGTGATACAAAGGCAATATTTCTAGGTAATGTAGATGGGCAGTATTGCCTGCAAAAAGGATGGAGATAAGCAAATAGGACAACAATTTGTGAAAAAACTCACTAATAATAAGAATAGTAATATATTAATATATAATAAATATATTAATATTATAATTTGTATTTGAATAGAAACCTGTGTGTTCCTAGAGAAACTAGACGTTATTTTGTTCACAAAAATGTGTTCACAAATAACATTTGTTATTATTTGACGTTAAAATAATTTATACTATTTTACTTGTTTGGCTTCATCTGACCCACAGATGAAGCCATACAGTAGGCTACATTAATGGGACAACCATATGTCTGGATAGGTGTGTAAAATAATTTATATTTAGGCTATTTCGTAGATCTAGGCTATTACTAGGCTATTTACTAGGTCTAAATATTTCTAATTTCTACCTGTATTTATTTATTCACCCCCCCTGTCTTGTATTAATTGTTTTTATTGTCTTATGTTTTTTTTTTTTTTTTTTTTTTTTTTTTAAATCTTTTTTTTCTAAAATTAAACTGACAAACAAACTATAACAATAGCAATAGTCAATGTTTGTTGTTTTGTTGTCATATTCATATATGCCTTACTTTTTTCTTTTTTTTTTTTGAATTACTACTCACAGGCATTTTTGTGGCTGCTGAGCGTGTAAACTTGTTTTTTTTTACGTTGAAAATGTTTTTTGTTGAGATATGTGGTTTACATGCTAACAAATCTAAGGTTATGACTTTCACACACTCTAGGTTGCCAGCGCTGATCATTACCATGACACTGCAACTGAGCAAATTTTATACTATAAGTACCTTGGTTTTTGGCATGATAGAGATACACATTTTAAAGTTTATATTGACAAAATTGACAAATTGTAGTGGTTCTCTGTGCCAGAAACACGGAGGAGAATGTTTGGAGGTCCAGATGCGACAGATAAGGCATCTTAAAGTGTTCTAATGAACACCACAGAAACAGGACAATAATCCGTAGTGGAAAGGGAGAATAAAGAGAACACCAATAACCTCACGAAAAAGGTGAGGAACTCGATATGCAAGCAAAACAACCTAAATAAGCAGACACGCTTATCGCCCTCCGTATGTGGAGCGAACGAACAAAGAAAATAAAAACTATAATACCCCTTTAACTGGGACCAGAGCCGTTAGAGTGCTCGTGGAAAAACAAAGGAAATAAGCGGACACGCTTATCTAACTCCGTTTGTGGAGCGAACGAACAAAGAAAATAAAAACTATAAGACCCCTTTAACTGGAGTCAGAGCAGATAGAGCGCTCGTAGGTAAGAGTGGTAAAACAAAGGAAATAAGCAGACACGCTTATCTTACTCCCGTTTGTGGAGCGAAACGAAAGGAAACAGAAAACTCAAAAGACCCTAACTTTTCTTGGGTAAGAGCACTCGTAAGTCAGAGTATAAAACGAAAGAAGCGAGAAAGCCTCTGCTCTGAAATGAGAGCGAAAAGAAACTTGCTTTCTTTCTAAACCCTTTCTTTTTTAAACTACCTTATACCTATACCTTTTTACCGGCTCGAATGTTAAGTGGAATAACATGGAAGCAACGAGAGAGGCAGGAAGCGGGGTATAAATAGTGAGCGGAAATAAATGACAGGTGAACTCACTAATGATGAGGCGAAAGCAAAACCCGTAGTGGAACACAGGAAAATCCGATAGATTACCGGTAAATGACAAAAAATAATAACGAGAACGTGGAGATAAGGGAAGGAGGGCAAGATCCATGACACAAATGTTGAAGCTATTATTATTTTTTGTTTTTAAGTCATGTTTTTTCTCTGTTGCAAGAAAAAAAAAACTTGTATCTGCAACTTTTCTGCCTGTTCTCGATTTTGGTGACATCATTTATATACACATTGAATTGTCATCTGTGCACACATATACAGTATATGCCACATGTATTATGGAAATCCATGATATAATGATGTCAGAATTTACATATACTATGTACTACTTTGATAAATAGTCACTCCATGCTAACCTCTTGCAGGTGTTGGATGAAGGTGCCAAAGTGAGGGGGGGGGGGGGGGGGCCACAGGCATAGGGCCTTGGGATGTATACATTTGGGAACCCTTGTCTTAGGTCATTGTTAATGACAAAGGATGCTCTGGCATTTCAGTACCAGTACCGCCTTCACAGTTTTCTTCCCTCATTTCTTTTAAGCACTCAGCCATCCTAACCTCTCTTTTTCATTTGTGAGTGGCAGTTACAAAAATCTCAGAATAAGAATGAGCATGGGCCATGGACTAGTTAAACCTTTTGTAGTTCGTTCGTTATAAGAGTTGTGGTGAGAGTCGGGTTTGCTGATCTGGGATCACCTCTTGGAGATTCATTGCTTGTAAAGCTTATCTGACACTATGAGTGCAAAATTATAGTAGGCGACAGTTATAGTTCAATATTGAGTGTCTGAAGCGTCTGCTTACAAAGGACAGCCAACAGATGGCAGTGTTTCATTGATGCAGTCTTAGCAGAGGATGGCGTAGGTGTCCAGGGGTGCATCCCAATACTTGAAAAATCCATCGTCCGTGCCCCAGAAACAGATTTTCACGTTTTAATCTAATGTTGCTGATTACATATTAATTACATATTAATGGTTACATATTAATTATTATATCGACGCAAACCGCAATGTCAGGTACATTGTATATGGTACATGCAAACACTTGTACTTTAAATGTAGAGGCTGTTTTGCATACATCTGGGTAGAAGATGAGTGGAGGAAAAGCGGTGAGGAGTGAAGGATATTGGGACGCACCCCCGGGGTTCTGTCCTCGGTCCTCGCCTGACCCGGAGATTGATCGAAGTCCGCCATCCTTAAAGACATTCCAAAACCGCTAAATTATTTTCAGAGGAGCGAGGAGCGAGAAACAAGGAGGCTCCCGGAGGATGCTTCAGCAAGAAAACACAAGTGTAGCCTTTGAGGAAGTCTTTTCTCCGAATGTGACGTGTATAAATTATCCACCTCTCCACATCTGCCACATGGTGGTTACACCCCTAAACACATCCAATTTTCTTGTTCTTTTCCATTTATTATAAGGCACTTTAATCCATAATGACACTAATTATTTATGACTAACAAAAGCCATGTTTATTCATTTATATTTTTCCTCGCTTGTATGACTGAGAAATAATATGTCAATCTATGTGTATTTGCTGTCTTTTACCGATGCAATTAATTTGTTTTAGGCTTTTACTATTTGCATCATTTACCGTATATATTTCAAGTCTGAATTACAGCGTTCAATAAAACAGAAAATCCCATTTTATGTGCAAAAACAAGCTTTGAGGCAACAATACGGTACAGAACAATCACTTAGAAGTTCACTGACAGAGTTCCATTTGCCTTTACTCAGTGCAATTATCCAGCTAACTCAGTAATCCTGCTTTGTGAAATACCCCCACCGTGGGGGCTATTCCACAAAGCAGGATAAGTTAGTTAGCAAGTTAGCCAGATAACTCTAAAGTAATACCATGAAATAACCTCAGAAACTTTCTTCAATATTAGCAGCTAACAATATGTATGACTAAATCACACTCCTAAACCAGATTCTAGTGTATTTTCATTGACTGAAATCTCAATAATGTAATACAGCCTCAGCATTCTCAGTTATCTGGATAACTTGATAATCCTGTTTTCAAGAATACCCCCCAGACATGGCAGAACATAAATGTCAATATTTGAGAGGTAATGTAAATGAGAATGTAAATGATGAGAGGTAAGTATTGATGCACGTTATTATTTTTTTTGTTTACCTATGGTTTAAGTTCAAGCAAGATTCTGGAGCAGAATCATTCACTTTCTCAATGAGGAATACGTTAAGCAATGCGTTATGTTTCTCCCAACTGGTATTGACCCAAATGCATCACTCGGAGACAGACCCAGTGGAGCACTTTATTTAAGGCAAGCAAACAACAAAGAGGGAGAGCAAGGTGAGGGTCTGGATACGGGGTTGGCGATAACCAGGGGCAGATGATGATCAGGGAAAATGGGAGAAGAGCTGGTCGAATGGCAGACAATCAGTGACAAACCGGAAGCAGGGTTGGTGAGGGCAATGGCAGGTAAACTGGAAAAGGCACGTTAGCAAAACACAACAGACAATGGCCGAGTAACAAGAGCAGCAAAAACAACTTGACATAACAACTACAGAGAAAAGAACATAAATAGGGAGATATAATGAGTAAAGCATGCGGAATGAATGAGTCAACGAGAATGAGTGTGGAATGCGAACAGGGAAGGCGAGTGACTGACTGGAAGATTAAGAGAGGGGAATGAGGAAACGAGGAGGAAAACCTCGCCAAGCCTGCTCAACACGAAAAACAGTCAGGATAAAGGTAAAAACAGGACATGAAACAAGAGAAATGGGGGACACAGGGAGAAAAATAGGAAAGTGGACTGGAAGGGAGAGGCAGGTGCAACACAATGAGCTGGAAAATCCAAATGGAGCTGTTACCTTGGGGAGCAGCAGAATTAAGTTGCAATTACTTGGATATTTGTATAAAATAGAATAGAATAACTTTTATTTTCCTGTGAGAGAACTTTAGTAGTTGCCAGCAGTAAAAAAACATAGACAGTGGGGCAGACCCACAAAACACAAACAAGCATGTTAAATAAAGACATTCAATTGAATCAGATGTTTCACATTAAAGTGAAGTCTTGAGTGGAGTGGAATACATTATTATTATGATTAAAATTACCATTATTATTTGTATTATGATTGAAATTATATTAAATTAAATGAATGAATTATTCATTATGATAAAAAATTGAGCATCAAAAGCAATAACAGTTCCTCATCTGCCTTTAGTCTCTTGGGATGTCCAGTGTCATTAAGCAATCTAACAGATGTAGGGACAAAGCTGTTTTGGGCTCTTTTGGCTATAAGGGGCAAGGACCTTAATCTTCAACCTGATGGAAGAGTCTAAAAGCTAAAGTTCAGGGGATGTGATGGAAGAGCCATAATCCTCTTTCCTGTTTTAATCGTACGCTCCTCATACAGGTAAGATATTTCAGGGGGTTTTGTTGGTTCGCTATGATTTTAGTAGCCTGTACTGTCACCCTCTCCAGCTTCCGTTGCCTGATTTCACTTCAGGAGCCAAACCAAGCTGTTGGGCTAAAGGTCAGCACTGACTCAAGGAAGCAGGTGTAAAATGCTTGCAGTACTGACTGGCTCATGTCCAAATTCCTAAGTTTCTGGAGGAAATACAGCCTTGACTGACACTTTGTGCGCTCGATGACAGTTCGCCTTAAAGGTCAGTTCATTATCTATGATGGTACCCAGATATCTGTACTCCTCCACTCTTTCAATTGTTTTGGCTCTGATGGTAAGGGGCCTTAGTGGATATGCAACTCTAATGACCTCTGCACCACTAGAAAAAAAACACAAAATATCTTCCTTTTTTTGGGGTAACACATTAATTGATAAAAAATGTGTCATGTAACAGTTATTGCATATTATTGACATGATGGTATCATTGTGTTTATCAAGTATGATTGTAATTGAACTGAACACAGCACCTGAAACATCCAGTATCCAATACTGGCATGATCATGTTATGTTCTGAGATTCTGTCCGTCTGTTTTGTATTTTTTACTTGTTTTTTTATTGTGATTAATAATTTATGTTTCTGATTATTTGTGGTTTCACTATTCTGTGTTTTGTATTACTGTCACTCCCTGTCTTCGTCACACTTTTCGGAAGTCTGTGGGGATTTCGCCTCTGTGTCGCTACAAGCCTTTTCCCGAATATCTGCTTTTCCCTCCCGAGTTGTCTGTTCTCTTCAATATCTGTTTCCCGAGTTTCTGTTAGTTCTGTATTTGTTTTCCTAGTCCTTGTTGTTTATTTTTCTGTTTTCGTGAGTTTCCCTGGTTTTGGACTTCTGCCTGTTTCCCTCGACTCTGCTTTTGGATTACGTTTTTGTACTGTTGCTGTGCCTTCCCGTTTCTGACCCTGCCTATTACGGATTGCTGCCTTGCCCCTATAATAAACTTTGGTTTATTTCCTATCTCGTCTGCTATTGGGTCCTGTTTTCCTCACCCCTAACAGATTATTGTAACAAAATTTATATATACAGTGGACAGACGTAATTATGCAATTCCTATTCTTGGTCCCACAGGGCTGCAGTTCATGTTGAAGTGGACTTTATTTGTGATGTCTGCTTATATTCATGGATCCATCCATTCCAGTGGTATACCACAAGTTCATTCACTTAATACATGACCAGTCTTTTAAAGTGACTTTTCTGTTAAGACAGGTATTAGTCATGTGACCAGGATAGTATTATAAACAGTGAGGACCAGAAGTTAAAAGCTTGACTGAGAAGCCACATTTGCTTGTCGTACAACAGCTGACGTTTACGGAAACCAGGTCACATGGTAGCCGACAATATAAATAGTAACACACTGCGATAACAACCAGGGCAATGTCTAAAGGTTACAGTGACTGTTTGCTAAGGCAACACATATATTGAAAAGTTCCAGTCAGCTTAGTTTAATTTCAAATTAGTCATGACATTTAAATGTTCAGATACACTTATGTTAAACAAATATGTACTGTACAGTGCACAGTTGTCAAAGTATTATTTTTCAGTCATAATGTGATCATATCTATTATTATACAATAGCAAGGTGATGATAATGTCATATTGTTTGTAATAGTTTTTCTGTTCCACACTCTTCTTTCACAACTGTCTTGTACCACAAGGGTTGTGACAGTAATTCCTGCAAGCACAAAAGTCAACAAATAAAAATCACACTCACACAGAGAGTGAGAGTGAGAGTGTGAGTGTGAGAGAGAGAGAGAGAGAGAGAGAGAGAGAGAGAGAGAGAGAGAGAGAGAGAGAGAGAGAGAGAGAGAGAGAGAGAGAGAGAGAGAGAGAGTACCCACTACCCAGTATGTTTCATGAAAGCTTTTCCACTTGTTTACTAGCCTACTTGTTTTGAGAAAATTACTCTGTCCTGCAATTCCAGACCCCTGTGTTAATCTGGTCTGAAAAGATCAATTTGTTAGGCTACAGTTTTCACAAAATGCATTAACTCTAAACAGCTCTATTTCTTAATCGTAGCTAGGCTGTAGCCTATGTGGCTTTACTATAGTAATTTAATTTAAAAAAACAAATCATTGTTAGAGCCTAATGAGTGTTTTTACATTTGCACATTTACAAATCATAAAGGTGTTGGAATGTGTTTTACTTCACTAGGCTACTGAAATTCCTTCTCCTTGATCGCACATTAAGTTAGCATATTTATTTATCTATTTATTTCTGTTCTGTTATCGGTGTATTTCTGACGTAGCAGCGGCGTGACTAGAAAGGAAGTGGTCTTCATTTTCCACCGCAGTACTGCAGTGACAAGAAGGTGGAGCGATATGGACGTGGCGATGCTGGCAGGCACGCGATAGGCTCCTCGCCTTATCCCCGTACTTTACCAACATGACATCTCAATGCTCATCTCTCCAAGCACAGTTCGGGCTGGGGTTGTGCTTGACTGCCACAGTTTGAGAAAAGCCCTGGTAAATGAGACGGCAGTGGGTCAAGTTCAGTGGGAGAGGGTCCGCGCCCTTTGTTTTTATTTTTGTCGTCTTTGTGCTGTAGGATAGCTACTACAAAGGGAACACGCGAAGCATTCCGGGTTTAAATTGTGTCGATTAACGTAGTCGTACGCGTGCATATAGTCTACATTTTATTTGTCTTTTATCCGCGAATATTTGTATTTCAGTTTTACCTTTAAATGCAAAAAACGACCGGTGGATGTCAGGCATTCTCAAGGAGACCAATCGCACAGTCATCCACCCCAGGAGCAATTGATAACAGTATTACCAACTGAATAGGCTACGAAGATCGAACATGTTTGAAACAAGAGGAATCCCATTCATTCTCCTTGACATAGCCTGTCTTATACTTGGTATGTACAAAGGGGTTAAATGTGTTTACTAACCTACATGTGATTTGGTGTTGTAAGTTAGCCTATTTGAAACAGTTAAGCATGCTTCTTGACAGGTTCATTCTTGTTACGTGTTACGTCAAGACAAAGGGAGTGGTCATGCTTTTGTCGTTGCTTAAACTCATTTACCACAGGCAACTTGTGGATATAAGTACTATAAAATAATATAAATCTTATACATACGCAGTCATCACGTATCACAACTTGTATGCAAACATGAACGAATGCATGAACATGGTATTTTTTTAATTAACGGATAAATTAACTCCGTTATTGTAGACATAGCTAGGAAAGTGTGATCACTGATCTAGTTATCTCGCTGTGTTATAGTACGGAGCGTGTTAAGCATAGCTATTTTGCGTTACAAATAATGCGTGCCTTTTTGACACAGACGATCAGGTGGAACGTGTCGTGGCTCAGTGTGCGTGCAGGTTTATCCTCAAAGTGAATAGAATAGACGCAGCCCGCGTGTTGGTTTTTAATGTAGGCATATTGAACATGGGCTAGAAGTTGTTGTAGACTACGTTACTACGTTGTAATCGCATGATATTTTATAGCCTATTATTCTTCAAATATATTCTGAAATCATGTTGCAGTTCCGGAAGAATTGACGTTTTCAATGGGCAATGATCGTTTAACCATGCTCTGACTTCCTAGTGGCTATAATGTCAGTCGGTCTCCCTTTTAGTTTTATCCACAAGTATGTTTAATCTACAGGATAGGCTAGGCCTATTTCTAATTCGTTCCCATAGAATCGAGTGCAAATTGACATTTAATGACATTTGATACAATGTTTAAAAAAAAAAAAACCTTACAGTCGCACACTTAGCCTAACTTGCGTTAATTAACCTACAACGATGTTATTAACCATGATGTAGGCTAATCTTATCCATGCAAGTTGTCAAGCTAGATTGATCAATTCAAATAGCCTAAACTTTTTTCCTGTGGCAATAACCAGCGACTCTACAGTGCTTAGCTTATTCTTAAATTCGTTTTGCACGTCCATTATTTCAATATTGATAGCTAGGTCTAATTGTAGCCTACACATTAGAGAGCCCGCAAATGTGGTGAAATGCCTATCATGTCCACCAAAGGGGGTTAGTTTGAGTTGCAGTTGATGCTATGCATGTAGGCTATCCAGGGACCATGTGAATGCCATCGTAAATGTTGTCTCGATGGAATATTATCTGAGTACAAACCTCTGTGGAAACTCTTTCCTTGTTTAGAGGCTATTTGGTTTGGAAAAGAGCCTGTGATATGCTAAGGAAATACACCATGCTGTAAAACAGAAAGCCTATTTATAAATATTTTCAAGTATAAACTCCAGTGTTTGTCCCCGCCTAAATGAATGTGCTGTTCATTTGATAACTAAACTTGGTTCCATTTGGAAGGATTCGCCTTGGATCCCTGCCCTAACGAGCAGTTACTATTGTTTCAGCAACCTGCATGAGAAGCCATGGTTGGCAATTCCTTTACTGTCCATCTTTAATTTATGCAAGAACCCATAATTCTTTGGCCTAAAATGGATTGTAACAAATATAAGATTTTCCAAAGTATTTTTAATGTTTTAAGTTACATGCATTAATGTTTTTTTTACATGTTATTGAACTCATGGACTTCAGCCTAACTGGAAAATGTGTGTCACATGATCCGAATTAAATGGAAAAGGCAATGGAAAACATTGAATTCCCAACAAACATTCTAAGGCATTCATTCAAATTAATATTCCGAGGTTAGTCCTTGACCCAGTCTTCTGTATTCAATTGATGAGTATAACAAGGGTGGAAATGGGGAGCCTCAGACGTTTGCAGAACTTCCCTATAGTCCCCCTACATTATATAACCATATTAAATGTCTGTTATAAGCAGAGACGAGAATCTGAACATAGGCTACTGCCACGCTATTATAGCATCAGAAAAACATTCACATTATAATCATACTGTAGGTTACACCATGACAACAAGCTGTTGCTGAAGAACCACCTTGGAAAATAACTAGTTAGAATAGGACAGAATGAAAAGGCTCAGCCCTGTTCACTGATGTTCATCACGGGCATTCATTTTTTGACGATAAGCCTTTTTTAACTTTTAATATAATCCAAGCCATCAAAGGCCTCTCGACTCTCAGATTGATATATTAGAAGTTCCCCCAGCATTTTTACACATGTTAGATAACATTTTATTACAGAAAAAAGCAGCTTACAAATGATAACTGATGTGAATTGACATGCCATCAGCATAACACCATAGCAATGGATATAAAATCCCTAAACAAGCACATGGATTCGATTAAGACACTCACAATTCAGGGAGACTAGTCGTGTAACTGGCTTGTTGCCGTTTCATGAGTTTGATTAATGCATTGAAATAATAGGGCATAATGCCCTTAAAAATGTTTGAAAAGTATATTAAAGTATGCATAGTTCTTTCAAATTAATTTAGGAATATGTTTATATACTTGCAAAAAGACATTTAATAAGTGCAATATTTTGGTCACATTCGTCAGGCAATTCATATATTTTTTAAAGTGACATAAATATCAATGATGAATTGAAGCCTACAGTTTCATGCTGTGCAGGATAAAATCTATGGTAAAGAGCCCAGATTCAAAATTTTAATTGTCACGACCCGGCTTGTAGAGCCATGACAAAACATGGAGACCACACAGGGAAATTACTGAGCAGATATAAATGTATTTAATTTAACCCAAAACACATACAAAATAAAGTAAAACATGAGGCATGGAAGTCTGTAAGTTATCAGTTGTGTATGCATATGCTTGAATGAGTGAAAGGTATCATAGTGAGTGTTGTAAGACACAAAAACCCAAAACAAACACATCCGTGCAGAGAGTTAAATAGAGCAAAAAAAACTCAATAGGTGCATTTCATAATTAAAGTCCAACTCCAACTCCACCCACCAGCCCACCAACGGCCAGCGGAGCAAGAGAGCCGTAACAAAATATAATTTTGAGTAGAAAGCTGGAAAAACCTGCACAATACCATGATATATTGGATACATTTCAAAGGCACTTCACTTTATAAAATTACATCATGTTTATCTAATATTAAAACTTGAATGTATTATTAAAATATAATTTAACAGTTGTATGTTTATGAAGTAAATATGACCCTCAGCACTTTGCCTTGATTCCAAATGTAGAAAAAAGTGGTTGTACGGTCACTTATAGCATGCTCTCATGTGAGAAAGTGATTACTGTCTAGTTTATCTACAACTCACCAGTTTAATAGTCCTGTGTTTGTGTCGGCATACATCTGAGGCAGGGGCAGCCCTATACTTCTGAAACCAGGAGACTGTTCAAGTTTCCAGTTGGTGGGTGGTGGGATTAACTGTTACTTTGTAGTAGAGACTGTCACTCTGGTCTTGGTACAGAGTACTGCCTACCGAAACAGAAACCAAACCTATACAGACTTCAGATCTTGCATCTACTGGTTTCCCTCATTGCATGGGTTTATTGTAATTACATGACACATATAATAATTAACCTGTACCTGAACTTGATTTGTCTTGTTTGTCTAGTATTACTGTAACAAAAGAAACCTTTTGATGATGTACGTGAGAGCAATCACAGTTATGTCACTGTAATCAGAGGCTGCAGACTCAGTCTTTCACATTCTTCACATTTGTTTATTGAGAACATGAGTCTTTCAAATGTACTTCTAGCATTTTTGTGGGAAGAGACTGTTACTTGACTCCAGTATATGTCATATTCAATGACTGTGGTCTGAACACAATAAATTGGATATGGACCAGATTTGTCACACCGGGACATCTTTGTTGAATTTCAGATTTCACCTTCAGCAGACACTCTTATCCAGAGCAACTTACTTTGCAAACACAGTTGCAAAGATCAGGGATCAAAGTCCAGCAATTTGATGAAGTATGTATATGCCAATGTGTTGTCTCAAGAGAGACACCTGTAGTGGATATGAGGTTAGACAAGGTATTTGTGGGAATGCTCAATACAGCTGTTAGGGCCTTCTGGAACACTATAGGTCTTAGGAACTATATCCCCTTGTAAAATTTTGATGACTATCAAAAATGTTCAAAAGATGTATGAAGTCAAGCAATTCCTTTTCATTTCCAAGCCAATGCAAAAAAATATATATATATATATCTGAACAATTGTAAGAACATATTATGATAAATATTCATTTAAAATATATAAAAATATTAATTAAACTATATTTTTTGATCATTTGTACATAGGACAAATATGGAGCTTATTATCTAAAAGTCAATTATCTCTGAAAGGAGAATGGTCGCACATCCAATTATAAAAAAATAAGACAGTAAACTATTGTACTATTTATTAAATGGTCAACACCTAACAAAACGCTAACGCGTTCCTACTGCAACAAGCCTTCATCAGAGCATATTATGTTTCAGTAAGCTTGAGCATCTATAATATTTTGATCGGATTTCAAGATCAATGCTTAAAATTCAGTTATTCTTTTATAATAATCTGTTCTTATCATCTTTTTAGCTGTGTTTGCTTGCTACAAAATATTGCTAAAAAAAAAACATACTGTACTGTACTGTAATCCATGAGTAATTGCTTCATCATGTCTCTCTACAGTTGCTTGAAGTATAGCAGGATAGCATTTCAACTTGTGCAAAAAATTTGACTATGCTGACTCTACTGTTCCCAGTGTTTAATCTAAGGCCCATGACAGCTAATGGGTTTATGGTGCAACCCTCTTCTTTAAGTGTATTATTGCACATCGGACAGAACACCAAATGGAATTCTTTCACATGTCATGTGACGCAAAGGGTGTAATTTGTTCTCTATTTTAACAAGCAGAAGAAAAGCCCTTCAGTTCCTCTACTGTAGTTCTGTACAAATTTGATTAGTACTACAATGATTCATTGCTCTGTTAAAAAAACAAAAACTGCCCATGAGAGGAAGTGATCTTATGTATAATCTAATGTGTCATTTTAAATATATAATTAATGCATTCATTTAATTTTGGTGCTTGTTTAAGGTAGTCCAGTACTATTATTTAAATGTTGCAACATTTTACTTTTAATAAATGTGATAGAAATATGTTTAGAAGCCACTTTATTAGCCACTTTAAGGCAACTGTTCATTTTGTTTACCTTTTGTTTCAACACAACTAGGGCCTGACTAACTAAGACCTTTAGCGTGTGCAAAACCTTTTAGCACACACAAAACCAATAACATGACCAATAGAATTTCAGATTAATATCCATTTTGATCTGCTATATTCAATGTGCCAACCCACATTTGCAAGGGGGTGGGAGTTAAGTTACTATCAACCATATATGTCAAGTGAGCAATCACTGATGTCTTCCCTTGATCTGACAAGGTATTTTTCATACCAAATTGCACTTCTATATAATCCTATCCCTGCCATATTTTCATTCTTTAGTTCATTGTGTTATAGTACATTTCAGTTAAGTGGTAAAACAACCTACAGACACATTGGATACTCGAAAGAGTAACAGGAGGATGTTTTTATGGATCCACTGTCCACTGTGGGACCTCTGATTGGCCATTTGAGGATGCCTATCCACACTACCATATGGCTGCTCTAGAGTGCCCGCCCCTTATAAGGAACATTTCAGCAGAATTGTTAATGTGTGTAACCTGTTTTCATCCACAGCTGGCTTGCCCCTGGCAGCATTTAACCTGGGCAAAATAAAGCCCTATCAGAGGGGATTTTTCTGTAAAGATGACAGCATCAGTTATCCATTCCATTCCAGTACGGTCACCGCCACTGTGCTGTACACAGTGGGCTTCTCGCTGCCAATATGCTCTGTAAGTAATCTCCACCGGTCTCTGGTATGGGAGAGGCAGAATGAAGCATGCTTAAGAGGCTCCGGTGAGTGAGCGCCATGGCCTCCCTCCATGCCGTAGCTATCATGGAAAGTCATGACTGTCACTCTCATGGGCTGTCTCACGGGGATCTGACTACTGCCGTCTCCTTTGTTGCAATGTCACGTGCATTCTGACTATGTATATATGTAACATGAGACTAACTAATAGAACGTGGTCAGGTGCACAGAGACTCAACTGTGGTGATGGGGGCCAACAGAGGAGCGTGCTTCTGCAGTACAGCTCTATCGTTGCTGTACCTACAACATTTGGCACTTAAAATGATTTAAAGTAGGTGTGCTCCACGGAGCATTACAACGTACAGTCCACAAATCTACAATTAGTACAGTCCGGTCCTTTGATGGGCCCGTCAGGTGCATTGATCTATTATGCAGTTGCAAGTTCTTAACCCCCATCATCTTACGGTTTTTTTCTGATTGCAACTTTACATCTAAACGCAGGCTGGGTGTCCTCTGTCAGCAGCTGGAATGATCAGATAGATGTCTGTAATGCTTCTGAAACAGCAATGGGAATTAAGTGAGTCAGTCGGGTAATTTGTGGTTTTCATCAACATCAACTAATCAGTTATTTACGAACGTAACACTGGGCTGTTTTTGCAAGTCAGAAGATTCTGCAGTTGTAGTATTATTAAAGGGTGGTCTTTACATTGTCATACAAGAAAGGGACTGATTTAACTGGACATTTTACCATCACAGCTACTGTAAGAAACATGTACAAATCAGTCTGTGACAGAAATGAATACCATATTTTTATGTTAAATATTTAACATTTGTAATAAAACCTCTGTATAGAATGTGGAAACAAAACAAAAAACAATAACAAATAAATTAAGTTGAAAATTCTCATTTCCATTCAATAAACGCATATTGTACAATAGTTATATACATATTTCAAAGTAACGCGACACTTTATTGTTATTGAGTTGTGCTGAATAAAGTAGCTTTCTAAAATTTAGCACCGACTATCAAGGACCAAGGGAAGATTCACTCCTGGCAAATAGGTCACTACCCCAACTGGACCCGTATCGCATGAGGGATAATTAACATAAGGAATCGGTTAACCCTCTTATAGGAATTAGACAACGAGGGATATTCTATCTTGTCTTCACACTGCAGCAGAAAGACATGACAGGACAGATTATTGTAACCAAAGCCAATCTCTCAGTTAGAGCGACATTGTGAAGTGGCGTATATTGTATTTATATCAAAATATTTCTTAGATGTAAGCATCTGCACGTTACAGTACAGGCCAGTCTTTTGTTTTAATGCATAGCCTTCCGGTCCACAGCAGAATTAAACATTGAAATGTATCCCTCTGCTCAGCTCTGGCCACATTAAACTATACAAAAGAAAAACAAATTAATTATTCATATTGTCAGGAAGGAATGAACATGCAAGCAGTGTAGGTGCAAGCAGTATTTCATATGTTAAACATATAAGCATACGTGTTATGTGTTTATATGTTTTACATTTTGAGAGGTTTCACCATGAAGTTTTCAGTATGCATTCCTAAGAAGACTTCTGTTGAAACAGTATGCCTGAATACGAAAGTAAATATTACTTTGGGCCTACATCGAGTGTGCTATTGCCTGTTATCATGTTTAAGCTCACACGAAAACTAACCATGGTTGCGGGAATTTAAGATATAAAAAGGTCTGCCCCTGTCTCTGATTTGAATATGAATGTTTATTGTAGTTCTGGAACACACAGTTGCATACTAAGTCACTTGCATAAAAATATTTGAAATATTTTTCTAGAACACGTGGTTACTGAACTGATTTGAAGTGGTCGATACAAATTCAATGTTATTTAAAAAATGTTAGAAGCAGAAGTGGCTGGTGTGCAACTTTATCCCCCTCGCGTCACATGGCCAGAATATTCTCTCGTTACCTTCTGTCATCCGGGCTTGTGCACAAAACTTGAGCTCATTTGCAAGCAGACCTGCTGACAGGTCCTACTACTTCTGGTGACCCAAAAAAGCCCTACCTGCAAGGTTCTCCTTCTCCTGCACATTAATGAAAACCTAAAATAGCCACACAAGAAGAGCTGGGTTACATAATGTCCTTTTTTTCCACAAGGAAAAAAAAAACATTTAGAAAATACAGAAATGTCTTGTAACCTGTTGCAGTCTTTGTTTGTGTCTTCTGAGCACCCCAGGGTTGTAAGATTAAAATTGGTTTGCGGTTTCGCAGCCACGTTGGAGTCAAGTCAAATCAGTGGTACTTTCAATGCAGCTGTTGTCGGTAACGACTGATTTTTTTACTGGGAGATCTCTTTAGATAAAAACTTTGTGAAGGGTCCGTATTGACAAAATAGATCTGCTTTTGTTTGCCAGCGATTGCTTAAACTATAGTGTGGACTGTCCCCCTTTTTCAGGGGCTGTGTGTTGACATTGTCTTAAATTACGGGTTTTAGTTTGCGTGGTTTTGTGCCACGAGGATTTTCACTATGCTATTATTATGGCTGGTCACTGTAGACTCATAGTCTAACTTTTATGAAGGCATTAGATCTGTAAGATTTAAGAACATGGAACATTTTATTTAATGATATACATCTCCCCTTCTCCTTTGTAATGATATAATTTTGATTACACATTGAACTCAATTACTTTAAATTTGAGTTTATTGCTTTAAGCGTGTTCTATAGTTACAGTGAATTGACTTTGTTGAAGAAGGGCCAGTAAATGATTTACAGTGTGTGTATGTAACAAATACAAAATAATGTTCAATGCATTGTGGGAAAAGCTTCATTCCATTAAGTACTTAGTTTAAAGTAGGTGTGTCTATTGTAAATATTTACAGCATACAATGTGCTTTTATTGTGATGGCTATTTAAAGAATGACACTTAAGCAGTTAACTTTGCGTAATGTGCTTAATGCTTACAGAATGTGTTTTCACTAAATTTCACAAACAGTGCTGCGGACCATAAACCGCGGGGTGTTTTTTCTTTCTTATTTCTGTTTTCTGTTACATGAGGGAGAAGCACGCAGCCTGCCTCTCTCCCTCTTTGAGGAGACGCTGTTTGTTCTTGTCAGATTATTTTAATAAAATGTCAGCAGTCGTATTGTTTTCTGTGGTTTTTGACTTTCCGCAGAAAGGAAAGCTCAACCAGGGGATTTCACAGTGCCCTCTGAACCTGATGGTTAAGAGCATTTGCTTTTGCTTGACCGATGGCCACAAGTTATTTCCTGATATGTTTGGTATAGTGTCACTATGGCGAGAAACTGTGATGAGTTTGAAGAGCTGCCTTGCCGGTAGGGCAGTTGTCAGAATCTCAGGCCAGTATTGTCTTTGTTTTTGACTCGGCTGTTTTTTCTTATAAAATGTTCCCAGTTTTCCAGTTTTCTTTTCAGTCACTGCAACTTCACTAAAACAAAAACAGTAACAGTAAGCTTACTAACATGGCTGCCGATGCATGCCTAACATTTCACATTTCCGTAGTATCGCTATTATAAAGGTCATTTCAGGAAACAAACTTGTGATTTTTAAGAAAGTCAGGCAAAGAGCAGAGCCAATACAGTATCACAAACAATGTGCAGAAGTCTTTCCATAAGCCTACAACATAATGTCAAGTTCCATAATAGGTATGAGAGGCAGATTGAGTATATAATGATTTAAGTAGCAAAGGAACCTGAGGGTGTAGTATTAAAAGTAGCACAAGTAGGTGTATTAAACCCACTTTGTATTTGTGTATTCATAGTTAATGATACACATACTTCTAGCTTTGGACTCAACCCATTAAGGAATGAGCATTTGGACAGCAATACATTTGTAAATGCTATTTATTGGTAGCATCAGTTCATTTCCCCTATCTTTTGGTATGCCACTTGTTAAATGACTACCATTATAACATGTCATTACAGACAACCATGATAACAGTTGTGGATAACAACCATGCAGTGTGTGCTGCACTTTGGTACAGTATGTATCAAATAAAATATGAATTTGGCAAAGCATGGTATTAATAATGCATAATAGCATATAACCTCCTAGTCTCCAAGCTCACCATGGCTTGATTTGGAATTAGCTATTTATATTGCCACTATGGAGGAGACGTTGATTCTCCCCGTTTCTTGGCATATGAGTCCAGTCGCTGCTATTTCCTAATTCAAACCAAACATTTTGACATGCACCACAGTGGATGCGAGAAAAAATATCTGTGGCTAAATCCCTCACACTTGTAGACTAGTTTGAAATTTGAGGTCAAGCCTGGAGAGTTTATCCCATGAGAGTTTACAACCAAGCCTGTCTTGAGATGTGCAGTGCTATGGGAACATTTAATTCCCACAGCCTACATCCTTCATACACTTGGACCTCAAGGAAATAAAAACATAATATAGTACCATTTATACAGTATACTGAAATGCTGTATACATTTCTGCTTTGTCCTGTTTTCTCTAATTAGGCCAACTTGTTCAGGACCATGTAGTCATATAGTGACAAATTCACTGACTGAAAAAAGTGGGAAAATTTGATTAAGTTAACCGCGGATAATCATTTTCGTTCGGGCTTCATCAGAATGTAAGCTATGTTGTCTTGGCTGCTATCTTCTTCAGTTAACACATTTTCTTCATCAGGCAAGCTGGGTGCAAGTACATGGCTAAAGTCTAACCACTGTGGATTCCTTTCTTTAACCTACAGGGAAATGAGAAATGGTCACTTCTCACTGTTTTTCTTCTCTGTTTAAATACTAATTTCCCTCAAGTGAGGAATCTACAGTTAATGTCTGGGTGTGGTGCCTCCTGTTAACGATTCTCTATTCTCTTATTGCTTTTGCTAGCTGGACTCCCATTCGCAATACTCACACTGCAACACAATCCATTCAAACGAGGATTTTTCTGTAACGATGATTCAATCAAGTACCCCTTTAAAGAAGACACCATATCCTATCAGTTGTTAGGTGGATCAATGATTCCCTTCACAATGCTTGCTGTAAGTCATTTTTGCTTAGTCTCCTAACTGTGCCATTTCTGCTCTCTGTCTGCTCATCTGCTGTTGTATAAACACCATCGACGGTGGTAGTATATACCTCAGCAATAAAGATGTAGCATTGTTTTAAACCGTAGCGCTTACTCTACCCATATCATTGCCTTGCTCTCTTTGACAGGTTAATTCACATGAAAAACAAATGCAAAACAAAATAATGGTGTTAAAGACACACAAGTAAAAGGCTCATAATTAGGAATAATAAAAAAAGGTCATGTAATTGACATACATTATGTTCAGTTGGCAGACGCTTTTATCCAAAGCGATGTACAATAAGTGCATACCGAAGGTCATTGAAGCAACTATAAAACAGGTCAGACAAAGCACATTTCTATCATAACGTAGAGCTATCCATAGACATGAGCACATCTGAAAACATTGCTTTAAGCCTTTATTTCTCATGTGGTGAATTCTGTTCTACATGCCTAACTCATCATTGTCCTTCTCTGGTACCTGTTGACACACTGCAAATTGAATAAATAGTGGTGGTTGTGATCTTTTTAGTTACAAATAGTTGAAATGTTGCCGCCACAAGAATTTTTATATTTTCACTGTGCATGTGAATTGACTGACCTGAGAACAAGAAAACAAATATCAAACCATTACATCACATAAATACCTCACACTTGAATAACAATGCATGCCAAATGTATAGATATTTGTAGGGAACAGAGATAATATTGTTGCTAAACATAATCGGAAAACAGTTTTTACAGATACACCACTACTCTTGCAACGCGGCCTGTTCATTTTCTTTGAAAAGTTGCTCAGTTCTTGTCTGTGGTGAAAATAATTGATAAAGGGAAGGATGGGTAATATGAGATCTACCACCGAGTTTATGAACGTTTGCAGTGTGTCGAGACACAGTATTTAACAATGAAAGCGAAAAAATGGCAGGTTACAAATAACGGATGATTTATAAAAAATCCATCGTATGCCTAGATTTAATTGCTCAATTCCTGTTTTTTCTTTTCTTGCACAATATTTATAGTTGGAGTATTTTGCATTCCAGAAATGTTAGAGAATATGCCGATGTTTCTGCACCATTTGCTTTATTGAGCATCTGGAATGGTGATGATATTAGTTTGGCCCAATATTATTATTATTTCCTTCCCGCATTTGAAGGGTTGTGATGAATAATTTGGTATTATTTCTTGAACTCTAATTAATATATTAATTTAACTTATGGCTTAGTGGATGCATATTGAAAAGCAATAACTAGGTTCAGAGTGGGGGAATCTAGTTTTTTATGCTGAAGCATCAGTGCCTCTCTGCAATTTATGAGAGCTACGATATGCTATGAATGAAACACATTAACTCTGCAAGTCATTGTTTTCTGTATATAAGCATATAATGCATATACAGGTAGAATGTTTCATTTCCATTTACTTTGAGTCCCCAGAACACATTTTAGCCAGTTGCGTCCATTGTTTATTAGCAAGAAGCTAGTGTAGTGCTAAAATGGACATAAATCAGACTCCACACAGAGTGAAATACCTTACCTCTGTGTTATTGTGTGATCAATTACGAGTTTTTTTTTTTTTAGGAATGAATAACAACAATGTAACCATTTGCATCTGTAATTTACATAGTAGTGGGAGCCAGAGCACATAATTGTAGGTTCACTTTTCTTGTCACGAGAAATTAAATTGTTCGGCGCACATCCATCTCCAGCTGTGTCTATTTTATGAAAATCAGTGACAGCTGCATTGTGAAGTACCACTTCTCTTTTCTGTCTCCATATGGTTTGCATTCCTGTCATTGCTGCAGATGTATGATGTAGCCTATTTCAGTGGACACTCAGTCACAGCTTAATCTTTCTGGTTTCTACTCTCTCTTAACTGCAATTGGTAACTGATGTGTTGGTAACATTTTGCATCAGGATTCCCTAATGTTGGTATAATGTAATTTTTTTTTGTGTGGTACCAATATCCATTGGCAATGGTAAGCATTGATTCTTCAAAATAACTTTTTGCATTTGCATAGAGAACTCTTCTGTTAGGGTGTATTTATGTAAAGTGTTGCCAACAAAATAATTTGTCAAAAACCGTGTGTTGGCAAGTTTTGAGATTCATATACAAAAAAAAATTCAAAAAAAAAAAAAAAAAATTTTGAAAATTTCATTTATTTTTTTTTTTTTTTTATTTTTTATTCAGATATATATTATCATATTTTTTATAGATTGATTTATTTTATGAATTTATTTTTTAATTTTTTATTTTTATTTTTAATGATTTGCATGATAAACAAAAAAAAAAAAAAAAAAAATTTTTTTTTTTTTTTTTTATTTTTTTTTTATATTTTTTTTTTTCATATTTATTATATTATTTATTTTCATATTCCTTTGCTCTACTGTCTCTTTCTTCCTCTCTGATCAAACATCAATTAAAAACAACTACTATTATCTATTTTATTCTACTTATTACATATTATAATAATCTCTCTCTGGATGATTGAAGATCTCTATGGGGGGGGGGGGGGGACTGTAGTGAATAAGTAAATTAGTATGGTGTGGTATGTGGCTGATGGCATGGCTGTGCATCTAGCCCATCATCATCAAGAGACCCAGCCCAAACCCACACCCTGTTACCAGATATCTGTTGAATGGTGGGGGGGATGATGGAGCTGGGGTTTTTTTTTCTGACTCATTTTCCTTTTAAAACTGGGGGGGGAAAAAAAAAAAAAAAAACAAAAAAAAAAAAAAATCCACATCATCACCATCATATCTGGCCACAGAGTGATGGGTTTGGGGCTCGTTTGATACCTTTAGACCCATGATGTACAGCCAGCCATCGCCGCCAGTGTGTGTTCCCCTACCTATACAGCGTAATTTACAGTTGAATCTAGTCTCACCCCCCAATTCTCATAGAGATCAGTTCAAATGCAGAGAGGTGTTTTTCACGATATTCTAATTTTTTGAGCTGCACCTGTATGCATTGAGATGAGCAATGGTGACAGGAATTTGTGGCATTAATCCTTGTTCACCCATTTCATTCTTACAGATGATCTTTGGGGAGTGCCTTTCAGTATATCTTAAGCGTGTCAATTCAAAGTCATCTTTTGGCAATATCTATGTGGCCTGTGTTTATAAGGCAGTGGGCACATTTTTATTTGGGGCTGCTATGAGCCAGTCACTGACTGACATTGCCAAATACTCAATCGGCCGGCTGAGGCCCCATTTCCTGGATGTATGCAAGCCCGTGTGGGACCAGATCTGCAAAACCGACAGCTACGTCGAGAACTTCACCTGCACCGGTGACAAGACCATGGTCAATCAGGGCAGGTAAGTGATGCTGAGAGTGGAAATAATTTCTTTCCTCTACAGATTTATGAAAAATATCAGCATTTTATTTTCAACTTAACTGTCGAAGGAAAAGCTTCCTCATATGTTTAAAGGCAAAGATATGTCTCGATTGTATTTTATAGGTCATATTTGCACACAAGCACACTTCACAGTTAAAGCAGGATTGTGATTAAAAGGCTGCAGTGAATGCTGACTCAAAATTAAACCATGAAAGCCGTTCTACAAAGGCTGTGAGCCTGCTGACATATGTGACGTGTACAGCCTTGTGGTAGCATTTCCTGCATGTTGCGTGCAGTCAGAGATCGCTCAATACAATGCCGCATTATCTTTTAAACTGAATTATAGATGCATTTAAATGGAATTATAGTTTTTTTTATTCAACTTCAAATTCTACTTTGTTTATGAAAACTGATCAAAAGGGTACCCATTCATGACACTGGTCAGCAAATCCACTGGTGTGTTGATTTGTGATTACATGGTATAATATTCCTTGTTATATTTTTCTGTAGCTGTCATATCAGAGGGGGCTTCTGCTCTTCGACAGTTAATTTATAAAATTTGAGCTTAGTTACTAGTTGAGCGTTTGTCACACGTTCAGGTGGGCCGTCAGCTTTGTCTAGTTTGAATCACCAATACGTTTATGATGGAATCACATGTTTTTACATCTGTGTAACATTCATCTCGGTTTATCATTTTATCCTCCAAGCTCTGAGTCAACAAAATAAATGACTACTTTGTCTCTGAGTATGCATACATACTTCGTTTCACATACAAAAGGGTCCGTTATGTTTTTGACTGCACGGGGACTTGGTCAATCAGAAACCAGTGGACCTAGTTTCTGATTTAGGGGGATTTACCACAGTGATTTCTTGGTAACAGTATGAAACAACCATCACAACTGTCCAATGTCTCTGTGTCGCCATAGTTACTGGGGATGTATCATGATTCTTCAGAAATGGGAAAATGTATAGTTTAATATTGATTTAGCTCTTTGACCAATGTGTTAACTGTGATAACTGGCCCAGAACACATGCTTAAACAGAATTCTAATCTCAGACAAAGCTGTTCCCTTTATCTCTGTGCAGTGTGTACACATGATAAGTATTTTTTTGTCTTTTATACTGCGAAAGATGCCAGACTGCTTCCACAAATTTTCCATTTTCACATGGATGATTTTGAATAACAACTGAAAGAGGAATGTAAAATAACTGAATTTCCATTTCTAACAACTGTGATTTTTACATTTTCTTATCCCTTCAGTAAATAATTGCATGACATTCAGTAATTTTACCCATTTTGGTAAGCTTTTTAAGAAAACAAATAGTAAAAGTCATGTGAATTGACATGAGAAAACATGACAGAGGATTTGCATGAGGTAAACAAGACTCAGGCCTCTGCTTCATCTACTTTCAGTACTCTTGGTTTTATATTTTGAGTAACACTTTTTTAGCAAGCAAGATTTAATTACATTTATTTATAATATTTAATTTAATTGTGGGCGGCAGTGTATAGTATAATGGGTATGGAACTGGGCTTGTAACCCAAAGGGTGCAGGTTCCCAGGTAGGACACTGCCGATGCACCCTTGAGCAAGGTACTAACATGAGTTGCTTCAGTATATCCAGCTGTATAAATGGATACTATGTACAAATGCTGTGTAAGTCGCTCTGAATAAGAATGTCTGCTAAATGCCAGTAATGTAATGTAATGCAATTTAATTAAAATGTTTCTTTCTGTCTTTCCTGGGCATGATACCTATATCCTGTATGGCATGTCGAAACAAATGGGCAAGAACATCTGTCAGGGTTGAGTGAATAATGAACACACTCAGATTATTCTATGAACTTGAATCACACTGTTTGGAATTCAAGTCTCTACTTTTGAAATGTATGCCGAACCAGTTACATCCCATCCCCTATAATGAAATGGTTTTGAATATTTGAAACATGGTGTCATGCTGCATTTATGCAAAAAATATATTTTTTTGGCAAGACCTAAAGTACATGCCATGTTAATGCACATTTATTTTCATGCAAATTTGGCATTGCATCCACGTTGCATGACTTGTGAGACGTGACTGAAGCATGCATGCTGTTCTGCTGCTGGTTTTGTTAATCCGGGCCTAAAACAACGACTGACATGTACTTAAACAGCAGCTCCCCTCTCCCTCTTTCACTACACGTGGCCTCGAGGTTTTAATTCAGCAGTTTCCTTATCAGAGCCCCATCTATGGGCGGATTCTGCTCTGCCCTGCTTAAGTAAACAGGAAGGCCCTAAATCCGACAAATAATTCAGCCACATTTTATGGTACTGTTTCAACATCCCCTCCTGCGTTGGATTACAGACGCCAATGGATGTGACATTTTGCAAGGTTCAGTCACAGGAAAAAGGTGTGTGTGTGTTATTCTAGTGAACAATGGGAAAATATATCAATCAACAATAATGGTGTATAGGGTTTTGTTTCTCTGTGACCAGTCTTAGAATTCAACGAGACTGCACAAACTCTCATATTCATTTATTTATTCATTTATTTTTTATTTTTTTGCAGGCTCTCCTTCTATTCTGGTCACTCTTCCTTCTCCATGTACTGTATGCTTTTCCTAGCAGTAAGTATCAACTCGTTTAATTAATTTACAATTGATTGTCTGCCATCTACTTTAATTGTGAGAAGGGGACGAGTCCATTTCACTTCTGAAAATGTCTGAGGACAGTGGTCTTTTCAAATCAGACTGACCACATTTCCTTTCTGAGAACCAAGCAAAGAAAAAAACTATTACGTGCACGCACAATATGCACACTCATGGATAAGTGAACGTATAAGTAAGAATATATGAAGCCTATACAAACTGCTCGCATTGTCTTTACATACATTCAAAGTGGTGTGTAGTCTCACTGTTTCTAAGTGTGTCAGTTCCATTTATTCTCATTTGTTGTATTTTAGGGCCGTTTTTCTTGCCACATAGGTTACTAACAGCAAACTATGGGCTTTTCACTTTTCTCCCTATAATACCAGTAAACACCGTGTTCATTTACTGACTGCAGTGAGGACAGAGCCATTATCTAGACCATTTTTAACTAGCTACTGATAACGTCTTCTTAAAAGCACAGGCTAATCAAGTCTTTTGTAGTTCAAAATAGCAATGCAAATAGTCTTCTGTTGCTAAGCAGTAGTGGCATTACATGGTATCATATGTTTGATGGTGCTGTGTTACATTATCCACAACGGGGACTAAAACGGTTCTTGGAACGCGTTCGTGTTTGCTTTCCCACTGCACCTCGAGAACTGTGAAGATTAGGCAAAGTAGGAAGTGACACGGTTACGTCTAAGTACTGTGGTCTTTATTTTTTTGTAATCCTGCTTGTTTTTTCCCCCGGCACTGTTTAACTTACTAGTCTGCCTAGTTCAAACACACATTTTCGGTAGACTCATTTTTTAGGGTTGCCACATATAATGCGGAATTGTCCGGTATCAAGAGTAAAATGTTGCGCTCCTAATCGAATCAACACGGTGCGCAATTCAATGCGAGGCGCTTGCTTGGCGATTCTCGCAAATATTCCGCCCCAGTAGTTTGCGAGCCATTGAAAAGTACTACCTCGCAAGCAGGGAGGACAGGAACCAAAATCAGCCCTGGTTCCTCCAGTGGAAAAGGGACTTTAGTTTCTGTGTTCGACAAAAAACCCAGAGTACTGAAAAAGGTTTCTGTGGTGGAAAAGGGGCTAAAGTGTTAAATTATACTTGTAATTATAATCAAGACTACAACAACTATACTGACAAATGCTGCCATTTTAAATCTCCTTGGAATTACGTATTAAGTCACTTATTCATTCTGCAGCCACAATGCTACATGGGAAATTATATAATAGACAAAACTATTGCAGAACATTCCTTTCTATTTATAGAAGAAGTGTCCGCCGGTAATTTCTGGTGAACTGAATGAACCCACCAGTGAAGGTAGTTTTTCTAGTGACGAGTACTGTAGGTTAAATTTACATAATGTTCATATGGTACTGGGGAAAGGGTGATTGTACCTCATAGGGATTTTGATACATCTGTATAGCCTACACTTTTTAAAGTAAATCAGAATATCAAATTGGAAGAGACAAACCTCCGCATGGATTTTACCTTTACAATTCAACCAATAAGAATAAATGTCTTAAAATATACAGTGCCCTCCACTATTATTGGCACCCCTGCATTTATATATAGAATAAAGTAATCATTTTTAATATTTGGTCGCATATCCTTTGCATGCCATGACTTATTGATGTCTGTGACCCAACAACATCAAAATACTCTTGATACCTTGTTTTCTGGTACTCTTACAAGCGATACTATAACGTCACTGCATTTGAATGGATCGCTATGAGAATTGGGGGGTGGGACTAGATTTAGCTGTAAATTACACTGGAACAGTATGGAACATATGGTTGGCTAAATGGCTCTAAGTCATCAATGGTCTGACGTATCAACCAAGCCTTAAACCATCACTCTGCTGCCAGAAATACAGTAGATATGAACGGATAACTTGAAGGGTTTCTTCTCCTGACTTATTTTTCCATAGTGTTCAATAGAAAAGTTTGTCAAGAGAAACGACCCTTAAAGTGATCCATATAATCCATTTATAATCCTTTTTACTCATCTTTACCAGGGGTGCCAATAATAGTGAAGGGCACTGTATATCTGTACATTCTTTGATTATAGTTACTTGACCACTGCCTTGATCAACAATTTTTTCTCTGTTCCATTAATCTAATGGTTTAAAGAAGTGTGTAAAACCTACTGGATTACATTGCTTTAGGACTGGACTTGAGGTAAACCTGATTTAATATGATCCCATTCTCTGTATTTGCATAATTACATTACATCGCAGTCCATAATATGTCACATGGTAATCCCAGGATTTAGTGTAATAATACTCTGACTGAAATGTTTATTTCCTTAGCAAACACCTTTATCCCGGGCTATTTATATGGTTTACAGAATATAGTTCTGTCCATTTATTGAAGCAACTCAGCTTAAGTTATTTATTTACAGCTACAACTAAAGTGGCCCCTCTGAGTTGAAAGTACATGTTTTGGATAAGCATCGGTGGTTTAGGCGCTGCACCACATCACACAACCATTCGCTACAGTAAATTTAACCTTATCTGATAAGAACATTGTATTTCTCTGTCCATTCTATCGCAGTATAGTGTCAGTGAGGTTTTTATATTTCAATGCAGACGTTCTCTCTTCTACATCCCCCAGGCTATACCTTCACTAGGATATGTACTTTACTGGATCCACACAACAAGTTGCCACACATGTATTGAACCCACTCAGGCTTCAGGTCTTTGAGAAGCAAGCGTACAGCCTGCAGTGTGTTAGGTCTGGGCCAGGGGAAGAGGTTGTTTAGTTTAAATAAATGGTCTATTTTCAGATTAAGCTTATCTGATACGACAGCTGTAGTTCTTCTGTAACCAAGCGAAACGAACACTTAAGACGTTTCCAGGGGTAACCGATCTTGGTTTTGGAAAGGGGATGTTTTTATTTCTCTATTTCTTTTGGGCTTACATCCTACTGAATGAAGCGCAGGAGATCACCACGCTCACATCAAGTCTAATCAGAGGCCCGGGAAAGAAGCCTTATATTTGGCTCAGACATCATGTTTTTGCTCACAGCAAAGGTTGTGTCAGAGCATTTAAGTCACTTATAGTTTATTACTAAAGTGATGTCAGCTGCATTGTATGAGACCATAGGAGGAGTGAAGTGACCCCCATCTCTCAACAAGCATGAATAACTGCTTACGGAGCACCGTGGAATACAGCTGCGATGGTGTCTCTGCAACCTGATTCAAATTTGCTCAAGGGTAATTTTTCCTGTTGAATAGCTTTTAAGCTGTTGCACCAGTTGGCACGCATTCACGGATGAAGTCAGCTGGGGCTAAACCCAGATTCCACGTGCGCACCAAACACACCATGCTTACTTCATATCGCCCCCCCACTGGGTTATGTTGTCACAGCACTAACACACTGTCAGGTCACGTCAGGCCTCGTACACAATACATACCAAGTGTCATATTTTCGAGTAAAGAATTTTGCCTGTTGTTCTTCCCACCACTCTTGCAGTATGTACAGGAAATGGATTAAAGTCAACTTTAAGGGGTAATGTTTGCATTTAGAGTAGCGTGTGGAATGAACACAAGGCGGAACTATTTAACATAGTAATTTTTATATGCATGTAATTATGTGCATTAGCGCTAGTTTCTGAAAGAATGACCAAAAAACAAAGGAGAGCATTGTTTTAAGGAAAAACAAACACAGTGTTTATGAAGAAAAAGTATGGAAACATCGAGCCACATATTTTCAGCCACCCGTATATGATCTATTGGTGACAAAGCAAAAGATTACAGTACCTCTCTGTCACAGAATGACAGCCTCCCTCTGTCTCTGACAGAGAGGGAAGAGTGCGTCTAGCCTGGAGAGTAGGCTGTGGAAGGGCACTCGCTGACTGCTGAAGAGGCTGTGGTCAGATTGGGGTTTGCGGTCACCAGAAAGGCTCGGCTCTACATGTTGTTTATTATCAGAGGGCTAGCTTTCGCGAAGCCTCCCGCCACATGGGCTGGGCTAGGAGGGAACAGAGTAGCTCGGAGCACCACTGCCCTGCGTCCCCGGCACCACAGAGAGACTTTATCGAAAACAGGGCGTGATGGCGCCCACAGTGCTCGGCATTCAGTGCCCACCCAAGACAAAACAATACTCGGCACACAAACCGCACTGTACGACCTTTCGGCCAATTGACTCCCTTTGGCAAAATGACAACTTGCAGAGGCGAGACCAGACACAGCCTGCTCTCTGCAGTCTCTTGTAGCCAGTGTATTTGGATTTCTCTCTTAGGCTTAGGATATGAGGGAAAGTCTGTCATTTGTTTTAGTCAGGCCCAAATGTAAAAACAGCGTGACTGGATTGTTTTTGAAGGCAGACCTGTGTCTCTCTTTGCTTGATTTCTGTTGCTCTTGGATGACATTTAAAAGGCAAATGTTGTTATTTGCATCTGGGCTGGAGGAGCAAGCTCAACAGCAGCTGGTTTTCAGCTGGGGAGACTAAAGGAAGAGCAGACAGGCAGCACATCCAATCAGACAAACTACAGACGACTACTTCATGTTTACTTTTCCAGCACGTGGCCCAGAAAAGGACTGTAAAATAGTATCCCCAAAATGGTTCCTCTCTGGGAGGTTAAATCTAAAAGCAGACACTGGGGTAGAACATGTACGGTATGTTTAATGTAAGCTTAATGCTACCTAGAAAGATTTAGGTCTAGAACAGGGATGGGCAAGGTGGGCCGTATCTGGTTCTGGATTACAGACTAACTTCTGCTTTTAATTATTTAATTAGCCCAATCATTTACATGATGATATTGTGGTCTAATTTACGAGTGAATCGGTGTTGGTGAGTATGACTGATTAGCTGATTGAGCCAGGGTAACTGGTGGCAGCAAAAACCTGCATACACACAGGCCTGCACGACCTGGAGTTGCCCATACCTGATCTAGAAAATGATGAATTGTGCATTACGGTGATGCATAAGTATATCAGCTATCCTTCTACATGGACTTTACTAAGTAGGCCTAACTGAACTGAACCAAAGGTGTCATCACAGATCTTTTTCTTTTTTGCTTACTGTATATTTACTCTGCCTGAGGCAAATGGCTAAATATTCTTACACCCAGAGGTGAACAATCCAGGTTCAAAAAGTAAAAGAGTATTTTGTTCTAATCACCTGGATTTGCTAACTAGCACAATTCTTCAGCCGGGAGGTAGAACTAATTAGCTAAATCAGCTGGCAGTTCATGGGTGGAAAAATCACATGGCGGGACTTTTATTTTCTTTTTTTATGACTTTTCAGCTTTTATTATTGGTAAGCACAGTGTAGAGAGACAGGAAGAATGGGAGTGAGAGAGAGAGAGAGAGAGAGGGAGGGAGGGATGTGACAGCCGGATACGAAGCGCAGACCTCGCAGCTTGCAACGAGCATGTGGATAGTGCTTTACAGGCTACGCCACCGAGACACGTGGGACTTTTATTTTCTGACCCCTGGATTGTCCACGTCTGCTTACACCAAACAAGATACATATGGATTCGATTTGCGTGATTCAAAAGTTGACACTACTTAATTTTTGCTGAAAACAACAAGACAAGTGATATTATATTAATATTTACATAACCAGCCTTAACTAATCAGTCGATCACAATCTTGTTAAAGTAAAGCATCGGATGGGGGGGGATTCGGCGATTGATTCAGGAACTCAGTTTCTCCTGTTTCCACCCCAGCTTTATATTCAGGCCAGACTTCAGGCGGAGTGGGCCCGCCTGCTTCGGCCTACCCTCCAGTTCTTCCTGATCGCTGCCGCTGTGTACGTGGGCCTCTCCCGTGTGTCCGACTACAAGCACCACTGGAGCGACGTCCTCACCGGGATGATCCAGGGAGCCCTGATGGCCATACTGATTGTGAGTACGCACCAGGACGGTCGCCCTGGAAACAACTCTGCATCCAATTATCTGAGCTGAGCACACAGTGGATTATGTCAGTTATGACAATTCATTTTATTTTGTGATCCAGTAGAGAGCAGCCACGTGAGACTTTTTCCCCACTTAATTACATAGCATTTAGGGGTTCCATTTGCCACCATCGCCGTTTCTGTTCTGTGATCCCATTACTATCTGTAACCCCTTCTGCTTTTCCCCGTGTGGATACAAGTGAAAAAAAGTTGACAAATGTGTTTGTAGAATTATAAGATATCCCAAAAAGGACACCTTTCCTCTCTGTCCTCCACACAGGTGGTATTTGTGTCTGATTTCTTCAAGAAGCCAGTGGTGCCAGCAAAAGAGGAGGAAATACCCCATACCAGTTTACAGGAAACCCCCACTAATGGAAACCATTTTGGCAGTAGCCACTAAGACACGGAGGACTCAAGTGGACAACCTGTGAACCCTGCTTCTTACTCTTCAGACGGCATATACGAGCCTGGAGGGCGAACTCATTATGGACTGATTATGTGTGATTATGTGAAATATTGCCTTGGCCGGACTGCTACTACTGCAACCGAAGCACCCTGTGTATCCCTCCCTCTAAGCACCCATATTATGTACATGTGCTTGCAAGGAAAACACCTCCATTTAAACCTTTTTTTTTTTTTTTTTTACTGTTCCATATATATAAAAGCAATATGCAAAATTATTTTTTATATTAAAATTGTTTTAAATTTTTATGTACAAATTTGTGTTTTGCGCTTTTTGAAAAATGAAAAACCCACTATGCTTAGCAACACAAATAAATAAAAAATCTGCATATTTTTGTCCAGTTTTTTGATGAACACTTGAAAACTATGCAGAGTGACGATGTCTAGTCACTGTATGTACTACAGTATAGCCTGACAGCAGTTACGATTTCAAAATGTCACTTTTTTAAAGACCCCATCAACAGCCGTCACACTTGTCCGCAAATTGTGGAACGAGTCCTATTGTAAGCGCCGCCTTAAGAAAATGGACGGTCCCAAAATTGGTTCGTTATCCTGAAATTAGACTAAATCCTTGGATTTACTTTGAATGTAACACTGATGTTCCCGCTATTAAAGGGTCCTATGGACATAATTTCACATATGGGGAAAAATGCACAAGAAATAATTTTTTTCAGAGGGGGATATCTGGTATCATACAACAGAGAGCGTTGCAAGGGACACAATCAAGCAGCCACTACAGTGGGCGCAGAACTTTCTCCACCCTGAGGTAGGTGGGGTTTCCACTCACCATTCATAGACGTACAGTTGGACACAGTTTCTGCAGGTACCCTTAGCTATCTCTCTCAGCAGCTCTGCCAGACACTTCAGTCAGTGAATGATGCTTCCTGCAGACAGAGCAGGGGGGAGAGGATGAGTCACTGGGAACCGAATACAGCCAAAGAGGCCAGGAATTCATAGCGTGAAAGGCGAGCGTGTGTACCTTGGTTGACAGTAATCTGAACGCCTAATGATATACGAGTACATGGTGGGCTTTGGACAGACTGATGCCGGGCTGAAAACGTATATCTTCAAATCATCCTCCAGTGGCTAAACTGTGTTTTATTGCAACACATTCCACAGATCGTTTACTTTGAATTGTGATTTAGGGAATAATCTGATAATTTTGCTCCCTTTTCCATTTTGCTTATTTCCCTGTTGTTTTTCATTTCCAAATGTTAATGATATAAATATGAGCCATGGGCACCACCATGTCTGCAAGCCTTCTCTCAAGGCAGGCATTTAATTGTTGTTAAAAATGGGAATGTTCAGAATGCATTGGCTGTTGCCTCATAAGATACTTTTTGGGGAAATGTAGCATGGCATTACTGGGCCAAGATTGGCTTTTGATAACTTATTTATACACACAAACATGCACGCACACGCACGCACGCACAAGATCATTTTCGGAACACGAGAGAATCTGCCCACTGACGTCATGGCCAATTCCTGTAAGCTAGCTCCCTGGTGTATAATATGAGTGCTCTACTGATCCATCAAGAATCCTCCTCATATAGCACTTCCCAGCTGCACGAATCAACGGACCCTTTCCTGTCCTCCCCTTACAGGGGGCAGAAAATGGTTTCCTATCGAGGAATAAAGTTGTTGGCCATCTTGTTTGCTGAAAACCTGAAACCAAATATTAAAGTTCATGGAATTCAGTGATCAGTTCAATTCCTCATTTTTTGAATCGTAATACTCAACTGTATTTAAAAAAAGCAGAACCAGTGCGCAGCAGCATTTTAATGGGTTCATTAATCTTTATAGGGTGAATCACAGGCCCAGTGATTAGATTAAAGCTCAAGCCACCTGCCAGCAGAAAATGAATAACTCTACCATGGCTAAGCCCTTGATAGCAGCCTTTCAGCTTTGCCAGAGATGACATAAGTTCTGGTGTTATGAGAATGCTGGTGCTTCAGTGTGGCTTCAGGCCAGTAAGAATGACCAGAGGCTTTCTAACATAACAAATAAAAATTACAATAAAAGAAACTTTTAACATCTATAATAAACTTAACAAACTTAAATTTCTGATTAAAATAAACGTTTTAGACTTTGTACTGAACGCATTAAGAGGGGAAGTGTAAATCAAGAGACCTGTTTCCATTAGACATTTAAGCTACATAATTTATGTGAGGAAGAAAATATCTCCAACAACCAACTTGCCTGTGAAAAACTGATCTATTCAGCCAGTCACTGCAAAGGGTAAACAACATGTGTTGGAAACTAAGTGGTTTCGATGTACATATTTTTAAAACTGCACCAATAATATAACTGCCAAAATAAATTAAATGACAGACATAAATATGTGTATTCTCCTCAAAGCGTATCTTATATTTTAAATATCTCTCTGGGTAGACTACAACTACATTTTTTAAAGTATAATCTTTCATTGTGCTCAATAAAATCTCATATGACCTTTATTTATTTTGTTACAGGTGACATACAGGCAATATAATGTGTACTCTATAATGTTTACTCTAATGTGGACTCTGCAATACCACTTCACCTTTTTTTCAACATTTTTCCTATTCAAGTGTATTGGCCTATGTAGGTACATGGGCATCTCCAGAGGAGAACCCCTTCCCAGGCTTGATAACCAACCCCTTCTCTGACATCGTGCCCTCTTCCCTCCCCTAATCACAGAGAAACACTTGAGGGGGAAAATAAAGCAAAAGGACAAGCAAAAGACAAGCTTTGTTGGCAGCAACACCTCCCAGCAAAATAATTTCTACAAGGTTAAATGAATAGAAGAATCCACATTTAGAAGGACAGCAATAGAAAAGGAGATTGTTTTCTTAATTCTTCTATTATGTAAAAATTTTATGATGGCTTTTATGTTTGGGTTAAAACTGGCAGTTTAAACTGACCACAAAATTATTTTAATAGAACATTTTTCAAACTTTGTGAGTTGCCTTCTCAATGTTTCCCAATTGACAAGTCTTTTATCCCTAAATATTAAATATCTGTGATTAACATCTCATTTTAGAGCCGAAGGTAAGTGAAAGTTTGTGAAGTTTAAAACCTGTACGGGAAAGTGCCCAAAATCACCCACAAAAAATCTGAAATAAAAAAATAAAAAAGGTACAGAGCTACAGAGCTACAGAGCTACAGAGCCTTGGATCAAAATGACCCCATACAGCACATCCAAAGTTGGTACAGAACTTTTGAAAACAGCAATATTTTTATTGTATGTTTACTATTTAACCCTTTAATGGCCCTCAACCGTTTGCTGGAGCACGTTTTGGGTCTTGGTGTCTTGTTGGGGAGTGTGTTGGACTTGACTCATAAATTAAATGGTAGAGATGGCTGAATCAGGTGGGGTTGGGTCCGGCATATTTTTCGGCAGGATATCGGGACTTGGGGTGTGCAATGCTAGGTGGTTGAGCTGGCCATTAAAGGGTTAATCCCACCAAATTAGGAAAAGTCATGGTTTTTAAGAGACTTCAAACACTGAATGGGGTGAAATTATATTCACTTAACCGGTACAGGCCAGCGGCAGATGGGCTCCCTCCTCTGAGTCAGGTTCTGCTCAAGGTTTCTTCCTATTACCAGCCAGGGAGTTTTTTCTTGCCAATGTCGCCTTAGGCGTGCTCTTGGGGGGTTCAGGCTCTTGGGGGGTTCAGGCTCTTGGTGGTTTCAGGCACTTGGGGGATTCCGGCCCAGATCTCTGTAAAGCTGCCTTGTGACAATGCCCTTTGTGAAAAGCGCTATACAAATACAATTGAATTGAAGTGAATAGAAATTGACCGCAAACATAATAGGAGAGTTAATGCAATGCAAATAATTCATTTGATTTGACTCACAAATTATATCAACATCATGTGAGTGAAACCCAGGGACTCTTAATAAACTGTCTTTTTTCAAATCAATTTGACCATCTATAACTGAGACCTATTTGTGTGCTTAAGAAACTGACATGCAGTCAATAATATTTGTTTACCTTGTAAAACTTTATCATCATCTTGCACTTTTGATAGAATATGAACACATTGTAATAAGTGTAAATCAAATACAATGGGGTCAAGGTGGGGGTGTTGGAAGGATCTGAGGTATGTCTCCTCTTCTACTCTAACTTGGCCTCTGTGTACACAGAGGTGCATTCCTGATACCAGGCATCTCACCAAACATTAATTTGAAAAATATTTGTGAATTATAAAAAATATAAGACTTGTTCACGGATGTGGAGCGGCACATGAAAAAATCATTCCATTTACCGGCTATGCATATGCATTGCACATGCACATGCACAGGCACACGTGCGCTCACACACACATACACACACACACACACACACACACATGCACACACGCACACATGCACACACACACAGATTGCTTCTGAGCGCTATGCCACTGACAGATATATTTTATGTTGAGCTTACCTGCACCTTCTTTCAGCAGTGGAGTCAGCTGCCCATATTGGCAGCCCATCAGAGATAGAGAGAGAGAGAAAGAGAGACAGTAAATCACATCAGCGTCCTCAATATACATGTGGGGCCAAATGACTGGAATTTTAAGCAAAGCTGAATTATATTCCCAACACAGTTGTACATTTAAGATATGCCTCCAAGTTTGCTTGCCACAAGGATTGGCAAGTGAAGCTACTGAGACAAATTTCAAATTCAACTTTTGGCAGAGCACAAAAATACACATACAGAGTTAGGTTATACTTTGGGGTACACTCTTTCCTTAAACATGTTTGACTTTCCCCCCCTATAAACACTGCACATTAGCAGTCAGATTTCTCACCGCTAAAGGCAGTGACTTGTGGCAAGGCGAGAAATAGAGATATGAGATGAACTTCCATTGTCATGGAATTCTATGTTAAGTGGCTCTTGTCAACAAAACAAGCTGGCTGATGGTACAAAAAGCCTTTGTGGGGGGAGGGAGAGAAAATAAGCCAGCTGTTTTAGCGCATGTCATGCAATAGACTCACACAGAGACAAAACAGCACAGTCCCAGAGACGAGCGAGGGGCGTTCTCAGGCAAGCACTGGGCCTTTGTTCGCCTGCAGCTGGCGTATCTCTTCAATATCCCGACCCCCGACCTTTACCATCGCACTAATCTGCACTCAGGCCTGCCGGACACCCAGCCGCTTGTGCGAAGTCAATATTTGCACGAAGTCTCCCCACCCCAACCCCCCAGCCCCAATCCCGACAGTCGATTTGGCAGAAAGGTGCTAGAAAAGGCTGACTGTGCATGGGGTGTCTTCTCCAAGAGACACTGATCATCCATCATCTCCAGCCTTCCCCCATATCTGTCCAGCATAAACAGCATTTCCTGCCATTAATGTTATGCTCTGATATCAGTGGCTCAAGGAAAAAAAAGAGGTCATTGCCTTTCACAGTTATTTGGCAGGTTTTGGAAAGCTGAGAAACTGGGTTCAAGAAGAGATGGAGATGTTATGGGTCAATTGACAGAGAAACAGTTCAAATGATACATTGGGGAGTTGTCTTACAAATTCCCCAAATATATGATACTTTTCTAACCTCCAGCCTGCGAATCATGTTTTATTGCTATGGTGTTATATCCTGCTTTTTATTGGTACAACGAAAACATTTCCTTGCAACAATGACTGTTTCCAAATAAGAAAGCTTTCTGAATTCATCTTAAAATAAACAGTCATGAAATAATTTAACTTTACTTTTTTCTGAATAATTTTGGCATGCTTGTTCAAGAATACAATTCTCAGGCCTAACGTAATTGCAGCAATTCATATCCCACCCTCTGTTCACCAGGCCTGGTTAGGTTGGTTAACTGATCAGGTGGCTCTACCCTAACATCTATTCATCTAACATCCCCATTCGAGTTGTGATTCAATTGGCTTGATGCTCCATTTTCAGGGCTGAGCTCCAGGCTGACACATCTCAAAGCCCACTCTCCCTCCCCTCTGAGAGTGAAGACTGTGCACTCCTGAGCCACTAGGTGCAGACACCTTAAGTGGTGCCTTTACATGGATGTTGAGGGGACTTCAATAGTTTTGGGTTGTGTCCGAATACGACCCCTACACCCTTTTGAGGGTGTATATTTGAGTCCACTTTGTCAAAAAGCTTTTGAGTGGGCGATGTTTTCTAAAAAATGGGGGCACTTAAAATACCAGAATGAACCCATTATTTCCGGGGTTTTGTTGAGGGAATTCAGGAGCACACTCATCTGCATAACGGTGCACTCATCCGACAATTTCAGAAAGTAACCCAGAAGTTAAAACGTAAAGGACGTAGAGCGTATATGCATATGTATGATACAAGAGTGGGTCATATTACAAAATACTCTTTTTTTATTTTTGTTAATTCTATCTTCATTCATAATCTACACTTTGTAACAATTTTCATATGTTAACTGATTGATATTCTCAATAAAAAAAAAAATATATAAATAAATATTACAAACTACTTTTTCACTAGTTTGGAAAGAATTTTGTGGGATTTCTTTCGCACACTGCTTGCAAAGGGAGGGAACAAGGACACATAGGGACAGGGGTCTGAGTGGACAGGGGACAGTGGACAGGCAACAGGGGTCGTATTCGGACACAGCCCTAGTCACCAAAAGTCTGACACACCCTTATGCAACTAAAGTATAATCATATATTGAAAAATATATTATAATACACTGAATAATACATTACAGTCTATGGTGACACTTCAATTATATTTTCTACCCAACACCTATTGTACCGGCAATTCGCCATAGTGACGATCGAACACTATATTACATTTATGGTAATAACTGGGTTGGAGACAGAGTACTGCAGGTCTCCATGTCTAGTGTCTAGTTACAGTACAGTGCCAACGCCAATCAATCTCATAATGCCTTGATGAGTACAGGTGTCAGCAAGGTTCAAATCGTGCAATATATAACAACTAACAACACCAACATATTGTCTTTATTGTTTAGTAGTACATTCTGTTGGTTATATTCAGACCTGAAACCAAAGTGGCAAAAAAGTCACGATTATGTTTTAGTTTGTAATATTGTTAGTATGTGTAGTTAAATGCTGGAAATACAACCCTCTCTTGTTACAAAAAATTTGCACATGAAGAATACCAATATATTGGGCACAGGGTACAAAAGGGTACAGAGTAACTCTATACCAGTGTACACCCCAACTGCCCAGGCTCCTCTCTGGCCCTACTGACCAATCCAGCTGCACAACCATGTTCGGTATTCGGCTCTACAGTGCCAGTCCTCACAGGGGGTCAGTTAGTCCATTTCTGTCTTTGGGCCAACAAGAGACGGCCCCCAATCCCAGAATGCCGAGCGGCTGCCTGGGGTCAGTGGGGAAATGCTGTGAATCACGTTTCCTGCCACACTCTGCCTTAACCCATACTATTTATATTGGGCTGGGAAAGAACATTTATGTTTTCAAAGCACTCACCAGTTGATCTGCGCCTTTCATTTTCTCAGTGATCAAATTATCATGAAATTACCATACAAGACTCAAATGTATTCAATAAAATATTCTGCTCTGTACTACAAGAAATTGATTCAATACACCAGTGCTGCATCAAATGTTCCTGGACTAGGGCCCAACCGATATATTGGACGATCACTATATCGGGCCGATATTTGCATTTCTGGACCATATTTGTATCGGTCATCAAAAATGACATGTGGCCGATATGTGGGACCGATATTGTGAAAAAGGCTACTTTCCCTTTAATTCAGTTTGTAGTTACTCATGGTAACTTAATCCTACCAATCAGTGCTCCTTTAACGCTGCAGCTCAGCCAATCAGAGGCTCAGAGCATTCCTAACGTTCTCACAGTTCGCCTCACTGCACATGTAATAAGTTATAAATTAAAAAATATTTTTTGTCTTAATTCTTTGTTAATTTATAAAAATGGTTGTTGTTAATCATGTTAATATTCAAATAATATAATAATGTTAAATAATTTTTTATAAAGTTATTTGTTTTAAGAAAGCAGCCTTCTGAGTACTTTTGCAGTCATATCGGCGCTAGAAAAGGTCTATCTTCATTCCTGCTCAAAAATTCACAATATGGTCTGAATATTAGTAATCGGTGAATTTCCTCCCTCTATAATCGCTTTCGGCATCGGTCTTAAAAGTCCATATCGGTCTGGCTCTATTCTGGACCTTGCATTATATTTAGCCTGCATTTGTAAGCGCTTTCCAGTTGACTGAAAAACAAGACCTCTTCATTTGTCTGCTTACCTTCATAAGTCAAACAGCAACTGCAGCCATCTTTACAGCAGCCTCATCTAAGAAGTAATTAGTCAGTTGAAGAGTGGGAAAGTTTGGATCAAGCAAGAGGTTTGAACCACTGAGAGAAACAGCATAATTGCTGGACGGCTTCATAGACAGAGAGGGCACAGGTCTTGTCCTGTCTGATTAGCCGAGAATTATTTAGAAGGTACGCATAGCCATGAAGTGTGATAAACCTTAAAAATAAACCCAACACTTTTCAACTCCACCCTTCCCCAAGGGACGACACAATGTCCCGATAACCCGGAAACGTGATTACACGAACGCCAAAAACAGCAATGTTCACAGGTAGTTTGTGCAGTGAGGAGTTCAGAAGATTGAATGGGCAACGGTCTGCTCAAATAAAAATGCAACAGAGAGAGACGCACACCGTACTAAAATGCACACAAACTAGATACAGTTTTATTTAGTCAAGCTTTTAAAACATCCCATGTGAAAAGTGGGCTAAACAAATCTCTTTGCCGTATGTTCATACTGTGACTATTTTTATCCCGTTCAGTGCTACTGAAAAGTGAGCAGGAAGGGGAGAGAAGCTTTCCTTTTCCTGGAACAAAAAATCTGCTGTGCAAAACCGTCTCCTGTTCAGGAGTCAGGACACAAAGAGAGACCACTGACTACTATCTCAGTCTGTGCAGTAGAACAAGCTATTCCACTGCAGAAACACACCAGAGAATGGGCTCGTTTGATACCTCAGACCTCAGACTTACAGCCATTTCGCCAACCATGTATCCCATACTGTTCCCGCATAATTTACAGCTAAATCTAGTCCCACCCCTCAATTCCCATAGAGATTCATTCAAATGCAGAGTATAATATCACTTGTAAGAGTACCAGAATATAAGATATCAAGAGTCTTTTGATGTTGTTGGGTCACAGACATCAGAAAGTCATGACAGGAAAAGGATATGCGACCAAATATTAAAAAGTATTACTTTATTCTACATTACTTTAAACTGTCCAATATTTTTTGATGCCTGAAAATGGGGGGACTATGTTCAAAAGGTTCTATAATTTCTAAACGGTTCATCCGATATGGATGAAGATACCCTAAAATTAAAGCTGACAGTCTGCACTTCAACCCCATTGCCATTGTATCCTTTCAAACTCAAATTGCTAGAGTACAGAAACAAAATAACAAAAAATATGTCACTGTCCAATTAATTATGGTGCTCACTGTAGGTATCCAGTCATCAATGGCTGACAATCGAACACAACTGTCAGAAATTGATTACAATTGATTAAATGAATTCATGCACGATGGAGATTACTGTTCTCCTTGACCACAGCTGATCTAAGTACAGTAGAAGAGCACCTAAACAAATCCATACCCTTCTTAACAACATTACAGTGTTGCACCGGTAAGATTGTAAATGTAAAAATTGAAAATAGTTTTATTATGCACTTTTAGGATTAGAGCACAACTGCCTGCATTCCATCAACATTCCCTACTCAGAGTTAATCAGAATAATTGTGTTAGTCTTCATAATCTCAGTTTGGTAAATTCAGTAATCTCCTTGCTAAATTGAACAAATTGTTAAAATTGTTGTTTGTATTTCTCGCATTTATCAAGTGATTACAGGGCACTGTGGATTTTTAGCTGTGAGAGCAGAGGGGTGTCACCTGAAGCCCGATTGGAATATACCTAAGCGTGTGAAACAACGTCCAATCATAATCATCTACACTGCAACCAATTGTTCGGTCGATGAAACGAGGACAACTATTCGATTGAGGAAAGCAAAGCAAAAACAAACGCTGGAGCGATGGAAGAGGAAACCAATACATTTGCTCATTGCCATCTTCAGGACCATCCAGACAAATATTTGCATTTGGCTGAATTGGCTAGGCAGCTTTTACCCTTGTGTGGTGTTTCAATGCATTGAAAACGGGTCCCACAGACCCAAAAACCACACAAGGGTTAAAAATCAGTCTGTCCCAAAACAAATTCTCACTTTATTTTGTACAGTTAAAATACTTTTTTACACATATGGTGAAATATTATGACGATGAGTTATCCATACTCATTTTATGAAATAAACCAGGGTGCACTTTGACACTTTGTTTTATTGCTTGCAGGAGGCTGTGCAGCCATCTTCCCCCTCATTCGGAACAGGGACACTGGGATCGAGTGAGTAATCGCTTTCAGAGAGGCCTATACCCCCAGCAGCCCACTGTAGACAGAGTCAGGGCCTTCTTTTCACAAGGGCCAGCAGTCAGCCAAATGACACAAAAAAAAAAGCAGAAACTTGGAGATGTCATCTGCTTTCAGGCTTAAGAGTGATCGCTCCGAAATGTTTTTACCAGAAAGAAACCCGTAGAGATTCGAGAACTAGCTTTCAAAAGAGTCTCAGGGAGGTATTGAGAAAACTCACGGTTTCTCACATTTCACTCCCCGAAGAGCACAGCGGCTGGAACGAATAGCTGAATTCCGTAAACAGCTTTGTGTGAATTTGAATGGATTTTCAGTTTTAACAGATTTTGCACACCAATTTATTTTTTAACCGGTATTTGGTAGGGGGGAAAATAAATATAGTGAAAAATAAAGCTGGGGATTGAGCAACCAGTATAAAATGTCTGGCTCTGCAGTAGTTTGTTATGTTATAACTCAACCCAAAATCTGCTTCATTGTGTAGTGATTACTTATAATCAAGCTATGTTGAAAAGAACTGATGCCCTGCAAGAAAATATATCACATAAGGGTGATTGGTCACATTAATTTCAATACCTGATATCTTGCTTAATGACAAAAAAAAACAATGCATTGCTAATTGCAACATCAAACAAAATATATTATATATTCGAAAACAAAAAACTATGTTGAAGATTTAAGCAGCCAAAAGCCGAAAAACACAGAAAAACATATTTTCTAAATCTGGCCTCTGCATTGAAATCTGGCCCTGAGCACCGACATTGGCTTCAAATCAAATCAAATCAAATCAATATTTATTTATATAGCGTATTTCACAACAAGTTGTCACAATGCGCTTCACAGAAAAAACCCAGCCTAAACCCCCACAAGAGCAAGCCAGAGGCAACAGTGGCAAGGAAAAACTCCCTGGTGTAATTAGGAAGAAACCTTGGGAGGAACCAGACTCAAGGGGGAAACCCATTCTCCTCAGGTCGGCTCAGGGTCTAGATCTTAATGACCAGCATGGTCAAAACTGACTGGCAATATCCATGATAGTGGAAATTGCAGCAGCTAGATGGCAGTCCAGATGTGGCGGCAATGATGATGGGAAAACGGGTGCCGATGGCGACAGGATCGGCTGGCAGCGGTGGTGGGGAGGGAGGGGCAAGCGGCGATGGACAGGAAGCTGGACAGGAAGCTGGACAGCAACTCTCGAGATGCGGGGCATGAGCCCCGCCGGCGGAATGTGGAAGAAGAGAGAGAGAGAGAGAACAGTTAGGGGGGGGGGGGGGTTGGACAAGTACCCCCGCCAGGAGTAACTTATGGCTGCATAGCTATGAAGACAGGGTTTGAGAACCCATCCAGTCATGAGAGAGTAAACAATCCTACCCACCTATCAAGAGCCAGCCCAGGAAGATGGGGTCACAGCTGTTGACAGGTGACAGTAAGGAAAGGATGTCACTCCGCATTACTCTATGACAAAAGGGCTTCTCTGGTCCTGTCTCCGGACTACAACTCATTATAAGCCTGATCATAAAGGTGCGTTTTTAATCTAGACTTAAATATTGAGACTGTGTCTGATTCCCTTATAGATTTTGGAAGGGTGTTCCACAGTAGTGGTGCTCTGTAGGAGAAAGCTCTACCACCCGTCAAGTTTTTAGATATTCTAGGGACTACTAAGTAGCCTGCGTCTTGGGAATGAAGGGATCTTTTCGGCTTATATGGTAAAAGCAGATTACATATATACACTGGTGCAAGTCCATGTAAAGCTTTAAAAGTCAGAAGCAAGACCTTAAAGTCTATCCTATGCTTAATTGGTAGCCAATGAAGTGATGCTAGTACTGGGGTAATATGCTCATATTTCTTTGTTCTCGTTAAAATGCGAGCGGCTGCATTCTGCACAAGCTGGAGATTATTTAGCAACAGCTTAGGACAGCCAGATAGCAGAGCATTACAGTAATCTAGCCTAGACGTAACAAAAGCATGAATCAATTTCTCTGCATCCCCTTCTGATAGGAAATGCCTAATTTTAGCTATGTTCCTTAACTGAAAGAAAGCAACTCTAGATATGTTTTTTATGTGCGCGCCAAAGGTTAAATCTGGGTCTATAGTAACACCTAGGTCTTTCACAGCTGAATTTGGAACAAGTAAGCATGTACACAATTTCTCCCTTTGTTTTTTAGGACCTAAAACCAGCATTTCGGTTTTCCCTGAGTTTAAGAGCAGGAAATTGGAGAGCATCCAAGCTTTAATATCTGTAATGCAAGCCTCTAATCGAGTAAGTGGTAATGCTTCGCCGGGTTTCATGGAAATGTATATCTGAGTATCGTCTGCGTAGCAGTGAAAATCTACCCCATGTGCCCGAATAATATCACCAAGGGGTAGCATATATAACGAAAAGAGTACTGGACCTAGCACTGATCCTTGTGGAATACCACATTTCATTATTGAGTAACTGGATACATCATCATTTAATTTAACAAATTGTTTCCTATTGTGTAAGTATGATCTGAACCATGCAAGTGCTTGACCATTGAGTCCAACACAGCCCTGGAGCCTGTTCAGTAGAATCTCATGATCTATTGTATCAAAAGCTGCACTTAGGTCAAGAAGTACAAGAACAGACACAGAGTTTTTGTCGGCTGATAACAGTAAATCGTTAATAACTTTAACAAGTGCCGTTTCAGTGCTATGGTAGGGTCTAAATCCTGACTGGAATAATTCATGAATATGGTTTGAGCTAAGGTATGCACCAAGTTGCTTCGCAACTGCTTTCTCTAATATTTTGGATAGAAATGTAAGATTTGAAATGGGTCTATAGTTTTCCAGTTTGTCAGGTTCGAGGTTTGTTTTTTTCAGTAATGGCTTAATAACCGCCATTTTTAGTGACTCTGGTACATATCCTGTTACTAAAGATGTGTTAATAATTTTTAACATATGCTGGCCAAGTACAGGAAAAAGTTCTTTAGCCAATCTCGTAGGGATTGGGTCGAGTAGACAGGTAGTCGGTTTTGAGGACATAACCAGTTTAGATAGCTCCTCCATGTCGATTGGCGTAAAACAGTTCAGTGCCACTGTTGATATATCTTCCTGTGTTGGCCAAGATCTAGGCTGTTCTTTGAATTTGGGAGGAGTGATGCCTAGGGGAATAGGCAAATTGGAAATCTGGTCTCTAATAGTTTCAATCTTCTGATTGAAAAAATTCATGAAATCATTACTGCTGTAAACGCAGGGATAAGATGAACATTCTGGTGATGGTTTTTTTGTCAATTTGTCCACAGTACTAAACAAAAATTTTGGGTTGCATTTGTTTTGTTCAATTAATTTAGAGAAAAAGGCAGATCTAGCAGATATAAGAGCTTGCTTGTACTGGAGGATGCTATCTTTCCATGCAAGACGAAATACTTCTAGTTTAGTTGACCGCCATTTTCTCTCCAATTTTCTTGTGGACTGCTTCAGGGCACGGGTAGTGTCATTGTACCAGGGAGTACGGTTTTTCCGACAATACTTTCTTTTTAGAGGGGCAACCACATCAAGGGTGCTTCTGAGAGCTAAACTTAACTGGTTGGTCAATTCATCCAACGATAACTCAGTGGTATTTTCTTGACTTGAAAAGAATGATTCCGGAAGCATATTTGTAAACTTTGCAATGACGTCAGAGTTTAACGACCGGCTGTAATAATGTCTTGTCTCTGATATAAAAGTGGTGGTTGCCTTGATTTCAAAAGTAATAAGGAAATGATCGGATAATACAGGGTTATGGGGTGCAATACTAAGATTCATAACATTGATACCAGAGGATAACACTAAGTCTAGGGTATGGCTATAGTAATGAGTGGGCCCATAGACATTTTGTTTAAAACCAACAGAGTCAATAATAGAGGCAAAGGCAGTTCCTAGGGGATCACCCTGTTTGTCCACATGTATGTTAAAGTCACCAACAATTACAACCTTGTCTGCCGAAATAGCAAGGCAGGACAAAAACTCAGCGAATTCTATTAGGAAATCTGAATAGGGCCCAGGTGGTCTGTAAACAGACACTAAGAGAAAGGACTGCATGTTACCCCTTATCTTAGCTAGGTCATGCTGTACACAGTTCATAGAGAGAACTTCAAAGGAAGAGAACGTATTTCCACACTTAGGGGTTAAGCTTAAGGTGGACTGATAGATCGCTGCAACACCACCCCCTCTTCCTGACTGGCGCGATACCTGGGTACTTAAAAAACCTATAGGAGACGCTTCATTAAGTGCGACATATTCACCAGGTCTTAGCCAAGTTTCAGTCAGACACAGTATCTTGAGATTATGATCTGTGATCAATTCGTTTACAAGAATTGCTTTAGGAGCAAGAGATCTAACATTCAGTAGTCCAATTTTTAGAAGTGATTCACAACAGCTGCTAGCAGCAAAATTGTTTAATTTTAGAGTAGCAAGATTATCCGTGTTAATACCACGGTTTGCTTTACGTTTAGCATAGATGCGTGGGGCAGACACAGTCTCAATATAATAAATACTAGTTTCTAGCTCAGATATGTTAGATAATGGGGCACTGGGATAAGTACTATTGCTAATTACTAGCTCTGAAACGCACCTTGCAGACAACGGCGTTGGGCCATGTGTCTGAGTCACGGGCATCAAAATTTATTTCACGGGACGTAAAAGAGTGTGGTGTTTATCTCTGTCTAAGATGTCAGAGTTTGGTTCCCGCTCAAACAAAGCTCCTGAGCCAGTAATATTACGACGCTGGTACCACAGCCATCTCTGTATCAGGAGTCTCAGTTGGTTGCCAGTTAACTTGTTCGACAGCACCGCCAAAGCCCTCAACCAGCAGTAACGTAACATTAGACCCAAGAAACCCCGGTACCCGTCCCAAGTCCTTAGTGACAAGAACCGGAGTGAGACTAGGGTCAACATTGGTTCGGCATTTGGTCATTGTAAAGAATTGCAATGCCTGAGGAGCAACGCGGAGATCTTTTCTTCTCGACCGCGTTAGCAAGCAAGCGTTAGCTAGCAAGCAAACGATCAGATATAATGTTAACTATTTTCTTCCTTGTTAAGCTGGAGTTCGGACCGTAAAACAGGCAAGAAAGTTAGCCTCCTTCCTCAGTTTTGAAGAACTACTAGTTGCTTCGAGCAACAGCCAGGGTTTCCAGATCTTGCAAGACTTTCCAGCTAAATGGCGACTCAAAAGTAGCTCAAAATATATTTCTAACTGAAAACAATGTATTTTAAATAGAAATCAACATTTTTTTTTTAAAGTGTGTGCTTTGCGACTTTTCATCTTTACCTGCGATTGCACTTTAAAAGTAGCCCGCTTTGGCTGTAAAACCATGGACATGGCAACACTGGCACAGCAGTTATGTTGTTATGAAACGCAATCACCATATGAGACATTAGATGGGATAAAAAGCTGTATCTATAGGCTTTAAATATACTTCCACTGTATAATGCTAGGAGATGTGTTCAGCTGAAGTACTGGTTTTCAGTGTAGTGACAAGCCCTGTGGTTCAGAGGTAGGACAAGACCTATGAATATAAATTCCAATTCCATTTCAAATACAGAGGAAAAAGAATTGGGAGAAAAAAGTTATGTGTATAAACGGTATGTATACATAATGTCTCTCCCGAACACCAGTTTTGTGAAAATGTTCCAGCATTGATGTTACATCTCAGCTTTGCCAAATTAAAAAACTCACATTTCCAAATGCTACCATAATTCCACTGTTGAAGGAACGTCTCCCTCTAATGTACGTTGGATGACAGTGCATAGATAAGACAGTTTAATGACCTTCTCCCATTCCCCTGATCGATAACCTGATGAACCTGAGGTTTACTGATTGCGAAAGGAAGGTGGAGTTTCTATGCTGGGTGAGGCGGTGTGTTTCCATGCTATTCAGCCACAGTTAAAATACATTTAGTACCGAGCTTGTTCAACCCTTGGAAAATAAGAAAAGAATGAAGACATTGCGCAAGTCAGATGACTTTATTGCTTACACTTACATTCTCCATTGCTGGCCATAAATCTTATATAATTGTGCAGTAGCCTCAAAGTTTTCAGCAATTGGAAAATTGAATACAGAGATTACTGCTCATACATTGCCTAAAATGATTGAAGTCATTGGAGCTAAACACTAAAGTCTTATAGAAAATGTTTCGGAGGACAATCGCACTGTACAAAAGTGGTTATTATGATCATGGAAGTGCACCACTTCACATTTTTTTTAAAAACCTTTGCATTTGATTTGATTTAAACAGGTCCCCACATCCTCTGAAACCGAACCAGTGAATGCATGCGGATGGTTGAGTGGAGCAAAAAAGAAGATTTCTTTTTGCAGAGAGAAAATTTTTTTATTTATAAAAATGGAAATGTGATAAGATGGTCCTTTGAAGAGAGTTCAGCTGAGGTAGCTGGCTATTTCCCATGGCTTGGACAGTCAGTACAAGCAGCACTAAGGGAAGCGCAATGCTGCTAAAAGTCTCTATAAGCCAGTATAAATAGTAACATTCTCCCAAGGGCAGGGCAGTTGAATATCAGAAGAATGGTCTGTGTTTGTACAGGATGCGATAGGGAGAAGGACCACCTTCCTTCCACTCAATATTATACAATACCATTATTCTTTTTATATGAACTTTCATTTAAACAATGGTACCCATTCGCATATGTCTCAACCACTAGGGGTGACGTTTCTAGAGTTAACATTTACAAAAGGCAAAGTAAAGGGCAGCTGGGTGGCTTTTTCAGTTAAAATTCAATTCCAGTTTGTGTGGTGCCCATGGTCTGGTTTCAAATCTAGATCACCTCAATACATCAGAGACCTCATATGATCAATTAGACAGCAGCAGTCTGTGTGATCCAGCTATTACAGTGTACTCATCCAGCAGGACAGCAGCTGACCATGGAGTGAAAAGAAGTGGCTTTGAATTGTACTGTCAAATCAATCTTTCTTTTTTCAGGATTCTGTGAAGCACTTTGAATTGCATTCAGTTGTATGAATATGTGCTATACAAATAAACTTGACTTGACTTTTGGCAGCACATGCTTTGGAAGAGAGCATGTACTGACTGAGCTGCCTTTAGCCAAATGCACAGCAATCAGTCCATTGCAGCAATGACACAAGCCTTGAAATAGAACTGGATATTAGAAATGAGGGGGAAAAACAGTAAGGTAATGCGGGATTTTTCTTATTTTATTCTGGCTGTAACCTGAAAAGCAATTCTGGATTTCAAAACATTTTAGTTTATATGAGTTGCCTTTCTGAGTTTGGCAAGATATTGCAGGATTGTGAAATACACTCTTCTTAATAGGGATTTATCCGGTGATGTACTGTGCTTTTAGTTTTTTCATATTGCTATAAGAAAATTGGGTGAGTTTTTTATTTATGGGGATACAGTAGAGCATTCATCAAGTCCACGATAAGAGACAGAGTGGGATTGTTCATATCTCACTGTGAAACTACAGAAGAGTAAAACACTGTAGCCTGCAGTCTTTTCCTGTATATTTGGCTGCCCTATGACTTGAGGTATAGTGGAAGCCCAAAAAGACGGACAGCTTGACCTAAAAACAGTGCATTCTCCATTTCAGCTTGCCAGCCTGCGACAACTTTAGGGTACAGAATTTTATTGAACAAGACTAAGTTTTCCAAACAGTGTTGCAGGCCTATAGCTTCTGTAATTCTGTTATAGTTCCAGCAAGAGTTTGTCCAAACTATAAACACTGTAGGTTAAAACCCAAGTGTAACACCACACTATTTTTAAGCTAGGTATAGCTCTGGTAAATGCCTTGCCAAATTTATGAATAATAGTGTTAGATATGCTCTGCATGTTGGATGCAAACAGGCCCTTTTATCAGTGAACAGATGTTATTAATTTTGTTTGCCTTTGAGAACAATGTTCATCTGAGGATTGTTCCATATACAGACTAACAATTAGAAGCAATGTGGAAACCACATAGAAAAATATTGTGGTTTGGATATACAAGGTCTTCCTTTATCAATGAGGCCACAGTCATTCCTGCATTTGACGCGCTGATCAGTAAGTGAGGTGAGGGTGAACTCTCAGCAACTCGGTGCAATACCAGCAATGTAGTGCAATACATAATAGGGATTCTCAAGCACATACTCTGGGTGAATCCCTCGAACATAACAGAGTCAGTACTGTGCAGTAGGTCAGGCTTTGTTCTAAGGGACAACTACACCAGAAAAAAATGGTAAAGACGTTATATCTTTGGAAGGATACACGTTTTTCTACCATGAACAATTGACATTTCCCGTAGGTGTTTACATAGGTGATTGACTCACATACAGAACCTGCATTAGCGCTGCCACTTCCAAACAACTGCCGATATTAGGTCGTCATTTCCTGGTGGCACTTTAAATGTAGTACTGCAAAGATGTCCCCTAGTTCAAGATTGGAGTCTGGGTAATGTTACAGCCTATTCTGCTGCCAGACACAATGGCAGTCTGTGCAATTTCTGCATTTGTGTGTGTGCACGCGTGCCTTGATGCCTTCCTCCCTTCAAATGCTGCCTTTGAAGGAGCGAGGAACGAGGAGACAGGGGGTTCATTCCAATCGCTTATTTTATACGTCCTCGTCTCCTCAGTCCTCGCCTGACCCGGAAATCAATCAAGGTCCACCGTCTTTAAAGACATTCCAAACCGCTAAATGCTCTTCGGAGGAGCGAGGAGCGACAAACACGAACGATCCTGGAAGATACTTCAGCGAGCAAACAGAAGTGTAGTCTTTGCAGAAGCCTTTTCTCAGAACGCGTGGCGTATATAAATGATCCACCTCTCCACATCTGCGAGCGGGTACACCCCATACACAAATGCAACTTTACTGGTTCCTTCCATTTATTATAACACGCTTTAATCCATAATGACACTCATTCTTTATTACTAACAAAAGCCACATTTATTCATGAAAAAAGATGCTAACAAGCATTATAGTTAAGCATGTAAGCATAATATGACGCTTGACTGCACAAGGATGTTCCATTTGCCTAATGCATGTGCCACGCAAACTTATTCAAGACTATTTTGCACAAAAAAAAACTGTAGGGCTCTGCAGCTTGATGGCTGTTGCAATTTCAAAAGGTTTACATTTAATGGGGCATAATGAAAAATGAATAGGCCACGAACATGTTAGGTAGTTCCAATGATGAATTTGCCATTTTCTGCAATTCATCTTAATGAATATATTAATGTGTCAAGATGAACATTATTCCCACCCCTTCAAAAGGACGCAAACTTGAGTGCATTGACAGTGACGGATGGAATGGGTCCCATAGCCCACAAATACCTCCTAAAGAGTATTTACTTTTGGCACTAACACCACATTAATGTAGCAACAGACCACTAGACTCTCTCCCCAGTAAATTAACATCCTGGACAACATCCTGTTGTCTAGGGGAAGAGAGACTGTCATTTCAAAACAATTGGCACAAATGTATTTTTTGAAGAAAGACAGACAAGGGTACAAGTCCTTGTACCAGGATATTTCCTAAGCATAAACGTTACCAATATAGACACAGTTGATGTGCAGTTATTCCGTAAATCTTAACCAATGTTCAATAGTAAATGAGAGTAGTGATGAGTCGTTATTCCACAAATATATAGATCACTGTATCGGTATTCTAGACTGAGACGTGATTATATTAGGGCAGCATTACATTGTGATCGAAGGAACTTAAATCTTACATCATCGGTGAGAGTTACATCTGCAATAAGACTGCAGGAGTCTTACAGAACTCTCTGAGAGCTTTGAGAGGTTGTTTTCCTAGAGTACAGTACATCTCAGCCCTACAGATCCCAGCTCCTCCCACCTAAGTGCATTTACCAGGTAGAACTGAAGCATAGATGGACTGAGATTGATGCAGACACTAAATACGGAAGGCGCATAGTGCATTACGGCTATTTACTGTGGCACGAATATACAGCACGCTACAGCATGATGCAGCGCTATGTACGTAGGGGAGGGTAAGGCGACCAGCCAACCACCATACCCAGCCAACAGGACACTGTGACCTGCAGCCTAGTACTCACTATACATCAACCCATACACAACTTACAACCTATACAGGTCCAATAATAGCTCTGCAGTAGGCAGGGCTTGTGATTGCTGTGGCTACCCAATAAGAACAGTACACTGGAACAAATCCCACACTTTTATTTCTTTGTTAAAAACTCCAAGTCTTTGAATGCATGTTCTCTTGGCACGTTTATCATCACCAGATGTTGAAAACAGCCACTCTGGACACCAGCTTCCTTTCCTAAACTTCACTGAATGCCAGCAGAAAATGGTTCAAAATGAGCCTTTATTCATAACAGCTTGACTCATAACTCCTCTCTCACGTAAACAATATGTGGCTGTTTGTTCAATGTCAAATACTGATTTTGTGAAATGACGAGCATTGTTCAGAGCACAAGAGCTAAAAAAAAATTTTTTAGCTTGCAACCTCATCTTGGACAACTCAAATCTCACACATTCATTTATTCTGGTATTTATTAGAGAAGCGACCAAGTAAAGTACCTTGGTCAAAGGCACAACCGCTTTAAACCTGCAATCGAATGACTATGTTTCTGTGCCACTATTACACATCATTATACAGTTTAACTCATTATTATCATTACAGAATAATGGTTTATCAATGGTTAAACAACACTGTTTCTATAAAATATTAATTCCAGCAACTGTGTTTCAGAAATAAGCCACCAACACAGGGATTGGGTGCTGTCAATTGGAGGACTGGCATGTTTACGCCCATTGCAAAGCTCTGAATGGCAAATAAAACCTTGTGGGAATTTACTAATAAGAGAGCATAAGAGGCTGCAAATCACTACACAAAGAACAAGAGCGACTGGCATCACTTTAGTCAACTCTGTCAAATCTAAAATGGCAGCTAAGTAAGGAGAAAAAAAAATGTTTATGTGACGTTCAGTGCTGTGTATTTGCTGCATGGGAATAAACATTTTTTTTGTTCGTTTTTGGAAAGTCGGGAAAATGTTGTTTTGTTTTGTTGAGAAAGCGCGTGCACCATGTGACTTTCCCAAGTCTACCAAAGAAAACTAGCTTAAACGAGTCTTAAGAAGTCTTAAAAGGACCAACACTGCATTATTGTTTGTGGTAGAGCTAGCTAAACTGAGAGTGAATTGTAGTGCTGCGTTTAACCTGCAGTTTACCTCCTAATACTGAGAAGCAGGTAGCCTGTTTGGGTGCCTGAGAAACCTTTTAATTTCCAAAATGGCTCACCAGACTCAAAGCCAATAAGCCATGCTACAGACGAGATGAAAAGCACACATTTTTTCATATTACACTTGTATCACACTCCTAGATAAAATATCCAAAAAAGTCTCCAGTTATTCCAGATTAACTGCATTGCGCTGGTGTTGATCTGTGAACCCCTTGTAAAAAGCAGCATTAGACGTAACATTAACGGAGGCTTATAGCGATTTCCTGTCAAAGTGCCATGTGGAGAAGATGAAAGCACTTTCTGACCTTGAGCGTGCCATTGGAGAACAGGATCACCATGGTTTCACAAGGGAGGAGCTCTCCGCAGTGAATCCTGATACCTCTCTTCTGCAAGGGCAGGATATGCTCCACCTTTCACAAACATACAGACATTAGTGCTACATCACAGAACCCCCCAATTTCCAGACACCAAGGATTTTTCTGCTCATTAGAGATGGGCATTTCACACCGACAACCTCAGTTTGATCATGTTATAGCTATGCTCTGCCAACTCCCACCCACGTGGCAAAGCTACATATATCCATATATCATTGTGCTACAAAATAATGAAATCATCTTGAAACTGTCAAAAAAACACAGCAGCCATTCCATTGGATGGAGTATATATACAATATGTTCTCCAGTTTTTATATAGAGAATATAGAGCATGCGAAGATACAGCATAGTCTACTGTAAAGAGTGCTTCTGAACAAACATCTTAAAATAGTCTTGAAAAATGTCCTTAAAAATCTCCATGCAGACTTTAATTCCCATTTAAAAAGGCTTTAACGGATCACATTGAAAGCAACTTTAAACATGTGAAGCTTTCATGTGGGGATCCCCTGCAGTTTTTTACAAATCCAGTGCAACAGCAGAGCCTAAAACTCTACAATCAGAAACATGCAACCCCATATCAAAGAGCAAAACAGCCTGTGTGCATAATGAATGAAGTTAATCAAAGACACACGGGACAGAGCCACGAGCGGTGCGGTAAGTATTACAATCCTTGTTCAAACGGCACTCAGAAAGGCTAACTGTTCACTCCAAACTTCCTTCGAAACAGATTTAAAGTTCACAACAAGCAAATATTTTCACCTATTACTTTGTTGTGGCTTGTATGGTGCACTTATATGAGGTACAGAACATACGGAAGTTAGATTTTAATAAAGCCATTGACTGGAGACCAACATTCTTAAAAGACACATTGTAGTGATACAAGGAAGCAAGTTTTTTTTAGTCTTAGCATAATGACATTTGACTTCATAAAAGTGCAATATGAGAAAACTGGGAACGTTGTAAACAATTTACACGGCGCCAGCGGGTCAAATCTGTGAAAATGAGAATAACATCGACACATTCAGAAGATCCTACGAGGAAATCTGTCTCTCATAAAAATATATTGATACCGTAAAATGTGGAGGTTTCTTGTCTTCATCTAGCATCCAATCAAAAGTGTTGTTAAAAACTGGTTGGAGCTTGTACACAGTAACCCACAATATTTCCTAATATACAATAATTAAAAGCATGTCAGCTTGTGACGAAGTGTCTGCTGGAGCCATTGCCTTAATTTTTACTTTGACCTCAGTATTCTTTGAATCACGCTCAATTCATCTTTAATGGGGAAATATCGCCTAAATGCACTGAAATATGAGAGGTAACACTTGGCTCCAGCAAAAGGTTTTAGAATCACAAAACAATAGTTTAACCAAAAACATGCTTTGAAACCATCTCAGTATTTTTGGAGAGTACCGTACATTTTGTTTTGGAGTAGACAATTAAACTATAGTATGCTGGCTTTTGCAGAAAAACATCACAGATTGCTTAACAGACTTTAACGTAGGAGATGATAGCTCTTGGTAATGGAGCCTAAAAGCATCACCCAGCACAGAAAAATGTCTTTACTTTCCTCCCGCTAACTACAGGCTAACAGTGATAGCCAAAATAAATACCACTGGGGTTAGTTTCGATCCTAAAAGGGACCCGGTAAATTTGCTTGTAGTGAGGCAGAGCTGAGAAAAGGAAATCAATGGAAGCAGATGGAGACCAAACAATGGAATATTGGTTAATTTCCACCAAGAATGTCACTCCTGAAGTTAAACATAAGCAGTCCCACATATTGATAAGCCTCAGAATGTCCTGTGGCTAAATGAGGATTTGTCCACACCATGAGCTCAGTTATTTCCACTTGCAGTTGAACTTGACACAGGCCAGTGCCTGGACTGGACAATCAGTCTTGAATATAGCACTTACGTTAGATTTGTCCATTTATTTTCATAGGTTTATGGTTGATGGATCATTTTATATTATTTGGCATCAAAATACATTGAAAAGGCTCAAAATTATGCAATAACTGTTGCAATGATCTGGTGCTAGATGTTTTGGCTTTGCATTTGTCAAAGATAAAAAGCATTTTGATTCAGAAATACATTGACTAGCATCTGCTTATTATCTGAAAGGTGTCTGTGCTGTATTTCATCTATTCTGGTTGTTTTATTTAAAACCTGTAGGCTACATAATAGGTTTTCTGGTGATTTAAGGCTTTGTCTTTGAGAGGCAGTAGCCTATACTCTGCATTCCACAAAGCTGAAAAGCCCAGAGATTTAGAAGCAATACCCTTTCCTGTCCAGTGCACTTCTGGTCTTCCTGGTCTTCCAGCCAATCCTCAGGATGCTTCTCTTCTTGCACTGCTTCAACCGCCCAATCAGCAGGTTTCTGGGCTCTGACCCTCTCCTATCCAAGGCCCTCTTCAAAGCTTCCACCCCCCGCCACTAAAGACAGCCACGTTTGGGGCAGACATACGCCAGCACTGGCTGGAACAGAGAGCTGTGACGTGATTGCTAATAATGGAGCTCCTGCAACATCCGGCAGGAAGTGCTGGGATCAATTAGCGTGAAACATGCGTAGATCTGACGGTCTTGGGCAGGTTTTGAAAGCATTTCACAGATCAGACAAGAAAAGGAAATACAAACGTGGCTGGGCCTTTTGACCCCAGAAAGCATCAGGCATAAATAAAAATAAAAAGTTCATGTTCTGGGGTGGGGGTGATTTGTGCCAATTGACGCTAGGTCTTGGGAATTAAAAACTGGTTCTTGCACTATCAATTGTCCCTGAGAATTCTTCACCTCATTAGTTCAGTTTCAGAAAATCGCAAAATCCCAGTTATAGAAAGCACTGATGATGGAGCTGCCGTGAGCCTTGGCTCTGGAATGTCATATCATTCCACTGGCGTTATCTGGCTAGAACTCGACACCTTCCGTCCAAGCGCAGCGAATGCGCCAGGCCAGGGCTCCCGACTCATGCTGTGCACTCCCCCTCAAAAGAAGGCCTGCAGGATCAAAGGGAGAAAGGGGGAATAGGCCACCCTCCGAAGTCCCCATCACTGTAGCTTGTGCAGGAACTTTCAGTGACAGTTTCAACAAACACCGGGGATAGGATGTCAAACTCACCAAGACTCCTCTGTGCAGTCAGACCAATTGTAATCAAACTGCTAAAGACAGGTTAATTTCTCCAGAAAGAGTGCCTAGAAAATATGTGTCATGAGGGAAATCTTTTTGAAAAGGTCCAACAGCAGAGCATTAGAGAAATGCTGCACGTGGCATTCAGATCCACTCCATTTTGGCTGCAGGACAGAAAGGGGAAGGCAGAGTATTAAACTTCTGTAATGGAGAGATCTAAGAAAAAAAGCTTGCATTCCACTTGCAACTTTCTAAAAATATAGTCCGTTCTTCTAATCACAGACCAGCACTAATTGGCTATGAAATGAAGCATTGTGAAATGTGTAAAACAAAGCTAACAGCATGCATGAGCGAAAGCCAGCAGTGCTTTTTTTCTCTAAGTCAGATGCTTTTGTTAAAAAACGATAATTAATTATCATTAATTATAGGCTAATTTGTTATGAAGTAGAACACTGGTATGGACCCAAATGCAGGACTCGGAGGCAAACTCAGGCAAAAGGACTCCGCAAGAAGTATTTTATTTCAGCACACGAGCAAACAAAGCAAAGGAACAGGGAAAGCTAAGTGAGGGGCTGGAAACATGGTTGGCGAAACTAACAGGGCTGGGCAGGAGATGGGGCAGAAGCGAGCAGGAACGGCAAGCAGGCTGAACGGGAAGCAGGCTGGACGGATTGGAGCGAGGATTCAAGAAAAAACAAACAGGTTAGGAGCGAATATGCAAACAGACAAAGATGGCCGGGGAATGTCAAGACGGAGCTGACAAAGGCAACAAACTGGCAGTGAAAAAAGAAACTGAGGAAACTAAATAGGGAGAGGAACAGGTGAGAGTACTAATGAAATAACTAAAGTGCATGTGGAATGTAAGCAGAGGGGGAGAGTGATAAGATAATAGCTGCGGGGAGAAAACGAAAAACAAAACGGGGAGCCTACACAAATATACGAAACAGACAGACAGGGTGAACTGAAAAACACAACATGAAACAGGAAGAATGGGAAAACAAGAAAAACTAAAGGAAGGTGGACTGGAGGGAAACGGCGGATCTTACATAATTTCCTTGATGAACTGTAACAAGGTGGAGGCAAAGTGGTAAATATTGAGTACATGCCTCTGAATCCATTAAATGGTCACTCTTTCTACTGACGCTCTCAACAACCAGTACCAGAGACAGGTAACTGGCCCAGACACTGGTTGTGCAACTTTCCACACCTCCAGTGTCCAAAGTCTGAGAACAGCAGATCCACTGTTCATTTGTCCAGTACTAACTTTGCTTTGTACTCTGCATTTTAACAGGAAAACCTCAAAGACAATCAAGTCCAAGAGGTGGTTAAAAGCCTGTACATGCTGTGGTGCAGCCAGTTGAACCAGACATCCTCTTTTCAACGTTTTTAGTATAAAAAAGAAGATAGTCGCACACTCTGTAATGCTCAAGTAATTTATTGCACAAACCAACATTTCAATAAACAGTGTTTTCCTCAGGGTGTCTATCTTCCTTTTTTATGATTGCTCTTAGTCAGCGTTAGTCAGCACCGTGTTTCTTAGTACACCAAAATTTTGTTGACCAGTTGCTTAAAAAATATGAGTTATTATTGTTGTAAATTGAATTGCTAAAATGTGTTAAACAGTGAACAGAATTGTCTTGATACATTACACCACAACACCTAATGTGGATTTTATTCTTTTGATTGAATAGAGATTTCAGATGTTGGTGCAGACTGGACTAAGAAAAATAACAATACTGGACATTCAGTGCGCAAAAGTAGTTTTTATAGCCATCTAATCATTGTGGTGTGGTCAAAACTACACCCTAAGCGGAAGACTGTTTCTTCTGAAGCTCATAATTTACATTATAGATTGTAATTTGTTTTACATGCCTTGTTTATCTCAGTGAGCAGAAAAAGTGATCTTCTCAAATATGTGAAAGCAGACCAACCTACAGTATGTTTTTCTCAACACATAATTACTGCCTGATCTTCTTGGGTTTTCTTTTTTGTGAAGCACAATTGGAAAAAAAAATTGGCGTGTATTTTTTAAACATCTCCATTGCTTTTCAACTCTGTTGACATGTGCCACTTTTTTGAAAGTGACACAATGTCCTGTCAATCTTTGGTCAGCATGTAAATCAAACATTAGGCAATGAGGCCACATCTTATTTTCTTGAGTGGTCAGCTATTCGGATAGCTTCACTTTTATGAGACCACATTTTTCATGAGCAATCCCCAAAATATTGGGCGAGCCAGGCACAGCTCTGTATGATTTCCATGTGCCGACTCAATTCTTGTTTTTGTTCCAAACTGTCATACAAACAAAATGAAGCATGGCTGTATCTTGATGTGACCAACTCTACATTCCTGTTGGGCATTTGTTATAAGACCACTGTAAGCTTCTGCCAAAAATATTAATTGAAACCAAATAATGTGACTTTCTTTCTTCATCAGCTGATTGAGTACACCGACTCAAATGTCAAACAAGGTTGGTGTAATGTGTGGGTTGAGTTGTAGCTGAGTCAATCCACGCAGTTTAAATGACGGTGGCGGGCCTACTGCTCAGAACCAGTTAATTTTTCGTGTACACATTCATTTCGTGTACACTTCAACCACCACGAACGTAAGGAGAGCAAAACTTTAAGCAAAGCATATATAGAAAAATTATACAAATGTTTTGTGGTATATCACACCACAAATATATATGGGCATATTTGTTCAGCCTCCTAATTTTCACATTTTATAGATGATTTTTTATATTTTATATACATTTAGAGCAGTGGTTCTTAACCTGGGTTCGATCGAACCCCAGGGGTTCGTTGAGTCAGTCTCAGGGGTTCGGCAGGGGTCAAGACACACACAGTATACGGTTCACACTAGCAATGTCGAGCCGTTTTTGTCGGAAGGGTTCGGTGAATGCACTGATGAAGCTTGCAGGGTTCAGTACCTCCAATAAGGTTAAGAACCACTGATTTAGAGGGTAACAAAGCACTAAAGCCACTTATTTTATATGAGAACTGATACATTTGTTGTTTTTTTTGTCCTGATCCAAATCTTGAAATTTTACTGCAGTCAGCGCAAAACAGCATAAACCCAAAGGATCTGGCTCAAAAGTGTCTCTAGTGGTAAAACGACAAGAACTGCATGTCCAGTCTGTCATTGGCAGTCTGCTTCATGACATTTATTTGTCATTCTTCCTCATTGAATCTGATGACTGAGATCTGGACTAGTGTTAAACAACAGGTGTAGATTGGGGCCATTGGGTCTTTGAAAATAATTATGAAGTAATTTTCCACCTTAACAAGTTAACAAGTTAAAGCATAAGAAAAACTAGATCATTAAATAATAGTCAGATGCACCTACATCACAGGTAATAGGCATCATAAAAAACATAAGCATAACATAATTATTGTCACTATGAAGGAATTTCATAAGGATGATGACACAATTCTGTTCACATTAGCTAGATCACAACGCTTAAATTGTGAAGGTTTAAAGATTCTACTAATATCCCCACATGTAAATTTTGATAAATATGTGTTCTATGAGTTTTGTGGAATTATCCCTCCAAAAATCAGATTTTTATTTCCTTTATTGCCTGAAATACACTCACATAAAGAGTTTCAACCCCCATGATGGCTGCAATATCATGACCAAAGTTCAGCTTTATTCATTTGGATGGACAAGGATTATGTAAAAATGAGCTGGACGCGCCTCTCTACAATCATCTATAAACATCAAAATATCCAAGCTTTCATCACTTAAGCACTAACATAAACAACACACCATTCATCCTTTCAAGGCAAAATTCAAGGCACATTTTTAATCTATTAAATTGGGTTAGCATGCAAGTACCAGCCCTTATCAACTGCCAAAATGAGCCAAAATCTCAAAGTGCCCAGGTAATCAGGCCCTCATATTGATACTGCATTTATAATCTCTGGTGTCTGATTAAATAGTGATCTGCCTGCAAACCTGCCAACAATACACACCCTACCCTCCCCAACTACTGCTCGATTATCCAACTTGTTGCTGCCAACCCCCAGATTCACCAGCTTTGCACAACGCTTATAATGGCATTGCACTCTAATTTCTCAGTGATAAAGTAGACAGAGAACACAGAAAAGGATTGGGAGTTCTCACAAAGCACACTGAGCCAAGGTTAATAATTTTTCGTGGTGCAATATATCAAGTAAAAAAAATAAATAAACATTTAATCTGCATTTCATCACTCAGATCAGTGCACGAGTGATCCTGTATACCATAGCCTATTATTCAGCATAAAAAATAATAATAATAATTTTGCACAATTTCTACACTAGATAGACCAACTAAAATAAACTTGCGCGTAAATAAAATAAAACTGTGCCTTACAAATATATTAAGCGAAGATGTGGTATACGTGTTAGTGAAGATGTGGTTTACGTGTTAGTGATGAGCTGGCCAGATCCATTGAGTCACATTGTAACAATCCAGACCTAAAGAAAACTGATTCATTTCAGGGTTGCAAGGCAGATGTAACTTGTGATTCAATGAGGACGACAATTATTTTAAGAAGGCTATGAGAACGAAAGGGGATGCATAGGTGGAAGGGGCGAGAGGAGTTGGGCAGAGAAAGGAGTCCCTTTACTGGCTCCCATCATTGTGTCATACTGGGGGAAATCCCCTGCACTGGATTTATGGACTGCTCCTATAGCAGGTGGCATCGGACAACTTAAATTAAATAGCAGACCTGCTGTATCCAGACATTATTCAGCACATTGGGAATGCATGCATAATCTGCTCGAATTTGCAGACAACGTACCCTGAGACAGTCAAAAGTAAAAAAGTAATTATCTCACCACTGACAACAGTGTCACCTGCTGAGCTGTATTCTACATCACACCCTGAACACACCTTTTAATGTAATTGGCAGTGTAATAAATATATCAACACTGTGTAATTTATCTACACTGTGTGCTGAGTGATACTGCTCTCACCGAGGAAGCCCAGCTTTAAAAGACTGCAAGTCTAGGATTCCCTTTGAATTATGGAAGGAAATATAAGATACTGGTCTATCATGTCTTGTCTTCTGCATGCAAAAAAAGTAAAGGTAAAATCTCTGGAGTACTCTTGCGGGTTTCAAGCGTGACCTTTCCTGGCACTTGACATTCATACATGTTATGTGATCAACAGATGGTGCAGGGGTACCCCAATTAAAGAGTGCCAGATATAAGTCTACCTTTTAAGTAATATCTGTATCAATATCATTATCTAACAGACCTACTCAATGTATATATGGACTAATCCTTATGTTTTCTACACCTATTATTTACTTGTACTTTCTATATTATGTTTTAATTCCTCATATTTCTTATAGCTGTTCCTAATTTATCTTATTTATAATAATGTATTGTTTGTGGCCATGGTGTGTAATATTGTGTGTAGACATGTGTGTGCGCATGCATTAACTGCTCCAAATGTGGAACAATAAAAACCCATTAAATTCAGGCAATGTAACTTATTAAATAAGAAAAAATAACTTATTAAATAAACTCCCAACTTTACTTTCGATGAAATATTCTAAATGACAGGAAATTAATAGCCATTTATCCATTGGGAAATATTAGGAGCAAAATCCGTTCATAAATCAGTAAGCAATCCTATATAATTTTTAAAGAATGGCGGGAAATGCCACGTTTTAAAAGGACATTAAAAAACAGCGCTTACATTTCAGGACTAAAAAGTTAAGTCCACTGCCACCTGCTGGAATGATGAAGCTTAGCTGTGGCGTTGAAAAGAAGCACAGGGCAGTCTATCATTCGGCACGATTTGTGATACGGCTTATTACATACGCTTACTCGGTCTTCTTTGTTGACTTATTTAGTGGTTCACATTATACCCATGGGAATACAGTTGCGGAGAGTAACCGAGAGTGGATAACCGATAGAAGTGTGGGAGAACCTCTCAGCTGTTGCAAAATAGCCGACAACACCCACAATCCCCTTTTCAACAACAACACGCGTATTTCCGGTACGGCAAGCGGGAGAGGACAATTGTCAATGAAACTAATAAGCGCACGTTATCGTGGACTAGATTGGCTTTAGTTTGATATGGAAAGACATATAAAATATAACGTTGTTGAAAGACAGCTAGTGTTGTTAAAACAAAGAAATCTATAACGTTAACGCGTAAACACGTACGTGTAATGTATTTCGAAAATCGTCTTAATTTCAAGTTGAACGTGAAAGGCTACTGCTGGCCAGCTAACTTCTTCAGCTAACGTTAGCTAGCATAGTGGAAACTAGGCCGGTTCATGCCAACGTGCCTGACAGATAGCTGGATCCGTGCATAACCAAGCTTCACGGTGACAGGCAGATGTGTGATTCGAATATATAACACTGATTTTACGGTCAAATAATTATTAGATCGCAATGGGTGGGAAAAAGAAAAGGTCGGCAAATTCGCCTTCGGTGCCACCGCCTGCAGCATGCACCGCTAACGCTCCTGCTGGAAATGACATGCCAGACTCCAATGCTACTGGAAAGAAACAACAGCAGAAACAAAACTCTGTAAAAGCAACGGCAAAGGATAACAAACCGAAAGGTGTGTTGATGTAGCGATTTATTTACCTTTCTGTTCATTCTCTCAGTAGTCAATGGCAGTACAAGAAACTCTTCCTAGCTAACGTTAGCTCATTCAAACTGGGCTAACATAGTCTGTTTAGCAAACTTGATTATTGTTGGATTTATAACGTTGTTCCTTCTGAGTGATGTTAGACTGTCCCTCAGATTATATGTCATAAATGTAATTATTGCTGATTTCAGTGCTTAACAAATGCTTAACACATGCTGCGATGGAATTGTAAATTCCAAACACTGTTATAGATTGCTGTCCTTATGTTTAACATTGTTGTTTTCATTTATCAAAGCGCCGAAGACATACAGCTTCACCGGCACTCCGCAAGTAGATACAGGGGGAATCCCAACACACGACAAGTCTATTCTCAAAGTAAGGAGGACATTCCTTAATTCTGGCTTGCACAACCTTTATTTAATCAAGAACTAGAATATGTACAGTATGTTGAACATTGAGTTTTAAAGCCCATGCTAATGCTTTCTTCTGTTTTTAAAGGTTATCATTCAAGCAGACTTGGAGAAAAAAATAATCAAGCTGATCAATGACTATAGACAAGAAAATGGTGATAAAGGACCAGTATCAGGGAGGCTCACAACCAAAAAGCTTCTGGTGGGTGGATCATCTATATTTTCATTTTCAACATGAAACTGGCCTTTTATTATTAAAGTTTCGGCTCCATTTTCAAGTGTTGGCCATTGTCAGCGGCCAGTGATATGGGTTTATCATTTAGAATTGTGATTTGCATGATGATACCCTGCAGTCAGAATTGGTGAGGATGGGCAATCTGTGATCATACCTTCTGTCTACAGGACTTATACACAGCTCTGCAGAAACTCCACTTTAAGACAGAGCACATAGAGGAAGCCATGAAATCCAGTGTACTGTATGGGGGGGATCTGCACTCTGCTCTCGACTGGCTTTGCCTAAACCTCAAAGACGGTAAATGCAGAGCAAAGATTATTTATTTTCCCTTTTTATTTGATTAATTTAAGTTATTAGACCAGTTACATAAACCCCTCTTCTGTTGCAGTGCACCGAATCTGAATGTAGAGCTTGTTATTTATGTATAAAGTCCAACTTTTGTGTTCTCACAATCTCCATTTCTATTTTCATCCCTCATGTCTAGTCCCCTGACCACTAGAGTAGCAGTGCTATGCTTAAAATAGTCCTCCTGCTTTGGTACGATTGCTGCCATATATTAATTTCCTGTTACTTGAACAGAGGAGCTACCCGAGGGTTTCAGTCAAAAGATGCACGAGGAGAACCATAAGACCAAGCCAAAATTTCAGAACCCAACAGAGAGGAAGCAACAACAGCCTAGAGAAGACGTTCCCAAAGAGCCAGACAAAGAAGATGCAAAGGTATATTCTGTTTACTGTCCCCTGCTCTACCCTTCCCCCGAAACTAGAACTATAGTCGCATCTACTTCATTTTGCTTGGGTCACGTCCCCACTGGGATTTGTGACTGTACTCTGTATCCTTCCTGTACTGTGTTGTTAGTACTAAAAGAAGCACTCATAAATTGTACATTGAGTAAGTACTCATAGCACTGCAGATAAAACAATACAATATTTTATATTTTAGAGCATTCTATCAGTTGTACAGGAGGAAATTCATTAACACAAGTGACACCTGGAATACTTGTGTTCTGAGTGTTTTGTTGGTTTTCCTTGTGGTAGAAGGCCCCTGTCAAGGATGAAGCAACAAGCGTCAAGGATTGGATCCTGAGATATGCTGAACAGTCGAGTGAAGATGAAAGTGAGGAAGAGGAGGACATAGGGAAACCACAAAACCCCGAGCTGGAGGAGAAGTTTGATCCTGTAAGTTAACATCAAGAGCTCTCTTAGTGTACTCCTCTCAAAAGAGTGAATTGAGTATGGTGACCTTATTAGAGAAAAATAGAATTATTGTAAGAAGATTTTTTTTCTTCTGAATACCAATAAAAATAAATGTTTTTTTTTCTTTTCAAGTAGCTTCAGATTTTTTTTATTTCTATGGTTGTATACATTATTTTAAATACATGTTGATCAGGGTCTGTTATGAAGTCTTTCATCTTTTTTTATTATTTATTATTTTAAAAAATTGGCAGCAGTGATATTGTTTGAGTATGACATTGTTGTATTGGTAATGTGGGTAAGTTGAGATCTTGTCGTCTTGTGCAGAATGATAGGTACCTGGTGCTCGCAGCTCAGCTGTATGACGCGAAAGAGATGGCTGTCTCAGCAAAAGCAAAGAAAGACAAAGCCGGCCAAAGGACTGCGCAGGACAGAATCAGAGTTATCCAGCAAGGTCTGCCAGAGAAACACCGACTCATTGCTTTTAGATACAGTCTACAGTGGGGACGGAAAGTATTCGGGCAGTGACACGATTTTTGTTGTTTTGGCTCTGTACTCCCGAATATTAGATTTGAAATGGAACAGTCATTATGAGGTTAAAGTGCAGACTTTCAGCTTTAATATGAGATCCAATATACATCCATATTGGGTGAACCGTGTAGCAATTGTAGCCCTTTCTTATATACATAGCCCCCCCTGTTTTAGGGGATGAATAGTAACTGGACAAATGACATAAACTTAAAGTAATCATATTTAATATTTGGTTGCATGTCTTTTGCATGCCATGACTTCCTGATGTCTGTGACCTAACAACATCAAAAGACTCATTTTCCTATTGAACTCTATGGAAAAAGTAAGTCAGGAGAAGAAACCCTTAAAGTGATCCATCTATATATACTGCATATCTGGCAGCAGATTGATGATTTGAGGCTCGTTTGATACCTCAGACCCTTGACAACTTACCGCCATTTAGCCAACCATGTTCCAGTGTAATTTACAACCTAACCAATTACTTTGCATCCCCTAAAATGGGGGGGCACTATGTATAAAAAGGTCTACAATTGCTACACGGTTCACCCGATATGGATGTAAAAACCCTCAAATTAAAGCTGAAAGTCTGCACTTTAACCACATAGTCACTGTTCCATTTCAAATCCAATGTTCTGGAGTACAGAGCCAAAACAACAAAAAATTGTGACACTGCTCAAATACTTTTCAGCCCCACTGTATTTATGAAGTCCTTTTGTAAGAGATGCTTCTGAGAGTTCCTGTGCAGTGTTTTCACTTTTGTAATCCTAACGGCAATAAACCATTCATTTGTTTATATGGTTACTAAATCAAAGGTAATGAGGTAAGAAAATAACTGCCTTAATAATAACTAAGAACCATGACTAAGTAATTGCAATTGTGACACTATGCCCATTTCAGAAATCAGGCTTGAGGTAGGACCTTTCACGAAGAGCTTTCACACTGGGAGACCACACTAGATTGACCCATGCCAGCCCAGTTCACAGTTACAGCCTCTGAGTGAAGAATATAGAGTGCACCATAACCACCACAATTAATATGAATGTCATTTTGCTCATGTTTCAGAAATGAAGCCATTGGAATCGCATCCCATGTTTAATCCAACCATAAAGGTGACTGAAGCTCCCAAAGAGGAGAAGAAACCAGCTCCTGTTCTGGAGGGAAAGGAGGAATTGAACTTTAGCCTTTTTGAAAAATCTGAAACACCCCCAGCAGAAAAGAGTAAGGCAGACGAACCGAGGTTGAGCCAGAAAACAATTTGGCCTTTTAATTATAACTTTGCGTTTTTAAATTATGTCAATGATCAGCATTAATGTTGCATTTTGCAACACTGTGTTTATCCAGCAGTGAAGAAGAACGAGCCAAAAGACATCCGAAACTTTGACTACACAGCCCGCAGCTGGACGGGCAAGTCTCCCAAGCAGTTTCTTATCGACTGGTGCAGGAAAAACCTCCCCAAAAGCCCACCACCATCCTTCCAGAAAGTTCCTGCTGGCAAATACTGGAAATGCAGGTTTGTATTTGTGCACCATCAGTTATAATTATAACTATTGTTTTTGTTCTGATTATTTTATTTATTCATTTATTTTTTCTCCCCTTTCACATAAAATTTTTGTGAGCTGGTTTGGCCTAGAATCATCAAACTTGGCAGGCTTGTTGGGATTGCCAAACAATTGGATCCTCTATATTATCACGCAGATTGAACACCTGGTGGCGCTATAGTGCATGTGACAATTTTGACATTGACACGCTCACTGCTGACGCCCCGTTTCACCTAGTCACAATATTTGGTGTACCGGTCCCACTGCTCAGGTCGAACAAATATGCCTCAAGGACCCATAAAGTCCACCATATTGGATTTTTTACTAATTAGCATTTTTTATGAAACAATTAAAATGCTACTCTTCTTACAAACTCAGACCAATTTGCACAAAACTTGGTGTGTGCACTCAGCTCACAGGCCTTTCTTAATGCATTACTTTTTAAGAAATGGCTAAATGACAAGCCAATGAATTTTCAGTGGGCATGGCTTATCACAAAAATGCTAATTATTCCAAAACCATTTGACAGTAAGTTATGAAAATTGGTAGGTCTGTTAAGAGTAACATCAGGACTTGACCTCTGCAGTTTTAACCCAATCGAACTCCGTGGTGGCGCTCCAAATATAAAAAAATATTAAAAGATTTACTAAAAATCACTGTTCTTTTGCAGAGATTTATAACTTGCTACAGTGCATTACTTTTCTAATGCCTATGTCAAAAAATGGCCGAATGAGAAGCCAATTCTCATTGGGCGTGGCTTATCACAAAAATGCTAGTAATTCTAAAAGCATTTGACATAAAGTTCTGAAACTTGGTGGGTTGATTGAGAGTTAGATCAAGACTTGTGCTCTGCAGTTTTAATCCAATCAATCCACGTGGTGGCGCTATAGAAATACAAATGTTAGGATGGCAGGTATGCCATCCGCCAAGTACACTATCTATGCTTAACAGGCTCTACCTACCATACCAACTGTGAAGATTCCTGTAGCTTAGTGGTTAAGGCATTGTACTACCGTGTAGTAGGTTGGTGGTTCTACTACTGTTCTGTTACGGTTTTCACACATAACACAATGACACCATAAAAATGAAGTAGGCTTCGAGGAAAATTAAGAATTCACGATAATACGCGAGCCCTTACGGGATCGGGTTTAGATACCATTAACAATGGCAAAAGCCCTGATTAGAAACAAATATTCGCTTTTTGGGTCAACCCTGTCTAGAGTTGTCTTGTCTACCATTTTGCAGTCTCTGTGTTTGACAAATGCTGCTCATGCCGCTCGGTCCCCGGGAATCGCTGCTTGCAGCTATATTTCTCATTGTGTCTTGTTTGGACATAAAATGTGGGCTCCCCTATGGTTCATATGTTTGAATTGTGGTTGGAAATTGAATGTAAACTGCATTTAAATGAATACATGTTGCTCTTTCAGAGTGCGTGTTCAAAGAGTTGAAAGTGTATTGGAGGTTTGCCCCAGGATCGTGACCGAAGACAGTATGCAGGCACAACACCTGGGCGCTACCCTGGCCCTCTACAGCCTAGTAAAGGGACAGGTATGGGAAATACACTCACAACTGCCAATGAGAGCATGAGGATGCAAAGGGCGCTGTGAAGTTTACTTGGTCACAACACTCCTCACTTTATTCATGCTCCTTTCTTACTTTTTCTCCCCCTATTGCTCTTCCCTCTGTCACTCACTCACTCACTCACTCACTTACTCACTCTCTTCCTCTCTGTCTCACCCTCTCTATCTCCCCCTTACATTCTGTCTCATTCTCTCTCTCCATTATCTCCCCTTTCTCTCTCCCTCTCTCCTCTCATTATCTCCCCTCTCTCTCCCTCTCTCCTCTCATTATCTACCCTTTCTATCCCCCTCTCTCTCTCTCCCTCCCTCTCTCTCTCCCTCCCTCTCCCTCTCTCTCTCTCCCTCCTTCTCTCTCTCCCCCTCCCTCCCTCTCTCTCTACCTCTCTCTCCCCTCATTGTCTCCCATTTCTCTTCCCCTCTCTCCCCTCATTATCTACTCTTTCTCTCCCCCTCTCTCCTCTCATTATCTACCCTTTCTCACTCCCTCTCTCCCCTCATTGTCTCCCATTTCTCTCCCCCTCTCTCCCCTCATTATATACTCTTTCTCTCCCCCTCTCTCTCCCTCTCTCCTGTCATTATCTCCCTTTTCTCTCCCCCTCTCTTTCCCATCATGCTCTGCTCCATTCCGTCCCTCTCTCTTCCTTCCTCTCCCAGTCGGTGCACCAGTTGCTGCCCCCCACCTATCGGGAGGTGTGGCTGGAGTGGAGGGACAGCGAGCAGCAGGAAGCGGAGCAGACCCGCACGGAGATCAACAAGCCCAGAGACCAGTTCATCGCCCGGCTGCTGAGCCGCCTCAAGCAGCAGCAGCCGCACACGGAGCAGCCGGATCCCGAGACGGGCCCGCGCGCCGGGGACGAACCCGAGGACTCCTGGGAGAACCTCCTCTCGCAGGAGGACGAGGTCCCGGCGGCGGAGGACGCGGCCGCCAGCAGGGGCAGTGACGCGATGCGCACCCTCCTGATGAAGCTGCGCGGCTCGCCGCTGGCCCAGCGCCTGCTGCGCGAGCGGCAGCAGCTGCCCGTCTTTCAGCACCGCCAGCGTGTCATGGAGGCGGTCAGGAGGCACCGGGTGGTGGTGATCGCCGGGGAGACCGGCAGCGGCAAGAGCACCCAGATCCCTCAGTTTATACTGGAGGACCTGCTGGCCGGGGGGCCCGAGGCCCAGCCCTGCAACGTGGTGGTGACTCAGCCTCGCAGGATCTCCGCCATGAGCCTGGCCGGGAGAGTGTCCCAGGAGCTGGGCAGCGAGGATGGGCCAGGGGCCAAGGTGAGAGGTTTAAGACACAGCCCATCACCCAGGCGCATTTTACTAATGAAATAAAGTAGGAATTATGCTCTTTACCTTCACATAGCACTCAAAATCTAAACTATTTGCAGCTAATGAACATATAAACCATAGGGGAGCAAAACAGAAAATCTAAACAGAACAGATATGTAATTGTGAATCAGCTAAATACAAACAAAAGTACAAAAGTATACAGAGTGCACATCACAATAAGGACAATGTTATTATAGTTCAGTTCTGTAGCACAGTTGGAATGGTATGATATGTATTTACAGGTGATATAACTGGATGTTTTGCTTGCAGTCGTCGCTGTGCGGTTACCAGATCCGCATGGAGAACCGATCGGGAGACTCGACCCGTCTGCTTTACTGCACCACTGGAGTCCTGCTCAGGAAACTGCAGCAAGACAGCCTGCTGAGCAATTTAACGCACATCATTGTCGATGAGGTGGGGAAAGACTGGCGTCCCTTTCAAACATAATCCATTCATAACTCATTTTACCAATGACTCTTAACAGGGATTTTTTAAATAGTATTTAAATAATTGTATTTAAAATCTAACCTGTTAATGAGCCAGGGCTCATTACTGACTGAACACAAGGGGGCGACAGAGAACGAAGGTAGTGGAAAAATATGTTTTGTTCGCAGTATTTTACAGTATATACTGTACTGTGCAAAAGTCTCAGGTACATGTTCAAAAACATACTAATGAAAAATCTGTAAAGTGAAGATGCTTTCAAAAATAATTAAGTGAAAAGTTTATAAACATCAAACAATTGAATATAAAGCCGTACATAGAATCTATGTACATAGAAAATCTAGACTTTTGCGCAGTCCAGTATATATACAAAGGTCTTGCACGCAAGGAACCGAAGTGTTTTAAAGGTATTGCCCAGGTGAAGCCAATCATTGTAATTGTTACCTGGGAGAAAGATATGTAGAGAGAGAACAGGTACGGAAAAAAACCTGCATAGTGACATGCGCCACCCCCAGGAATGGAGGAACGTAACACCCCCACCCCCAAATGGTGACACCTGTCACCACAATAGTCACACGTACATTCACACATCCACTTGAATTCAGTCAAGCAGCATGCACATAATATACACGCAAGGATATGTGAGAAAGCTGAAGCTTATAGAAATAAACTAAAGTCCAATTGGATCCATACTTTGGGTGCTCTAGTATAAGAACAATCTTTACAAATGATATCAGGAAAGGACAAAAAGAAAATGAATCCTTACGGCTGTAGGTCGTGTTTGCAGGACAACGCATCCGCAGCAACATTATCCTTTCCTTTGACATGCTCAAAGTCAAAAGCCTGTAAAGTAAACTCCACATATAAGACGTTCTGTAGGCCTTACTGTAACCTTACTTCTATACGGATGTTACTCTCAACCTGTTTTCATTTATAGTTCTTAATTATCAATCAAGCAATTAACTGAATAACAAATATCAATGAATATAGCAAGTTTTTCTGTGCTGTGCGTCATAAAATAAAATGTGTACCACTTAAATATACGTAGTGACGGCCGGTGTGCTGGAAAAAGGGGTTAATTCCGTTTACTTAGCTTGAATAGCATAACAATCAAACAATTTTCTGAATAATCAAGACCAATATGTAGCCTATAATGATTGAGAAATGATAGCGACAAAGAGACAACTTGAGATAACAAGGATCAGGCAATAATAGGCAATAATCTGAATGTCATTAATTTTAAGACAACACTCAAATTAGTCACAGCAATTTAAATATTAGAGAGCATACATTTAAAGAGGACAGCCTCTTAAATGTCTCGAACCACTGAGCGCAACGCATAATTCAGCAAATCTATGAAACATGGAGCGTTTAAAAGTCAGATTCTTTGCAACATCATAAATGTGGATATAGAAAAATGCAACATGTTTATGATGCACAGAACAATAATGCTATCTCAAAATAAATTGGTAGCCTAAAAATTTGCTTATTGTTTTGGTTATTGAGCTAATCAATTGTTTGATTGACAATCAGATGAAGTAAACGGATACAGATTGAGAGTGATCATCCGTTAAAGGTAAGATTGAGCTAGTACACAAACTGGCTGTTTGTTGCGATTCAGGTTCACGAGCGCAGTGTCCAGTCCGACTTCCTCCTGACCATCCTGAGGGACATCGTTCAGAAGCGCTCGGACCTTCATCTGGTGCTGATGAGCGCCACAGTCGACTGTGACAAGTTTGCGGCCTACTTCAACCGCTGTCCCGTGGTGACGATCCCTGGCAGGACCTTCTCTGTAGAGGTGAGCATCAGGGATCCACATATGCATTTATTTACTTAACAGGCACTCTTACGCCGCGTTCTCACAGCGAGCAACTTGGTTCTCGCTAGCTAGCGATAAGCTAGCCTATATCTATCTTCATCGCGTGCTACCGATCTTTATCTATCTATCTAGATACATAGATAGATTTACGTATAAAACTCAACATGTCGTTTGGGCTCAATGTGATATTGGTAGAATAGCCACATATATCTTTTAAGGTTATGTTATACATCGAACAGGACGGGGTAGGCTTGGACCATTATTATTAGCTGCTCCTCCATTGCTGCAATTTGAGTGAAATCGGGCTGAACAATTATTCACGAAATGGTTTCGTGTCAGGTCGCTGACCGTCGCTCAGCTTCATAGAAAATGAATGGACTTCCAAGTGGTTCTCAAGCGGTTGCTACATGGGGGGAATTGAATTAGAATAGGGGTTCAATTGGCTACTAAATTGGGAGAAAAGGGGAAAAAATCTGAAAATAAATTAATTAAAAAAAAAAAAAAAAAACGAACATCATTGTCAAAACATTTGCAGTATTAAACTAGTCGTCTTGCATACATGTTGCATAAGGGAAAGTGTGCATACAGGTCAGCTGCAATAAAGAAACTGCTGCAACTGTGAGACATTCAGGGTTCAAGATTCAGTTCCTTTATAAAGATATGGATGATGCCAAAGTAGTGCCTTTTTCAATTCATAAATGTGCTGTATCTGTGGAGTGAAAAAGTGTGTGACAATGTTTTTCCAGCAGTGAACTGAATTTGTTTCCGTGAATGATCATTGGTGAGACAGTCACCAAAATACATTACGTGAGATTTGGAAATGGGGTAAAAAGATTTTCAACTTGTTTAATGTCCTCTCTCAGAAGTTTAGAAACTATCTGTATAACTGCTGACTTTCAAGCCAAATCCCCCCACACGGGCGGGGATTCAATCCCTGCCATGGCCAACCTGTACTTATCCATCTGTTGGAAAAATACGACCGCTATTGTGTCATTAGGTTTTCCATCTGGAAGACATAGTGGAGGAGACGGGCTACGTGTTGGAGCAGGACTCTGACTACAGCCAAAAATTCCTGGAGGAAGAGGAGGAAGTGAGTGTCAGCATCACAGTGAAAGGAGGGAAGACCCGCACGCACCAGGTAAGACACGCTTTTGGTTTCGCTACACAGCAGCTCAGCTCACGAATGGCGATTCTGCATTGAGATTGCGTTATAAATCTCCACCGCCCCTCCCCCTGCTTTTAGGATTTCGTGCCCAGAGACCCAGGGGCCGGCTGGGACGGGGGCCCAGATCTGGACCATTACAGCGGCCGTACTAGACATGCACTTCAGTACATGAACCCCAACAAAATCAACATGGACCTTATCCTGGACCTGCTGGATTACTTGGGTAAACGTCCACAAGAGTCCAGTGTATTTGTTCAGTAAATAAAAATGCTTATATAATAAAAGACAGTATAATAACTTATTGAGTGAATACTTATGATGAAAGGGCGGGGTTACAGTTAGATATTGGGGGAGACCAATCTCCTAATATGTACTCCAACAGTGTTGTTTCTGCTCATAGATAAATCCCCACAGTTTGCAGATGTCGACGGTGCTGTTCTGGTTTTCCTGCCTGGTCTTGCACACATCCAGCAGCTCTACGACCTCCTGTCCGCAGACAGAAGGTTCCGGGTCAAAGAGAGGTGAACTTTCTACATAACCAGTGGGGTTTGGTCTGCAGAAAATGGAGGGCCTGATGGGCCTTGGGATTGTGATTTAATCACCTGATTTCAGTCAGTTTACAAGTGTTCTCTTACTGGGAGATATTTTTTCTTTGGCCAATAAAAGCATACATGAATGTGGGTATTTTCACTCTTTGCAGGTATATGTTGGTTGCATTGCACTCTACACTGTCCTCTCAGGACCAGGCTGCTGCATTCACATTGCCGCCTGCTGGCAGAAGGAAGGTACTGCCGTAAGCAAATTATTTATTTTGTTGTCTTCATTGTCAGTTACAATATTTGATTTATTTAATTCTGAGATTTTATATCATATTTTCATGTGTGTGTGACTCTTTAGAGTTGAATGATATGTTAAGGCTTTCCCTTTGTGAAAACTTCAATGCTGTAGTATTTCTTTCAGATTGTGTTATCCACAAACATTGCAGAGACTGGGGTTACAATACCAGATGTTGTTTTTGTCATTGACACAGGAAAAACAAAAGAGAACAGGTACAGTACCATAGCACCGAAGGATAATTTTCTCAATTACATCAAATGTAGTCAAACTTTAAGCTAGTTAATTTATTTTCTACTTGCCAATGCCTCAAAAGGAATGAAATCACTATGTTGTGCAGTAGGGATATGTATAGAATATTATGCTATTGCTATGATGATGGCTGACTTCTGTCTTGTCCACAGGTATCATGAGAGCAGTCAGATGAGCTCCCTGGTGGAGACCTTCGTTAGTAAGGCCAGCGCCCTCCAGAGGCAAGGTCGAGCAGGGCGGGTCCAAGAGGGATTTTGCTTTCGTCTCTTCACCAAGTATAGGTTGGTGTCTCATCATGGACGCTTGTCCAAATCAGCACCCTTCCATAATATTGAGTATGCTTGTTGAGTAGACTGGACGGGAAAGTAGTTAAGTCAGCAAAATTTTCTCTAAAGGTAGTATACTTAAATCCCCCAGATGATATACAAACCCCAATTCCCAAAAAGTTAAGACAGTGTGTAAAATGCACATAAAAGTAGAAAGCAGTGATTTGTCAATTCTTTTTGACATATATTTAATTGAAAACGGCACAAAGAAACGATAAAGATTTATAGATTTTTGTAAATATATGCTAATTCCGAATTTGATGCCTGCAACACGTTCCAATAAAGTTGGGATAGGGGCAAAAAAAAAGACTGGGAACATTCCACAGGTAAACAGGTGATGCCATCATGACTGGGTTTAGTAGGATATCAAAAGACTTGATATCTTATTTTCAGGTACTCTTACAAGTGATATTATAACCTCTATCATAGCTGCCTACCCCTGCTGCAGACAGCCCTTCTGAAGTCAGAAAAAAATCGGTCTCATTTTCCTATTGAACTCTATAGAAGTATAAGTTGAGAAAAACAACCTTTAAAGTGATCCATATCTACTGCTGCAGAGTGATGTTTGAGGCTCATTTTGGTGGTTATGTGTAAAAATGGCTACAATTGCTACAGGGTTCACCTGATATGGAAGTAAAACCCTCAAATTAAAACTGAACTTTTATTTATTTTTATTGCATTACATTACATTAAGAATATCAATCAATTTACATATGATGATGGTTATAAAGTGTAGATTATGAATGAAGATGGAATTAACAACAAAAAAAAAGAGAGTAGTTTGTAATATGTACCGCTCTTATACTGAATCCCCTCAACAAAACCGCGGAAATAAGGGTTTCATCCTGGGGCACTATTCAAAGTGCCCACATTTTTGAGAAAAATTTGCCCACTCAAAAGCTTGACTAAGACTCAAATATGCACCCTGAAAGGGTTTAAGGGATCATATTCAGTCACGGCCTTGATCTCTCAGCCCGTATATCACAATCAGCCAGCAGATGGCGCAGTATCAAAACAACTGCTGGCAAATGACAAAGAACAAAGCATGAAGTTACAGGCTAGAGACATCTCGGCTTGTCACACGCTTCCCAGGAAAGATAGTAACGCAAAACCCCTAATCGTGTTGCGCTTTGTTAACCGCAAAGCTAAAGTGGAGTTGCTGAGCCAAGGCAGGAAGCTGAAAGGGACAAATGTGTACCTGAATGACCACCTTACGAAAAGGAACGCTGATATCGCCAGAGAGGCACGCATCCTTAAAAAACAAAACAAAATACAAGGCACCTGGACGAGGAACTGTAAAGTGTTGATCAAGCCGAACGGAGCGCCAGAAGCAGCAAAGGCCATACTAGTAAGAGAGATGAATGAATTGGACAAGTATAGATAAGCTAACAGACGGTAGGCTTGCTGGCCCTGGCTAAAGGAGGCTAGGATAATGTTTAAAATTCTGTCAATGACTTCGCCTGGCTTACCGATGACTATGTATGAATATGGATTATTTTTTGCACGCATGGCGGATTATTGTTTCTTTAATTTCTTTATATTTACCTACAAAAGACCATTATACCCATACGGGGGGCTATGGTTTTTGCATGAGCTATTTTTGTTTGGATCGCATGTTTTATTGTTCTTTCTATATTGCATTATTCCCGGGTGGATGGCAGTTTTGATTCCTCGAGGAGTTGCTTTTATAAACTCCAGACGACTTTATGTATGTTGGTATCATATACGGAGTATTGGACTGCATGGATTGCTCTTGTTGTCATGGAATGACTACTTTTATTTTTTATTTTCATTCGATGGCATAACATTCGGGACTGTGGCTTTTTTTTCCTCTTTTTTTCGTCTGGAAAGATTGTATGAACTTAATGCTGTGGTGCGTGCGCTCTTGCGCTGTATCTCTCTGTCTCTCTCTCTCTGTCTCTCTCTCTTTCAACCTCTCTCTCTTCGAGTGGAAATATGTGTGTGTGTGCGTGCGTGCGTGCGCGGGCGCGCGGACTCGCAGACGCAGGTCTGCTTTATCTCTAAATTCTTGATTGTTGCATATGCATGATTTAAATTATGATATAGATCCTGTGAGTAATTTTTATATTAATGTAAATAACAATTGTCGTTACTATACTGATGATCAGTTCAATAACAACATAAAGTTAGACAATTGTATATCATTTATACACTTCAATGGCAGGAGTCTATATGCAAATTTTAAAGAGATTAAAGACTACCTAAGAAAGTTTACCACACCATTCAATGTTATTGCTGTTTCAGAAACGTGGCTTAATTTGGAGAGGGGGGTGGATTTTGAGATGGAGGGTTATGGGTTCATATTTAAAAATAGATTAAACAAGAGGGGAGGGGGGACGGCTCTTTATGTTGATAGCAGATTAAAACACAGGATTGTGGAAAAGATGACAACTGCCATTGAAGATGTGTGTGAATGTGTCACTGTAGAGATCGTAATGGAAAAAAAGAAAAATATTCTTGTCAGCTGTGTTTATAGAGCTCCAGATTACAGCATTGAGTCTTTTAAGAACTTTATGGAGGGGATGTTTGCGAGGACTGAGCAGAGGGTTGCTTATATCTGTGGTGATTATAATATAGATATTCTGAATGCTAATAATAATTTATTAATAGATGAATTTACAGCTGCAATGTATAGTATGAGTTTATATCCTATTATAACAAAACCAACTAGAATAACATCACATTCAGCGACTATAATAGATAATATATATACTAATAATATGGAGAACAATATATTGAGTGGAATACTTATGAATGATATTAGCGACCATCTGCCAGTCTTCGCAATCTACGATTGTGACTATAATATGAAGAAAGATGATAATGTAACAACATATAAAAGAGTGAGAACAGAGGATGCCCTTAATGCATTCCAGAGAGATTTACTATCTCAAGAATGGAAAGACGTTTATGAAGCTGAGGACGTAGATATAGCATATGATAATTTCTTAGATATATTCCTACTATTATATGATAAAAACTGTCCAGTAATAGAATATAGAAAAAGCTCAAATACAGTGGATAAACCGTGGATGACTAGGGGGTTGATGAATGCCTGTAGGAAAAAGAATAAACTATATAGAGATTTTATTAAATATAGAACCCGAGACAAAGAAACTAGATATAAAATATATAAAAACAAATTAATGGATATTATTAGGAGATGTAAGAAAGAATATTATAATAAACTATTAGATAAGAATAAAAATAATATCAAGGGTACATGGAATATATTGAATAATATTATTAGAAATAAAACAAATACAAATTACATAGATCATTTTATTGAAAATAAAAGAACAATCACAGACATGAATGAGGTTGTAGAGGGGTTCAACAACTTCTTTGTGAGTGTTGGGCCAAATCTGGCTAATGAAATAAACCCTCCCCTAGGGGGTGATATTGCTCAGATATCAGAAAATAGGATTCCAGCCACAATCTTTCTACACAACACAGATAATAAGGAAATAATTGATATTGTCCACAAGCTCAAAAATAAAATATCTACTGATGGAAATGGAATTGATATGACACTTATAAAAAATATTATTATTACAATAGTAGACCCTTTAACATATATCTGTAATCTATCTTTAAAAACTGGCTCATTTCCTAGACAAATGAAAACAGCTAAGGTGATCCCTGTTTTCAAAGCGGGAGATAAACACCTCTTCACAAATTACAGGCCAATCTCATTACTATCACAATTTTCAAAAATTCTGGAAAAAATATTTGCAGCACGGCTGGACAATTTTATAGATAAACATAATATACTAATAGATAGCCAATATGGATTTCGTTCGGGTCGGTCAACTACCATGGCATTGATGGAGTTAACTGAAAAATTAACTTCATCAATGGACAATAATAAATATGCACTAGGTATTTTTATAGATTTAAAGAAGGCATTTGATACAATTGACCATAATATATTATTAAAGAAATTGGAAAAATATGGTATTAGAGGGGTAGGGCTAAATTGGGTTAAAAGCTACATTGAAAACAGACAACAGTATGTTCAGATGGGTAAGTATAGATCATCTATCTCACTTATCACTTGCGGGGTACCGCAAGGCTCCATACTAGGTCCTAAACTATTTATACTATATATTAATGACATCTGTAGGGTTTCAAGTATCTTGAATTATGTTGTTTTTGCCGACGATACAAACATATTTTGTGCTGGTGAGAACCTACATCAGTTGTTGGAGGAGGTCTCAGCGGAACTCGAAAAATTGAAATTCTGGTTTGATATTAATAAATTATCACTTAATCTGAAAAAAACAAAATTCATGATTTTCGGAAATAAAAAAATACCAATGAATACACTGGTACAGCTAAAGATAAATAATGTAGAATTAGAAAGAGTTTATGAGAACATATTTTTGGGAGTGATAATTGACCACACTTTCAGTTGGAAACCACATTTAAAATATATACGGTCTAAAGTGGCAAGGAGTGTTGGCATTATAGGCAAAACAATGGATATATTAAATTATAAATCACTATTCACTCTTTACAATACACTTGTATCACCTTATTTGACTTATGGTGTGGAGGTGTGGGGAAATACATATAGAACTAACCTTCAACCCATATACATATTACAAAAAAGAGCAATGAGAATAGTTCATAAGGTAGGTTTTTACGAACACACAAACAGCCTTTTCTTAAGATCTCACACAATGAAATTATTAGACTTAGTGGAATCTAAAACAGCTCAATTTATGTTTAAGGTAAGGAAAAAACTACTCCCTAGGTGTATTCTGAGAATGTTCAGGGATAGGGTGGGGGGTTATGAGCTAAGGTGGGACCTAAACTTCCAACAACCCAGCACTAGCACCACTCGGAAGAGTAAGTGCGTTTCTGTCTGTGGGGTAAAGATCTGGAATGGTTTGACTGAGGAGGTGAAACATAGCATAAATATTGTACAATTTAAAAAACGGCTCAAACATGAAATCCTGGCTAAATATAGTATATTATGATATAATGTAAAATAATATAATATGGTGTAGTATAATATAGAATAATATAATATGATATAATGTAATAAAACAAAATAATAAAACATAATAAAATATAATGGAATATGATATAAAATATTATAATATAATAGTATGATATTATGTAATATAATGTAGTATAATATAATTACAATAAAATAAAATAAAAATATATAATAATAAAAATAAAAAATATATATAAATAATATGGGAAATATAATGTGTTTTTGGTATAATATAGTATGATATACTGTAGTACAATAGATGGCAATATTGGTGAACTTGTTGTGGTGAGGAAAATTGTTGAAATAATTGAAATAATGATGAACTGGTATTATAATGTATAAAAAGTATAGTATAGTATAGATAATGTATGAAGTGTAAAACAGCGTGTATGGATCCTGGTAGTTCCAATGACATGCTCCTGTTTGTTTGTTGTATACTTCAAGGATTTATTTTAAATAACCACTTTAGGGAATAGGATAGGCATTTATAAGCTTTTAGCTTCTGCCTTTTTCCTTTTGATCACCTGAAATAGTCTTTGTTTTTTTGTTGATGCATGTGTATTGGTGATGTATGGTATATGTTACTGTTAAAGATGATCAAATAAACTAACTAACTAACTAACTAACTAACTAAGTCTTTGTCCTCAGAAGGAGGGAATATATAAAATGTAATGTATGCTTGTATGAAATGTGATGATATAATATTTATATTCACTGGAGATTATTTGTTTTAGTGTTTCATTTCTCCTGTTACAGATTTGCAAGCTTTATGGATTACTCTGTGCCAGAGATACTTCGAGTGCCTTTGGAGGAACTCTGTCTCCACATCATGGTAAATTTGTATTTGTGATTCGTCACCAGCTTTCTTCCATTATTGTATGAAGTGATGATTGTCAGTCATTTCCCTTACAACTCCAATTTGACCATCACTTCACTACGACTTTATCTAACTGGTGCTTGTTCGTGTTCATGGATAGCAGGGTAGCATAGTGGTTAAGAAACTGAGCTTGGCAGCAGTTTAAATTTCTAGGTGGGGCACTATCATTACACCCTTGACCAAGGCACTTAGCCTGACTTGCTAAAGCAAATATCCAGCCTTGTAAATGGATCACATGTAATCGAATGATAAGCAGAATGATAAATAACAATAATGTGTATTTAAGTGATTCTACATGTACCTGGAAATGAACCCCTCAGAAGGAGTTCAGCTGCATGTACTTGACACTCGTCGAGCCATAGTTGTTGGACAGCCTGATTTTAAAAACACTTGGCATGTCCAAGAAAACAAATTTATTTTTGTTTTACTTTCAAGAGCCTTTCAGTGCCTTTTAAACTCTGCAGCCTCTGCCCGTAGACATGTGTATAGCCTCCTGACTCCCTGAGACTAACCCCAATCTGGGGTGTTTCAGTGCCGTAGCCTGTAGAGCACTATTTATCGCGAGCCGTGACGTTGGCGGTTCGAATCCGACCGCGCGGCCTCTGTCGCACGTCTCTCCCTCTCTCTCGCTGTCTCTATACTGTGCTGTCGAATAAAGCTGAACAAGCTGGAGATTCACCCTGCTCAGATAAAGCGTATGAGGGGACAGAAGGTCCGTTCTGAGATCACTTTTTGTGGCCCCTGCAGAAGTGCGAGTACGGCTCTCCTGAGGACTTCCTGTCCCGAGCGCTGGACGCCCCCCAGCCCCAGTCCGTGAGCAACGCCGTGAGTCTGCTGCGTAGGATCGGTGCCTGCCAGCAGGAAGGACCCACGCTCACCCCTCTGGGGCACCACCTCGCCACCCTGCCCGTCAACGTCAAGATCGGCAAGATGCTGGTCTTCGCCGCCATCTTCGGCTGCCTGGAGCCCATCGTAAGCACATATCGTGACCCCTATCGCGGGTGCAGACACCACTGACTTGGGTGAACCATTCAAAAGGTTTTGTGCTTTGTGCTCAGAGTGCAGTGATGGCTGAAGTCTGAGGTATTGGAAGCAAAAAATGAGTTCCAAATGTTCCAGTATGGGAATCCTCACTTTCCAGTCTCTATGTTTATCCCATAGGAAATTAATTATCTTCCTTGAACATATTGACTCTTGAGATACTGTTTTTAATTATTATTTATTATGAAAATGGATGAGTAACTTATCAATTTGTGAGACATTAGCTACATCCAAGTATAGTATTTTCAGGCATTTTAGTATTGCAGTGCAATGACTTTTTAAAATTGTGGCTCATAAAAATAGCAGCTTAACTCATTCAGCGCCACGGGCGACTTTAGTCGACAAACATACGAACGGTCTAAGTCGACAAGTTTAAAATTTTTATCTTTACTCTGCTACACCGGTAAAGAAGTTTTATTTATCCCATGTTTAAAAATAAATAAATAAATAAAACCCTCATGTCTAACCATCTAAGCCAACATCGAGGCGTGGGAATGACACGTCCCCGTCAATTTGTACCAACATGTTTCTGCGCCAGTGACCAAGAATATAAAGAAATTGAACACAATCAAGTGGGCAATTTAACAAACTAGGCTGTTGCTATACTAATGTCTCCGTAACGGGAGAAAACTACTCCCATATTTTACGTTTGAATCACAGACCGTTGCCTACCATCAGTTAGTTTTATAATATTCCTTTCCCAACTTATATTTAATAATTTTGTTTTGTTGGTTCCGTTTTGAATTAGTCCCTCACACCACAGATTGTATGCCTACGTTATTTTTGCCTCAGGATAACTGTTTCTGTTTGAAACAGTTGATACAAAGTGTACATATACAAATGACCAGTGATTATGTTTATTGTTCATTCTTACATATCTATAGTTATGCAAGAGCTGATTTTTATGGAAAACTATTTTCACTATTATTACACATCACCGATGTAAGAGTCATGTTAACCAAACTAAGAAGCACTGAAAATAAATTGTATGTCCATCATTATTGTTTGAAGTTGTTCTAATAGTGAACTGAACCAGAAGGTGTGCTATTTAGTGCCATCTATCCTCATTAACAAAAAATTCTGTTGAATAGGTAAGATAATGTGTTTTATTAGAAGTTTGCACATTGACAGGATCAATCTAAAAATATTGAATGCCGGCAGCCATATTGGCTTGGCACTGCTGAGGCGTAGTGTTCCGGAACACTCTGGCATTGAATGAGTTAAGCTGAGGGTAGGATTCCATCTGTGTAATTCAAGCAGAAGTATGTATGATTCATAGTTTTAGGTTGTTTAATTGTGTGAATAACTTGTGTGTTACTGGGCTGATTTATGTGCAGGCTACTGTAGCTGCAGCCATCTCTGAGAAGTCTCCGTTTGCTACGCCAATGAACAGAAAAGAGGAAGCGAATTTGGCCAAAGCAGCTGTTGCAGTGGCCAATTCAGACCACCTCACCATTTATAATGCATACCAGGGGTAAATATAGGTTATTGTGTGCCTAAATCATTTTTTTTTATAATTCAAAGGCCAAAACTCAGATTTTCATTGATTTTATTGGCTAAGTATAATGCTGTTTCGCTGTGACTAAATTGTAGTGGTTTCCTTCCATGTTCAGGTGGAAGAATGTTCGCAGTGAGGGCACTCGTGCTGAGATGGCCTACTGCAGGAAGCACTTCCTTAATCGCACTGCCCTTCTAACCATCGAGGTATTTCCTTTGAGACATCAAAGTAACATTAAATGCATACTTTGTTTGAACATAATGTTGCATAGCTACCTGGCGCCAATATTAGTCATAATGTTCAAGCTCACCTTCATGAGTTGCTCCTGTGGTCAGAAACTGACCAACGAAGAATGACATTTTTTCTTTCTCTATTCACTTCCATTGCATGGCAAAAAGGTATCAAAAGCAGACTTTTAGCACATAAACAAACGCAAACAACGGGGTTTATGCCGATATACAAAATCACGACATCCGGATTTGAATTTCTTGAGCCGAGTTTTCTTTGATTCGATTTTGAAGAACTATTTTCTGAGAACTAGCAACTGTTGCTAGCTTTTTTTCTATTCGGTTTGTTTACTGACGCTTCAGGAAGCGAGTGGGACCGTTACAGTGCATGAACCAAACAAGGAAGTTAATAAGCTAATAACAGGGTCTTCTTCCAAACCTTTGTTTGGAAAAAGTGTAAAATATTGTGAATGGAGCTTTTTATCTTTTCAAACGCCCGGTTCCGGATGTCGTGATTTTCTAAATAGGCATAATCCGCGTTGTATGCATTCGTTTATGTGCTAAAAGCGTGCTTTTGAGACCTTTTTGCCATGCAATGGAAGTGAATGCAGAGGGGGAAAAAATGATTCTTCGTTGGTCAGTTTCTGACCACTGGAGCAACTCATGAAGGTGAGCTTGAATATTATGACTAATATCAGTGCCAGGTAGCTATACAACATTATGTTCAAACAAAGTTCAGTATGTCTTTAACAATGTCTGAAAGTCTGTTTTGACATGACTACGGCAACTTACTGAATGTCATTTTGGTATGGTTGTCGCCGCCAGGACGTGAAACAGGAGCTGATGCGAATGATGGAGCAGGCTGGGTTCATCTCCCCAAAGTCCAGACGGGACCAGCGCTCTCGGGACCGATCCGACCCGAGGCCCGCCCGCCCTCTGTCGGCCCAGGAGATCGCCATCCTGAACACGGTGCTGACTGCTGGGCTGTACGACAGTGTGGGCCGGATCCTGTACACCCCCTCTGTGGACGTCCTGGATCGGGCCGTCTGCACCGTGGAAACGGCCCAAGGAAAAGCCGAGGTGCACCCCTCCTCGGTCAACCGCACTCTGCAGACGTACGGCTGGCTGCTCTTCCAGGAAAAGGTGAGCTCTGCGTACTTCTTTTCCAGTTACCTGTAGGTCAGGCCTACTTGTTCATTTTTGGTGATTGTATTTTATTTTTATTTTTTTTTCATTTAAAATTTTTTATCGGTGGTATGTCTTGTCATAGTCAACATAGTCAAAAGTTCAACTTTGTATCATTGATGAACTTTGCATCATTGGGTATTGTGATGTTATGAAATATTAGGTGTTGAAATATTATGACGTTTATCTCAATATCAGCCTAAATGCAGAGATTCCAGTATCTGTGTGTTTGTTAGTCACCTGTATGATAAGTGCGGATAGATTTTGCATTAGGATGGCTTGAGTTCTCTTGCTGAAATGTACAAATATAGAATATGCAATGAGGAAAACCTACACCATTCTTAGTTTTTGTTTGTAGTTTCAAACTGTATCTGTATGTAGTTACCATGAATTACCATTTAAAGCTTTTTGCTGAGGGTTTTCAGTGGACATTGGATATATCATCGTTAAAAGATCAGGCTGCAGCTGAAGATATCCATTTTTTCAGTGTGTTTAGCATCAACAAAATTCTCAAACCGTTTTTTTATTTTATTGCGGATGTTTTTAAAAAAAAAAGATATTTCATAGAGCCCCATTGAGCAAATACTGTATATACTCCACTGGTACCTAAATATGTAACCTAATTAATAATCCGAATCGTTTAACGGTTGAAGACAAGTCCATGTTGTGATTACAGGTGAAGTACTCGAAGGTCTACCTGCGGGACACTTCTTTGATCTCCCCCTTCCCCATGCTGCTGTTTGGGGGAGACATTGACGTGCAGCATCGGGAGAGACTCATCTCCTTGGATGGCTGGATTCATTTCCAGGTCAGGAGGTCATGATGGGAATAAAACCGGGAAAGCCATTTTCTCTCTTGTGTTCAAATAGAGAACCTGCCATAGCAAATTTGGACATTCCCATATTAAATGTAAAATGTATATGAAAACGGGCACTGGTTTCAAGTGTGTCAAGTGTGTCTCCAGCCACGACTAATAACTGTGTAATTGGCTTTTGTTACTGTTACTCCCTTACGGTGGCTACGTGACCTCTGTTTTTGCATTAGCATGTGAAAAATGACAAATTAGGGGATCTGCCAAAGTAGTCGTTCTCTGACAACTGCCGTTCTTGTTCTTGTTTTCATATGAGGTGTAACCGATCTTAACGTTAATCTCGTGGGAGTGTATTCCATCACGTATAAGTTAATGATTTTCTTTGTCAGTGTAGCAGCCTGATTAGATTTGACTGGGAATGACTCTGGAAGAGCCTAAGGAAGGAGTTGTGCCCACTACCATTATCTCTGACAGTTAGCAGTCTTTATCTCCAGCTCATGTTGACCGAAGGTTTGGTAGCTTTTTAAAGGGCTGTTCCAGATGTGGAGTCTTAGCCTAGGATTCGAATTGTCTGACAAACGGAAAGGTTGCATAGAGGTCTGACAGGACTAGGTATAAGATGAGTATGAAACGGAAGCATAATTTCAAAAATTGATCTTTCACTGTTAATGATAAAAAATCATTTCAGCACTTACTTTATTGAATTATTCTATAGAGCTCCCATTTTTATTTGAGGAACCTTTTGAGGTTCAAAACATTTTTGTGAATAATATCAATAATCATACTTTTCCAAATATTTTAACCTTCCTCGTGTCCTGAAACTGGGAAGAGTTGCAAGATGCACAAAAGCATAGTAGTTTTATAGTGGTAGTCTAGCACAGTGGTGCCCAATCATGTGCCATGGAAGGCCTAGAGTATGCAGGTTTTCATTCCAACCAATCACTACACCTGCTGATTTCACTAATGAACATGCCTTCAACCAGAGAGGAGGGAACTAATTAGTGAAATCAGCAGGTGTAGTGATTGGTTGGAATGAAAACCTGCATACTCTCGGCCCTCCATGGCACATGATTGGGCACCACTGATCTAGCACATAAAGTTAAAACTGAAGCCTAATTGAACCTAATATGCAGGTTGATAGTCCACCATTGTTGAGCTTAGGTATTGGGTAAAGGGCAACATTAAGGTAAAGCTGCTGTCAAACTCTCAACTCCAACAGTTAATTGTGTGAACAAAAAAGTTGTCTTCCCAGAAGAGAAGGGGTGTTGTGGGATTCATTAAAAAATAATCATTAGTATCAGCACTTTTGTTGCAAAACTGAGCCATAATGGAAGCTCCGGTCTTTTGTTCACCTTTCCCCGATGCTTTGTGCTGCACAGGCGCCTGTGAGAATTGGAGTGATCTTCAAACACCTCAGAAAGCTGATTGACTCTCTCCTGGAGAAAAAACTGGAGAACCCCAAGATGAACCTGGAAGGTAATGGGCCTGAATTAATTGCTGATTTTTGTAAAGAAGAAATAAGTATAAAAATATATACCGTGCCCTCCATAATGTTTGGGACAGAGACTTTTTTTTTCATGATTTGGCTCTGCACTCCAAAAAAATGTGATTTGTAATCAAACAATTCACATGTGATTTAGCTTTTATTAGAGGGTATTTTATACATTTTGTTTTCACGATGTAGAAATAAAAATAAAAATTATACATACCTCCCTCCCCCCCCCCCATTTCAGGGCACCATAATGTTTGGGACAAATGACTTCACAGGTGTTTCTGATTAGTCAGGTGTGTTCAATTGCTTCATTTGTGCAGGTATAAGAGAGCTTCGGTATCTAGTCTTGATTTTAGGCTTTTCATTGCCTTTGGAGTCTGCTATTGGCGTTTGTCAACATGAGGACCAGAGTTGTGCCAATGAAAGTCAAGGAAGCCATTACGAGGCTGAGAAATAAGAAATTCAGCTAGCCAAACATTAGGCTTACCAAAATCAACTGGCGCATCATTAAGAAGAAAGAGAGGTGGCACTGGTGCGCTCAGTAATCCCAAAGGGCCTGCTAGGCCAAGGAAGACCTCTACAGTTGATGACAGAGGGATTCTCACTATAATGAAGAAAACCCCCCACACACCTGTTCAACTGATCAGAAACACTCTTCAGGAGGCAGGTGTGGATGTGTCGGTGGCTACTGTCCGCAGAAGACTTCACGAACAGAACTGCAGAGGCTACAGTCCAAGATGTAAGCCACTAGTTGGCCGTGAAAACAGGATGGCCAGGTTGCAGTTTGCTAAGAAGTACCTAAAAGAGCCTGCAGAGTTCTGGAAAAGGGTTGTGTGGACAGATGAGCCTAAGATTCACTTGTATCAGAGTGATGGCAAGAGCATGGTGTGGAGGCTGAAAGGAACGGCCCAATATCCCAAGCATCCCCCCCTCATCTGTGAAACATGGTGGGGGTGTTATGGTTTGGGCATGTGTGGCTGTCACAGGTAAGGCTACTGGCTCGCTTGTCATCACTGATGTAACTGCTGATAGCAGGACCAGAATTAATTCTGGAGTGTACTGATACATCTTATTTGCTCAAGCAAATGCCGCCAAAATCATTGGATGGTGCTTCATCCTGCAGCCAGACAATGATCCCAAACACACTATAGCAACAAAGGAGTTTTTCAAAGCCAAAAACGGGAAAATTCTTGACTGGCTAAGTCAGTTACCCGATCTGAATCCAATTGAATATGCGTTTCATATGCTGATGAAAGAACTTCAGAAAAGATGAAGATGAAGATGGCTGCAGTACAGGCCTAGAAGAGCTTCACCAGAGAAGAGACACAGCACCTGGTGATGTCTATGGGTCACAGACTTCAAGCAGTCATTGCATGCAAAGAATATGCAACAAAGTACTAAACATGATATTTTTATAGCATTAGTACGTCCCAAACATTATGGCGCCGTGAAATGGTGGGGCTGCATGTAAAAAGTGATTTAATTTCTACCTGGTGAAATCAAAATGCATAAGAATACTCTTTAGTAAAGGCTGGGAATCTGCACTTTAACTGTATGTGAATTTTTTGATTACAAATCTAAAATTTCTTCTCCCGTGTTTGTTTTGATGCCCTGCCCATGTAATGTGTTGTTCATAATGGGGAAAATGACCCAATAACCCAGTTTGAAATGTTCACAACAATGTTGAGATTTCATTCGGTATTGTATCTCATCGACAGTTTTTATTTATTTTTATTTTTTTCTCCCAAATGTCAACTTAGCCCCAACTTAAGCATTGGTTTATAACATCTTGTTTATTTCCCCCCGACCCCCAGATGAAAAAACGATACAGTTAATAATGGAACTGATCAAAACGGAGAACACTGTGTGACCATGGGGCTTCTGTTGGAATTTGGCCGAGATTCAACAAGATTGCAACAGCCTGGAGACAAAATTAGGGAAAGAAGCACGTCATGAAATATACTGAGAACTATCTCACAGGAGGAAGGATGGCTTCTCATACATTGTCTACATTGCTACAACAACTTCAATAAATATACTGGGGTTCTCTTAGCTGTCATATTTTCTGTGCAAACTGTTGAACTTTTTACTCCGCTACCTTGGACTGGGAACACAAGTCTTGCTTTTTTTTTTTCTTGTTTTCAAAAAGAACTGTATGTCAGTTTGAAGTATTTAAGCATTTAACTTTGAGCCAAAGCTGCAAAGAACTTACATCATCAACAAAGAACTTACATCATCCATAAATTAAATAATATTCACAGCAAAACCGAAGAAGGAAAGACCTCAATGAAGAAATTACATAATAAAATACGATTTTTAGAAATGATACAAGTATGTTTGTCTTTCTACTTTAAAACACTGCTATTGTATAAATCATCTTTACGTCAGTAGTATGCCATTTACTTTTTTAACCTTCACCTGAACACAATAAACACAAGTTGTAATCTATCGTTGAGATTTCATCATGAGAATTGTATGTGTACTCTGTAGATAAGGCATCGTTTTAGTCCATCTTTAACACATTACTTGTGTGTTTACTCTAAAGCTTTATTTTAAGTGGTTCAGATATCAAAATAAATTATTGTTCTTAGCTATATTGCAACTGCTTATTTAGATTATTCAAGGCTTCTGTTACATTATAGTATAACTACCAAATGGGCAATTCTGCTATGAACTACTGTTTTATTAAAGGTATGGTTAGATGAAATAATTTTTTTTAAATAATGCTTTTAACTGAACTTTAGTTGAAATTATTTATTTTTTTAGTGTAACTTTCATGTGATATTTAATTGATAAATGCCTTTTGTGAAATATTCTGACTAACGTGAGCCAACCAAATTTGAAAGGCTGTGCATACTTGTCTTAGTAATCATTTAAAAAGTAGTCTGGTTTTGATTTATTACACACTCAATTTTTATGTTAGTAACATTTCTAAGATTAACTAATATTGACAGCAAATTTATTAAATATTAATCAGTCATGGTTAAATATACAAAACTGAAATTAAGCTGTGTTTATCCACATGTTGGCAGAAACGTCTAGCTATCTTTTAAACTGAAAATGACAGAAAAAAATATTTTTGTGGCTTCCATTTTACTATAAATGCACTATATGTAATCTTCAATTTATCAAACTTACTGCATTTGGGGACACGGATGGGGTATCCACAGCATAGTTAACTGCTATAGAAAGGGCTGGTGAACAGTCTGTACTCTTTAGTTTATTTGTACAATCAATTTATTTCAAATTGAGGTGTAAAGTACCACTGATATATGGTGGGTTCAAAATAACAATGTGGTAATAATTATTGATAAATAATTACCTTTTAAATACATAAAGGCATTTAGAAGAGGTTATCAGTTAATGTCTTGGACACATTTTAAGAACAATGCTTGCTTTCTAAAGAAGAGCACGCCGCAACTGACAATCATTGACGAGAGCCGTGTCATCATTCACACAGTGGCGGGAATGCACCTTCAGAAGATGAAATGTCTGCATGCCATTTTGGCGACTTTATCACTCCCTCTATCTAAAGACGAGTTTAGCCACTTTAGTTTGAGTGACAGTGGTGGTTTGGAATCCCCTAGGTGTTCATTGCGATGCACGTTTGAGCTTCGCTGGTTAGGGACATTGTAAGGTAGCCACACATGCTCCTTATTACCAATATATTATTGAATTGTACATTTATTTGTAATGAACGTTATCCATTTCTTTATACAGAAATGAGTAATTCCGTCATGTACATGCAACCGAATCCACATATCCGCGGTGAATGGGCACAGGAATATCTCAATGAAATGTGTGTATGGACATAAGTTAACCAATGTATATTTGTGTGACTGTTCTTGCCGACCTATCTTTGATGGATTACACTTTTCTGTGTGTGTTCTGAAACAAGGATGTAGTTTACGCTTCCACCTTGAGTTCCTGAATGGTTGAAAGCATTCAGGGCAGCAAACAACAAAACAAAGGTCATATCCCTCCAGGTCTCTCACTAATCCCCTATCGACCTCTTCATGACAAACAATCTTCTTGAGGTTAGAAAATGCTAAACACAGATGTGGGTGTTCTTAATGCCTTCAGCATTTGGTTTGATACCTGGCAAAACACTCATCAGTGAAAGTTGATTGCCACACCTGTGGAACTCAGATAAGGAAAAGTCCATTGTGGATCTTTTCTGAAAGAGCCACTTAAATCGAATCTTTTCAGGAAGTAACTAAAATTTTTTGGCCTTCGATTTAAAAGATAAGTGAAGGAAGATGCCATGGTAATATACAGTTTATCTTATGAGAAAATACTGTGGGGAATGTTTACTTTTACAGTATTACAGCACAAGCTGTTAAATAAAAAAAATATTTTGTTCTCAAATATGCACGTGTGCAGTTTGAACTGTAAATGGCGGCTGCTGGAAGCCTTTGAATGACAATGACAGATGATCTCCTCAGGCAATGGACCTTTCATTCAACTTGTGTCCGCCAACTCTTTACACTTGGGGTTATGAACCGGGATTCACAAGCCAAACAAACTCTGACCAGGTGGTCGGGCCTGTGAGGTTATCACCTTACCTGACGTGTGGCCAAGAAACCACGTACGCTGCAGAGACAATGGGTTCTCAGCATGCATAAGCAGTGGTGAATAGTATAGTGAAGGACTCTTTGTTCCTGCAGAGCATGTATTTGTACGCACACTGGGGTTTCCTTTAGGAGATGGGTAAGAGCAAAGCACTCTTAGTGAATGCTGAGGACCATTGCTTCTAAAGATTTATTTTTGTGAATATATTTGCAAAAATGTATAGATATTAGCTACCTTATATGTGATAACATTATATATATATTTTTTTTTTTTGTCAGACATTTTTACAAATACCAGTACAGGAAGAAGCTGTGGAGTTGACTTTGATACCAATGATCATGACGACAACAACACTAAAATTCATTTTTTTCAATTTAATTGATGTTGACAGGACCATTCAGTTCTCAGTATACTTGCATACAGTACAGTAGATTAATTGTGTTTATTTTGTCCCTTAATGTGTCATCATTAGAGGTCAAGATGTATTAATACATAAATATACAAACTGGTTATAACTATACCTCTGATGCTTTGTAAGCAAAATAAGGGGTGTGCAATTTACTTGGCTCCTACTCTAAGCAACTCAATCCAAGCCATGCACAATAAATCGCTAAGTATGATTCGTAGATTAATTACCAAGCATCCATAACAGATTTTAAACTATTTCGGGTTTTAACACCCGTTTTTTAAATGAAAACATGAATTGGACCGTGGCTTAATTACGGTGGGCTTGTGGTGACCTTCACCTTTGGATGTGCAGGTGTATCTGACACAGTTTACATTGCTGTGTTGAAATGTGCCGGGCGGGGTCTTTGGATGGCTCGTGCTGCGAACCTATAGGACGCCAGAGCGCCTGACTTGTATCAAGGCTGTCTGACGAGGCCACTCACAGTCCGCAGCCCACGCGACACCTGCACGGTCGCTACTTCAATAGAACAAGTGATTGATTCGTGCGCTCGCCTCGAGGCTCAACGTCTTCACCTAAAGGCAAAAGCGCTACAACTTCAGGAATCTGTTCATTGTTATTATTATTTGGTTATTTTACTTTATTTATTCATTTATTTTATTTTTCCCTTCACTAGGCTATGGCAATGCAGACATGCAATTACTTGCCGTTTTCATCCTGCGATTATGGTTTTAAGGTAAATATTATCACTTTCTTTATTGCAATTAGCCTACGTGCTGAAAGTTATGTATATCGTTATTCATCTGTACTTAAACGGTTGTTTTTTCTGTCTAGAATTCTGGGACATTTCATTCATTTTACGATTTTCAAGATTCGAGCGTTGCAGTGCATGTAATTCCTGGTGAGTTGTGTGAACCATCCTTTGAGGCTTAGCAATTAGCCTATAAATATAACCGAATTAAACATTTCAATAATCGTAATGGTAAAGACTGTTGTATTTACTTTCAAACATTAACGGGAGAACAAACCACATCATATGGACAGATTGTTGTTACATTATATATACATCCCATCACTGTCTTACAATTTTGACATTGCAATTTATTATTGAAAGCAACCAAATAAATTCTTAAAAAAGCATAACAGTCTAAATATCTCTTGGCACAGAGCAAGTTTGGTCAGGTATCTGATTTACAGCTAATCAATCTGATGGCAAAATTATATGACTTGTTTTTCCAGATTTAACATTATTACCACAGCCTTCTCTGGACCTGGCTGGACTGGAGTGGTCCTGTTCTGAGCTTTCTGGTTTGTTATCCCCTGTTCCAACACTAGAGGACCAAAGCCTGCCTGTGTCCCATGCTTTTCTGTCCCCCGCCCCAGTCCAGTCGCCCTCTGGAGCCTTTTCTTCTGTGGACTGCTACTGGAGAGATAAGGCGGACCTCAACCAGAGGGCTCTGGGAGATGCACTGAAGGCCAATGACCAGGTGAGTGCAGAACTGGTGAAGACCCACAGCGGCTTAATTTAGTTCGGTGACATGTATCAAAATCACAAAAACATCCTAGTAAAGTTATGTATGTTCCTTAGGGTTCTAATCCAGCAGGTTTGATGAGCATTTACACACTAATTTAAATTCATTACAACTCTATTGGAACAAATTCAACCACACCTTCCAGCTGTTAGATTCCTCGTCATTTAAAGAGAGCTGGAAAACCTGATGGGCTAGTACTGGGAACCAAAGCCTTGGAGTATGTTTTTTTAAATATGAAAGCTTTGCAGTGTGGTGTTCTGTGTACAAATGCAGTGTTTTTGACACAGAGTGTCTGTAATTTCTCTTTGATTATTTATATGTTTACTAAAATTGGTAATATCACTTTATTGGTAGTGTTTTTTTGTAAAAATGCAGAAAGCAAATGGAAAGAATTGTCAGGTGGTTTACAAAATGGACAATTGTATTTTTAAGTGCCATAATGCATTTGAATTCTGCATTTACCTAAATAAAATTTACTTGAAATAATTGTAAAATGAACAAGTTAACATTGTGCACATGTACATTCTGAATAAATACAACTGGGTTGCTTTCATTTATAAACATTACATTTGGATTGATAGCATACTGTTATGAAACATTTCTCTGTTGTTGAGCCCAATAACGGCTGTGCAATAACATATATTGTTATAAAATTAGCGATTTAAAGTCTTTCACCATTTTAATTACTGTAAAAATAAAGGCTGCAATAGCTTTATGTCAATTATTATTCTTTCTACTGTATGTTATGAATGTTATTGTCCACAGCTCAATGTGAGTCTAAACAAGAAGCAAGAAGAGATCCTAGAATTACAGGAAAGAAATAACCAGCTGAAGGAGCTTGCCAGCCAGGCTAAACATTTGGCTTCCATACTTGATGTGAGTACACTTTCACAGTATCTTCCAAAATAGATAAAATAAATAATAATTAATTTCATCTTGTTTTCATGCTTCCATGGAATGTATAACAGAGTTTTTTTGGTGATTCATATACAAATATTGTGCTCACATACAATTTGTTTGTACGAACTTTGCAGCAAATTATATTAAATAATCCTCAGTTCTGTGAACAGTGAAATATGAACCGACTTACAAGGGGTAATATAACTTACAGCCATTACCAACACAAAACGCAATGTGCCTTTAAAAACCATTTGTTTCTCTTTTCCAGCTTCTGACACAATCAACAAATGGTGACTGCCCCACTACAGAAGCAACCAATCAGAGGACTGGAGTTAAAAGGCAGAGGCAGGACGACCTGCAAACATTCAGAGTTGCCCCAAGAGACAATATAAATGACAGAAATCTAGACTTCCATAGGGACTCAAAGCAGCCTAAATTGTACCAAGATGCGGAACCCGTCAGCCAGTGCCAGAAAGAGGAGAGGATAAACATATATGGAGCTTTCAGTGGACTACAGGTGAACACCTCCTGCAGCCTCGTCTCTGCCGACAGCAGCTGCTCAGAGGAAGGAATGTGCTTCAGGACCTCCATAAGAGACCACTGCACCATCAGGACTCTGGTTTTTCCACAGGGAAGGACTCTAACCTCAAAGGTGCCCAGCGGGGGCTACAGGTTTCGCTGGGTGCCAAGTTAGAACAGAGACTTTGAGCTAACTTCAGAGACTGGTGGGGTGGGTAGGGGGATTATAGTCCTTGAGGGCTGCAGGCATTCTGGTTTTTGTTCAACCTCCTTTCTTAATTGTTTGATTGAAGTCAACAGTTACTGCTTGAATGTTAACTCTCAAATTAGCAGAACCCCAACCTGCAGGCTTGGAGCTAACGACACTGACCACTCCCTGATGAAACTTTTTTAACGTGTTGCATCCACCTCTTTAACTCAATGGTTACATGTATAACTTAGTCTTAAGTAGCGCCTTTGCATGCATCTTACGAGGAGGTGAATGAGGTGATCTCGTAATTAGTAAAATTGTACCTGAAAAAAACGACTTTGTATATATTCACGTGTCAAAGTAATGTATGGATATTTTAATTTTCATATGTGGCCTGTTTGTAAGCATTAGCTGTTGTAATGACTTTAGTAGACTGTAAATCCTTATTTTTACATAAAAATAATTTAAACTCGAGCAGGACTCATCTGTTGTATCTGTCATTTTCCATTGGCAAACATTGTCAGAGGTTATCCCCAATAGAAACAGAATGCTATTAATGACAGTTAATGAGTATCATATTCAAGAAAATAGCAATGTCACATTTATGCACTGAAAATGTTGTTCATTTATTCCATTGGCTTTATCAAGAGCAGGGTCATAACGTACATTCAAAACATATAAAAGAAAATTAAACAATAATAAATTATTCTGCTTTTGTAAAGCCATTCAAAGTATAACTCCAAATACAATTTCTTCACATCATATGTGTACAGCTACCCAAGTGACAGCAACCAATACAAATTCATATTAAAGATACTAAGCCAAAGGAAACACTATTTTTTAAAAGCCTATAATCTGAATACATTTAATAATTATATGAAACTGTCATTTTCTGAGAGCTTATGGATTTACCTGAGTATAAAAATAAATACACACTGGAGGTTGTAGAAGTTGAAAGACGACTCTAAGTTATGGTCAACAGTACATCAAGAGACATTGGAGAAAAATGGCAAGTATTAGTAGAATGAGTGACTGCTGAAGAATTGTGGGTGACAAACATGTTCAGAAAATTAATGGCTGGCAGTGGTGAGAGTTTCAGAACCATGGAAAAAATGTGGCAAAATATATGATGGATGAGTGGACGGAATGAAAAGTCATAAAAACTGATACAAAACCGGTTTGGTGGCCATACTGATCATAGGGTTAGATCCAATGAGAAAAAGGGTCCATGCTTACATCTCCAAACGGCAAATAATGAATAGGAAAAATTGTGGAGGAAAATCTGGGTGATGCTGTCAAATGTGCAAAAGAAAGTAAAAACAGGAAAAGAAACAGGATGAAAACAACAGGCTTTCAGCCATACTGATTTGAAAAAGAAACTTCTGGAATACAAGGCTGGTTCAGAAAGTCTTATTTTTGCTGATGGCATTGTGGGATAAAGGCCCCCTCCCCCTCTCTCTTGGTTAGTGAGAGGCCATTGTAAAGCGCTTTGGATAAAAGCGCTATATAAGTGCAGTCCATTTACCATTTATGCGGGATCTGTCTGATCGTAAACTGAAAACAAAGGAATATACTCATTACACATTAATTTACAATATTGATTATTCCACACAATCCTGTTATCTGAATATTCACTGACAAGTGGAGATGCTTAAGTAAGGAATGTTTTCAGCCCTTCTAGATGTATTAAAAACAGTTGCCTATGTATTGCTATATGTATACAGTACCAGTAAAAAGTTTGGACACAGTTGATTGAATGTATCTCATTATCTTAGAGACATTTTGATCTAAAGGCTTATGCTTAAATGCTTGAATTTTTTTTCTTAGACAAATATAAATAGTGAAGTTGATGCCTATGTATGAATTTCTTTCCAAAACAAAAATTTTAATATCATTTTTTTTAAATGCACCCCCAACAAGTGCATTTCAACTTTTAATTTAGAGCTTCACCATTCACTGGGGTGGGGGGGGGGGGGGTGATGGTGTGGGGTTGCTTTGCTGGTGACACTGTTGGACAAGTCATCTAGAATTGAAGGCACACTTAACCAGCATGCCTACCTCAGCATTCTGCAGTGACACACCATCCCATCTGGCTTGCACTTTAGTTGGGCCCTCATTTGATTTTCAACAGGACAATGACCCAAAACACACCTCCAGGCTGTGTAAGAGCTATTGCACAAAGAAGGAGAGTGATGGAGCGCTGATGGAGACCTAATCTAACACCCAACCTAAACCCAATAGAGATGGTTTTGGATGAGTTGGACTGGAGAGTGAAGGAAAAGCAGCCAATTGCTCAGCATATGTGGGAATTCCTTCAAGACTGTTGGAAAAGCATCCCAGGTGGCTACCTCATGAAGTTGGTTGAGAGAATGCCAAGAGTGCAAAGCTGGCATCAAAGCAAAGGGTGGCTACTTTGAAGAATCTAAGATACATTTTGATTTGTTTAACACTTTTTTGGTCACTGCATAATTACATTTATGTTATTTCATATTTTTTATGTCTTTACTATTATTCTAAACTGATAAAAAAATAGTCAAAATAAAGAAAACCCCTTATATGAGTAGGTGTGTCCAAACTTTTGACTGGTACTGTATACATATATATATATACACATATACGTATATACTGTATATATCTATACACACACACATTACAACATTGCAACAATATGTACATAATATCTATATGTGTGTATGCATAAATATGTATACACACACACGCACACTCAGACACACACAAAGTTGCACAGTTTTCACAGTAAGGCAGATTTTAAAAATACGTACCTATGCACTAGAATCGTATTACACTGTAACTAGGATCTTGGATAGTTGAATACACCACGTCACCTTTAGGAGAAAAGCTTACAGTAAATAAAATACACTGCAACAAGAAGCTCCTTTCTCCTGACAAATTTTCCTATTGAAATCTATGGAAAAATAAGTCAGGAGAACAAACCCTTCAAGTTATCCATGTATATCTACTGCATATCTGGCAGCAGAGTGATGGTTTAAGGCTTGTTTGATACGTCAGACCCTTGATGCCATTTAGCCAACCATGTGTTCCATACTGTTCCAGTGTAATTTACAGCTAAATCTAGTCCCACCCCCCAATTCCCATAGAGATCCATTCAAATGCAGAGAGGCTATAGTATCGCTTGTAGGAGTATCAGAAAATAAGATATCAAGTGTATTTTGATATTGTTGGGTCACAGACATCAGGAAGTCATGGCATGCAAAGGATATGCGACCAAATATTTAAAATGATTACTTTATTCTACATTACGTTAAACTGTCCAATATTTTTTGATGCCCGAAAATGTATGTACAAAAGGTTCTATAATTTTTATTTTTAATCGGTTCATCCGATATGGATGAAAATACCCTCAAAGCTGACAGTCTGCACATCAACCTCATTGTCATTGCATCCTTTTAAACACGAAGTGCTAGAGTACAGAACCAACATAACAAAAAATGTGTCACTGTCCAATGAATTATGGCGCTCACTGTATGTACCTTTTCCTCTGCAGTTTAATATTTTGACCTCTGTTTTTAATTGGGGTGTAAAACTAAGAAATTATATTTTCTGTCATGATGTTTTGTGCACACAAATCTTGAAACAGCTAGTGAGGTAAAAATGTCAAAAAAGTACATACTTTCTGCATTCCTTGGTGTAGGCAGTGGACCCCTCCTGAAATACATGAACATGATGAGAAAGCCAAAAAACCACACAGAGCTTATTCAAGGCATGATTATCAGCACAATAGCTCAGCATTGGCTGCTCTTACCTGCCACCCACAGGTCCTGGGGGCCCCTGTCGCCCAGGGGCCCCCGGGGCCCTCTGATTGTTGTAGAAGTTGTCATAGAGGATGGGGGCTGAGTGAGAAACAGAGTGGGGGATATTAGCATGGCATAACCTCTGCATATGCAATCAATAGCTATGCCCTCGCCATTAGCTTTGGTTGACATGATGTGACTTTAGATTGTCAACTCAGTTTTCTGCAACTTTATTTAACGTAAAGTGATATTGTGTCATGAAAAATTTTAATTAGTATTTTTTTTTCCTATACTGGACATTGAGAATATATAGACTGAAAAATTTAAAATTCAAATAGAGAAATCCACCATTATCGCCCATATGTCATGTGATCACAGAGTTTATATTAGTCCGGTGGCACAGAAGATACTGCTGTGTAGCTAATGATGTTAAGATTGAGACTTTTACCTAACTTTGGGGACCTAGGGACTCAATGTGGGTGCAGGCCAGGGGGGATTAGGTGGTAGGTGGTAGGGAGTCAACATGGGAATTTGACCAGAACACCTGGGTTAACACCAATACTCTACAAGAGTCATGGGATCTTTCATTACTGAGAGGCTTCGTGATACATTACAATTCTAGGATGACAACTTTTACAGAATAGTGCCCCCTGCCTGTAAAGTACTGTATTGGATTTTGTTGAGAACCCAAGGGAAGAATGCCCCCTACTGGTCCAGAAACATTACTTGCTGGCCTACACTGCAGCCAATAGGACAGGCCCCTCCTACCTGCAGGCCTTTCAACAACATTTTGTGGCATTTTGTGCACTGGGATGGGAGGTCACTGAAATAACATGGTGCAAGCAATATTACTGATAATCATGATAGTGATGACTGCTCTGAATGACCCCTGACCTCTGCTTTGCTTCGTAACTCCATTGAAATGTTGAGATCACAGTGAGATTAAAGCTTGAATTGACTTTGACGTTGCTGGCTGTCCCCTGTGAGAGCAGAGAGCCCCACCTGGTGGCTTGTCCCCAGTCCTCCTGAGGTTGACGAAGTGCTCAATGTCCTCTTGTATGTCACACTGCTCCAGGGACTTCCTCACCTCTTCATACAACTGGAGTCACAATTGATTGCAATTTTACAACATATTATGGTCAAGTCATTACCAACAAACTGTTATAAGACAGTTATCCATTGACTGTAGATAAAAGTATGAGGTAGGTACACAGCAAAGATGTTGGCGTAAATTGCACACTAATATTTTGTTGAACCGCCTTTAGCTTTGATTACAGCGCGCATTCGTCGTGGCATTGTTTCGAAAACCTTATGCAACATCACAACATTTATTTCTGTCCAGAGTTGCATTCATTTTTGGCCGAGATCTTGTATTGATGACGGGAGAGTCGAACCACTCTGTAAAGTCTCTCCAGCACATCCCAAAGACTTTCAACTGGGTTAAGGTCAGGCCAATTCATGTGTGAAAATGATTCCTCATGCTCCCTGAACCACTCTTTCACAATTTGAGCCCTATGAATCTTGGCATTGTCATCCTGGAATATGCCCATTGATGGGATAACCTGGTCATTTAGTACATTCAGGTACTCAGCTGACTTCATTTTATTGCTGCATAACGTTGCTGAGCCTAGACCTGACCAATTGAAGCAACCCCAGATCATAACACTGCCTCCAGAGGCTTGTGCAGTGGGCACTATGCACGACGGGTGCAACAGTGGCCTTTTTTTTGGCCAGGCAGTGTATAAGCCCCCTAGGGTTTTAAATGTACACCACCACTTTTGCTGTGTACCTGAATAGTACAAAAATACAGTGCTTACATCCCAGATAATAATTAGGCAGCTTCGAGGTATGGGTTTGCATCATTGTGTGAAACATTACAAGGAGAAAAATGTGTGTACAATATCTGCTATTGTTCCAGAATTGTATTAAAGGAAAGACATGTCCTTGACCAAAGGTGGTGGATAGCCACCAGTCATTGAAGTATAGATGTGAATAATCATCAAATATTATAATCTTCATCAAACTAAAAAAAAAAAAAAAAAAAACATTTTAAATGAACTCTTTACTATAAAGCTAAATTGCAAATGGTATTAATATGCAATTTAACTGTTGCCAAATTAACTATAATCAATCCTCTTTAATCAATCAAAAAACTAAACACCAGAATGTCAAACATACACATTAAACTGTGTAGACGAGCAGTGGTACAATAATTTTGTCTCCTTCAGTTTCAACATTTCTTTTTTTTGTTCCTTGTTACTAGTTACACAGACACCATAAATAGTATGCATGCAAATCAGTAAACTACTGTCTCTCATCCTGAGAGCTGGCTTGTAAGAGTGAACAACTTCCCTTTGGCCTTTCCAAACTCCAATTTCAAATGGTACCAAGCCAATGAAACACACATACACTTTATCAAGGCCAACGAGAACAAGTCATGAAGTCTACTGTTGAACTGTTTAAGTGATTATTACATTCAAGATCCTTTCCCATCCCAACTTTCTCTATTATAAGCCATAGTGACAAGTCCTCTGTGACCACTGTAACCTTTGATAGATCTCTACCTCATCACTGGTGACACACTGCTGGGAGAGCTGGTTTAGGTGAGTCCACACAATGTTCCGCAGTGTACTGATTCTTTCCACTTCCTGCTTTTCAAAGACCTGCAATGAGTCCACCGCAAAACATTCAATTGTCTTTAATGTAAACAGCACAGAGAAACAGGAAATCACACTGTATTTCAAAATTGCATATCCTGTCATGAAGCACTGGTTCTTTCTTTGTTCAACTATGAAGCGGTATATACAGGTGCAGCTAAAAAAATTTGAATATCGTGAAAAAGTTCAATATTTTTTGTCACTCATTTCAGAAAGTGAAACTCATATATTATATAGATTCATTACACATAGAGTGAAATATTTCAAGCCTTTATTTCTTGTAATTTTGATCATTATGACACAGCTAATGAAAACACAAATTCAGTGTCTCAGAAAATTAGAATATTGTGAAAAAGTTCAATATTGGAAACTCATGGTGTCACACTCTAATCAGCTAATTAACTCAAAACACCTGCAAAGGTTTCCTGAGCCTTTAAATGGTCTCTCAGTCTGGTTCAGTAGGCTACACAATCATGGGGAAGACTGCTGACTTGACAGATGTCCAGAAGACAGTCATTGACACCCTCCACAAGGAGGGTAAGCCACAAAAGGTAATTGCTAAAGAAGCTGGTTGTTCACAGAGGAATGTATCCAAGCATATTCATAGAAAGTTGAGTGGAAGGAAAAAGTGTGGTAGGAAAAGGTGCACAAGCAACAGGGATAACCGCAGCCTTGAGAGGATTGTCAAGCAAAAAAAAGTAAATTTTGCATTTCATTTGGAAATCAAGGTCCCAGAGTCTGGAGGAAGAGTGGAGAGGCACAGAATCCACGTTGCTTGAAGTCCAGTGTGAAGTTTCCACAGTCAGTGATGATTTGGGCTGTCATGGCATCTGCTGGTGTTGGTCCACTGTGTTTTCTGAAGTCCACAGTCAACGCAGCCATCTAACAGGAAATTTTAGAGCACTTCATGCTTCCTTCTGCTGACAAGCTTTATGGAGATGCTGATTTCATTTTCCAGCAGGACTTGGCACCTGCCCACATTGCCACAAAGTACCAAAAGCTGGTTCAATGACCATGGTATTACTGTGCTTGATTGGCCAGCAAACTCGCCTGGCCTGAACCCCATAGATAACCTATGGCGTATTGTCAAGAAGAAGATGAGAGACACCAGACCCAACAATGCAGACGACCTGAAGGCCGCTATCAAAGCAACCTGGGCTTCCATTACACCTCAGCAGTGCCACAGGCTGATCGCCTCCATGCCACGCCACATTGATGCAGTAATTCATGCAAAAGGAGCCCCAACCAAGTATTGAGTGCATAGAAATTAACATACTTTTCAGAAGGCTGACATTTCTGTTTAAAATATTCTTTTTTATTGATCTTATGTAATATTCTAATTTTCTGAGACACTGAATTTGGGTTTTCATTAGCTGTAAGACATAATCATCAAAATTACAAGAAATAAAGGCTTGAAATATTTCACTCTATGTGTAATGAATCTATATAATATATGAGTTTCACTTTCTGACATGAGTGACAAAAAATATTGAACTTTTTCACGATATTCAAATTTTTTTAGCTGCACCTGTATATCAGCCCTCATTGCTAGAACATTACATTACAGGCATTTAGCAGACGCTCTTATCCAGAGCAACTTACACAACTTCTTATTACATTTATCCATTTATACAGCTGGATATATACTGAAGCAATTCAGGTTAAGTACCTTGCTCAAGGGTACAACGGCAGTGTCCTACCTGGGAATCGAACCTGCAACCTTTCGGTTACAAGTCCAGCTCCTTAACCATTATACTACAGTGCCGCCCCAAGAACCTCAGCTATTGATCCGGGAGAGTGCGGACAAGCACGTGTCTTCTTCCAAAGCACATGATGTCAGCTGCTGCTTCTTAGTACACCACAGTTCCGGTTTTGACCTCAGTCTGTGTTCTCGCGACCCTGCTTTTGGATTTGTTTTGTACCTCTGCCTTGCCTTCCTGTTATCGACCCCTGCCTGTTTTTGACTTCCCCTTGGACATTGATTTTGTACTTTCACCTGGATTAAACGTCGTTTTTGTGCATTCCTGCCTGCTACTGGGTTCCTGTTACACCGTACATAACAACCCTCCCTTCCACTAGGGCCAATTCAGAGCCTGCCTTGCGGGACTAAGGCAAGTCAGCACTGCCACAGTCCGAATTCAACACCCTGCTGCACACCAATGCACTACAATAGCACCTTACCAGGATGAAACAACCTGCAGCACTGTACATTTTCACATTTTAAATAATCTAAACGAAATATGAAATGTCTTGAGTAACAAAATTATACCATGGAAAAGGCAATTGCCAGTAAATTGGTACAGATTGTGCAGATAATTATTAAGTTTTAAGACTTCCGTTGCAGTTAATTTGCCTTCAGATGCTCACATTGTAGTCAGAAGAATAACAGAAATACCGTAAATACTTATTCATACCTTTGTGTCATACTATTTTACCAATGTCTGACTGTAAAACCACTTGTTGGCACCACTGTGTGTAAAACCACTGTCACACACTTGGATAAAGAGGACACAAACTGCAGATGCATTGCAGGTGTTTCCAAAAAAGGAAATGTCACAGAGTGAGCACGGCATATACAGTGCTGATGAGACTTAATCACAGAGCGACTGAAATATACTGACTAGCTCTAAGTGCCCGGCTACATGTGGAGTTGACATTTATCCAGGAGATATAGCCGCTTACCTCACATGCTTTGACATGCTCTTTCTGCCAGTCCTCACGGATCTTTCCCAGTACAGAAACATTCTGGCTGTACATCCTATCTGTAATTGATCAAGGATTAATAAAGCATCATTAAAGCAAACACCCACTTTATAAACCATTTTAATAATTCATTTCATAAATCAATCTTACTTCACTGCGTTCTATTGCAATGCGTATCAAGTACTACAGATAAAATTTGGAACCACAATTACCTGCCTCATCGGCTGTCATTTTTGCTTGCTGTGCCCTTGAAAATAGCTAGAAGATGAACGCACAGGATTACTATTTTCACGCACTGTGAAATAAATCGATATTAAGATTCACCTTAAGTTTTTTTCTTGCAGCTTAAATGCTGGCACGTCCTTTGTCTGGCACTGCGATGCGTCTTGCTGTCTGACAGTGAGTGTACATGGAGCAGAAGATCTGGGGGGCACTACCTTCTCTTGCTGTTTCGCATTGCTGGTGTTAGCGCTCCGGTTCATCGTCTGCTCAGCGTCCTCCTTGTCGCGGCACTTCTGCTCATAGGTCTTCTTCGTCTATAATTCACCGATGGACAGACACCATAAACAGCATGACACATTGCATTATTATTTATTCGTCTCTACCGTTTACGTTTTACGCCATGTAGCTGTATATTTCTACTTTTCCAAAAGGTATATAAGCAATGCTCAAGCTGGGGTTTCCACCAACAAGCGCATATCTTTAAGCACGACACTCCACCCTGGGCATGGGCCCAGTCTTTTACTGTATACACTCTGGCATTTCCATGTTCCCTTAAAGATGACTGAGTCAGTTCATTCAATGACCACCTTTCACCTAAAGTTTTTTATTTATTTATCTATTTTATTTAAACTTTATTTAACCAGGTTTGTCACTTTTGTTTAACAGTTGTATGCATGCGCTCATATCATTTTATAGGGATTTTATATTTTCATTTTATAGTGCTTTCTAAAGGATGGCCACAGTGTTTTAACCAGGTCATGCTAGTATAAGGAAACAAAACACAACGTATATCTGGCCACTTCACTTTTTCATACTTCTGTTAATTTAACTAAACTGAGATCTAACAAAGCAGCAGAAGTGCTTCCACTTTTGGAAGCACAAAAAAACGACCAAAACCTTCTGTTCTGCACACGTTTAATATCTATACCTGTTTTTTGCCTGGTGCTGAATCCAGTCAGTAATTTGGCATAAATAACCCTGTGATATACCTGTATGATGATCAAGTGGTCAATAGGATCCCTTTCACTTACCTCCATGGTTTTCTTGTATTGTGCTGCCCGCTGCTTGTGTAAAGCATCCATTTGCTGTTCGACCTGCATCCAACAATAAGCTATTTAGCCATTAATGCACATTACTTGCAGCCCTCATTAATTACTTTTTCATCAGGGCTGCCATTGTGGCTGCAGCTGCAATCTTATAATGGCAAAATCTCTGGGAGGGTTGAACCTGCAATATCTAGACTGTACAAAATAGAATAAAACAGAGTAGACAGAATAGAATAAACAAAACAGAATATACAGTAACGATTTACATTAATTGCATCTTCATAAAGCATTCATTATGCATTCATGAGCATTACAAAAGCATTACATTACAATTACATAAAGCGTTATGAATGCTTTATGTGTGCTGTAGATCTGTGTCACGTCCCGTGCCTCTGTCTTGAAATTTGGGTCCAATCCAGAGTATCACTGTAACAGATCTGTGAACCTCAGGTCAGATCTATCCCATGAGATGATAAGTAAAACATAATGCATTCATAATACTCTATGTAATTGTCATGTAATGCTCATAAATGCATAATGAATGTTTTATGAAGATGCAGTTCATTGTTACCAAATATACTATATGACATACTATCAATAATATACTGTATTGATTCCCAGTAAGGAAATTCCTCTTACCACCAGCAGCTGACATAAAACACAATTAAAAACACATATTTAATAGGCGTAAGAACACACAGAAGGTTCCATGGGCTGTGGAAAGTCATGACGTAATCTACTTGTTTGCATAAACAGTAGGCAAAAGATAGAGCAGAATCACAAAGAATCCCTTGATAAAGACTGCACTAACTTGACTAAGTAAGTTTGTAGAAAGAATTAAGACAGATAAAAATGCAAAACAGGCAGTAAAAGATGAAAACAAGGTAATACAATGCTCTGGATATGAGACCTGTACTTGGAGATCTATAGGCTATACCTTCCTATCACACAATAGCTCCAGTCAGCTCCGCCTCGGAGGACCCAGCCAGCACTCATGCCTAGTGCCTTCACTGACCAAGGCGCTCAGCGGAACATAATACGACGATAATCTCTCTTACCTTTTTCTTCACTTCCTTCTGCTTCTCCTTGAAATCCTCCAGTTTTTTTGCTTCGTCCCGCATTGTTTGTGCCAGTTGGAGATGTGACAAGCTCACGTTTTCTGTTTCTGTAGTAAGACAACAATCAGGTTTGCAGTCTTACGCACACAGAAATACATGCAAACAACTCCAAGGACTAGGCCCTGAGATGCACAATCTGCTAAAAAAAAGGGCAGGCATTTCTGGTCAAGTGAGCTCTTGGCCCTGCCTCAGTGAGAACTGCCAACAACACAGATTACAAGCTCCATGTCTGTGCTGAGCAAGTGATTCTTAATCCTAAAACAAAGCCATCTCCCTCTAGCATATGGAATAATACTGTGCAACTCTTCAAACGCTACAACATGCACAAAATACCAATTTACTCACGCAGTTTGAAAACGTCCAGTGATCGTTTCAGTGTGCTGAAAGACAGACATTGAGATTAGACTGTCTGGGTCAGCACATGCACTTCGCATTCACTGTAACCAGTGGACGTGCTTAACAGTCAGGAATGCTGAGCCCTCGCATACAATTACTGTATGTGTCTCAAAATCTGTGAGGGTTAAAAGTTTACATCACACGTTTTCACACGTATGAGCATTGCTGAGTGAAGTTGTTCCCTATTTGGGCAAGATAAATCATGATCATACTGCAGTGGTATCTCTATGCTTTTCCTCAAATAAATACTCAGAAAGACACATAAAATTAACAAATGTTTCGTTATAGTATAGACATTCTTGTGTTCTCCTCCTTCAGTGTCTTTTAATGTTTTCTTATTTTGTTACCCTTAACAGGAAATGCCACTTAATGACTGCTCGACATGTGACAGATAGGCTACTGAAGCCACAGAGGCAGTGGGACACACATTCTTATAGCACTTAAAGCCTACTGTAAAATAAAACTGTGTTGTACGGTAAAATGTTTGTACAAAATAAAAATGGACAGGATTTAACTTTTTTTTCAAAACACTGTCAAAGTCATGTAGAATAATGGCAATAACTCATTATTTAACGACCATCCTATAAAAATAACAGCATGTAGTTAAAAATGTTTTTTCCCCTTCATTGGGATTATTATTTTTTTACAGTGTATGAGAACGATCACATTCACAATAATACATCTCTGGGTTACTGACCCCAGCCTGGGTGAAATTACTTCCTCTGGTTCTGAGCCACATAAATTGCCACAACACCAAGGGACAGTAAAGAAAAGAAATCACATGCATTTCTCCTATTAGACAGAACAGAAACAAAAACCTTGAACAGCGAGGGAAGAGCCATCCGTTCCGAACAAAAGAAAAGTACAATACTTCTGCAACTTAAGCTCACGACAAACTGTCCACCGCAGCCCCATTAACGAGCCCAGGGATTTCAGATACAGACGTGGGTTAGCACACCCACCCTTAGCTTAATCCGGCTCATAGTTGTTTATGTCTGCATTTCCTCCTTCTCTCGCATAAAGGGAGATGTTTAAAAGGAATTTCTGCGCTCTGTTTGGTTGGCATTAATGGCCACCACCAGTAGTAAACACAGCTGATCTGGAGTTAAAGTGCAGCTTCTCTCCTGCAGCAGCAGAAGTACTTACTTCATTTCATTATGACCACAGACCTTCTTAGACAAACTCAGTAAATCCTTGGCATATTTCTCTTCTATCGAGGCCCTGCGAATAAACAAAAACAGGCCTTGAGCCGTCACACAGGAACAGCAAAAAGCGAAGTCATGCAAAAGGAAACGTCCATTTTCACTGGTTTGTAAGTGTTAAAAAAATTAAAAAATTAGATTTGTATCAAATTTGTATCATAGCATAAAGGAATATCTCAACAATGTCACACTATTCAATACATTTACAATAACTTCACCAGTTTCGACAAATTGGATCCTGTAGTTGGAGGTTTGAGCCTTGGTTATGTCATTGGTTGGTCTTGTCCCACAAGGAGTAGGGATTAAGTGCATTATAGGTAGGTTACCACTGCACCAGTTCCTCCCAATTTCTGCACCCGCAGGTTACCAGTTGTCATCAGTATGAGGAAACATATCTCCTCAAATTTGCGCTAGCACTCCCCAATAGTACTATGTGGTCTTTACAGTGTAAAGTAGTCACTGTCTCTTGGGTGAGAACATCAGAGAAGCAGACAAAATGCCATTGTACAATGAGAAAGCCTGGCTTGCTTTAGGCCCTAGTCAAGAATGTTTTCGGAGGAAATTATTAAGGGTGAAATAAAATACTCCTAATTAGACCTCTTATTGCAACTGAGTGAACAACGATGGTGTAAATACATGGACATTGGACTGAAATTTACTTTACGAAAAGATAAGCATTGTAAGCTGACCAAGGTTTCCATGGTTTCCTCATGCCATTCCATACTGATTGCCAAATAATTGAGGAAGCAGAGTGGAGAGCTATGACACAGAGGTTAGAGGTTAAAGTGTCAGTGCTTGTCATGGATGCACTACCGAGCTGCTGCTCTGCTTTTTTATCCTTGTGTGAGGTGCCAAACATGTTGATTTTAGCCAGAAACGGTCTCTCTGTATGAATGGAGAATATATAATAAACAAACGAAAAAGATTTCAATTAAGTGTTTTAGTGTATTAAGCAGATATGTATTGTTAAATATGCAGTGAGTATCCCATTGTAATTATGAATAAAAAGACTGAAGATATGGGGCCATGAATTTATTCAAAACAGAAAGAAAAGCCCCAAAACACATGAGACAGCTCAGCCATATAATTTACTGTTTGTGACTGGTGCACATTTTATGCTAAAAAAAAAATGGCCTGAAGATTCTCTCTGTAAGAGCATAACTCACACCCACATATAAACACACACTCCCCTGACAAAAACACACTCTGACCAATAGCAGAAAGAGGCCATCTGCCTTTGGGCAGAGTAAACCCATGAGATAAATGGATAAATAAAGAACATGTTCACATTCTTGTGGAGAGTACCCTGCTTCTTGAACTGACCTCTTTGTAAAACACCTCGCTTTGTTTAGAGATGAAATTATGACAGACACCATGAAAACCAATGTATATACAAATGCATAAAATAAAGTAATCATTTTGATGTAAGAATGACATTTCTTCACACCAGAGCTGAGAGAGGAAAAAACCATATTGCATTAATCCTAAAAGTTTAATATGAAGGTCTTTCAAAAACCAGAAATCTTTCTTAATCCCTACAAACAATGCACTGAGGAAATAATATGATGAATAGCAAAGGACATTGATCTCAACTTTACTGCAGAGTGAGGCCTACTGCCATGAAAACAGGAAGCAAATTTGCATGAAGTATAATATCAACAAACCTACATTTCCTTGCGAAAGAAAAAGAGGAATTTACTGTATGTCCCAATTCATGAAGGTTCCCGTATTATAATTTTATAAATGACTCTTTACTAATGCCTAAGTTTAGGATTCACTGTAGAAAATAGCTGTAATCAGGTGATTATGTCTCAGAATAATGACTGACAATGGCATGTATTAGACCAGAAAGTAATCATAATTGTCCAACACGAGTCAACAATGCACGGTCATAACAGTGGTGACATCAAACCATAATATGAGGTGTGACACATTCGTGGTGGTGGTGGTGTAGATCAGTTCCTTTGCTTCACTGAAAGGCCTGCAGATGATGGTGATGATGATTATATTATTATTATTATTATTATTATTATTATTATTATCATTATTATTATTAGCACCATAGTATTGTGTAAATGTATGGGGTTTTTGAGACGCATTGTAGAAGAGATTTACCTGGCTTTCATAAAATCCTCAATCTCCTTGCATGTCCTCTTTCCTTCATTTAGATGCTGAATGATGCTGTCATACCCTGCAGTGCTGATGATGTCATGACTCTGTCAGCATAAGAGGGCAAGGAAAATGAGCCAAGGTAAAAGGATGTGGCTGTTACTATCCCACTGCGCACCACACTTTGAACCATCTGACCAGTGACCCGTCTTAACAGGTTGCCCCATACAATACAGTGGTGGATGGTCATTGAAAAATATGTGCCATCAGAGCAGACTTGGGTCTTATACATATTTGAAATACTTTAACCTTTTAGATGCCTGTATAATTTGAAACACTTCCTGAGATCCTTGGGAATTTTCAACAATACACAATTATAAAGCACAATCTTATGAAAGTATCCATCCATTATCTAACCCGCTTATTCCTGGTCAGGGTCATGGGGGGGGGCATGTACTGGTCGAGAGGCAGGAGTACCCCCTGGACAGGTCGCCAATCCATCGTTGGGCACACACTCATACCTAAGGGCAATTTAGACTCCCCAATTAACCAAACTTGCTTTGTCTTTGGACTGTGGACACAGTTGCATGTTGCAAATTCCAGATAGCAAGGCCATGGTCTTTTTTGCCCCCTATGAAAGTATTCCATTATGAATTATTTTAAAATAGTGTATAAACTCGCAAGGAATTTGCAGGTGTCTGAAGTATTTCACGGTCATTTCATTGTGTGCTTGGTTCCATTGTCCATAGTGAAAAATATATATGTACAGCTTTGGGTTTGTTGAGGAACAGCTGAAACACCATATTCACATTGTTTAAGGCAGATCACAGCTTGCGGCTTCAGCTGCTTAAAAAAACTACTGACAAAATGTTTGTATAAGTAATTAAATGATGCTGTGTGACTGCTTCAACAATCCCAGTGGTTTTGCTTTCAAAAAGATCCACCCATAACCACATACAGGCTCATAGAATCATCACCCGAGTTTTGTCACAGGAAAAGACCTAATCTTCAGATCAATACTTCTGGTAAATTCACAATATATCTTGCAGATCATCCAACAAAATAATTATCTGCCAGTTAAATGTTGACATGAGATATACTGTATAATAAATATATAAATAACTGTCTGCTTTAGCAAAAACAAAATCTCTGGATGAAACACATGAGAAACTGAGCACGTGAAGTGTTGAGATGGAAGAAAAAAATATTTAGGCCTACCGTTCAACTCCAAGAAATATGGCTGAATACATGTTTTTGAATGTTGACTTAATGTTTGTGCTGCATAGTTTTCCTCAAATCACTATAATTTACGTATGTTGTAATATATGTCAGACATATAATCATCACCCCCAACCACATCAACGCCTCTTTCAATGCAAAATAAGCATTAAACTTAATTGCTCTTCAATTGAGTAGCTAACGTGGGAATAAATGGAGCACTGAGAGCCGTGATGAAACAATTCTATGATTGGGGTTAGTGAAAATACAATGCCAATATAGCCTAAAGTAGCCTATAGTCTAGCCTCACCCATAAGTGTGATTCTGAAATGCTAGTCAAATTAACAGTAAAACCCTGGCCATATACGCATGAATAACATGAATACTCGGACACTTATCTGAAGTTAAGACATTTCATTCATTGCATGAGAAGGAACAACCATAGCCTCTGGGTCCCTTTATCACATCTGGGCTTTTCATAGTTCACAGAAGCAATATTTTAAAGAGGTTCGGACTGGAAGAAACGATTAAAGCCCTATCCGTCAGATGTCTTCGCGTGACGTCTGCACAGTTTAAAGACAAGAACCTTATCTATCCTACCATATTAGCACCAAGAACTAAATTGAAATGTTGGTAATGTAGAGAAGAAAATGAATACTGCCCATCTAAAAACAACGATGCAAATTAGGCTGTTGGCTACATCAGTAGGCTGTAGCTACAACTGTTTTCCACAACTAAAATGTTCCTAGAGTGCACTGTAGCTACTTAACATGCAAAGCAAAATGCGTATAATCAACTCTGGTAGAGTTCTAATACTGATAGCCCTCAAATATGCAGCTTTACTATTTAACCAAAATTGACAAACTTACAGCCTAGCCTACATAAACTAAAGTGATACTGACCATCTCTCTATTCTGACACAATAGCTGACTTCGCATACAATAGGAATAAAGAAGAGGCTTCTAAAAGTCCAAACAGCTCATTACATTTTATATAAACTTGCTTCGTTAACGTACCCAAAAATTGTCCTTAAAGTGGAGTTCCTTCATTCTGAAAATTAGCCGTTTATTTAGAAAGCGGCTCTGCAGAAAAAAATCGCTTAGATTTCGCGGATCTATTTCACACCAATGACTAGTGTGTGAGCATGACAAGCCACAAGCGGCAATTTCTCAAACTTTAGTGGGCAGTAGGTACACAAGGTCCTAAAGCCCGTCAAAGTGTAAGTGGGTGAATGTTATCCAAATCATGCATAGGCCTATCGTCTGGCTTGTTATGGAAGAAGAACAGCATTTGGTAACGATTAACTCTATCTTCATAAAGTATTCATGAGAATTGCAAAAGCATCACATTACAATTAGGCAGAGCGTTATGAATGCTTTATGTGTGCAGTATTCCTTGATCTGTGATCCTCAGGTGAGATATATCCCAGGTGGTGACATAATGCATACACACATTTTGTATGGTTGGAATGAATGTATTATGAATATGCTCTGCAGTCCACAACATAACAGCTTCATGAGATGATAAGTAAAACATGTTATAAAGCATTCATAACACTCTATGTCATTGTAATGTGATGCTTTTGTAATGCTCATGAATGCATAATGCATGTTTTATCAAAATAGACTTAACATAAAACGTTGAGCAACATTTTTATAATATTAAATAGAGACTTATAGTTATATTGTTCTATCAATATCTCTAAAATGATAAAACGGCTTGTAATGCCCTAGCAGCTGCTGGTCCGTCCCTCTGCTGGACAAAGTAAGTAGGCCTACTACTGCAGGAACAGATACCTGAAAATTTTGAGATACCCCTACCCGGGGTAAAACAAAACATAAACATATTTTTTCATAACTTTGACATGTCCTCTTTATGAAATGGATGGTTGTAAAAAAAAATTTATCAATGAAGTGAGTCACCACATAGGCAAAAAAAGTGCAAAAAAGGTGCAAAAAAAAGCAAAACGACACCTCCCCTGAAAGAGGGAATACCAAGTTTATCCCATGGGTTCATTCCAATCGCTTATTTTTACTCCTTGCATCTTTTCCTCGAGTCCTTTCCTCTCTGCTTAGCTCCGCCCAACAGAGGACGCAAGGAAAGGATGCAAGGATCAGATACGAGGATGGAGGAAACGAGGCAACGTATTAGGCAAATGGAACGTCCTTGCTCAATCAAGCGTCAGCGTCATATCATGCTCACGTGCCTAACTATAATTATTTTTATCTTATTTTTTCATGAATAAATAGTGCTTTTGTTAGTTATAAGCAATGAGTGTCATGATGGATTAGCGCTTTATAATAAATGGAAAGGAAAGGTAAAATTGCATTTGTGTAGAGGTGTGCATGCAACATGGCAGATGGAGAGTGGTGGATAATTTATACACGTCATGCGTTCCGAGAAAAGGCTTCCACAAAGGCTACACTTGTGTTTTTTCACTGAAGCATCCTGCGGGAGCATCGTCGTTCCCCACTCCTCGCTCCTCCGAGGAGCATTTAGCAGTTTGAAATGTCCTTAAAGATGGTGAACCTCAATCGATTTCCGGGTCAGGCGAGGACAGAGGAGAAGAGGACGGATAAAATAAACGATTGGAATCCACTCCATGTAATTCCTGTTCCCTGTTCCCTGTTCCCCGACACAGAGCGGGCAGGCCTAAACGCCTGGATGTGGGTAACTGACTGATTGGCTGAGTGGCTGTCTGTTCCCTATTGTTGAAAAGCGCATGCGCAAATTATGAGTGTTGAAAAACTAATGCATAAAATTTTGAGTAATTATGGTAAAAGGTTCGCTGTCTAACCTTGCTTGTGTGGGAGGTCGAATATCGGAGGTGGTTCATTGCCAACATCAGTACATTTCGAGCTGCAGAACTGGGGACTTGGCATCATGGACACCCTTCGCAGGAAAGTTTTGGCTTTGCTAGCAAACATACCTAAAACAGATAACTACAACAATAACGTTTTAACTTTTAATTGTATGTATATCATTCAGTAGCCTAATGAAAAGTAAGCAGAACTATTACTTCCAAGCAGATTATTTTTTGACTGTGGTCTTTTTTGACTGTGTTTTTTTTTTTTACCAGGGGGTGCCCTAAAAAAATCAACCACAGTTTAAAAAAAACATTTAAAAAAACAATTATAGCAATAAGCTCAGACACAAACACACAAGCTGCCTTGCATTCAAAACCTTTTTTTCCTCTCACTCTTGTAGGCTATGACTGAGAAATAATGATAATTTCAATCCATTTACGTGCATTTGGTGTCTTTTACCGAAGCAATTCATATGTTTTAGGCTATTGCTATTTTGCATCATTTAACGTAGGCTACACATTTTATGTCTGAAATACAGCGTACAATAAATCAGTACTTTCCATTTTCTGTGCAAAAACAAGCTCTGAATGTAAATTTAATTTACATTCGATGTGCGCAAAAACCATTCAAATGAAAATGCAAAAGGCCTGCATTTTCATTGTCAAGTTAATGTACGTAGGCCTACTTTGGGGTGGCGGTGTAGTATAATGGTTAAAGAACTAGCCTTGTAACTGAAAGGTTGCAGGTTCGATTCCCAGGAAAGACACTGCCGTTGTACCCTTGAGCAAGGTATTTAATCTGAATTGCTTCAGTATATATCCAGCTGTATAAATGGATGTTGTGTTGTGATAAAAAATAAAAAAAGTTGTGTAAGTTGCTCTGGATAAGAGTGCCTGCTAAATGCATGTAATGTAATGTACTTTATCTGACTATTCAAAAATGTTAATGCAAATCCATTTCACATTTAATTTTTCTCACCCTCTACGACACAACCCTGCCATAATTTAAATGAAAATGAAAAAACACATTTGCATTAGCAGTTTCATATTGTAATGGGTAAAGAAATGGTCTACACAACATTGCCTATGCAGAATGGACCTGCACGATTTTTTAAAAACAATATTTTAATTTAATTCCTATACACCATACAAAATAATCCACTTTTTTGGTAGGCTATAGGCTTGGGCTGTGTCTCGTTCCGATCGCTGTCTCAGGCTTTTGTGGACTACGTTACCTTTGCTCTACACATAACCTAAGGGTAAGGCCATCTAAAAGAAAACAATAATTAGTCTAATAAAAATCCTGAGGCAAATGGTAGCATATTTTTCAGGCATAGCCTGCCATGAATAGCTGGCTGGTTTTGACCAGGCAAACCCGTAACATTAGATTATCAGATAGTTACCACACCAGATTAACAAAAGCAGGGGAACTAGGCTAAAGTTAATTTAGTTAACAGCTATGGTTCGTCGCAACTTTTAGGCTACCTCATTTCCTTTTTAATTCTTATCATTTAGCCTATAATCCCCAAACACAGAAAACTAAGAAATATGCATCCCAATATTCTTCACTCCCCACCTCCTTTCTTCCACTCCCCCACTACCACTCCTCTCCTACCCAGAAGTATGCAAAACTGCCTGAACATTTCGAGTACAAGTATTTGCATGTGCAGTATACAATGTACCTGACATTGCGGTTTGCGTCGAGACATTGATTAATATGTAACCATTAATACATAATTAAGATGTAATCAGCAACATTAGATTAAAACACAAAAATCTGTTTCCGGGGCACAGAGTAGAGGAGATGGTAGTGGAGGAAGGGAGGGTGCATTTTTCGACTATTGGGACGCACCCCTACTATCTAGCCTGGTAACTGCTGAAATCACAGACAACATTTAGTATTTTCAGTTCGGAGTTTTGGCAGGGTTTTTGCGTGACCACGCGGAAATTATCATGTGAATTATGTCTCTCTAGTGCCGCAAAAGCATGAAAACGATATGTTAAATGTCGAATAGAATTATCATTTCCTTTTTTGTCATGCGATTACTATAAGAAACTGCTAATGCAAATGTGGTTTTTCCTTTTCATTTAAATTATGGCAGAGTTGTGTCGTAGAGAGTGAGGACAATTAAATGTTAAATGGATTTGCATTAAAGACAAGCTGAAATTGAAATTCACTTTTTTATAAATTCAGTCAATTCTAGATAACCACACAAACATGTCTAAAAGTATATATACCAAAACATTTTTTAAATTGTAATATCAAAAGTTTTTCCCTCTTCACTTCCAGGAAAATGTGTGTCATCAAGTTCCAGTGGGCGTGCATCAAAATTGGAACCAATAATGTCGATCAAATATGTCTGTTTCCCTCCAATAAATGTACTTTTACACCGTGGCATGTAGTTTTAGTGTTTGTATTTGACATCAATCAAATCGACTCCCCACCCTTCAAAAATTCCCGTCGAAAGATTTGTTTTGCTCGCGTATACGTATTAGAAGCAGCCAATTTATCTATTATTTAACCAGTAGCCTAAGTTTTTCATTTAATTTAATTGGTGTTTCATAAGGTAATTTATTTGATTCATGTTGAGATCTGAAAGTTCTAATTGCTTGTTACTAAGTATTCCAGGGATATATTTTTCTTAGCAAATCTATATGGTGCAGCTTTAGATGGAAAAGGTCCAGTCAGCATCACAATAAAGGGTAAATACTAAAGGAAAAAACTTGTACTGTCTATGAACTGGGGAAATATCTTTTTTTATTTTAAAACATTATTTTATTTTACACCTCATTGTCTTCTTCACAGGGCAAATAACAAACATTGGAACAGTCCATGTAAGTGCAGCAGCAATAGTCTCCAATACAATCCCACAGTCAGGCACTGGCACTTGGTAGTCTCACAGTTTGACTGCACTCCTTATCATTGCAGTAGAGATGGATAAGATCTCTCATTGTTTTTGGTGCTGTCTTTTTTTTTTTTAAAAGGACCAGTTTCATTGACCCGTCATCTTTGATGCCCAAACTTTCCTGACTGGATTCCACAGAATGGGTTTTGGGCGGTGACAATGGCGCTATATATCAGTTTGGTACATTGCTTGTAAGACATGCTGTATTTACCTATGAATCATAGGTGCCCAATACATTGAGAGATTTCTCAGACATTCTTCTGAATAGATAGCATCATGCAGGTTTCTACAGATTTTTTGGCCACACATTCATGCTGCAAACCTCCCCTTCCACCTCATCCCAAAGGTGCTCTATTGGATGGAAATCTGGGAACTGTGCAGGCCACTGGAGTTCAAATGAAGGAAGTCACTGTCATAATTGTGGAACCAGCTTGAGGTGATGCGTGCCTTGTGACATTGCGCATTATTCTGCTGGACGTGTCCATTTGAAAAAAGGTAGACTGTGGTCACAAAGGGATGCACATGGTCAGCAACAATGCTAGGTAGGCTGTGGCATTCAAATGATTCTCAGTTGGTATTGAGGGGCCTATTGTGTGCCAAGAAAACTTCCCCCACACCATTACACCACCACCACCAGGCTTCACTGTTGACACAAGGCAGGATGGCTGTTTATGCCAAATTCAGACCTTACCATTTGCATGTCATAGCAGATATCAAGATTTTCCAGACCTGGTGATGTTTTTTCAATCTTCAATCATCCAGTTTTGGTGATTATGTGCATACTGTCGCCTCATCTTCCAAGATTCAACAGGTTGTGCATTCAGAGATGTCCTTCTGCCAGTGTTGGGGAGTAGTGAACTACATGTATACTAGTAGCTTGCTGGTAGTTCAATTACATTCATATTTGCACAGTGATTCAAGTAGTTAAATTACTTTTTTTTTGCCATTTAACAACTGAAACTACAATTAGCAATTTTGTCCTGTTGTATAATTCCATTATATTACCATTGTATTGTGTATAACACTACTGTATATATCAATATATCAGAAGTCATCATATTCAGTCACAATTCATATAATCAGCACACAGTAAAAGCGCACAACGCTGCAAAGAGCATGTGAATATAAATTATGCTATATTAATAAATTATATAAATTATGTTATATTAAGCCACTCATAAATCACTGTGTATCTGCACTCATGTCTGTATACTTTTAGAAAGAGCTGAATAATCCACTTTCACTCAGAGAGCACACATGCACCACCTGTATAAACATATTTTTCATTTTTATCACAAAGCTTGTGAAAGCACAATGTTTTAAAAGTCTAGGAATGAACAGGTCTAGAAAGGGTATGTGAGGGAGTTTGGGCAGATTCCAACAGATGGAAATCACCATGATTTCATGAAGTCAGCGGGATTAAGTGCCAACCAATGAACATCTATTTACGTGAATGAAGAAGATAAAGAATTAATAAACCATTGTGGCACAATGATGGAAACACCCAGATTTGTGTATAAAAGAAACTGAAAATTGTAATGATGGTGGGTCACTCTGCAGAGACACCGTGGCTTTATGATCACTGCTTGAGAATAAAGTCTGCTATTCTAAAAGATTCTGCTTCATCCTCTTTATTGAAAATATTGAAGAAATTCTGTGCAAAGTCTGAAGATCTTGTCACTTGGGAACCACGACAGTCCTTGTGAAAAGCCCAGATGGGATTGTTTTGTTTAGGACAGGTTTCAGTCTCAGAGGTATTCCAGGGAGCTGGATTGTCAGCTCACCTGTGAAAACTACTTGGCTATAGTTTTTAATGTTTTGAATTTGAATTTGTAAAACTAAACTTGAATATATTAGGTGTAAATTAGTCATAAGTATTGATTATTGCTATTTATTAACAAATGTTCAGAGAAGTTGTTGCATGCTATTTTAGAAGTTACCTGGCTGAGTAATCCTGCTTGGTGCAATACTCCTACCTGGACTCTAGTTTCTGCAAGGCAGGTGTCTGACTGATGGACATTGTATACAAAACCAAAGCTGACATTCCTTGCACTTTCCCATGAATAGAGGGGTATTTTATTTTTTTGGTTTATGTATGACCTGTGAACAAGTGGGCACTTTGCAATACACTCAATTGAGTGGCATTTTTTTGCTGGCATGTGACTTTTTTGTATTATATTTTGTTATAATTTCATATCACATGTACATTGTAAATTTGATCAGTAGTTTAAACTACTTTTTCTAGCTTTAGTTAACCAAAATAGATTTCTCCCTAGGGTAGCTTTGCTGTAGTTCAACTTCTTCCCGTGTGAAGTAATTTGTAGCTTGCAAAGCTATGCTTTCTAAGTAGCTTCCCCAACACTGCCTTCTGCACACCACTGCATGCAGCTGTTATTTGAGCATTTGTGGCATTTCTGTTAGCTTGAACATGTCTTCCTATTGATGTTTTTGGTAGATTATGGGAAATTGCCTGAGTAACAGATCACCATCTGATTTTATGAAGACGAGGTGGGAGATGAGAGGTCCAGAGGTCAAACAGTAAAAGTCATGCCATGTGTTTCTTCCACCCATGAACTCAGCCAGCTGATTTCACTAATCACTGGCTGAAGAATTGTGTTAATTAGCTGTTAAAGTGTTAAGGCGATTGGAACAAAATACTGGGGAGGACATTCTGAACCTGGATTTTACATTTCTGTGCAACCATGGTGCTACAGTATTTTTTTTGTTTGTTTAGGCGGCAACAGACAGTGCCCACATCAAGATTTCAAACTAATTATCCTCTGATTAACACCTCAGAATGATTTAGTTGGCTGTTGGAGCCTTTACATGGTATACTAACAATGATCATATCATTGTCAGTGTTTCTTTTCTTTTAATCATTTCTAGTTTAAATATGCAGTGTCCTTGCTGGGGGAAGCTAAGTACATAAATAGCAAACACTAAAATTCACATGGTTTCTCAAACATCAAATGAGGCAGGTTTGTACAGAATATTGAGCAGTGTTTGGCCATTACAAATCAACCACAAAGGGCTGAGCCCTGAAACATCCCCCATTCTTTTCAAAACATGCTGTTATGGTATTGCATCATAAGTAAAAATATATACTAACAATAAGCGCTTTAGCATACAAATGTGAAATTATGACATTAAAATGTGACCCGCTCTACAAAATAGTCTGATATGAATTTTTTTTTATTTCTCAAGAAAACATTTTTTTTGAGAATTTATTTTCCCCCCACATCAGACACATTTTCGTAGAGAGGGTCACAAATACTGAAACACGTCTTTTTATAGAAGCATAGGTCATATTGACATGGACGGTAGATAAGACCTTCTTAGGCTATGAAGTGTCTAAAATGAAAATGAGAATTAGAAAAATGATAAAACATATCTCAGATGTCAATCAACTTACAGAAATACCAGAAACTAATTTGGAGTATCTAATGTTGTTTCATCTCAACTACAAATGTATACATTTTACATAAAAATATGGCTGCCAGTAGCAAATCAATGTGCATGATTGCAAATAAATATGCAAATGAGCCAGATACTTTGTTGGTAGATTTGTTGTATATGTACACATAATGGATCACATGAATGCAAGTAATGACTTAAGTATTTTTAAATGGGTTGTCAAATTTGGCATGTATGAACTTTAGGATTTACTCTACATTTTGAAAGAATTGACAAAAGAAAACATGGTTACTGTAGGAAAATAATATATCACAACTTGAGCACAAACCATGTTTGAATCAAACATGTTCATACAAAGCTAAGATAGGTCACCATAACCACATTTAGTGGCCGTTGGTAATGTTTGATGAAACTTCAACAATATAGAATTAAATCATGACTCGACATGTCCAAGCACCAGTCAGTCACACAAATGCTCATGGCCTTTTTGTGCTTGGCCCCCTGCTTGCGGCAACTTTCAATATGATCAAAATGATATTCAAAGTATGCAAAATATTGCTAATTTAGGATCCACCATTGAATGACAGGACTTAAATTTCACTAAAACTGAAAATCCATAAAGTAGGCGAGTGGTTACTCGCACACCAGAAAAAGCAGAGAATCTCATTTTAATGTAGAAAAAAGATGTTTCGGTCTACAAGACCATCATCACTAAACCTGATGATAGGGGGGCAACACCCTAATTTGTTGATGAAGGGAAGGTATCCTTACATCCATGGCAAAATAATATGAGCAATGCTGAACTACAAATGATCACTTAAAAGTTAGTGTATCTGCTTGTACATCCATCTGAAATTCAGCCAGCTCCAGTAGCAACATGTTTTATGACACTAGTGATGAGTAAGATGAAATTGTGCACAAACCCATTTGCTCTTTAAAACAAATGGAGGTTAATATTATATTACCAAAAGTTACACTAAAGAAAACATGTTCAATGATGATTAAAAGATTCCAAACATGGAGTTAGAACACTTTATTCTCATTTGGAGATATCTGTACATTAAAGATGAAGTGCTGCTTTAATTTTTAAAGTTCATATAAACTGGAGCACTATGGAAACATTGACGAAACAGTCGACCAAAACTCAACACATTTTATGCTTCAAAGCTAGACAGGAAATTCAAGACGACCGCCTTCAGCTGGACATCGGAAGCCTCCGAGATCTGGCCATCGGTCCTGCAAAACAAGGAATTTGTTTGGAGAACAGTGCATTGCTTCAGTGCATTGCCATCAAATAATTGCAATATTTTAAAAAACTATATCAGAGAGATCACAACTAAAAAGGTTAAAACATCTTCAAGAACACAAAACAATATCTAACATTCATACATGTTAATAAAGAAGTAGCAAATGGGTTTCAGAAACAAATTAAGAAACAACTGTATCCATCTATCCTTGAGTTAAACTCCACTTCTACAGCTTAATTCAGTAAATTAAAACCTTAAGGCTGCTCCACATGATGCAGGATAAGATACGACGTACATGCATATATTGACTTAACATATCTGCGGGCACAATGATCAATACTTGAGGTACTGAGGGACAAAATAGTGCATGTTGCAGGTACATCATGACTGGTTCTTTAGGAAACAGCATTAAAAACACATGCCAGAGGCACAGTGAAGATGACACGCACACTGTGTGGCCGTTACCTGATTGTGGCCAGCAGCTCCTGTTGCTGGCTTTGGATGTGCTGCAGGAAAGCCTTCTCGAACTTTGTGATCTTGCTGGGATCCAATTTGTCCAGATAGCCTCTGACGCCAGCGTAAATGACTGTTACCTGTTCTTCGATGGCCATGGGACCTGAGGCAAAAACGGAGGAAGAAATAAATTAGAGAGCTTGCAAAGCATGACGACAAGACTGCCCAGGACGCAGCGAGGAGACACTCACAGTACTGTCCCTGCTTCAGCAGCTCGGTCAGACGCACACCACGGTTCAGCAGCTGCTGGGTGGTAGCGTCCAAGTCGGAGCCAAACTGGGCGAAGGCGGCTACCTCACGGTACTGAGCCAGCTCCAGCTTCATGGTACCTGCAACCTGTGGGTGGGGGAGGAGGAAGAGGTGCTACTGTCCATACTACTTTTAGGAGAACAAAAACTCCACACATGAACCGGAGACAAAGACCAACCTGCTTCATAGCCCTGGTCTGGGCAGCAGATCCTACACGGGACACGGACAAACCCACGTTGATGGCGGGGCGAATACCCTTGTAGAACAACTCAGTTTCCAAAAAGATCTGCGGAGAAAGGCAATGAGTTGATCGAAACTCAAAGTAAGCTTTAAATATTAAAATTTCGTCTAAGTGGGCACATTCCAGTACACGCGCACCTGGCCGTCAGTGATGGAGATGACGTTGGTTGGAATGTAGGCGGACACATCGCCAGCCTGGGTCTCGATGACAGGCAGGGCAGTCAGGGAGCCTCCGCCAAAGTTGTCGCTCATCTTAGCCGCTCTCTCCAGCAGACGGGAGTGGAGGTAGAACACGTCACCAGGGTAGGCCTCACGACCAGGGGGGCGGCGAAGCAGCAGAGACATCTGACGGTAGGCGACAGCCTGGACAAAAGCGAGAAACAGTTGGATGTTTCCTTCCCTCGAGTCTGTGCACAATAAGCCACCTAAACCAGCAAAATGGACAAGAATGGGCAGCCTCAAATCCCGACTAACCTGCTTAGACAAGTCATCGTAGATGATGAGGGCGTGCTTGCCATTATCCCTGAAGTACTCTCCCATGGAGCAGCCAGAGTAGGGGGCCAGGTACTGCAGAGGGGCGGCGTCTGAGGCAGTGGCACACACCACGATGGTATACTTCATGGCGCCTGCATCAGTGAGCCTCTTGACCAGCTGAGCCACGGTGGACCTCTTCTGGCCGATGGCGACATAGATGCAGTACAGTTTCTTCTTCTCATCCGTTCCTTCGTTGAATCTCTTCTGGTTGATAATTGTGTCAATGGCAATGGCGGTTTTGCTGCAATAATTTGATACATTAAGCTCCATTGTAATCTGAACAACTGAAACAATGGTATAAGACTTAAATGAAATTTAATGACTGGGCAGAGTTGAAATGTATAAAAGTCTTACCCAGTCTGCCTGTCACCAATGATCAACTCACGCTGACCACGTCCAATGGGCACCAGACTGTCAACAGCCTTGATGCCGGTCTGCATGGGCTCACGCACAGAGATCCTGGGAATGATACCAGGCGCCTTCAGACCCACCCTCCTACGGATCTTGGATCCCAAGGGTCCCTGGAGGAACACAAGGAAGTGAGCGATAGATGCAATTTTGAAACCGAATCAGTTTACCAAAAAAGTACACCTTTAGACTTTTCAACAATCCAATTTAAGTGCAGTTGACATTGATGTTAAACCGAAATGGCGATCCACCAGTCCGTTTTATGACAAATGTCCTTGGAACATCCATCTCAAGGGCCGAGAAAAAGGTGCTTACTTTCCCATCGATGGCATTGCCCAGAGCGTCCACAACACGGCCCAACAGTTCCATACCGACAGGAACATCTACAATGGCACCCGTTCTCTTCACAATGTCGCCCTCCTTGATGAGCTTGTCATTACCGAACACCACAATACCAACGTTGTCAGCCTCCAAGTTCAGAGACATACCCTGTGAGGAGAAAGTGTTAAGCATTCTGAACTTGGAAAACAAACCATACCAGGTAAACATTATTAATAAAAAATAAAATGGACCACAGAATACAAAAGTCAGTCTATATGAAGTTACACTCTTCTTCTCATACTTTCAGTTAAAGGAAAAGCAGCATATTCACAAAGTAATTTCATACTAGTGAGTACAAAAGTTAATCTGAGTGAGGATCCATCTCAAGGTTACCTTCAGGCCAGAAGAAAACTCCACCATCTCCTCAGCCTGCACGTTTCTGAGCCCATAAACTCTGGCAATACCATCACCAATGGACAGCACCCGGCCAGTCTCCTCCAGGTCAGCTGTGGTGTCAGCTCCCAGAATCTTCTCCTCCAGGATAGAAGACACCTCTGCAGTGCCTAAAAACAAAAAATACCCAGGTCAAAATGACACAACCACAGGAAACTGCAACTGTCACCCTCACAAAATATTTCTGATATGCCTTAATATTGGATTCAACATTCTATCCAGCCTTCAAATCAACAACTAAGATCAAATATAAGTTTTGGCAGAAGACAACAGGGTGTTCAAAAAGTTATACTTTTATGCATTTGGTGGCCCCAAGATATTACCATTGTTACATGTGTAAAATTTCAATGGCCTGCACATTCCATGTACAAACCAGTTTTCTGCAGCCAGCATGGTCTGTTGGTGTGGAGGTTCCTGGCACCTACACAGGCAGCAGCAACATTTTTGGATACCTGCAACAAAACGAGTCCATGGTCTGACTTTTCTTTGCAGCAACTGTACCAAAACATCTGAAGTCCATCCCTCCTCATGTGAAACATAGTACCCCCAGACCAAAAGCAAAACGTAACGTTTGACTAAAGCATTCTCAGCTGCTGCATAAAAAAAATCCAATAAGTCTGCCTTTGTGGAATAGCGAATGAAATAGATCACACATCTGATCTCATTTCTAACAACGCAAAACAAGTGACCTTCAGACACTCACCACCTTCAAAGGCTTAATAGCTATCGTTCTTATCAGCTTACTAACCAGTAATTTAACAGCCCGTGTAGCAGACTGCCATTCCGTCGCAATATTTTAACAAGTTTTTCGGGAAGCTTCGATGTCAGCCTGCAGCCTAACGTACAAGCGAACCAATGGCCAACGACATATGGAGGAGTCTTTGACAGGTAGCTAGCTAACTTTTGCTAGCGAATTTGCAAACTACTGTGCGAGGTTCCAAATGATCTCAACTAGCTAGCTAAGAAATGTCAACCACCATAACTTTACAATGCCGCAAAATAAAACCTTCACATGAACATCATTAAAAATGTAAAGCACAGAATAAAATTCGCACTGGCGCTTATTTTGGCACGCTTAGTTGTCGAGGAAAAGAAAAGGAATAAAAAAAATCTGACCTTCATACTTGTTAAAATGACATTCAGTGCAGAACCAACGGGTGTAAACCTGTAGTTCAATACTATGAAATGACCTGTAATTGAATGACCATTTTCTGTTCAGCAATATATTAGAATGTGTACCATTACTATCCTTCCATGCAAGCGTATACGTATATCAGTAACAGTTAACGTTATTAGCTACATAGCCAATAGCTACTAGCAATCCGATGGAGGCCCTCCCCAAGTGCAAGATGGCGGCCTGCATGTTCACGTCCTGGCCATTCACTGACATTCACAAAACAGGTTGTAGATATACACTTTTCCTAGACTATTTTAAAAGCGGATTTAATATATACAAAATGCAATGCTTACAAATCCAGCCCGCCTGGGCAGAGTGCGGACAAGTGCCGCAGCAACGCGTACAGACAGCATTTTGAGGTGAAATACGCAGACTAGCACTCCTCCAGCCGGTTGTATCGGGGAGTGAAGAAAATGGAGGGCACAGCACAGCTCTCGTTCAATATAGAAATGTCACTTCTGACCCGGAAGAAATTCTACAAAAGTCTATATTTGTGTATTTTATATCATTTAATTATGCGTAGAACTAACTAGTTACTCGTAAAATACACTTTAGTTGGAGTATTAGCAAAGTATGCAAATGTGTCGCAGTTTGCAATTAATATTATAACACAGTTATCTTCACTCTCCTGTACTTCTGCTTCCGTTTCAGAGCGCATCCATAAACCCGACGTTAGCAAGCTGGCGAAACGAGCTTCCACCATCACCTTTCTGAAGAGCGAGGTCATTGTCTATGGACTTGAAAGACTGCAATAGAGACGACATCATAATGAAACTATGTATAACCTACATTTCCAAACTTTTATTTAAAAAATTATTCCAATAAATTATGTGTGCAAAGATAATTGATCATAAATGTGTTGTCAGGAAGCGGTCATAGCCTCGGTAGCCTACTCTGCTGTCAGAATACTGCACCATTTACATGTGATGACAATAGTAACAACATGTGATGCAAAAAGTATGACTGCATACAGACACAACATTTTAGGCTAGGAATTGTGCTAAATATTGGCCAGGTGATCTCATAATTTGGGGTAGCCAATGTTGGCCTGTGTCTTAAACCTTAAAAGATAACAGCACTGAGTCTTGGTGAGGTTGGAGAACACTAAGGGAGTTAAGACCATTCCACCATACAGAATCTCTCCAGATCCTTCAGAGTCCTTGATCCTCACTTTTGGACTCTTCTTCAGCTCACCCCACAGGTTTTCAATGGGGTTCAGCTCAGGGGACTGCGATGGCTATTGCAAAACCTTGATTCTGTGATCAGTGAACCTTTTTTGTGTATTGAGATATGCTTTGGATCCAAACACAACTCAGTTTTAGCCTTCTGGCAGAGGCAGCCAGATTTTGGTATAAAATCTGGTATTTGATGGAGTCCATTGTGCCATCCTATCAAGGTTCCAAGCCTTTCAACATCACAGATCCAACCCATGCTTCACAGTGGGATATAAAGTTCCTTTCTGCATAACTATACCTCTTATTACACCAAACCTTTGGTGTTAATTGCTAAAAAGCTCAATTTCTGTCTCGTCTGATCATAGTAGGGATGTCATAGTACGACGGTTTGATGGTATACCACGGTGTCAGAATTCATGGTTATCGTACCATAAACATTTTCCCCCACCATGATAACTGAGTTGACGGTATATGATGGTATTTGGTGTAAAATAATTACAGTGGTTAAATACGTGTAGGACTTGAAGTCGCGCTTGCACACTCTTGATGTTTTACTAACACGCCTTTGTTTTACAAGCTTTGCTATAGCACTGTTTGCCTCTATCTTGAGCCTCATCACGAAGCTCCATATGATGGCTAGCTAACGTTAAGTCAGTGTGGCAAACTTTATTTCTTATGTAGCCAGCTACAACAGCAAACAACCGTGCGCCAATCACTGGTTGTGCATTCGTTTTGCAAGTGTTAAAAGGTTTTGCACATGCTAAAGGTCTTAGTAAATCAGGCCCTTAGTGACTTCTTAGTGACCCCAATTACTTCTGTTATTCTCCAACTGTGTTCCTTGGAGAAAAAACTTTTAAAATATTGCCTGAATGTTGGAAGGTAGTTTCAGACATAAAGCTATTTATCTATAGCCATTGCTTAATTTATGAAGGTCAACAACCTTATGTCTCATTTTCATTTGTGTGTTCTCTGATCTTTCCCATGTTGATGGATGACTAAGGGGTTTTGCCTGTGTGTCACCTCATATTTATGCCCCAGGAAGTTCAGAATGACCATATAATAGTCCGTAAAGGTGCACTTTAAAAAAGTAAAATAGGAATGGGAATATACTTTATTAGGAATATACTTTATTCATGCTTTGTTTGTAACTATTTATAGCATTGTGACACTTTTTTTTTTGTTGAGGAAATAAATAATAACATTTTTTCTGAATAATTTTCTTTTCTTTTGAATAATTTTACCTAAATTAAAGATTAGTTGTTGAGGGCCAGAGCAGTTGACACCAGAGGTCTCTGGTTGACACACCAACTGAGGTGGAAATAAAAGGTCCCAGGGGATGGTGGGATGAGTAGTTATTCCAACTGATAGAGCCTGTCTGATTTATATGATATGCGTGCACATGTACGCACGCGCACACTCTGGCCCAATCTCAATGTCCGCCCTCACACCCTCACAGACTTTGAGGCACGTTCCCAATATGTCCGCGAGGGCTCAGGGCTGTCCCACTGTAAAATTGGCAAGCGCATGAGGGCTCTGTTGAGGACCTTTCGAGCCCTTTATGCGGACTTTCCGCAAGCCTGCAATCTTGCAGACTTTGCTGAGGGAATTACCCACAGTAGGCTACATAGCGTTTGTGGCAATAAAAACGGAAACGCAGCCGGAAGCTGTGAAAATTCTAAACAAATGACACACATGGCGGGCAGAGTTCTTTCAGAGGGTACAAACCTAAAATTAAAAGCTCTAAAGCGGCAATTGTCATAAACGTGTGAGACAGGCGTCATCAAGGCAACATATATAATTGCAAAGTGCTGTCCCATTGCTCTTATTTGTACCATTTTGAGCCCTTGCACTTTCATGCACTCAAGCATTTACGCTGGGCATGCATGTGACGTCAACCAATGTTTGTGGGGGCTCAGTCCTTAGGGCTCAGGGTGGACATTGAGATTGGGCCACTATCGTTTCATGAAATCATACAAAATACTTAGTTTGCGTATCCCTTGCTTTATCAAGGTGGAGGCCAGTAAAAACAAGGGATATGTTGCCGACCAATAAGAAAGTGTGTCTCTAAGAGGGAGTACTCATCTGGGTACCAGCTCATGCAAGAGTGAGGGGAAATGAGAAGGTGGCTGCCTTAGCAAAATATGCTCTGGTACTACCAAAACCCACAATGCATGTTGCAATGGGGAGATCAGAGGCAAAGGCCCTCATCGGACAGGGCATTACAGTGGCAGACTTTCTGGGATACAGAGGTCAGTGGCAGAGGCCGACACTTGTATAGCATACAAAAGAGTGTGGGGGGTGTGCAACATATGGGCAAAAGCCGGAGGGAGGAGATGGTGGTAGCTTTATTACGACTGGGTCACACGTCTCTAAACTACAGCCTATATCATGTTGCGAAGCATGCTACAGGATTATGTGACTATTGCGCAGTGCCAGAAACAGTCAACCATGCCCTACTTGAGTGTGCTGCTTATGTAGAGGAGAGGCTGCGACTGAGACAAGAAGTCTTGGTTTTAATATCGTAGGGTTGTTTGGGTACTCAGCTGGCCTTAAAGTTCTGAGCAGAGAGCTTATTTTATATCTTAAACAAACAAGATTATTGAAGAGATTGTAGAAGGTTCTTTTTTTAAATAAAGTACTACTGATCTACACTACATGGCCAAAAGTATATGGACACCTGCTCATTCCAAAATCATGGGCATTAATATGGAGTTGGTCCCCCCTTTGCTGATATATAGTATCCACTCTTCTGGGAAGGCTTTCCACTAGATGTTGGAACATTGATGCGGGGATTTGCTTCCATTCAGCCAGAAGAGCATTAGTGAGGTCTTGCACTGATGTTGGGTAATTAGGCCTGGCTCACAGTCTGCTTACCAATTGATCCCAAAGGTATTTGATAAGGTTGAGGTCAGGGCCCTGTGCAGGCCAGTCAAGTTTTCCACACTGATCTTAACAAACCATTTTTGTATGGACCTCGTTTTGTGCACTGAGGCATTGTTAGGAAAGGGACAGGAAAAGGACTTCCCAAAACTGTTGCCAGAAAGTTGTAAGCCCCGAATCATCTAGAATGTCATTGTATGCTGCAGCGTTAAGATTGGCCTTCATTGGAACTAAGGGGCCTAGACCAAACCATTGAAAACAGCCCCAGACAAAGTGGTGTCCGGATACTTTTGGCCATGTAGTGTTTTTACGTAGGGTTTGCATTAGCAAGCCCATATCTAAACCAGTAGGTGGCGGTATGCGCCATTAAACTAAGAAAGTACTCATTGCACTGGGGAATGGCCAATGAGGTTAAGAACAGATAAACTTGCGCTCGCTTATTAGGCATGGTTGAAAAGAAGCTTAGGAAAACACCCTGCCGTCATTGCAACTGATGAATGCTGGGAGAGCAGAGTAAGAAAACTAAGGGCATTTGGATGGACATCAGTGGCTGAATATGGACTTGGGGAGAGAATGGTAGGGCCAGTAAATGCATTAGGGAATGTTCCTCCGTGGTTTTTTCCAAAACCAACAACTAGAAATTATTGAAGGCAAGAGAGGATGGAATGAAGAGAGTAATTTAAATAAGTGTGTGGAGGGGTATATTAATAGAAATAGTTATGCATTTGTTAAAATGTATACAGATGGATCAAAGGACTCAGCCAGTGGCAGGGTGGGGGCAGGGGTATATCCCAGAATTTAATATCAGGATATACAATTGGCTGTCAGACCATGTTTTCTTGTATACGGATGAGATTATGGCTATTATTGTAGGATTGAGATGGGTAGAGGAGGTAAAGTCACTCAGAGTAGTGATCTGCTCTGGCTCGGCTGCTGTATTAAACAGTGTGAAGTCTGGTAGATTGGACATGGGCGATTTGCTTGTGGAGATGATGGTGATGTTGATGGGACTGGAGAGGATGGGAGTGGTGGTTTGTTTTTGTTCAGTACCTGCTCATGTTGGAGTGGAAGGCAATGGAAATGCAGATGCTGTGGCCAGTATTGCTGGGAGGAGAGAGGCAGTAAATATACAGGTAGCATTGGAACGTAGGGAAGTCGAACAATGGGACAATGGTAGTAAGGGGAGGAATTATTATCTGGTTCACAAATTAGAGGTGGGGAGTAGGGAGAGGAGAGAAGAAGTTGTATGGAGTAGGCTACGGTTTGGACATACAGGATAAAAAAATTTCATTAAGATTAATGGGAGACATGAGACAGGACTGTGTGATGAATGTGTAATGGAGGAAACAGTGGAATATGTGTTGATGTTCTGCGAATTGTATGATGTTGACAGGGAGAGGTTGTATGAGAGGGTTAGAAAAAATGGACGGGAATGGGGGTTACGTGAGATATTAGCGGGAAGAAAGAAGAAGAATGTGGTGAATAAGGCACTTTTTATTTTTCTTCGAGGGACAGGGTTATTAAAAATAATTGAATGTAGGTACTTGGTAGGCTGTGACCGGCCTCACACTCCAGCACAGTAGGTGGCGGTGTATGCACATTTAAAATTCTACGATCCGACAACCAAACACAAAGAAGAAGTAGAAGTACTCACTTATTGGTCACTTATTATATAGTTCTGTGTCATTGGTGGAGCGGTTTTCGTACGACCAATAGATTTAATCAAAACTTCACCAGACTTGGCGCGGTCAGGAAGAAAATAATAGAGTGGGTTGTTAGCGTCAACTAAGATAGCTGACTGAACCAGAAATGTAGTATTTCATAATTTGTATTGTGAACATGTCTGCAAAAATAACGAAGGTATGTCGCATATTAAGCAACCGAATTTTTAAAAACTTGTAATTTAGGTAACTATATGTTTCTATAGCTACAACTTTAAGCAGATAACAAAGCTGTCTAACTTACTGCAAATCTTTGCTAATTTAGCCGACTGAGCTAACTGCGTAACGTTATGTATTCTTCCTAAGCTAGAGAGAAAATTTCACTGTTTCAGGTTAGCCAATGGCTCACCAAGATCTTCGGAGACCAAACTCTTCCAGAATATGAAGTTAACACTCGGACTGTAGATATATTGTTCCAACTGGCAGAAAACAGCGAAGCCAGATGCAACGAGGTGTCACTGCTTATAGAAGATCAAAAACTGAAAGCCATTGAGTATCAGTCAGATGGTGAGTGATTCCTAGACCGCAAACGCACAGCCAGACATGATACAAGGTAGATATTATAGATACTATTCATACAACTAACGTTACGGAGCAAATTTGGCGTTTGCAGTGGCGGCCGCATGCTTGCATATGCTAAATAGTTTTGCTCGGAATTGACTTGGTTTTCTTTGAAGGTTGCCATCTCCAGGAAGTTCTTTTACAAGGAGTTGGCCTGTCCTCTGGGATTTTGGTAAAACCAGCCTCGGATTACTTGAATGCGCTTGAAGCCAGTGCTATGGTACTTAAAGTCAGGGACACATCATTGGCAAGGTAATACAGACAAGACGCATCGTATCATCTAGAACCATAGCTATTGTTGCGGTGCGTGAGGTGCTAGAAGACTTTCTGCACATTCGAACGCATTGAGTGGGACTCCGGTGTTGTGTTGTTTTTAGACTCTCCTGCAGATTTCAACCCCCTTTCACATAAACGCGCTCGTTAAGATACACGATATGTTATGAACGCCCTGCGCTTTTCTTTTGCTTAATTTCTCCAATTAAAAATTCAAACGATAATACTGTGATTTGTGGGACGAGCATAGATAAGTATGAGCCATGAATTGTAATTGTTCTATTGATTGATGCGGACCATAAAATAATTTCAAAAAGTCACGATGTTGAAACACTACCTTTTTCATTGTAAAGACAGGTAAAAAGCATGCAGAGGGTGGGACATTCAAGTGTCACGAAGCGATAGTACATTAAGAGACGTGTTTTAACACTGAAGTCATTTTGTTGAGTGTCAGAACTTGCACTTCGCTTCGTGTCACTTGAACGATATTCCACCCTCTGCCTGCCAATGAAAAAAATAATCTTCAACATCGTTACTATGCAATTATTTTATGGTCGAGTACAATCAATAGAACAATTTACAATTCATGGTTTAGATGCTCAAGTCGTACCACAATCCACATTATTATCGTTTTAATTTGAACTGGAGAAATTAAACAAAATAAAAGCGCAGACCGTTCATAGCATGTCGTATTACGTTAGCTTGATGTGCTCGTTTATATGAAGGGGAGTTTAAATCTGCAGGGGAGTCGGAATGTTATCGGATGGGTCATTTTAAAGTAGGCAGGGAACCCATTATATCTAAAGTTATGCAGTTAATCAACAATTCTTCTATTTAAATCGGTTTACCTGCACAAGATGGTACCTCTGGACTAAGAATGCGAAACTATTCCTTTTTTAATGGGCTGTGCGAAAACGTATGACCAAAAATAATGCACGATGTATAATGACTTGTAATTCAACGATAACATATTATCTAGCAATATAGTCTAATTATATAGTAAACATGTTCTCAAATACTTCTTTAAATATTATTATTTAAATTATTTGACAGCATTAAGCATTCAAATTCAAGCATTCAAATGAATGAGTAATAGTTTGTTTCAGTTACATAATTGTTGAGACTGATTTTGGGAAATGTTCTGCATCTAGTTTTGTGCCTGCAATAAATGACCTGACCAATGAGCTCCTGGAAGCAGAGAAAAAGGACAGACTAATGGAGAGGGAGCTCACCATCCTCAGGAAGAAATTGGGCTCCAGTTTAATGCTGCGGAGGACCTTACAGGAGTAAGATGTACTGCTACTTTATCACAAAATAAAGACACAAGCTCTGATGAGCCCTTAACAGTATTCAGACCAATATGTTAAAGGCAGCATCTGCAGAATAGTTTTGTGCCTGCGATAAACAACCAGACCAATGAATAGTTATTGACTCACGATAATTAATTGTTCAGTTCAGAAGCATACAGTACATTTGAATGATAGTCATAAATATTGTATGCTGCAAAATTAGAAATGGATATTGGATTATGTGTCTATGTATTATAAAAGTGAATGTGATTTTTCTGCATACCTGAATAATACCCTATCATACTTGAGTAATTTTATTCCACAACCCCAATTCCAAAAAAGTGGGGACAGTATGTAAAATGCACATAAAAGCAGAAAGCAGTGATTTGTAAATTGTCTTGTCTTTTTCCACTATTGTTGGCACCCCTGGTAAAGATGAGTAAAAAGGGTTATAAAAAATTCTACGTTTGGTGAATTAGCTTAATGTCACACTGAAAAAATTAGAAAAATCCAACCTTTAATTGATGTAAATTTATTATGAGAAAAGAAAATCAAGAAATAATTATTTTTAACAAAACCACGTGTGCAATTATTGGCACCCCTGCATTTATATGTAGAATGAAGTAATCATTTTAAATATTTGGTCACATATCCTTTGCATGCCATGACTTCCTGTTGTCTGTGACCCAACAACATCAAAAGACTCTTGATATCTTATTTTCTGGTACTCTTACAAGCGATACTATAACGTCTCTGCATTTGAATGGATCTCTATGGGAATTGGGAGGTGCGACTAGATTTAGCTGTAAATTACACTGGAACAGTATGGAACTCATGGTTGGCTAAATGGCTTTAAGTCATCAAGGGTCTGACGTATCAAACAAGCCTTAAACCATCACTCTGCTGCCAGAAATACAGTAGATATAGATGGATAATGTGAAGGGTTTCTTCTTCCATAGAGTTCAATAGGAAAATTTTGTCAGGAGAAACAACCCTAGTGATCTATCCACATCTACTGCATATCTGGCAGCAGAGTGATGGTTTGAGGCTCCTTTGATACCTCAGACCCTTGATGATTTACTGCCATTTTACCAACCATGTATTCCATACTGTTCCAGCATAATTTACAGCTTAATCTAGTCCCACCCCCAATTCCCATAGAGATCCATTCAAATGCAGAGAGGTATCGCTGAAAATAAAATATCAAGTCTTTTGATATCCTTTTATACCCAGTCATGATGGCATCACCTGTTTACCTGTCGAACGTTCCAAACGTTTTTTTTTTTATTGTTTTTTTTTTACTTCCCAGTCTTTTCTTTTTATTTTTTACCCTGTCTCAACTTTTTTTGGAACGTGTTGCAGGTATCAAATTCGGAAATAGCGTATATTTACAAAAATCAATAAAGTTGATAAGGTAAAACATTAAATATATTTTCTTTGTACTGTTTTCAATTAAATATATGTAAAAGAGAATTTACAAATCACTGCTTTCTTCTTTTATGTGCATTTTACATACTGTCCCAACTTTTTTGGAATTGGGCTTGTAGATGTAACAATAGAATTAGGAAAACTGGTCCCAAAATGTTTTTTTTGTTTTCTTTTCAATGAATACTCCTTTCTGACCGAGAGTCCTAAGGGAATAATTCTGACAAAAGGTGGGATGAACCAGCCATGATTATTAAACATGTAGATTCCATTGTTTTGTATTGTATACAATGTTAAATGTATACTCTTTATGAACACAGGCATATATCTTTGCATGCAGGTAATCAAGTTAATTTGTTTATTTTTAACAGAGACCTCAAAAAAACATTGAAAAGCCAAGAGGTGGAGAATGCACAAGCTGAAGAAAGACTCCTCAACATGGACTTTGTCAAAGCAAAATCCAAGGACCTTTCATTCAGAATAAGTGTGGCAGAGGTCAGTGAATTATTCAAAACTCTAGGATGAATAATTCAGCTCTTCATGTGAACTTCTTTAAAAGTGAGCCAGTCATTGATTACCTAGCTGGATAACTTAACTGAGGAAAACCCGGAACCCTGGTAAAATCTAGAACATGGACTGAAATAAATAGAGCTGTTCTGGATTTTACTCAGTGCTTTTATCCAGTTAAATCTGTAATCCTGCTTTGTGATACAGGGCCCTGGTAAAGAGTTTTGGTTGCCATTTTTCAATATTTGCCCTTCCTTTAGCTTATCTAATTAGGTTGATAGACCACTGTGTTTTCCAGGGGTTTAAATTGAACTGTTTGAAATTTCACTGGCTTGGAGTATTTAAAGGAGTTAGTCATTGGCTTATGAATGTGCCAGTTTGTAACTGGTTTAACCGTGAATCCTTTTACAAACTGACATACTATACATCTCCCAACATATACTTTGTGTATCTCAGGAGCAACTGGCCTCCAGGAAAATGGATAATTCCCTAACCCACGAAGCAATACTAGACGTCTCAGAGGTGAAAACTTATCTTGTTCTTTCTCTTGAGAAATATGATTTGCATCACAGATGCTTGGTCTTAGATTTAAATATTTTCACATTCTGAATTGTCTTGGGATATGCTCACTTTTTTTCCCCTTTCCCAGAAAATAGCAAAGTTGAAACAAGAGATCTTACCACTAAAAAAGAAACTGGAATCATACAAAGACCTGACCCCTGTAAGTTTTTATTTTTATTTTTTAAATAAATATTCCTGCAATTAATTTAATCTTCTGTGTAAGAATTGTTGGTTGTGAGAATCTGGTGATGTCAATGGGTCGGAGACTTCAGGCAGTCATCAAATGCAAAAGATTTGCAAACAAGTACTAAATATGATGACTTTATTTACAACTATGTGAATTTGTAGAAATTACTTTTTGGTCATTTTGGGGAGGGGGGAGGGCTATACGGAAAAAATAGCTAATTCCTACATGAATCTGTGGATGTGGACGGAAATGTCCTTAAATTAAAGCTGAGAGTCTGCACTTTAACCTAGTCTTCATTGTTTAATTTCAAATCCAATGTGTAGCAGTACAGAGCCAAAACAACAAAAAAACTGTCACTGTCCAAATACTTATGGACTACACAGTATATACAGTGACTATGAGGTTAAAGTGCAGGTTTTAGGTTGTCATATCAGGTGAACCATGTAGCAATTATAGGCCATCACTCTGCTGCCAGATATGCAGTAGATGTGGATGGATCACTGCAAGGTTTTCTTCTCCTGATTTACTGTATTTTTCCATAGAGTTCAATAGGAAAAGGAGTCAGGAGAAACTACCCTTAAAGTGAACCATCCAGATCTACTGCATATCTGGCAGTGATGATTTGAGTCTTGTTTGATACCTCAGACCCTTGATGACTTAGCCATTTAGCCAACCATGTGTTCCATACTGTTCAAGCATAATTTACAGCTTAATCTAGTCCCACCCCCCAATTCCCATAGAGATCCATTCAAATGCAGAGGGGTTATAGTATTGCTTGTAAGACTACTTGAAAATAAGATATGGAGTCTTTTTATGTTGTTGGGTCACAGACATCAGGAAGTCGTGGCATGAAAGGGACATGCAACCAAATATTAAATATGATGACTTTATTTAAGTTTATTTGTCCAATTACTTTTGGTCTCCTAAAATGGGGGGGGTGACTATGTATAAAAGGGGCTACAATTGCTACACGGTTCACCCGATATGGATGTAAACACCCTCAAATTAAAGCCGAAAGTCTGCTCCATTTCACTGTTGGTCACTGTTCCATTTCAAATCCAATGTGCTGGAGTACAGAGCCAAAACGATAAAGAATGTGTCACTGTTGAAATACATTTGGACTGCACTGTATATGTATCAAATTAACAGAACAACTATGTGTGCTGTACTGATGTAGTGAAGTAGAAGAAAAAACTGAGGACACCAAGTGGTGTTCTAGCACGCTGCGAGAATGAAGATTGTCATAGATTTTAATGCAGTGAATGTCATAGTTTCTGTTAAAGTTGAAACCCTTTTCCCCCTATCAGAGTCCATCTCTTGCCCGAGTGAAAATTGAAGAAGCCAAGAGAGAACTGGTCAGTATGTTTTTCCTTTTATCATGCTGTGAACAGTAAAGAAATAACATTTTCAAAAGGTCTTGTGGTAAAACTTAATGTCTCATTTTATTTATTTAATTATTTATTTATTTATTATCTCCAAGGCTGCAATTGATGCTGAGCTTGAAATGAAAGTGGACATTCTCAACACAACAATACCCAAGCAGCATGGACGATCTCTAAAATAAATTAATTGTTTTGTGGCGGGTGGTGATGTATGACATAATAAACATGAACAATAAAGGCTGATCTTTAACATACACATTTATGTATGCCATTTTTTGTTTCATTTTCCACTTGAGGTGTTTCTTGATGACCAGTTTCTCATTAAAAAAGACTAGTGGGGTATAATGTGCTATAATACACTGATGACAAAAGACGATTATATGCTTTTGATGGCTACCCACTCAGTATTTTGACATTAAAACCATGATAAATTAAATGCATACTTTCTTAATTGGGTTAGCTTAGACATTGCTTCACTAACAGCACAGTGTTACTTTAAGCTTAAAAATGGCTCTCGCATCAATATCACTCCCTTTTAATAATCAGATGAGATCTGTATTACACTACACACTCCCATTTGCTTTTTGCGTCTTTTGAGTTTTGCATAAATAAAATGTTTAACGTCTTGCAATACCACGTTTTTAACTGAACGATGAAGCGGTTCTTTGTTGGGAACACAGTTATTGAAATATCGCTGTCCTATGGTCAAAGTGCTACTAAGCCTAGTTTATGGCCCGCCGCAGTGAACGAGGGCGCTATCCTTTCACAGATAAATATGGATACATTGACCGGAAATGACGCACGCATTTTGACGCGAACAACGGCTTGTGGTGACATTTTAAAATAGCTACTAGCTAGCTAGCGAAGTAGTATAAGGTACAGGAAGGTGCTAACTAGCGGTGGGGGGAAAATACAATTGGCCATAATTGCTCAAAGTTTACGACATACCAATTTAGAGTTGTAGGCAGCTTAAGATGTTAAAGAAGTCAGGAACGTAGCTGAAGCGAACATTTTTTTTCATCCAGGTAAGTAACGTTAGGCTGCTAAAAGATTGGACATTCTCAGCTACTCGCTATTTTATCCAGCGTACGTTCGCTCATAATGCTGGGTGCTATAGCTAGCTAGCTAGCTATGTCCTTCCATTTTGTAGCCACGATTTCTAGCTTGCTTACTTGATATCTAGAAAGTTAACGTTACCACTAGCGATATTAATTGCTTGTCATAGTTGGCCAACTAACGGGTTTTTAAATCGAATGTAGTTGCAATTGGTTTATTAAACGTTTTGGTACTAAATGACGTTGGCTGTACTGTTACCTAGGTAGCGAAATTAGCGTCAAGAACAAGTCACCAGTGGAACACGACGTGAAAATGGTTATCTGGATAACGTTAGCTAACTCGTCCACTTATAACGATATGTAATGTTAGTTGACGCTAGATGTACATATTTTTAAAACTGAAGTTATAATCGGGTTAACTGGAATTAAGTTATTTCGAAAAGAAACTTTTTACTTTGTACTTTCCTAGGCTAACCTTAGCTGACATAGCCAGCTAACGTAGTTTACCGATGCACCCAGTTGTGGTGCGAGGCAGTCGCCTGTTGTGTCGAAATGTATTGTATCCAATGTGTTTGCATTGTAATTTGTGCATATACACGCAAGTCATTTTGCTTAACGTTAGCTGACTTTGTGACTGGCACAACTATGGCATAAAACAAGCCTATGGTTGGTAGTATGTTTTTCATGCTCCTTGTCTCGATGTTGGCCTGGAAATGCTGCAAGCAGGCAACGGGGCAGCCCCTGCTACTATGTTAAAGTGATAACGTTCGGTCTTTGCGTTCTCCACTAAAGACTGGATTAGGATCGCACGGGTTGTACAATGTTCACCATGTTGCGCATTAAGTTGATTCTGTTTACTGGGCATGGGCTCTGTTTTGTAGACTAACGTTATATCAGTAACGGTTAATATTTTAGGCGCCCTGTTCGCCGAAGTTGAGCCTCAGGATCTGTTGCCGCAGCAAAGCTAAGTTCTGTTGTTATATCGCGCCTGGCTACGGCGGATACCCAGCTAGCCACATTTCATTAATTTGCAGTGAGACATCTAAAAAAGGCGCCCTTTTATATTGATGTTAGCAGGCTAGCGATCTGGGCTAGCGTCAGCTGCAGTTCTGCTAGTTCTTTAGGCTAACGTTTTCTAATGTATTTAGTTGGCTAGATTGAAATATTTTAAAGGTAACGTTACACGCCTCAACGTCAGCTAACGTTAGCTAGCAACCCACGCGGCGGTGGAGATGAAAGTTAGTTTGGGGACTAAGTGCTCCGTTTGTATAGTTACTGGCTCCTGAGTCGTTAGTCGTCCTGAGTGGCTAGTTAGCAGTGTGCTATAATAAATGATGCGGATTTCTGTAGCACTGCGTCATTTTCAACCTGTAGTAGGCATGTACGGTCTCGGAATAGCATAACGTTAAGCCTTCGGTTATCTCCGCAAAGTCTAACGTTAGCTTGCTGGTTACGTTGCCTACATATCGCCTAACTTTAGCTAATGTACAGGCAGTGTTCTCTGGCGATGTTTGAGTGTTTACTCTTAGCAATAACTTGTCTAATGTTAGTTGTACGTAGTTAAGTTAACGTTGCCCCACCATACTTCTGAAAAAAAAATTCTGATGAATAACGTTGCTTAACGTTACAGTTTTTGGGAGCAAACGTTAATTCAAAGATGGGGGTTTCTGCGAACTTACTGGCATGCAAGGCATTTGCAACAATGAAAACTACAGCCAAAAGACCTCGATGATGATGCTGTTGATGTATGAAGTCATTTAACTGTTAAATGGTACTTAACATAATGGATAGTAACAAACGTATATTCGTATATATTATATTATTTCCCATAACATAACAACGTAGTTTTAGTCTTTCACCTCAGGCCGACTCGCCGCACCTGGCATGTAGTGAATGGCATGTCATGGTGTCTTTTAGTGGTACTGTATATATACCAGTGATGAAAATGAACGTAGGCTCTATTTGATAAACTATATTTTAATCAACCCGAGTACAAGATAAAGATATACACACCTGCCACATTAAGGATATTCTGAATTGACATAGTTGGCCAATTACTGGAGATCACGTTTTAATTGCATCGTTTTCAAGTAAAATTGTAGTAATATTTTAAAATAGTGTTAGTGTAAGATGTGAACCATTACGTCTTGTCTGCTGTAACTCTAGTTTGCACATTTCTGTGCTTCAGGGAGAAAACGGCAAGATGAAAGTTAACATTGGCTAGCTACTAGTCATGTTGACTGCAAATGCACATCCATCCCTCATTAATTTGAAAATATTCAGTTAAAGCTATGATGGCTGTAGAACTAGCTATCAATCTATACAGCATTATCAAAGCCAGATAGTAATAGAATTTGTCTTCACGTCAGATGAACAAAAGATATTGAATAAACTTTCAAGTTAAAATGCTGGAGTAGCTATATATCTATTTTATCTTTTAAGATCACTAGCAATACGACCCCAACATCGACTAAGCGGTTCGAAAATGGATGGGAGGATGGATCTGTAGCATACTACAGACACTTATTATACCCATTTGTAGTGCTAGAGTTCAACAATATGGTTGAATTCTGAAGTGAATTCTATATTTGGCCAGAAGGTGGAGTGCAGATACATTAGATGTGAGAAATATAAAATTAAACTTCTAATGTTAGTGAGCCATCCAGCTCACATTAGTTAGCTAATGCTAATTCATGCATCAACATCTTGACCTTACTAGCTAGCCACCTGTCTTGTGGAGTTACTGAATGCTTTTAGCTTACTACTTGGCCAAAGATTTTAGGCCGCTTGCCATCTAAAATCAATATTTAGCTAATTGTTATAAAATCTGTTTTAATGAATGCATAGCTTTGACTTTTTAGAGATTATTTGGGAGTTTACCATCTGTACCAAGTCTTCACTCCCAGGTGCATTGCACTAGCATGACACAATGGAATAATAGACTTTGGTGCCGTACGTTGCATGAACCAATGTTTCAGTCATAGGATAACGGTTAACAAGCTTATCACTGTTCTCCATTTCAGGCTTAGTCCTGCTCAGGCCCGTTCAACTGGCGTGCCCCGCCAATCTGTGCTCTCGGACAAGAGACAGAGAGAGGCTCTGCACTTTCCTGACATGAAGATGGCGGACACAGAGAAGACTGAGGAATTTGTAGACTCGGAGACCCCACCAGAACACCCTACGGAAGGCTCAGTGACGGCTAGTGTGGCTGGCGCAGGACAGGATGAACCCATTAAGACGGAGACGACCTCCCCTTCTGAGAAGGAAATTGATAGCCCTTTGCAGACAGAGCCCAGCCCACTGTCCATGCCCTGCCTGCTGATGGAGCTACGGAGAGACTCCCCGGAGTCTCAGCAGGCCTCCACAGAGAGCGAGAAGCAGCCTTCCTCTGGTCGTGCCTATGAGAGCGACTCCTCCAACCCCTGCATGCTCTCCCCGTCCTCCAGCGGCCACCTGGCTGACTCGGACACCCTCTCCTCCGGGGACGAGGACGCCGCCACGAGGGCGGGGTCCGGCGTCGCTGCCGAAGAGGGAGACCCCAGCACGGCCGCTGTGGGCCAAGTGGCCACAGGCGGCAGGAAGTCCAGACGGTTGCGATCTGAGAGCGAAATGTCCACCACGATGGCAGCAAAGAAAAACCGCTGCCAGCCAAGCGGAACGGAGAAGCAGCCCAACGGCCGGCTGGCCAAGGTGAAGGGTCACCGGAGTCAGAAGCACAAGGAGCGCATGAGACTGCTGCGACAGAAGAGGGAAGCGGCAGCCCGTAAGAAATACAACCTGCTGCAGGACAGCAGTACGAGTGACAGCGACCTGACATGCGACTCCAGCACCAGCTCCTCAGACGACGACGAGGTGTCAGGGAGCAGCAAGACAATCACCACTAACATCCCAGGTATTTCCTCACGCACAAAACGGGGGCTTTCCCAGAGGAAGCCTTGCGCACATGTAATTGTACTTCAAGAATCAAAAAGTTTACACGCAAGAGTTTTTTTGCATTGATTTGCATTTTTTTTCCCCTCTTACTTTCTTTCCTCCCCTGTCCTTTCTGGGACATTCTCATTTTCAGTGGCTCAGCCAGAATTTTGTGCAGGAGTCAGTTGTGTTTATTACTTGTGCATACGGCATTATTTCCAACATATTTGTTTCATAATTAATCATCTTGGCATCTACATATTGCATGAAAGAATGTAAATGAGCAGGTTCTTTACAGGCAGTTCTTTCTTCAGGTATTGTATTATTTTGTTCAGCTTTTCTCTGTTACAAAGGTACCCTATGTTGCCTTGGTCTTATTTACATGCTTACTTTGTAGGGGGTAACCATTCTGAATGTATACAAAGGCATAATCATAGTATAATTGCACAATACAATTGATGGCGTACAACAAAGTGATATTATACCAAAGATCATACTGACACTAAATAGCTTGCACTTGGTGTTTTGATTTTAAGTAGGTTTACCAGAATTTGAACAGAAACTTGCTAGCTCACTACCAGTTGTGGTGTTGAAATGTTAAGATTGTTCAATGTGATTACAGATGATTTAGTGTAATATAATTCACCGTTTCTGGTATTTTTTGTGAAATAATTAATTTTATTTTGGTGTTTATTTTTAAAGAAGGTTGTTTTCCTTTGAGGCATGTGCTTGATATATTGAAACAAAACAACGATAAGCATTGAGACATTTAAAGAAATATATTTGAAAATGGTCAATTATGGTTATTTTATAGTCAATTTAAAGGGAATAATCAAAACCTGAATCCTGGCAATTTCCACATCATCAAGCAAATTATATTAATATTTTTTATGTGGAATGACCCATATTTAAACATGTTCAACTGAGCTGCCTTCTACATTCAAGTAAGTTTAAACTGTGGGCATCACCCTGCCATGCTATTTGAGTTCAACAACAGCTTCCACATTCCATATTTAAATAATTATACACAAGTTAAGGTAATAAATGTAGGCAATCAGTGCAGTAGAGGTCGATACATGACCTTGTTTTGAGGTGCTTCACTTTTAATTTCTTAATTTATTTTTGTCTCGTATACATATTGCCAGGAAGAAATTCTTCATCAAGTCTGAATATTTTCTTGCAAAAAATGTTTATGTATTTGGAAACAGTCCATTCCCTTCGGCACTACTTCTGTGCCTTATTCAAATTAGTTTGTGGAACATTTGAAATGTCGTGTACACTGTCTTGTCAGATGCCATTGGATACAGAAACAGATTTGATTTGTGGGCATCTGGAGTGCTGCAGTCTCACATTTCTGTCAGAACAGCTCTACATACTGGTAACTTCTGGAAACCATAGATTATTTCTATTGGTTACAGCTGTTCTGAATGTGGATGAGGGAAATGTGTAGCTGTCTTAATGTGTGGGAGGTCTAGCTGAAAATGTCTAGCTGGAGGTTTGATCATTTGAGTGTCAGTTTTTAGTGGTTCAGGTGGACCCAACCACTTGTGTGATGGTATGGTTGTTGTGTGAGTGTATGGGTATTTGCTTTGTTTTTTCAAATGCATTTGAAAATGTACAAGTGTAAAATTTTGCAGACAAATTCTTTACAGAATATTGAGAACTCAATATTTGAGCTCAATTTAATGATGTCCCTCTATGAAACTATGGTTATAAAAGTAGGTTATGAGTAGTTTTGTTTGTAATATTCAGTGTGTATTCCTGATGTTTTTATAATTTATATTAAATATAGCCTATAGGCCTCCCAAGTTTTAAATGTAATGTACCCCTTGTTAGTTTGGGCATCAACTAATTCAGGTGAAATTTCATGAGGTGAAAAGGGAAAATGTCCACCACTCCAGTGATTTGGAAATTTTCTGTCATGATGGTACAATTCTAGGCTGGAGGTTATTTGAAGTGTAGTGCTGTTGAACAGAGTCGTGTATGCTGGAAAGCATTGTCATAATGATTTGTTGGAATTCCTTAGTTATTTTGCGTTAATCTTTTGTTTTTTCCACTTTTCCTCATTTTTTAATTATTGACTGATGGCCAGTATTAAGTCACTTCCAGGTTCATGGGTTCTTATCTGACAAATTGTAAGGTACATTTCTATACATCATTTCACTCATATCTTTTGAAGAACGTAATATTCCAGAAACATTCACTTCGAGACTGCTTTTGTGGGTACGTTATACATTCAGTTAGGGCTGGGCGATACATCGAATATTATTTGGATATTCAATATAATTTTGTAAGGGATACAAAATAAAGCAACATCGAGAATATCGCATTTTGCTTATAGGCTACTGCGCTTTTTATGCGGCCAAATTGGTATTTAAAAAATATTTTATTACGATATGCGGCCAAATGAGTTTATTGAAGAAACAGCTGAGTTGGCTGCGTAGCCACGCAGCACATTGCAGACGTAACTGTTTGGGATGTTATTGGGCGCAATCAACTAACCATAGAGCGATACAGATCGAGGAGGATAACAATGCAACTCACACTTGGTGATATGGAGAAGGTTTAGCTTCAATAGATCAGACGCAGAACAAAGCACCGTCTTTTGTAAACTGCTCGAAAATATATACTTACCAAAGCTAGCGGCACAACCTATCTGTTCGCCTCGGACAGCATTACATTTGAGAAATGCGTGAAATTGGCGCGAGCCAGTTGCCTTTTCCTGTCAGCGTCTCCACTGTTCCCGTCCCTGTACAAGCGAAGTCAATGGATTCCTTTTTTTAAATGAGTGGGACGTGGTGAAAAAATAACCGCTGCATTCAAGTATTATTTAGCCAAAGGAATTGTTCTTATCAGTGCTATTATGAAGGCTTGGTTCAAGCGGCTGCTTAAGGTAATCGATCCCAGATATAATTTACCAAGTCGGAAATTTTTTTCCAGAGGAAGCGCTTCCAAAGCTATACCTTCAGGTTCGAGAACAGCTTTAAGCATGATTATCCAAAGTCACGCACACAGGGTATTTATTTGTGAAGATTTGGAGTAATATTTAGCGCAAGTTTGTTTGAGCACTGCTATTGAGTCGGCTTATAAAAGAAGTAATGCACATCTGATTGCAATAAATACACATCTTTTTTTACTTTAGGTATACGTTTCTGATTGTCTATTATTCTGCCTTGTGATCATTTAGTGAGCACTCGTTTTGTTTGTGTATCCCACTGGGAAACGGACCCGATTCAATATTCTCAATTTATTGAAAAAAATCATTTTTGTTACCTTTTTATGCCATTGAGATGGTGAAACAATTACTTTTTATTTCAACTGTTAACAAGTTGTATTCATTTTTTAATTGCATTTCATTACTACTTTGCGCACACACACACACACACACACTGCATGTATGGGTTTATCCATGCGCTGTTATTCTGCGTTATTCAGGCAACTCCTAAAAGAAGTTGTGCACATATAATTGCACTAAATAAAGGCTTAAGTTATGATCACTGTTAAGCGATTACATAGGAAAGCGTTAATATAGAGATATGTATCGCCAAAAGGCTTAAAAATATTGAGTTATTTTTTATTTATTTATTTTTGCCATATCGCCCAGCCCTACATTCAGTCTAAAACGTTTTGTGGTTTTCGTTTTCATTTTTATCAAAATAACTTGATGCTGAGCAAATGGTATATACACGGGTCTTTAGGCACTTTACATGAATCATACGGATGTTCTGTAATTTGTATTAAAACTTTTCCATTGTGTGATTTTTTTTAATAAAACCACATTGTGTGTTAATTCTGGTGTAAAATGTCATGGAATATGGTTTTTTTCATGTTGGAAAAGTACACTGCATATCTTATGGAAAGTTGAGACTAACCATTTTTGTTGTTTTTGAAAGTGGACTTTTCTTTCCTATGGTATCAATGCTCTTAGGATAAATTATTTTGTCTGATGGTGCAAAATCTTTGAGGTCAGGAAAGCTATTGTTTCGCCCCATTTTTTGATTCAAATTAAACGTGATAATTCAGTGTTTTCAGTTACTTGTTTAGAATGGTTTAATTTCTACTGAAATTACCATCTATAATTTTAAACCATTTATCATGTTCGACATCAAATTTTTAGCATTGCATGATTATTAATATATATATTTTTCCATCCGCATGCGAGAGTAAAACCACATGAAAACCCACAACCAGACATGACCTGTCATTTAAAAAAATTAAAAAAAATTCTAAAATGATTCTTATCGAATGGCCTCAATGTCTTTAAAGCTGGCTTTGGCCGTGCCGAGGGATCGTCAGGAGTGACCAGTCAAATTCAGGGCCTGTTGGACAGCGGAGCAGCCTGGGACCGGAACAGCATTGGGAATGTTCTGGAAGAGGCTATGACGCGCTTTGCTGTGATGCAGCGGCAGACGGAGGAGCGCTTCCGCGTTTGGATGGAGAAGCTCACACGGCTCGACTCGGACGAAGACTCATCAAAGAACTCCAGCGACCCTAGGGAGAGCAGAAGACACTCAGGCCGCCACAGGGCGCCACGCCCTTCCCCACCCAGCTCTTTCTTACCATCCTCCGAATCGCAGGAAACCTTGGCATCGTATGGAATAACCCGGCAGAATGTTGCCGTGGCGCCGCTTCTCCTCAACAACAACCCGCCCGAAATGATTTCCCAAAATGGAAACCCTTCTGGCGAAGACCCTAATCTTTTAAATGTTTAAGAACACAATCTACTGAACTGAAGGCAGAATACAATCCATTAAAATCCACAGATTACTCATTTTCAGGAAACCAAAAGCATCCTTTCTCCCAGGATAAGATTCCCAACTGTGTGTGTGACATTTTACATTTCCATCACTTTGTAGACATCCGAGATTGAACAGATGCAAGAAAATGGTCACCTATACCCTGCAAATAATTTGACGCGTTTCCACGTTGTGGTGAAAATGCATACACCCACCATACAGTGACACAGATGGGAATCTATATTAGTAAGGGCATTTGCCGTTTATGTTCACTTTTCTTGCAGCCGAACGGAACAGCTGATTGCTATTACAACGAGTTTCACACTGTTTTATACCTTAAACCTTGTGTTGTATCGTTTAGAGAACACTGACGGTTTTGACATGTACCAAAAAACTCAATACACCTTATCAGTAGTTGTTCGACATGCTCAGGCTTTTAAGTACACATGGCAAATTCACTGTGCTCTTTCTGAATTGGATGAATTTCAATTGAATCACTGATAGGAGGAACGACGCTGCATTTATGCCAGAAATTGGCCTTTACATCTTGCTAGAAATAATCATCTGAAGATGGACTTCTCTGAAAGTATATTTTTGGAGCTGCTGCTGTTGCAAGGACTAGCTCGTCTCTGGCAAGTTTTGATTAATCAGGTACTAATGAAAGGTTTTCAGTCCCATCTTGTGTATGCCTTGGATAAAAAAGGAGAGAAGGGATTTCTAAAGACCTAGGGCCCTGCAGCTAAACGCAAGATGGGGACGGGGGAAATCCTACTTGTGGCATGGGGGAGCACTTTTTGCACGTGCCTTTTTAAATGAAAATCCCAATGGTAATGTGTGAAAATAAGTGTGCCATTAAGCAAGAATTACTTTCAAGCCTTTCGGACTACTGAGTTTTTAGGCAGCAATCCTGTGTTTTTAGAGTGATTCTGTGTTAGCCAAAAAGTCACTTATTTGATTAATTTATAGAACTGTTAGTGATTCTTTTGTTTTTATTAAAATCAGAATTTACCTAGAAATGTTGGCAATATTCTCAAATCCTGTGTTTTATGTAACGCAGATCTTTTTTGCTGAAGCTTTTCAGGCCCCTTTTCACTTCTTCCGGTTGATTCATATTTCATAATGAATAATGTGCTTTCTGTTCTTTTGCACTAAACAAGTTCTAGTCACAGTCACAGCTTCCCAGGATTCTGCTTGAATGCTGCTGCAAAGTGAATAAATTTCACAGGTTTGTAGATTAGTAACTAGGTTTCCGCTGCACTTTCATTCTGTTCTGGACTTCTTAGACGTAATTTGGCACATGTTAGTGCTCACGTTTTAGTGCAGAAGTACACATTACTCTCAATGTGTTGTAGTGTTTCAATAATTAACCGTGTCAACAATTGTTCGCCTTGTCCAACAGTATTGTTTACCTGCCGTAGACTACTTTAATTTGTTAAACATGGAACAATTACTTTCATTACTAATAACCCACCTCTTTTGGAATATCAGTAATGCCCAAGTAGAGAACACAAAATATTCCCTGGATTGAATTATTTCAAAGAGTCTGGAATTTTTCTAGGTCATTTAGATACCAAAAGGTAAGACCTTTGAATATTTGATTTTTGTCCTGTATGGCCTGCCTTACCTAGCATTCTCTTAACTTTGCTCTCATCAGAACTATTGAAACTTGAAAGCCTTAATTATGTACCATAACTTGGCACTCTGGTCCAGGGCAACTTACACAGCCTTTGTGAATAGGGCGGATTAAATGTCGCAAGGGATGTGCTCTTACTCTTGCATACTGACCACCACTGGTGCACATAAGTGTTTATGGAAATATTTGTGTCCAAGTTCTCACACCATTGACCGATGCAGAGGGACTGGTGCTTTTCATCGTTTGAAATTATTTCTGAAAGATTCTGCACTACATTGATATGTTTTTTAGATTAATATACATATATTACTGTTTTGGCAATATTTCTCTCTGGCTAATGCATGCAAAAGTAAAACCAAGTAAACTGCCACCACTTGAAGGAATTAAAATCAAATCATGTTAACTGGATTGCTCTGACCTTTCTGTGATTGGTAACCATTTTTACATTTAATCAGTGTTTCACATTGTGGGATGTATGCAAGTATAGTTGACTGATAAAATGCAAAGAAAATCCTGAATTTTATATGATCTTTTGGTGGGTGGTTTAAGAAGCTTCGTCTGATTGGCTGTTTGAAATGTTTTTCATAAAAGTTAAGTTCCTCTCCCACCAACATTAGTTTCATGTATGGAGTTGCAAATCATTCACAGTACAGTCACAGGTTACAAGGTGTGGATGCGAGTAAGGATTTAATTGAGCTTTTCTGCTATTTGTGGCTACCAATGTAATGAATTGGCCTCTGAATACAGGCAAATCATTTTATATCTTTAATCCACTTGGATTTTTGTTTTGTACGTGTGAGTTGTCCTATACCACAGTGACATTTTGATATTTATGGGGCTTGAATTATTTTAGAAAAATACGCCCATCAATGTATATTCATCAACACTGAATTAACACATACACTGAAAGCATAAGTAGTATTTTAGAAAGAAAATTATGTATTTTGTGCATTGAATTACGGTGTCGTATTTGTATTTTTTCAGAAGTTTAGTCTCAAGCAAATTTCACTTAATTGAATGTCAGTGCTTACCATATAGGACAGGAGGTATTAGGCCAGCATTTTAGTTGGGATCTAACATGTCTGTAGTCAGTATATTGTATGATCTTTCAGTTTATGTAGCCTAAGAATTTGTAATGGTGAATTTCATAGCCTTTCCCAAATGAACAATATGGTTCCCTTACCCTTTGCTCTCTTGCCATCATGAAATGGAACATCAGACTTAAAGGGATATTTCACCTTCGTGCGACACGTCATTTTGTGGAGCCAACCCCATTATATTTGCATAGCTTGAGTACTAGCAACGTCAGCTGGCCCTGCTGACCGTTAACGGCATCCCCGGTAGTCCCGGTTCACTCCCATTTATTTTCGGGACCTCACCAAAATTTATAGTTTTAAAGCACACACTAACTACGGCAGATAATATATTGATAAAAGAGAACACGACGGTGAAAAGGTACGTGTTTGTTTTGATATTTAATGTATTTTCAACGTTTTAGTACCCTTTAAAAGAAAAAGAAGATCCGGCAAAAACCTTATTTTAACTGTGAAGAATCCTTGCGTATGATAAAGTTGACTTCAATTCACCAACTGTAGTAGGCTGCCGTCATAATAAAACTAAAAATCAAACTACGGCTTGTATTTCTACGCAGTAGCATATTCGAAAATAGTTCCACTATTCTAGCTAATTTAAAAATGACAACATATAAGTTCAAAATAAATGTGTACTTTTTCAACGTCATGTTCTCTTACCGATGTATTATCTACAATAATGAGTGCTTAAAAACTATTAATTTTGGTTGACGTCCCGAAAATGAATGGGAATGAATTGGGAGCCTGACAACCGGGACTACCGGTGATGCCGTTAATGGTCAGCAGGGCCAGCTGATGTTGCTAGTATTCACGCTATGCAAATATGATGGGGTAGGCTACACAAAATTACTTCCGTCACACGAAGGTGAAATATCTCTTTAAAGACAAGGATGTACAGACTAACCGCTACTTTGAATGCACTATGTTCATGGCTTTTATTCAACAAACTTTACGTTCTAGTTCAGTAATGGCTGAAATAGCATTTTATTATGCTTACCTGAGACATGGTATATCCTGCAGCTTAGTGTTGCATGTTTAAGAAAGGAATGCACATTTTCAATGGGGACACTTCACTCCAGACATGAGTGTTTGTGGGAGAGTGAGTGAGTGTGTGTGTGTGTCACACACACACACGCATTTTTTGTTTTTGTTGCCTTCAAATGTGGCATGTTATTTTGCTTATGAGCTTAAAATCATGTTGAAATTTCAACTTACTAAAGGGCCATAAGTGGCAAAATTATGACCTGATGTACAGGGCACATGGACATGCACATAACTTGGGTTAGCTTTTTCAGATCATAAATCTCGTCAGAGGAACCCCTAATCCCTCTTTGAATACCAGGGAAAGTCATAATGGTTTCCACAGTTCTCTCTTGATTTATCTTATCAGTTCTTATTGAAGATGTTTGGGGTTGCCAAAGAACAGTTGCCAAACTTGAGTTTCACTCACTGGATGAATTTGTAATGAACTACAGCGTTTGGTTCCAACGCTAAGCTGTCTATCACTGTGCAAGACTGATTCTTGCTACACACCTATAAAACTTTAAGGCATGTAATATACTTAAAGGCATGGCTAATTTAGATTCGTAATCCAATGGGATTCCTAAAACGGTGTAATATAGAATGCTTCAGCCAATAGCCAAAGCATGCCCTGGATATCACCTCAGTTTAAAAAAAGCTGCTTAAACTGTCTTCACATGTAGATACTTGATTTTGTATGGTCCTTTAAACTCTAACGCTGTTGCGTTTCATTCCGTGTGACTACTTTTAGCCATTTCGGGGGGAGGGGGGTAGGAGGGTAGGAGAGAAAATGGGCACGTTCTTGGTTTGACATTTTTTTATTTTGGGTTCTGTTTGAACAACACCAAGTATTTGGAAATTGGGTAGATTTTTTGTATGCAGCTGAGGCTGAGCTGATGAATGCTTTAGGTTTTTATGATTGTGAATTATGGCCGTTTTGACCATTTAAAGAGCTACTGTAAGTGGTTTCATAAACTAAAAATAAGTAAATTCAGCATGGTGCTTTGTTCTATCGAGTCCTCATTCAATTCCATTACCAACTGTTAAAGTGGGAAAATCAAGCATTTATGTTGGCAGAACAAATGTCGTTGCAGCAAGTTAATCTGTTTCAAGATGACCCATTTGTGATTGTCTACCCCAAAGCATGGTACATTTTTGTTTTTCAACTTGGAACTGAACATGCCTGCGCAAGTGAAAGGGGTAGCCTGTGTGTACAGCAGGCAGTGCTTGGTAGGGAGAAATATTATTTGAAAACCCTTATAATGTACTTTGAATTGTATAATCTGTCACGTTCACACAAGTGTTTACAAAAGATGACTTTTTACAAGAACGGACACTTATTTGTGTTGGGAATGCTGCCTTCTTTTGTGTTGCAGTGCCATTCGATTTTTACTGGTTTGGTCACATCTAAGGGGTCTCGGATTGTTTGGTTTCACACACAAAAAAAGTGTACCACTGCCTTTTGATTTACAAGTGGAGAATATGATGTGTTCATTTAGTTAATTTTCTTCATGCAGTGTGTATAGACCTGTAAAATGACTCGCAGTAAATAAAGTTCATTTTGAAATGTAACATTGAATTTTGTTTTTAAACCAACGAGGATGAAAGTGATGACACAAGCCATTTTAATTTGATGTTATAGTTGAATTATAATATCAAATGCTTTTAATAACTCATCCTCATGTAAGATGGCCTGAGGTGGTAATTTAATTAGGATCAAGTACACTTTTGTTTTCTTAATCTTCAAAGATGAAACTCTTTCTGAAGAAGAAACCAGGACAATTTGGATGTTGAAAGTAGGGCAGGTAGTAATTTCAACAAATCACCACGACCTTGGCCACAATGTTAACATTTTGGGATGTGCATGAAAGTCAGTGATTGCGCCAATTACTTTTTTGTTGATTCTACAGCATATGCTATCACTCTTTGGAAAGCAGTCACTTGTTTGGAAAGACTATAGTTCAGTTGACAAGTGGCCCGATTTTTTTATTTTGAGTCCAAGCACCGCAGAACTCTTTTGGATGTGTGCTGCTTTTTGTTAATTTTTGTTATGCTGTTGTTTTTCTGCCATAAAAGTGTGCGCCCAGCAAATACTGTTCATCAAAACTGAACCTACCTCCCAAACCAAATTTGGCAGGTAAGTTCCTATTCCCACCCACTACTTAGATAAAATTCTCATTGGCCAGATAGTGAAATAGGAAAAATGTGAAATTTGACATTTTTGGACTGTAACTTTTGAACCATTTGGCCTACAGTCAAAATAATTTTTCCTCAGATTCCCTGGCTCATAACAAACATATTTGCCCCGTGACCCAAAAAGTGTGCCATATTGGCCTGTCAAAAAAAAAATGCAAATAACATTTGAAGACAAATGGGCAATGTCTGATCGTCACAAAACTTGTGACATTTCAACAGGAAGAAGAAAATCCTTCCAAGAAGGTTTATAAAATGTGGTTATGCTTGGTCAATAGGTGGCGCTATTGCAAGGAAAAAGGTGAAAATGCCCATTCTAAATGAAATGACCAATCCTCTTGAAATTTGGTACAAAAGCGCTGCCACCAATGTTGTACCAGTGGGCAAAATTTCCTGAGACTCGGCCAACAAGAGGTCCTAAATTATTTTTGTGGTTAAATTTTTTTTAACCATAACTATGGCATTTTTTGGCCTAGAATAAAAATGTTGTGTATACATTCAGTAAAGTGGGCTCATGATTTATATGGTTGTTTCATTTCTGCCATGACGTTTTCCACAACTTAAAATTGCATTTCACGGCCAAATTGAACTTCTCTGAGACCGGTGGGCCAATGCTCACGAAACACTGGATTCTGACCCTTTGCAGTACGCTGTTGAAAAGTTATCAAAGTATTTTTTTTTTAATCCAAAGCGGTTGGCCACAGAGCGCTTTCAGAATTTGTTGCAAATGTGCTTGAAAGGGACGTGATGCATAACCTCTGAATAATGCGACCTGGATGAAATTTACATTCTCGTGTTTGTCTGAAGTACAAATAGTGCCACTGTCAGATGAAGCATGTATTTGTACCTGGCCTACATTAAAAAATCTTTACATTCCAAGATTCATCAATCAGTGTTTTGTGTCATTCATTACAGATGATACAGAGACTGCTGTTGCGTGACATTAGCCCAATGCTGCTTGGATCCTGTTCAATGTCGCTTGCGGCTATATTTTCATTTAAATTATTTACATTTCTTAATTTATTTATTCATTCACATTCATCAACATTCAACTCAAAATCCCAGATAATTTTTTGGAATTTCTTTTTTCCAACTACTCTCTAATTGTCTTCCTTAACTTTTCCTATTTTTTTTTTTTTTAAAAAAAAAAAATTATTATTTTTTTTTTTTTTTTATTTTTTTTTTTTTAGCAGTATCCATTCAATACATTTGCATTCTAAAATTGCTCTTCAAAAGGCTATTTTCAATTGGTGCCGTCGGGTGCAAAAAATTTTTGAACGCATAATTCAAAACCTAAAATTAGGTTTGATATGTGAATATTACCATGGCTGACAACATTGTTGATCGACACTTGGCAGTCTACTTTCTCCAAAATACGCTGCCACTGGATTATCTTCTAAGAAGATTAAACGCTCAATGTGCTCCTAGTGCTAAACCCCCCAAGCAAACCATGCCGCTTTGTTTGGGGGTGTAGCTTCGTTTCAAGTGGAACTCTGGGATTTGGAGTATAAAAACGAAGAGCTTGATTTACAAAGTCCTTTAGCGTGTGCAAAGCCAGTACTTGTTTTGCACCAATCATTGGTTGTGTTTTTAGTTTTGAGTGTGCTAAAAGGTCTTGCTCACATTGAATGTCTTCGTAAATCAGGCCCTAAGTGTTGTGACCACGAAAAAATGCGCCAAAACTGAAAAATTAAGGATAGACACTAAGATTGTCCAAACCTTGTTTCTCAGAATTGTGGGTTGAGAAGTGTTGACTCGGGAAAGAACCTTTGTTGTTGTGATAGACATTAATTAAGATATCCACAACAGCATAGGAACTAGCAACCAGGTGTCTCCAGGTGAATGGTAAAAATAAATTTCACAGCAAATGTAATTGATGGCAAACTTTTTGTGCAGAAAGTGTAGAAACTTCTGGAAGTGGCCTCGTCGCTGGCATGTCTAGTCTCATTCATATGACAGTAATGGTGTTTAGTACTGGTCATTTTTCTTACACATTATTTACTTTAAATTTAGGATACTTTCAGAATGCCCAAAATGTCCCATATTCTGTGGTAGATGCGCCTGTAGCAGAATACCCAAAAATACTTTGGGTTGCAGTATCTTTTCCCTGACTGTACTCGTAAAAGATATCAAGGTCCAATAGGTGCCTTTTGTCAAAAATCATACAAAGCTAAAGGAAAAAATATTGACCAGGAGTTCCCAAACCGGTCTTGGGGCCCCCCTGTGCATGCTGGTTTTTGTTGCAGCCACAGTTGCAATCCCAGAATTTTAACAAGCTGTTTTTTTTTTTTAAAAATTGTGTGCTTTTCATGTTTAGAGGAATTATTCACCCTCTTAAGCCACATTGTCAGAAATGGCTATGCATGCCTTGTAGAATAAACGCCCCATGTTCACGTTGTGCTTATTGTGCTATATTGCAACAATTACATAAAAAGTTTGTATTACATACAAAATTATGTATTTTAACTGATCAAATTAAAGAGTGAAGTGAATCAATAGGCTTCTAATTAGGTTGTTGAACACATGTGTTTAATTTATTCTTTAAGCTTATCAACACAATGCAGGTTTGGCTCATTATCATTTGCTTTGTGTTTGAATTCTTATCTACCAAATGGTTAGTTTTAGTGGCCATGTGTCCACACTTTCACCAGTTAGGAGCCCATTGATTCAAATCAGTCTTTAAATGGATCTGTTAAATAATTTTCTTATTTATTTTAAATAATATAGCACAATAAGTGAACATGGGGTGTTTATTCTACATGCCATCAATAGCTATTTCTGATATAATGTAACTTAAGAGGGTAAATAATTCCTCTAAACATGACAAGCACCTAATTAAGAAATTAACAGCTTGTTATAATTCTGGGATTGCAACTGTGGTTGCAACAAAAACCAGAATACACAGGGGGGGCCTCAAGACCGGTTTGGGAACCCCTGGTTTAGACGGTAAAAAATTATGCAGTTTTGTCTCATTTCTTTAAGCAAAAACATGTCAGAACTGACATGGTTGTGGTACATACTTAATAAGCCTTGTGCAAATATCAACAAATAGCTTGGTAGCTATGATGTTCCTGAAAGAATACGGCTTGTACTGTTGCCCCAACAGTTCATTGTAAAACACTGTATTAAGCTAGTCAAACTGTTCTTTGTTCTGCTGTACCGTTTTATAACTCAACAGGTTGCCAGTTGTTTCAAGCGTTTTCATGCATGGTGTTATCGGTTTGAAATCCTCACAACACGTTACGCGCCTAATTCTCACTGAACTGTATAATGCTGTATTGGGAGATGTTACAGTGTGCTGCTTGTTTTTGCTACTGATGAAGAGTTGAAGTTATGCCCAAACACAGATATAATCATGGGTAGGTGGCTGGTGTATTAATCTGCATGTGTATTATTAATTGGAACGAGCATGATTGTCATACCATCCGTTCAGTACAGTTCAGACTAATTGTGCTTTTCTTTTATGCGCTCAATACTAACAATCTTTAAGCGACCATATGTACTCTGAAGAGTACTCGTCTTTGTATGCAAAACGGTCATGTCTGTAACGCATGGGGTTGCAATGTATGATCCTTAATCTGAAATGAGCCACTGATGCATTTGGGGGCTCGGAGGGGTGAAATCCAGCCATTGTAACAACGATGTGGTGTCATTTCAAGCATGGAAACTGGTGTTCACCAGCTTGTATAGTTGTGTTCAAGGCCCCATGTTGTTTTTTTTGGTGATGCACACTGATTGTCATGTTGCTTGCCTTTCTGCATTTATGTAAAATAACAGAATGATCTGCTGAGTCTGCCGAATATACTTGGGATTTTCCTGAGCTATCCCAGTATTCCAAGGTCTTTGGGCAGAGCAAGTGCGTGCATAACCTCCCCAAAAGGGGGTTTAATCTGGACAGTAATATTTTTCTAAATCTTTGCTCAGATAAATTTCATGTATGTGTGCATGCTTGATAACATAGCACGGTTGGCTTCTGAATTTGGATTTGAAAAACGCAAACCCTCCGCTAACCTCAAGGCAGTGATTTTTAGGTGCTGTTTTTGTATTGCAATTATCATTTCTTATAGAGCAGTGGGTTGCTTTATATGAAATGTACAAAGGTAACCTAGACCTGAGACTTTTTTTTTGCCTTTTTTTCTTGAATGTCAAATATAAGCCTTTTATTTGGTTAAAGAGACCATACTGGTCATAAGAGTACTACTCTGTAGAGGTGAGTTTAAACATAGAATTTACTCGTTATAGGCTACATGTATCATTAGCAATAATAATCTTGATGGTACTAATCACGGAATATTTTCAAGGCAAAATGGCTCCTACCTGTTAACGTTCTTGAGTGATATTTTCAGGTACCTTTCCCTGTCTGCTGTAGTTGGTTAGTTGGTTATTTTATGGAAGTGTAGTGAATGTTTAATTTTGCTATCCATCTACTATGAGAGTTTGTTGGGCAGTGCTTCCATATTTTTGGGTTACAGGAATAAGGTAATGGAGTTGGTTTTCACAATAATGTTGGGGTCAGAGGTCACCCAAGTGTGCTAAATGCTTTACTGTTGTATTCATTGTTCTTGAGCCTTGTAAAGAACACGGGGGGTCAGGTGAAGTAACATGTAGTATTTTCTGTGTTCCCACAGATGGGCCTCCAGTGATTGCACACTGTGATATTTCAGACACTAATTCTGACCAGGAGGCCTTAAGTGTGGACAATCTGCTTGCAGCCGCTGTAGCTCAGGAGCTAGAAACATTCAGAACCCAGGATTTGGGGGCAAATTCTTTGGCAGAAAGAGGGTATCCTGGTTCAGGATCCCAAACAGGTTAGTTTCAAATGTGGCACTTCAAGCTGTCCTTTCCCATCACACATGGTGAATTGTAATGCCTTGACAAAAAAAAAAAAAAAAAAAAAAAAACTTTCTTTGGAAATGCTTTTATTCATGACTAGTAGATGAGGACATCCAAGCTCAGTTCATAGGGAATATAAAATACTCGTGTTTCACTTGGGTCTGATGTGAGTAATGGAATCTCAACAGTGTAAGATTTCACCCATATAGGTAATCGGACTACTATGCATAAAAACTTGGAAGGCTACCATTGTACCATAATTTTACTTATTTATTTTGTTATTCATTTTTATTATTTTTTTTTAAAATTGAGCTACTGTGAAAATATTTAGGGCTCAGGTGAATATATTGGTAAATTTGGCAGCAATGGTTCGCAAAAAAAAGACGACCTGCTTTGCTTATTTGCACAGCTGTTAGTCATTCAATGTTTTATTTTATGCATAGTCTCCAAACTCTCATTCTGTGTGTTTGCAGGCATTTTTCTTCTTTGAGTTTTAGGTGGGTCAGGTAAAGCAAGAAGACTGTTTGTTGCCTGTGGTCAATGATTCTGTGTCTCCAGATTTATTTATTTCTTCATTTATTTATACATTTTTCATTACTTTGACTGAATTATTTCATTCACTTCATGTGCAGTTTAGCCTTTTTCTGTAAATATCTAAAATATCTAAATCTTTAATACCCATTGAGTAACAGTATTCCACTCTTCCAAATTGTTTCTCTGATAAAGAATGCCTGAGTTTCTCTGTCAACTACTGACACCTGCTGCTGTTTAGATTTATCAGCCTTGAACCACACTGGGGCAATTGAACAGTACATGAGATGATACTTGTACAATTTGTTAGGGCTGCCCCCGACCAAAGATTTGCTTAGTCGACCTGTAGTCGTCAGTTCAAACCAGAGTTTATTCATTTAATTATTTAAATATGTATTTTTGAGCATCAGAAAATGGTTTGACTTCCATCTGATCTATAGTACGTTTACTATATTAGAGAAATACAAAACCATCATTATGAGCTTTTAAAATATCAATTATAGCTACAAGCACAGGCTGCGATTTGCTGGGCTGTGCTGCCTATTAACGACATCGGTTTGCTGATGGCCCGCGCTGTAGGCTATTAACGGCATAGACAAAGTGGTAAATGAATGTCGGAACAACAAGCAATGAGACATTTAACATTGTTATTTTTCACTTTTTATAACAACACACAACTTTAAAATGGTGAATAACTAAATAAAAAAGCAGCCTTTCGTCCGGTGATACAAAAGAGCAAAAACAATGTAGCTAATTTAACAACTTTGTGGTTATCAAAGCTAGATGGAAAAAATAATATATATTTTTTTAAATGCTAATAAATAGGCTATAAATTATATAAACAGATAAATAAACACAGCAAACTGAAACACTTAAGAGAAATCACACCTATCCTCAACAACAGGCCAAACGAAAGATGAATTATAATCTATATTAGCAGCGTAAGTGTGTTTTAGCCTGTGACCAGCGAACCTCATCACATTAGGCCTACTCACTGCTGTTTTTCCAACGAACGCCGTCTTCTCATATTATGCATGATGAACACGAGTTTGTTGACATTGCTCGGGAGAAGTGAGCTCCGCGTTTTGCTGACAATGAAGCTAGCCGGCCTTTGAGAAGATGCGCTGAATTATAGGCGAATTGTTGCTTGCAGAGTTTACATAAAATACATTTTGGGGTCATTCTTTAGATCAGCGGTGTCAAATTCATTCCATCGAGGGCCGAGTGTATGCCAGTTTTTGTTCAAACCATGCTCTACACCAGCTGATTCCACTAATTAGTTCACCTCCTTGGTTGAAGAGCTGAGCTAATTAGTGAAATCAGCTGGTGTAGGGCGCAGTTAGAACAAAAGCCTGCATACACTCTGCCCTTGATGGATTGAGTTTGACATCTCTGCTTTAGATGCTCGAAATGCTCGCATACTTTAGATTTTTTCTCAGACATTCTATATAACTGATCTATTCCTTAATTAATGGACACCAATTGTTCGTTACAAGGCGCACGTCTGGAATGAATAGTTCCATTTTCCCGTTTTTATGCCTCCGCACCGGCGACAGCGGTGGCCGGAGGCATTATGTTTTTGGGTTGTCTGTCCGTCCGTCCGTCTGTCCCATTCTCGTGAACGCCATATCTCAGGAACGCCTTGAGGGAATTTTTTCATGTGGCCTAAACGTCCACTTTGACTCGAGGATAAACTGATAGGATTTTGGTGGTCAAAGGTCAAGGTCACTGTGACCTCACAAAAGACGTTTTTGGCCATAACTCAAGAATTCCTATGCTAATTATGACACAATTTCACACATGTCTAATAGGATAAAATGATGAAGTGATGTAATTTTATATCCAAAAGTTCAAAGGTCACATGGATGTAAACTGCAATTTGACTTTTACATACAACCGCAAGGCGGTTATTTCTAGTTTCACACTGCGACGATGCGACCAATTAAAATGTTGACCAAAAAAGACTTGACTAATGGTTTAGTAGACTATTTGGGGGCAGCCCTGCAATTTGTGAAGCTTCCATCTCCAAATGCATTTGCAAATGGGTTTAAAAAGGCTGTCTGGTTTCAGATTTGCTCATTTTTAACATTTCAATAATGGCATCTGCCAGTAAACTGAGACTAGAATGTATGCAGTTTGAGAATTCACAGCTATCATGCTTGCCATTGCAGTGAATTCTGCATGATCCAGTGAAGGAATCCATCTTTTTAGATGGTGAGTCTTGATTATGGATTTATTATGATTTTGTTAGGGAATTCACTACAGTGGAGAAAAGTATCTGTGCTGGTCCTCTGATTAAAGGAGACGTAGGCCTAGGTAGCATTTTTAGCTTTTGCTTTAAATCAACATAAATGTTTTACTAACCAGAATTTTAACCTTTTAAATGGCCATTCTAAGATTGTTGTACATGACTGAAAGTAGCTTGTCTTGAGTGTTTGAATGGATTGAAGTGTAATTTCGACTCATCGATTTCGAACTGCGGTCACATTTCATGTCCCACTGAATACACGCACTGAGCCAATTGTAAAACTTTTTTCTAAGTTGGATTTCTTTTCTCATCCTATTTTAAAACTTTTAGGTCATAGTCACAGGAGTATACATGTCTCTCCCCACTGTATAATTTGCTTCTGAAATTACAGGAAAGGCATCTACCCTTGGAGGCTTCAGCAGTGTAGCCGTATTTTCCCACTGCTCAGAAATGCATAGGAAATAGGTTTCCCTGCAGTGCTGAAGCCCATTCCGAATGTCCTCCCACACTGTGAATAAGCCTTACTCACCCATAGAAAAACGGATGGTGATTCACCCTGGCAAACTTTTGCTAGTCTGCGGGGGTCGGCTCATTTCAAATGGCAAATGGTTGAACATGACTCAGACCTCTGTGGAAGTATCTTGGGGTATCGTGGGTCCAGCTAACGCACCGATTCTTGGTGCAGTAATGCGTCTCAGTCCAGAAACCTATCCCAACTTCCCCAGAGCCGACTGGCCCAGAGTTCCATGGGGGTGAGGTGTAACTGGCCCAGGGTGGCCACATGAAGAGCCCTCCTCCGGCGCCATTACCGGCTGCACATGAAGAGCCCGCCTCTAGCGCCATTACCGGCTGCGCATGAAGAGCCCTCCTCCGGCGCCATTACCGGCTGCGCATGAAGAGCCCTCCTCCGGCGCCATTACCGGCTGCGCATGAAGAGCCCTCCTCCGGCGCCATTACCGGCTGCGCATGAAGAGCCCTCCTCCGGCGCCATTACCGGCTGCACATGAAGAACCCTCCTCCGGCGCCATTACCGCCCAGAAGGCAGGCTGAAAATACGCGCTGGCGTGTTGCAGCATCCTCTTCAGCAGACGTACCAAATTGATGACTATATGTAGAACTGGGATGGGACGTGTTACTGTGAATGCAAAATTGGGAGTAATGGGAAAACATGGTAAATACTGGTTCTGGTCATTTATATGAATTTAAATGGAAAAGCATGCAGCTTGAGCTAGACAGAAATTTAAATGTACTCTGGCTTTGCGACAATGTAAGATTTGCTGCATCCAACCTGACGTCCATTTTTCCTTGTTTTTTTTTCTTTTCTTTTTCTTTCTTACCACTGTACGCCACTCTTATATCTAGTGTTTTAAGCACTTCAGACAATCACTTCTTCCAAATAAGTACATTGACTGCAAAAAAATTTCAAATTTGTAAAGAGTGAAAACCTTTCTGATTTTTTGTTTAGGGCAGTATACTTCTGCTTTGCTTTTGTTTTTTTGTTTTATTTTTTGTTCTCGTTTTGTACAGTGCCGATTTTCAGGATTTTTCTGCAATTGAAGCAATTCCATGATTTCCAACTGCAAGAACCAGGACCTGAATTGATAGTTGAAATGTCAATTTGTGTTTTGTTTTTTTTGGTCACTTGGTGGGCAGTAGCTCACGTCCAAGTCCATAAAATGTGCTTGGCGTTAATGAAGGCCTTTCATTGAATTCCCTCCAACACTGACGTATGCCGTCTTTTTGTTGCAGGTCACACAGAGGTGGAGTTTGCACAAGGCGACACGCCTACACGTGGGCCTCTTCAGATCAAAGAGGAAATCAACATCCCTTCCTCAGACAGTGAGGTGGAAATCGTCGGTGTGCAAGAAAACACAAGGTGAGTGGAACATCTTCTCACAGCTAAATCTTACTTGTGGATAAGACTTTAAGCTAATGTCTTATTTTTTTCAAAATCCATAAGGCATAAATTGCATAAACCCAAGGCATAAATTGAGCATGTGCAGTGATGGGAGAAGTTCATATTTTAAATGGAAAATTTGGGCATTGATGATAATATTTGTAAGGCTAAATCATGGCTGTATCCAAATGCTTGCTTGTCTGTGGTTGTGTCCAGATGCATCCATCCTCGAGGAGGAGTGATCCAGAGCATGTCGTCCTGGAAACATGGCCCGGTCGCCCAGTACAACAGCACAAGGCAGTCACACCTGTGGACAGCAGTCTCACCCCAGCCCAACTGGGTGTCCCCGCCAGAAGTGGTGGACCTCACTTTGGATGAGGACGCCAGGCGCAAATACCTACTGTGAGCAACAAATGCACTGATGAGCCCGTCCCCCTCGAGGTGCGCTGAATAAACCCCCCCCCCCCCCCCCCTTCCTGGGGGCCCTTCCTGGTGTTACAGACAAACTTGTAACTTGTGGACACTTCCTTTTCTGAGTGCTGTCTATTTGTACCCTACTGTAAAATCTTGTGTACGAGACAGTTTCTTGCTTTTGCCTGGATTGTGTTTCTAAGAAGGCAGAAAGTGATAATCAGAGGCATATTTATACACAGGATTTTATGGTAAATATAGCAATATTGTTTTTATTATTATTATTATTTTTTTCAACCTCTGACCCAGAGGCATGTTTTTAAGTAGGCATTATTTAAGCGAGCTATAAAGTAAATATAATGATTTTAAGCTGCTGCATTTTAAAGACTTGCAAGGCTTCTGAAGAGTAGATTTGTTCAGGGGCTATAATCCTTAAGATTTGTCAGTTCTCATTTGATTCCAACTCAAGTTAATGTTGGATTGTTTTGATAAACCTATTGCTGCTTGCTCACTGCTGACACTCTGCCATTGGTGCATCATCAGTAATTAGTTCTGAATAGTAATTGGCAGCTGTGATGTTTCGTATAACCACTGAGAGCGCCGCCTCTTTGGCTTTGTAGTCACATGGACAGCATTCTCCAGTGTTTCATTTGTTCAGGTTCTCATTCTCACGCCCAGCTGAAAAGTGCATACTTTCCCCAGCAATAATGGATGCGAGTTCCACATACAAACCAAGATGGCTCCATTGGTTGCAATGGCACCTCTTTGCTGTTTTACAAGGAAAGTAACGTCATACAAAGTGGATAATTCCACTTTTCCAGACTTTTACAAATCTGGTCATATCCTTGTAACAGTACTTTAATGTAATGATCTGCTTTATGTGTAGGCTAATGCATATAAAAGGAGAGAGAGCGTTGAACATCAGATACACACACACACACACACACACACACACACACGTATATAATACACTGTAATCCACTGTGCTGTTGATTTTCTCCAGAGGCGAGTGGTTTGAGTTTAGTCAGCAAAATAGTTGGCTATAATATTTTTGTGCTTCTGGAATCACCATTTTGTCCATCACCATATTCTTTTTGCAGACTTTCAGTACCTCCAAAAGCACGTGGAAAACATGGTTTGTTCTGGTTTGAAATGCTATTAATGGGGCATTTCACCCAAAAATAAAATTTATATGATTCTACATACCCGGAGAGCTATCTATCCATCCAGGTAGTTTAGCTGAGAACTCACTAGTTTTGCCGATATCCACTGAGGCTCACCGTGATATTACCCTGATGGAATGGACCCGTTGAGGTCCGTTATATCGGGGTGATGTCAAAGTGAGTTGCAGCAGATATTGACGAAACTAGTGAGTTCTCGGCGAAACTACCTGGATGGACAGATAGCTCTCCGGGTATGTAGAAACGTATCAAAATTTAATTTTTGGGTGAAATGTTGGAGAAGTACATTGTCGGAGAAATGTTGCATCTGCATGTTAGGGCTATGTAAGTGTTCCTTGCTAAAACAGCACTGTTAATGTCACACTCAGAATATGACTAAAGTCATAGATTTGTTGACCTCTTGTTCTGAATTGCCTTGATGAAAGGGATCAGCGATTTGCACAAGAATTCAGTTGCAAATAAATGGCAAAAGTTTAGTACAGTACTGTAGCACTAATGGTGTGCTCTGTGCGGGACTAGATATTGTTGCAATGGAAACTGATAATCACAGTATCCTATTCCACTGAATGGTTTTTCTGTTAGGAGAGATGTTGTGTAAAATGGCACAGCAGTTATGTGAATCATTGGACGTAGTCGCATGCATTTCAAACAGTCAACTCAGCGAAAGTACAACAGGAATGAAGCCAAGCTGTCTTTAAAATGCCAGCACGAATGAGGAGCCTTTCTTCCACTCTTAATAACCCCCATAGGTAACCTCAAATATTCTGGAACTTCCATCAAACATTTAATCGCAAAGCATCATGGCCTTGTATGCCTGAGAATGTGCACTATTTTGTTTCAGAATCTCCTATATTCTTTTACCTTCAACACGGCGTCCTTTGCCTAATATACAAAAGATATTTTAATAATAGATGTGAATTTGTTACATAAATATCAGGAGAACAATGCTGGTGTGTGAGGCTAATGTTTGAGGGGCACAGAGTTATGATTTAGACATGTACTGTTTGAGATTAACAAACAGTTTTTTTTTTTTTTTTTAAAAGCGTGATCTCTGTGGTCTGTCCTTTATATACATTTATACCAGCTTGAAGAAGCTGGGACTTTGTTTTAAAAGATGATTTCAAGGTTTAACACTTCTGGTTTATTTACTTCTTCAGATGGCATTGAGTACCCACGTCATGCCTGTGAAGGGAATCATGAAATGCATTTAGAGATCCTGATTTCATTTGATTAGATTTACCAAAGTCAATTGAACATGGCTGTCAACCCGTCTATATATGCCAACATATTTGTCCTCGGTTGTTAATTCGTGGGATTGAGCAGTATGAAATCCCCTGAATTGAATGGTGAAATCTGATTCATTGTTTGGAAGTTGACTAGGACATAACGCTCTGCCCAGTTCTTCACCTGGGTCTTTGATTAATGAACTGAATAAAATCAAAACTTGAATGTGAAACACTACCCCCCACAGAGCAAATGTTCAACTTCTGCCGCTTTATTCATTTGTCCGCCCCAGTCTTCGCACTGGGGGTAGCATAAATGCCCAGAGTGTTTTAGTTATGTTTAAACCACTGGATGCAGCTTGTGTTTTGTGTTCATTGAGCCCGGACCTCTTTACCTGCATGGAAGACTGTATGTAATCTACTGATCTGAAAAATTGTAATACACTTCCTGAGGTACCCACCGTGTTCATAATAAGGGAGGTGTCTTGTTTTTCTCCTTAACCTCTGAAATATGGTGTGGAATGTTTGACTTGAACCAAATATCGTATGAAATGAGTCACCTAGCATTGCAATCTCTTAGAAAAACAAAATGCAATAAGAATGCTGGGTAAAATGTCCCCGTTTAGTTTGACATTTAGATATTATAGTTTGCATTACATATAAAACTAGGTAATATGTTTGAGCTCAAGCATGGTTCATTTAATTACATATAAAACTAGGTAATATGTTTGAGCTCAAGCATGGTTCATTTAAAGGCAGTTATAATTTGAATTTGCCCTCACCTCCAATTTCTGCATCATTTCCCATTGTAACTCGATCCTTTTTTTGTTATTCTCATTGTTTTTATTTTTACTTTAAGTATTTAAAATTAACAAAATGTTGAGTGTTAATATTTTTTTCTTGCTTGCGCAAGTCCCTGACTTCCTTGAAATTTTAAGTCTGTAGTATAAAAGGAAACTATTTTAAGGCAAAATAAATAGAGTGTATTATTTAAAGACTAAAACAGTTGTCTGTCTGTTTTCTTCTGCTGTGTTTTTTAAAGAGACCACTTAAGACATGGGAGGTTTGACCACTATTACAGGAAATATTTCTCCATACATTGATATGGGATGTACAGTGTATTGCTTTAAGAATGTCATGTTAAGCGCTTTAAAGGAACCGTTACAGTTTACGAGCTTTAATTAAAATGCTAAATATTGGTTGTCAATGTAAATGTATTTTCTGAACCACGAGGATATCTTGTCTGTGGTGCGTGCATTGGAAGATATTTTCATTAGGCAGAAATACTTGAGGGTGGTTATCAATACCGATTCCATCATGTTTTATTTTAGATTTGTGTAGAAATTTTTAAATGAGGATGACTGTCACATTAGAAGGTATTGTCTTTCCCGGTCTTATTTCAGTTCACTTTCATTACGCCGCGTTAATCGCACGCCACTGCTCTTAAAATATGTGCTTCGCCGTTTCGGTTGAACGGTGGATGACGCCCTTCTCCGTAATGCTGCCGGGATTCATCTCTGGGCACGAGTCGCGCTCGCTCTGAGAGCAGCCCGCAGTGAAGCGTCTGTGAAAAGCCCACGTGCCAAGGACACAGCGGTGCGTAATTGCCTGCGCTTTTCCACACGGCAGCGCTCGTCACCTCTCTCACCCGATCCTCTCACCGCAGACCCGCCGGGGCGGCTCTGGTTACCAGCGCGCAGCCGAGCAGGCCTAGGTGTCAATAACTTTGCGCCGGTCAAGCGCAGCCTGGCCGGGCCGTACGGACAATGGCCTCCGTCATGTACGCTTAGTCACAAAGCTCCAGGGACTGTAATCAAGAGGACATTTGCACCCCTCTCATCAAAAGGGCTTTTCTGTTTAGGCATCCTGTCGAGTCCTTCAGGTGTGCTGATCAGGTTTTACCTCAGTCGGGCTACGGGGGTGTTCTGTGTCTGCCTCATTTCAGCCCTCAGTGCTGCACTTGGGAAGTTAAATACCTATAGGTGCTATACAGTTGTAATTGCTTCGTACTGGAACGCCACCGTGAAATGACACTGCAACTAACCCTTATTTGTGTTGTTCGGTGACATGCCCACAGGCATATGACTTGAACATAATGTTCTCAAACGGCTTACTTCTGCTTTTTACGGGCCCGTTTAGTGTCATGCAAATGGAGTAAAATGATTTTACTTCATGTAATTAATACTCAAGCCAGTGCTCACAAAAGCAATTTCTTGTCCGACGTGCAATTGGATTAAAATTTTATTTTATTTAATATTTTTTTTGACTGCGCAATAATCATATGCTGATGTGCAATCGATTTGTTTTCTTTGCGATTATGGCGTTTGCAAACACAATTATTCCTTTGGGCCCCTGATCTCGACCTCCAGCAGTCATCGTGAGTTACATGGGTATCAATAATAGAGTTGGTACATTCAATACAGTGCGCTGATCTAACACGCTCTCTTCTGGAAATACTGATGACATCATTGGGCACAATGCATCATCTTAGTAATGACCTTGGGGTGTCCGTCGAGAAAATCGGCTAAAACAACATGGCCTACCGTTTAAGCTTTTTAAAAAATGTATTCAAATGCAAATGGAATGTAGCCAAATTTGCACCACGGCAGATTTAAAACATGTTAATGTATACTGTGTACATAGGCCTGTACACTACTGGTACTTGTCCGGCCTTTTCTGTCATGGCACAATGGTGACAAAGGGATGCTTCAGATATACCCGCGTATGGCCCTTGTGCATTGGGAGGACATAATTAACCGAGGCCAGCGTCCGTGAACATTTCTAGCCAAGCGGGGATTCCCTCGGACTGCGGCGTACGTCATCTGCGGGTCTGATGGCACGTTGTCACCCGCGGAGTGACTGTCATTGTTCGCTGCTGCCTGCTTGCTCGACTGTCTAGACGGCTCCGCCAGCGGAGACAAAAGGCTTTCTGGGCCTACAAAAGGATGGGGGTCAGAGGGTAAGGACGGGCACCTGGCACTAGAAGGACATGTGAAGCACAGAGGTCCCATTGAAAAGTAGTAAAAGGTTTGGGGAGGGCTAGCTGTTACTCTAACTTCTGTGTGTAGCAGTGCCATTGCGCTGCGCGTATTGTATTTCATTTGTTTTTGGTTGTTACACTACACTACGAGCCTTCACGATCGTGATCGGTTATGACAGAATGCACTGTCGGTCTTTTATTTTTACTAGAAGTTTGGATTAGTTTTATTATGTGTCCTAGTTAACGGCCATGTTGCACTGCGCTGATGATTCAACTGTTTTCCAAGGTATATTCTACAGATTTGGAGACCAAAATCAAGTATTTCAACAACAATTGTTTTTTTTGTTTGTTTTTTCTTGACATTAATTTGCTTTAGAATAATTTTAAAAATGTTTTGGTCTATTCTTTGTCATTGTTAGTATATGTTACCTGTAGGATTGATATATTGATAGTCATCTATGTTCAGTAATAGTCACTGTCTCTTAAATAGAGATTCAGCCTGCTGTGGATATTGAGTGCTGTTAGGATGTAGGCAAAAGGAAATCTTTGCCCCTCAGGCTAGCAGCTTTGAAGCTGAGATTGAGTCGCTGATTTGAACTAATTTCTGTACTTACAAACACGTTTAGACGGCGTCCTGTCTAAATAGGATGTTGAAGGTCCAATATATTGCAACTAATTTTGAAGCCATAAATGTTTTGTCATCAGAAATTATGTCCACATATGATGTCTTTAAATTACTTTAAAGCACCTTTAAATTACTGCATTTGAAGGTGAATATTTAAAAAGAAATGTGCAGACATGGAAGGGCAACATGTTTGAGTGATATGCTAGTTTGTTTACAATCCAGTAGGTTAATCTGCAAGCAAGATTTTGTGCAAAAGGCTTAAATATTGTGTTCCTTTGTCATTTATTTTTGTTTTTTTACCATAGGAGACTAAACAATGCATATCACCACTGATACTGAGAGAGACTTGAGGTAATTTAAGAAACACTTTCAATGAATGACCAATATAGTTAAAACTGGTGACTACTGTCCTTTCTTAAACACAAACAATTGCCTTTTAAAAATCCACGCTACTAAACCTACTATGTAAACACATCACCACTAGAGGGCGACATCTCATAACAATTGTGCCTTTTGCATTACAATGAGGGGTCATGCAGGGTTTGCTTTCACGTGAATTGCCTTATGTCAGGCAACGGTGCATCTGCCTGGCCTTTGCATTCATTTTATTGTGAATGGACCCAACAAATGCTATTCATACCCAACCCAAACCCACCCCTCGAAATAGAGTTCCGTTCTATTTGTGCTTTGTGTTTGATATGACTATATTATACACCCACCTAGAATTGTATTGACAGTTGTAACAAAATGATAATAAACACAGTTTTTTTTTTAGTTTTTGTACAGCTGATATTTAAAAAAATAAATAAAAACTACTTACTGCAAAATCCATTTCATTGATCACAATTGCTCTGCCAAACAAAATTCTATTTTTATTCTTGTTCTTTGTTTGTTCAATCTGCTCAAATAATTGCACATATAGCCTATTCTCTGCATTGGTCAGAGTTACTTTCAAACATTGTGGAAACAATTGGGGTTTTGGGATGAGGAGAGCTGATCCAAGGGTTCAGATGAAATTTTCAAAAGCAAAGGCTAAATACACTTTCAGCAGCAAGAGATGCCCCAGAATGCTAGGGATACATTGACATTGAGCATTTGAAGTCATCTGGTTTGTTTACATTTTTGTTTAACATTGCATTACATTGTCCATCCTTATTCTGGAATGTTTCATGCTCAACACAAAGTGTGCTTTTAAGCTTTGGATAATGTAAGGACATTTTCATCAAGAGTCATACTCTTGTTCCAAACCAGAAGGTTTTAGGAAATGTTTATAACTTATGTCAAGTGTTGCTGAGATAATCAGCATGTGCAACACTCAGGATGAATGGCTACAGATTATATATCTAAACATATGCAATTTAACCCAATATGAATAACCTGTACGCATCTCGTTAAACACAGGATTGATGCAAGTCTCAAGATAGTGTGGTTTAATGCTGTAGTAGTATTCTAAGATTAGAAGTGCTTTCCTAACAACGTGATCCACTGTTTTGTTTCTCATAATAACACATGGCACATGCCTGAGGCAGTGGATTTGGAGCATAAAAACATGCAGAAACATGGACAAATGTACTGCCATGTGAACCAGGTTCAAAGGTAGTGGGGAGCTTCATTAATTTTTTTAAGTGAACTCGTTCAAGTTTTTTTTTCTCTCCCGTACACAAAAGATTTGTTGCATCGTGTGTTAAAAAGGTTTTTATATCAGGCACAAAATATATCGCATAGAACACATTTCTCATAGACTTTCCTTAACATGTTTTTTTAAAAATCTTTACCTGCCTGTCTATCATCTGCCCATGTCCTAGATAATCGCCACGGTTCAGAGTGTTTTGCAGAGAATGGCCTTTCCTCAATCATGTCATTACTGAAGGGAGCTGACACCGGCCAGCAAGTAACTGTGTGACTGCACCTGGAACCTCCACCCCCGCCCCCTCAGGTCACTAGGGGTGGAACTGTTCAAATGTGCAGCGTTTGCACGGTGCCTAAGTGTAGGTCAGGGGAGGGCGCCTCAGACGGACGGATGACGTGAGTCAAGGCCCCCAGGCTGGAAATGCTGCAGCGTGCATTCGGTAAGAGCACCAAGGGGGGGCGGACATCTTCCCTTTCTTCACTCGGCTGCGATAACCTACTTGCCAGGGAAAGAAAAGGTTTTGATGTTACAGTATGTAAATTCTGCAGCGCTTCCTGGCTCCTTTAAGAAACAAACACAACCTTGCGAGTAGGGGAGTCTCTGCCGCCGCGAGTCAGAATCATTTTTCGAGGGAGATGTGCGCGGCTCGCCAGCTTGCTTCAGTGTAATGTGAAGATGTGTCTGGCCCCGGAAGCTTCTACTCGACAGTGTTTTCTCCCCTCCGGCCTCAGGTTTCGACTGAATGCTGCTGATTTCTCTCTGAGACCTCCATCTGTGTGGCGGTTTTCAGGGTTCGTACAGCTTGGCTGATGCAGATGCGCTCACCGCGGGGCCAGATGGATCACAAGTGCAGTTTGGATGCAGACTGCTTTCCTCATCTTTCAGCTGGACCAACCATACATGGGAACCTGACATGTTTAATATATACTCTATCAATTTGATTCGGTTAGCTAATTTGCTCTTGAATAACGGAGGTTAAGGCTAAAATTTGGGGTTAAGCAGAGCCATGATGATGATCACATGACATCTTTGGAGACATGACCAAGGCCCATCCCAAGAAGTGATGCAGACGATTCATTATCACAGATTACATACTTTCCTTTAAAAATGAATTCAGTTTTATGACCGGTTCTAAGAATGGCAGTATCGAGATCACGGCAGCTGGTAGAGACCGGCCGTTTCACCACTCCTAGAGAGGCAAGTGAAATGTACTCCATTCAGGACAGCCTTTCACCCACAGAGGCCTGTTCAGCTATATGCCTTTGACCTCTGAGCTTTTGTGCTTGGATCTCTGTTGGTCTCAGCTCAGTGGCTTCCCTCCCAGGATCACATGTGTGTCACACAATGGCTTGCTGTTTCTCTATCTTTTCTCAGGGACTGGTACTTCCTTGGCTATAAGTATGTTCAGGTGGCAAAGTACAATTGCCCAAAAAATAAGGAAACTGAGACTTTATAGATGTGAAATAATGCAATGTCCTTTTTATTTTTCTATTTATTAAATAATTTATTATTGCTATGTATTTTTTCACTCTCTGGCTGCATTAAATTAAATCATGCTGCAATGTAAACAGCTTCCAGTGTTTTGAAAGCTTGCAATTACACTGGGTACAGAAAACAGGGTGCTGGGAATTGCAGAGCCTGAATTCCAGGTTAATTTATTTCACGGTGCCGTGCCAAAAGTCTGGCCTCAACCTATCAAGCTCCATTGTTTTGTTTTGTTTTGTATTGAATCTTTTGCCACGAGTCTCAGATTGAATGTGTTAAAGGACAAATCAGGAAGGTGTAGGCAGGCAGAGGCGGCTGAGACACTGGTGTCAGCATGAGCTGCAGCCGAGTGAACCAGGCCTCTGTCGTACTGTGATGAATGGTACCGTTTTCAAACCTGAGCTGTGAAGGTCAAAATAAACACAGTTAGTATAATCACAAGAGTCCTTCTGTGCGCTTCAGCCCAGAATGTATTCAGACATAGAGAAGATTCTTTGTTGTACTTTGAAGATTCTTTATTGTACTCAAACACAATATCTAACCAAGAATGTGCGTCAGACATTAATGTCAGGGTTGACAAAATGGCTCCCTTAGTCTCAGGGTTGTAGCACAAAAGTCTTTTTATTTCAGGTCTTGTGAGCCCCCCCCCCCCCCCCCCCATGCACCTTGGGTCCCTGGGTACTCAGTTGCACTATTACCCCCCACTACGATGCCCCTGCTTAATCTCCATCTTCAACAGTTACCCAGAGAATAAATATAAATAAAGAAGCATAAAGACCTGAAATTAGACATTGCGTCAGATCACACAGACATCAATAGGAGCGTGCTGAGAAATGTGTATATGTATGCATTATATCATACACTGCCTGGCCAAAAAAAAAGTTGCCGTTGCACCCGTCATGCATAGTGCCCACTGTACAAGCCTCTGGAGGCAGTGTTATGATCTGGGGTTGCTTCAATTGGTCAGGTCAAGGCTCAGCAACATTATGCAGCAATAAAATGAAGTCAGCTGAGTACCTGAATGTACTGAATGAGCAGGTCATCCCATCAATGGGCATATTCCAGGACGACAATGCCAAGATTCATCGGGCTCAAATTGTGCAAGAGTGGTTCAGGGAGCATGAGGAATCATTTTCACACATGAATTGGCCACCAGAGTCCTGACCTTAACCCCATTGAAAGTCTTTGGGATGTACTGGAGAAGACTTTGCGGAGTGGTTCGACTCTCCCGTCATCAATACAAGATCTCAGCCAAAAATGAATGCAACTCTGGACGGAAACAAATGTTGTGACGTTGCATAAGGTTGTTGAAACAATGCCACGACGAATGTGCGCCGTAATCAAAGCTAAAGGCGATCCAATGAAATATTAGAGTGCAACTTTTTTTTTTGCCAGGCAATGTATATGTATGCATTATATTATAAGTGGACACACATAATGTGTGCTGGGTGTTTTTGCAGAGAAATTTGGTGACTTAAATAGTACGATAAAATTGCCAGTGACACTGGCAATTATGAGCTTAATTTCCCTGAACATACAAAGCATTAGTTCCTGTGATACACTGAAAGTGACCATTTGGAATACATGTGGCACCTATAAAACATAAGTATGGACCAGCTTTAATCCAATTAGCTAATAAATTAGAATAGTCGCCAGACTAAATTAATTTTACAAATAGATTAAATATTGCTTTCTTTTTTTTGCTGGTTTCTCATCGTGAACAGATAATCACTCATTCCATAACCGCAGACTCAATCTCTGAGTGCGTTGGTATGTTGTCAATCAGCCTGCTCCAAAGAGGCTTATATGCATCCGGTTTCAAGAATGAGCCCCATGAAATCATAACTAAGCGAGACCCATGGGCACTGGTGCTAGATACCAGGAAGAGGGAGTAGATTTGAGTGCACTCCATATGTTGGGACCCGCCCTCAAATACAAAGCAAGATTTTAAACAAAGAAACCTGCCAAATAGATATCATGTTGTTTGTACACAACAGAGCAGAGGGCTTTTTCAAAGAACATAACGGCTATTTCAGGTCTCAGTAAGTGGGCTTCATTTTCTTCACCTTGGAGTGATGACGTGTGGTGCGAAGGCGCGAGGCCTTTTGTCCGGGATTGTTTATGCTCCGCACCGCAAATCGGAATAGGCTAGTGTCTGCGGCCGTGAGCTGTGGAGATGCCCCGAGACAGCGGGCAGAAAATGTAGGGATAAGCAGACCGCTCTCCCCACCCCCGCAACTCTTTTGTGTTTGAGCGAAGGCTTGACACACTGCTTTCCTGTCTGAGTGGATGGAAATGAGCAGGGAGACTGGCATATGGAGCTGAGCTCTAGCCTGACGCGTCAGCAGCCAGAACCACCCCATCTGTTAGCATATCAGGCACTGCTGGGTTTATTATTGTGGAGTATTAACAATGCAAAATACTCGCCTAGACATGCCCTGGTTTTGGGTGGCTGCTGTTCCTGGAGGCGCGTTTATGAGCATTTAATGACTCCATTCAATTAACAACGGCCTTAACTGAAGCAAGCAAACACCGTTTCCGTTTTGATGATCTTGATGATTTCAAGGGGCCTGGAGAAGGCAAAAAGCCTGCAACCTCTTTTTTCTTTCTCAGACCTCAGAATTTGTCAGGAGTTCACACCACCATCTGCTTACTGTTCAAATTCAAGCTTAAACATAAAACCAAAACAATTAATTTATCGAGATAACTGATCAGGCAGACACAATTATAGCATCAAAATGCATCACAGGTTAAGTTGTGATTGGAGAGTGAGGCTTCATCATGCTGCAATGAGACCGTTTTAGCTTCCCCATAGAAGTGAATGGAGAGCGACAAATACCCTATTCTGGATTATCACCCCAGGGGAGCACTGAGAAACTAACAGACATATTTCACCACCATTTGGACTCATATCATGACCAGGTAACTCCACAACCCTACGTTCTACCAAACTTCAGTTGTGCTTTAAGTTATAAGTCATTGACCCTGTGGGGTAATTTGTCTTCTGCATTTGACCCATCCTAGCTACTTAGGAGCAGTGGGCAGCTGCTATAGTGCAGCGCCCTGGGACTAACTCCGGTTTTGAGGCCAGTGCCTTGGTCAAGGGCAATGGTAGGAGTATATCTTACCTGACATACATGTCTTTCATATCTTTGGTGTGGGAAGAAACCGGAGAACCTGGAGGAAACCCAGCTAACCGACACAAACACAGGAGAACCTGGAGAAAACCCAGCTAACCCACACAAAAACAGGGGAACCTGGAGAAAACCCAGCTAACCCACACAAACACAGGAGAACCTGGAGGAAACCCAGCTAACCCACACAAACACAGGAGAACATGCATACTCCACGCAGAGAGGACCCGGACTGGGACTCAAACCTGAAACCTCTTTCTTGCGAGGTGACAGTGCTACTAACCATAAACACTATGCCACCCGACTAGTACTAGTACAATGTTCAGTGTTCTCAAGAGGTCGCCCATTCACACATTAAATAAACACCATCAGGCAGGAGAACGCTACAGTGTACTACAGCTACAAAACAAATCTGTGCTCTGAACCACACTAAGTACATTGTGAAGCCTGATTCAATATGCTTTTGTAGACTGGGACTTTTAAGATGGGCCTGCTTGTCAGATCAATCCAGATTTTTTTAAAGATTACTGTTTACATTAATGTTGCTTGTCTACTGAACATAGTTGGTGGCTTCATCCTTCACATAGCATGTAAAGCAAAGAAATTAAAATTGATATGAACTTTTAGGGAAAATTTTAGCTACCTACCTTTCAGATTTACAGAGTATGCCAAATATCTGCTTGCCTCTGCATGATAGGTTAAGCTTTTTGTTTTTGCAATTGTCAGACCTACCAGTGTTGCACATTCATCAACATCAATATTTGATTTGAGCATCTGGTTGGGCTTTTATTAGTACATTATACAGCTAAATTGATGAATACATTTCCTGAGTACTCACCAAATGTGCAGTTATCACAGAAATACACACAGTTGGAAGGTTTCCTGTCAACTGAGCCTCAGATTAGATTTTATTGTTTGCCTATGCCTGTTACTTTCACTATTATCAAAAAACTTTAGTTAGTTTCACGACAAAGACGAATAACTGCAGCCAATATACAACTGTTGTAGCAAAGCCAACTGCATTGTACAACGCAAGTAGCTGGGTAAGTAGCAAAACCAAATACAAGTAGCAAAACCATTGACATTGTAAAACGCACATAGCATGCCATTGCTCTCACCTCCCACAATCTTTAATATGATTGGTTATTGCGCCACGTTCCCTGTCTCGTCTGGACGCCTCGCATCGCACGCAATCCCAACATGCCTTGCAGACACGGGGAATCGCCTCTCATTGAAAATTAATGGAGGCGGTGTAGTCGCACGAGAAATCCGCTCCACACCGCTTTCTGTGGGGCTTTGCCGTGAGGGTTACATTACATTACATTACATTCATTACAGTAAGTGCATACAAGAAAGTCATCGAAGTAAACACAGAAACAGATAAGAAAGCACATTTCTTCAACTACATACAGCAGCTATCCCTAGTAAACCAGTACAGCTAGTTCAAAGTGAACTGACAAAATCAGTCTAAGACAATTCTAAAATACAAAAACTAAACTTTCTATTCTAACAGTTATACACTGTTTCACAAAGAACACCAACAGAGTCAAAGACAAGAGCCCAGAGGCAGGGGAAAAGGGGAAAGTCCAGGTGGAGTCTGAAAAGGTGCGTTTTCGAGGCCACGGCAGGGGTAGGCAGAATGGCATGGAATGGTGGTGGGGGGGGGGGGTGGAAAAGGCTCCGGGGAGCTAGGGGAAAAGGAGCGAGTGGGGGACAGAGAGGGGGGGGGAGGGCAAAGGGGAGGAAGTGCAAGCCGAGCGAAGCGGTCGAGCAGGAACATGAGTCTGGAGGGATAGTAGTTCTGCCTGCAGTCCTGCAGTGCCACAGGGCCTTGGTGTGGCAGTAGTGTAGGTCAGAACTTCTGAACTGGCTGGCAACTGGTGGCCAGTGGAGTGAGCTCAACAGGGGGGTGGACAGTGGGGTGAAAAATGAAAATTTCGGGACAAAGCCACCGGCTTGGTTTCTTCTGGATGGGAGAGGGAGAGGCAGGATGCGGTAGGCGGTGCGAGCAGAGCAGTTAGTTACAGTCCAGTCGCGTGTGAGGTGGGGTGGTGGGGACCAAAGCTGGGTGGAATAGGTGGTCAGGTACGGTCGAATCCTCCTTGTTGTTTCTCCTGACTTATTTTTCCATAGAGTTCAATAGGAAAATCAGTCAGGAGAAACAACCCTTAAAGTGATCAATCCTTATCTGCATATCTGGCAGCAGAGTGATGGTTTGATGCTCGTTTGATATCTCAGACCGCTGATGACTTACAGCCATTTAGCCAACTATGTGTTCTGCACTATTCCCGTGTAATTTGCAGTCCCACCTCCAATTCCCATAAAGATCCTTTCAAATGCAGAGAGGTTATAGTATCGCTTGTAAGAGTACCTGAAAATAAGATATTAAGAGTCTCTTGGTTCACAGACATCAGGAAATCATGACATGCAAAGGATATGCAACCAAACATTAAATATGATGACTTTATTTAAGTTTATGTTCATTAGTCCAATAAATTTCAAGCTGAAAGTCTGCTCTTTACCCTCATAGTCACTGTTCCATTTCAAATTAAATGTGTCCTAACACTTTTGAACTGCACTGTACACACACACACATATATATATAATTTATTTTTTCTTTAATGACTATTTTTTAATGTATTTCAAACCATCAAGACATGTTTCATTTTCTGGAATGCACGTTAAACCTGAAAGCCCAGCATGAAGAAAGATCTGTTAACGTGGTATTATTCATTCAGTAATTTTCAATTATCTTATTGTGTGTAACCCCCGTGAATCATATTTGTCACATTCGTGTTTCATTTAATTTAATCAAACAAGAGCAGCAGAGTAGAGATGTGATTTTAGAAGATAAAATTATTATTAAAATAAAAATAACATAATGTTCTTCTTAATGAAATGCACGCTCTGGTTTGATTTATTATAGGCGCGATTTGACAAAAGAAAGCCCCTTGTAGTGCACGTAAGTCCAACCACCTGATACGTTGTGTGATTGGGTGTCTCGCTGCCACAGGAAGCCAGTATTTTTGCATGGGCGCTCTGTGATTGGCTCATTCTCTCTTTGTCTGCGAGGCAGCTGCAGAATCTGCTTCACATTTGAATGTATAGGGGATTGGAAGGGACCATTTCCATGGGCCATCTGTCTCACAGGCTGCAGCACTAACAAAAGGATCCCAGGATGGTTTTAGTGCATGTTGGATATCTGGTTCTTCCTGTTTTTGGCTCAGTAAGAAATAGAGGTATTGTTTATTTTTTAATTTATTCCTCACGATTACATATAGCTAGATATGTTGTCTTGTTTTTTAACTACAGAAGTAACTAGCCTGTTAGCTACGTTAGCTAACAAACTAAGCAATAATCCCGTTTGCACTGGGTACTAGCTCGCTGGCGTGTAGTCAAAATATCTGAGACAAGCTGTCTATCATCCTTAGCTAGCTACGTAGCTAATTATTAGCTATGCGACATGATATTTTGCATAATGGATAATTTGTTTTGTACCAAGCTAATCTTTTGGGGGTTGTTTAGCTACATACTCGCATTAAGGTTTGCTACAATTTTTGAAACCTGGCAGCTACGTTAACTAACTAGCTAATATGCTAAAATAGCAAGCAGCTAGCTAGTCGTTGAGCGTGTCACTCGTTACGGTGTTAGAGTAACGTTAGCTAGACATCTAACGAACGTTAGCTCAATTCTTCTCCAAGAAAAATAATGGGCCCTGCTATTATTTACTTGTTATTTTCGTTATGTTATTCCTTTGGATAGTTTCGAACAATTCACAACTACAAAATACATTGGCTCGCTAGCTAACGTTAGACTACGAATCCTCACAATCGCGCACAACATAATGATATAACCTTAGCTAATCTAGCTGGCAAAAATTTAAAACAAAAAATCGTTAATTTACAACTAGCAAAAAATAAAAAGAGATGTGAACCCTGGATTATTGTGTTCAAAAAAAAAATCAGATATTTTTTTTTGATGTGCCTAAGAAAGATAGCTAGCTGGCAACCATGCAAAAAAAATGAAATTCTAAAAATAAATAAATCTTATAACGTAACGTTAATTGGAAAACAAATCCCAAAATTTAGATGGGAACGACTTGGTTTTCATTGTTCAGGTTATTAATGTAACGTTAGCTGACATCAGTCAACAGCATTTGCAGAACACCATTAATTTTAATGCAGTATCTGTGCTGATTATGTAATAATAATATGACGTGCCTTTTTTAAAGACATACAGTAGCACCAATGATTTCATTGTGCTTTTATTTCTGTTCTTTTTTCCTGTTTCATAGTATCGAGGCTGGCTCTACATTCTGCATTTATCAGATCTTTGTCCTCCCCTCCATTGTGTAGCTAATGATCATCTGCTGCTGTGTGGTGTGGCCTCTGCCTGTACTCTGCATTTAGCTGTATTGTGAATCCCTTCTTCCCCATTTCCTCTTTCCATCAGAAGACGACATTGGCATTTAAAAAGAGAACTCACTCATACAGTTCCTCCTGTGTAACAGACTAAAAATAACACCTATAGAAACCTTTTTTGTCTTTCTGTCAAGTTGCTGTATAGTTAATAACCCATTTGTAGCACTAGAAATTAAAACAAATGTCATTGTGTACCTCCCATCCAGTCTTAATAGAGTACATTATGCTGTAAATTCCTGTAAAGTGGATACATTTTGCCTAGATTCGATTATAGTCGCGCTTGATCGAACACACCTGATTTTCGTCTCCATTTCCCCTTTGAAGGTGCATTGTACCAATATGACTTTACGATCTGGCCAAAAGTGGTGGTAATCGTAGCACTTAGACTGCATTAATTTGCATTAAATTCGTTGCAGCCGTGGTATTTTCATCGATATTTGACTTGAAATCATCTTCGTAATTTGCTACAAAAGCGATCTATTCATATTCCACAATGGTACACTGCACCTGTCTTAACGGTTAAACGGCCAGTCATAATCCTGTCCATGGTGTACAACCCTTTGTTCCCTTGAAATTGAATGAAGCTGCGTAGCTCGCTAGCTAAAATGGCAAGAACACCTAAACAATTTGCCAATGATAATTCTTTCCCTTCTGATTCATTGCTATGCAAATTTCCACCTATTACCAAAGTACAAAATGCTATCCATTTCACAGGGATATGTTTATTTCCTGCACTGCTATAGAAATCCTCTCTTAGAATCAAAAATGTCTTTATTCTTTGGTTGTGGTTCTCTACCTTTTGTTCTTGTATTAGAAATTAATGCATGGTCATGTTTTTATTCTTTTGTTTTACATTGAATAGCAAATTCCAATGTAATCTTTCTGTAGAAAAGATGTACCCTGCTGTACTGTAATGTGCTGTAGCATACACATCTGCTCATTGGATGCCGCTTTTGTTCTGTTAACCCTATACGGAGCATGGTGGGCCTTGCCTTTGATCTTTTTTTGCATGGAATTATTATTACACAGTTCCACATACTAATATTTTCAATAAAGAATATAGTATTTTTTCCTAACCTTCAGTGTGCTTCTTGCTGATTTCCATTTATTGTCTTACCCCCCACCCCTCCCCCCCCCCCCCTGCTGTGACAAAGATAGACTATTTCCTCACATTCTCCATCATTAGGCCTGAATGAGCTGATATCTGCAGTCATTGTATGGAGGCACTTGAAGGTGCAGCACTTATCACTGAGTTAAAATCCTTGGCTTAAAAAATATACGCAATTGGGGGGGAGAAAAAATAATAAAATAAAGAAGGCTATTTTATTGGAAAAATCAGAACAAAGAGAAATGTGTTTAGTGAAGGCATCTGTTCACTGCTTCCCAGTCAATCCAAAATGTCATCTCGTCATTCCTTTCAGTAAACGCTGGTGCTAGCAAGCAGCCACTTCTGCTTCAACCATTGTGAATCTATTTTGAGCCATCATGTTTTTTATATACATACAAGAATAGTCAGAATTGTATTTTTTCTTTTGTATGGATGTTTTAAAGGTATGTTCTCTGTGCCAAATTGCTACTTAAGTGTACATGACCATTGTGTAGAGAAGAACTCTCTTGCGTGATCATTCCTGATGCTTATAAATTGGCTTCATTTTAAATAGTTTGGTTTTTATAAAAATAAAATAAAAAATTAAAGACTGCACTTTTAAGTCTCTCTAATTAACACAACTGAACACTAATGCAAATGCAATGTAGAAGTTTGCCTATATTTGTATGTTTTAAATGTAGGCTACTGGAATCAGAAAGTTCCAGCAGTTTTTAGAATAGGTAGATTTTTTGAGTGTTCATGGCAAGAAAAAATAGGGATGAGAGTTCCCGAACTGCTGACAAAATAACGTCTAAAATCTTGAAATCTTAATGGAGACACTGAACATGTCTAACAACAATACAACAATTATTTTTGTTAGGCAATGCCAACATAGAAACTGCACATTGGATGTTTGGGTTAGTGTTATAACTTCCACTTGTTAATGTTTAAAAAAGGTCTGGATGCATGAAGGCCTGATATTAAGCAGTAACCTCCTTGCTTATTGTGTGTGTTTCGACTTGGTCGATTAAGGATTTGTTTTTCAGGGTGGACTTTGTGCAATAGTTATTCTTTGAGGGGAAGAAGGCAGGGAAATTCAAATATTTAGATCTGTTGGTTTATTTGAAAATAACAGAAAGCTTAACTGACTCTTGGACAGTCTTGTTTCCAGCTGAATGGCTTTTCATATTTTGTGAGAATTCTCAAATTTTCCTGCTGTTTGGTCACTTATTTGTGAGCAACTGAGCATGTGTGTCTTTTGTGGCTCAGTGATTACAGACAGTTGCACAGTTCACATTAACAGTATTAATCATGATGGAACTGAAAATGTGAAATTTAATGGATTTATATAGCTATATTTAAGGTTATTTGTGAAGTTTAATTGATTTATATAGCTATATTTAAGGTTATTTGGGAAGTTTAATTGATTTATATAGCTATATTTAAGGTTCTTTGATAAAACATTTTCCTTGAGCTTTTGTGCTTTCTGAGTGGTCAATATATTCCAATATATATGGCGTTTTAATTTGGTGTTTGTTGTTCAAAAGGGTATATTGCACTTTTTTGATTGGCTGAGACATTGTGGTCACGGGACATATGATTTCTATTTTTGTTGTACTTCCCGTATTTATATTTAATTTATTTTGTATTTGTGGGGAAAAAAACGTAAAGTATGCATCTGTGATATTTAAAGAGAATCTTATCAGAAATGTGTTAATGAGTGGATTAACAAACGATGCAAGATCACGGGTTGTACAGTGATATCTGACTTCTTGCAAGGGCCTACAATCAGGCCCAGTTTTTTTTATATTAATGAGGCAAAGAGAGAATTTGGCTTAATGGGTACACCAGAGGCTAATTTGACCTCTTCTCTATATTAATATGAGCACAGATGAGGGTCTTTCAGTTGGCAATTAAATGGGAAGAAAGGGAAACCTGACCCCATTGGTGACGTGTCCTCTTGTCATTTTACAAAGATGTCTGTTATAATGTATTGTGTGTGTGTTTTTATTTATAATTTTTTTCTTTGGGGGGTGGGTTGATTATAGCTGCTATGCTGTACAAACAAGTAATCAAGGCCCCAAAAATCAGTTTTGAAGTTTTGTCAAGGTTAGTCTTTCTTTGCTTCTGAATTTATTACAGCTAAAAGTCCACCCGTTATCTGCACTCTTTAGAGACAATGGAAAGAGAAATTCTTCAGTTTCTCAAGGTGGAATTTCTCACTTTTGTGAAGTGTTAATTCAAAACGCTGGCCACATGACATCAGCTTTATGTTGAATTCCATGTTGCAGAAAATACCTCATCTTCATTGTCCTTGACTTTTACCATATAAGAAAAGCTATTACAATTATTTGTTTGTAGTTATAATGCTTATCACTTTTATTAAACATATATGCTCAGTACCAAATCTTCAAATTAATCTAGTTGCTGTAAACTAAAAAGTGGTTTTACTGCCAGTAATTTTTTGGGCAGGATGATTTACATCTGTGCCATTTATAGTGTCCCCCAAACCAAACTATCTTTTGTTGAAAGACTTAAAGCCCAACTGAACTTTGGTAGAACTTTGGGTTGTGTAGTTACCTGGCCATGATATGAGTTCAAATTGTGGTGAAATATGTTCGTTAGCTCTGTGCTCTTCTGGGGTGATAATCCAGAATAGGGTATTTGTTGCTCTCGATTCACTTCTATAGGGCAGCTAAAACAGTCTCAAAATGACACTTCTAGCACGTATACGAATGAGAACAAAGTGTCAATACAAACAATAACCAGTCCTCGTACGTATTATTTTTCGTGTAATTCAAATTATTTATAAAAGTACTATTTTCTTCAATTTTGTTAGCAAGCTACCAGAAAAGACTAGCAAAATGTTGGCAGGTCGGTTTGTATACCATAGATATATACTACCAGGAACGCTTGTTTCTGTGGAAATTTGGACCAATGAGTGGTTTCTGACGCATTGGCACATTAACGCTGTTTCTGGCGCAAGAATTACCTACCGGATCTACGTTACAAATAAAATACTAAAAAACCAGCAAAGGGCCATTTAATAAATAAAAAAAATACATAGATGACTGGTTATTGTTTGTATTGACAGAATCCGCTTAATTCACGTTTGTATACATGCTAGAAGTGTCATTTTGAGACCGTTTTTAGCTGCCCTATAGAAGTGAATGGAGAGCAACAAATACCCTATTCTGGATTATCACCCCAGGGGAGCACAGAGCTAACGAACATATTTCACCACCATTTGGACTCATATCATGGCCAGGTAACTACACAACCCAAAGTTCTACCAAAGTTAATTTGTGCTTTAAATTGGCTTGAGAGCCTTCTGCTTCAATAAACAATGCATTACGGGAATTACAAACGGTGTCAGTATTGGTGTACAATTACAAATAAGCATTGTCTGTTGCTATTTCTAGTGACTTCTTTCTTGGGAGTCACACACAAGAACACCATATGCAGTAGGTACATTTTTCATTTAGGAAAGACTTTTGTCCCATATTTTTATCAGTAGTTTTTTGAGACGCAATCATTTGTAATACCCATTTAATCATTGCACTTCAAAACATTGAAGATTAATTAATTACTTGCAGATAATGTTAGTCTATTCAGCTGTCATCATTGCCTCCATTTTGCATTCCTCTAACTGGTAATGGTGTGCAGGAAAATAAAACTGACTGACTAGCTTTCTCTTAGACACTTCTTCCACAGCTCTGAGATTGGAACAGTCAGGGGAGTCAATGGTGAGTTGAGCTTTGTTGAGCTGTAAGAATACGTTCTACTATTGTTATTATTGATATTTTATTTAATGTTTGTTTTTACAACGCATGTTTTATAACAAAGCACAGAACGTTCAACGTCTATAGAGTAGACCAGTAAACACTGCATAGCCTTCTAAATACACATCAAATTTAGACTTAAAACAACATGGAGCCTGAGACCTACAAAAACGTAACGAAAAATGTAGTTGGGCAGGAGTGCAAATATGAGGACAGCTGAAAGTTTTAAAGAGACCAAAAAAAAGAAGACACATTTTTGTTCTCTTAAAAACATGTTAAACACAATTGACCCACGGCAATCTTTTGAGTGTAAAAAACATATTTGGTTTTGATGGCCATTGAAAACCTGGTTGGTTGAGTATCCGTTGTCTAAAAAATGAGCGGTACCATCTTTTCATTCATTTTTGTGCATTAGGCATCAAGAGTAGGTTAGCCTGTCAAAGCATGATTCTTTGCCCGCCAAACAGAAGTGCCACCTGTTTGGCTCACTATGATAGTAAAATATGCTTCGAGTCTGAATGTATTCTCCACATGAGCAGCTATATTCTTCCTTACCGTAAAATTTAAGTGAAACCACTCATTCCCCCACGTTTTTGGCAATATGGTATAGCAGTAAAGTCTATGTGCTTCATTAGCTGGCTATCCATTCAGAGGAGACTCTTCTTTTTTATTCTGGCTGTAGACAGCTCTGAATGGTTTCATGTTCCGAAAGTGATACAGTCCTTAAATAAAGCGTTGATAAATTGTGACAGGTGCTTGTATGATGAATTATACGAGCCATAAAACTTTGAATGTACAGCTAGCACGTAAGAACAAGGTCACGTCTCCTTTCTGCCTGCCATTTTTTGACACTGAACAGCGTAATTACAAGCCACATTGTTATGCGGAATCAATAGCCCCAGCGCAGTTCTACATTCACCTCTCTCACAAAGCCAGATCCTCAGTAAGGAGAGAGAGGGGGAAGGATAGCCGAGCACAGCTGTGCAGCACCTCTGTTCACATTTGTAACTTCGCTGACAGTGCTGGGCATCTGCTGCTTCATAGTTGTGGTCAGGGGAGGTTTAACGTGCTGGGAAGGTATGTGACGCATTCCAGCAACTTCCCCGCTCACGTCAGTATCGGCCTTCCTCTCGCCGTCTGAATGTCAGACTGAACAAAACAAAGCCGAATGAAGCCGTCCAGGGCTAAATGAATAAGCACTGCAATAAGTTGCTGGAGTTATCAGATTCGGAAACCCTTATCTCGTTGTTACAGCACGACTTAGCCTAATGAAGGCCTTTGAAGGAGAGTATTGTTTAGGTATGGGCTTTTCAAATTAGTGTTGTACATGGCTCCATCTTTTGCAGTTACTTATTTTCTCTCTCTTTCATGTCTCTTTAGCTCTTCTTGGTTTCCCAGATGGACCCATTTGATCTCTCTCTTGAATGTCCCTGCAATACGTTGCATTGCTGATGCAGTTTGTTTTGGTTTGAGTGCTGTAGTGGTCCTGCAGGTAGGGGTTATTGTGTGGATTAAGTACAGCAAATGCAGTACTTGTTCACCAGATACATGCTAACAGGAAGGGAACTAATTGAGTCAAAAGGCTAAATGCATGCTGTCTGCCTGCTTATATTTGCTAATTGAGTGTAGATGGAAACCTGGAAAAAATGTTTTACACAGATACGTAGGAACACACAGTCAAAAGTGGGTTAATGCCTGTATGATAACTCTTATGTACTGCTTTAGTGTGTAGTAGTGCTAGTCAGACTTGGGTCAACTACGTATTTGATGTATTTTAAATACTTTTAAATACAGTATTTGCAAAGTATTTGTTGCAAATTGTTTTAAAATACAGTGTATTTAAAATAGTGTATTTAAAATACAGAAAAGTCTTTTAAAATAAATTCTTTGAAAGTATTTAAAATATTTAAAGTAGGGCCTTAGTCATTTTGAAATATAGAAAATAAATAGTTTGTGACTATTTTGTATTTAATTATTTGAGAAAAGTACTTGAAAAGTTTTTATTAAAAAAGTGAGAAATCTTTTTAAGTACGCTCTTAAAACAAATGAGTCTACTTCACCTTGTTTCTTGAGCATATTACCCGATTCAATATGTATAAAAGTTATTTTTCACAGAAGTTCTTTGGAGATTTTTAAAAAATATTAACAAAACTACAAAAAAAAAACAATTTTAGTGTATAATTTAATTTAAATAAGCTTCAATGCAATAGTTTTGAGGTTTAGGAGTTATGTTTTTTGTTGCAGTGTCTGCAATGAGCTTTGAAGTTTCCAGAAGTATCCTCAGGCATGATGTAGTGGTCTTGGCTCTCACTGGTGCCATAGTCTCAAACAAGCAGGGGTCAGTAAACAGGGGTATAGTAAGCAGGGGTATAAACACAAAGAAACTCAGTACAGGCAACAGATTCTTCCAAGAAAACACCAAATGACACCACACAAATGAGCTTGAAAAGATATTTTATAGAAGATACATAAACCTGGCTGCCGATTTGAAAACAGATTAGGTCTACTTAACCCTAGCTCCACCTCTACTTGAATATGTTTGTAATTTGGCAAAACATGCTGTCCGAATATGGGCATTTAACTTCCTGTATCAACTTCTTAATATGGGTGTCTGGTTAACTTCCTGCATCCATGGGGTTGCACATTGAGTGTTCTTTTTTCAGGGAGTGTAGCTATTTAAAAATAAAAATAAAAAATTACATTGAAAATAGTATTTAAAGTTTTAAATAGATTTTATTTGGAAAAAGTATTGGAATGTATTTCAAATACTCAAATCAAATGTATTTGATCTTTTCCCAAATAGTATCTGGAGTTTTAAAAGTATTCATTTTATTTGAAAATATTCAAATACAAAGAGTAGCATTTTCCAATACAAATATTTAAATGCTCAAGTAATTGACCCAGGTCTGGTGCTAGTCTTGGTCAGTTCTAGGGAAGGATGCTGAAGGTTTTTGGTAATGCGTGAGTCTGGTAAGTTCTGTATGAATGTTTTTTATCATTATTTCTACCTGCAATTAGTGTTAAAGTGTATTCAGTTATGTTGAAGTAAATAGTGCTAATTGTCTAACAGTGTGTTCAGTATGATCTCTTGTGCAGGAGTGCACTGTACATGGTACAGCCCAACTAGCAGACTGTGCAGCTTTAAGTATATAGAGAATCATACAGAGCTGTGAGGTCTATTAGAGACCGTGTTCATGTTGCAGGGCAATGTATTCTACAGTTCAGCGGGAAACTATTGAAGTCAATACTGTCAGATGGAGAATGGATTGCACAGTGCTGCAGGAGGGCAGCGTGTGGGTGCAGCGTGTGCTTTACGAGGCAAAACAGATGCTGCTTTCCCAGCGGGGCTGGTTGGAAGTGACTGGCGGCGAGGGTCAGGGAGACGGAGAGGCACGCTCAGAATCTGCTGGTGTGGGGGAGAGTGTGCACAGGGCCATATCTGGCCTTGTCATTTCTCAGCTGAATGCTGTTAGTTAATGAAATTCCACCTGCAGTCAGTCTTTTACCACCAGTCTGGAAAAGCAGAGCTGCCCTGGAGAGGTAGAGGCTGTGGTGAGGAAAGTCACAGGCTAAAATGGGGACCAGAGGCAGTAGCCATGTCATTAAAAGATAAGCGTCCATAACATATAAGGATCATTTTTATTCATACTCGCAATGCGAATGGAAACAGCACGGGTAAAGCTTAGTTAAAGCAAGCTTGTCTTCCATTTACCCTCTTTAGGTTGCATCCAACAAAGAGTGTGTAAGGCTGAAAAAGACGATGCACTAACTAAACTGCAAGTGTAAGTCTTACATTTAGGCTGCTAGGGAAAATTATTGATCTTTTTTTTTAAAAGTTGCTCCCTCTTTTACATTCATCCTATCAGATCTGAACATCTGTTTTAAATTCAAACACAAACATTACAAATCATGCTTTATGATGTATTTGGTCGGCAGTTTAAGCCAAATGTTGTTATGCAGCTGTCCGTCGGGGGAACGTTTTGACAAAATGAAATATGGAACAGCAATGCTGTTCATTAACTTAATTTAATGGCGCCCTCTATCATTTTTTGTGCTTCACTGTGGTATTTACATGGTGCAATAATGGAAATTAATTGTCATGCGTTTTACAAAAATATACACAATTATAACTTTAAAGCTTTGCGAACTGGGTAAAATTGCATTTGTATTTGAGCACTTTGGTTCCAATTCGAAGAATGCAGTTTGATACAGTATCAGTACAATATAGCATAAGCTCATTCTCATACATACCTGTAGGAAATACGAATGATTTATAGCAGGTCTTTGGCAGCAGTTCACTACCACAGCAGTATATTGGCTTGTATTTTCTCTCTTCATATATTACATTGGATTGCAGCTCTATGTATCTAACTGATGACCCAGACAGAAGTTAAAACCCACAGCAAACACAGCTGCCCTGTGTATCACGCGTGTGATCGGAACTGCACACAATTTTCTCATGAGATGAAGTCTGGAATATCGAAGCTTGCCTGTCACAATAACTGGATCTTCTGCATTTACAACTTTCATACAAGAAACATTTCCAGAAGCAATACCTCCAGAACACAATTGTAGGGGTCTGTGAAAAACAATTGAACATGTAATTAATAGACATTATTAGTATCAGTTCCTCACAATATGGCTTTAGGGTGACTTTTAAGCATCTCAGAATGTAACTGAATTTCCTATGGCTGGGATTGGGTCAGTATAAAAGATTTCCTCAGGTCCTGGCTCAGGAGAGTTTAACTGGAATGATACTATGCCAGTTTGAAATGCTTTCTGACAGTATGAAACGGTTGTGATATCTGTGTGAATGAGACCAAGACAGCCTGGAACCAATGGGAGAGGAGTGTCTCCGCACATCTGCTGTTCACTAGAGGAAAACATCAGTAGTCACTGTCACAAGCATGCGTAGGCTTTTAGAACAAAGTAAGATGCCCACAGTCACTATAACACACTGTCCCTTAACACACCTTAATACTGTCACTTAAAAATGTACAAGCATATGCAGATCACAAATGATAAACCGTAGAGAAGATATAGCCTTGGCTTCTTTCGTGCTGTGGTTGTAAAAAGCTCAGTGACTGAGCCAGTGTGTTAAAAGGTAAGAATGTGGACTCATTAAATATTTAGAGTATATCTCCTATCAAAGGGAGAGTTGTATAACATTTGCATCTGATTTATTCATTATTAACACATTTCCTCTTTGTACAGGGAGGTGGTGCATTTTATTATGGTCTAACGACATTATGCCCCCCCCCCCACCCCCCGTTTAATTTTATGCTTCAGCGATAGTGACTGCTATCTAATATGTGAAAATAATGACTTGAATTAAATTAAGGGGCCTAATACCTTGGAAGTTTAACATTGTACATGGAAAATCTGATGTGGTATATTGATTTACATGTTTACAATCTAGTAATTAAGGAAGTTCAATCCAAATATAATTTAGATTCTTACGAAGGAACAGAAGGAAGGTAGCTAATGGCCATTCCTTTTTGCTTAGATATTTGCTTATGATATTTAACCATTTTATGAGTTGAATATAAAGACAATTACATTACAAATATTTATCCAGAGAGTTAAAGATAATGATTAAAAATGATAGCATGCCGAATCAATGTATCCCTCATATTAACAAGCAATTATTTATTTATTTTAGCTGTGAATCTCAAATGCTGTTCTACTACTGTAAACTTTCAGCAATGTAAATGTGCAATTACGATGCATCCATTGTCCCCTTCTGTCTGGTCCAAATGATTATAAAATAAGCCATCTGCCATAATTGTTTCCTATACTCTTCAAATTCCACGTGTTGAATAAGAAAAAATGTCATACTCATTAAATATCTTTCCAAAGTATTTTATTTCCCTCTGCAGCAGCTCCACAAATATTTAATAAATCTGCTGCTCAAATTATGCGCCAGACGCTTAGCAACATTTTTGGAATCAGTTGGCCTTTTTTTGTTGGCAATGTCACTATCGATCTTTTCTCTTTTTTTATATGGGTTGAGGCAAATCTTTAATTCATTTACCTCCCAATTTGCTTGTGCTCACTTATCTAAATCCACAGACAGGCTGAGGTAATGTGTTCGTGTGATGGGAATGTGGTACAGCTGTGTCTTCACTCTGCTTTATTTGGTGCCCTTATTTGGAGCATTTAGGCTGAGATAAGCAGTGTATTGTAATGAAAGTCAATGAAGTCCTGTCTCCCAGTAGTGTGAAGCAGAACCAGAGCGATGCCAGAAAGCAAGAGCAGAGAAACACTGTAGGGTACTTGCTACACCCGTATGACCTTAACATTGCAAAGCATACCTGCTGATATTTCACTCAGACTAGTCAGCACTTAGTTACTGTATATGATGTCATGGTTGTGGTATGGCATGCATTCTATACGGGTTCTTCAGGATAGGTCAATGACATCTTTGTGCATAATCCCAACCATATTTTATAATCTGTGGATTATTTGTCTTTCATTTTTGCCTCAGAATATAGTGGTTTTAATGACCTATCTTTGAATTATTTAGTTATCCGTTTCTAAGCAAGTTGGCCTGAAATGCTGGTAGTGTCAAGTGCTATCAGCTTATGCTATGGGTGCAAACAACATTATGTAGAGAATTAGGCCTATACAAAACCATTAGGTTTTTTTTATCTGTTTGCATCGTGTTTTCTCTGTTCATAAACAGTCTGCTCATTAGATAGCTAGCTTGAAATAATTACAACAATGTTTCTTTCTCTTTAAAAGTTATTTTTATCCTCGCACTCCCTGCTTGTCTGGCCTGCCTGGCTTAGATGCAAGAATCTCTGTGCTGTTCCATGGCTGGCTGTATTGAAAACCGGCCACAGTATAGTATGTCATATAGTCAAGCCATAATAATGTGTATTAGTTACATACAATGTATAAAATAGTGGTTGGTTGTGGTGCGCTTGTTGTATAGTGGGAGAACAAATAACGTCTTTTTCTTTAATAACCATTTAACATGAGGATTTTCTGTCTGAATGTCCAAATTTTGCTCATCAAATTATAGGTTATGGTATTAATTTCATAAATTATAACCTGGCTCAATGGTCAATGGACTTGATTCTCGCTAAATCATTCCTGCATGTATTATTTATTTTATCTGCTTTGCACCCTCATCCTAGCCAAGATATCAGATTATCATTTTAAATTCTTACTTGCAGATTTCCCTCTCAAATCCCCTCCTGAACTGCCCATGGAGATACTTTAAAAGCATTTTAGTATATTTATTGGATGTAAATTGTTGACAAAATGCATCTAATATAAGCCACGCGACTAGATGCAAGGGTTTGGAATCATCTAAAACAGGCGATATAAATCCACTGCTTCACAAATGAAAATATCTGTCCTCTGTGAACCTCTGCAGTGCCCTTAATCCTCTACATCCAGTTTGAGTGACAGCAGAAAAACAGTCATAAATAAAAGCCCCGACCAAACACATCAGGGCCAGTTTAACTGTGGCTGTCAAAAAGGCTGTGGGGCCACCATGACCCCTGATGACATAAAACACAAGCAGCACAGTGCTTGGCTGCCACGCCGTACAAGGTGAACTTTTTTGTGCATTACTATACTATACATGTGTAATATTGGGTGTGGCTGACTGCTAAATTAAATTCAAGCTCTCATACAAAATGGCTGCCCTACAACTTAACCTGGTAGAATTTACTTGAATCCTCTACCATATAATTTATGTTAATGACCATGATTTGGTGTGATGGTGGCTTCAGATTTCAATGAATATTTGGCATCTCTTGGCTATGCTACATCTGCATGAAGACTTTTATAGTTTGAAATGCAGTATGTAGAGGATCAAGCACACTTCCATGATGCACTACATGAAATTAACCATCATATACCTATTTTGGGTAGCGATACAAATTTAAAAACAATTGAATTTGCAAGCTGTCTGATTCATGTCTGACACAATGGCAGAGGTAAAATTGAGAAGATAGGAGAAGATTTATCTGTTGAATTTTAAGCTGATTGCATGCTTCTAGGCAGCTCTCTCTCTCTCTCTGAGAGATAGAGATAAGGGAGTGAGAGAAATTAAATGTTAGATGGAGTCTGATATATTCACAGTTGACTAGATAAGTTCATTGTGGTCATGTTGAAACCATGACGATCCAGTGTGCTTGCAGGGTTCTACCTGTGCTATAATTAGTGTTGAAATGCCAATGGACTGCATAAACACACTATTGGCTCCATCTTGATGATCTTAGCGCTTGGTCTAAAGCGCATCGTACAAATGTCCAAGTCCACTTTTGCTAGTTAGACGGCATGTTAGTTGAGCGCTAAGTACAGTACAAGGTGTAAATGGATTATAGAGGTGTCTTGGGCGTAACATGTAATAAACCAATCAAAATGTCATATCCCATTCCCTTTAAAAGCCACCTGTGTTTGCACCTTTTCGGATTGTTAATATGATGAGCAGATAGTAAGACTGTGAAAACAGCGATTTACAGCTGTCAAAACAGACATGCTTGTGGGCATAGTTAAAGCATGCGAGCAAAGAATAGGCTATATGGATCAATATTATTTGGACTAACCATTATGACGTGTTTTGATAGACACAATAATAATCTTTCACATTAGGGTTTAACACCGGCACGGGTTCCCGGTAAATTCCCAAAATTCCCTAATCCCACAAATATAATCACGGGAAAACAGAATTTTTTTCCCAATTACCTTATACCTACGGAGCCCCTCAAGGCACCCTCGGTGGAAAAAAAAAAAAAAATCTCAACGTGGAAATCCATACTATCGGGTTTGCAATCCGTAGCCTACTTATGGTTTTTTAGTGAAATCAATTGGATTTGCAGTTTAAATTCATTTAGACCAACGCAGTTGTCATTTTACATTACATTACATTACAGGCATTTAGCAGATGCTCTTATCCACAGCGACTTACACAACTTTTTTTTATTGCATTTTTTTTTAACATAATATCCATTTATACTGCTGGATATATACTGAAGCGATTCAGGTTAAGTACCTTGCTCAAGGGTACAATGGCAGTATCTTTCCTGAGAATCGAACCTGCAACCTTTCGGTTACAAAGCCAGTTCCTTATACCGTCCAACATTGTTTAAATAGCAAGTGAACTTGCACCTGAACTGGGCGGGTTGGTCATAAGATGAGGTGTGACCAGAATCATTTTTGGCGTATTGCTATCTTGAGGCAGCAAAAAGCATTTGTGCTAAAACCACCACAAACCTGGTCTTAAGTCATGTCGTTTGCACAAAGCAAAGACATGTTTGGGTTGCCACCACTTAGCGCTCGGTGTAAGATGGGGCCCAATGAGTTGAAATTAACAGCCAATGACAATTTAGAAATACTGTTAAATTAACCAATCAAGTGGACAGTAACCGATGTAAAGAAAAAATGGTCACTTTTCAATGAGACACTGTCACAATAAACAATTAAAGTAAATCACAGTTATCCGCTAGAGTCCACTGAATAATCAGTTTGCATCTAATGACGAGTCCTCAATGGTCTCATGTTGTGGTAGTGAATGGGTAGCTTGTAATTTCTTCATATTCTAGACTGTATATATTTATTTATATATCTCTTTTTTAGGTTAGTCTCAATGAAGCTGTGCCATTTGTGTGCTCTCTCAGTTGTAAGAAAAGAAGCCAGAAGCACTGGTTCGATTGGATTTTCCTGAAAACAGACCAAGCACAAGGAAAATGTTCAGGAATATAGAAAGCAGCCATGTATGCCTTACTGTAAATACTGGTTCTGAGGGGCCAGCAGACGAAGGTGTTCAAGGTCATTGATGGGTATTTCTATTCAGACCAAATCATATATGGCGCAACCACGCGTGTGGGCTGCAAAATAAAGATGTAGTCTGGCCAGCAGAGCCAAAGTTTAATAAAAAAATTATTTTATTTGAATAAAGATGATTTACCCAGTATTATACATATAATTATTTGTATTAATATTATAGGTATTAACCCCACGTTATAAAGAACATGTTGAATTTGTAAAATCCTGATCGTCTTATGTATCTCTAGCCTGGGCATACAAGAATCTGGAAACCTAGAATCCACTTCTAGCACACACTCTCGAAGAGGAATAAGCAGAGCAACCAGCCCCCTTTGCTTCGGTCTAGCCCCAATATTTTAGATTTGTGTCGCAGTGCTGTATGGCTCTTTTTGATGCTGTGAGCACAAACAGCCGAAGAGCTCTGAGTGCTGATAGAGGAGCTGCTCGTTTCTCCTCGGCTGCCGGCGGTAATAGCTATTGATTGTTTGACTGGGGCCGTGTGCTGTATTGCTGAATAGGCACATTAAAGGAAGCTTTGCCCTTCAATTACCCAGAGTTTTCAGAGATGTGTCTATGGAAAGGAGGGGGGCTTGATGAAATGAAATGGGGGGGACTTGCAAACTGACTATATGATTATTTGCAATGTTTCATTCCAAAATCGCAAATGTTTCATCACCAAATTTGCCTTTCATTTAACCTTGTGCAGTACTCTTAAGTAATGGAAATGTGCTATCCGTTGCCTAATTTAAAGGAAAATGAATAAGATGCCAGAGATAATACAACTGCAGAGCCAAACATTACAGACTTAAATGCTTTGCATTCACTCTCCTTTATGAGGGATTTATAGTCAATAGAGTTGCTATGAAGCTGTCTATGGATTTATATGAGAAAAGCCTCATTAAATCATTGAGTGTAATTGATTGTGTGTAACGGGATGTCTGTGACCTTAATTTGAAGACTTTTGTGCTTGTGTGTGTGTGTGTGTGTGTGGTGTGTGTGTGTGTGTGTGTGTGTGTGTGTGTGTGTGTGTGTGTGTGTGTGTGTGTGTGTTAGAGGCAGAGTCTGTGTGTTTATTTAGAATGTGTGCCTATGCCTTTGTGCATATGGCTAAGTGTATGTGTGTGGGGACCAAAGAGCTGAGGACATTACCAAGTCTTGTTTGTTTTCATTATTTATCAAGGAATACTGCAATTGTGATACTCCAATTACACTTAATATTCAAGAATACATTGTTGAGCACAGTTACAACCCAAAATCTTAGCACATTTCTGAACTGCTTGGATTAAATGGGAAGTTGTGTGAATATCTGGTTCGTCCACCATAAGGTAAGCGTTTCTCTATTTGTTGTCACACCCTTAACTCCTTTCAAATATTTGCAAATGTGTGTTCCTGAAGCTCAATATAAAAAAAAATTCTATTAATTGAATGAATCTGCCATTCTACCTGTTAATGTCGCTACGGCTAGTGCTCTTACATTATAAATACTTACACACTGAGGTTTGAGACTTATATTATTTTTTAAAAATGCATTCTTGATTAAAAAATATAAACCCTTGATAAATAGTGTAAACAGTCCATTGTTGTTGGTAGTGTCCTCAGACCTTTGGTCTATATACAGTGCCCTCCACTATTATTGGCACCTCTGGTAAAGATGAGTAAAAATGGTTATAGAAAATTCACCGTTTGGTGAATTAGCTTAATGTCACACTGAAAAAATGAGAAAAATCCAATCTTTAATTGAAGTAAATTTATTATAAGAAAAGAAAATCCCTCATCAAGAAATAAAAAAGAAAAATGAGCAAAAAACAAACAAAAAATACAAGGTTTTGTTCTTTTTCTCAAGAATGGGTGATTCTACCGTTCAAAAGTTTTGAATCGCTGAGACATTTTTATGTTTTTGAAAGACTTCCTGATGTCTGGGACCAAACAACATCACAAGACTCTTGATATTTTATTTCCAGGTACTTTTACAAGCGATACTACAATGGGAATTGGGGGGTGGGACTAGATTAAGCTGTAAATTACACTGGAATAGTATGAAATACATGGTTGGCTAAATGGTTGTCATCAAGGGTCTGAAGTATCAAAAAAACCAGTTATTATTTTTCAACTTTATTTTTTGCTGAGAGATTTTAGTGAGTTTATGAGAGAGAGAGAGAGAGAGAGAGGAGAGAGAGAGAGAGAGAGAGAGGAGTAGAGGAGAGAGAGAGAGAGAGAGAGAGAGAGAGAGAGAGAGAGAGAGTAGAGAGCTGGGGGGGGGGGTTGGTTTTGGTGTTGATGTGCTGTTTTCAGTGTTTTTTTTATTTTGAATCCCCCCTCTGCAGACCACTGACACTTGGAAAAAAAAAAAAAAAAAAATCCCAAACAGAAAACATGTTGACGATCTGCATCCGCAGTGGATAAATGTTAAACAATACATTCTCACAAAGAACTCCAGTGATCGCTTTACTTTCCGGGAAAATCAGGCTTTACCATGCAGAAGAGTCTGTGACTCATTAATATGACAGGGTGTCAGACATAGCATTTGGAAAGGCTACTGAACACATCTCATCCATTGAACATTAAATATAAAAAAAACACCTTGGGTCACACAGAATCACGGACTCCCCTTTATATCAAGCAAGCAACACCTTCTTCCCCAGCAGCATCCATCTCAGTTCTTTGAATTCTATGGAATAAATTCCATATTTCTGCTCTGCTAGCACTGTTTAGATTCACAATGAAAAGAACAGCAGGTACAGATGCAGTTTTTTTTTAGGTTCCATGAAATAGATGATGCTTGCTTAAAACAGCAGGATTAGCTATCAGCAGCTAATGGGCGATATTGATCAAAGAGTGACAGCACTTATAATGAGAGAGGGACCCACAGCTCTGCCAGGCGAGGCTCATAAAGGCTTTGAGTGCTATCGCTCTAGGGGACTGCAGTATAGGTGCAAAAATATTTCTTTGAATGGCAGTGCTTTTTGAGGTAAATATGGTAATTCTGTTTCTAAATCTGTATGTGAAACTGGGAGGAAATGATGCACGTCCTCACTATTGTAAAAACAGCCTGGTGAACTCCCCCAACGTGCTGAAAGCCTCCACATTTCTTGATGAGCAGAGAGAAACAAGCAGAATTTGACCTTCCTACACTCAGCCACATATCCTCTCCTGATCACAATTTTTATTGCTTTAAATGTAGCCACAGCCTGTCTGTCAGCACAGCAGTAATCGTAACACGTTCACCGCTCATATGCGTCTTCCCAAAAATACATTTGCCACACATCTTGGAGAGACACACCGGTGTCAGTCTACAGATTTAAAGCTGTACTCATGGGGGTGCAGACGGCTTCTCCAGACCCCTGTCAGCTGCTCCTGCACATCCATCCTGTCGACTCTGCTAGCTTTAAATACACATCGAGGGGCACATAACATGATGGTGCCCCCTCCTGACGTTTCTGATTCCTATGGAGGTGAGAAGCTGACACCGGGGTCTGAATGCAGCATACGGACAGCAGCAGTCAGCACACAGACCGCTGCACATGCATATCAGTACCATGTATGTATTAATAGAAACCATGTGTGTAAACATGCAGCGCTGTGAGTGCATTGGGATATTATACCTCATAAAAAACATTGCTGTTTATTGGTCATGAAGCGAGATAGTGTTGTTGGTCATAAAATGAGGGGGAGGGCACTGGGTGCAGGGTTAAGGCATATATCTGGTTTAATGTCTTCGTGTAGATGCCAAATTTGGTCAATTCTCAGGGGTGTTCTATTTAAGGCTTTATAACTCCAGGTGTAAGCATCACAGAGACTTGGGACATGGCTTAAATGAGACAAGACAGCTGTACCTCTTAGAGTACTAACTTAGATTAGTTTATTTTCATAATTTAGGTCAAAATAAAGAAATCTTGGAAAAATTATGTTGTAAATCATAAGATAATTATATATTTAACTACAAATCAACTGTTTTGGCTAATAAAATTAACTTTTGCATAATTTTCAAGTGGGGATTACTATCCTTTCATCAGTAGAGGGGAATACATATCTATGGGTCTAGACACCTATCCAAATCCTGTCATAAAATAAATAAAATATTTTGTGTCCATAAAGCATATACACATTCATACTCACTCCAAGAAAAATTTTACATTCATCTAGCACATATGCTCAGTAAATTTTAATGAGTATTTTCCACCATCAGGAAAATGCTGGCAAATGTTATAGCTTATGTTTTAGGGCCAATCAAACATAAAACATGACTGAGCCACCTATGAACACTTACACTACAGTTTGTCAAATGCACTCAAAATGCAGAAATAACAATATTGAACATATGGCACAACCACTCTTAAAATCTATGAAAGCAGGTGAGGATTTTCTCTTGCTTTGCTGATAGTGAAAGTTAGCAAAAATAACAGGAAACGACTATTATGCCTCGACGGGCAAATGTACATTCTAAGTTGATTGTCCCAGACAATAAATGACCACTGAATTTTGAAAGGGACATTTTTATGCGTAAAACCAATGGTAGGATTGGATATTTATTTCATATTTAGTAGCAGATACTGATAGTACAATGATGTGTTATAATTACCCAAGAATTTAACGTTTATTTTGCATTTGAGTGGGCAGGGCTTTTCACTGCTTTTTTGGCATATGATCGGGCTATTGTTGGGTTTATCTTGTTGCTATGATGGAATACAAATTTTATGTGATGAAGAAATATAATTATGAACTCACATATAGACACTATTTTCCACTATGGCATGCATGGGTAGGTATAGTCGCAAGTGAGACTGGGTGGAGATTTACTTGTGAAATGGACTTACGGGACATTAGTGACACTTAGAACCTATTTGGCAGAGTTGTCACAAATCGTGTACTAATAAAGATAAAGCACGGAGTTTGTGGTTTCCACTCATAGTTTGGTTGCAGAAGAATTGAATATCTGAGTTGAGCAAAATGGCCACTAGGGGAAAAAAACAGCAGGATAAGAATAGTTTAAAATGTAAAGTGCTGTTCTTATTTGAACATTTTTTTGCTGTTCATTGTTCTAGGGGCCCATTTCAACAGGCATCAGCACAGCCATGCTACCTCCTGCCGGCACCTCCACCTGGGCCCCCAGGCCCAGATGTCATCTGATTTCCCCCTTTCCCACCCGGGCCAGCCACAGCCTGGTATGACCGCCCACCTGCCCCCCGCCCACCAGCATGCCACGCAACTCCATCAGCCCCTCGCACCCCTGCCCACCCCGCAGTTCCAGGATGTTCCAGGACCCCCTTTCCTACCTCAGGCCTTACACCAGCAATACCTCATCCAGCAACAGCTCCTGGAGGCACAGCACCGGCGTATTCTTCCACACTCCAGGTACCGGCAGACTCTCCTTTAGCTCTAAGCCAGAACAGAATATTTATAAACCACTGTGTGCTGAAATGATTCCCAGTGGAATATCTGATATCAATTATAATGAGTCCAGTAACAGCTTTCAAATGTTGGGCCTGTTGATTGAACATTTGGCTTGGATTCAACCAGCATTTTCCCTTAACTACGACAGTTTTCTATTCACAGAATTTAACTTGGTAACTGTGTTTGTAAACCAAGCGAAAGTGTTTAATCTGTTTGGATCAGTGGTTGGTCAGGCCCCTGTGTATGCTGGTTTTTGTTCCAAACACAATTGCAATCTCAGAATTATAACAAGCTGTTCATTTTTTTAATTAGGTGCTTTTCATGTTTTGAGAGATTATTTACCCTCTTAGACCACATTATGTCAGAGATAGCTATGCATGCCATGAAGAATAAAATTTCATGTTCACATTGCACATTGCATTCAACAATTATTTTAACTGATAAAATTATACACTGCACTAAATCAATAGCCTCCTAATTAGGTAGTTGAACACGTGTTTAAATTCCTTCATAATATTTTCCTTAAACTTATTAACACAATGCAGGTTTGGCTCTTTATCATTTTGTCTTTGAATTCTTCATTATTTAACAAATAGTTTAGTGGCCATGTGTCCACAATTTCATCAATTGGGAGCCTATTGATTGACCTCAGTCTTTAATTTGATCCGTTAATTTAAAACAATTAAAACATTTTGTAATTGTTTGCAACAATAGCACAATTGGATTTTTATTTTTCATGGCATGCACAGCTATTGCTAACATAATGTGGCTGAATAGGGTAAATAATAATCCCTCTCAATATGAAAAAAACCTAAATAAGAAAAATTTACAGCTTGTTAAAATTCGGGAATTGCAATTGTGGTTAACTTGGAAATAAAACCAGCATGCAAAGGGGGCCCTCAGGAACGAGGTTGAGAACCACTGGTTTAGATGGAATTGGAGTGTATGAAAAAAGGTCTTGTGTTATGGACTATATGTAGTTTGCCACAATGGCAATGCAAGTCTCACTGGGAATAAATAACATTAAAATAAAAACAATAAAAATCCCATTGATCCCTTCTTAAGAAGGTCAAATTATATTCCATTCACTATTTGTCCTGCTTTTACTGTTCATTCTATGTCATTATGAATTATTGATTTGTTTAAAAAAAAATTATGTTTATATACCCCTTCTACTCCTAAATATTAGTATACTCCTTCTGCACAGACGCACCCAAGAGAGAGTCCCCCTGCATCCTCAGCGGCTGCGCTCTGGCTACGACTACGCCTCCTCCATGCACGTCCCTCAGCCAATGACACAGCAGCCCCGCTACCTGGCAGAAGGCACTGATTGGTCAGTTGTAAACTGGTGTTTATTAATTTATTCGTTTCGTTTTCATCTATTCACGTAAATAAGTAGCAAGTAAGATGAGAAAAACTACAAAGTTAATGAGCTCTGTAAAGTTTAGGGTTAAACGATAAGATTAATTTAGTAAAAGAAATGGAGAAGCAGTCTGGGCTATCTTTTACTCTTTTCTTTGCTTATGCCACTTTCCCATCTGTGCTTCATTACAGCCTTAAACCTTTCTATCTATTATAATAAAGAAACATATGGCCAAGCATAATGTCAATAAAATGCTACGGACCCTTTATTTTTAGGCTGGAACTCAAGATTGCTGTATATTTTGTTAGTATTTTTCAGTGTGCGTAACCTTGCCATATACACCACTACAATTCAGAGTTACTACATTTGACGGGGCGGCTGTGGCTCAGGGGGTAGAGCGGGGCGTCCACTGATCGCAGGGTTGGCGGTTCGATCCCCGGCTCCTCCTGTCCACATGTCGAAGGCCTGTTTTTTTGTTGTTATATTTTTCTTCTGTTTCCCTGTACAGCGTCTTTGTGACAGTTCTCTGTAAAAAACGCAATACAAATAAAATTGTATTAAATTGAATTGAATTGAATTGACCTGTCAGCCAGTATGTGGTGACTGCGCTCTTCTGTATGCCTGCTTTAAAATTGTTCCTCCGTTATGTGCCCTCCACAGGGATCTCAGTGTGGATGCGGGCCTGTCTCATCATCAGTATCAAGTCCAGCAGCTCCCTCAGCACTATCAGCATTACCTGGCATCTCCCAGAATGCATCACTTTCCCAGAAACACCTCGTCAGCACAAGTGGTGAGCTCATTGCCTTTGTGTTTCCGTAATTGTTTTGTCATTTCCTGCAGCATCCAGATTTTGCAATAAAAACACATCTTACATTGTTTAGTTTATCTATTGCAATGTAAACTAAACTATTTTCAAAAGAGAATAGGCAGATGCACAATGGGAAGTAGGACAAAGTGTAATCTTAAAAACAAAACCAAATGTTCAGCAGTGTTATATGAATAAATAGATTTTGGGCAGGACAACTCACATATTCAAGTTATGTATTTTAATGAATACATCAATTTATGTATAATGAATATACAATTATTTTGGTTTGACAGTGAATGGATCTGCTCTAGGTACCTCTAATGCATGCACCAGTGTGCACTATCTATCAAACAGGGAGCACAACACATCTCCCCTACTAAACAGGAGATATATCAAAACCCCCAGTACATAGAATCGGATCCAAACAACAGGTGGAAGCTGGGATGGTGGAGGGTGAGCAGCAGTTTTATAGAGCAGCGGCAGCAGCAGCAGAGAATGCCAGAACAGCGCAGGCAATAGCAGCTCAGGAGACTGACTCTCACTTTTAAAACGGGGCACGCCATTAGTGATGAGTTTCCACTGAGTTTCCTGACGCACTTTATGCGCAACACTGTAAAATAACAATCTTACTGGAATAATTATAGTGAATGACTGAATGACTACAAAGGTTAAGTAGTCTTTAAAAATCTGCCATGTTCACACAATATCTGAGTAGCATTGTGCTCCCAACAGTGTGTAGATAACTACTAAACACCTGTGCGTTTTTGTTACAGGTTGTTCACGAGATCAGAAACTACCCATATCCTCAACTACACCTGCTGGCTCTGCAAGGACTGAACCCTTCACGCCATGCATCTGCTGTACGAGAGAGTTACGAGGTAGGTTAGAGTTCCATCTCACCTCACCTCTGCTTGTCTACTTATCTTCCACCACCCTATGACTAAATGAAGGATTATGGGTAACTATGTGCAGTTTTTTTATTTTTTTATCCCCCAACCAGATGCAGTGAAAACTTACCTATAATTTCTCCATTTTGCCTTTGGGTTAATTTAGAGTTTTTTGTTTGTATGCTAAGCTCCATTTGTCACGCATCCCCTGTATAAACTCACGGGATGACAGCTGCTGAGAGCAGTATTCGGAAGTCAATGTATGACACGCTGCCTTATCAAACATTTTCAAGCCGTCACTACAAATGGGTCTTGAAACGGTCTTGGCAGCTCAGAGATACAGTGTGTCAGTCACACAGCCAAAGCGAGCGAGGATGAGCTGTACGTGTGGGTGGTGTGGGGTTCACGTTATAATCTGTATTGAGAGAAAAACGTTCTCCCTGTTTAAACATAAGGTTCATGTTGACTGGATTTAATGCAAGGAATTATTGCAAACCAAATGGCGCTGATAGAAAGATAGGCATAAAATGAAATTGCTGATAGAGTGTGCATCACCTTGGCGCAGGCTGAGGGAAGGAATTTAAATCACTGTCTCGTCAAAGGGACCGGGGCGGTTTGCTGTGTGGGGACAAAATGAAGTGGAGTGAAGTGCTGGCAGGCTGCAGAATTTCCTTTACCCTCGTTATTATGGCTTACAAGTGGACAATATGGCAAATACAGTGAGCACCATAATTCATTGGACAGTGGCAAATTTTTTGTTATTTTGGTTCTGTACTCTAGCACTTTGTGTTTGAAAGGATGCAATGACAATGAGGTTGAAGTGCAGACTGTCAGCTTTAATTTGAGGGTATTTTCCTCCATATCGGATGAACTGTTTAGAAATTATAGAACCGTTTGTATTTAGTCCCCCCATTTTCGGGGCATCAAACAATATGGGACAGTTTAACATAATGTAGAATAAAGTAATCATTTTAAATATTTGGTCACATATCTTTTGCATGCCATGACTTCCTGATGTCTGTAACCTCAAAAAACTCTTGATATCTTATTTTCTGGTACTCCTTCAAGCGATACTATAACCTCTCTGCATTTGGATCTCTATGGGAATTGGGGGGTGGGACTAGATTTAGCTGTAAATTACACTGGAATAGTATGGAACACATGGTTGGCTAAATGGCTGTAAGTCATCAAGGGTCTGACATATCAAACGAGCCTTAAACCATCACTCTGCTGCCAGATATGGAGTAGATATGGATGGATCACTTTATGGGTTGTTTTTTCTGACAAATTTTCCCATTGAACTCTATGGAAAAATAAGTTAAACTTTTCCATATTGTTTGATGCCCGAAAATGGGGGGACTATGTACAAACGGTTCTATAATTTCTAAACGGTTCACCTGATTTGGATGAAAATACCCTCAAATTAAAGCTGACTGTCTGAGGCTAGCACAGAATCAAAATGACAAAAAATGTGTCACTGTCCAATGAATTATGGCGCTTACTGTATGTCCCACTGTTGGTCTTAGCAGAATAATAAAAACAATGCAGCGTGTGCCTGCCCCTAAACTCACGGGATGCTGACGGACATCCCGCGGTAGACATCCGTCAATGTTTAAATGTATGTAAAATGCTTCTCTGTTTTCACTTTTTTTGGGATGGGTGGGGGTACAGGAGCTGCTGCAGTTAGAGGACAGGCTAGGGAACGTGAACCGAGGGGCTGTGCAGACCACAATTGAGAGGTTCACCTTCCCTCACAAGTACAAGAAGGTGAGCTTCCCCGTCCACAGGCCTGTGAGGCTTCGCTTTTGCTTGTCCACACATCGGTTTTTCGATCCCACACATGTTTCCCATGCTAAACCCTATGCTGAACCCAGCCATTGCAATCATTCACATTCTCGCCTGCCTGCAGGTATTTATAAATAAGTGCTGTGGAAGGAAACACGACTTCCCAAAATAGCTGCAGGGCCTTTGATGCAGTCCAGCTCTCCTGAGCTAGCAGCATGTCATCGTTATTACTGAGGAGCATAGTGCAACACCCACTCCCTTCTCTTTGAAGGAAATGCAATTTGTGGTCTTCAGCGCAGTGTACAATTAGCACATCGGATACACTCGAAACAAACTCGTTTGACTGGCAGCGGTCCAGCGATGCACGTCAGGCACAAAAAGGAGCCGCGGTGATTCATCGCTGCTCTGGGCCAAAAACAAAGATGTACCGTTTATTCTACTGTTTGCATTAAAGTGTTGCTATGGCCATGCAGAGATTTTTTAATGAGGTATTTCAAGAATATTGGTACTGTAGCCTAAGAAAGCCTGACCCCAGATTTACACCAAGAGTGGCAGTCCCGCGCAGTCTGGCCGGAAGTAATTGAATTCCAATGGAGAGAGGGCGACAAGGCGCGATTCTGCCGATGTAGCCGGCAGCGGTACGAATCGCAAGTACTCCACTGTTCGCGCAAGTTAAAAATATTTAAACTTCTGCGCAAATCGCTATGACCAGCCAGTGCGCAAACCAATCATATGAAAGGAGGAGGATCATATAACTAGAATACGTAATTTTCTCTTCAAACTGTTCGTAGCTTTTCATAAATGCCTCGGCTATCCTTACAAAGTTATGTTCCAGCTTGCATAGCTAGCTAACTAAACAAGCTGAAAACCCTTTTACCCAGCTTGCTAACTAACTATGTTGTAGCTACAGAAAGCAAATTCAATCTGAAGCGATTCTCCTCTGACCTTGACTGACACCAAAAGGGAACGGCCACTTTACGAACTTCAACGCTTTCGTTTTCAGTACCAGCAGCGTACACCTGCGACACTCCACAGCAAAACGCTTTTGGTGTAAATCCAGCATGAGTAGCCTAAGAAAGCGGTAATCCCCTTTCGGCATGACATGCAGATTGAAAATAGATTTGTATTGGAGAATACAGCCTTTTTGACCAAATGATCATGTTTCAGGTACTGATGAATACGTGCTACAATAAATACTGCAACCCCGAACACTCATTTGAAAGTGACTCCTTCTCAGGGGCAAGAGCTTTCATTTTGGGAAGTGGCCCTCACGCAGACCTTGGGCACAGGTGATATTAAAGGTCCCTTTCATCACTGCTTCTGCAGCCATTTCACATTCGCAGCATAAATCTTTCAACTTCTACAGGAGCATGTCAATCACCTCAAATTGCTGTTTTGCGATCGTTTGAAAGCCTGTCAGGAAACGGTCCGCAGTGAGATACGTATCTGGGTACCGCGCTTGAAAGAAAGTGATGAAACGCTGCCTGCTTCAAGACCCGTGTGACTTTGAAGAGGTTATAAAGATGATGTGCGCTCTACCTCCTTGAGGTAGCTAATCAAAAGGTTGCTGAAAGAAGCGTGAACCTGCCCCTGATCAAAGTACTGTTTCACATCCCATGCTCACAGAGGGAACGGGGAATAAAACTTTCTTTCCTCGCTCAGTTTAAAAACAACGAGCAAGCCTTTTCTGTCCTCACTACACCCATTTTCAGGAAACATGATGACTAAGAAGGGCAGTGGGAACATTAATAAAAAAGAGGGGGGAAAAAAGACGATCAAGATTTTCGAAAGACATAGCCTGACAGTTTGATATTTTGAAGATTAACACTAAGGGAGGTGTGTGTGTGTGTGTGTGTGTGTGTGTGTGTGTTTGAGAGAAAAAGAAAGTGTGAAAGAGAGAGGAAAAGAAGGAGACTGAGATTATGTCTCACCTGATGTTCTGCACAGAACATCCCAAATTGTGCCAAGGCACATTGCTGTCCTCTTTCATTTTAATCAACTGAGGCAAGTTAATTTGCATAACACACAGAAGGCCCTCATAATGTGCAAACACGAGTGTGCGTGCTGGTGACCTAATGCATTAACTTCCTGCTTGGGAAACACAAGACTGCCCTCAGCGATTTACAATGTATATCCACCTATCTCTGTCTGCCTCTTTATTTAATTTAAAAAAGTGATGGATGGGATGATGGGCTGTAACTATCATTCTTACAGCATCTTTCAAGTGCAGCAAGTCTTACACACTGAAGAGGCTGTGCTTTTGGCCAAATAGACAATCTTTTACACCTCTGATGTGAGAATTACTCTGAATGACATCACTCAACAGCAGTTTATCAACTATTGAACACCTCTTGGTTTTTGTACAGAAACCACAGCTCTCAGCACTTAAAGCAAGAGTAAATCTGTACGTGATGACATTTAACACACTCTTGCAAAGTAAAGGGATCTCCAATAAATGTTTCTGCACTGTTCCACAGAGAAGGCCCCAGGAGTTGAAAATAGCCATGGATGAGGAAGAGTCGGACATGGATGAGAAATGCACAATCTGTCTGTCCATGCTGGAGGATGGAGAGGATGTCAGGTAATTCATTCCCAAATGTTACCAAAATGGAAGAATAAGTAACATTTACACCACACTCATGACAAAGATTGTAATTAACAGCTTGAATCATTTTTTTGATGGATTGTGAAATTGTATTTTATCAGAATGCTTATGAACAGACAAGTTCATATTTATTTAGAAGATGCTCATTGTACTTACAATACAGTTGGATTAATAACAGCAGAGATACCAAAATTTCCAATAACAGTCAAAGCAAAGCATCATTATGGAAAAACAATTCCACAATGTCAAAAAAAAACGCATAACTAACATGTGATGTAACTAACACATCAAATACCAATGTAGTTTTAATTGAATCCAGCTGAGGTAAACCAGTTTGGATAATTAATGCATCACAATCATTATCAATACTGTATTTTTCAAACCCCCATTTGGAATTAGGGATTATAAAGGTATCTTTTTCTGAGCCAACGGTGTGTCACATGTGAGGTGAGACGCCTCCCGGTGGAGGTCTGCAGGGAATATAATACTGAGCTTAAATTGACAAAAGGAATACCAGCTGGCCAACCATCCCAGTTTGATCATCGGGTTCCATGCCCCGCCCCTCCCAGCTGTCTCTGAGCTCGGCATGTGGCCGTCTCAGATGTGCTTGCCTGTGACGTGGGGGTGGGGCCGGAATAGCTGGGCTGGGCATTGCAGAGCAAAGAAAACGGGAAAAGGAATTCCTTCTGTTTTTCTCCGGACAAAACAACTTCCATGAGAGGAATAAATGTCATCTTCCAATGAAATGACGTACGCAGAAAACTGTTTCACAGTTTGTCCTTCATTAGAACATTAAAAATTGTTTTCTTTCTTTCTTGCTTTCTTTCTTTTCTTCCTTTCTTTTTTTTTTCTTTCTCTCTCTTTCTTTCTCTCTCTCTCTCTCTCTCTCTCTCTCTGTAGGAGGTTACCATGCATGCACCTCTTCCATCAGGCATGTGTAGACCAATGGCTGGCCACCAGTCGGAAGTGTCCCATCTGCCGGGTGGACATTGAGACCCAGCTGACGCCTGACAGCTGAGGTTTCCTCTGGTGTGGATCCTGGCCCTGTCCTTCCTCCCCCACTCCTCAGGCACTTTGCCAAATGTTTCCAGTCTTCATTACTTCTGACCCTGCCTTCTGAGCCAACCCAAGACAACTGCAGGGGGGGGTGGGGGGGTATAGCACACCCATCCAAAATGAAACAAAATATATATATAAAAGAAGGCTTTTTGATTGATGAAGGGAAAAGGGACATATTCTGATGCTGTTATGGGGGAGGGATGTGTTTTGTGTTCCCTCACACCACGTCAGTGTTTTGAGGTAACTGATTAACCTTCCCCCCCCCAATACGGTGAGTAGCACATCCTTTCTTAAAGCCATTACATGTTGAAGGTACTACGCAAAAACATCCACGTCATGCAGTCCTTATTCTGATAAGGATGTGCAGTTACACCTCCCCCCTCCCTCGACATCTCCTGTCAGAAGAGAAAAAAAAGCCGGTTGCCATCTTTGCCTACAGAGCATTCGTAGCTATAGTGTCATGAAAGAAATGGCTTTGCATTTCAAAGCTTCTGTTTTATGGATGTAGGGGGATTACGCTGGGTTCTCAGATTCCACACAGCTACTACTTACTGCAATATTGTATTAGCTTAAGCCTGGTGGTGTTATGGGATACACACCATGTTCTCGTGAGCACAGGTATTTTACACAAGGACTACTTCAGTGCAGTAGTATGGGATGGTAGAAACTCAGGACGGGAGTTAAAGTGGAAGCCAAATCACAGAAGAAGGAAGTGACGTGTCTGATGTTGAGCTGAGAATGTGATCAGGGCGAGGCCATTGGAGTGGTTTATGATGGGTCAGATTGCTTACTAGTGCTTACCAGTGAGTGAGTACAAAAAGCCAAATACATACAAAAAAGTTAACCAGACAAACACCGGCCTTGACCCCCTATTGCACAATGCTGAGGCAAAAAGGGATTTCTGGGAGACATACCACATGTACACATTAGTGACGACAGAAGGGCAGTCGTCCGGGTTACGCAGATTTGCTGCGTTCCCTTTCAGCGTCTCTACGTTGTGGAGCAGTGCCCTCACATGCATGTTTCGATGTTGGCTTGGGCTGTTTCGTTCGCGTGAAATGAAGAGGGGTTGTCTGTGCATGACTTAGTTATCTGAGCAATGTGACTTTCTTTCTCGAATTAACAAATCAACAAAACCTTTTTTTTTAAAAACAAGCACGATGTAAATGGCTATCACTGACATGAAGTAGCGTGTTTTCATCTCGTCATTTCAGTGACCACTGGTGGAACTCTCTTGTGACGTATACCTTATTGCCTAAAGAACAAGCACATGTGATAGATATAGCAACAACCTCTTTTCTTCTTTTCCTTTCTGTTGGTTTCAATAGGAAAAACATCAAGTGTTTTGAGAGAATGATGAGCTAGTGTGTAACTTGTGTCTTGGTGTATCAGATCTCCCCCGTGGTTGCTATGCTGTATTGCTAGAACAACAATGTAGAATGTTCTGTGATGGAAGCGGTTCTCTCTTTATATCATGCACAGACAGTAGAACGGTGTGGGCGCAGATCACTTCAAGAGACACGATTGGGAACAAAAAAGCCATTTGTTTGAGAAAACCAAACAATGTCTCTAATTTGTGTGCCTGTTGCATTTAGCTATGAGATTGTTGATGTATCTGTCGGTCATCTTGTCCGTATTGTTCCCTGTCTGTCTGTCTGTCTGTCTGTCATGTCAAATTGGACATGAAGCTGGTGAAGCAGCTCCATGTTCACTTTAAACCAATTTGAAGAAATAGCTGTGATGACGCTGCTATTCTATTTATCACTGATTTTTGAGTGTGCTTTTTGTGTTACTGCACTATAGTCTTAATTTGCCTCAGTATGGTTTTTGTTGTAATGGTATTTGTGTCTCTGCAAATGCATCTGCGCCCAGCTTTTATTGCAACTCATTCCAGGGCAAACTTATGAAAATATTCTTTATCTCTGCCGGAGATCTCCCCAAAGGAAACAACACAGTAAAGCCATGCTCGATCACCATGAACTTCATAGGAGGAATGTAGCATTCGTTTAGCCTCCTTTTAGAACAGAAATATCAAACCTGTAAGGTCGCCTACACAGGATCCTTGTTAGACAAGATGACACATACAATACTTTTGCGTGATGCTGCCAGAAGAAACACACAAACAAACAAAAGATATTTGTAAAAGATTCTTGAGGCAATGGGAACTTTGCCTTGTAATTGCACTAAAACAGGGCGTGGCCCTGTTGTACGTCATTTTCACAGCGATGTACTGTAGCGGATGCTGTTCTCACTTAAAAATGTTATCTGAGAGAGAAAAGAACAATTCTTTTTGAGAGTGATCTGGAGAAATGTCAGATCCCATACTTGTGACTTGCATGGTCGAGATGCAGATTGCTTTGGGATTCTCCCTTCCTGGTATGAAAACCTTATAGGTAGCGTGCAATGTTCAAAACCCACCAGCTTTTAACGACCTACAAACACCACTACAGTCGTGTCCGATGATATAAAGAGAAAAGGACCTGCCTCCTCCTTTGTGGAGTTTTCTATGGGAATTTTTGATAGTTTACACAGGGTGTTGTGAGTTGAAATGCCTTAAGTATTTAACAATCATAATTTATTACTAACTGTAGATATTGTGGGTACGTATTTAATTTTTAATAGTTTTTCTTTTGCAATTTGAATCATAATTTATTTATTTAGAAATAACACAAAAATGATTAAAAAACTATTACCTCATTTTGCATTGTTATATGGGAATGCTTCGCATGCAGTTGTATTTTTTAGAAAACTGACATAAACACAAACACACATAAAAAAGGCAAAAAAATGTCATGTTTTAATTTACCAGATCTGGGTTGTGTGATGAAAAGTGTATTTTTGTGGTGCTGTCAATCTTGGTTACATTCCATTAAATGCAATTTCTATGATCCCCTATGCTGTGAACTAGTGGACAACCTGCAATAGAGTGGAAATGGTTTTAGTACGCGTTATTTCCTGTTTTGCACTCTTAGTTCAACATGGCTACCCTCTCACTGGCATAACGCGATTATTATAAAATGTGCTCTATATCTATCTATTTTCCATCTGCTTTTTCTGTAACTCACTCTTTCCTTTTTTTTAACCAGATTATTATTTTGCAACCTCTTGTGCTCCATTATAGAATTAACCATGTTAAACGTGACTGTCTCTTAAGTGCCTCAACTTCAGTGGCAAGAGGATTTTCATAATGATGGGCCATACTGACTTCTCTGGTCAAGCTGGTTTAGTCTTTATTTGAAATGGATGAAAATAGTTCCATTGATAAACTATTTCACAGAGATGAGGTAATCATGATTCTGCCAAGTTTATTCATTTAGCAAACTAAATTGCCAGTGTTAGGCATACATTCTTAATTGTACTGTGCTCACTTGCCAACTGATTTTCAACCCACTGCAGTCTAGTCACTTTCACTGTGTGTATGCTGTTCTCCATTTCTATTCTAGTAAGGCTGAATCCCCAACAAGTACCCCACAAAGCTAGCAGTGTTTTTGGGCCAATGTCATGGTAAAACAATTTAAAGGTGTCTGAAGTTTTATTCATTATTCATTTTATTTATCCTCTCCCCTCTTAGTTTTAAAATGAGATTTTATTTTATTGTTTTAATTTTATTTATTTATTTATTTAACATTTTTCTAGATGTATTCACAAAAATGATCTTTCCTACTGTGACAAATTGGAGCTTTTTCCTCCAGTCTCAGGCTGTGGATGTCAGGTGTGCCCTCAAGCCAAAGAGAGGCTCCATTGCTGGGGGACATTATGTGTCCTGGGCATTTACCCAGAAACCATTACTCCCTCAGGGTCCTGTATCACGTGCTTGACACAGGGATCCACCTCGCTCTGGCCAGGAAAGCTTTCTTTCTGAGTACATCCTGAATGGTGCCAACACATGCAGCCTCTGCTTGCAAAACCTATTCAAATCAATCAAAACCTGGATTGGAAACCCATCACTAACTGAGAATGCCAGAAACAGTAATGCATGTAACTAAAAGAGACTGAGCCTACAGGGTTCATCCTTAAGGCTGTGTTATTGCTATCTCCTCCTCATCTGCACAGATACAAGGGCCACCTTTATTTCTCTCTCTCTCTCTCTTTCTTTCTCTCTCTTTTTCTCGCTTCTTTTCTTTCTTTCTCTCTTTTTCTTTCTCTCTCTCCTGTCTCTTTCTCTCTCCCTCCCCCTCTTTCTCTATCTCCCTGTATATGATTCACACTCTCCATCTCGAGCTCCACATTCTCATTTGCTCTAAAAACCTCCAGATTGTTTGCCAGAGTATAATCTCATTGTGGAAAACCAGGACAAAACGGTATACCTTAAAGCACAACCTATATAAATGCATGTCTTTCTCAGGTTTAAATATATACACGATAATGTATAAATATATGATTTTTAAAAATATTGCAAATATACAAAGAATATTACAGATGACTATTTGCTGCTGCTTGCTTTTGAAAAACAAATGAATAGATGCCAGTGAAAGGGAGGCCCTCATTCTTTCCCCCTTTGTATGAGAAACTGCTGTTTTGCTGTACTGCGCAATGTTTTACAATATAGGATATTTTGTAGGAAAAATAGAAATATTTATCATTAATATTAAAGCAATAGCGCATTAATGGATTATGATAATGATGATGATGATGCCGATGATGATGAAGAACTAGACACGTGTATAATGTGTAAAATCTTAGATTCACTTTTGGTGGATTTTGTACCTTATTTATTACTTCTACTAATAATAATGATTTTAAAGAATTGCATCGCTAAACCCAAACTGTTATGTTTTTTAATTTTATTTCAAGGCTTGTACATTATCCTTTTTGTATGTGTTCTTTTTTGTAATAAATTGCATAAAATGAAAAAAAAAAAAAAAAAAACGTGTCATATTATGATTTTAAATCATAAATGTGGATTGGTTTATATGATACTGATAGCACACGCGATAATATTTTTAACGTGTGTATATACATATACTAAATGCATAATATTTTTCAGTGTTTTCCCTTCTGGTGCCTGGCCCTTTAAGAAAGTCACAACGCAAATGTTACCCCGCCTTCAGTCACACATCTAAATTAAACTCATTAACATTAGAACTAGTTGAAATTGCTATCAAGAAATCAAAATTGAATTATAACTAGTTAAAATTGTATTCTTCATATCAAAAACAAGTTGAATAAAAGCTTAAACTGCTTGCCATACATCTGTTGCAACATCCTTGCAAATACCTCATGTTTATGAAGTTTGTGAAGTAGCATTATAAATAGCTAACCCCACACCCAACTCTTTTGTTATCAAAGTTCGAGACTACCCATGTCCATTGCAAGTCAATCCAGATGTATCCATAATGTATTTCCTGTACTGTAATTTGTAGTTTTCTTACACTGTAATCAGGGAGGACCCCTTTACATCAATTAATTAATAAGTGCTTAAGTCTTATAAATATAACTTACAAGTTCATTTTCTGCTCACCTGCATGGTGTGTTATGAAAAGGCTTCTAAATAAGCTTACGACTTTTCTAAGAGGGATACACGTCTAAATGAAAACCATGGCACATCAAACCATGTCACTTCTTCATCACAAAGAGATATCTAAACACAGCTACGCATCTATATGAATGGTTTAGCATAGCTCCCACCTCACAAGCTGATCGTTGACACCTAGTACACTTCTGTTTTTGGAGATAATCTCTGTCTCTGAATTTCTGTTTAAAATAGCCAGAGGCAACACTGGCAGAATCAACACATCCATTTGGATTTAGACCAAAATCTAGTGGGAAACAGTATCACCTTCTCACAGACATGCCAGGCTGCCCTTCAAAGTTCAAGGTTATCCAAAAAATTGCATTGACACTGAACCACAAATCAAACCACCACATGCATTTGTTCTTAACTTTGGGAAAGGAAGTGTTCTGTATTTTACTCCATATTTATCTGTAAGCTCTGTTGTGCAAGTTTTGAAAAAACCACACTGTGGCTAGTCTTAATCTGGGTCAAAATGCTGACAAATAACCAGACAGGCAGGCAGTGAATCATAGACAAGACAGTTTTTAAGCGCAGGAAAGGATTGCCAAATTCGTTTATACATCCAGCTTCTTCACCTTCTGTTACTGCCCAAGAGAATGTAGTTCAAACACTGTATCATGCTCATAACAAAAGAGCTGATTCCGAAGGGTAGAGCAAGGCTCCCTGAAGAACTGCAACTCATCAGACCAGACCCCAACTTAAGATGAATGAAAAGTGGCAAAACTTTGTTTTGAGTATTGGGACACACCCCCAGTCAAATCAAATCAATATTTATTTATATAGCGCATTTCACAACTAGTTGTCACAATGCGCTTCACAGAAAAACCCAGCCTTGTCCCAATTTCAGGAGGAGGCTTTGTAAGGAAACTGCACATCGGGGGAGCCGAAAACAAATTAAGCGACGGCTTTAACCGATTGGCTTACTGATTTAACCTACTCTGCTCTCTCATTGTCTGGTGCCAACCTTTTGTGTGCAGAAACAGACTAGATCGTACATCTCCATCACTCTGAAATATAGGAAGTTTCCTTTTCATCCACTGGTTTGGATTTCATTTAAATGGCAAAATAATAATCTTTTTCTTTTTTTGTACTTTATTTCAGTGCATGATGATGTGAATTGGAGATTGAGTTATTGCCCTTTTGTACTACTGAGGAAACCATGAGGAAATAATTTATAGTCTTTAAAACCACACATTGTATTCCCATTCTTGGCAAAATCAATTAAGAGTAAATGTGAACGTGTGTTGGGGGTTAAGAAGTAGGCACTTTCACTTTTGGTTTGGTGGAGATAAAACAGTACACAAAAATCTGTTTCCAGAAGACACTTTTATTGATGGATATGTTCTGTTTCATTGGAATGCAGAAGAAAAAAAAAGCCCTCATCAAAAACTCTGAGGCACAATTATGTGGCACTATCTTTAAAGGCAGGGATGTGGCTAAACCAATCCATTTATTCCAATCTGAATGTAAAATACCAATCAAAACATTCTTCTTCTTCCACACCTTGACTTAGGGAAGAAATGTCTCATGAATAGCAATAGATTCGGAGATAGGTAAAGGCAATAGGTAGACAAACATCGAATAGTGAGAAATCCTTGTTTCATACAATGGTGTCATGTATATTACAAATCTCCTCTTTCATAAGCAAATACATTTCTGCCTCAGTGAAAATAAATACATTTTCCAAATTGCTTTTTTAAAGCTTCTCTTATAATTTAGTTCATCATATAAGAGAGGACTGGTTTTTTGTAAAAAAAAAAAAAAGACGTTGAATTTGAATGAGCATGAGAATTTGCAACCTCACGGCCACCAGCTTCTGTATTGTAAGTTTCCCCTTCATATTCTAAAAAATAACTAAATTCCTACAGCAATTGGAACACATCATAGATAGATAGGTGCATTCAGGAATAAATCAGGAATGCATGACTTTATCATTGCTCTCATTGGTATGCATAGGGTAGAAATGGCATTTTGAGTTGTCATATTTTGTAAATAATTTGGTAATTTATTAACGCTTGAGAGTAATGAAGACTGGTTACAAATTTTCAAACTCACTATGTAATTGAAATTGCGGTGACTATAAGTATATATGGGTAAAACATGTGGCATTGTCATACAAGCACATCAACATTCAGTGGTAATTTTTCAATCACCCATGAAAAGTACATTGGTCATAGATAACTATCTAGGAAGTTCCTGTGGTCCATATGCACGCACGCACTGATTTACCACCAAAACCAGGTCATTGTTTCATGAAACTGAAATCACCTTTTGAGTTACGGCTATATAGGGGATCATTTTCCGATATTGTTTCATATGAATGTGTCCTGAATTGATCTTTGGAGCTTTAAAAACTATCGGCTCTAATCGTACAAACTCTCATCGGGACAGTCCACTGTAACTGTTTTCGTAATTTGTGAATGAATCATTTGTATGTGAGAACAGTGGAATTCTAATGCAATCAAAATGTGGGATATCGAGTTTCTTCATTAATGCAAGTAGAAAAATAACAAATTACTTTTGGTGACTTAAGGGCCGCAACTGAGAGATTGCTTGTGATGCCTGTTTTAAGACAAGATGTCAAAAGGTAAGAAGTAAAAAATGTATCTGGATCACCTACACAAACTGATACAAAAAGACTCCCCTGATAAAGATAAGCCTACAATGATGTCTATAAACTCACAAAATGCATTATATTTCTTCTTTTATACACTGTCTTTACACCAATAAACATCATCAAATTATATTCCTCTCTTTTTTCTACATTATTAAAATGTATCTTTCATTATCAATCATTTACACAAAACATTGGATGTGTGTAATCTGTGTATGCCTGTATAATTAATGTATAAATCGTATTTATATGCCTGAGATACATGATCTCCAGTGTGACAGAGGGATAAAGAGGGGATTGAGGTAGGGAGGCTTACATTTTACTTTTAACTTTTATATAAAATCCGTAACTATTTAATAAAATCAGCATCACTTCAAATTTTTAAGGAATTAGCTATATTTACAATTTGTATAAAATAAATTGGTGGCACAAAGGCATATGACCAAGGTTTCAAAAAAATTCTAAATTACAGAATCCTATTTACAATATAATTCCCCTTTGTAGTGTCTGGAAAACCTGAGATTCCATAATTTGCTGTAATGTCTTTGAATAATGATAATAAAGTTTTCCCAAAGTGAACCTCCTGACTTTTTGGGAAAAGAGGTATCTAGGAAAATCAGATACACCAATAAAAATGATTTATTTTAGCTGTGTAGAATCTATGATCATCAGTGTTATTCCTAGGCAAAAAACCCATTTCACCGTTTCGGAAAGAAGTGCAAGAGAGTGTTGTTCAAATGCTGGTGGTATGGTGGTATCCCAGGCCACATCAGGTATGTGTGGCTTAGAGGTATGAGGGAGAAAGAATGAGAGAATATGCACACAAGGTCATCTGTCTTTTGTCTGTCTGCACTTAGTTTAAGGCTTGCTCCTTTGGCAGTCTCCTGTTCCAAATCATCAAAGTTATGCCTGCGTTTCACCGAAGTCACCATACGTCGATAACACAAGAGCTGTGGTGCTTTGTCAGTATTCACACACCTTTTGCTTTGAATCGATGAGAAATTCTACACACTGGAGTGTCTCACATTTCAGATTGTTTGGCAAACATAAATAGAGGGGAGATGGAAGCCAGTGGAACATCCCCTCTCACACGGATTTAGGGCAAATCATTTGCTTTGCAGTGGACAAAGTGCTTCACGAGGAGCTGTTTAGATTGCCCTGATAGGGATTCACACTTTACCCTGATAGGGATTCACATATCCTCTTTAGAGACTCTCCCTCCCACATATGCCCACAGGATACAACAGGATCACTGGCGGGATTTGGGCAATGAGATAGTGTCTAATAAAGCTTAGTTTGCCAAGTTTTACACAGCTTTGCTCTGATCCATTCCCCTTGTGTAACAAAGATGTGTCTTTTATAACAGGAATCCATTTCATTTGGAGTCACACCTCCCATCAACCCCGGCAAATGTGAATTACTGGGCCAGAACTGTGACGGTGGAAGCCTTTAGTACTTGGGAAACAGGACTCTTTTGATCTGTCCATCTGCCCGCTTCTTGTCCAGCCACTTCCCACACAGAAAGATAGTGGTGACCCCGTTGGCAGTGTTGGTGACCTCCACGCGGTTCAGCAGCCAGCCGGGGTTGATGCCGGAGTTGTCGTGCTCCAACTGGACACTCAGCAGGTCACCCATGTCCAGCATCTCCAGCAGGAAGCGGTCGGTGCGTCCCCGTTCGAACAGGTTCCGGAACGTCTGCCGCAGGGCTCGCTGGCCAGAGTCCCCGTTAGACCCGTAGATGGTGATGAAGACATTGGCGTCAGTGCCCGCGCCCTTCTCATCTGCCGTGATGACAATGATCTCGTATTTGACTGGGACCAGGCTGCGGGCCTTGCTGGCAAAGCTCTCTATGGCCTTGGTGCACTCAAAGGTCATAAAGTCATCCCTCTTGGCTGACAGCGGGATCCGTGCATTGCACTGAAAAATAAACCTGATGAAGAGGCAGAGAGAATATGATGTTGAGCTGCTCAGGCAAATTTTAAAATTGGCAAATTAATTATAATTATAAGCTAATGTAATAAAGGATATTCCACTAAATTCACATTTATTACAATGGCCTGGATTCAAACAAGATTTGTCCTTAACCTTAAAAGCACAATTAAATGCAAGTTTCTTCAGAAATACAGTATAGCGAGTTAATTTTGGTGTTTGCTGAAGCTGAAACATTTGTGATTGTGAAAAATGAACACTCACATTTAATTGTGAGAAAACGTTAAAGTAAAAGGTTGATTGAATCCAGCCAATGTGGCAAAGAGCACCGCTGGTATAGTACCCTCAAAAATGATTTACACCCTCAATCAAGACGAACAAAGAAAGCTGCATAAAATTAACAATACATGTAACAAGCAATACACATTTTTACACACAAACATTGGAAAATTATAGATTTTATACTAATGCAATTGCTGAGAGAAACATATTTTGTTTCATATATACAGAAGTATATATTTCCACAAAGATGTCACAATTGTCACAATTATCCACACCCCCCAATATTTATTTCAAATAAAATTCTGTGGTGTAGAAATTTCATGGTGACCTCTCCTGCTTGTACTCACTTGTTTCCCAGCTCTTTCTCCGTTACGATGACCTCCTCCACATCCCAGTAGGCTTCACTCTTCACCTTTTTGCCATCCTTTGGAGTGTGCCCAAGGCAGATGCCCGCAATATCACCCAAGTTTTTAGAGGAAAACTCAAATTTATCAGTACTCCCCCTGAAAAATATAAATATGTACTTTGAGTAAGTTAATATCCTATATCCTATTGTACTATAAACTTGTATTACACTGTTCTTTGTTATAATTATTTTATGCAAAGGAATGTATCGATACATTAAGCTTGCCCATGCTTTTACGTTTATTTCTGAACCATAAAATCCTCTCACACAGTATTGTATCCGTAAATATGATAGCATTTCATAAATATAGAGATGATCCAAATTATTCTCATATATTCATTACATTTTTTATTATTTAAAGTTATATTTCTTTGACAATTATAGAATTGTCAAAGAAATAAACACATACCTTAAGAACCGCTTTTTCTTGGATGAATTCTCCATTACAAATTCCTTTGAACGTCCCTTTCTCCCCTCAAGTATAATCCAGGCATTTTCCTTGGTCTCTGCGTCATCAATGTCAGCGGTTGTGACGACTATTTCATATTCTTCAAAGAAATGTGACAAAAAGCATCATTTAAAACACTGCAGGGCACCTTTAAAATTAAAGAGTGCTTTTGGTGAAGTCATTTCAAGTTCTTAATACAACATTTTCCAGCTTTCCAAGAACTATATTTCCACCCCACCATCATTTCCTGTTATTCTCTCTATTGCACCCAATACATTTCTGTTACAATATTCATATACATTTTCATTGACTTCCGATACCCATTTCAGTATCTAGGGTGACTCTAAATATTAGCGCTCACTCGTCTTTTCGTTGAGGTCCAAGAAGTCGTTGTTGGCACATGCCAGTTCCCGCATGATCTGACGGTCGTCCTCGTTCTTGGCCAGCCATCGGTCACAGGGGAAGCGGAAAGTCTTGTCCAGAACTTCGTCTTTCACATCAATGTGCTCCAAGTGCCAGCCTGGACCTGGTCCTGATTGTCAAACACCACGACGAAAACAAGCGCAGTCATATAGCACGAGTATCTCAAGGGCATGGTCAGTGGTCCTCAATCCTGGTTCTGGAAAGCCAAAGAGTCTGCACTTGTTCTGTTGTTACTCAGCGCTTAATTGATCATTTAAAGCAGCCGATTACACAGTTAACTCACCTAATTCCATGGATCTGAACAGATTTGAAGGTGTAAAAAAATTGCTGTGTCACATTGTGGGTCTCTAAAACCAGAGCCACAGATAATCAAACATGGCCGTGTAGTCTCATAGTAAATATTCAGAGCTTATACGAGAGGGCTCACTCATTAATGCATTTGTGATATATTCTAGTATATCCCATATTCTAGTTGGGGCTGCTCCATTGTTTACAGCATCTCAACCAACATAATTCTACCTTCCATTACAAGGTTTTATGCCCATAGTATTGCATGATTTGTTATGTCTACAATACATTTATTATCATTTCCCTATAAATGACCTCAGCCAACATGCTGCTCTTGTGCCCTGAAGTGCTTCATCACAGTCAATCCAGTTTAATTCAGAGTACGCATAGGTCACCCTGGATGAGGACATCGCCTAGTAACAATATAATCATTTACCGCAATACAGACATTTTCCCCTATATTACAGCTTTTCTCCATCCAGAAGGTATTATGCATATTGTTTCATGTGACAGAACGATCGTGTTCCTGTGACTGTTGGTGAAGGTTGGCTATAATGAAGGCTGAAGATGACATGAATAAGAAATGACAGCTGCTGCTTCAAACGTGCATTGAATAAGGCGCGGATAATGCTTCGCTAGATTTCAAAATAATCATCAGGGTATGATGTTTAATTTCTCCGCCTGGAAATCTCCGGAAATCTGGCGTGAGAGGGCCTGTCACATCACCTCTCCGCCGCTCACATCAGCAGAAGAAGGCAGTGCTGTAATGGGCTGCATTATTCATGCGTTGGCTTTCTGTTTTCACACATCAGGCAAAACATCCTGACACGTGTTTCGAAAATAGAACACCCCGATACTTACTAATACCACCAAACGGGGGTTCTTTCATACACCGAGCCTTTGTTTTCTTTCCCATGAATCGTTCTCTCATATACAACTCGAGATTGTTGGGCAAACACGCGTATGAAAGATGTTTATGTCTGTCCTAACTCGAGCTTTCTGTACAATGGCCCACTGCTGATGTCGGTTTGAGGTAGGACGTTACAGACTAACCTGTGTTGTCGTGCCACACCCTCACTTTGGACAGGTCCCCCAGGCTCAGGACATCTGTGAAGCGGAAAACATCCGTCTGCTTTCGCTCAAACTTGTTGGTGCTGTTGCACTCCTTCAGCGCCATGGCGCCTGTGTCCCCGTTCTCCCCGAACACGACGAGGAACACGTTGGCATCTGTTCCGGCCGCTGAGGGAGAAGAGAGGGTTAGTTCGCCAGTCACTCTACATCACCAGCAGAGTAGAGCGCTTCCACTGGAGGTCAGCGGTGCAGTTTATCAGACAGATGCTTTATTAAAGCCGATGGAGCTATTATCTTATGCTCGCTGACAATCGCCCATATGAATTTAATAAAGATTCTGCTGCAGCAACAGGCCCACTTGACTGTTCCATTATCTTGGCCATGTCAAGGCTCTGGCACACTGGTAAAAACAAGGCAACACAAGCTAAATGTTAAGCATGCAAGATATCATGGTAAACAGAGATAAGGAAACACTTTATTTCCTTTAATACCCACAGAATGTAAAGGCGAAAAGCAATACAGTCAAACTCCAAAATAACTATTGACAGAGAGGGATTTCTGCCTTTATACTATCAGGTGTAAATGCCGTTCCACCATTGAATGCTGAATAAAATAGAAATAATCTCTGTTGGAATATTCAAAATAATCAATCTCAGTCAGTGTCCTGATCTGCTCTTTATGTCATAGCTGGTCGTAGCTATTGTAGAGAGTTATTTTTGCTTATTGGTAATTTTAATGCATTTTTCTTGGAACACGAACGCCCGCCTGCCTGCTCAGCTAGCGATCAATTGGCAAATAGAATTACAATCTCAATGGGACATTTCCCTAGTTAAAGGTTACATAAGTAAATAAATAAATGAGTAACAGACAGTATCACTCCATTAGGGGCTGATTACAGACGAGTTGTGGGTTCTTTGCGAGCACTGTACCTATGGCTCTGAGAGGTTTCTACAGCGTGCAGAGGGAGCAACTAACTGCTCAGTGACGCTTGGCCTTTACCACTTCCCTTCATGCTCACATATTCTTGACAAGGAGAGACGTTCCTGACGGATCACTAAAAGGATGAGCTAGGAATCTTAATGGGGGTGGGGGTGGGGGTGGTGGTCGTGGTTGAAGGGGTGGCTTGAAATTAAAATACCAAATCAATACACCTTTCATTTGGAGTTATTTAGTCCTCAGAACCTTGGTGTCAGTTGATCAAAGTAAAAACGTCAAGCTGATTAAAGACTCAAATAGAACTCTGTCCTTAAAAGTGGATTTTTTTAAAGCAGGGAAAATGAGGAGGATACTAATTAGTGGGAAAACTCTTCACATGTACTGATTGAACAGCCAGGGTACAGGTAACAGCCCTCTCTTTTTCTTTTTCACTACATTGAGTTCTTGCAAAAAATAATACATAACATGCATTCACTGAAGTTAATACAGAAAAAAGGATGTTGTGCAATTATTGTATACCTATTATAGTACATGTGAAATAAGCAAATAAAATAAAAGTACAGTTGTGAAAATATGAGAATAAAATATGGTCGCTAAGCAAATTGCAAAAAACGCATCCAAAGATATCCTGTGAGGTCATACTTAGCATCGTTACGAGAATACCCAGAAGGCTCAGCACATTTCAATATGACAGAGTGAGATGAACTGGCCGATAAAACAGGATTCTCTGCTGCTTTACCCTACACTGCAAGTGTAGTCAAGTGTAGATAAGCATAGCACCAGGCAGGGGATATTGTTCTGTGTTTCAGGGAGTTACAGCTGAGCAAAGGTCAGACCAAAGTACACAATACTATTGGGCAAAGTTAATCCGGCAGCATATTTCAAGGAAGAGAACAGGTATAAGACATGAACTCAATTAACAATTTATTACAGTAGAATTTAAATATTTGCAACCTAGGCATCAACACCAACCTTATGGTGCAATCATGATATGACTACTTCACAATTTCGTCCTGCAACTGTCATTGTGCATATTGCTGCGTTATTGCTATGCAGTTCACCTTCACAACTGTTGTATTCCTGCTTTTCAAATTTTGACAGCAAGGCACTGCAATATAATCCCCGAAAGTTAAGGCCCTGCAATATAAGCCCCAGGAGTTAAGGAAATGCGATATTAAGCCCCGGGAGTTAAGGCAATGCGATATTAAGCCCCCGAGAGTTAAGGCACTGCAATATAAGCCCTGGGAGTTATTGCACTGCGATATTAAGCCCCAGGAGTTAAGGCAATGCGATATTAAGCCCCGGGAGTTAAGGCAATGCGATATTAAGCCCCGGGAGTTAAGGCAATGCGATATTAAGCCCCGGGAGTTAAGGCAATGCGATATTAAGCCCCGGGAGTTAAGGCACTGCGATATTAAGCCCCGGGAGTTAAGGCAATGCGATATTAAGCCCCGGGAGTTAAGGCAATGCGATATTAGCCCCGGAAGTTAAGGCAATGCGATATTAAGCCCTGGGAGTTAAGGCAATGCGATATTAAGCCCCAGGAGTTAAGGCAATGCGATATTAAGCCCCGGGAGTTAAGGCAATGCGATATTAAGCCCCGGGAGTTAAGGCAATGCGATATTAAGCCCCGGGAGTTAAGGCAATGCGATATTAAGCCCCGGGAGTTAAGGCAATGCGATATTAAGCCCTGGGAGTTATTGCACTGCGATATTAAGCCCCGGGAGTTAAGGCAATGCGATATTAAGCCCCGGGAGTTAAGGCAATGCGATATTAAGCCCCGGAAGTTAAGGCAATGCGATATTAAGCCCATGCGCATTCACACAGACTATTCATACATACAAGCTGGCAATTCAAAGGGTATGACAAATAGTTGGGTTTAATATTTAACAAGAATCGATGTGAGATTATTTCTAGAAATACAAAAAACAAAAACGATTATCAATCTTTATCAATCAAAAAAGAACACAGGGAGTATTATATGAGCAAAATTTGAGACAGGACTAAATCCAACCTCTGATCATAATTAATGAGCCCATATTTTTCATTCTTTGCAAGTAAGGCCAAGCTCGAGTTTAATGCTTTTCAGAGTTTAAGACTAAGATTTTATAATTACAGATTGTAATTAGTATACATTTATTTTGTGGACATTGTTACATATTACCGTTCCCATTCAAATTTGCATTTGTGCTTGAAGTCAACCGAGACATAGGAAGGGTAAACCCTCTAAATAAAAGCAGATTGGATTTCCCATTGCTCCCGTGTATTACTGCCTAGGGTTTAAACTCTCTTTTTTGTGGTTGACCTGCTGGGATAATTCTTTTTCTGTTATCATTTTATTTTCAGCATTTTATTTCATGATGAGGTAATGATGATGGAGTTTTCAATGTATTGCCATTAACCAGGTTTTTCTTTAACTGAATGGATGGAGTTTATGTGATTGTAGGTACTTATCAGGTTATCAGATGATTGGATCAAACCTTTATTTCACTTGATTTATTTTTTCTTATCACCTAAATGGTCACAGGCCCTATCTTGAGAATTGTTTTAGCGAATTTAAAAAATAACCGTTATTTCAATGGACAGTCAGTTATTGTATAACCTATTATATCACTGAACCATAACAGGCAATTCAATCATTAATGAGAACAGACATTAACATTGGCAGCTAGCTACCTTAGAACTCCCTATCACCAAGGCGCCTGCTCCAATGGAATTCACTCATTAAAAAATTCTTTGTTTTGTGGGGGGAAAAAAAATCCAGTACTTTTTCCAAATAAAGTCAATACATGCTCTGCATTTATCAGAGTACGTTTCACTACATTCTAATCACTAAAATAGCAAAGAACATAAAAAAACTGAGTCCCATGGAAACAGATAAAGAGCTGTAATATATTTGAAAAATGAGATTAGGTTGCTTTGGAGTGCGCTAAAATGATCTGGAACAGCCATTCAGACAATGCTAATGGAATGCCAAGTTAACATGTATACAGTAGTAATTACTGTCAATCTGAGAGGGAAAATTAAGCTACACATTAAATTCCTCATTTCTCTTCCCAGTGTGCTTTCTCCCAAGTGGAATTAGCCCAGTTGGCAAATTATTCCCTCGCAAATTGGCCCTTAATTGCACTCTACAGGTGTACATCTTACTTGTCATATGGTTTATTAACTGTGTAAAATATACAGTTTCTCTATATTTAAAGTGATTGATGATTTTTGTGATGCATGATTACACACACAGACTAACACAATTACATAACAAGCAAAGCCATTAGCAAAGATAATACCCTCCCTGAATGTCATCTGAGCATGCTCCATGCAATGCTGTTATTAGTAGATAGTGAGGACACATTTGTCACCCTTTTACACAACTGTACACTTCTACCAAGCTGTACATTTGCTGACTTTGACATTCATGTTATTTTCATGCTGAAAATCATCAAAGTAGAAAGAGCAGACAGCTCTGAGGTGAACTTGAGCACAGACCTAAGCGACAAGATCTGAAGGAAGCAGTGGGGTCAATGGTCATCCAGACCCTCAAAGTAGAAGATGTGTAATGCCTGAAGAAACCCCTGTATATTCCCATTCGTCTCCATTACTGAGCCTTCCAAGTAGATACATGTGTTCGTACTGAGACACATTTTATGCAACAGAAGATGAGTTGAAGACAAGCCTCAGGAAAGAAGGGCACAATCTCCAGTTATCCCCTCGATGGTCCCCAGACCAGATTAGAGAAAAGGCAGTTTCCTTCCTTGCAGCTGTTCAGATCATGGCCACCAACATTTAGGATTAAAATGCCCAAAATAATCCACCCCAACAGCCTCTATAAATGGTCTTGTTGAATCCGAGGTTTACCATTTTATTAAATTTCAACCAACGTTACCATTTAGTGACACTAGTTTATTTTATTGTATTTTTTAAAATGAAAAAAAAAACTACCAGCACACCATGATTAGTCTGTGGCTGCCATTTCACTTAAGTTCCCTCAGCTACCATAAATGCTGGTATATCTGGCCGTCTAAGATGGTGGTGCAGGGAAATTATATTGCAGAATCAGGCCAGTTTCTCCCGCTCTACGATTCCAGTGATAGAAAAATCTACATATCAGCACAGGCACCGAAGGGGACGTGTGACTGCCAGTCTGAGCCTCTCAGACGCTCAGGTTGAGTCAAAATGAGGGAGAGCAGACATGCTTTGCACACCAGACTCCACACGGGAAAACACACAACAGCAAGGACTTCATTACACCTGCAAACACTGGAAACAATATGAAATTCTAATTTTCCCCTTGCGAAGCAGCTTCCTAAATCCCCTGGAAATGGCATAAAACATCCATTTAAATTATAATATATATATTTTTTTTAAATCATCAAAATACATCACTCTAATCGCAATCACAAAAATGAGCCACAATATGTGCTGAACTGATTTATGTGATGATACAGCTTTCTGATATTGATATTTTCTGATGAACCGTCGGCTGCGGGAAATGCTTCTCGTGCCTTGAAAAAAGAAGAGGCTGTTTTTCCTGTGTTGTGTGGTGGAGCTGGAGCTGGAGGTGGGGGTGGGGGAGGGGAAGAGTGCTCCCATCTAGTAAGTATTCCTTCATTCTGCTCATTCCATCGACTGCCAATTACCTCCAAGCTGAAATAACCTTTAGCAGTCAGGGACCAGAATCCTTCCTGAGGACAGATCCTATCCTGTTTTCTGGCAGGGCGGAATGTGCAGAAGCACTGTTCTCTCAGTCAATACCAACATGTCTGAAAGCCATATATGATGTGTGTGTGTGTGTGTGTGTGTGTGTGTGTGTGTGTGTGTGTGTGTGTGTGCGCGCACACGCGCTTGCAGCATATACTGTCTAAACAGGATTGCTTTTGGTACTGTAGTGACAGCTAATTTAGCGATGGTGCTGTCTCATTGAAATGCAGAGTGCCGAGTTTTTCAGTCAAAAGAGCAGTTTGAATTTTGATGAAACTGGCAGGATGAAAGGTGTTATGAAATGTGCGTCAGTGCCCGACTCCTCGTGTGTCACGTGTGGAAACCCCTTTCACCTATAGTAGCTATGAGAACAAGCTTGGATTGGCTGTCAGTTTTTTTTTTGGGGGGGGTGGGGTTTATATTTCTTATTCCTCATTGCCTTCCTGTTTTTATGACAATGGCATACAACCCAAACAGAGTGTACAGTCTTCATACAACATTGAGAAAGCACTTAAGGTTCACTTTATTCAATCACTTAGCCCCGTTTTAAATCAGCTTTGAAAAAACTTGTATATTCTTCTCGGAATTGTCTTGCAAGCAACATTCATATTGTAAATATACAACTATCAGAAGCCTTGGTCTGCCCAGTACAATATAGTGGGTATTCCACATGCTGGACCCACCTGTGACATCGCTGGTCTTGACCTGTATGATGTAGGTCGTTCTCTCCACCATTTCCTCATCGTCCACCACAGCAGCCATCTCACAGATCATGGTCCTCTTGGGCCCTTTGGTCTTGGACAACCAATCTTCATTTGTGAAAACGGACACCTCCTCCGTGGTCAGATTCCGCAAGATGACCTAGAAGACGAGCCAAAGCAATGCTGTATTCAGTGCCACCTGTGTGTTAGAGCCATGTGAAAATGTGTGTGGCTGTGTGTCTAAATATAGAGGACCTGGTTTACCTTTAGTGCATGCAAAACCTTTTAGTACACACAAAACTAATTACACAACCAATAATTGGTGCAAAACAAATACCATGACCAATACCATGTTATTGGTTTTGTGTGTGCTAAAAAGTACAGGAGCAATTCAGGAACAAATGGTTAATTACAGGGGATGATAATTTAGTCTCGAGTCTCATCCTACTAGTGGGATGAATGGATGAATTAATCTATATTCACTCTGCCTAAAGTAGCAGCTCATTAAAAAAAAGTTTCAGGGAAGGAATCAGCATAGCTTTAAATCAATGTTACACACACACACACACACACACATACACTCGCACGCACGCATGCACACACTGATACGCGGGCAAACACACGCAAACTATTCTCACTATATTCAGACTTCCATATGCCATTTTCATAGGTCTATAACAATAGATGGAATATTAGCATACCACACATAAATGCTAGAGGTTGGCACACACGGGCAAAACTCCATCATGTTACATCAATATATTCATTTTAAAGGATTATCATGTAGCTCAAATCCCAGACCACAGCAGCATTGGCGATTTAAATAACAGTGCTTCTTAATCCATGCTCATCTGCTGGTTCTGCTGCATATTAATTCATGACTTTTTAAACTGTTCAGGTCAGTGCCCGTGTGGTAAACCATTGATAAATGTGTCCTGACTAAATTAATCTAAATAAATTGTCTATTGTTGGATTGTAGAAGCATGATCATTTATCAAAACTGACAAGCTAGTGATTTTAGAACATAATTAATGACCGAGCTTTCTAATCAGTAGGACAGTCTTGGAGCTGTGTTATTCTTCTTCTCTATAATATGTCAGTGTTATGTCATCTATGCCTTCTAATCACAAGTTACAAACCTCTTTGGAAGTGGACTTTATGTTCATCAGCCCAAAAGCCAATTACTATTAATACAACTATGTAACTTCTTAGCCATACCAGGGCTTATGCACTTATTGTACGTTGCTTCGGATAAAAGCGTCTGCCAAATAACTGTAATGTAACGTAGATAAACGCTACATAATTATAATGCACAGCTCTGATCAGACTACCTTTAGACATATTTACATCATTTGTACATAACAGCAATTTAAACAGGATATTTTTCCTTTAGGAATAACGGTTTGGTAAACTAGTAAAACAGCGCCCCCTTGCCATCAGGGCCCTTTCTAGACTGCTTTGATTGGGGGGGCATGAAGAGATGTTGGTGGGGCACATTTTCCCCTCGAAAATTTTGAGCCTTTTAAAACTAATTTCCTGCATTTCTACATTACCTCATACAGGGCATTTTCTAAAATTAAATGTTTATAAATTAAATTAAAAAATATTTTTCAAAGCCCTATATGAGATTTGAGATTTTTAAGTATAGGCTAATCAGTATATTAGTGGATAAGATCATTTTATTACATTTTAAACCCACCTCCACCCCCCTCATCTTATAGGTCAACTTTATGAGGACAAATTTTACCCAATAATACCAAATCATTATCTAATCTTGTATGGAAACAAGTATATTAGAGATGAGCTACATTCCTCCATCATTTCAGTCTCTTTGTGCCATTTTCTATTTACATGTAAAACTACGTTACTGTAACTGGCTCATCATTTTCATTTATATTTTAGCCATGTAAAACTACGTTACTGTAACTGGCTCATCATTTTCATTTATATTTTAGCCATACCCCCTCCCATATGGAGGACAACTTTATCAATGCCCAATTAAATCTAATTATTATAGAATCTTACTTATTCCTTCATCATTTCAGTCTCTTTGTGCTTTTTTCGATTTACATGTGAAACTATGAGCCTAATTGGCTCATCGTTTAATTTATATATAGGATATATGTACTGTATTATATAATTTTAAAATATATATTTTATGCCTTAGACACCAGGGGGCTTGCCTCTGTTGACAGCTGCTGCGTTTCACCGTGAGTGTGATAGAGAACGTGAGAGAGACAGAGACAGATATGATATATAGTGTATTTTAATATATTTGAAGTATTCCAAAGTTTGATGAAAGCAGGGCTGACCTGCCAATCAGATATTAGAGAAATATATTATTTCGATGTGGCATTTTCATGATTGGCCGAATCGTGTGTAGCTCTAATAGCGTAATGTAGCGCCGACTTCATATTGTCGGATTTAATTTTTTCTGGATTTGGCTTTGGGGGGGGCATTTGCCCCCCTGTGCCGCCCCCTAGACACGGCCCTGCTCACCATGCATATAAACATTTTCCCCCGTATAATACAACAAAATACTTGGTTCTCATTGTAGTGTTTGGCTCCTGTGATGCTTTAAATTCCAACCTTGTCCAGGAACCAATCAGGACGGCTTCCAGTACCATCAACGCGAACCCTCATCTTTTTCAGTGGAGCGATGTCATCGATCTCCAGATTGAAGGTGTCCTCCTGGCCTCTCTCAAACCTAGGAAGCATTAGAACGCAAAGTGATTCTGCATTGCAAATTGGGTGCTTCATCTCGGCTCGAAATAATTACCCCTTCCCATTGAATTTCAACATTAATTAATCTTCAAAAATAGTTGCAAAAGTTGCACTTACCTGTGCCTGTATCTGTATGGTCTTTCCTACTGATTTTAAGAGCTCTTCTTGAGCATAAATTGATATAGACCAAAGCTGACAGCTTTTACGGACTTGAGTCAATCATGAGATCACACAGGTTTATAGATTAGCACTAACCCTAAGCCCTAACCCTACTGGCATGTGTGATGTAGGAGGACTCTGTCACCTGTCCTCGTTCTTCTGCAGAAGCATCTCCTCTGTGCTCCCATTGGCCCCAAATAGGGACAGGTAGACATTCGTGTCCGTCCCCGCGTGTTGAACATCCCCTGTAACAACTGTGGCCTGATAGATAACCTGTAAGAAGGAAATACTGCAATCAAGATCCTTTTTCCCCCCCCAGAGGTTTCAGGAAAGAACACTTCCCCAAGGGCATGAAAATAATCAAATATCACGTAACTTCTCCTTCACGTATCAAGATTTGTCTTCAATTTGTGTTGATGGCGATAATAATACACAACAGTAATAGCCAGTTTAAACTCTTAATAACTCAGTACAGCCATCTGAAAAAGGAAGCAGGGCTATTCTCAAGTACTCTTCAGAAAGTTATAATTGTATAGTACTTATTGTACAATAACACAATAAGCTATTCTAATTATTGACAATATTCAGAAAACCCTGAACCCCAGAAAATGTGTAAGTGAAACCAAAATTAACTAAATTGCTTTCCATTCAGGGCTACAACGACTACATCTTGCAGCTTATGTTTTTTACAGTCGTCTGCCCGAGGACCTTTTTTACGGTTACTTACCTTTTGGGAAATGGTGACACTGTCTGCATCCAGCACGTTGAACACCCGTGCCGTCAGCCCATCCCCCCTGTCTTTGGCCAACCAGCATTTGCACTGGAAGACGTACATGACCCCTTTGCTTGGCACGGCGACAGACAGCTCATCCACCAGCCAGCAGCTTTCAGGTGTAGCCCCATCGTGTCCCAGCTGCAAAGAGTCGCAGGTCAACACCGATTAATGTGCCGCGGTTCAGTTGAAACCTACACCTTAAGGCTTTTGACCCAGCTGCCAATCACAGTACACAAAATCAGACACTGACAGCAGCTCATTGCTGCACTTGTCAGAGGGTCTATGGACTGACCCCAGAGGAACTCTTGTCAGTCAACATTTGAACAGGCAGGAATGAAGGTGATGGTCATTTTATTAGTGATACCCTGGAATCCTGCAAATGAAAAATATGTGGTATAATCTATACATTCTATACAATCATGATTTAGTTTGGCATTTGCGTGTGTGTGTTCTCAGTGAGGGCACAGTGTGGTTCAGGCTCAGCCCAGTGTAATATATGTACACCACTTATACTCAATCATCAGTGATTGTGCTATTGAAGCTTCCTCCAGGCGTATTGATTTCTTACTCTAAGGACTTCTGGGATTCATCTTGGGGATCACTGACCATTCTGAATATCTTAGCCAGAGCTTAGTGTTACCATAGGTGGACATATAGGTGATAAACAATGATCCAAAACAATATGACACTTGCACACAGCTATTCCCCATTTTGATCCAGTAAAAAAATTGCTGTATGCTATCCTGTTGAATTGAACCATATATAACTTGCCAGGGTAAGATGTTTACTATTATCAATTTTATCTTTCATTTAAAAAAAAAAAAAACTCCCCACAGCTTGAAAAATATTGAAGGGAAATTAAATGGACTGTGTAGTAAAGCATATACTATAAATACCAATTCATGGATTAAAAATAGATTTTTTCTAAAACACAACTTACACGTACTATACATCGATGAGAGCCCAAATGTAACATTTGTGAATGAAAGTGCTGAACATCGAGTTAAATTCGCTTTATGAATAGCAATCATTTCATAAACTATCCATAACTCGTTTAATAAAAGTCAACTGGTGCACACTGTGAAATTATACTGGCTAATGTTTGATCATTGCAGTGAGCAAAGGCAATTATAGCTAGTGATTCAGTTTTATGATTAACGCTCCCCTGTTATTATTGTACTCCCAAAATGATTGATGGGACTCTTCTTCTTTTTGTTTAATACACACATAAAACATTGGTTCCTTTGTTCAGTGAAACTTAAATCTGGCACAAAGTAATGTTATTTTCGGACAATTTCAAATTGCTATTTGTCACAACCTACATCTGCGACTTCATCCTGAATAGATAAAGTAACGCAATATATACAGTGCATGGCCAAGTGTACTAATACATTACAGTTTTTAAATAGTACATGGCCCTGTATCATTAAAATGGCGCCTTGAGATTGCCTTCTCAGCCACACTGTGGAACTTCAGTACTGATCAAAGCGCTCTTTAATATTAGGCATTTGCGTTTCACAAAGCCTTCCTAAAGAGCAACGTTTTGGGCGTACATTTAGCCTCTAGCACAGCAGAACTCATGGCCACTGTGATACAGAATTCCGAGTGTGCAGTACCACCAGGCCTCACCTCGACTTTCTTGATCTCCCTAACATCGAGGCCGTACATCTCAAACTTCTCCAGGGAGCCGGCGGCAAAACACTTCTTCTCCTCTGGTAGGTCCAGCCACAGCCGGTCTGTCTCAAGCTGGTCTTTCCCCATGATGATGACGTAGACACGGCTCGTGGTGCTGGCATCGCGTTCCACCCCGGTGGAGATAGTGAAGTGGTAAGGGATAACTGCACACAAAGAAATGTCGGCCCGAGTAGGATTTCAGCTTGATACAGTGTAGACTTCTCACCTATGCTTAGCAACGTGTTACATGGTAAACCGAGGCTGGCATTCAATAGACATTTGTCCTCAAGCAATCACTAAAACAACCTCACAACACTGAGTTTATGCAACAACAAAAAAATGTCAGGCTTGCATTTACTTGCTGATTAAATCCCAGCACGAGTGAGAGCAGTGTATAGAAGGCTTCTGATGCTCACATAACCTCCTAAAAGAACATTCTACACATTTCAAACAGTATAACCATAAGGTATGAAATTATAAATGTGAAGAAGTGTGAGAATATTATGGGTTTGCGAAATAAACTTTTTCCATTTTCTTTTTTAATTTTCCATTCCGGACTCCCTTACTAGGCCCTTCCTCAATGTCTTCGTCCTTCTTCTTCTTCTTCTTGTTCATGTTGCTGTCCAGACTCTTCATGCTCAATGATGAACCCTTCTGACTCTTTTTTGAGCTGTGAAGACTCTCTCTCTCTCCCTCATACCCCTGGGGAAACAGTGACATATGGCCAATAAACCGACGCCAGCAGGTTCGCCAATTTGAAATATCAAAGTCGGCACACAGTGCTGTCAGCAAATACTCTGTCACAGGCAAAGCAAAAGCGCTGTTTGAAGCGTGACCCCAACAGGGGCACACTTCTGGAGCCGGTGTTACCTTAACGTAGAAGAGCCGCTCGATGCGTTTGTCCTCCTTCTTTTTCGACAGCCATCGTTCACACAAAAATAAGTAAACCTCCTCTGTTTCCACGTCGACCACCTCCACCTGGTCCACGTACCAGTCCGGGCTGATCATGCTGTTGTCATGGCGAATCTTGATCTTGAAGACCTGGCCCAGGTCCACTGCTTCGATGGTGAACTTGTCAACCTGGCAGAGAGATTTTCTCACCTTACTGGAAAGGGCTTAAATGACAGTTAAAACTTAAATTCAGGTATCTTTTTAAAAATGAACAGTAGTTTGTTTAAATCAGATGGAAATATAGCAATTCATTAGACAAGCACATAACAGCAACTGTGGACACAATACACTGAAGACCATGACATCCTGCCAATAACACTCCAGTGTGCAGCAGCCTCAAGAGCGCTTTAATGAACTCTGACAATGACCCGGCAGCGGGAGGCTCATAAAATAAAATGTGTGGCCATTTGTAAAAGCCATTATTGCACTGTCCTTCCAGATCCCTGCAGCTGCGTAGTAGTGTGTGTTTCTCATGAGGGGGGGCCTGAGGGACAGGTGCAGAGGGACTGAGAGACATGCTGTCACAGTCTGTCACTGACATACTGAACAGTCCGTTTGTCACAGCTGCTCTAGAATCCCCCAAATTAGCATTTCAGCGCAAAACAAACGAGGAAGTCGTAAGAAGGAAATGCTCTACTAAGGCAGTGTCAGTGGGTTCCCCAGGTATAGCTTTGCTAAACTGCTGTAACGGCTTAGTTGTTGTGACTTGGTAGGACACAGCGTAATGTCCCACATCATCCCAGACAGACACAAATCTGTTTTCGTTATAATCTGATTACGCTGCAAAAGTCAATATAAAAATACAAAAATGTCACACCCCGCACAGGTACAATATGGCTTCAATTATTCAATCTTGGTCAATTACATATTTGAAATACGTTAATTCTTAAGATAATATTCTAGTAAAATTTGGAAACGCTGCATATTGGTGAAAATGATATGTCTTATAAAACTGACAGTAATCTGCAGGAATTTTTGCATATAAACAGTTAAACTATTTCAAATGAAACACGTGATCTAGCTCTGTATGGTATCATTGAATATTGTTATACATTTTCTTTCCCTCAACCAGAAAAATTTAAATAGATTGCATATTATGGCTGCAAATTCATGTGAGGACTAGCCTACCTGGCATCCAAACCCACAAACCCTCAGGTTGCAGGGCAAGATTCATCCAGAGGTGAACAACACAGAGGGAAGTTTTAACTCTGTCTCAGGGACCTGCACGCGAACACTCACAAAAGAGCTAAAGAAATAAACGTAAGCGGTGGGCATGAAGAGAACTTCTACCACTGTAGATGAAGGCAGGGTTATGTGAGGCGAAAGCATCAACTGCTTAGAGAATATTAGTGCCACCTCTCTGTGTACACGTTTACATTATAACTCAATTTAATACAAATGCCAGGAGGTGCTGTAGCTTGCACCGCACTGGTTCCATCTCAGAAATGTGACTGAATGCGGCAGCCTGGTGCATGGGAGCAGAGCTAGCTGGGCTGGGCTGGGTCTCTGGGGGACTCAAACACATTTCATTGGAATGTTACCTCCACGCTGCATAGCATTACAGAAGTTCAGTATGGATAGCTTGGGACCCCCTGCTATTCAGATTGGTCCCGTACCTGCTGTATTAGCATTATAGTTTATAGTTTATATACCTGCTGTATAGTATATAGTATAGTGTTCTACAAAAGCTCAAGATAATATTATAAGTATAGTATATTCCATAGCTGAACAGGAGAATATTACTGGAAAAGGTTTGGAAATTGGCTGCTTTACTCCATAGAAGGTAACATTTTATATATATAACACCCAGGCAGGTTTCATTTTATTAAACGCAACTTAAGATAAAACTGTGTCTGGCTGCTAGTAGAGGACCTGGTCTGTTTGTGCCCTTTAGTGTAATCCCATTACAAGGTGCAAGTGCACTATACGGTGGCCTCGCCTTACCGATCCCCTCTCAAACTTGTTGCTGTTGGTCTCTGACTTGCTGAGCTTGCGTTCCCCGGTGTCGCCCAGGTCTCCGTAGATGGTAAGGAACGCGGTGGCATCGGTGCCCGCCCCATACACATCCCCAGTTATCACGGACACCTTGTAGGTATGCGCTGGGGGTGAGATGGGCACAACAATGCCATTTTTACTGCCGTTTAGTTTACTGCTTGACATTCTCATTCTCGTTTTTCTCAAAAAAACAACAAAAAAATGTCTTTCCAGACATTTTTTTTCAAGCCGTTTAGGAAGTACAGTGATTTTCTGTCATTTGTTTCAGGGGAAAAATGCTCCACCTGTCCACCCAGACAGAACCACAATAACAAGCTTCTTTTTGAAAAATCTAGCACGTTTGAAAGAGCTCTAGCAGGACTGCGCATTACACTAGGCATTGTGCTCTATACACATATTCCTGAGAATACACTCCCCCCCACTGAGAGAAATGCTTTTTCTACTTTTCTATTCTAGGCTCTTCTATTGACATTTATTCTTATATTACAGCATGAAAAGCTCTATGATGTAACACCATTAATCAAACCTAGGTTTACAAAATCTATCCTATTTTACAGAAGGTGGTAAGAGAAATCACTACAGGAGTGTTAATCAACTGCCATTGTAGCAGGATGCTCAGTACCCACACATGAATTGCATGTCCACATTAGTGTGCAAGTGGGTTCTTGTGTGCATTTATTTTATAGCGGGGTTGGTGGGGGTGGGTACGTACTCTCAAGAGCATCCTCCACCTCGGTCTCAGTGAGCTTGAGTGTGCCGTCCCTCAGAAGTTTCTCCTGAATGATGTCGGACGGCACCAGCTCTCTCACCGTCTCCCCGTCGTCCTCTGACTTGGCCAGCCAGCGTTCACAGGGGAAGATGATGGTCTCTGAACCCTTTCAATGAAACAGCAGATGAAGCCGATTCCCTCCACACCCCAGCAGGCACGGTCACCTGGTCTACAGAATCCCAATCACTCACATTATTCCAGCTCTTGCGCAGAGAACCACCTTGTGGTCATTGGTGGTACAGCATACAGTAAATGTCTGTGTTCTTGCACCCACCTGGTTTTGGTATTTTCTTGTGGTTCGAAATTGAGGTCACTGCTTAATGTGACCATTTTTTAAATATTTTGAGTGTGGACTGACAGATGGATTTAATATTTGATAAAGACATTCAGTTAGGGATTTAAAATGGTGTTCTGCTGGTGGTTATTTAATCGTTGTTAATTCCTGCCTGCACAAAGGCACTGGCTTGCCGCTTCAAGATTTGTCTTCCGGGTCTAGATACGGTGAATACCAAGTTTCCTTTCATGAGATGAATATGCTAATTGCTCATTATAAGAAATCAAGGTTTTCAACTTTGTAATTACAATTGATTAGACACAGCCGGTGTTTAAATTCCATGAACAATAAATTACAGAACATTTTTCTGAAATGTGATAATTTCACAAATTTGGCAATATGCCAGAAACATTCTGACAGGACTGCATTCTTATAATCAATTGAAATATCTGCTCAACACATGCTAATTACTTTGATATCGTGATTAATTAATGCACACATATATGAATATCACTCTAAATGCAGAGAATCCGATACCTTTCCCTTTCTTAGAAGTCTTCTGATCTCGACTCTGTCCAAGTGCCAGCCAGGATTTATACCTCGGTTGTCGTGTCCAATTCGGATCTTCTCAATGACATCACCCACATCCTCCAGCTGTAGAGATAGGACGACAAATGTTCAGATTTATGCCTACCTTTTCTAACACAACTGCACTTTTCCTTCAAGATGTACCTTTTATTAACAAAAACATTTTACTCTTAAAATAAATTAAAGAATGGTTGTGGGTGAATTCATGAGGAATTGTCTATTTTATGGCTCCAAATCCAAAGCCTAATTCCAGTCCCACCTTCTTCCAAAGGTATTTATTATTTTTAAAAAGGTAACACGATCTCATGCAAGTGATAAATAAGAATGAAAATAGCCCTTAAAGGCCCACACGCATATTTTTCATGTTTCTGAGCTTTTCAAATGTGTTCCAAACTGGTTCAAGTAAAGAAATTGCTATTTTGATCAAAGTATGCATATTTTATGGTTTAAAAGCGATGTTTCTGAGTTGGTAAAACGATTTCCCATGTGATACGACGTATGTTCTTGCATAATTTGTCAGAGTCGCAATCCGAATGTGTACAGACAGGGGGCGGGGTTTCAGACTTTTCAAAAAAACCTACGTCACTGCGCGTGGGCCTTTAAAAGTGTGGACAGGTGCTCACCTCCACAATAAACATGTCTTCAGCGCCCCTCTCAAAGTACATGAGCCTCTCCCTCTTATTGACGCACAGTGACTTCTGCTGGGTGCACAGACCATCCCGGCCGTACAGAACGATGAACACATCCGCATCGGTTCCCGCCCCAAACACATCGCTCGTAAATGTTTTAATCTCGTAGGGCACAACTGAAATTCATAAAAAAATTATTTGCCACATTTGGTATTTAAAAAAAATAAAATAATTACTTTAACTTTTAGACTTTTTAGACTTTTAAATAACAAGAAAATAATACCTTAGCTATTGTATTGTCATTATCGGTGTCACCCCAAAATGATACTGCAAATAACATAGCAGTCTGTCCAGAGGCAAGCTTAAGCCCAGAAAGCAATTATGAATTAGCTGTTTACCAACTCATTAGTTAGTATTGCTATTTTTTGCCTTTATAAACAGTGTTTTTGTTTAATATTCCAAGCCAAGCCAAGTGACATCCAAAATTTGAATCCAAGACAAGAGTGTAAATATTGAGGAGATGTACAGCTATGTTAGTGTTTCACTGTGCATTCACAGTAGCAGTTAAAGAGGAACATTGAGACAGACAGATGATGTAATGAAGAATGCTGTTGCTTGGAAACATGACAATTCTCAGCCCGACCAATTTGTTTTTAATTTATTAATTTAATTTACCTCACAAAGAACTTCGCTTAGGTACTGCATTGTAAACTGAAGATACTGATGAGGCAACTATAAAAAGTTAAATGCACTGAACACATTTTTGTAAATCAGTTTATACTTCTGTCGGTACTGTTTGAGCCTGTGAACGCAAACATGTATAGTCACGTTCTTCAATAGCTTGTTTCTCACTGAAGTAATAAACCCAACTAAACTCAATAAGAAAAAATATATACCCCATACACAGTATGAAATAAATATGTAGAGCAGCTATGCTAGCTTGAGATAGCCCTATGGTTGGGGTTTGGGGTCAAATGTGAGCGAGAGGCCTTACATGGGATGTACATTTCCGTCTGCAGGTCGGCGGGGTACAGGTCCCTCACGATTGCGCCGTCGTCCTCTGACTTGTCCAGCCAGCGGCCGCAGGGGAAGCGTAGCTTCTGACCCATGGAGGGGGCATCGATTTCCACCCAGTCCAGAAACCAGCCTGCTGAGCCCCCTGGTAGCGGACAGATAGAAGATATCACAAGACTAAACAAAACTTTACACATAGCTGCACAGAATTAACAACATAACACCAGCAGGGTCTTTGTAAATAGACAAATTGCCTTCCATGTCCAAGATCTATATGTTAATAAATAATGAGTAATAAAACGTTGTCCCAGAATTGCTATATACAGTATGTCTTTTGGTTCTTGAAGGAAATGCAGCATGTCTGTGAGAAATATATGTATGAGCTGCGTAGCTGTCCTTATAGTACGTTACCTTACTGTGCACATATCACCTGAGTTATCATGGCCGATGCGCACTCTCTTCAGAACACCAATATCCACAGCCTCCACTGTGAAGTCATCAATCAACCCCTGCTCAAACTTGTTCTTGTGGCTCTTACAAGCCTTGAGGTTTATTATTCCTATGGAGAAACTCTAAATGAATGAACGTTATCACTGAAAACTATTTTTTGCATTATGAATTGCCGGGGGAACTGGCTGCACGGAGATATTTGAAATACATATAATGTACATTTGTAAAAATAAAACACATACAATGCGTTTATAAACGACTTTATATTTAAGACCATATTCAATACTTGCTGTCACGTATTTTTATTTAGTTCCTCAGGAGTACTGACAATTAGTTGCTTGCATGATTTCAAAGAAATAATGAAACAGCAAGCATTTAAACTTGAGTGAAAAAAAACAGAGATCAATATGCTACACAGACAGTATAAGAAATGTTACCTGTGTCATCCTTTGTACCATACAAGATAGCAAAGACATTGGCATCTGTACCGGCATATTTCTTTTCACCAGTTTTGATTCTTATGGTATATGTTGTTGACATGGCTGTAAAAAAATGAATGAACAAATGTATACATGTATACATATATGTTACTAATCATATAAAAAAAAAAATATATAACCTCATACGTCTAACAGGACACGTGTCAAAAAATATATATAACCTCATATGTCTAACAGGAGACGTGTCTTAATGCGTCTGCAGTTGGCAGACTTCAGATTTGAGCCTAGGAATAGTAATCTTTGTAGCTTTTTTCAGTAATATGGCTGTGCTTTCATCATAGCACTTGTCCCACGGTGCAAACTATTCTCCTACAGCCAGGCTTTCATTCAAACAAAAAATGTTGCCGATTTCATATGTCACTATTCTTAACAGCCAGGAGAAGCAAATCTATTCTAACAGAATGAGCGTCACGAACGAAGTGCTCATAGCAAGTTTAGTCAGGAAACTCCTGCTGCAGCCGAACATCGGTAGGCTAGCAACCACGTGTCTCATACTCAACCAATCACATGTACACACCTCTAATGGAGCGCCCTTTTAAAAACCAAGAATCAGACCTCCCTGTGCTGCCCACTGCTCCCCTAACCCTCCCTGTGCTGCTCACTGCTCCCCTAACCCTCCCTGTACTGCTCACTGCTCCCCTAACCCTCCCTGTGCTGCTCACTGCTCCCCTAACCCTCCCTGTGCTGCTCACTGCTCCCCTAACCCTCCCTGTGCTGCTCACTGCTCCCCTAACCCTCCCTGTGCTGCTCACTGCTCCCCTAACCCTCCCTGTGCTGCTCACTGCTCCCCTAACCCTCCCTGTGCTGCTCACTGCTCCCCTAACCCTCCCTGTGCTGCCCACTGCTCCCCTAATCCTCCCTGTGCTGCTCACTGCTCCCCTAACCCTCCCTGTGCTGCTCACTGCTCCCCTAACCCTCCCTGTGCTGCTCACTGCTCCCCTAACCCTCCCTGTGCTGCTCACTGCTCCCCTAACCCTCCCTGTGCTGCTCACTGCTCCCCTAACCCTCCCTGTGCTGCTCACTGCTCCCCTAACCCTCCCTGTGCTGCTCACTGCTCCCCTAACCCTCCCTGTGCTGCTCACTGCTCCCCTAACCCTCCCTGTGCTGCTCACTGCTCCCCTAACCATCCCTGTGCTGCTCACTGCTCCCCTAACCCTCCCTGTGCTGCTCACTGCTCCCCTAACCCTCCCTGTGCTGCTCACTGCTCCCCTAACCATCCCTGTGCTGCTCACTGCTCCCCTAATCCTCCCTGTGCTGCTCACTGCTCCCCTAACCCTCCCTGTGCTGCTCACTGCTGTGCTGCCCTTTGTTTGCTTAGTTTCTGCATTAAAACATTTGCAATCTCCCTCCACCACCCCATCTTACACCTGCTGTTTGGATCTGCTTTAGTATGGAGGGTTTCTGGCCCTCTCCTGTTTAGTGGGGTGATGCCCGTGCTCCAGAGTATTACCTAAAGCACATCCATTCAGCGCCAAACCAAAATAATCATACTGCACATTCATTAAAACATGTCATTTTAACATGGGAGTTGTCCTGAAGGAAATGTGTATTTGGATGCATTATATAAATTAGCGGTCATCTTTTTCAAGGAAAGTTACGATGCATAGCACAATGATACGTGGTGCAACAAAATCAAACATAATCCATATGAAAATGAAATGAACGGGGTGCCAAGTCATATGACTCCTAACTCACAGAAACACAAAACAGACAAACTATCTGAATTGGACCACTTCTAAATACGTCTACTAAAGATTTCTTATAAATTGATCATGTTAAGGGTTAAATGCAAAAGCTGTACTTTGATTGGCTCTTCGCAGACATTCTGTCCACTTGAAATGAATGTGAATTTTAAAAATTATAATTCCTTCGAGACCGCTGCTTACATTTCTGCTCCAATCCCAGCGTGGCTGCTGAATCTTCTTCATCATCATCATCATTCTTCTTCATGAATGCTTCATCTACTGGCACCAGTTCCCTGGCAATCTGTCCGTCATCCTCATCAATAGCGAGCCAGCGCTTACAGGGGAAGTAGTACCTACATTACAGAGAGATTCATTCATCTTTGTGTTTTCTATTTTTACAAGTAAAGGAGTGCTTGCAACCCATTAACTATAATACTATATTCAAGATGCTGATGTAATAGCTACTGAAGTATTTTAAAAAGGGTGGTGCTATCTTAGCATCCGAAATGTTTTCACATTCACCTTAAAATTGCAGATATTAAACCCACTGATCTCTAAAAGCGATTAGTGGTTTTGGTACGATAAAATCAGCATTTCATGCTAGAATTGTATGGTGGTGCTGTATAATCTGAGAAAACAAAAGCAAATATGTAATTTTCATTTCTCACCACCAGGAGGCGATCTATGACCTCTCAAGAATTGTATGCCGCAGCGGCATAAGGCGTCTGAAGAACGTGCTCACACAGGCCAGCATTTTTTTCAATACAGGAAAAACAATACCTATATGTTTTGTAAAAAATATATATTTTTTAATTAGACAGAAGCAGTGTTGCCACAGAACTAAGCTACTGCCTTCCTTTGTTGTGGTATTCATAAAGATATTATTCTGAAGATGGGCCTTTTGTGTTTAATTGCATATGAGCAACCCCCCCCCCCCCTTCCCCCTTTCCCCTGCTGCATCAGCGATATCTTCCCTTCTGCACTCACGTGGTATCGTCCTTGCAGTCCACAATTTCCACTCGGTCAAGGAACCATGCAGAGTGTGCCTGTTTGTTGTCATGACGAATCCGTAGTTTCTTCAGCGGCCCAAGATCAATGGAAGAGATGGAGAAGACGTCTTCCTGTGTGGCAAAAACAGGCACAGAGAGGCCTCCAGGTTGGCCATTTTAAAAACGTGCAGACGTCCGGCACGCTAACCCAGGATGTTTCATTGCATTTTACCTCAAAACAAAGTGTAGACAATCCAAATGCACTTTGAGTGTGATCTGGTGGCAACCACATCTTGAGGGGTCAGCTTAAAACCAATGAAGGCAGCTTTTCTACATGACTTTAAAGTGCACTGCACAGTAGCAGTGTGGAGGAATGGATCTGTGAATGGATCTTTATAATCATCATTATAAAGGGCCTTTCATTAGCTTGATCTCATAATTTATTTATGAGATCAAGATTAATTTAGTACATTCAGTCTTTTCAAAAACTCTACCACTGATTGAAAAACATCTCTACTAAAAGAAAAAAGGGATTCAATTATGGATTCAACCGTTATAATCTTAATTTAAATTACTTTCACAAGGCCCATTCTGAATGACCATTTTAAAACATTTCCACCTAAATTAAGATAGTTACTTGTACAAGGAAGTAAATGTATCCATCAAAAGGTATTTTATACCTCCTAGGCACACCAATAATACAAGAATTGCCTAATTTATCCCAGAAACAGATGTCTTTATCCAGAGCAATTCACATGTCATTAATTCATCTTTAGTCCATTTACACAACTGTAATAATGTTCAGAATAACACTGCTACACTCAGGTACAACAGTACAGCCATCACCGGACAACCCAAAAAACATCGCCGCAGTCCAGACACCTCCATACACCTACTCTGGGGCCATCCTACCTTGCCTTTCTCAAACTTATTGAGGTGATTGGACTTCTTCAGACGCCGCTCTCCCGTGTCCCCCACTTCCCCGTAAACGTTAATGAAAACGTTGGCGTCGGTGCCAGCTCCCCACATGGTTCCTGTGAAGACGTGGACTTCATACGTGTTCTCTGTGGGATGAAAGAAGCCACTTTTGTGCCGTTCTATTTTTTTTTTTTTAAATCACGTTGAACAGCCAGTGAATCTTGAACTGTTTTCTCACTGGAAGATTATTTCCTCACAACATTTTGTAAAGTGGAACAAATACAAAGCAGCTCATGCATAGTGTCAAATGTAAAATGTTGGTCTTATCACTTTCATTTAAGTGAGAAGTGGGAACACTTTTAAATAATCTAATACTGATATCATTATACATCCCAAATGTTTCCTGCATAAACTGCATGCCTTTAGTGAGGAAAGTCTCAGTTCAGTTCGTATATTAGCCTCATGACACTTTCAGGCACTGCTCTGTAAACATGCTAGCACACTCATGCAACAGGATTTTAGTAGACTGAAAACACAGAAGGACCACAGGAGAGAACTTGTTACGTGGTGAACTGTACATGGTAGAAATGGTATTCTGACTATACCCTGAAAATGTACTGTGCTTTCAGAGTCACAGTGACTATCTAGGTGACAGTCTTTGTCTCAAATTGACTTTTCCATCTTAGTTATGCAGTCAAAGTAGGCTAATGCCTTTTACACATGTATTGTTTGGAACAAGTGAGCAGTAGTTGATTTGTGCACTTCAACTATTAGCAGTCTTTTCTCTTTTTTTCTCTCTTTAGCAATGCAGAACAGTTGCTAGATTTTGGACAGTGAATCTGTACTGGCCCCTTGAGTCAGGCAATTGTGCCCCCTGATGAACTGTAAGTGATTGCAGACTAAATTCTCAGCAGGAAATAGAATAGGCAAGTGGTGGAAAAACAGACTTTGCACCGCTTTCTTTGGGACACTGGTGGGAAGCCCCTCATCTACAAGAAAAACCCCCACCTTCCAAATCTCCTCTGTCTTCAGGGAGCAGCTCTACCACCAGCTCTCCATCCTCCTCGTCCCGGGCCAACCATCGCTCGCAGGGGAAGTTGTAGGTCTCCACCACCTCCTGCAGCTCCAGCACAGCCTCTTCCTGTTCCTCATCTTCATCTTTCTTCTTTTTCTTCTTCTTCTTGTCTTTCTTCTCCTCCTTCTTGGCCTCTTTCTGCACCATGGCCGTGGTCAGACGCTTGATGTCCACCTTCTCCAGGAACCAGCCGTCGCCGATGCCCGCCCCGTCGTGACCTATCCGGATCTTCAATATCTTGCCTATGTTCATGGCTTCGATCTGTGAAGGCCATTGAATTTGTGAGTTTGTTTCCATGGAAGACAGAGGACATATCATCAGATACACGAGACAGCACATGAGGGATATTATACACTATAGGTTGGGCCCATAGTTTGCTCTGATGACTTCACACCACATCAAAAACCATGAACAATCACACAATATTTGCCCTTAACTTACGAATAAATGTTCATTTTTAAATACAAACAAAAATCAAACACCTGCATTTGATTGTGAATCAAGCGCAAGTCAAACGTTGATGGTAATATGTAGTAGAGCTGCAGGTAGGTGCAATGTACAGATAAAATATTTGCTTAACCAACTGTTTTTCAAACCTTACATCAACCATTCAGTGATTTCTGATAACTGGAGTATTGTGAGATTCTATACAGTATAATCAGCAAATACCAAAGCAATCACTTCAACTGCGAGGTGCAAAGCACACGCTGAATTAATTATTGAATTTTAAACCTCTGCTCCATTTTGCTTTTGCAGAAGCCATGATTCCCTTCCAAATGAAAAACTTTATGACTTAAACGAGACCTTTACAACCCAGCGCTAAGCTAACAGGATCATATGAAATATGTACTCCCCTAATAAAAGAATAATAACCTTAAATATCTCAGTGGTTCCTCTTTCAAAGTTGTTAGACCTGCTCTTCAAAGTGATGAGCTCCGTTTTTCCTTCCTCTCCATAGATCTGAATGTACACGTTGGCATTTGTACCAGCCGCCCGGACGTTGCCAGTGATCACCGTTATCTCATAATTAATCACTAGAAACAAGACAGAACTTGAATGTTAGGCTCTGTGCAATCACCAGCCATCCAGCAAAGACACTATAATTAATTCAGTCTACAAATTTCCTGCTGATTTAGGGTGACATACAATGGGGGAAATAAGTATTGGACACGTCAACAATTTTATTATCAAACATATTTCCAATGTAGCTATTCTCATGAGATTTTGACCAGACATTGGTATTAACTCAATAAAACTACACAGCTAAAAAAATTGTAACATTCAAATTCTTAAAAAAAGTTATGTGCAATAAAGTGAAATGACACAGGAAAAAAGTATTGAACACGCTAAATTAAATGTGGTAGAAAAGCCATATTTTTTATATTTGGTTGCATATCCTTTGCATGCCATGACTTTATGATGTCTGTGACCCAACAACATCAAAAGGCTCTTGATATCTTATTTGCTGGTACTCTTACAAGCGATACTATAACAGCTCTGCATTTGAATGGATCTCTATGGGAATTGGGGGGTGAGACAAGATTCAGCTGTAAATTACACTGGAACAGTATAGAACACATGGTTGGCTAAGCGGCTCTAAGTCATCAAGGGTCTGATGTATTAAACAAGCCTTTAACCATCACTCTGCCAGAAATACAGTAGATATGGATGGATAACTTGAAGGGTTTCTTCTCCTGACTTATTTTTCCATAGAGTTCAATAGGAAAATCTGTCAGGAGAAACAACAGTTTAAGTGATCCTTCCATATACTATTTTCTTCTGCAGAGCAGATGGTTAAAGGCTTGTTTTTTTACATCAACCCTTGATGACTAGAGCCACTTAGCCAAAACCTTGTGTGTTATATATTGTTCCAGTGTAATTTATAGCTAAATCCCACCCCCCCCCCCATTCCCCCAGAGATCCATTCAAAATGCAGAGCTGTTATATAGTATCACTTGAGTACCCACAAATAAATAAGATATCTTTGATGTTGTTTGTTGTTGGACATCACACATCAAAAGTCATCAGCATGCAGGCAAGGATAAAAAAAAAAAAAAAAATAAATCTTTTTTTACCAATTTAATTTAGCGTGTACTTTTTTTTTTTTTTGTTGTGTTCACTTTATTGCACATAATTTTTTTTTTAAATTGGACGTTACGTTTTTTTTTTTTTAGCTGTTGTTTTATATTGTTAAAACCAATGTCTGGTCAAAATCTCATGTGAATAGCTACATTGGAAATATGTTTGATAATAAAATTGTTGACGTGTCCAATACTTATTTCCCCCATTGTATCTCACTACTTCTCTCTTAACCTTTTGACATATTTATATACCAGGCAGCTCAAAATGATCCTCGGGCTTATGAAAAGAAGTTAAATACTTGACCTCATTATTATTGCTTAAGATATTATTTTTAAAAACTGGAGCTTAATGTTACTTCGGAAGTTCTCTGCAAAAAAAAAGACTAGAAAAAATTCTGAAATGCATTTGCAAATTATCTCAATTAAAGTATTTATTTGGATACACCAAGCACCCAAGGTGTTTAATAAACACTGGGCATCTCCAACCAAAAAATACCCTTCTGTGTGTGTTACAGAGGCCCAGCATGGGACTCCATAAAGGCTTCTTTAAAATGTGCGTAATCTGACACCAGCCCTGGACACATGACACCGAAAAGTTGGAAGTGGTTTTGTACATTTTTCAATTTCCAGAATCTCGCTGGGGTAGATCTCCACCTCCACCTTCCCATCCGCTTCGTCTTTACACAGCCAGCGGTGGCTGGGGAACATGTACTGCAGTCCATGGACCGGAACCATAATCTGAACGCTGTCTAAGAACCAGCCGGCCCGCAGGCCCTCGTTGTTGTGTCCAATCAGGAGACGGTTGATCTGTCATCAAAGACCAAGGTGGGAAAAAACGATCAAGAAAAGAAAGAACAGTCTTGACGATGAGTTAGAACATTCAGTCAAAGTAAAACAACAGAAAAATATAATAAGAACAATAAAGATCAAATTTTAATGGTTCTACTCTGGTAAAGACTTACTTTTCCGATATCAAATGTTTCGATATTGAAAATGTCAACCCGGCCAGTCTCAAAGTAGTTGCGCAGGTCATTGTCGGAGACCACCAGCATCATCTTGCTGGTGTCACCCTTCTCCCCATAGAGTTTAACAAAGACCTTGGAATCCGAGCTGGCCCCGTTGATACTGCCAGTCTTCACCGAGATGTGGTAACTGATGTCTGAGGGGCAGAGTGACCACCAGCACAGGCTCTTTAGTCATCTCTATACAAACATGGAAACAAACCATATCCAGAGCACAGAAGAAATAAACGGCATCTAAGGGCTGGGGGACCCAACAGCTCTTATTATAGGTTTGTGGTTAACTTAAGGCATAGTTAGAACACAGATTACTGTGAAGACGCTGTCCGTCCCCTGATGGCACCAACTCCCGAACGATCTGCCCGTCATCCTCATTTTGGTCAAGCCACCTGGAAATTAATTCTTATTAACAATTTTTATTTTACAGCATGCAGAACTTTGTATTTGCATTTCTCATAAAAAGCACAGAAATCCTGTATTTATGCCGCTTTGGAACTAAGTCCTGTGTCCCAGATGGGAGTTAAGCTCTGGTTACAACTGCGACTTCAGTGGACCTGTTACTGTGCATTTGTTCTCATTTGTAAGAGGATGCTAGTTCATTAGCTAAATGCAGTGCTTAACTGAAGATATCGGAATACCGCCATTAGGTAGAGGTGCGTGCCCTGAAGGGCCAGCTTACCGGTAACAGGGGAACTCCACTGCCTGAGTCTCAGGCTGGCCCTCTTCCCTGACTACCACCTTGTCCAGGAACCACCCGCAGCCGCCGCCACGCCCGTCGTGTCCGATCCGCACCCTGTGCACCTGGCCCAGTGACACGGCCTCGATCAGGAACTCGTCCGCCTGTGGACCACAGTCACCACACCCAGAGAGAACACCCTCATCTCAGTTACTGCAAGCGACAATGTATTAGGGTTTCATAGGTGATCCTGTAAGATAATATTTTGAGTGGGTGGAAAAATGAGGTTCAATGACATTGTTAAACACTGACTACCCACAAATTAAATTGCATATAATCCATTAAGTAGATTTAAGAAATTGGACAATTGTACCACTGGCTACACATACATTTTTATACTATGTACTTACACTACAGATAATACATATCTACCTTGGTTCCATGAAGCTACACACCAGAAGAACATTTTCCATTGAATATCATGAGTTTAAAATGAGTTAGGCTAAAAAACATCATTCAAGGTGACAACAATACACACAGTTCCTGTGCAATCCATTTAAAAAAAATAATTTGGTGCCCAACGTTGGGCTTAACATGTCGAATTAGCACCCTAATATAGTCTAATTATCTGCAAGCGCAGCCACATTCATGCATGAACCCCACTGCCGACTCAGGAGAGCGTAGATTTCACATTTCACACATAGGCTGCGTCCCAATCTCGTTTTTGCTCCACCCTCGTAAACTTCACTTGGGAGGATGTGACGTACACACAAATAAAACAGGAGTAGACACTTGCGTTGAGCGAGCGGGAGGGAGCGAGAGCGGAGCGGGTTATTTGAATTGAGACGCACTTCACCCCGTCTATACTCGGAAGTTAACCACGCTGCTGCACAGTGGCCTATCATGGGATCTGGAACGTAAAGCATCTGTCACCGTAGCCTACCTTTAAACGGATGAAACTCTCAACCTGTTTATATATTCACACCCTGTTTCCGTTTATTTTGCTTGCTTATGTCAATCAAACAATGAATTACACGAATAATCAAGAACAATTATGTAGCCTATAATGATTAACAAATGACAATGACAAATGGATAAATAACGTGAGATTGTTTAATAAGGGTGGCAATCATTCTGAATAATTAACTGGCAAAAAAAACAAGGTTTTGCATGTTAGCATTGTGTTTTGTTCTCATCACGTTAAAGAATGTAGCCTAATTAATTCAAAACGGCACTCGATTTAGTCAAAACAATTTAAACATTATAAACCATAAATTTAAAGAGGAAAAATTGCTGGAACAAGCGTTGAGCACAATGCATGCATTCAAGCTAGAAAAACAAATTTACCGAAATATGTGCTGTTCATTGATCACTTAGCTAAACTGCAGAATCTTCGCACGACATATTAACGCATTTTATGTCATCGCAAATGTAGTTATAGGAAAGTGCAAGTTTATTTACCTATTCCTCTTGGTTATTGAGCAATTATTGTTTGATTGTTAGGCTATCTGGCAAATTATACAGAAAAATATTGAGAGTAGCCTAATAATCTATTTCAAAGCAAGATTACAGAGAACCTGGTACATGAACCATAGTACATTACTCTGCTGCTGCATAAAGCAATTTGCTAAACTATGAAATACAAAATAGCAAACTACTACTGGATTATAATATATATAAAAAGTTAATACAGAATGGAAAAGACGGTGTATAGGTTACACCATCTTTTCCATTCTGTATGAGCTTTTAATTTATAATACCGCGATAAACATTAACGTGATTATCACTGAACAGGATGTTCGATGTGAATTGTGGGTAATATAAGCGTGCAGAGTATGCTCTTTTGCAGACTCGTTCCATTGAGAAAAGTTGAGGCTGGAGGGGCTATGTCACAAACTTCACTTGGCTTTCTCACGGATTGGACTCACACTTAAAATGGAAACCGAGGATACATCCTGGTCTCAAAAGGGATTCCCCCAAGTGAAGTTTGCAAGTGAAGTTCACGGGGGTGGAGCAAAAACTGGATTGGGACGCAGCCATAGAGTGGAGTCGGAGGAAGACCCATTATGTGGCTTTGACATGCAGTCTGCGGGCACCCTCATCGACCAGCGGGGGTTGTAGCTGTAGCTCTGTAATAGCACACTGAAAACACCACTGAACTAATCCAATCGGCAGCCCATGTTACGTTCAGCCGCTCTGCAGTAACAGGTGCCTTAAGAACACAATTTCAGAAACGGAGGCAATATGCAACCCGTTCATTTTGTTCAAGGCTGCGGCTTATTACCTTGGGTCATGATACTCTGAAGAGACTTATTTTCTGCAACGCAGGAAATAACTGAAAGAAACCCTGTAGCCTGTAGGTTTAGCCTGGGTCCATACTCACGTTCCCCTTCTCAAACTTGTTGACATTGTTCTTGCTGGTGAACATGAGGCGTTCCCCGGTGTCCCCAAGGTTTCCGATCAGACAGAGGAAGACACTAGCGTCTGTACCACTGCCACCGACGTTCCCGGTACATATGGTGATGCGGTACTTTATCACTGGGAAAAGACACCATAAAGTATTTATCACACATATCATGGGCTCCCGTGAGACATCATTAGGAATGTGCATAAGAACAGACCCAACTCACGCACGCACGCACTATGCTCGGAGCGAGGCCTTCACTGACACCTAAGACGATTAACTAGCTGCCAATATTCGAATTTGCGCGAAAAACCATACATTTGTATTCATCTCTCTTTTTAAAAAAAGGATGCTGTTTCACCCAACCTCATTTTCACATTTCCATGTCCGCTTGTTATAGCAGATTTCCAACCCCCACATAATAGCTGAGCTTCCCCATAAATGATTAATCTCTTTTTCCACAGCAATCAGCAACCACATACCCATCAGCTGACCAATGTGCCAGCAGACCAGACCTGTGCCAATGCGTGTGATGATAATGCCTAACTCCTCTGAATGCTGACTGTGTTAGTATGATAGGTTACTGCATCAGGAAACACTGAGTTCTTGCCGTCTTACATGGCAGGGGTTCGGGAATAAGGTCTCCTGTAGCGGGAAGCTCTCGGACAATCTCGTTGTCATCTTCGTTAATATCCAACCAGCGCCCGCAGCTGAATGAGTACTTCTCCTTTGTCAATGTCTTCATTACTGTAACCTTTATGAAGACAATGGAGGAGGGAGATTTCCCATTATTTACTCATTTCCTGTTCTATTTGTTTTATTTTTTAATGTTAAAATACCATTCATTTAATAGTGTTGAGCTGTATGAATATGGGATTTAGATTCAAAGAGCATCCTCTATCACCAATATTCAAACTGCTTTTCATTATCATTGAACTATTCTTTTATCTCTCACCCTGTCTAAATGCCAGCCTGCGAACGGGTGTCTCTTCTCATGCCAAACACGGAGCTTCAGTATCTTCCCCAGACCTGGCATTTCAATCTGTGGGCGTCCATAACAAGCAAACAATCCTTACGACAACCCACAAGGGCACGTTTTCCTCTTGTCCCAAAATAAGACAAGCTCACCAGTGCGCCCTCCATCATGTCAGACTTACCATAAATTTATCCAACTGACCCTGTTCAAAGCTGTCTGAGTTGTTTTCCAGCCTCATTTCATCAGACTTGCCCTTGTCCCCATAAATCTGCAGGAACACCTGCGCGTCGGTACCAGCCCCCTTCACATCAGAAGTCCAGATCCACAAAGACCAAGGGTGTTCTGGGGAGGGACGAGGGAACAGAGTACGTCTGCCTTGTTGTGTGTATACCTCTCAGACAATGCGCAAACTCACTTTTGCCATTTATAGTTGTAGTCATTAAAGAAAAATCTGTACCCTTCAGGGACAGAGAGTGATGAAATTTCACATTTGACTGAAAGTAATTATTTCAGGCGCCTCTTCTGCAACTGATTTACTGTAAAGCAGTGGTGCCCAATCATGTGCCATGGAGGGCCGATTCCAACCAATCACTACACCTGCTGACTTCACTGATTAGTTCCCTCCCCTCTGATTGAAGGCATGTTAATTAGTGAAATGAGCAGGTGTTGTGATTGGTTGGAATCGGCCCTCCTGGCACATGATTGGGCACCACTGCTGTAAAGCATCTCACTGAAGTTGGAAACTGGCCAGATGAGTCATAATGCAGGTAAAAGCTAATAGAAAATTCAGTATAATGACGAACCTGATGAGGTTTGCCTGAGTCTGAGTATTCAATTGGCTTTGAACCAAAAATACAATTTGTAACTAGACATAATGCCATACATATAATTACTCGGAGGATGCACAGAAGGATAGACAGTAATCTTAGATTACAGTTGATGGATGTTGTTTGTTATTATACTTGATCATGTTTATTACTTATTTTGAGCCCATCATCTCTGCAATGTCTATTGCTTGGCTCTAGTTTGCTACAGAATAAAAATACCTTTACCTGGGATGAACCCCAGTTCCGTTTCAGCCTAAACTGGCCTGCCTATTGTTGAAAGTGACCACCTTGCAGTTTGTAATCTTCAAACAATAGCATAATCAGCAGAAACAACAGAATGAAAAATACCAGAAGGACCCGAAGGATCAGACGGAGCACCTACTCTTCTGCTTCTTCTGCCGAAGCGAGACCATCTCGTACAGCTCCCTCTCAATCAGTCCGTCCCCCTCATCCTCGTCCAGCCACTGCCCACACGGGAACGTCTGCTCTATTCCAGTGAAGGGACAGTACACTATGACCTGAAACACAGCGGAACCAAGCCGAGTCTGATAAAGGCACACTCCACAATGCACATGTTCCTATCTCCTCATGTGTGATGATATACTATGTCCTTCAAATGCATCCGTTATTGGAAATGCACAAGTTTCATCATTATCACTTTCAGTGAGTTTGATGCTCTGATCAAGAATAACTCAAAATGTACATAATGACAGGACAAACGTCTGCATGTAAATATATCGATTTTTTTAAAAAACAGTGGCTCCCAAACCTCTTCCTGGGTACCCCCAGCCAGGTCCAGGTATTTTATGTGTTCCACCTCAAGCACGCCCGATGTAAGGACTCAAGGGCTTGATTAGTTGTATCAGGTGTGCTTGAGGTCGAACGCATCAAATACCTGGATCCGGCTAGGGGTACCCCAGGAGAGGTTTGGGAGCCACTTTTTTTTTACAATATGCAGAAAATTATTTTCTGACGCATCCTTCTCTTTTTATGAATCAAGGTAGTGTGGCTGGAAGATGGTCACAGTTGACGAGCGGTTCCTAAACTTTCTATTGGGATAGGGCCTGCTTGAGGGTCATACCATGTCTAAACATACAGCATGTCTAAACGTTTTAATGAGGAGTGAGTCAGAGCAACATGCATTTGCTCATTAAGGTGATAGCGGGCTCATAAACCCAGAGAACCGGAGAGTCCAAATGAGAAAGAGCAGACTGCGGAGGAGAGAGGGAGAGAGAGAGAGAGAGAGAGAGAGAGAGAGAGCCGCGCCAGCACCTTCTCGCAGTACCAGCCGGCGCTCACTCCGCAGTTGTCGTGGCCAATGGTGACGCGGCTGAGGGGGCTGAGCAGGGCGGCGATCTCCACGTTGAAGATGTCGATTAGCCCCCGCTCAAACTGGCCCCCCTCCAGGAACACTTTCCCGCTGTTCTTCACCCCCTTGGTGCCGTGCATGAGGATGTGGATCTTGGAGTTGGTGCCAGCGCCCCTGACGTCCCCGGTCATCACCTGGACGTTGTACACAATGCCTGGGGGGATCGGGTGACACGGCACACTGTCAGATTGAGTCTGTGCAGTGGGAGCTCTGATTAGAAGTGGAAAACCTTAATGGCACTGCTGAATGGCATTTTATCTTGATTTTATGTTAAGTACTTTGAATTGCATCTTTGTGCATGAATTGTGCTATATACTGTAAATACATTTTGATTGATTGATGAGCATGACCCAAACTAAGGATGGGTTTTAATGAAAACCTCACATTTACGTTACATTTATATTGAAGGCATTTTGCAGACGTTCTTCCATTGAGCAGCTTACATTTTACAATCCATTTACACAGCAAAATATTCACGGAACCAATTCAGCTTAAACAGCTTGTGCAAGGGTACAGCACCAGGTCCCCACTTTGGGGTTCGACCCTGCCAAGTTACAAGCTCAGTTCTCTAACCACAATATTACACTGCTGCCTCACTGCACGACTAATGTAATATCATTCCAGCCAACAGCTATTTTTGTAAATCAAACCCATAAACCATGTGGCCACGTCAGGCCACGTCAAACGACGATCGCGTTTGGCAGCATGTGGTCTCAGCCTGGCATCTAGCAAAGGCTTTAGGCTGCCAAAAATAGCTTTACACGGTGTCATAAATAGGGCTGCTCACATCTTTCATTTAAATCCATATTATTTCATAATCATATTTCGTATATAATCATTTTTAAATACATAATGTGATAATTACACAAGTGAGTTCCTGTGTGTAAGAGCAGTGCGTGACCAGCTCTCACCTGTGGGCTGGCTGCCCCCGACTAGTACATCCCTTTGGATCTTCCCATCGTCCTCATCCATGGCGAACCAGCGGTTCACTGGGAACTCGTACACCGCCTTGTTCCCCATGTCGTCAACCACCACCTGGGGAGGCCAGGAATCACAAGTGAGAGACAAGCCTCCATTTCAACTGCATATTATGCACATTTTCCATTATACATCCTCTGTGCTGTGAGCTCTAATTACTAAAGCAAGAGAGATGTAAATTACCTCCTTTTCCATCTCCTTCCGCACCGTACCGTAAAACCGAGGTCACAGGTTCTGGATGCGTTTCCATTGCTAGCAGAACTGTATAGTTCACGGGACTACATTTTTCAATGGTACCAAAGAAAGATACCAGGAACTGTGGGATAGAGCAAGCAGTCCTGTGCATCACTGATTGGCCAACCGCAAACTTCCTGTGAATTGTCATACACCGAGCAAACCAACCGCCCATTTTGAAATACCCGGGAGCTAATTGCTAAAAACATATCTATTGACAGACAGAAGCTGCAACAAACAACTACTAGCAAACAATAATTATGAAATCCGTATCAGAATTGTGGACCAACGACGAGGTCCAAGCTCTCGTCAGCATTAGGTCGGAAGACAATATTCAGCATTGTTTAGTGTGGTTGTTTAGTTTACAGCATCGCATGCCAAAATGATGTCAGCAGCGCAACCGTCGCTTTTTTCACGTCACTTACTCCCAAATTCTCACCGTCGCAGTTTTTGAAGTTCGGTGGAAACAGAAATAGTAACGTATTCCGGAAACTACCGAGGTTCCCTATAGTTCCAGGTACGGATGGTTCCTGAACTGTTTTGTGCAATGAAAAAGGCGCAAATGTCACAGAGGGCCCTTGTGTGTTTGGTGGGTAAGGTTTAACTTAAATGAGGTGGTAATGTATATGTGTGTGTGTGTGTGTGTGTGTGTGTGTGTGCATGCACGTGCTTAAATGTACTTGTGCATGTGAGTGTGTCCGAGGGTAATATAATGGATGCGGGAAGTGGTTATGGGAGAGGTATAGTAAACGGAACCCTCCCTCTACCTCATCTCACATGTCAGCTGTCTCCCGGCAGGAAAGCAAGAAGGTCCATTACAACAAAGAGACAGGTCTCAATAAGCAGACTGAAATGAAATATTGCCAAACTGAGAGCTGTTGTCATGGTGTCTCAAGCACTTCAATCGTAAATACAACACACAGTAGAACAGTCCTTCAATTAATGCAAACAGAAATTCTCATACAGAAATCCACTTTCTCCTTGGTTTACAACTCTGGCTGTGGGTCACCATTCACTGGATAGCAATATCATAACTTACAAGATGGCAGTTTTACAATTCTAGCTTATGGTATACACACACTTCAGTTGGCTAGGGCAGGTGATAAATCAAAGATAAAATACACAATATTACAGTCAACCCAACCCCCCGACTCTGCACTCTCCTCAGCTTGGCTCTGTGCCTAGCTGACACCAGCTCCCCAAAGACAATGAGTTTTATGTGATGTTCCAAAGCTATTCGTCTGTGTGAATGCCCTTTAAGGTTGCTTAGTAACTTATTACGCTATTCCTATGTCTTGTGGAACAATGTGAACCTACAGAAAATAAACTGCCCATTGTCGCTGCCCAGGCAGCCAGCTGCAGAAGACACTGTGCAAGTTCAATGCATGCTCTTAGAGATTAAAAACTTAAAAACCTCATATATAATGTATAAACAACAACTGTCAACTCTATCACTCCAGTCGATGAGCAGATAAAATTCTGTAATACAGTCGGGACATATCAGAAGCAGACTTCCCAAGCTCATAGTTCGGATGATAAACTGTATTTAAATATTTTATTAAAAATAAGGAAAATATACCAGAAAGGAATGCCTGGCTTTGCACAGAGAGCTTCAGAAGAAATAGAAAGCTCCAAAAAATATATATTGTGTTATCTCAGTAAAAACATTTTTCGCATGTTGGTAGATCTATGTATGTATACTGTATATTCACAAATACATATGCAGAGGTATACTGATACGTATGTAAGTACGTATGTATGTATATGTACGCATGTATGCATGTATGTACTGTATGTCTGTCCACATGAAGCTGAATGGCCCCTCTGAAAGCTTGATTTTTGACGTAGCGTAGATATTACATAGCTCATAGCTTCTTTTGGAGACCAAAGTAATGCATTATAAAATTTTATTTTACTTTTTACTTTTCAGGATGATTTATGTGGCTTATATTTGATCCTTTTACATGATTGGAAAGTTGCTAAAACTATTCACAGGAAGTACTGTACCTTGCTCAAGGGCACAATGGCCACACTGCCTGTTCATGGTTCGTTTTAATATTCAGGTCAATGAATAAACATAAATGGAAGATTACATCAGACTATATTTAACAGACGCTCTAAAACAGAATGACTTGCAAAAGTAGTATGTACTATGTATATAAAGTTAAGCGCCCTAGTATGTGGAAGAGGGAGACTGAAAATGTTGTGCTTAAAATAGCAGATGGGTTTGAGGATACAGTGTAGCATTGGTGGGGTTTGTGAAGCCATAATTAATGTTCAGATGTCAGCATTAGGCCGAGCCAAGCTACAGTATAAACAGGTGTGTTTCCAGTCTGCATCAGAAGGTAGACAGTGACCCTGCTGTCATGGTTGCAGTGAGGAGCACATTCCCCCTCTCGAGGGCCAGAGTAGAGCGGTCCTGACTGGGAGGAGGAACCTTTAAGGGGAGGGGCAGTGATGCGACCAGCGGATGCCGAGCGGAGCGGTCTGGCAGGAGTCTAAGGTTTGATAATAGATTGCAGGTAAGAGGGTGCCTTTCCTCTTGCTGCACCGTAGGCAAGAACTAGAGCTTAAGGATTTTATTGGGGCACTCACCGGTAGCAAGAGATAAGGAAACGTGTGACATGGTGTGTATTGTGGCTGATTATAGATAACAGATAATAATGTAAGTGATGCTGTATATATGCAGCATGGGTATTTTACCTTATCCAGGCACCACCCTGCAGATGAGCCCTTGTTATTGTGGCCAATCGTTATTTTCCTCAGCCTCCCTAGGTTAGGGGCCTCCATGATAAACTTGTCCTCTGTCCCCCGCTCAAAGTTGTCCTTGTCATTGTCTAGCCTTCTCTCACCTACAGAAAACATAATTTAGCCTGCAGACCTCATCGCAAGCAAACATCAAGATAGAACAATAACAAGGTTAAAACACAGATATATTCTACGTTAAGCAAATGATGATGATTATTTAGGGGAGCAAAAGTTATTGGACAGATTGTGTTAAACCTCATTATTTTATTTCAAATCCAAGGTGCTGGAGTACAGAGCCAAAACAATACAAATTCTGTCAAAATACTTATGCCTAGCACTGTACAATCTCCCATTATGAGTAAAATAATCCACAATAAGAAAAAATTGATAAGAAAAACTAGTCTTGTTCTTTAATTAATAAACACCCCAAAAATTTTTATTGAAAGCAAAACTTTGCCTTTACCAGTATAAATCAGATAAAGAACCACATAATACCTGTCTATTACCTGAAACAACAGAATTAAAGGGAAGAGAAGGGAAGAAACTCTCTTCCTTGCTTACACATTGGGGGAAGAAAATAGTTTGTTTGCGGAAAATAAACAATTTTGACCTTTTTACATACAAACCCCAATTCCAAAAAAGTTGGGACAGTATGTAAAATGTACATAAATGCAGTGATTTGTAATTTCTCTTTTACATACATTTAATTGAACACAGTGCAAAAAAAAAAGTATGTTTTACCTAATCAACTTTACAGATTTTTGTAAATATACGCCAATTCCAAATTTGATGCCTGCAAAACGTTCCAAAAAAGTTGGGACAGGGGTATAAACAAGACTGTGATGTAAAAAAAAAAACCTGTTCGGAACATTCCACAGGTAAACGAATATATGGATGGATCACTTGAAGGGTTGTTTCTTCTGACTTATTTTTCAATAGGAAAAAAAAAAGTTGATAAGGTAAAACATTAAATATATTTTCTTTGAACTGTTTTCAATTACATATATGTAAAAGAGAATTTACTAATCACTGCTTTCTGCTTTTATGTGCATTTTACATACTGACCCAACTTTTTTGGAATTGGGGTTTGTATTAAAGTTATATTACACAATACCTTATGTCATGCCATGCAATGCTGTTATGTGATGGAGAAATTCCAGAATGCTTTGTTTACTGTATGGATGTTCGATTTGCTTGACCCCTACCTGTGTCTCCATTTTCGCCAAACATATTGAGGAAGACATCAGCGTCAGTCCCACTGCCCTTCACATCGGCCGTGAATACGCTCACACAATACTTGTTGACTGCAAATTGAGAAAATGTATTGAGTGAAATGAACGGGCGGAAGACATGTTTCATGAATTTCTGCAGGACACAATTTCAAGCATTGCCTGTCTTTATCAAAATCAAAATGGGAATGCAAAGTCATTTGGCAGCCCGTCTCTCTCTGCTTCGCCCCGTTTACAGCACAGCTGCCGCGTGGTCTAAAACTGACGAGCAAACGGGCCCAAGCCATTCCAGGCTCTACGGCACATGTCGGCTACATTAGAGGACATCCTGGATCAACTCTAATCCTACAAGCACTCTTCCTAATTAAACTTGCTGCTCATGGACGCACAGGAAAGGGTTTGAAATAACAGTAACGGAGCGGTTCACTCCCAGCGCCTTTTGTTATATGCCTTAAGTGGGCGGCTATGATCTTCACAATAACAGGGAAACCGCATGACTGTCACATTCAGAACATCACATAGCTCCTCACTCGAGTGTGGTCTGGGTCACTTCGTCTATACACTCGGCACACTCAACAGGCGCCGACATAAAATTGAAACGCTTTTGAGTAAATCTAGTGAAGGCCAGAACTTTATATCCGTTTGCCTGGCGCAAGACTGTACACTGGGCTGTGTGCTTAACTGCTCAGTTGTAAGCCTAGACGACCCCTATGCAGTTACTCTTTTGTCGCTTGGAAGGAGAGGGCAACTGGTGTTACTGTGACGTGTTACATTTCCAGGCTGTGTTTGTCCTTGGTGTCTAGGAGGCCCATTGAAATTAAAAAAAATAAAAATATGTAGAACACAAACACTCCTCTTAAAGCACAAGCACGCCACAACAAAAGCCTACCTGGTTTGTTTGGAAGGTTAGCGGGGATATTGATTTATCTATTTCAATAAACTTTAAAGCATATTGCATCTTCATAAGGGCTGTAGCTTGTGTTTGAATTCAGAAAAGACTACTGAGGACGTGCTGTTTTGATCTTAGAGGGGAGGTGTGGGGGGGGGGGCCTACGTTTGGGCACATCCATGGGGTTGAGGCTGCCCAGGAGGTCACGCACATATAGCCCGTCACCCTCCTCTTTGCTTAGCCAATTGTTGCAGGGGAAGTAGAAACGGAGGTGGGGCCTGTTCATGTCAGTCACCACAACCCGGTCCAGGAACCAGCTGGCGCTCATGCTTGTGTTGTCGTGCTCGATCCTGGAACGCAGACACCACTGTTAGTGTTATTACCTGGTGCAAGAAATAACATGCTGCCTTGTGGGTATTTGTGGCAAATGTGTAAATACCAAACCTCCTTATTTTGATATGATACCAATCTTTCATGAATAAATTAGTTCCAGATTAGGAAGCACGACTAAATTCTTTCACGACTGGCATAAACCATTCCCAATGTATCTGTCATTTAATCTTGGGTTCAATCAAAGCTTTATATGAAATATCATGAGTGGAAATACGGGCAGGTTACTTTTATGTGATACTGTGGGTTGAGCCCTTGAAGACTTCCTACTTCAAAATTTGTAGAAGAAAACTGCCACTTCTTAAAAAATGAATCTGCTGCATTGCACTGAAAAGCGGTTTCCCGTGAACAGATGGTGATTATGTCAAAATAACTTTGTGCGTCAATGTAAAGCTATTTTTGGTTTGAAGGGAAAGGAGTGTTTGAAATGATCTGCTATGGTGTGAACAGTGTGAGTATAATACACCCACCCTTAAGCTGGGTGTGAAATGTGTGTATGGTGTGAACAGTGCGAGTATAATACACCCACTCTTAAGATGGGTGTGAAATGTGTGTATGGTGTGAACAGTGCGAGTATAATACAATATAATACACCCACCCTTAAACTGGGTGTGAAATGTGTGTATGGTGTGAACAGTGCGAGTATAATACACCCACCCTTAAGATGGGTGTGAAATGTGTGTATGGTGTGAACAGTGCGAGTATAATACACCCCACTAAGATGGGGTGAGAAATGTGTGTATGGTGTGAACAGTGCGAGTATAATACACCCACCCTTAAGCTGGGTGTGAAATGTGTGTATGGTGTGAACAGTGCGAGTATAATACACCCACCCTTAAGATGGGTGTGAAATGTGTGTATGGTGTGGACAGTGCGAGTATAATACACTATAATACACCCACCCTTAAGCTGGGTGTGAAATGTGTGTATGGTGTGAACAGTGCGAGTATAATACACCCACCCTTAAGATGGGTGTGAAATGTGTGTATGGTGTGAACAGTGCGAGTATAATACACCCACCCTTAAGGTGGGTGTGAAATGTGTGTATGGTGTGAACAGTGCGAGTATAATACACCCACTCTTAAGATGGGTGTGAAATGTGTGTATGGTGTGAACAGTGCGAGTATAATACAATATAATACACCCACCCTTAAACTGGGTGTGAAATGTGTGTATGGTGTGAACAGTGCGAGTATAATACACCCACCCTTAAGATGGGTGTGAAATGTGTGTATGGTGTGAACAGTGCGAGTATAATACACTATAATACACCCACCCTTAAGCTGGGTGTGAAATGTGTGTATGGTGTGAACAGTGCGAGTATAATACACCCACCCTTAAGATGGGTGTGAAATGTGTGTATGGTGTGAACAGTGCGAGTATAATACACTATAATACACCCACCCTTAAGCTGGGTGTGAAATGTGTGTATGGTGTGAACAGTGCGAGTATAATACACCCACCCTTAAGATGGGTGTGAAATGTGTGTATGGTGTGAACAGTGCGAGTATAATACACCCACCCTTAAGCTGGGTGTGAAATGTGTGTATGGTGTGAACAGTGCGAGTATAATACACCCACCCTTAAGCTGGGTGTGAAATGTGTGTATGGTGTGAACAGTGCGAGTATAATACACCCACCCTTAAGCTGGGTGTGAAATGTGTGTATGGTGTGAACAGTGTGAGTATAATACACCCACCCTTATTCTGGGTGTGAAATGTGTGTATGGTGTACCTCAGCTTTTTAATGGGTCCCACATTGTGCGTTTTGATTCGGAACACGTCGGTTTTGTTTTTCTCAAACGCCGTTCTGCTTCTGCGATGGAGACAAAGAAGTGACAATTCATGTGAGCACCAAGCTTGGAAACAGGAAGGGAGTGCCTCCTGCACTGGTGCATGGTGCATACGAAGAACCTTGGAAGCGCAGAGGCCCAAGCATCCGATGGAATCCTACACCAACTCCTCCACAGACATCTGGTGATTCTGTGGTGATAAGAGCGTCTGCTAAATGTCTATAATGGTGAAACCTCTATTAGCGTATGTGCTGCAGAGAGCTGTGTTACTGTATATCTTACAGGGAAACCTTCAGCATGTTGTGAATTAGATATTCTGGCTCAACAATGGGAGGTAAGCCTGCCATTGTCACTGAATCGATATATCTGTCTGTGTCCCTCCGCTTTCAATTAAGGATGATATTGGATTCCATCTAACAATGCCAGGGCACACTTGCTAATTAAAAGCCATATGCATAAATTAAATATCCTCAGTATAAATTACTGCGCAATACATATGTCTAAAAATAATATGAAAGGCACAGAGCGTCTGTAAAATATTTGGTCAACCCACAAGCAAACTTTGGAAATAATGCAATTTAGACAACCATGTGCCAAATTTCATTTTAATTCCAAAATGTTGCATTCAGACAACCAGTTCAACCAGACAAAACTGAGCACAGAACCCTTGCTTACCTGTATCGTTCAAAAAATGCAAGTGTCAACAATTATTTAATATAGATAGTGCATTTATCTAAGGCAAAACTCTTTAAGAAAGACATTTCCATTCGGAAAAAATTCTATCCACATTCTGATTAGTATATCTGAACCGTTTCATTTCTGGGATTTTGATCAAAACGAGAAGAGTTTTGTCACCTTCTTTTCCAAAAGGCCTTAAATTAATGCGTCACCATTTGACATCCCACAGAACAAAACCATTCAAATGAAATCAATCATGTACCATTTGAGCAAATTCATGAAATTCTATCCTGTTTATTATAAAACTATTGGATATGTGTTACAAATGCAGAGCAGTCTGACTCTTGTTGCAGAGTCAGATTGCATTTTAAACATATCATAAAGTAGATGTAAAAAACTGTTGTATACTCTCAGCGTACAGTATATATATATTATATATATATATACAGTATATATATAAATATGTATATAGTATTGAATAAGTCCTTAAAAATAATACAATAAACAGGAAGAAATTTTCATGTATTTAATATGCAATTTGAACTACACTGGGTACACTGGGGAGTTACACATGTCATTTCATCTGTCTTGACAATGCAGGTAGCATCAGGCAACAGCAGTATGAAATGACATGCATGATATATTCATTTAGGTCTCAAGAGATAAATACACGTGTCTGGAAATTGCATAAAATTGTGGCCTTTTTTCATTCCTCTCCAATGCAAAAAAGCCATCAATGTAATGCGTTTCCATACTACCCCAGATATTACATTTGTTTAATTTATATAGGTGCATGCCCATTCAATCCTTTTACCATGTTACTCGTGCCCTTTTCTGCTGTGCAGTGCAGAATTCTGACCTGCAAAATATATGCATTTGTTAGAAGTCAATTTGGAACCTAAAGATTTCAGTTAGGTAATTGTGAATTTAGCCACTGCATGATGGTTCAGATTACAACTAAAATCACAAAAAGATGAGCCAAGATTTTTTAACAGGAGGAACAACTGTTGCTCGCTATGGCACCTTTTTTCCATATAGGATATGATTGGTTGCCCATGTTTGCAGTATACTAAGAATAGTATAGTCTCTGAACACCATGGTAAAAGAGGAGTGCAGTATACTAAGAATAGTATAGTCTCTGAACACCATGGTAAAAGAGGAGTGCAGTATACTAAGAATAGTATAGTCTCTGAACACCATGGTAAAAGAGGAGTGCAGTATACTAAGAATAGTATAGTCTCTGAACACCATGGTAAAAGAGGAGTGCAGTATACTAAGAATAGTATAGTCTGTGAACACCATGGTAAAAGGTTGTTGAATATCATGTACTCTAATGAAGCATAATTGTAGCAACTCAACACAGGACCACTTTTCCCTGTCCAGTCAGACCCAGAGTGATATAAGAATACCTCTTTTCTGTGCTGTAGAATTGGGGGAGAAACGCAAAGTCCATAAGTTACATTTAACATGAACATAATTATGAGCTTATTTTCAGTTCACATGTCCTTATTTATGAAAAATAAATATTCATATCACCACTGCATTGCATCTGCAGGTTATATACCATTCCTACCACAGCGAAGGATAAATATACACTAAAAGGTATATCATAATCATTCATGATAATGACAATGAACATTAGATAATGTCTTGTATTATTATAATATTTAAAAGTCTGGCATATGCAATGTGCTCTCAGGTCTCCTACATGACATTAAGAATGTAGCTGATATGCAAATGATATGCATTCACATGGTGGTCATAAGACAGGTTTATAGACTCATTTAGTACGGCCTTTTATTCACGTGAGTATCTGTTTACATAATACAATCCAGTTGTGCAATCTAGAATTCAGTTAGTTTAAAAGTCTGTATTACTTCTACTGGACTGGATTTAATATTCACTCCATGCGAAAAATGTTTCTAAAAGTGAAACATTTTCGAGAAGAGAAAATTCAATTGCTTACCAGAGTAAGTTGCAGCACACCTAAACTTAATGATTCATATAAAACAATACCACTGTAGGTGGGGACCTTCTGTTTTTTTCCCAACAATGTAAGTCCAGGGTATAGACTATTGTATAAAGTTGATGCATTGTTATTGTGTCAACATTTCAGTACATTACTGATGATAACATTCAGTGACAGTACTTTGATCAAATATAATATTGGACTCACTTGCTGGCCAGGTGGACCTTGGGAGTGGTGCCATAGTCTCCAAACAGAGTGACAAAAACATTAGCATCTGTGCCTGCCCCTCTAACATCTCCAGTGATTGTCACCACCTCATACACTGCGGGGGAGAGAGGGAGAGAAAGAGAGAGAGAGAGAGAGAAATAGTTTTTGAGTTTTCAAAACCCTTTATTAATGACAACTACTACAAGTACATTCAGATCTCTTCAGAGCCAGTTTTCCTTACAATTTTCAAAAACTAATTTTCCAAAAAGGAGCATCAGAAACAAATAGAAAATTATATATAGAGAGAGTAGGAGAGAGAACCATGTAGTGCAAAAATGTATCACTTGTCATTTCATCTGTTGCAAAAAGGCATTTCCATACATATGTACTTGTAGGGTCAGTTCATATTATTCTGACACCAGCTGTTTGTATTATAAGACCAAGACATGTGTCTCAGTAATGACAAAACTTTGTTATTGTATGACAGTCATTACAGCTGCTTTATAACAATTATTAGCAGTATTTGCATACATTATTCAAATGCATACTTTACAGCCCTGTGCATAGCATGACATAGCACAAAATAGATCTAATAGCTAATCGGTACCATTTTTCATTCTGTTTTAATCCAGAGTTATAATCAGCAGTGGTTCTTACAAATGGAATTAACACTGTCAGGACACCTAACTAATAAAGGAAGGCTCGAGTAATCCAAATTTACTCTGTCATTTTCAATGCGTAACAATGGGAGCATTATGTTGCATTCCATAGAGCAGTGCCAGGGAACTCAATGCAGCGCGTCTGCAACAAATCCACACTGTGGCCGCCAGCCAGCTGTCATCACTTGTTCTGTTTCAGGGCAGGATTTCTCATTGACAGTGAAAAAACTGACAGAAAAGATTGGTCGGAAAGAAGAGTGGTTGAGAGTGGTGTAGTCTAATGACATCAGGAACAGCTTTGCCCCATTTAATGCAGCTTGATTCGAGGGGGAGAAATGGGATTCAATATTTTGAAAGATACTGAGGCTTGTTTTGGACCAATCTTCATGCATTCAGACTAAAGCACATCAGCAGGACACATGTAAATTCTGTCAATTTTAAAGGTGAATTTCAGGTCAGAGCAGAAGAAAGTAGGATGTGAAATGCCTTTCCCATCGGTGAAACTGAGGAATTACATGTTGCATATACAATTATATTATATCAGCATGGCCTCTAGCTGTGTGTGTGTGTGTGTGTTTAGATGTTAATGGGTTTTTATACTTCTCTCTGCAGGCAGAAGTAGTTCTCTACTAGAGAACCACATAGCTTTCGCAATGTTAAAATTTAAGACATCAGTTCATATAAATTAACTTAATCTTAATTTCTGAATTACACCATGACGATGTCTTTAAATTTCAGATTTCTTTCCGTTTTCAGTTCATATGTAAGCTCACTGTGAGCTTGGGGCTTTTTTTGGGGGGGCGGGGGGGGGGGGGGTTTGGCCACAACACAACGTAAGAATTAGACTATTAGACCATAATTAGACCATACCCAGTTGCCAATTGCTATTCTCAAAATCAGGTATTAAGAGGAATGAATCCGAGGACTGATCTTTATATCAACCGCTGGCTACTGACTAAGGAACGCAGAATACAACAATCTACTTCACAAATTTTACGTTTGGCAAAGATGTTCACAGTCGAGAAAACGACTGTTCTTGGGTGTCCAGTAAGTTACGGCCAAACTGTCCTCTTAAGATAAGTGGACAGAGTTTCAAGAGTTCAGGAAACGATATAGCGTGCAAGTTCACAAGTCTAAAAACAGTCGGTGAGAGGTTCAAATACAGATGAGCACAAAGCTACAGTACACCAGCACAGCCGGAAAAAGAGATGAAGGACAAAAGTTACCCTCATATCAAAATACACATTCTGTTCATTTGATCTGCCTTCCCAGTATTAATATCACAACAGCTTCAGTTGCAAAGCGCGTGTATCAATGCAATCAGCTAGTTATTCCTGAGCAAGAGTTAGCTGTTATCGTCTCAAATTATTTGATCCATAATAATCAAAAACAAGAAATAAAGGATTACCATATTTGCATACATTAAAGTGTAATCAGACTTTTTTTTATCAAACTAAGTTTTTTAACAACATTTAATTCAATGTGGAGCTTGCATTTGATAAAAAAACACTAATCAGACAATGAATCACAAAGCTGGTTGCAGGATGACCACTAAGAAGCAATTGGGTGCTTTAAGGCTTTTATTTATTACCATAATAAAATACTGAAGTGATTTAAGTTAACAGCAAAGTCTACTGTGACAAGAGTTTCACCACATACTAAAGCTGAGCTCACAAACAAGACATTCACTGCTGCTGTGCAAGATTACACCACCATTTAAATCCCATCTCACCATAAAAATATTTATAGAGTACAAAAGCTATAATTACCATCCCTAAGGTGTGAAAACACAAGAGACTTGCTGTTTAAGCGCAATATAAAATGCCACACGACATAGATTGCTTTAGCAATTTAAATCAAGAAAAAATAATTATTTATTACATCAAAGAGGAGAGCCAAGACAAGGGAAAAACAGATTTGCAGATTTGTATTGGTCTGCACCGCTGCTCCCACCACCACCTCTATGGTGTGCCATCCATGTGGATCACATTGAGGTATTATTCAAATGCATTCATACAGACTCAGCGAGGCTTGTCTGGTAGCTGCCTCACACACAGACTTGATGGTGCAGCGTTACCTTTTTTCTTGTGGTACTCGTCCTCATATCCATCTGAAGAATCAGTGTGGTAGTTCAGCAGCTCGTTCTCATAAATCTCTGCATAGTCCACCTGTTTGGATTTGGACTTCTTGCCTTTGCCCTTCTTCTTGTCCTCGTCGCTGTCCACCTTCCCCCTCTTAGACTTCTTGGCCTTCTTCTTCTTCTTGGAGTTGTCCTCCTCTTCCTGTTCCTCTGGGATGAGTTCCTCCTCATCGGCTGGCTTTTTCTTGTGCTTCTTGCCCCCGTCCTTGGACTTCTTGTCTTTAGAGCCCATGTCTTCTCCTTGGTCTTTGTCAGCTGACGGCTTGTTCCTTTTTTTCTTCTTCTTGTCCTCTTTGATGAGTTCAGTCACCTCATCTTCTTCTGGAAGCTTCTCTGCTTTCTTTTTCTTGTTCTTAGCTTTGGTGTCATTGTTGTTCTGCTCTTCTTGATCCTCTGCCGCATGCTCGATCAAATCATTGTCCTCTCCTTGGTCCTCTTCCTCCTGCTCTTCTTGTTGTTCTTGCTTTTTTTTGTCCTTTACTTTCCCATTAGTTTCTCTTTTTCTCCTACTCTTTTTCTCACCAGGCTCAGGGGTCTCAGTCTCGGGCTCCTCAGAGCTCTTGGACTTCTTCTTCCTCTTCTCCTCAGTAACTTCTCCGTTTGCAGCCAACTTGCCCTTTTCTTTCAGCTTCGGCACCTTCTCCTCAATGTCATCCTCCGCCTCTTCAGTTTCCTCGGTTCTTGGTGTTTTTTTCTTTTTCTGGGCCATATTTTATTCATTTATTTCCCTGGCCTCAGTTTCGTAACCGATTCCTGCCTTTCTAAGTGTAAGACAATTCATTTGACCCCTGACACCATGGCTGCCAAGCACTAAGAGCAGGCAAACGGGCGCGCATGGGCCCCTGGGTATGGCCCTGATGAACCAGAGAAGGTCGGGATGGCCAGGGCTACTGTCTCCCAGAGCTCTCTGCCTGCAGCTGCAGCAGTCACTGCAAGCTCATGAAAAATTACTACACTTGCATGAGTCACGTGACCAGAAGAGAAAGCCCAGTGAAAAAGGAGACTTGCTGGGCGAACTTATCTCACAGGCCGGGCAGCTCTTCATTATTCATAGTGTTAGGATCGCTTTACGTAGAAGGGATGTCTCAGTTTTACTCTCATATTCTCACCTGTCATGATAATGCTAAACGAAAATAACAAAAACAAAAACAAAAAATATTGTGAATCATGGAGAGACCATTTTACATTGACTGGGCTAGATCTCTAATGTGGTATTGCAGTGACCTGAGACGGGGAGAAGCGATGGCATCTCCTTTTGTTAATGGCAGATACCCACAAATTGAGTTTCAAAAGCAAAGATTTTCTGCCGCAACAATAAATGTTGAGCATGAGGAACAGTCAATACTAGTGTGTCTGGCTTCTTTGTAACCAATTCAAAAAGCTTTTAGAGAAATAAGTATATTTTAGATCCATTACTGGGGCTCTGAAAAGCTGTATATGCATCAACTGTGGATGTTAAGACACAAAACAAAGTACCATATTTCACAAAATGCCTATAGAGAAACTTTTTGTCATGATTGATTTTTAAGCACAGAGACCATCAGAAGTAGGCCTTTTGTTACTGCAAGTTACCAACAGGACCAGGCAGAAACAGTTTTTGCTTCCATAAAAGAGCCAAGAGGAAGAATGATACTTTCATGTTGCAAGATGAACATCATAAGATTTAGACATTCAAAATGAATCTTTTGATCTGTGAACATGATGACACCTACTGTTTAACATTAGACACAGGTGGAGCCAAAGCTAAAATATAAACTGCAAATTTGTTGAACTACACAAATAATAAAAATCACAGTCTTTTACCACAATTACATTTCAGAGTATTGTTTTGGAGCGATTTCCTTAAAGTAAAAATGCACAAAAATCCATGGCAAAGAGACGGACTACTTCTCAACTCCAGAGATTTAGATGTCCTAGTGTTGATGGTAGTAGGCCTACAGACTATCAATTATCTTTAATAGTACACTGTACTATTAATGAGAATCAAGTGGTTCTTCATTAATATGCTAGACTAAGTACTTATTCCGAGTGCAAAATAATATTGCATGTCACGTGCCACAATATGGAACCCAAGATCTAGTGTTTTATGTCAGCGAAAGGGATTGGTTAAAGTTAGGATGGTGACATCCTCCTGAAACCCTACAGAAATGTCCCTTGTAGTGTTTCTTTTAGCTTAGTAATTAAGACCAGAGACTCGTGTCCCATACAAGAGACAAAAATTAATTGTGGGTCCATTTATTACAACCAATTTTATATTATATTTTCCATTAAAAAAGCCTATCGAATTCATAAAATGAGTGTGTGGGCTGTCAGATCTTCACAAGTTCACAGCAAAGGAACACGTCCCTGGATACATTCCAGAAGCAGAATGTTCACAACAGTTTTCTGAGCTTGAAGTCACAAAAATACACTTGTCAAATGTGTCAAAATTCCAGCGATTCTATGCAATGGCTGCTATCACACATCATGCCGGCATCAGGATGCTCACAAAAAAATATATTTCACTGCATACCAATGTCTTTCTACTCCAAACCTGTGGAAAACAGGTGAGATTACTGCTTGAACTAAAAAAAAAAAAACATTTTCCTCTCAATGGAGCCATTGCTCAAGGCAAATCAAACCAGTCAATCATTGTTTAAGCCTGAACACTTACCAGTATCAGCACTGGATGGCTTGATTTGTCTCATTTTAGTGACTTATGCCAGTAGAGTTGAATTTCACTTATCCATACTGATACATCTACCTACAGATAATCTACACTGATTAATCTACAGATGATACATGTTGTTTTATTTACAAATGATCTACATTGATTTATCTGCAGATGATCCACACGGACTGATCTACAGATGATCTATGCTGATGTATCTACAGATGATCTGCTGCAGCTGCATAGATGCCCTGCCCTGTATCTTTCTGACTGGTTATCAAAGACAGATACCCTGTAAATGCCAGTCTAAGGTCATGCATCATTGCTCCTCCACTTAATCCTGGCCAATAGACAGCCCTTTATTGTAATCAGCCCTCTTTAAATAGGCATGAAAGCATCAAGCAGTATTAAGGGAACTTGGATACAATGAAAAATGTGAAAACTGAGAACGATCACTGTAAGAATAGAAGTTCAAAAACAACATGTGTCTGGTTTCATTTGCATTTTGTATGTAGGCCTTTTATTCCCATGTACAGTATTGAAACCATTTTTTTGTGTAAAGTTCACACTTTACGTAAAGCTCACATTGGTGAAACATTCCTATTTGATTGCTTATATTTATGGATTTTAATTGTTGTGTCTCCAGAATTATCTCCACTAGATCAAACTACCTCCCCAACTACATCCTGTACAGTCAAGCCGGAAAGTATGCACACCCCTCTCACCTTCTCCACGTTTTATTACGTTACAGACTTATACTACAATAGATTGAGTTCATTTTTTGCCTCAAACATCTACACACAATAGCCAATAATGACGAAGTGAAAACAGGTTTTTAGAAAATATGCTATTTTATTTTACTGACAAAAATAGGTTATTTAGGGGTTACATTTCTGTACACACCCTTAGCCTAATACTTGGTTGCTGCACCTTTGGCAGCGATTACAGCTCCAAACATTGTGTTTTTCGACCTGCTGGGCGTCTTTGTGGTGGCCTACCCGGCTCGCGTCGGCACACTTTTTTTTTTTTTTTTTCCTCTTCTCTTGGCATATTCCTGCAGCTCTGTCAGGTTGGATGGGGAGTGTCGGTACACAGTCATTTTTCTCTCTTTTTCCACAGATGTTCAATTGGATTCAGGTCAGGGCTCTGGCTGGGCCACTCAAAGACATGCACAGACTTTCTTCGAAGCCACTCCTTTGTTCTCTTAGCTGTGTGCTTCGGGTCGTTGTCATGTTGGAAGGTAAACCTTCGCCCAAGTCTGAGGTCCAGAGCACTCTGGAGCAGGTTTTCTTCAAGGATATCGGTGTACTTAGCTACATTCATCTTTCCCTCTATCAGGACTAGTCGCCCTGTTCCGCTGCTGAAAAACATCCCCACATCATGATGCTGCCACCACCATGCTTCACTGCAGGGATGGTATTAGCCAGGTGATGAGCGGTGCCTGGTTTCCTCCAGACGTGATGCTTGGTATTCAGGCTAAAAAGTTCAATTTTTGGTTTCATCAGACCAGGGAATCTTGATTCTCATGGTTTGAGAGTCCTCTAGGTGCCTTTTGGCAAACTCCAAGCGGGCTGTGATGTGCCTTTTACTAAGGAGGGGCTTCCGTCTGGCCAATCTACCATAAAGGCCTGATTTGTGGAGTGCTGCCTGGATGGTTGATCTTCTGAAAGGTTCTCCCATCTCCACAAGGATATGCTGGACCTCTGTCAGAGTGACCCTCGGGTTCCTGCTCACCTCTCTGGCCAAAGCCCATCTTCCCCGATTGCTCAGTTTGGCCGGGCGGCCAGGTCTAGGAAGATTCTTGGTGGTTCCAAACTTCTTCCATTTACGAATGATGGTGGCCACTGTGCTCTTTTGGGACCTGTAAAGCTGCAGAGATTTTTCCGTACCCTTCTCCAGATATATGCCTTGACACAATCCTGTTTCTGAGGTCTGCAGATAAATCCTGGCTTGGAGTTTGCTCTGACATGCACTGTCAACTGTGGGACCTTATATAGGCAGGTGTTGGCAATCCCCAATCATGTCCAATCAATTGAGTTTATCACAGGTGGACTCCAATTAAGTTGTAGAAAAATCTCAAGCAGTATCAGTGGAAACAAAATGCACCTCAGCTCACTTTTGGGTGTCATATCAAAGGGTGTGCACACTTGTGTACATATGATATTTTACATTTAGATTTTTTATAAATTAGCACAAATGTCTAAAAACCTGTTTTCACTTTTGTCATTATGGGCTATTTTGTGTAGAATTTTGAGACAAAAAAATAACTCAATCTATTGTAGAATATGTCTGTAATGTAATAAAACGTGGAGAAGGTGAAAGGGGTGTGGCTGATAGTTTTATTTGGCTTCAGGAGGTACTTGATTTTCCAGCAAATTTCCAGTTGATTTTAAAGGCTAATATGAATAATTTTGGAAAGCATTTTTCAACATTTATTTGCATCGCATTTTAGTTTTGCACAGGATATATTTATCATTTATTTTTCAATTGGAACACAAACTTCTGTGGAACCAAACCCAATTTTGCAACCAGGTTACGAGATGGATGAAGTTTGTTATTACGCAGAGGTGGAAAATCCAGGTTCAGAAAGTAAAAGTTTGCCCCTGTATTTTATTGCAATCACCTGGATTAGTTAATTAGCACAATTATTCTGCCAGGAGGTAGAACTGATGAGTGAAATCAGCTGGCAGAGTTCATGGGTAGAAGAAACACGTGGCACGACTTTTACTGTCTGACTTCTGGACCCCCCATCTCTCACCTCTTGTCTTCATAAAATCATGTGGTCATCTATTACTCAAAGGCAACTGATCAGCAATTTCCCATAATCTACCATATGACCATATACAGTACATGTAATGTTGACCCATGTGATGGTGTAATAGACAAAGTGCAGATAGTAAGATGTGCCATTCTGTCAGACAACAGAGTATGTTTCACTGAAAATATAATTCATAGAAGGCCAAGACAATATAGTCCAGTGGTCCTCAACCCTGTTCCTGGAGATCTACCATCCTGTAGGTTTTCAATTTGGCACACCTGATTCTACTAATTAGCGGATCTCTAGCCGTTGAATGAGGTGTGCTTTTTTAGGGTTGGAGTGAAAACCTACAGGTTTATAGACTAAAATTGGGATCCATGGCATCAGAAACAAATCAGAAACAAAAAGAAATTGTGCTTTTGTAGACAAAAAAATACTTTGCATATTACACTGCATATTAAGAAGACCGGCTATCTGGGTATCTGTAATAAGTGCTTTAGTTTCTCATGAATAGTGCATGTGGAGAAAAAAAGGAAAGGCTTTTCCACCATTCACTGTGATCATGGCTGACTCTGAGAGCATAACTCTGTTACAGGGGGAGACAGATGGTGGTCACTCACCTGCAAGTTTTGTGTGGGTGCCCGCAAGGAGCTGGAGGTCACTGGTGGACACCGGGTAGAAGGTGCGCCCAAGCTGGCAGTCAGTATGGAAGAGGGACAGCCATTTGTGACACATGAATTGCCAACTTTTTCCCTTTGCCAGACTAGAGATAGAGACTTCCTCCACAAACCAGGCATGTTTCTCCAGTAGGCCATCATGCTGTAACAGAAAGACAGTCAACTTCACAGCTGGCAAACAAAGCTGAGGTTGCACTTTTTTCAGTCTACACAAGTTTCCCAATAGTTCTAGTGAAAAGTAACACACCCTAGATGAGGGAAAAAATGGTACAAAACTGCTGGACTTTCTTCAGGGATTCAGTGACAGGATATTGACACCACTGCTTGATTAATTATTGAAATTGTGACAGTCACTTTGCTTAAGAAGCTAACTGTAACAGGAGCTAACAGTAATTGCAAATTGGGGTCAACTGAACAGAAATTCAGTGGCCAGCTCTTGTTAAAATGTGATCAAGGGTGTAACTTAACAGTTATCGAAAAAGTGTATATGGATATGTATACAGTCCTTAAGTATTTGGACAGTTACACAATTTGTGTTGTTTTGGCTCTGTACTCCGGCACATTGGATTTGAAGTGGAACAATGAACATGAGGTTAAAGTGCACACTGTTAGCTTTAATTTAAGGGTATTCATCCATACCCAGTGTTCCATCTAGAATTCATACATTTTTATACATAGCCACCCCCCCCCCCCTAAAATTGGGGAAATGGAACACACAGAAATACTGTGCAAAAGTCTTAGGCGCATGTAAAAAAAATTCTGTAAAGCGAAGATTCGTTCAAAAATAATGAAATGGAAAGTTCATAAATATCAAACAATTGATTATTAAGAGCAGTAAACAGTAAAAAAAAAAAATAATAATAATAATAATAATATTTTTGTGTTTAGAAATCTCAAATGTGCCCTTTTCTACTGACACACTAATGCAGAAGACAAAAAATAAACATCTAAGAAAAGATTCAAATAAAAAATCTAGGGTGACTTTCAACAACCATCGAACGGCATAATTTGTGATGGAAATTAAATGAAGCAATAAATAACTAGGTACCTCTAGCGATATGCTCTTAATATCACCAATGTCCGGTCCGTCAATATCAAAAGTGTGACAAGATCCAGGGCTGAACTGGAAAATAGTGGACAGGGTGGACTGGTCTGAGCCTGAGGCCTTGCATAGTCTTTGTTTGTATATTTTTCCTTTAGATCCATTCGCCATCAAAAACACCTAGAAGAATGTTAGAATGTTAGAAGAATCCATAGGCTCTCTACATGTGTGCAATACCATAAAGCATTTACACAGTCCATTGCACAATATCATGTATTCATACAGCACCTTGGCGAGTGTCCCCGCATTTTTCTTGTCTCCCGTTTTCACTGTAACTTTGTAAATATCTTTGGTCTCCTTTCTTGGCCCTTTTCCAGACAGGCTTTTACCATTTCTTTTATTAATTACATACTTCACATGGCTTACCTTCAATGCAAAAAATAAAGTATTGTAGTATAGAGACAAATAGCAAGAAATGCCAATACACCAATATACTTCCTGGAAGGGCAATGGTTAGGTGTAATGATATTCTATCACAATTAATCATAATTGTTTTGTATGTGCCCATTCACTACCACAGTTAGCAAAATGTGATACTTACAGAATGGGTGAATGGAGGGATTAATTCAAATCCAAACTTCCGTGTATAATAACGAAATAAATGAGGGTCATTAAGAGAGCTGTATCTTGGGGAAAAGTCCCTTTGTCCAGGTTTACCACGAGGTTCTCCATCACTTATAGTCTTTGTTCGTTCTGGTTAGAATACAGCCACAACAACAGACGTAACATTATTCCATTGCTTCTGTAGGTAAGGGGGAATTCAGGTCAATATCTCATGGTGTAGATGGATGAATTAATTCCTAACTTGCTAGAAAAACAGTGTGAACTGCATCTTGAAGGCTGACTTGCAGTCCCACTGACATCACTACAATCATTAGAAAGCTATGTGCATAGTACCGGAAGGTATTGATGGAAGAGCAAAAAAATATCTTTTACAAATATTGCTAACGGCAGCACTTAAATGCATCACGATTAAGTGGCTAAACCCTGTCCCCCCAACATACAATATGTGGATTGAGAAAGTATGGGAAATTTATCAGATGGAACAGATCACATACTCTCTGAGACTCCAAAGGGACTTATTTATTAAAAGGTGGAGCCCTGTCATGGCTTTATTAATACAGTGAGTCATTCTACACATTCTGATCCATATTCATACATATCTGTTCCCCTGGCTCGTCTAACCTTTTTGTGCATGTGCAATCATCCATATCATTACACACATCTACACACAGCTCCCCACCCTGAACTCTACCCCCCCCCCCCTTCCATATATATTATTTTATTTATTAAAAAATCTTTTTTTGATTATTATTATTATTTTTCCTATTTGTGTTTTGCTTCTGTTTCTTTTGTCTTTTTGTTTTCTTTTCTTTTTTTTCTTTAAATTGTCCATACCAAGTACATCTCAAACAATAGAAAAACAGTGTACTAAATTGTGAATATACAGTATGTACATAATGTTGCTGAAACTGAAATAAAAACTAAGTTCAAAAAAAAAAAGAAAGCTATGTGCACTGGCTTCTTGTTAGTTTTTTCTCAGACATCTGAATATCAGATATCTCAGTCTTGTCTCTGCAAAAAAGTCTCTGCAGACTTAAACACGCTTACAATGCGATCGTGATATACTATATTATCACATTCTTTGTATGTAAGTAATAAAAAAAGACTGTTGTGCAGAGAAAGAAAGTGGTTCAAATTGCAAATAGAAAGCACAAATGACTTTGAGCAATGCAGACAGCCAATATTATACCACATACAGTATGTCCACATACAGTCTATGATAAAACATGTCAAATTATACAGCATGACCAGAGATCCTTTGTAAGAACTAATTAAACATTAAGGTACATGTGACTACAGACATTTATTTTCTGAGATTTTCTGTGACGTTTAATAAGCTGCTCCTATGGGCAGTTCTCTGCTAAATGATTAGGCTAACCATGGTACCAGTATTTCTTACCTGCAAAAGGAGCCTTCCTACTCACAAGAGAGCCCACAGGAGTTTTGGTATTGAGGCTCACCCTGAACTTTTGAGCAGGTTTAGAACTGGGCCTTGAGGTGTTCCTCTGAGGATGTGACAGTTCTCTAAACTGGAACCCTTCAGTGCATCACAAGAAGAAGATTTAAAATGACTATGTTTAACATTTTAAGGTTTCAGCCTGCTAGCCTTACTGTTCTTTTTACATGGTGTGCCGTCACATCATTTAAAGTCTGTTCGCTTGCACTTCAGAGGCTAGATATGGATAGTTTAGTTTATCTGAGAATACATTTGTTCAGATATTCATGATAAAAGATATAAAACACAATTCAGTCCTCTATTTTCATAACTTGACCAAACCATTCCCTTCCCCACAATGTATACCCCAAATATTACAACTTAATTACATCTAAATCTAAACCCTCTCTTATAATAAAGTCTCTTCCATCTTTACCTAAAAATGCTATTGAACCCTGCTGAGCTTCAACCATCGGGCAGGAGACAGTCACAGAGTACCCAAATGGCTACTATTGGGGTAAAACCTTTTCCTCTTACATATCTTCCAGAGGTCAACTTACATGTTTACAATGTCATTTAAACCCTTTTTTTAAACTATAGAATCTTTAGGTCATAACTTAGAAAAAGAAAAAAAGAGTGGGAGAACTCCAGCCCAGCAACATCCCCAATGAGATCAGAAGCCAAGCAAATAGGAATGTACAGTTCCCCACACTATTATTGGCACCCTTGGTCAAAATTACTGAAATTTTTTGAAAAATCCAACTTTTAATTGAAGTAAATGTATTATGAGAAAAAAAAAATCCATTATCAAAAAATAATTATTTTTAACAAAACCATGTGTGCCACAATTATTGGCACCCCTGCATTTATATATAGAATAAAGTAATCACCCAACAACATCCAAATATCTTATTTTCTGGTACTCCTACAAGCGATACTATAACGTCTCTGCATTTGAATGGATCTCTATGGGAATTTGGGGGTGGGACTAGATTTAGCTGTAAATTACACTGGCACAGTATGGAACACATGGTTGGCTAAAAGTCATCAAGGGTCTGACTTATCAAACAAGCCTTAAACCATCACTCTGCTGCCAGAAATACAGTAGATACGGATGGATAACTTGAAGGGTTTCTTCTCCTGACTTATTTTTCCATAGAGTTCAATTGGAAAATTTGTAGAAACATGCAATACTGTGGCTCCCACGTGGCTCAGTATATAAAGGTTTTCAACACCAGTGCATGCCAGACCCCATAGTCACAGAGAGGTCACAGTTTGTACCTCTGGCTCAGTCATTAGCTGACTATGACTTGGATCCCCAAGGTGGGACACAATTAGGTTAGAAAGAAAAGTAGGTAAAAATCAGACATGGTTCCTTGGGTTTGTGCTGAAGTCCCTTCAAGTAATCCATCCATATCTACTCATATCTGGCAGCAGAGTGATGGTTTGAGGCCCGTTTGATACCGCAGACCCTTCATGACCCTTACAGCCATTTAGCCAACCATGGGGTCCATAGTATTCTTGTGTCATTTACAGCTTAATCTAGTCCCCCCTCCCCATTCCCATAGAGATCCATTCAAATGCAGAGGTTATAGTATCACTTGTAAGAGTACCTGTATATAATATATCAACAGTCTTTTGATATCCTTTTATACCCAGTCATGACAGCATCACCTGTTTACCAGTGGAATGTTCCAAACAACTTCCCAATCTTTTATATTATTCAATTGTAAAGGGTGAACTCAACTGTTTCTCATTAGTCTCCGGGAGTTTTCTTCTCTTCTGAAGTTCAATTCAAATTATAGTAAAATTCTGATATGGTTAGTTCGCATGTCATTGCACAATAAAACACATGTTTGATTGGCTTATTGTAGGCTAGGTTTCATAACAAACCTTTTGCATGTGAATTGTGAATTGCATATCCCCTAGGCCAGGGGTAGGCAACCCTGGTCCTAGAGAGCCGCAGGGTCTGCTGGTTTTTGTTTTCACCTTAAACACAGCAACTAATTAGACTAAAGAAACCAGGTGAGGTGAGTTAACTGTGTAATCAACTGCTCTAATTGACCAATTAAGTGGTGAGTAACAACAAAAACCAGCAGACCCTGCGGCTCTCTAGGACCAGGGTTGCCTACCCCTGCCCTAGGCTTTACACTTTGGGAATCCCAAAAAATTTTAACTTTAAAATTATAAACTGGTAGGCTACTAACCTGTTGCAGGGGACATTTTTGGAACGGGTACATTCGAATTTGTCTGAGGGTGAAGAATTCCACTCATTAATTGGGAAGAATGTGGACGTCGGCTCTGTGACATTTTAAAAACTCTGTAAAAACCATTGGAGACAATGTCAGACCAGAGATCACTAAACCATCGTGTCAAATATCTTGCATGTTAACATGACTTCCAATTAGTGTTTCACCCGTCGTTTCTACATGAATAGCCTACCGTATAGCGCCAATAGGATAGAAGGAAACGTTGAAGGTTACACAACAGCTAAATCTAAAAAGTAGCAAATATGACGTGGAATTGCTTAAAGTTTAAACGCTTAACGTTATTCTGGGTCTATAACCAACGGAACGGATAGGCTAAGGACTACGAACCTAACAGAACTTGATAAAGAGTTCCGCATCCCTTTTCTTTATTGGCATATGGTCGATTTCTGATAAAAACATGCGTAGAAGAACAAAAACTGAATATTTTACGTGATGTACCTATGTAAAGTAGGCGGACATTATTTCATAAACAAGACAAAAGCCTCGGTCACCGCCGAACTCACTTGGTCCTGAATGGTGCAACTTGTTCTATTTTGATTAATTTAATTAAACCTCAGATGTGGCGTAGGCTAAATTACTGTGAAATTGGTTAACATATATGCTACTAGATTCGAGTCACCTGCAGCCTGCATGACAGTTTTCATTCCTCTTGTCCCCAAATCATATCGTTTGTTTTATTTCACGCGTAGCGATTGTCCTGGCTCAAAGCCTTGTTCGTAACCTAGGCTACACTCGTCTTTGTTGTTTCTCCGGTCACCTACTAGTAAACTGGGCGTGTAGCCTACTAGCTAAATAGCATAGGCTGTGCTGCGTTCGTGCTGATTTATGAAAGGCATAACATAGCGTAGGTACAGCGTTCTAGTCAGATATGTTGGTCAAGTGAGTTAAATACAATTTAGTTAGGCTAATATAGAATAGCAATAATATAGAATTACAAATTTGAACTCCAAATTATGCCCTATAGCCTACAATCTAGGTTATCTGGAATGAGACTGAAAAGATTTCTCTTTTGCTGCTAGTGCAGCAATGGAAACCAGACCTTGTATTCTTAGCCGATACAGTAATTGGGTCATGTTAGCCAGTTAGCTACACCTGGGATTTAGAAAATATAATGTGATTTTATTTATAGAACTATTAAAATGTTGTGTACTCTAGAGTCTTGATAAGATAATGAAACTGATCAACAGTAAAAAAAATTTTTTTTTAAAAAGCAGACATTTTACTCTGCTGTCTTGCAAAATATTGTAAATATTGAGTAATATGAGTCGGAACACAAGCCAAGTATCAGGCCAGATTTTCAAGGGCACCCACTGCTATCTGTTATCGTAGATAGCAATGGCCTGTTGTTATTTTCTCAGCGGCAACTCTCATCAAAATAGTGACAGAATGTTCCAGCATGTTATTAGTATTGTTGCATGGTTATGATGTAGGCTAATATATAAATGTAAATAGATGCAGCCTATTCTTTTGTTTGGGTAAGTTTGTGTAAAATTACAGCAAGGACGCTACTCTTCATGTGTTCATGTTTACATTAAACCAGAAGCTGTGTAGAACTGTTATTACTGTTGTATTAAAACTGGATTATTGACAACAGAGTAAGATCTAATTAAAGAGAAACAGGACAAAATAGGAAAAATCCAGACAATTTTATTTACATACACTATAGAATGACCCAGTTTTTGTCAGTTCCACAAAATAAACTGCAATTGAATTCCCTGCCCATTTCCACTATCAATTTCCATCCAACTGAAATTCTGTTACATTTACAAATCAGTTTTATAAAGCTCTCCAAATTCCACAAAAATAAAAAAATACATGAATTCAGTTTAAGCAATTAAACTGAAGTTTGATATGAATGCATTGATGCAGTTTATGAAGTGATATACCAGGGATAACTAATCTGTTTACTGGCTCTGTAAAATGTTACAAATGTATTTAAAAATTCATTAGAAGCATAAACAATAATTATTATGTTTGCATTGTCAAATATTACATAATATGTTTCCGGACCGCAGGAGTGGGGACGTGCAGCCATACCACCATGCAATCTGCTCCTGCTGAATGGTTGAAGCTAAGGTATTGGCTTGGTTAGTACTTGGATGGGAGACCTCCTAGCAAAACTAAGTTGCTGATGGAAGTGGTGTTGGTGGGCCAGTAGGGGGCACTCTTCCCTTTGGTCAAATAACCCCAAGTGCAGTGATGGGAACACTGTGCTGTAGCAGATGCTGTCTTTCAGATGAGATGTTAAACTGAGGTCCTGACTCACTGTATATATCATGTATATCTCATGATACTTATCACAAAGATCCTGGCTCAACACCCAACCTACCACTGAATCATCCCCCAATTTAATTGGCTAAAAATAGTTCTCTCCCTCTCCACCTCAGCTGATGTGTGGTGAGCATACAGGCGCAAAACGGCTGCTGTTGCATCACCCAGGTGGGTGCTACACATTGGTGGTGGTTGAGGTGAGTTTCTCCCTCATCATTGTAAAGCGCTTTGTGAGAAAGGCGCTATATAAATGCCAGGCATTATCATTATTATAGCTTATGACACTGCATATGAATTACAATTGTTCACATTTTTTTAAATGCAGTGTCAAAATTTGTAAACTGAAATGATAATTTCCTTATCTTTTTAATTTCAAAAACCCTTTAATAGGTTTAATTTATTAAATAAAAAAATCTAAACCTGCATTTGATAGCCTATACCTCTGAACCTGGACCTGAATTTGAAACTTCTTCACAGAACCAAAGTCTGACTGAAATTACCTTCCTCTGCTATCGCCTGGAAATTCATCCATTCATTTTCATAAGTGTGATATTTGTCCACAGCATTGAAATACATGCACAATATTTTTTACAGTAACAATACCTAGAAACCTCAGTGGTAAAGGTGTTTACTGGTACAAGCTGGTATCACTGGAATGTACAGGCATTATTCAAAAGTAACATATTTATTCAATTCCAGGTGGCAGCGATGACCAGCATTTAGGAGTTAAGTAATGAATTATAGCTGGTCATGAATGTTTTTAGTGCTCGTCTTATCGGGCATCTATGTGTGTATGCCTGCAGCTGCCTTTGTTTATTAGTTTATGTCAGGGTTATGCATGTTTATTTTGTTTACACACTCAATGGTCCCTTGAACATTTCATGCATTCAGCTTAAACCATTCTTTGAATGTTTTCAAATTAATTGGCTCATCATAGCCTGTTACAGCAGAAAAGGCTTTTACATGAAAATATTAGCAAAATTTTATTTTGCAGTTACTTCACTTCTTGAAACTGTTTTGTTCTCCTTAAATTGTATTTTTGGATTATACTTGTACTTGAAACTTGAATTCAGGGTGCACCTGGAATCAAATAAAATACTGTAACAAGAATGACACCCCAAATTAAATTTTTCAAAATATGTTCTTCTTGAACAAAAACATGACAAAATAAAAAATATATATACAAAGAATGACAGAATGGTCTGTCTGGGAAAAAAAATATTTTGTAAGATTAAGAAGTGTTTGAGATAATTTGTGTGACTGAAGATTTGTGCTTCTGGGTGCATATCCAGTTTTTCCACACTTTTTATAAATGGTCAGAAATATCTTCCAGTGGATTGAGCAAATTAGCGTGAATTTAGACCTTGACAGATCCTCTGATATTAATGACCCCAAAAATGTTCAAATTAAATAAATATTGACACAACTTTTATTTGCTATGGTGTGTTTGTCCAGTATGTGGATCAAAATGATAAATAAGAATAATTACTAGCAAATGCACAAGCACTTTCAGTAAAATACCAATTCCCTTTGAAGTGATTTACTTCTCAGCTTTGCACACTGACAAGGACCAAAGAAACACACTTTGCCTGTGTTCACTTTTAACATGTTAATTTACTTCTGTAGGTAAAAATTGGTAACATAACTGGTATTTTTCCATAATTATTGAAAAATACCAATAGGATTTACAGTGTTATATATTGGTGAATTATAGCCTGCTTCAGTTCCATTACACTAAAAGGTCAGGCAGTATTAACAATTAGCTGGTTCCTGGTCTACCACGGCCTCAATCTGTGTGCATTCCCCTTAAAATATTGGGGACTGTGCTTGTTCATCTGTTGCTCCTCTGTATAGAGGGCATATGCAGATTCCTCTATTAAAGCACAGCTTCCTTTATTAAAAGTAATCTAATCTGAATCTCTCAAATACAGACACACCTTTATGATCAGAAGTAGATTTAAAATGATTAAAAACACTTTCAGTTAAAAAAGACAACTGCGTACCGTACTACAGTAATAAAATACACATCTAGAAATGTGAAAAAACGGGAAGGGGTATAACAAGAAAGCCATCCGACTGCATTTTCTAAAACGCAGAACTCAATTAAAAATGTTTTAAAATATTGTTCGTACGTCTGACAAGGACATTTCACTACAAGTATCTGCTTGTGTCCAGCAGAAACAGAAATAAAATGTGTAAACGTTGTCAGTTGTTCATCAAGAGGCCACATTACACTCAAAGCAGTGTATCAAAGGGGAATTCATGCAAACACTACTGAGGTGACAAATGGTATTTTACAAAATTAATGAAGTCAAAATACGATGCATTGCATGTACCATCAGATTAGAATGATTATTCTTCAGCAGACCATGAAACCACTTCGAAGCAAATCAAGCAATGTCCCCCTGAAAGCCTAAAATCATGACAAAGATTATTCTTCATAACTGAAAGAATACACGTTGGCCTCAATAGTCTGTGCAATATGCATTCTGAAGCTGTAATTTAAAGAGATCATTGCCCTCGTTTCAAAGTTCTAAGTCGTTTCAGGAACATTTCACATTGTTTCACTGTTTTTCTTTTGTTTGTTGTTTTTTTTTATATTTTACCCCTTGGGAATACAATCTGTACAATTACATGACAGGCGTTGGTCAAGCAACTTTGATAATAGCTTTCAGCAAATGACTAGCAAGGTGTCTGTATGAGAATGTATTATGTTAGTTAATGTGTATAAATATGACATTACACTGCATACATATAGCATAGTTTGTACTGCTCTTATTTAAAAACAGTAGGTATCTGCACACTGTTACCTTGAACATTTTTAATATAAGGCAGTATGGTTTAAGATACGAATGAAAGCAAAATTAGGCTATTTTCTGGAGTTCATACAATACATACAAAATTTGGTTCTTGTTTTGGTGTAAACAGATTTTTGTAACAGGCCTAAAGTCAGATATTGTTTTAGATTATTCTTTAAACAAATGTAACTCAAAGTGGCCTGTGTATCTAGGAACACATTGTGTGATGTGAAGTAATTCATATGCTTAGTAAAGCATTACGAATGAAGAATGTGCACTTATACCTGTACTTAATGAAAATGGTCAATTGACTAAACTGCGCATCTATGGACCCACTTAAAAATTAAAAGGCGAATAACAAGAGTAGACTTAAATATGAACTGGTGGAGTTTAGTACAAATTAAAATATACATGTTTTTATACACTTTAAAATTCCAACTTGCAACAACTTGTAGTCTCAGAAAATGTACAAGAGTATGACGGAAATCCAAGCTGAACAATGATTTTGTGCAGTTATATGGATATTAACTGTTCTTAGCTGTATCACTGAGCCATAAAAATAGCACAAACACGACAATACTCGTAAGACCACTTACATTTAAACAATGAATTCACATTTAAATGAAATAAAAATCCCATCAGAAATCTTTGTTTCATATGCAGGCAACAGATAAACTCAATGTAGAAAACGTATATTTGGCTTGAAAGCAAGCATAAATAAATAAAAGCAATTAGCAGAAAAGTCTAAACAACGTGTTTCGATTGGATCGGACATCGCGAGGAAAGAAATACCCAAGCATCATTTAATTTTAAACTTTTTATGCTAAAGTGGCAAACCAATAACTTAACTGAACTTCCGCGTTGCAAGGACAGAACCGCGCAGACTATTACCTACATGGACTGGTGTGGACATGGAGAATTCCCCTGCTGTGCAAATGCAGAAATTTGAAAATCTCGTTGGGCATGGCATGGAAGCCCGGCCGGGGCTTGACGTTGTCGTAGTAGTGGTGCGTGATAAAGATGCCCGCGGGGTTCATGGGAAATGCCCAGAAGCCGTAAAGGTTGACCTCCTCACAGAGTTCCATTGCAGCAGTCACGAGCATGAGGCCGCTGCTCAGTCTCTTTGCCCGGACACCCTGGAGCGACCAGAAACGCTGCACGTTCAGCAGGTATTGTGGGTGAAAGAAGTATACGCCTCTCCGTGAGTCAAAGTCGTCCAGCATGTACTTGACGCGGAAGGAGACGTCGGTGTTGCGCGTATTGTAGAAGGCCGGCAGCACTACCGAGGAGTTCTCGTAGTTCTGCAGCACTGCGTAAAATGGCTTTCTCCACTTCTCCAACTTCTGAAACCTAAAACAAGGGAGATTAAATTTAACAAGCTTCATGGTTGTTGTAGTATAACCACAGCCCATGCAGGCCATATATGTCTTATGGGCATCATTATAATACAATATTAGAACAGCAACACTGAAGATAAAATTGTTAAATATTTTTTTATGACAACATGAGAAAGGTCAACATTAGCACCTCAAAGTTTATGAATACAGTGATATCTTATGTAAATTCAGTTAAAAAGCACCACTCATTGAATAGACTTAAACATGGTTAAACCATATTTTATCTGATTATTTGACTGCATATTCGGTTATGTGCTTAAATTCGGTTGGAGTGCTAACATGGTATAACCCAGTAAAAGCCTTCCTGTGGATTAAGGGTTTGCTGGTGATCATAAATCTGCAGACATAAGGCATCTGTGCAGACTACTGGTACTGTTTTTGTACGTGGGCGACTGTCAACTATACCATGTGTCTCACTGAGCTCAGAATCTGTAGTGGGCTGATCTCCAACAGCACTCAAACAGTGCACAGCAGAAACTTTGCTTTCACAAGAGACATTTTTATTTATTTATTTTGCCACAGTGAATTATCAACTGATTATCCACTTGATTCCTCTGCCATTAAATGACCGAGAGCCCCTGATGGAGTTCTGTAAGTGTTTTAAAAAGCACGCTTGAAAATGTCAGCTAATATGCATAACACAGATAGATGAGGTGAAGCTAGCTCTAAAACTCCTCGTACAGACAAAGTGCAGTGAGTCACACGCGTGCCTCTCACTACCTACCACCTCTTTTGTACATGGTTTATATAATCATACTTTTAATACTAATTTAGCCATCTGCATGATGTTCATGAATATTCCATTCTCGAGAATCAAGGTGACTGAGCTCCCCCCTATTTTGGAACAGACTGTCATCTGATCACTACCGTTTGGTTCTGAAGGTTGAGAAGCACTGAAAAAGCTAAGTGGTGATACAAATAGAATGACCTCCAGAATATCAAGGGGAGACGGTGACGAAACACATGGTCTATAAACAGCCATACAAATGTCGAATATAGACACAGCACTTGAGCCGACGCTCGGCACATAAAAATGCCACGTGACTGAATTCCTTGTGTGCCCCCGCCCCCCACCCCAAAAAAAGAAAAGCTAATTATATAAATGCATGGATTGCGAACTTTCTTGAGGACTGAGATTAAATACTTGTGTTGTATCGCATTCAGAGTGCAACACAATGCTCAATGCGAAACCCAATTTAAGCATTGGGTGCTTTTGCATGAACGTGCTTTTGTACTGAATTATCATTGTATCTCTTCTGAACTTGAGCAGACCAGTCAGTTTCAGCTGATCCGATTTCACACCCATGACCTGACTGCTCTTGGTGGACTGGCAGGTCTCTGAGCTAGTGTCTTTGTGAGCTTGTTCAATGCAGAGGGAAGGTCACCCGTGCTTCACACTTACTGCCAGCAGGGCTAAGCGTTACATATCAGCAGAGAATTTCCATTTCTAAGATAAGCTTCCAGCACAACCGAGAAAAACCAAAACAAAATATTGATTTATATAGTGTCTGCAGTGCATAAATTATGTCCTAATAGTACCACATGAAAGAAATTAAACCTACTGTCGCATCCAGAATCACTCGCATTCAATTGTGGAACGAGCTGTCAGTTCTAATTGTGTGACTGTATCTGTTTGGAGACCTGCGATGCCAAACAGCCAGAGAAAGAGCACATAAAATGCCTCTTCAATGGTGTCGAAAGGTAACGGTGAACGGTGAAGCCTTGATGTTCTCTTTAGCATGAATTACCGTTCTGCCACAGCAGCGACAGCGGTGCTGCTGTCACACGCACAAACAAAGCGATGCTCTTTGGAGACTACCGCAGGACCCCCTGAGGAGTGTAGGGGTCTATTCAGTGCTCTCTGCAATTCAAACCAACCAAAACTAAACACACAAAGAGATATATAGGCTGTCTCCTACATGCTATTTATAGACCTATTTCTTTAGTGACCGAGAAAAAGAAAAATGCAACACAGTGAAACACAACCAATAAGGCGGTCAAGTTGTTTTCCAGTTCAGTGGGGATTCCACACTGGCTTTGCTGGAGCGATTCCAACGGGTGCATACTGGGAACATATGTCCACCAATATGCCACATCTAACATATCTAACAATATCAACATATATATTTCATTAATGTATCAAAGCAAAATCATAGATATGGCTGGATAATACCATTGTTCATCACATATTAATTTAATATTATGTGCTGTGGTCATTTTAAATGTTTTAATTAAATTTCAAAGCAAAATGTTCCCTGAGCACCCACAGGAAATGTTTTGATCCAATGAACTGAAATAACAGTGGAAGCTGAAAATTGCTTTTGAAAATCATGTACTTTCATTTGGTTTCCATTTCATTCCACTCCAACAAACATGAATATTAAACATGAGACAAGAGTAGAGAGAGATGGATTGTAACAAATCAAAAATCACTGAAGAGTCTATACAAAGGTCTGGCATTCAGGTAGAAATGCTTTATGTTGGATTTCCATAGAGCAATAGATTAAAACACATTTTGGGCTTGATTTGCCTTTAGCGTGTGCAAAACCTTTCAGCACACGCAAAACCAATAACATGACCAATGATTGGTCAAGGTATTTATTTTGCCTCAATCATTGGTTGCGTTATTAGTTTTGCGTGTGCTAAAGGTCTTAGTAAATCAGGCCCAAAATGTCTAACAGTAACATCGATGCAGGGTTCTCTATTCTTCAGGTGTATTCTGGCCAATCATAAACTGCCCTGTAGGAGATTTGAAAGGATCAGACTGAGTCACACATGAATAATTAATTCTGCCCTGACCCTTTCAAATGTATGAGATTACCAATAATGGATGCTCTCGATGCAAAACACTGAATAACTAAACAGAAAGAAGCCACCATCTTTTGTGCTATTTAAAGGCTACTATAATCTCAATAAAGAGGCTTTATTTTACTGCTTAGAAAAAGGAATAGCAATGAGACATACTCCACAATAAGCTTATTCAGACCTTGTTAGCCAATTTTAATACTTGTCTTTAATATGTCCTTCCGATGTAAAATTCATGGTATGATTTTTTTTGTTGTTGTCATACATTCACATGTTTGATACAAAAAGCACTGATCAAGTTCACCTTTTCATCCACTTAAATGTAAAGATAGTGGCATTACCTTTCGGTGATGATACTTGGATTAATTGTCACAACATCGGTCTTGTACCCTACATCTTCAGCATATTTGTCAGAGATGGGAGGTATGTTGCATCTTTGGAATAAAATTGGGGAAAATGCAAATTAAATGAAGTAGTCAAGCTTCAATAGGTAAGTAGAAAAATATGTTTGTATTCACAGAATATTTTAACAAAATTAAATAAATGTAAATAAAAGTTATCATTTCACACGTAATTAGTGACCGAAGCCAAACAGTGTTGTGTTAAAAAAAAAAAAATAATAATAATTTGTTAAATGGCAAAATGAACTGTTAGAGATGGCTATAGCATAGTATGCGATGATTCCCAGTACCTATACTGTGGTTTGTACTGTATGTTAAAATGCACTTTTGTAAATTAAAAATCACCTAAAGACAAAGTCTGCAGAGTCGATCTCTTTCCCACATTTGCTGTTCTTGATGATTCCTCCATTGCCAATCACTGCACACTTCTTGAATTGGGACTTGGTGTATGGCATGTCCTTCAAAAGAGGCAGAACAGTGTAATTGCTGAAGGAGGCATTACTACGTTGATCCCCTCTGCATTTGCCCATCTCGATGCTCGTACCCTCAGCATCTCTTTTTAGTTTTGAAGGCAAAATCGTGACATAACATACACGCCGCTATTTTTTCTAGCATTTTCTGAAAGCACTTTCAGTTAACTTTCAGAGAGTTCTGTGGTCTATAACCTACATTCCCTCAAGGGATCATTGCGAGGGGCACCTAAGGAAATTAAGAATTGGTCACATTATCAACAGACAAATATTTATCCAACCTTGTTACCTACGCTTGTCAATATTCAGTTATTCGCCCAGATGGGTAATTTTTTTATTTGTATGGGTAAACATTGACGGATATAACACAATGCACCATGCTTACCTAAATATAGACACGGATACAGATATACTGTAGATAAGTGTATACCATAGGGATACCTATAGAGATGCATATTGTTTTGCTGTTTTCCGGTACTCTAAATGCCCTTTTGACTATATTTTATGGATTTCATTCAAACACAGGCTTTCTTGGGTAAACATCCTTGGTAAAAACAAGTGATATTCACAAAATTTAGCAGCCTCGATGGTTAGTGATGCGTTAGGTGATGCGTTAGGTGTTGCGTTAGGTGTTGCGTTAGGTGTTGCTATTAATTTTTCTCTAAATTAACACTTGCTGTAGACAAAAATGAACATTTGATGTGCAGTAACCTCAGTTTGTCTCTTTCACTAATCAGCAGCAGAGTTGAGAAATCTCTCAGTGTCCCTGAAGCACAAAAAAGTAGGTAAGCACACATGCTCACTGATCCCAGCTTTCTGCTGCTCTTACACATGTAATTTATGAGCAGACATGGGCTAATCAGAACCGTGAAATTACAAAGCACAAGGCTTCCTGCCCCGCCCTTACAGTCTGGAGGTGAATTAAGCCTGAGTGCTTTATCTAATAACCACTCAGCAGAAACACATCTCTCAGTTGTAGTATAACCTTTGGTAATAGAATGATCTTGTGGGCAGACCTGAATGATGACATTTTAATGCAGGTAAAAATGAGGGATTAAAAAAATGTAATCCCTTATATTTACAAAATGCAAATAAATTTGCTTTCACAAACTTTTGAGATGCTGAGAAACAGGAAATGTAAACACATCAATCCAAAATAAGTAATTCACTAAGAAGCACGTTACTTAAAATCAAATCATTCTGTGACCAGGTTTTTCAAGGGTGATTTTACATAAGGGCATAATTGCTTTTAATACTGGAGATGTAAAACTGTGTAAGGAGGAGCCAGCATTAGCAATGATCGTATGCTTAGTAATATTGTTTCCACGTCTCTGGATTGACGAGGGCATTATCAGACAGGTCTTCACACAAGCCTCTGTCTGAGTCAGGACTTACATTTGGGAACATCTTGAAAATCTCAGAGCTGATGTGTAGGATTCCACTGGTGTCCACCTCATACCTCAGCTTGGACCCTGAGGGTGTGTTCCTCTTGGTGGTGAAGAGGAACGAGGGTGCATTACAACAGTGGGACAAGGAACTCCTGGCGGAAGAAAGGAAAGCAGACAAAGTGTTAGCCATAGCAGGTAGCACCCCTTTTCAGATACTGCAGTGCTGTATCTATGCGGACTGTTGCTGGGTATGGGGAAATGCATATGCCCTGCCTTCTCATAATGCTGACTAGCAATACGGAAAAATAAAACTGCATTGATTGGTAAATTCCCTTCCTGTGTGAGCCACTTCCAACGTCTGATCAATGCCCGAGACAATACGGGTCGGCGTTTGAAGACACTCACTTGAAAGCGTCGGCCTCCACCTTGTTTTGCACCCACTTGCAGGCCTGCAGGTTCCTCCATCGATCGAAAAGGTCAGCTGTCTTCACCCTGAGGACACCCAAAGGAGCATCATTTAGGGGCGCAATGCTACATTCATTTTAGTGCAATCGTGCCGTTTATTCGCCTTGGAGCACCCAAGAATAGATCAGCTCTGAATAGGTCTCCTTGAATTGACATTTCCTTCAATTAATTGGGCAATGTGATTCCCATGGGGGTGAGAGGATCGCTGTAATGTATTGCCGTTGGTACTGCTGGCTGTGTAATGCATTGTTCCCTGGCAAAGGCTGCCAGAGGACACTCAGGCAGAGGCACTCAGCTCTTTGCCCCTCAGCACTTTCCACTCATATCCAATTGCAGCCTTCCAATGATCTCACAAACTCAGCACAAGGAAATAGGACTTCTAATTTGGGTGATCATATTGCTGTAGGACAAAGAAGACATAGAATAAACATTACCTCAAAATTCAAGCAACTTAAGAGAAACACAGATAGACCTAGGGCGGAAAAGCTAACCCAATAACTACCACAGGAAAGGTTGTGACAACACTTACAGACAGAAGAATAATGATAGTTCAGAACCATGAATGAACAAAAAAAAAACAACCAGAAAATGTCTTGCGTGAAGAACATAAGAGAAGTGACTCCATGCAATGACAACAGATCAGGCACGAAAATGTTAAAAAAATGACCGGCAAATGCATTTCTGTCGCGACAGAATGAGTGAATGAGTCTGCCTTTCAAAGTGCCACTGCAGTGCAATGATACTCACATTGTGAGGATTTTCACTTCCATGATCTCCTGTCTGAATTCCTTGCATATTGTGGAGTTGAATTCATAAGAACCATCATACATCTCAAGATACCTGCAGGGAAATTCAAATTCAGTCTAACACTGTCTGCTCAATATCCTAATATTTAAAACAGAGTACAAGTTAGATGACTTATCATCAATGGATATACAATATTTATCTAATGGTTATTTTAGCCATTCATTTTTAAACCACTGGGCCAACTTCAATGGTCATACCAATAATTAAGTTTATTTTAATACCCTAGTTATAAGAAGCACAAAAGACCACGTTAAAATATTTAAAATAGTGGATAGTATTCTGGAATTAAACCCATATTGAATATTACATTAGGGTTTATGGGATCAAAGGCTTATGAACATCACAGGTTTCAAGATGTCAAATTTGAATGTAAAATAAAATCCTCAATTACTCTTTGAAAAGATGAAATGCAATCTTTAATGAATAAAATACTGACTTAGCATTGACTTAGCTTATTTTGCCTCTTATTTAGGTGTCCAGGACTCAGACATAAATAACTAATATATAGATAACAGGGACAGACTGTCAGTAACATACTGAAAGTCTCTACAAAGACAAACAAAATGAATTAAGAGATGGAGATACAGAGTGGAAAAGGCGCATGGCAGAAGACAGCCTGTATGGAAGACCTTTACTGTACACTACGTCAATCATTTAATGATTGTTGTAATACAATAGGATATATCAAAAAGGTGATTAGCATACGTTTCATAACTGTCTCATATGCATATGGGAAAATGCCTCTTTACACTAAGTTTCTTTTGTTGACCCACAGCTAATGGTGAAATTTCCTCAAAAATTACCTCTGTCATAAACTGATATGTCTATAATGCATGTATATATTTTTATAGAACCATCATAGGCTTCTAAGAGCTTTTTTAAATTCTGAAACAACATGCATACACGCACATGCACATGCATACACGCATTCGTCTGTCGCACTTTTAGCCATCAACCTTCAGGGCAGTCCAAAAGGCATTCTGATAAATCAAATTATCATTCTTATTTCTACGTAGTTCCAGCATCCTGTCTGGTGAGACACGATCTCAACATGCAGCATCTTCATATTTAACATGGCTTCAATGGTCAAACAAATCAATAACAAACCACTTTAAAGGGATGACATTAACAAACACAAACAACATCAGGGCCAGGTCGGGTTGTAAATGTGTCTCATGCCAGGAAATGTATAGAATCAATCACCAATAAAGAAAGCATGGAAAAGATGTTTTTTTCCACGTAAATTTTATAATGCTCTACTCACCTACTGGGCATTCTGTGATGTTTATATCAGTGCACATCAATTAAGTCCTCTTTACAGAAAAGTGCACCATTTAATTTAGAAAATGCTCTTTTTTGTATTGAACCATATCACATGACTTTCCTTTCTCACCAATTCCAATTCTCCAAGGGCAAGAGAGGGAAGAAACCCAAATGCAGATGTAAATTGGCTTGGTATATAAACATATACCAGCTCTTGCACAAGTCTTACGGTCTGGTGGCCTGACAGGGTTTTTTCTGGAAACTATCTGGACAGCACTGTCTTATAACAGTGGTGCTTTCATCATCAATTCAAAGATTGATTGATTGATGATCAATTCAAAACACAAGGCAAAGGACATTGCTCATTCTCTAAACAAGGATTAACACTTCAAAGCACAGCTTTGGGATGGATTATTCTTTAAAAAAATAATATCTCATTCAACTGGATATGTTGATTATTTATGTGGTGTGCAATTCTTTTCACTTAAACAAATTCTAGCAGGAGTGAAAGCAGGGCTGTCAAAACAACTCAAACTCAGTAGAAGTGGATTTTTTATAAATACTGTATGCACTTTGCAACAATAATAACCCGATGAGATCCACTTGTTGAGACCAATTTATTGTGGAATATAAATGAAGGTGGTGGTCATAGCAAAGTGGGCCACTTGTAGGTTTATCTTTTTACCGTTTCACGCTCCACACATTGAAGAGGGAGGGAATTATACCAGCCAGAACAGCTACATCTCAGCCAGTGCCTGCTATCAGTGAGTCCAATACAAAGAAGCGCTTTTAGCAGGGTACTCAGAGGTGACCTCTGGAAATCATTTTGGAGCCATTACCGCATGAATACTCAAATCGGGCCCTAGAATCCAAATCCGGCCCTGGTTTTCTTTTCTCCCAGGTAATTAACTGAACAATTAGTGCTACTGATTGGCCAGACAGTCTTCACACCTTATTCACAGGTAAAGGCAGAGTGGAAAACCAGAAGTTCTCTGCCCTTGACGACCGTGATTTTAGTAGCAGGGCATTAGCAACTGCAACTCAATTTTTGGGGACGAGGAGGAGACTTATAGGTGAAAACCGTGACCATCATTGCTGAAAATATTCTTTGGATGGTCCGTAGAGAATTGCGGCATGGACACAAAACACAAACTCCTCTGTAATGTTTGAACCTGAACCCTATCCTCAAATACTTCATACGATACAATAATACTCCTGTCGCCAGGACCCAAACCTTACATTTCCCAGGGTGCAGCAGTTGCAGCACCGAAGAGGAAAATTGCGATAGTATCAAGCGGGCCTCTTCCATAAATTAAAATGGAATCTCCATGGCCTTGTTGCATCTTTACAGCACTTGGTCTCTTCCTCCCACACAGAGATAACAGGAGGCAATCATGTGAAAGTAGCTCTTGGAACAATTGCAGGATTCCAAGGGGGAGGGCCCTGCAGAGCTTTGTTTGGCCTGATGTTTTCTCTTTGTTTGACAGACTACATTGCAGCAAAAAATGGTACAAAGATAAATCCAACTTGTATATTTACAGTTGATGGAAAAATAGTCTGCAATGATCATTTGGTACATTAATTTAATATGTCTTCTTCTCTGCGTAAAATATTGTTGTTTCAAATAAATTGCTCAAAGGGAATCAAGAAGAGGGTTGGCAGATTGGATCATGGGTTTTCTTCAAACCCAAATCAGATCTTTAAATTTTCTGATTATAAATGTATTACAGTCTACCACAAACAGTGGGTCAATGATTGGATTTGGTGTGGGTCCAAATCTTCAAACATATGCACCAATACATCACTTTACCAACCTATTTTATAATCCTGAATTGAAATTAATTTAATTTCTGAATATCATACCATACCTTCCCTGTCAATTCTATGATATATCCAAAATGTACTTGCATTCAGACAACACTGTCAAACAGGGAATACAATATTGTCAGATAATTCACAAACATTCCAAGCACAAACAAGACAGGGTAAGGTAAGATTAATAACTAAGTTCAGAAGAGTGGGGTATGTTCACTTAAAAATGGACAATGCTGGTGCTTTCTACAGAATACAATTGATCGATTTAAATTTTAAAATTCAGGTGGAAGCAGAATGAAGTGAAATAAGTAACAAATTCTAAATGTGGAACAAACAAATGAGACTGGAGCTTTGAAAATCAGGGACATTTAAACCAAATGAACAAAACACATATTTATATTTGAGTCTTGTCCGTAATTAACCATCTATTTTAATCCTATTTTAATAAAGCTTTTTGCGTTTGCGGTATTGGCATGTATCTTTATTATTGGCATGACAGTTTTATTCTCATTTAGAAATACATGTTAGTAGGCTATGAATTATCAAAATAATAACCGTATCACTTTGCCGAATTATATCTGCCATAGTAGCGTCTCACAAAAGACAATTCTCACAGCATCCATTTAATTTTTTTAAACGCCTCAATAATAATATCCTCAAGCAATTCTAACCGTCAAGTGTAGATCGCTCTGATGCCTTTTCCCTACTGGCGCTGAAAAGAACACCAGCACTGTGTGTGTGTGTGTGTGTGTGTGTGCTAATGTGTACTAAATTCCATAGCCAGAGAGTTTTTTATTTGCATTTTGTGTAATAAATTCCAGATGCTAAAATCGAGTATCTGTTGGGTCGCGGGGAATACGTCTTATGTAAAAAAAGTCTTTCATGAAATAAATATCTGCCCTCATCTTTCTGGTTCAAGTGAAAGAATGCCGATGCAAGAACAGGAAGCAAGGTGGCGTAAAAAAAAACACAACTGAGACACTGAGGTGTTCTTGACATGTACAAATGGGTGGCTGAATGACACACAAAGATACGGTACAAGAAAGCCAGAGCAATCCACAGGAAAACCTCTTTCCGTCCTAGCCTCTCCAAACATGGGAAAAGAATCCAGGGGGATGGGGAGGGGCAGAGGAAGAGGGGGGAAGAAATCAAACAACATGCAAAGAGGAAAGTTTTTTTGTGCAACGATCACTGAAATCATGAGCTGAAACTTTTCAAACCAATGAAAAAGAAAGAAAGGCATTCCTGTTTGTGAAGACTTAGAATTCCCTGCAGACTCTCCTACCTTTGATTGCGTTTTTTTTTCTTCTGAATATCGGCTAGGCAGGGAGTGACAATAACAGAGTTCTGTGACTCTGTCTGACGCTGAAAATTCTGACGGACACATCTGTCAACATGCAGACAGGCAAGTTAGCATTAAACGGATCATTTGTTGTGATACCATCACCCCTGTAACCTTGTGCACAGAGGCTTGACCTTTCAAAAGAATAAACAATAAAAAAAACAACCTGTGATGAATGAGCGTTTTTCCTGTCGCTAGCTCATCTGGAGAAAAATATTGTGCATCACACAATTCTGTACACTTATTGTTCAGCGGGGTTAAATGCATAAGTACCCCAGTTCAAGCATGCATGGATTTCATACCCCCCTCCACCCCAACCCCCTCAAAAAATTTAAATAAATAAATAATAGTCAAGAACTCTCATGTTGTCACTCTATCCCTTTCTCTTTATCTATTTCATGAGTTTGTACAGTCAATCACTTTGGAAATGTACCTTTTCTTCCCATTTCTGGCAGGCTTCAGTGATCCATCATCGGAGAAATTAACAGGCCCGGTCCAATTTGCCGTTTCGTCTCCTTTGAGTCGGCTAAACTGTTGCCCACTAATAAGAAAATGAGTCAGTTTATTTGGGATTTATTTACTTTAACGTGTTAAGAACTCCATACAAACAGTGATTCAGCACATAATCGGACCCCTGTTTATTTCAAATAAATAAAAAATATGAAAGATGAGAGAAAGATATAAGGGCTTAGAAAATACAATAATGAATGAGTTGTACCTTTTGCCCATGTGTCTAAGAAAACCAAGCAACAAAATAACTGCGCAGTGTAACCACACCATACATCTGAAAGTGGTTGCAGGTAATGAAAAGATTATCAATTTAATTTTCCCTTTCCAGAGTAACTATAGTAAATAGTGGTGAAAACAGAGGAGCAGATTATCATTATCATCGTAGAATGAACAGTTAGAGAGAAATTCAGCCCCATCATGCATAGACATATTTTTTAATACACAAGTATCTGTGTTAAATGAATTGCGATTCTATAATATTCGAGAATACGTTTTTGAACACTAAATAAGTATGCAAGTCACATTTGTCATGGGTATGGAAATACAGCAGACAAAACAAACAGATGAAATCTGTTTATAAACTGTGTAATTTCAGTGTATTTAAAGATCACTTCATGATTAGAAATACATTTTATCAGTTTAATTTTCAAAATAATTAAATAACTAATCTACTGAATGCCTGTGTGAACATAATACATTTATTAATTAAACATTTAATTACATTTTCTTGTCTGTTTAAAACATGTAACATTACTTTGTTACGGAGGAAAACATGTGCCAATAATAAATAATTAAATAAATACATAAATATACATGACACTAAAATAATTTTCCACATTGAATTATTTATTCAAGTTTTTTTTAAAGTTTTTTTTATCTCACATTTGATTATTTTAAGATTGTTGGCAGATGTGCACTGAGAACAATGTTTTGTGAACAACACCCTTCAAAGCCGGTTGCGATTGGTTGAATTTTATAGACCCGCCCTCGAAAACCCCTTTAGTCTGCCATTTGATTATACTTAGATTCAGAGACAACATTAAGTTAGATAGCTATCCTTAGCTTGTTACTTATGACTACCAACATGGTAAACTGTCCAAGTGGAAAAACAGAAACACAATTGAACATAATTTACATTATTTAGGTAGCTAGCTAGATTATAATGTCTGACATAAATGCTTTAATTATTTAATATTGGCACAAATTTTCCTCCATACTTTGTAAGAAATACACAAAATAAAACCTAATTAAAATGTATATTTGCATATGACAGTTAACTTTGCATAAGAGGCACTTTATTTAAAAAGGTCATTCAGGGCATTTAGGTCAATATTATGACTAATTATCATTATTATTTTTATTTAAGAAGCAATGCATTATAGGAAAAGCTTTGTATAATTATCCAATTATCATTTGTGCATCATGCCATGATACATAATGCTAACATGATTGGTTATATGCCTAACTACTAAAGATTGTTAGTTCATCTACAGAACATTTCATTAACACAATATGAATTATTAGCGTGTTAAACATAACCGTGACACTGGCATTTTGTCCAGGGTGAATAGCTTGTGTGCTCTGAGTCAAAGCCTGCATCCCCTACTGGTGAGAACAGGATCTACATTACTGAGCAGAAAATTCAGTAACAACTCAGCATACTCATTTAGTATTCAAATTATTCACTGTTACCATGGCAATCACAGACTGTGGTATTTTGAGTAAAATCAGAAAAATAATTATTTAAAAATGTATGTAGTTTTGAAGTGTATGCCAAATTAATCAGAAGTTACACAGGTGTTCTGTATAAACATATCAAAACATGCTCTGAGGTTATGCAATGAAAGTGAAGCGATCACTATCGCAAGTCAGAGGAGATCATCAGAAGTACACAGAAGGATTTTGGCATTCAATGTTATTTTAGTAGTAACTTACCATTCAGTTTCACTTGACAATTCAGGTTATTAAATGTATAGAAATCAGGTCCATCTTGAACATAACTCTTATAATTGTCACACATGATTACAAGCGGTCCTTGCATTTTCATTTTGATACTTATGCCTAGGACACACAGTATAATTTTCTGCAACTTGCACGAGTGTAAGTGTACCTGACACACTATACAAGTAGACTAATGTGGTATGGTGTGTCACGGCTGACACATATACAAATTTTGAATCCAGGAGATGTACTCCGAGTCACTACCTCAGAAGAATGCTACAACTGCTACTACACCTATCGATATTCTTGCCATTTTCTTTCTCATTGCTGAGAATTTCACTCATTTCAGTATATGTACAGAACCTGCTATACACACCATATCATCTGTTACTTCTGTCAAGCCAGTTAGCTATTCCATTCCCCTTATTGCCCTAATTTATTTAATTCTAGCTATTTTTCAGTAGATGGATCAAATAAACGGTTGTGTTCCCTTCAAAAAATAGATAAGCTCATTTTCTGCTTCTGCCCAAGGTATGTTTTATGCCTTGGTATTTGTACACTTTTACAAATGTCTTTTCTTCCACAGCTCCTTACAGCTGAAACAGTGTTGGAACATTATTTTCTGGATTCAGTCAACATTTGTCTCAATTTAAATGCACAAAAATGTTTTTCTTCCCCACAAACATAGTTTTGCGAGGTCAGCACTAGCCAAAATTTATTTGCCAACTTGTGATTCCAGGTCTATATTGTTCGGTGCTTATCACCTTTGGGGTTATGTTTTTTCCCCCATTTCATCTGTTTGTCTGTCTGTTGGCAGGATATTGCCAAAGGTTTTTACAGATTTGCATGAAACTTTGTGGAAAGCTTGGCCATGGGGCAAGAAAAAACTGAATCAATTTTCACACTGATTGCCCAAAAGGGTAGTGGCTTTTTCTCTAAATGGCATATAACATCACGACACTTTGTGGAAAGGTTGACGAGGGGGCAAGCAAGAACTTTTAAACTTTTTACATCAATTGCCCAAAGGGGGGTGTGGCTTCTCACAAAAATACATATAACTTCCCAACATCCATGTGACACCAAGAAACTGTGTGCCTATCAGCAGACACAAACCCTACATTTTTGGCCCAATCAAATAAATTGGGGTGCTGGTGAGCTCTTTTCTGAACAAATATAGTGCTGATTGGCCATGTGTTATTGCAATAACCAACTAAAAGAGCGGCTAGAATTTAAACAGGCATATCTCAGGCCTGTTTTAAGATGCAGTCATGCAAATGCATCCATTTCCTGATGTGAAGTGCATAGACGACATTATTAACTTTTGCTGAATATCCGACTGTGGAATGTGGAACTGGCAAATCTTGACAATTGCATATGGTTGGCAGAGGTATGCGCTCTACTGAGTGCCATCTTCTAGTTTTTAGTGGTTGTTGGTTGTCTGTTTAGCTCAATGTGAAATCCAATTCAAATTGTATGATATCGAAAACATCTGGCATACTACTACTTGCAGCACAAAATCACCTGAGCGGTGCGTATGTGCATAATTGTACGTGCAGAACAAGTGGAATACAAAATTCTTATAATCAGGGCTAAAATGGTGCAGACATCATGTGTGTTCAAGGCTTCAGAATGGTGAAGTCTCAAAAGGTGGTTGTAGCTGGTTCTGTTTCAGAACCAGCAACAAACAGTATGATAAACCATTATTCATCGCTGAACATATTATTGGATATCATATAACATCCCAAATATTTTACGTCTGAATTATAATTTTTATCAAAAGAAAATGAATTGATGATTTTATAATAAATGGAAATTTATATGAAAAGGAATAAAGCAATTCAAAAGATAAAAGAAAATACTGTATCAATATTTCAGGCAAACAAATAAGTTATAAATTCTTTTATCTCATGTACAAAATGGGGACAATCTGTTTTTACAAAAAACATACTGAAGTTAAATCATAATTATAGTTAGTAAGTATATCAACATTTCTTATACTGAAAGTCTATAGTGCTTTGCATTCGTTGGATAATTCTAATTTATTGTTTATAATCAGATTATTTAACTCAAATGGGGAAAGCATATAAATCAACATGAATGAAACCAAGTTAATCAATTGTACAGTACATCTTCCTTCATATGAGGAAGCTTAATTTCCACGTATATGCTTTAAAAAAATTTAAAAAAATGCATTGGGCCTATGCAATTTTCTCAAATGCTACATTGATTAAAAAAAAACTACTCTCTTACTATTCACTCATGTGCCTATTTCCTTATTTGCCTAAATATTGCATTAAAGGTAAATGGATAAAAGAGATGCCGTTGGTGGTTAGGGGGAAAGGAACAATTAATATATGTGGATACTTTTCCTCATGTTCTCCATCTTTCGAATGTTCTGCTTTTGTTCCACCTTTGCTTTCATGATGCCACCATCAGCCACCTGTTCTGGCACACATCTTGCCTCCAATGTTCATTCCAAACTAGAGGCATGTCATAGCATCGAACCTCATACCCGGATAACCCAAGACTCCTGGGCATGTCCATCAACTGAGGACCAAAATCCTTATCAGCACTGTGCATCTGTTCAGACATCCTGAATGCTAATAAAAACGTCCCAAACAAACACTGAAGGGGTTTACTCTACCTTGTCTTCATTCCAGACAAGGTGTATGTAAATATTTGGTCCTGATGCATTTCTCTGAGAAAAAAAAAATACATTTTCACTCTGTGCCTTGAAACGTTGAAAACACATCTTAAATGCCAAATATTTGCGCCTTAATATGAAAACCCTGTGCGTAAGAATATATATTGTTCAAAGCTCCAACAGCTCCTGCCAGGCAACATACAGCTTTGCTGTTGTTCATACCGATGGGGCTCGATCTTGACGATCTTGGCGCGTGGTTTAAAACGCAAGGCGCAAGTGCATTTAGTGTCCAACTCCACTTTTGCTAGTTAGAGGGCGCATATTTTGAGCGTAAAGTAAGGCGCAAGGTTCAAATGGGCTGAACTTAGCCTCTTCATTAATTATAGGTGTGTCTTGGGCATAACATGCAATAAACCAATTAGAGTGTTAGCTCCCATTACCTTTAAAAGTTACCTGCATTTGGCAGATTGCTTATATATTGGCAGATTTAATAAGACTGCAAAAAGAGCGATTTACAGCTGGGGAAACAAACCTGCTTGTGTGCAAGAAAAATGTGGATCAATATTAGGATCAATATTATTGGATCAATATTATTCGGACTAACCACTATGATGTGTTTTCCTACACAATAGTAATCTTAAACAATAGCGTTTAACACCGGCACGGGTTCCCGGTAATTCCCGCCAGTGCTGTTATTTTAGAAAATATATGCTGTTTAATTTAGTTAAAAAGCACCTGCAACTGCTGAGAATAAGCTAACAGAATATGGCTTCCGTTATACCTTAGAAAACGCCAAATTAACCTGCTTGTTTAAGGAATTTCGTCAAACATCAATTACAAGTTCTCACAGCAGTCGAATCACAGGCTATGCATTTCAGCTAGCGAAGTTCAAGCCTCATCCGAAATTCATATTACGTGCATTCTCATAATAACATAAATAGCGTTATTTTGGCTTCATGATGACACTAAATACAGTAAAGCTGTCAGGTTGGGAACCCATAGGTTCACGCATACTTCCCTAGTTTTATAATATCCTGCTTATGGAAATATGACTAACACGTTTTTACTGTTAGCTTAATGGTTTAAAACAAGCCCCTTTTGCCGGGATTGCAGGGACAACTTGCGTCTATTGCGGAAGAGAAAATTTAAATTTTGGGGAAAAATATGAATCCATATTTCACAATGTAATCTTGATATCTTGTATGCATGCTTGTGTGTTCCCGTGTGTAACATACAGGAGGGTGTATGCGCGTTGTGCACATGCCTATGTAGAGGCACTTATATTTCACTAGAAATAGAAATAACTGAGACATGACTTAAGACCACGTTTGCGGTGGTTTTAGCGCAAGCGCTTTCTGCTGACTCAAAATAGCAATGCACCAAAAATTATTCTGGCCACACCTCATCTTAAGACAAACCCAACCATATTAATTTGCAATGGGCGCAAGTTCATTTGCTAGCTTTCTGCTGACTCAAGATAGCAATGCACCAAAGATTATTCTGGCCACACCTCATCTTAAGACAAACCCAACCATATTCATTTGCAATGGGCGCAAGTTAATTTGCTAGCTTTCTGCTGACTCAAGATAGCAATGCACCAAAAATTATTCTGGCCACACCTCATCTTAAGACAAACCCAACCATATTAATTTGCAATGGGCGCAAGTTCATTTGCTAGTTAAAGAGCGCTAGGCACTAAAATGACACCTGCGCCAGTCTGAAACTAGCAAAGACACTTGCATTTGGGTTGGTGTCGCCGGGTGTAAGATAGGGCCCCATGGTATGGTTCAGAATAGATCAACCTCCCTTGTACATAGCTATTGAAAAAAAATGTTTTTGTGTAATAGTCCCTATTTTATATAAATTATATGTTAATTACTGTATATAAATGTTATGCTCTGTGGGTTATTTTGAAACATACCTTGTGTTTTCTTGACTAGCATTGAAATGTAGGTTGTATATCTGATGTAATACATTAACAGGTAATCGAGTTAGTGACTCTGTACAGTACTAGGGCAATGACTGTGGGTGGCAGGGGAGGAAGAGAACAAAAGAAAGAAGAGCATAGACTGGAAATATAGAGGCAGAAATAGTTGCCGTACTATCCAGTTTTTAGAAACTAATAGTGTCCGTTTCACTGGTTAGGCCACTCCCAATGTCGCTTACACTTAACATTCTGCCGACATTATTAAGCGGTTACATAATAAGCAATAAGCCCTCCCCTGCATATCTGTATCTGTGATCTGAAGTGACTGTATCACATTGGAGAACAGAACTCATTAGCAATAGAAACCATGACTACAATATAGAGCATTTTAACCTTAAACACTTCCTACCCACATTCATTTTATACTCATCTGTTCACACGATGAAGCTATGCCTAAAAATATTAAGCATGTATTTGTGTGCACTATTTTCACAATGTATAATTATTATGTCTCTCACAGCTTTCATAGATGAGTTATATATCCTCATAAATTGTATACAATCCCTTGCTAGATAATTACTGGATGTATCAACAGTTCATAAGTGGAATCTCTATGTAAAGGCTAAATTCAATATGCAGGAATGCATGATTTATGAATACATTTATCATGAGTTTTTCAACAGCTGGCTGAATATCCTTATGTCTAAAACATAAGATGAAAGGGAACATAAAGAAAAAAAACAGGCACTTTGCATTCTTCTCAAAGTGGATTCCTTATTTATGCCTGATTTCAATTCTCTATATAAGAAAAAAATAAACGTCTACATAAATGACTAGTTACACAGACACCAGGATAATGGAACCATCAGTGTCAGGTTGCGTTCCACCTGCGGTTTCAGCCTTAGATATTACCCATATAGTCATTCAATGTCTCTCAACCTGTCAGACATCCTGTAGAACTACAAACATACTAAATAACCACTGCACTGCTAACCCTACAGCTAAAACAGAAAATTACATCAGTGCAGCACAAACTGTTCAAGGGAACATCCTAATTACTAGTATACTGTTATTACCCACAAAATGCAAATAACTCAGGTAAAACTACAGCTAGTTTTATTTCCTATGGATTTCAAATGGAACAGTGACTATGAGGCTAAAGTGCAGACTTTCAGCTTTAATTTGAGGGTTTTTACATCCATATCGGGTGAACCATAAGCAATTGTAGGGGTCTGAGGTATCAAACGAGCCTCAAACCATCACTCTGATGCCAGATATGCAGTAGATATGGATGGATCACTTTAAGGGTCGTTTCTCCTGATACATTTTCCTCTTGAACTCTATGGAGAAATAAGTCAGGAGAGACAACCCGTCAAGTGATCCAACCATATCTGCTGCATATGGTTTGAGGCTTGTTTAATACCTCAGACTCTTGATGACTTACAGCCATTTAGCCAACCATGTGTTCCTTACTATTTCTGTGTAATTTACATCTTAATCTAGTCCCACCCCACAATTCCCATAGAGATCCATTTAAATGGAGAGGTTATAGTATCATTTGTAAGAGTGCCTGAAAATAAGATATCAAGAGTATTTTGATGTTGTTGGGTCACAGACATCAATAAGTCATGACATGTAAATGATACGCAACCATATATTAAATATGATGACTTTATTTAAGTTTAAGTTAATTTGTCCAATTACTTTTGGTGCCCTAAAATGGGGGGGGGGGTCTATGTGTAAAAAATAGACAATTGCTACACGGTTAACCCGATATGGATGTAAAAACCCTCAAATTAAAGCTGAAAGTCTGCACTTTAACCTCATAGTCACTGTGGATTTCAAATCCAATGTGCTGGAGTACAGAGTTTTGGAGTACAAAACAACAAATATGTCACTGTTCTAACACTTTTTGAGTGCACTGAGCAACATCACAACAACAATATTACCAATATTACCACCAACATTACCACCAACACCATCTCCTGTGGTGTGTATAATTTTCTCATGAGTCCGCTTCCAGTAAGCTAAACACCTCAACAAAAGTGATTGACATGCAGGTGTTATCTTGCCAGCCAATGATTTGAGAACGGATTCAGCAGCAGTACTGGTTAACAGAACAAAGATCATCCAATTGTATGAAATTCCTCACCAGGGAATATGACATTTACCGACAGTGCTAAATATAAACAGACGGTCCTGAACAATGCATCTAATAAGCAGGTTAAAGGCTCATTATATCCATGAAAAATAATCCTTCCAGAGACTACCACCTAAATAAATGCAAACACATTCCTCCCCCAAACATGGAATCTGACAAAGCTAGTTAAAGGTCAAAATCTAAGCCAAAACAAAGTCAGATTGTATATAAATGAACAGCCATAAAGACTTTTGATATAACAGAGATAATGTGGACAGGGAGTGGCATTCAACTACTCCACCAATACAAAAGATGGGGAAGGAAATAATCAAATAACTGAAACAAAACAAATGGCCGGGGTGCAATAGCAGCAGTTTGTTCTAGAATATTCTTAGATCCCTAATCCAAACATATACTGGAGACACAAAAATAAATTATCCAGCCAATTTCATGCACTCACTCAGCAATGTGTGCTACTATTTATTCTTATCTTCTTTACTATCTATCATTGGGTTCAAGAGTATTAAATCACAGCGTCCTTGATCCTATCACATCTCATTTATTTTAAGCTTGGCACTGGAAACTTGTGTTACTCATTGTTACTATTTAGAGTAGCAATGCCAGTTAGTGATGGCCTGTTCTGTGGCATAATATATACCAATGTCCATTCCTTCGAAAGGGTTATTATAGCTAGACGTCTCATACCATACATATAATATGTATAGAAAACCACATGTACACACTAATACGAATGTACACCCTTTCCAAGGTTCTCAGAACTCATGCAATGCAATGAAAACCTAATATGGACCAGATAACAACAAGTATCACTGAATATCTTCTGTTTTTACAATAAAAAGGTGTCATTTCATGTGCCGTATTTATCCAGCGAAACAAAACAGTGAGACAAAAATTATCTTCAAAATACTACTGAGCAACAACACAGCCTGTTCTATAATTTACACATAATATAAAAATGGAATTCATTACATGCTCAAAGGCGGTTGAAAATTGATCATATCTAACAAATATGCAACAACTATGAAAAGCTATGGTGATATCACATGAATGAAATCTTGGCATCCATAATAGTTATCACTTTGAGCCCTACAAGCAATGGAGCATTCTAGAAAAGCTTGTGCTACAACCCCTTTCACTGGAGCGTGTGTAAGGTAGCGTATTGTATACAGGGAGCTTCTCTGTGTTGCAGAATTTCTCCTCCAATGCAGGATTTGGATGGGTGTGCCACAACGTGTAGGTCAAGAACACGCAGACAGTGTAGCATGGTTCTGCCGTCATTTTGCGGATTTGCAGGGAGATCCACACCGTGTACACCTCCCATTGTGACCGCGTTCACGGTTCCCCTTCACAAACCTGAGGTGTGCAGACGCAGAAGGGAGAAATGGCTCCCGCAAAGCCGAAGCTTCATCTGCCTGCTTCAGCTGTTTTCACAATCAATGCCCCCAGCTCTTGCCTATCCGGCATATCTAGAGCTTGGGGAGGACAAATGTGAACCTGAAATTGGACTCATGGCACTGGATCATGAAATTAGAAAAATGCAATCAGGTCCCGCCGCGCAGGACCCATTTGGGATAAGAGATAAATTTGCAATGCATAAGATTTCTGTTATCAAGAAAAACATGTCGTCGATGCTCTCTGAAAGAAGATCAACCGATTCTTAGAGAAAATTTTTTAACTGGGGCTCAGCATCTAAATGATTCGACTGGATGTGTTGCATCACCAACTGAAAATGTGCTCAGCTATGGAAATTCCTGATGAAGGATGACAAACAGTAATTTACAATACTAGAATCCAGTTTTATAGTCATGTAAATTTGATTATGTACAGTATTTGCAGGGATATCTTTTGTTGCCATAGATATGTTATCAAACAACGTATTGAATATACCATTAAAACCATAGGAGCATGCAATGTTCAGTGTGAACAATGTAGTGTGCAATCTAAAATATTATAATTAGAAAGGCTACCGTTTGCCTGGGAGGGCAAATTGCAATATTGTAACTGTTCAAATAAGACTGAAAATAGTCATTTATTTATCAGATGAACCTTTTTTGCACATTGTTTAATTTCTGCCTTATCACACATCTACAACCAGACAAAATATTGGAATTGACTGATATGCACAATCATTTCACTACACCTGTACAATGAGTAGGTTACTAGACTATTACTACAAGTGCTGCTGCAACTACTCCTGCTGTCGCTGCAACATAAAGTAATAATAATAATACTATAAACAACCAACAAACAGGTTGTGTTTCACTGCACCAAAGGATTAGTATGTTAAATAGCATTCATTGAACGAAAATTACAAAAAAAATCAACATATGGAATCATTTTCAAATTGAATTAACTTGTATTCGTCCATTTAAAATAATAATCCACCATACATTATTTCCATAGCCTAGGCTACTTGCATACAATTCATATAAAAACACTTACCTTTTAATGTAGTTTTTGCCATAAAGAATCTGTTGTACAAGAGTAACTAGTCCAAAAGCACAAATAAATATAAAACAAAGAGATCGGTTTCCCAGCAAATCTCTACCCGACGGGTCGGAGTAGCCCATTCTTTAGTGTAGCATCCGCTGAATAAAAAAAACCCTAAATCACAACTCCTTCTCCCCGATCACGAACGCGACCGTTTCAGACTCGGTCGCACATGTCTACTGCAGTAAAAAGATCATCATCCAACGTCTCTACTCTATTTTATTTGTGTTTGACCTAAGCACTGATCCTAATAATTTCGGTCGTGCAGCATTTCCTCTTTGGAGACGACGGTCTAAACATGCACAGCCCTAATTATGTAATCTGTAGCCTAACAGCCCGTTAAGAGTCCGAAATTCAGCGTAGAAAAACAACCGAATTGTCTCCCAATACAAAAAAATGGCTTTTTAAAAAGTACCTGACAGCTCACCAACACCATGTGCGCTACGGTTTCTGGCAAACGATAGCGTCTATAGCCTACTCGATTACTGCGTTGTTCTCGCCACTAAAAGGGACGACGCAGTCCTCACTGTCCACTTTTGTTCAGTGATCCAAACTGCGAGCCTATAAGATTCCAGACATGACTGGAATTCGGTATAGCAATTTCAACATTGCCAGAGGCAAACACCGCTCGGTTTGTGACCAGTTTCCCTGCTTTAATTGGGTCCAATAGAATTATGTATTCGTTTGTGCGATTTTTAAAGTTGTGGATACTGCGGGGGGCCCAGCGCAGTTAATTCAGCCGTTTATGATTCAGCGCAAAAACCAAGGTCACAACAGCATCTCTCAAGGACAGCTTTGAAAACACCCAGCATTCTGATGTATATTTAAAGGAGCTAGGCTGTGCACAGTGGAAATAGCGATTGCTGATGTAAATTCAGTCATCTGTACAAACATGTTCTTCCCAACCTCAAATACGTGATATATAGGCTGCAGGCGTATTAATTCAGGCTCACTAATCAAACTATAAATGGTCGCTAACGAAGGGATTTGCCATAGGTACGCAGTGAAAATGGACTTGCATTTAAAGGAATGCACTCTACTCTACTCGACCACCAGCCCAACGATAATTATGTTAAAACTATTTGAAGAAAATGCTGGAGCCATCCATGTGGATCCGTTTAAAATTGTCCTTGTGGATTCTGTAAACTAAATTCCACTAACGTTTAATTACATTCCACCTCATTTAAATGGGAACCAAGCACTGAAACAACTTATTGTAATTGATCAGTTATGTATTGGGCCACACCAGAATGCTAGTGATGGACTGTAGTCCCAACTCCCAATCTCGAATGTTCAATACAAAGGTTTATGTTTCTCATTTTGCAATGAAAATTACCGGAATCCTGCCCTCTATGGGTTGAACGATATAAGAAAAAATGTGACGTTTGAATGGGAACCACGCCTCTCTGGTATTTTGTTTCATCATTTGGTAACGCCCTTTTATCAGGACATATAAAAGGATAGAAGTTCAATACGTCGACGTGGATAGTGTCGGGCTGTTCAGATCTAATTGTATTGAACCTTTCGAGTTTTGATTAAAAACTTTTTTTTACATTTTTTTTAAAATGGCGTCAATTTGATCCGTGATAGCCGACATGCACGTTCAACAGTGCCCGCCCCACTAAACTTGCATTTACCAATATCAACGTATAAGTTTACATTTTATACATGAATCCTGCATTCAACTTAGGCTAGGCGATGTAAGCGGAATGTGCGAATTTACAGACCGACTGCGGCGATTTGTCCTTCTTTTTGACCGCAGTAGCAGACGTTCGAGTTCGGAAGAGCAGTTCATTCGATCCCGTTCAGTTTAGCTGGTTCAATTTGTTGTCCCGCTTCAGTGACGTCAGATGAGAAATATAAAATTATCGTAGGCCTACGGGGGTCTTAAAATTATGTTTTTTTTATTTAATTGTTGTGCATAGACAAACGAAGAGACATTATATAGGTGTAACTATGTGCAATTTTTACTTTTTTTTAAAAAAAACACTTCAATTAGACCAATCGTATTATTTGGGAAATCCCAACACAGCAATAATTAACAGGTCCTCCATGACAGAACTAGGAATGGGGAAATAAAATTAGAAAAGGAGGACAATTTATAAGTCAAATATTTAATCTGATTGGTTATCACGCCACGTTCCCCATCTCTTCTGGTCACTTCGCCTACCTGCCAGCCTCGCATCATCATCCAAAAAATGCCTTGGGAAGGGAGGTGGGGGATACTCTTTCGTGACAGAGCGAGGGCATTGTATGGGAAGGGGCGTGGTAGCCAGCCATCGTCCAGACCCTTTTTTCTGTCGCTGGATGCATTTTTTGAAATAACGAAAGAGGCGTGGTCTAGCTAAAACTCGGGGCTTGGTTCCCCTTTAATGTTATTTAGCATTCAGTACTGCGTATGCCACGGACAATCATGCTCTCATACATCCATATGAAGTCAGTGCCTCACAGTGTAATACAAAATTACATTTTGAATTCTTAATGGATTTTAATGGGGCTGAATCACAGCATTTGTTGGTCATCCTCTTCTCCCTTGAGATGAACATCCACCAGGCAAAGTGTACTTCTCACTTTTTTGTGAGTGTTGGGATTGGATCAGTGTTGGGATTGGAGAAATGAGTAAGAAGATTAGATCAGTTCAGAGCAGCTTCAGGTTTAGTAGCCTACTCCAGCTATGAAAATCCTGTAGGCTACATGAATGACAACAGGAGACAAAGTCAATGATATGGTAACTTGAAGTCATCATGCTGCTGAAGAGCGCTTGGATGAATGTTTTGTGAAGGAAACATTGTCTTTCGGGGGAAAAAATCCCTTTAAGCTGCACTTCATGTGCAGGGATAGTTAACTTTGTAGAGTTTTATTATTATTATTATTGCAGTTTTTGTGTATGTTTTTTGATTGCACCTGGATGTTTTTGCATGCGATTAAAGATAATTTACATACATTAATTTCAGATGACCTGCCATACTAAAAAAAAAAATCCATGGTAAAATCTGAAAACTAGGTTGCCAGAACTTTATCATACACTGTACAAAATATCCATGAATTTTACAGTAAAAGAAAAACAGTGAAGATACGAAATTGTAAACAGCTGAAATGTAAATAATTGCATTGCGTCTGGTGGAACACCGCTAATAATTAGATATACAAGCTGCTACCATATGCTTACTGTTATTTACAGCCTGTAAAGTTCCAACAACCCAGTGTTGCCAGTATTTTACCATAAAATGTAGGCTACAAACTTTTTTTTTTTCTCCACAGCATAAAAATAATGGTAACAATAAGTTAAGCATGTATACACCAGGCTATATATCCAATTATATATCATATATATTATATTACCAATATATATTTCACCGTAAATAATACCATTATTTACATTTCAGCCGTTTACAATTTCGTACCTTTGCTATTTTCAAGATTTTTACCATAAAATGCACTACAAGTAACTCCAAGCAGCTTGTAGATTGAAAAGTGCCTTAACAACATGCGCCCACCCCCAGAAATAGAAAATGAATTCCATTTCTGTTGTTTTTCTCCATTTGTTTGGCAATGCTTTCATCTGGGGAATTTACACAAATTTAGAAGGCTTTACACGTGGAAAAGTAATACCATACATCTACAATACACATAGCCTACCTTATGCACAGTTCAAATTATGTAACACAAATAGAGAATTAAGTGCATTGTAGCTTGGTACAGTTCGGAGAGTAAATTCCTCCCTCCTAGAGGGTCATTTATCATGACAAAGCAATGTACTCTTTTGCCACAACATCTAGAAAACACTGGGTGTCTCACTTGAACAGTCAGGCATTGATTCAAGTGTCAGGAAAAAGGCCTGTCCTACGTTACATAATGGAGGCTGTTGCAGATGCTTCTCTCTGTAAAGCTCTAAGGAGGAAGTGAGACAATGGCTTACTGTGTGCACAGCTTAAGATTCAGTGGGAAAAATCATTCAGTCAGACCTCACTAGTATGGAATGCATTATCTTTTTTTAGTATTTAATCTTTGTAATATAACCTGCAACACTGTTGTAACTACATTCTACGACAACCTTAACTCCCTCAAATGTCTCAAAATACTATATTCTTAATTGACTCCCATATAAAATATTGAGGCTTCCTGCTCCACACCTCTCAAAATTCATCATCTGCAGTTACTTCCTTGTTTCCACTCAAACTTACAATGTGGATTTATTTTAAAGCATTACATAAACTACAAAATCCTTCAATCTGGCAACTCTAGGAGGCAGAATGGGGACATCTGGTGGAATGTTAAATCATGAAGAGTGGAGTGAAAGATCCAGCCCACAATAAAACAGACTTTCAATAAAAATGTTATGAAATTTGTCTCTGGATTACTGTTTAGAAGCATTAGCTATGTTGTAGCCTACATTTCATTGAACAGCTTGGTAGAGATGAGTGACACAAAACTTACCAAAGCCTTCCAAGGGCTCCAGAATGTATGACCAAGTTTTCCACAAAATTACATGCAGGTCCCGTTCCCCCGAATGCTGACTTTAAACAAACACTCTTAATGGTGATTGTGTAGAGAGTATTATTAAAAATAGGCCTACTTAGGGATCAAAACGTTTTATAATAATTGCACGCTTACCTCAGCTCTAGTGGAATTCCTACAAGCTACACCTTTGCTCCAGAGATGCGGTAGCCTACTTTTAAAAGTTTCCCCACTAAACCCATTTATTTGGTGGTTTTTAAAGCGTATCTGCGTCTACTATTTTAATGCAAACTCACTCCGAATAGCATATTTTCTACCTCCTGGCTGAAGAATGTGCCAATTAGCAAATCCAAATGATTGGAACAAAATACTGGGGAGGACATTTACTTTCTGAACCTGGATTTTACACCTTTGCGCAATAGTCCGAACTCCAATATCTAAGTCAGGGGTAGGCAACCCTGGTCCTAGAGAGCCGCAGGGTCTGCTGGTTTTTGTTGTTACTCACCACTTAATTGGTCAATTAGAGCAGTTGATTACACAGTTAACTCACCTCACCTGGTTTCTTTGGTCTAATTAGTTGCTGTGTTTAAGGTGAAAACAAAAACCAGCAGACCCTGCGGCTCTCTAGGACCAGGGTTGCCTACCCCTGATCTAAGTAGTGCTAATTTACCAGTTATGCTCGACACCACCGACTGAAGGTATAATTTCAGAAACATGACTATCTTAAATCATTAAGTGTCTTTTTTAATGTAGCCAAGTTTTTTGTTTTTCATTTCTGAATAACTGTGCATGATGAGGAACGAGCATTCTACCTAAAGCGGAAATGTGTCAGTGATGTAAAATTACCCTGAGGACGAAGTTAATCTCATACCATATATTAAATACAAATAAGTAATCACACAATTTGATGTCATCCGCGTGGTGTTTCTTATTTACTCGTCGATTTTTTACGATATAAACTAGGTAATATTGACAAAATATCAAGAAAACAGAACACATTAGGGGTTCTCTTTCTATGTTACACCGGAAACACCCCGATGTTGATTTAGCGCTGCACCAACCCTTCTTCCGGTCTCTATCGTGTCGGCCTTAGGAGGGAGATGGTGAGTTTGAGAGAGAATTAGGAAAAATCACAATACATCGAAGTTTATCAGTATTAATCTGTACCGCGAGTGTAACACAAATCAAGTTTTAAGTAAGGTTATGTAAACCTACCCGATATTGTGCACATTTATATTATAGTTTTTTTGTTTTAAATATATTAAAGTAGCAAGTACATTGGTTAGCTAACGTTATCGTACGTTCCCTTGTCGTTGGCTTACTAAAACCAATTTAAATATGTCATTGATTGTAACGTTACATATTGGTACTGAGTCCGTTTATTTCTGTTAAGGTAAGGAAAGTAATTAGGGGGTAAACAAGCTTTTGGGGATTCATAGAGAGAAAGCCAGAAGATAGCGGGGGAGGCCTTGTAAGGTAGCGTGTACGGTCTGTGTTGATAGCCAGCTAACCATTGCAAATACTTCGTGAAATTGACTAGATATTCGGCATTAACCGGATGCACTTAATTTCTGTATTGCATTATTGTTATGACCCTGGGCCTTGTACCGTTGCGAAACATGATTTATACCAGTGTTAAAGAAATTGTTAGTTTGCAGAAGCCCTTATCTCTGGTTAATTATATTTGCTTCCTTAACTTAGTTATATTTTATATATTATACATTTTGCATATATATAGGTCCAGATGTTATTCAGGTGATTTTGCATGCTTTCTCAACACAGGAATTTTGCCTTCAACTTTCTCCCCAACTTCAACTTCACACTGCTGTCTTAATGTTATGACATGATTCCATTTATTGTAAAATTGCCATAGGTCATAGCTGTCTTGTCAGTGATGTTATCCAAAAACAAATGTCTGAACATATGAGTTGCAGTGATTCCAGGTTTTAACTGAGACAAGACCTAATACCCCCTTGCATGCATGTATTGTCCCTATATCATTCTGGATGCATGGTTTAAGTTTTTTCATCGTTGCAGACGAAGGGAACATCGTCATTCGGAAAGCGCCGCAACAAGACGCACGCACTGTGTCGTCGATGTGGCGGCAAGGCGTACCACCTTCAGAAGTCTACCTGCGGGAAGTGTGGATACCCCTCAAAGCGCAAGAGAAAGTGTAAGTGGAGTTATACCAGTGGTCCCCAACCCTGTTTCTGGAGATCTACCATCCTGTAGGTTTTCATTTCAACCCAAATTTATGACACACCTGATTCTACTAATTAACAGCTCAACGAGATCTCTAGCTGTTGAATGAGGTGTACTTTGTTGGGGTTTGGAGTGAACCTACAGGACTGTAGATCTCCAGGAACAGGGTTGGGGACCACTGCGTTAGACAAACCACAGTACCCAGGAATACAGCATGTTTGGAAGGATACTAATGGCTGCACTGAAGTCCAGTTATCTGAACCTGGTTTGTCAGCAACAGCGTGCTGAAAACTCTTAGCTATTTCAGAAATGCTGCATGTAATTTTCCCTAATAGTTTGAGAAATATTTGCATGTTCAGGGGATTTAAATTATTATTCATGGATCATATCTTATTTGTTTAAAAAAAAAGAAGTAAATCCAGTAAATTATTGCAGATTCGATGTGTTTTTAAGCTAATTAGATTTTAATTGCCCCTTTCACCCTCCAGACAATTGGAGCGATAAGGCCAAGAGGCGCAGCACCACTGGAACAGGTCGCATGAGGCACCTTAAGGTTGTGCACCGTAGATTCAGGTGAGCACTCCGCTGGTTTCTGTAATCACTGGCAAGTGTCCGTAAGATTCCAAATATTTAATGTTTGGCTTTTCTTGATGTTTATCAAAGCGCAAATCATAGCAGATCATTCATAACAACAAAAGAGTCACAAAAGATGGCAGCGTTTGAATGCCTAATCTAAGCACATTATATCGTATGCACATTATTAAAACCTCACAGTACATACAATGAGATGGGGATATATTTATTATAAAGGCAATTACACACACCTGTGCTTTCTCTTATGCTCTGGAGACATTTGTCAGCTTGCCTAAAAGTGCACACTTTGAATTTAATTCTGTGAAGGAGAGATCAGCTGTCAGAAAATTTGCATGTACTTTGAAAGTATCGGGGAGTTTCTTTAGAAGTGATGGATTTTGTATAGAGCACAGGTCTTATGGTCCAGAAGGGCTGCAATGTCTGCCAGTTAATGTGGGTTTTATTTTAATTTTTTTTGAGTCCGCAGCCAGTTTAGGTCTTGGAAACATGGCGTATGGACTCAGTTTAGACCATAAGTTACTTGTATTAAGCACTTAAGTGTTGAAACACTTCTCAAGCCATCAAACACTGCGACCCTCTGAGATTTGTTCAGGTTGATATTTCTGGCAGAGGAATCAATATATTGTGGCATATTTTCTGCCATCAGAAATTAGTTTCCATGAGTAATGTTGATTGTTAAAAATTTTGTGGGTACTTGTGTGCAAATTTTTTTGATTTTGCCTATCAGCATTTTGTGTAGTAGATATTGTCGTATTTTGTACTTGTTGTTCATGTTCTGTACACATGAAACAAGGAAAGCCATTTGCCACATAAAAAATGCGGGAACAAATTTTGTTGTTTACTTTTTTTTTTTTTTTTGGGTTAAACTACAGGTATTGTAATGTTATGTTGAATATATTGAGTGTTGGTGTACATGTCGGAGACGTATTGTGTTTTTTTTTTAAACCCCAGGAACGGATTCCGGGAAGGAACAACCCCCAAGCCCAAAAGAGCAGCGGTGGCAGCCTCTGGCTCATCCTAGACACTTTGTTTAAAATAAATGTGCTGTTAAAAAGAATTTTTGGATTTGACTCTCTTTGTCAGCCTTTAGGATGTTTATTAATCAAGGAGTGATATAACTTCATTTGGTTAGACCTTCTTAAATAAGTTAAATAATCTGAAATTTGTGGTACACCTTTCCAATTGGCACAAGGTAAGACCATGTATGTGATTTGTATTATAATTTGCTAATTCATGGAATGAATTATTTGACATGTCAATATAGTAGGGATGTTAACAATTAATCGACTATCAATTAATTGCTAATAAGAATTTAATCGATAAGATTTCAAATTAAACAATTAACTGAACAATCTGGTCTTGTTTCAATGGGAGTTTTTGCGTGAAATGTAATCATGATTTAAGGTCTCCACGCGAGGACGCCAAATTCTGCCTAGTGTAATTATTGGAGGCCGCGAAGTTTAGCCTTCACAAGAATACACAAAAATGAAGCGGGCAAAACAATGATGCCCATTGCAATACCTGTGGTGCTGTTTTGAAGTATAACTATGTCGTTAATGTAGCCTACCACCTGAAAAGCGTACATCCAACCGTACTGCCAGGGCAAAGTGGATCGCAACCTACCATCACCTCAGTGTTGGCAAAGGGTGTGACGATAGACGAGCGGTGGGTAGGCTATTAGGATATGCAACATGGTTGAAAAGGACATTATGCCAAGAAGCACCATTGAGGGATTTCGTGAGCTAATAAACGGGCTGTGCACACGACCACGTAGATATGCTTAAATGTTCTTGAATAAAAATACGTAGGTCTATCTAGTATGCATATGAGGAGCCTATTCAAAACATAATAGCCTATGTTTTAAGTTGACTGTTCTAGGCTAGGTCTACTAGTTTAACTGTCGCCTTTCCGTTTCAAGAGCGTTTATGTTAATGCTGCAAGTGCCTAGCGGAGCAACGGTTTCGCTTGCAACAGATAAGACTGAGCGCAATTTCTTTTCTGTTAAAGTAGCCTATACACGCCTTCATATTCTATTTTTGTTATGCTACAATAATGCCTGTTTCTCAAATGTTACAATAAATCTTTGAGGAATATAACATGCATTTTGTATTCTGTATATCATAAGCTATATTTAGCTTTTATGTTATCAATTAATCGACGATTGTTAAGGTTAACAACTATCGATTAAGGAAATTCCTTTAAATTTGCATCCCTACAATATAGATGAGTGGATAACAATGTGTGACCTGAGAAGCCAGCAAGACATGGCTGCTTTTCCCTCTTATAATTACTACTTCTGGCATCATAAGCACCACTGATCTGTAGAGATGAATGGGTGCATTTGATTTTAAGGATGGTTTTAGTCAATATTGTTTAAGGGTTTGTAAAACAAAATCAGTATTCAGTCATTTGTGTTTTACATTCCGCACCAAGTACAGCGCAGGTGTCAGTATCCAGGCCTGGAGGGATCCATCGTTTGCTGGTTTTCAGTGTATTTCGTGCCAGTGATTCATTGAAGTAATTGATTAGCTGAAGAACCCACACCCCTTGTCCTCAAGGCCTTAATTAGCTGTGAACACTGAGGCCCTCCAGGGCTGTAACTGAATATGATCCCTGTTCCCTGTCTACTCAGACCCCTGCCTACTATGTGCCCTGTCCCATCACTTTGCAAGCAGTGTGCAAAGGAAATCCTGCAAAACTCTTTCCAAACTAGTGAAGTAGTTTATATTTATTTTATTGAGAATATCAATCAGTTTACATATGGTGATGGTTACAAAGTGTAGATTATGAATGAAGATTGAATTAACAAAAATAAAAAGCAGTTTGTAATATGTCCTGCTCTTGTACAAGTTGTAGTTATTTCCGGTTTACTTCCCGAAATTGCCAGATGAGTGCCCAGTTCTGTGGATGAGTGTGCTACTGAATCCCCTCAAAAAAAAACCTGGAAATAAGGGTTTTATCCTGGAATTTTAAGTGCCCCCATTTGTGAGAAAAAGTTGGCCACTCAAAAGCTTTTTGACAAAGTTGACTCAAATATGTGCCCTCAAAGGGGTGAAGGGATCGTATGCTGTCACGGCCCAGGACTGGATACTGACACCTGTGATGTATGTAGTGTCTTGTAATTGTATAATGGCTACAGACAAGGACATATCGCAGTATAGCCACCAATGTAACAAGTGGCTGTTTTTAAAGGTGAGGTTGTGGCAAGGCTGGAATCCAAACTATGGTCGTCTGCTCCACGTGGTTGCATGATCACTATCTCCAATAGGCTGAGCCCTGTGGCAAAATTAAAGTTTCCTGATGAAGCTGATTCTGTGGATGGTATACACATTTTTAAAAATGCACATGGCAGTCGTATCCTCTTGTACACCCCACACGTGCAAGTTTTTTCCCCAGTTCTATTTTCTGTTTATTAGTGGACTCGCCATTGATTATGGAAGGTCGATTAGTCAGTATTTTACGTAGAGTTTAAGTGAGGTAAAGCCATTGCTCCATTATTTATTATCATTACACAGATATAGAAGAAAGTGCAGGGGACATGATGACACAGTACGAAATAATAAATCACAGAGGTTGAAAGTTTCACAATGAGCGTGCTACATTATTTCCTACACATAACGAAGACCTCTGTGACGTCAATTTACACCGCTAACTAAAAGATGTGGTTGCATGTTGTTCGCAGGCCTCTCCCACAATGGACGCGAGGGAAGAAAGTAACTCGGCTACTGCTGATGCTAATAATGAGATGACAGAGGATGATACGCGATGGAAGGCGCTCATTTGCAAAACGCTGGACAGAAAACATGTCGATAAGCTTTTAGATTATAGCGATGCCAGCTTTTCAAAAACGTTTTCCAACCAACTGCATGTTCAGTCTGGTTGGGAAGAAGCGGTGAGTAATGACCGTTGTCGTTCCACATTGGTTTTTGATTACTAGTTTTCGTCTATACAGACTATATATTCTGCATGCTACATGATCTTACTACATCTCTTAATAACGCCCGTTTACGTGCCACACGATTCACCTTATTTGTTTGCGCTATTGAAGGAAAAAACATAACCAAACATTCTGGCTAGTCTCTCCTAAAAATCAAATAACTGCGATTAGGTATTTGTTGTTCTGTCGGCTATAGCCTGTTGAAGCGGGTGTGGGTATTTCCAGAAAATGACCCTTTTTATTATATTTAAATATTAAATAAAATCCCTTGTTCAAAATAAAGTATTGGAAACCGCATAGAAACTTGTAGGTTGAATAAAATTAGTCAGTCTATCCAGAAGAAAACCCAATTGAGATTGAAATCTTTCTCATGGTGGACCTGACCTTGATTGTAAATGGTAAAAGGTGTTTATTTATTTAACATTTCACAGTTACTTAGGGAAATTGAGGATGCAATTTATATTACAAACATACTAGTTTTGTCTACATTTAGGTGTTATACATAACCTGTAAGGAAAGGGAGTAATGATTCCCATTGCATCCAGTAGCAAATCAGAAATGTAGGTGTATGATCAGATCAGCACACATGCGGTCACACCACATGGAATTTAATGTGCCTTTTACAATGCAGTAGGTTTGTAGCGTTCATTCATTGTTTAATGTATCAACAGGTCCAGGGCTGGAGTAGGTGTGCTCCGATGTCTTGTTTATTTCAGTTGCAGAAGAAATGTAAGAAAGCCAAGGCTGGAGATGATGACTATCACTGTCTCCTCTGCACTGATGTGAAGCTTTCACAGAATCCTGAACCTGACTTCCCAGCAGGTTCTGAGTCTTCGGAAGCAAATTGCAGCTTAGCAGAGGAACGTGAAGACAAGGGCTTTGCGGTCTCCACTAAATACCAGAGGAGACCATCACGCTCCCCATCTGCAATCTGCTGTCCAAGCACAGAGCTACATGGCTTCAAAGACAGAGAGAAAGCAACTAGTCAAGCTGAATTTGGTGATAAAATGACCAATGCATTTCAAGAAACATTGTCCAGCCTAGCCATAAACCCACCTGAGCAGTGTCCTCTGGAAAAAGGAAAAAAAGTTATGGAAAACCTCATTATATTTCCAACAATGAAAGGACCAAGTTATACATGGAGCAATGTGGAACTAACAATGAGAAGTGTGGGGGCCTGCAGCCTTAGCACGACAGACAGTGTGACAGCTGAGAATGGATCATATGGCATCCCAGCAACTGTGGAGATGTGTGTTGAGGGAGAGGAAACACCGGCTTCACATATGGATGCCAAGGTCTTTGAGAACAACTACAGACGTCTTACCCCAAAGTACCGCCCTTGTCAGTCCAGCAAAAATTTACTATCTGCTTTCAGTATTGGCATCCCTAGGATGTATGCCACTTCCTCTGATGCACTACCACAGGCAACAAGCTTGTTGGGCAGAAAAGTCAAGTCTGACAAGTTTGACAACCGGCGCAGAACATCCACGAAGAGCCCTCACGGCCACAGAACAAGACGGACAGAGCCCAATCTACCTGTTCTTTTAGGGACCAGGATTCCAATATTGTCAGCATCTCATCGGATTCTTTATCCTCCTAATGTTTAAGGGCCTGGTAGACTCCTGATCATTGTCAGTAGTTCTGCCTGTGCTATTCATTCCTGTGATACCATGTCTCTGTGGCAACCATGAGCTGGACTTGTGATTATCAATGTATTTACTGTTAGAATTTTGTAGATAAATCAAGATTGTCCACAGTTGGGTAAAATGCAGTCAGTATTTTCTAAATATAATGAAATTGGATATGATTGATACGACTTCAGCAGAACCTCTTCATTAAATATATTACCAGATTGTTCTGGAACTCATTTTGCTTGTGGTGACGAGCTTTATTTATGCTGGCTCTAACAATTTCACTGGAGGTGTTGGGTTTCCTAGATGGGTGAGTGGCTTCAACAATCTTAGGTGTATTCTGCACACAAAACGTTTGAGAGGTGCTGTCATCGTAGTTAGAACTTTGGATGTGCAGGTGTACATCCAAAGTTCCACCTCTCAAACGTTTTGTGTGCAGAATACACCTAAGATGAAGTGGGTGCCACGTGCAAAGTGTTTGAGCGTCGTTATGTCTTGCTTCAAAGGGAATGTTGTGGTTTGTTTTAAGCCTGTGATATTCCCTGTGCCTGTGGCGGCTGCTGTTCGTACTTTGTGCCTTTGTGGGCGCTCTCCTTGAAGTTCCAGGTTAAGAGCTCATTTATGCAGCACCTCTGGAGCACAGCCAGTTTTGAGGGAGTTAGCCTCAGTTGAAGGTAAGCACTCATGCCTAATTACCACTGGGAGGTTTCAACAGCTGTGTCAACTTGTAACTTTCAGTACCCACAGCATGTGCCAAACCCAGATGTGGTGGTCAATGATCTTGACAAACATCTGGTTCCCCACCAGACAGCATGCAGTGCTGTTTCCCTTCCATGATGAAAATGATTTGTTTTACTATAAAGAGTGTGCAATATGATTTATCACAGATACACCGCAGGATATGAAATTAATCAAAGTAATATACTTGCTGATGTTGCTATAATGGGATAATAACAGCCACTGTTAGTGGAGTGCCCAGTTCTAAACTGGTGAGAATGTACTGACAGGCACAATTTGGTATTCAGTGTTGTAATGGCCTCTACTGGCCAAATGTGCAATGACAGAGATTGTGCCCTTGATTTAGCATGACAGTTGGGTTGGTGATTTCACTAATATGTATGTATCACTATGCATCTGAGCTGGGGATTGCATGTGCAGGAGTGGGCAAATGATCCTGGGAATGCACTAGACCACAGCTACGAGCAGTCCTGGTTACAGCCAGTATCCAAGCTGCCTGGTAGCTAGTCCCTGAATTCAATCAGACTCAAGAAACCAAGCTAGAAAGGAAGCACATAAATGAATACATTGAGGAGATAAATGCCTTCCTGTGCCAGAGTTTGGACGTAGCCTACATTGTTGGGGAAAATGCTCAAGAGAAAACGAGCCGTTTTGTAAAACATCTTGTGTTTGGTGTGGCTAGCATATGTTAAAAATCATTAACACATCCTTAGTAGCAGGATATGTACCAGAGTAACTAAAAATGGCAGTTATTACGCCATTACTGAAGAAACCAAACCTCGAACCTGACAAACTGGAAAACTATAGACCCGTTTCAAATCCTCCATTTCTATCAAAAATATTATAGCTCAAACTATATCCATGAAATATTCCGGTCAGGATTTAGACCCAACCATAGCACTGAAATGGCACTTGTTAAAGTTATTAACGTTTTACTATTATCAGCCCATCAAAACTCTGTGTCTGTTCTTGTACTCCTTGACCTAAGTGCAGCTTTTGATACAATAGATGATGAGATTCTACTGAACAGACTCCAGGGCTGTGCTGGACTTAATGGTCAAGCACTTGAATGGTTCAGATCATACTTATACAATAGAAAGCAGTTTGTTAAATTAAATGAAGAAGTATCCAGTTACTCAGTAATGAAATATGGTTATTCCACAAGGATGAGTGCTAGGTCCAGGACTCTTCATTACATATGCTACCCCTTGGTGATATTATTCGGGCACATGGGGTAGATTTTCACTGCTATCCGGACGATACGCAGATACACATTTCCATGAAACCCGGCGAGGCACTACCACTTTCTCGATTAGAGGCTTGTATTGCAGATATTAAAGCTTGGATGCTTTCCAATTTCCTGCTCCTAAACTCAGAGAAGACCAAAATGCTGGTTTTAGGTCCAAAAAAACAAAGGGAGAAATTGTGTACATTTACTTAAAATTTTGATGGTTGTTTAGTTGTTCCAAATTCAGCTGTGAAAGACCTAGGTGTTACTATAGACCCAGATCTAACCTTTAGCGTGCACATAAAAAACATCTAGAGTAGCTTTCTTTCAGTTAAGGAACATAGCTAAAATTAGGGACTTCCTATCAGAAGGGGACGCAGATAAATTGATCCATGCTTTTGGCTAGATTACTGTAATGCCCTGCTATCTGGCTGCCCTAAATCCTTGCTAAATAATCTCCAGCTTGTGCAGAATGCAGCCGATTGCCCCTCCCTCCTCACCACCGCTGCCAGCCGCTCCCGCTGCTCGGTTCCCCACCATCATTGCCGCCACATCTGGACTGTCATCTAGCATCTAGCTGCTGCAAATTCTATCATGGACATTGGCTGTTTTGACCATGCTGGTTATTAAGACCTAGACCCTGAGCTGACCAGAGAAGGATGGGTTCCCCCCTCGAGTTTGGTTCTTCCCAAGGTTTCTTCCTAGTTACACCAGGGAGTTTTTCCTTGCCACTGTTGCGGCTTGCTCTTGTGGGGGTTTAGGGTGGGTTTTTCTGTGAAGCGCAATGTAAATGGTAAATGGACTGGACTTCCAAAGCGCTTTACGATGGCCTCTCACTCACCCGTTCACACACTAATGGCGGCAGCTGCCATGCAAGGTGCTAGCCTGCTCATTGGGAGCAATTTGGGGTTCAGTGTCTTGCCCAAGGACACTTCGACATGCGGACAGGAGGAGCCGGGGATCGAGCCGGGGATCGAACCGCCAACCCTGCGATCAGCGGACAACCCGCTCTACCTCCTGAGCCACAGCCGCCCCAATTGGTAATTAAAAATTATGTCCAAAAAATAAACAACAAACACGTTTTCAAAAAAACAACTACAACATCCGGTCTACTCGCTTTCTCACCACCACTGCTGTAGTTAAAGCCATAAAGCTAACACTTTCGACATGGCCAAACTGATTCTCGCCCTTGGTAATATGCTTAGTTTCACTTCCACAATAAGACAAAGAGATAGCCATTTTTGCTAGCAGAGCGGCCAGTAGCTACTTTCATAATAAGTTACAAGAGCAGACCGAGTGATGGCCATTTTCGCTAGCGGAGCAGGAGGTATGTCACAGGCCGACAACACGGCTTCATACAACACCTTACTGTTGTAACCGCGGAAATGTCACAGTAGCGTGGTGCATACAACCCCGCTATCTTAACAGTTCAGGCATGAGCCAGAGTTACGTAAACTCATGTGTGGTTATGTTTAGGGGGTGGGGTACGGGACATATATTCGACATATATCTTGGTTATGACTTTAGTACATTCCGGTTTGTGTGCTCCCTTCGAACCGCATCTTTAACCCGAGGTGTGAGCATAGACACCTGGCCAATCCGAGCACTTGAATGCTACGCAGGGCGTGTCTTGCCAAGAAAAGCAATGGGATCCATAATAACGCCTGATGTCATATCCTACTGCCCCACACAAGATGTTTTCGGCCTATCACAGCCCTAGCTTATGCATATTAATGACATACCATTCTGACAGGTTGCCAGACAGAGAGGCCGACCAGTAGCTACTGCGTTAGCTAGCAAAAATCGGAGCCGGCGATGTACGACCGGGGATTCTGGATAGTGTAGTTATGTTTCTCAAACTCTGTTAATTATACTTTTCAAATTAGATTTAAATGTGATGGTGAGTATATAATGGACTTTGTATCACATTACATATATGTAAAAGTTTGGTCCATACAATGTCATAATATCATCATAAGGGTGACTGAAAGATCCCGAAGTGGGGTATGTATTGACCAGCCAGGGATAAGAGGGGGCGGGACTACGGAGCTCTATGGTATGGCAGATATTTTTCGCGGACTGCTAAACAGTGCACATTAGTCCAGTCATTTTAAGCCAAAATAGGGGTCAGGGTTGAACAAATTGCAACAGAAGCAAACTCAACTGATTTTGTATCCTCAATATGTCCTGAGTAAGGGAAAAAAAGCCCCGAAGAATCCCAATAGGGGAAAGTTTCGAAAAAGACCGAAATATATCCTATTCATACACCCATTCAGTATTTTTCTCATGCGGATGGGAAAAAAAATTAAGCTTCAGATATCACCATGAAAATTATTGAGTTGATTACTGACATCAAGACAAACAAAAAATGTATTACAAGTTTTTTGAATTTGTTTGTTAATATGGGCAAACTGGGCATAATTTAATTATGTATGTGCTGATTTGCATAAATAGGCTACCACAACGGATCTAACCATCAGATATAGCCAGGTGAAAATGTCTTGTTGAATCTTGTTGACATATAACAGTAAAATACTTAATGTTAAGGTCTGAATGGAACCCATTTTGGCTACCCATGAGCATTAATATATAGAGGCAGGAAGAAGTACTTTAAACCAGCCTTTATTAATTATAATTGCAGAGATGGGGCTGGGTCCGTGGGACTGTTTCTGGGGGATGAGTCTGAGGGAAGAACAGGAGACAAGGGTAAGGAGAATGCAGAAGAAAAAAGGTAGCTAAAATAAAAAGTGGCTGTATCAAACAATCAAATTGCGTACACAATGCACCACTAGAGAATCTCATCTTCATTCTCGTCACAGTCCATCTGCATTGAGTTTGTGCAGCTCACTCCCCTGCAGTCTCCACAGGCCGGGGTGCACTCTATATTGTTCTTCTTACAACTGCATTTCAGGGTGCTGCAGTCAGACTTGCAGCTGCACCTTATGACCTTCATAAGCTTCTCAGGAGCAGGAGGTAGGGTTGTCTTAATCGGCACAAATCCCTCACCACACTTGTGCCATCCCCACTCCGTAGGACAAAGTCCATCTGTAAGATAAAATACCCTTTATGAACCCCCATGCAGGAGATATTGATATTGTCACAGCAGCAATGAAGTGCACAAGATACAAAATTACACAATAAACATAGAACTAGAATCAGAGTTTCAGTAAAATTTAAATTTACCAGATGATCCCTTCCATTCTTGTACTTGTAAGTACACTCGCAAGCTGTGGTACTTTGCTGCTCCTGATGTTGGTGGTAAGACATGTGGCTGAATGTAAGTAGAACTGGATACCACCTTCTCACAGAACCGATGATATCGGAGGGAGTCCAGGGTGTCTGTGGATCGTCCATTGTAAAGAATCACCATGGCTTTCTCTCCTGCTTCTGCTACATCATCCTTAGAAGCTAAATGTTCATAGAACACCTTTGCTTGCTCTCGAAACATGTCACTTTCAATGAATTTCTTGACTGATGCTCCCTTCCCGATCCCATGAAGGCGAGATGTAGTGTCACATCCAAGAACTGCATGTAAGAACAAGATATGCTGACAAATGCCTGGGCCGAGCCGTTCCTTTGTAGCCTTCATGTTCCACATGTAAGGCTTCTTTGTGTTCCTCCTTGACTCACTCAGGAGGAACAGATCATGGGAATCCATGCTTGCATGGTAGCAGAGAAGAACTAATAGATCTGTGTCATCCCCTACTAGCACAGTGTTGTTGATGGTAGCACACTGCACAGCTTTCTGCACAATCAACAGATCTGCATCTCCTGAGGCATGGTAGGTATCACAGTTCGTCTTCTCAAGCTCTTCACTTAGCATGGAAAGGAATAGGTGTTTATTCTTCCTGTTTGCCAAGAACTCTTCCTTCTTCATTGTGAGCGTCATGTCGGCTGTAAATGTCACTGTAGCGCCAATCCTCCCTTTTGACCGTCTCTGGTGTGTCATATCCTTCGTGTTGTTACGTTGAGAGCGATAAGAGGCGAGTGGGAGAGAGAGTTTGCCCAGTTTGCCCATATTAACAAACAAATTCAAAAAACTTGTAATACATTTTTTGTTTGTCTTGATGTCAGTAATCAACTCAATAATTTTCATGGTGATATCTGAAGGTTAATTTTTTTTCCCATCCGCATGAGAAAAATACTGAATGGGCGTATGAATAGGATATATTTCGGTCTTTTTTGAAACTTTCCCCTATTGGGATTCTTCGGGGCTTTTTTGTCCTTACTCAGGACATATTGAGGATACAAAATCAGTTGAGTTTGCTTCTGTTGCAATTTGTTCAACCCTAACCCCTAAAATGACTGGACTACATTAAACAGCACACTTCTACCATTGCACTGTACGCAGGAGACAACGCTGTAGATAGGGCTCTACAGCTTCTTCTTCTTGGGTTTTAACAGCAGCTGGCATCCAGCATTAGGTTCCATTACCACCACCTAGAGTTCCAGAGTGTGGAACAAAGCATCCTGTTCCTAGACCTGTGTTATTAATGAAATTCATAACAATCACACAACCCCTATAACTGACATTCACCACGATTCTCACAAAGTTTATATAACTGATTTCCCGCCTCTCTTATCTTGGCTAGCAATACCTCCCTTTCTCTGTGAAACCTCCCAGTGCATTACGACACCTGACAAAATTCGCATAGCCCTGTTGTGTGCTTTCTAGTCACCTTCAGCGTTCCATTCACAGAACTGTATAAGAATTATTATACAGTTCTGTGATTCCATTTAACAAACAGTGCCCCAGCCTTACCATGTAACCTCTGCAGCTCGCTTCCGTCGCAACAGAAATTCTGCTTCCTGTTTGTACAGCATCATCTCTGTCAGCCTGCAGCTGCTGCAGGTAGGTCTCCTGCGGGAAGATGGCGACGGATAAACAGAAGCATGAAGGAAGGGTGAAGATAGGACACTACATTCTTGGGGACACGCTTGGTGTAGGAACCTTTGGCAAAGTTAAAGGTAAGAGTTGAAACGTTTTAGACCGCAACATTTGTTTAGTGCCAGAAAAAAAAAACGGCTTTGGCAAACCTAGCATCTAGCCACGCAGTGCCTTGAGAGTTGGCTAACGTTAGCTAAGTAGCTTCAGCAGAGATGTCGTTTCTCGCTGTCTAGACTACACGTGCCATTATTACATTCACATTGCTTTCAACTTAGCAACACGTTGCCCTGCCAAGACCAATATCGTTAGCTACGGTAACTTCGTTGAGGTACAATAATGTTCAGCTGTCTGCGACCTATAGCTATCTAGTTTGCTTGGTAACTTATCGAACCTTAGTAGGCTAACTTTGGTAGCTTATTGGCTAATTGATCTGAATTTATATTAATTAAACGGGAGTTAATGGCTATTTGGCTGGCTATCTAGCCATATAGCTTGTTAGGCAAATAGTTGACTAACTAACGTTAGTTCTGGTACCATCTTTAGAACATGTAACGTTAACTTGGCTAACGTTAGCTACATTAGTTTCTAGTTAAGTGAAATGACATGGGTGTTGGTACGCAGTTCATTTTCTGTTAAAATATAGTTGTCTGTATGTTTATGTTATGTACTATGAGTCATATAAGACCATTAGGACTTCGAGACATTCTAAAATGTATGTGTGGAGAGACTTGTGACCATGTTTGACTGTTTATCCCATTAAGCTTGGTCAATAATCTCACATTGAATCTGTCGATAGGCTTACTTTGTTTTTCTGTATAATTTAGTGATGCTTACGTTGAACTCCAAAGTTTCTGTATACACTATGGTTGGGGACCTAAGTATTGAAATTCAAAAATAACTGTTGGATGTATTATATGCACACTACACAGAATGTTGTGTTGCGTATCAACATTTCGTTTTTCTTGTCAGATCAAAACTGCATTAGTTGTGGTACATTTGAATGGCTTTGTGCAGGTTTTTTTTTCGTGTTTTGCAATTAAAAAAACCCTGCATACATTTTCTGTTTGAAAGAGCACTGTAGTCTGGAAATCATAAATATAAAAGTATTGATCTGTTTGCGAACATTCACTGTATGCTGTCATCATTCTTGAAAGCGTTTAAAAGAAACACTTTGGAAAACGACGAGCCGTGTTCATATCTTCACTAAGTTATAGGCTATGTGGCACTGCCTTGAGTTTATTTTTATTTTTTTAGTTTAGTGTGGATTCTACGAGTGTATTGTGTTTGGAGGTAAAAAATGATGACATTTTTTGAGTGGCAGTTTATGGTATACAGTGAATTTACACTTCTGTTGTCAGACATTGGTTTCAGCCTAAATGATAAATAATACTGAATCTTTATGGCAGGTGCTTATATTTAGTGTTATGTGGTCACTGTGGAGGCCTGTAATATGCTCGCTGACGCTGAGTGCACTGTGAGAATTGCTGCGTTCAAACTCATCTGTATTCTGGAAGCCTCCTGAGCCAGATTATTTAGATGGCTTTAAGTCCTGCATTAGACTGCAGGAAGGAGATATTCACAGCGTTTCACAAAGAAAGTGCAAAACTTTTCATTCCATCATAGAGCAACTGGTGCTGATAAGTAAAGGGACCGTTGTGATAGTATGCTATAGATTGCGCACATTAATTTTTCTGTAACAGTCCCTGGTATGTGTAGGCCATAGCGTAAGGGGCCAGGTCTGGACCTGTTTGTTGTGTTAAGAGCTAATTATACCTGTCCCAACTAACAATTAGTGTAAATAGACAGTAGGCCTGAACATGCCCGGTTCTCACAGTGACTCATTTGTATCGTCAGTGTTGCTTCCCTGGAACAGAGCACAGATGTGATGAACACTAAAACTTTGCTGTGGTTTGCTGATCAAGCTGCAGTCTTAGTTTATGCAGTGCCTCATGTTAGTTGTTAAACCATAAGCTGGATGGCGCTTTATTGTTTTCAGTTGTTTTAACCTTCTCCTGGAATAATCCTGCCCTTCAGTAAACTGTTGCCGCACCACCTTAAACAGGAAAATAAACCTGTTTCTGTCACCCCCCCACATGGAAATACTGTTGCTCAAGGGGGTTTCAAACATTGCTGAGACTTTCTTTTGAAGGTAATGAGCTCGATTAATGTGTTACCAGTGGAACTGCAGGCTCAGTTATTTGTGAACCTTTTCTCCAGTCATCTCCACGCAGGACGTAGGGGCATAAAAAAATACAGCTTCTTGGGGTTGGGTTCTCTTTGCGGGCACCGCTGTTGCAATCCACCAGAACGTTTGGGCCGTTCCAGTATCCGATACGTTTGTAACCGGCATACCGGCATGGCGTTCGGATTAGCCATAAGAACATGCGCAGCAATGCATACGAGCTGGCGGCTCATAAAAACAAAATGTGGCTGTGAACGTGATGAAGTGAATGTGGCTACTGTGCACAACTTCAGTCTGATGCCGCCTAGCTCTGCCGGCCCGCATGTGTTGTCAGCCTCTGAGGCCTGTAAACTCTTTGACCTGATCGAGTCTCCGCAGCTCCCGCAGGGTGATGTGTTTTGAGTTTTTGAGCGATGCTCTCTAGGGATGTTCGCTCACAAAATATTAGCAGTGAAATGGAAAATGAAACGACCCTTTATTCTTTGTGCCATTGGAATCACGGTAATCATGCTTGGATGTGTTCCATTTTTAGTGAATTGCAACATTAGCCACATTAGCTATAGGAAGTAAGTTAATGGTTTACATCTTTGTCATGTAGTTTAAACTATCACTGCTGTAAAGGACATTGTAGGTTAGAATATCCCAGTAAATTAGCAAATTGCCAGAACACTGATCTTGCACACTTATATGGCTTGATGATGTTTGTTTGTGTGTGTGTGTGTGTGTGTGTGTGTGTGTGTGTGTGTGTGAGTGAGAGAGAGTTTGTCTGAGTTTCATAATATCAGCACAATACAATACAGTTTTACACAAGATAGTTTTAGTTTTTCTTCTTTTATTTGGTGGTGGGAAAAAATGTAGACCTGTGATGTGAATTTATGGCTACATTAATATATTAACCTATATAGCAAAGAGGCTTTTAAGGCTTTTGCTATTTGCTGTGGTTTTCTGTGAAATTACTTGTGTCTTAATTCTAACAAACACCTCCTTCCCCCCCAGTTGGGCAGCATGAACTGACCAAGCACCAAGTAGCGGTGAAGATCCTGAACAGACAGAAGATCCGTAGCCTGGATGTCGTGGGAAAGATCCGCAGGGAGATTCAGAATCTCAAGCTCTTCAGGCATCCTCATATAATTAAGCTGTGAGTGGTGGATTACTGCGCACAGGCTGCCCGTCACTCGTAAGATTAAAGGCCTGCAATTACTCTCAGATGCTGCTGCAAGCTGCTGATCACTCTCCCATGTGAAGCAAACGAAGGCTGCTCTGGTACAGCCTTGAGGGTTCCTTCCTGACCATGAAATAAATAGCTACTTCTCTTCTGTTTTTAACGTGTTCTCGGTTATCATTCACTTTCTAGAAATTCTTTGAGTTTGTAGGAAGTTTTTCCCTGTAGCACTCTTAAAATCTCACTGGATTTAGGGCTTTTCTGGGAATAATCTCCCGCAACATACTGGCCGTTTTCTCTTGGGGCTGCTTAAATCTCAACTGCTTGAAAGGGAAATGCGTCTACTTTACAGGGACACAGCAGCAATTGGTCTGTTGTCAGATCAGTGAAATGTTATACATGTATATGGTCTGTGTTTTTTCACGGCATGTTTTCGGTGTTACGCGTCTGACTCGGCTGTTTATCCTCCAGTTCTCAGAGTCAAATCAAATGACACAGACCACATACAACTCTGAACACTGGCTATTAATGTTACTTTTTATTTCCTCCCCCAATCACATCCCAGTTAAGAAAGGAATACGATTTGCAACCTTTAACCAATCTCTAAATACAGGCACTTAAATATTGAGTTTGTCTTTTTCGTGAGATGTTTAACTTGATATTTTGATATGAAAGCGGTAATGATTTCCCTATTTTCAATGGCTGCAGGTATCAGGTGATCAGCACACCTACAGATATCTTCATGGTGATGGAATATGTCTCTGGCGGAGAGCTCTTTGACTATATCTGTAAAAATGGGAAGGTAAGACGGCAAACCTCCTCGTCGTGCAGTATTCAAAATGGTTTAAGATGTCTCAGAAGTCATAGAAATGAGCAATTTTACTTGTAAACAATAAGCTGTACACACCAGGTCTGTCTAGTACTTATCCCTGTCTGGTGTTCTAAGCTGCTGTTGTTTGACACTGTTGTGGAGACACTTCTATTGCAAGCCGCTTGACTATTTACCGGTGAAGTACAGGAGTCGAGCTTTCCCAGGGTCTCTGTTTGCTGTAACTGCCCTCCCCCTGCCGCTGTGCTCTCAGCTGGACGAGAAGGAGAGCAGGCGGCTGTTCCAGCAGATCATCTCCGCCGTGGACTACTGCCACAGGCACATGGTGGTGCACAGAGACCTCAAGCCCGAGAACGTGCTGCTGGACGCGCAGATGAATGCCAAGATCGCCGACTTCGGTGAGCGACATGTCCCGCGAGGGCTGCTTCCTTGGTTCCGGCAACACGAGTTTGTAGAGCCGTCTTGCCTGAACGCGGCCATTAGCGAGCGCACAGCAAAGCATTTTCACAACTGTACTGCTGGCACACCTCCCACAAGTAAAAGCAGGCCATCTCTTAATGGCATCCTATTGGCCCTTTCCACTTACTTCCGAGTGATAAAGTGTAAAGGTTATTTATCGTCATGTGCGCTAAGAGTATGAAACCTAATCCATTTGTTGCTTTTAAAATGGCTTTTAAATCTTAACTCTTGCCTTGTGTTCACTTAATTTTACTGCTAAGGTGAAGGATAGCGGCACTAAAGGGCTGTTGGAGGGCACTGGGGAGATATAATGATGGCTAAGTTGGTCAGTGAAGGGAGATAATACTCTTTATTCCTGTTATACTGATCTATACAGTAATACTAAGCACTTACATGGGTGAGTATGAAAGTTTGGACTCTAGTACTATATGGGGTACCGTGTGGAATTTGTAAATATTTGTGTTGTCGAAACGAATGCAAAATGGACCTTCGTGAATGGGAGCGCTGAATCGCAAATAACACCGCTGTGTCAGTGGTCACAGTCAGGTGTTTGCATTTACCACTGTGCTTACCCTATTTAGAAATGGTTTGAAGTAGGGATGCACCGATACCATTTTTTTCAGACCGAGTACGAGTACGAGTACGAGTACTCACTTTTGAGTACTCGCCGATACCGATACCGATACCGATACCATTATTTGTGTGTTTTTTTAAGTACGAGTACTTTATAATAATACTGTATAATAATACCACAATAATGAGACGGCTGATTTTGAAGATACTGTGTTTATTTTCTCCTGTTGATGGAGCACAGTCTATCAAGCTCCCAGGCTTTGTCTACCTCTACACAACGCAAAACAGTGGTCCAGTCTGCTTCACTAAGGTTATCTATAAAAATCTCCTTGGAGTATCTCTTGAGGGATCTGATCTTGATGGAGTTATGACAATTAAAAATGTTTCTAGGGATCTTCCTTGTGCAGAAAATGAGACAATGGTCACTTACTTGGTAGCTAACAACTCCACTTTTAGAAATCCTCATCTGGTCTGAGACTAACATGAGATCTATGACAGTTTCAGAGGTTTCACAAACCCTCGTGGGCTCTTTTATTAACTGTACAAAGTCAAATGCGCGACAAAAATTATCGAGTGCCTTGAAGTTCTGACTGTCCTTTTTAAGTATGTCTGAATTAAAATCCCCAGTGATGATTACTTCAGAGTTGATCAAATCTGAACACTTAAAACACACTTCTTCAAGTATTTCATAGAAGTTGTTTTGGTTTGGCGGTCTGTAGCATGCACCAACTATCACTGGTTTACTTTTGGGTAAAAGGATATCAATAAACACTGCTTCAATTTGATCATGATCTAAATCTGTTCTGCGATTAAAACATATATCGGCCCTAACATAAATACACACCCCACCCCCGTTTCGGTCTCTGTCATTTCTAATTACGATATAATTTTCTATTATAATTTTCTATTTCTTTTTCAGACCGAGTACGAGTACGAGTACGAGTACTCACTTTTGAGTACTCGCCGATACCGATACCGATACCGATACCATTTTTTGTGTGTTTTTTTAAGTACGAGTACTTTATAATAATACTGTATAATAATACCACAATAATGAGACGGCTGATTTTGAAGATACTGTGTTTATTTTCTCCTGTTGATGGAGCACAGTCTATCAAGCTCCCAGGCTTTGTCTACCTCTACACAACGCAAAACAGCACATTGAATTGCACATGTGTACGAAATGCGCTCTATAAATAAAGCTGCCTTGCCTTGCCTTGCCTTCTATTTGAGAGTCATTAACCGAGCTGTCAAGCCACGTCTCGGTACAACAAAATACTCCCACCTTTCCACTCAAACAGAGAAGCCGCAGATCACTGATCTTGGGAAGGAGGCTTCTGGTGTTTAAATGGATAACATGCAGTCCGTTTGAGGATAGTATGTCTTCCAGGTCCAAATCCAAACTTTTTTGCTCGTTAGCCGTCGTCGCAGCCCCGCTGAGGACTGCCGGTGGTGTTAGCCCCCTCTCAGCTGCTAGGCTAACGTTATCCGTCGGCGCAGCCCCGCTGAAGGCTGCCGGTGATGTTAGCTCCCCAGCTAACATTGGTGGTGGTGATCGAGGCAGCCGCCCGGTCCGCAACCCCGACGTGGAAGCCAGCTGGTCAGGTAGCAACACTTGAGGTGCTTGTATTGTACCTGGTCGAAGCTGAACTGTGATCTCCAATGAAGGTTGTAGATGAAGGCGTTTGCTGTAGGTGGCTGGCTACAGCGTAGCTAAAACGGCTAAAAGGCTAACACAAAACAGTTTAGGAAACAACTGTAATCGGTCTAGGTTAAAAATAAAACGTGACTAAAATAACATAAAACAACATAAAATAAAATAATTTAAAATTACAGCCGGAGAAGCGTAATCGGGGTAGGTTTAAAATTAAAACTTGACTAAAAATAGCTAAAAAACAATTTAAAATAATTTGAATCACAGGCGGTGAAGCGGCGAACAACAGTCAGATTCGTCTACCTCAAAGTACTTCCAAACTTTCGACATTTTGTCTTGATTTCTCGTGAAGGAGGGCGTGGCGTGAGCGTGAGCGTGAGCACGCAGGTCAGGATTAGGTGTTGCTAAGGTGATAGCATTAGCGTGCGGACGTTTGGACGTTGGTATCGGTTTTGGAGTATCGGTACATTTTTTCGAGTACGAGTACATGAGCATGGTATCGGTGCATCCCTAGTTTGAAGTTTTGACAGCAGTGAGGTACGTGGAAAGTGTCGGCCACTTTATGGGGTGCACGCCTCTCATCCTCCCTGTATGACCACCAGGAGGTGCTACTGTGACTAACGGTGGTTCTGTGCTCTCATGGCCTCTGCTCAAGGATACAATTGCATTTAATCACTTGTGAACATTTTACTTTGACTATAACAGAAAGGCAGTACTAGTACAATACATATTGCTACACATTTACACATACAGTTTGCAATAAAACTCCACACCCCGTGGAAGCTGGTGGCTGTGGATTGGCATCAGTGGACTTCAGATAATGCCAGTCATGCCTAAGCCATGTTCACTAAAGCTGGGGACATGTGTACATGATTCTTTTGCCTGATTTAGCAACAATTTGAGATTGGGCAGAGTCTATGGTAGTTGCGTTCTATAGTCACAGCTGTAATTGGTATGTGTGTGGGAGATAAAGACTCAAATCTCTCTCATACGATCCTAGTCGGCAACGCCACAATTTTATCAGGGCTAATCTTTGCATAATCCTGTGGTTTGCGCGCGTCAAAGACTGAAATCGCAACGGAAATTTTCAACAGCCAATGAAAATTGAGTTTGTGAGTTTGAAGAGGGGGGAAAATATACAAGATCCAATCTTGTAAACACAAGATACAATGTGCGCTGCCCTGAATAAACTAAAAATGAGGAATGACATGTGGATTTGTGGCAGACTCATGAGTGTCTGTGCACTGTCAACTCTGCAAGTTACCACAACAAAACTGTAAGCTGTATGGGCTCCATCATGTTTGTTTTGGTTTAAAAATATTGTGGGAAAAAAAGCATTATCGCGAGTGCAGGTGTACCATGAAAAATTGCGTTCTCGCGAGAGAACTGCACCCGTCTACTCAGTCTTTAGGTTTGTGCTCCTCAAAGACGGCCGTCGTGCGCGTGCGACGCAAGAGAGTGTGATGAAAGATAATCTTTCAGTTATGTGCGCTGCTTGCTGCTTATGATTGGAAAAGTTATGTAATGTGTCCTCAGCTTAAGAGTGATTGGCCTAGTCCTGTGTACTATATGTGCAAGATGTTGAATCAATGAGACCTATTTTGTCAGCCTTTTAACTCGATTGGCTTTTACAGGTCTGTCAAACATGATGTCAGATGGGGAATTTTTGCGAACAAGCTGTGGCTCTCCCAACTATGCTGCCCCTGAAGTCATCTCAGGAAGGTAGTTTGTTGTTTTTGTTATGTTTACTTAATAGCATTGTACTTTTATGGAGTCCCAGGTATGGCTTGACAAGAAATGCTCGTGTCATTTATCACATCAAGCTGGCAAACACCATTTATGCAGTCATATTCTTTTCTGTGCTTGGTTCATTTAACTAACCACTGATTTTCTCCATTTAGCCTTTTTGTAGAATGTAGTTAAATTACATTCCCATGAATAAATATATATGAATTGTGAAAAAGCTGTAATGAAAATAAATCGGTTACAGTACAGTGCTGATATTTTTCAGTTCTCAATTTTGCGTGCTGTTAATATTCACCCATGTTCTTGATACAGTAGTTGCTCCTGTGATACGTATTTAACGTTTTTTTGCCAGTGCCTTGTAAGTTGCATTGGGTTTGAGCACCTGCAGAATGAATAAATATAGATGTGCATGTAAGAGAGAGAAGGTAGACACAGTTATAGAGAAATGGCGTTTTGTAAGCCTGTGTAAGATGTGCCATCCTCCTGCTCCCAGGTTGTACGCTGGTCCAGAGGTGGATATCTGGAGCAGTGGTGTAATTCTGTACGCCTTGCTGTGCGGGACTCTCCCGTTCGATGACGACCACGTGCCGACGTTGTTCAAGAAGATCTGCGACGGCATTTTCTTCACGCCGCAGTACCTGAACCCCTCGGTGATCAGCCTCCTCAAACACATGCTGCAGGTGGACCCCATGAAGAGAGCCACCATTAAGGAAATCAAGTGAGTCCTGCCAGGCCTTCACACTTCCATCACTGTAGTCTTATAATGGACGTGCACTCTTCTATACGTCCGATTTTTATTTCAAAAGTGCATGTAGTTCCAATAGTCTATTGGCTTGTTCATTGCCTAGTGATGTCACTAAGCCCAAAATTATATTACTGTAATGCACACACTTGGGTCCGTGCAAGGTGTTCCCTAAACGCAGGCTGTCGGCTACTTTTAGACTTATATTTAAGATTGGCTAATTAATTTAGTAATAATGATGTAATCGGTAGTCTCCCTGCTGCTAACACCCATTGCTGGCTACTTTTCACACCTGGCTGGCTACTCAAAAATTTGGGGAACCTAACTAGTGTATGAATAACCCATGCATGTATGTTGCAAGGGGCCCCAGAGCTGTATCCACTAGAATAATCAAGTAGTTCTGAGTCGACTGTCATCAGTGTGATTGACCTGGAGGAAATCACAGCTTTCCCTTTTGACCTCCAAAGAGAGGACGAGTGGTTCAAAGAAGACCTTCCCAAGTACCTGTTCCCTGAGGACCCCTCCTATAGCAACACTATGATTGACGACGAGGCCCTGAAGGAGGTGTGTGAGAAGTTTGAATGCACCGAGGAGGAGGTCTTGAGCTGTCTATATGGCCAGAATAACCAGGACCCACTGGCTGTGGCCTACCACCTCATCATCGACAACCGCCGCATCATGAACGAGGCCAAGGACTTCTACCTGGCCAGCAGCCCGCCCGATTCCTTCCTGGACGAACACCAGCTGGCTGCCGCCAAGCCGCACCCCGAGCGCGTGCCCTTCCAGGTGGCCGAGACGCCCCCCCGACTGCGGCACACCCTGGACGAGCTGAACCCCCAGAAGTCCAAGCACCAGGGCGTGCGCAGGGCCAAGTGGCACCTGGGCATCCGCAGCCAGAGCCGCCCCAATGACATCATGTCCGAGGTGTGCCGGGCCATGAAGCAGCTGGGCTACGAGTGGAAGGTGAGGGTGGCGTGCGTGCAAAGTATCTGTTTAACTTGGTTAAAGGAAAAGTGCGTGATTCGTCCACTTTCCAATAAATATTAACTGGGCAGCTTGTGTTACTGATTGCATCAGTTGTCAAGTCAAGTTCCTCCTCTCAAGGTTTACAAGCATCTGTTATTTATAAACCTCCGTTAAAGGTTATCTATAGTACGCAGATTGGTGCTGCACGATTAATCTAATCGCAGTCGCGATGTCATGAATTATATAACCGCAAAAGGCTGCGATTTAATTAAAAAGAAAATGCGTGTGTGTGAACATAACAACCCATTCTCTGTTTTTGTGCAGTCTGCTCATCTACGCCCATAATTAAGAGATGACCACTCAGTCTCTGTTTAGGTAGTGAACAGGGTGGGAAATTGGCACCCGCCACCTGCCAAATGCAGGTAGATTTCAGAATTGTCAGGTAAATGTGTCAAACCTACTCGCCACAGTGGCGTGTAGCAATGTGGAAACAAAAAAAACTTCAGGGGCTGTATTCACGAAACATTTTATCTTACCATTACGAGTTCTCCTATGTGGCACAAAAGGTCCTATTTATTTAATCTTAAAATCTATTCACAAAGCTGCTGAGACCAACTTTTACTAAGGAATGGTGAGAACTCTTAAGCTAAGAGAAAGGGCGGGGTTGACCTCGCTATGGAGTTGGCAAACATCAACAAGAAACCATATGAATTGTCGGATGGTGCGGGGTCTGCAGAGGGAATTTATTGTTTGGTGTAATATTCTAATGACAGATGACTGAGATATTCCCAGTTCATCTGCGCTGCATTGCTGCATTTTACCTGTGGACAAGTAGCCTAGCCTAGCGTAGATTTGGCAAAACCTTGATGTCATTGCGTTGTTTTTGTTGGTTGATGAAGTGACTGCATCACTGACTAGCTCTATAATCATAATACCGTCGTGGTTGATACCTTTTTAAAAGCTCAATGTTATTAAATGTTTCTAAAATATTGACTCGGCTCGATACCGAGGCGGATTGCCGGCAGAAATTAGCATTCGATTTACCATAGCTAAAGCAACTCTAGCAAGACCTCCATGATGATACCATTTGTTTATTATATCGCAATCGCAATATTGTCCACAATAATCGCAATATGACCTTTTCACCAAATCGTGCAGGACTAACGCAGATGACCTCAAACTTTCACATTACTTATGTGCATACTGTGGTGATTGTAAAGGAGACAGTGATCTAATGGAGATATTATGGCCTCGATGCATAAATACGTAAAAATACCTTGAGATTCACCCCCAACCTGGCTGTTCATTTTGACGGTCACCAAAATGCCACAACAAAAGGTGGTGTAATAAACCAAAAAAAAGTTTACTTGCATGTGTTTTGTTTGCCACAGAGTTTTCTGAAGTTTCTGATGGCTGTTTTCTCTCTCTCTCTCTCTCTCTCTCTCTCTTTCTCTCTTTCTTATTATCCAGGTTGTGAATCCGTACCACCTGCGTGTGCGGAGGAAGAACCCAGTGACTGGTATGCAGACCAAGATGAGCCTGCAGCTCTATCAGGTTGACAGCAGGACCTACCTCCTAGACTTTCGTAGCATAGACGGTATGTCGGATGTCAACACCATTTTTACTCCTCTAAATGCTGTTGAACACCAGACGTTTATTAAGCCTGAATTGCAGTTTTTTGCGAATGAGAAGCAGAAACTTGCAAACCTTGAGAGAATTATGATGCAAAAAAAAAACCCTGAGGTTTAAACCTAATATACAACCTGTCCCTTATGGAAGCATATCGCAGGCAAAATTCAAATGAAGCTGCAATACGTAAAACAGCAATATAATCCTACATTTGTATTTAAATTTCCCACTCGTGCAAATATTGTCTCAAAATTTAAATAAAAATTCTATAATTTCACTTTGCCATTTCATATACCAGTATTGACGTTTCATTTAAAAAGATAGTTGAACATTACATTACATTACATTATAGACATTTAGCAGACGCTCTTATCCAGAGCGACGTACATAGTGCATTTCCGAACTAGGAACAAGTGCGTTAAAACAATCCTAACAAGGTAAATACGAATCTAAGTACTAGGCGCAGTCGGTATGATTGGGGATTTTTTTATTTTTTGGGGGGGAGGGGAGGGGGGGAACTACACAATATTGATAATAGTCACAAGGAGGTAGGGAGGGGTGGAGAGAGGTGCAGCTTGGAGAGGTGAGTCTTCAATCTGCGCTTGAAGGCGGTCAGACTTTCTGCTGTTCTGACCTCCACGGGGAGCTCATTCCACCACCGTGGGGCCAGGACAGACAGACGTCGAGACCGGGTGCTAGTATGAAGGGGGGGGGGGGGGTACCAGTCGTCCTGAGGAGGCGGAACGCTGAGATCTGGCAGGTGTGTAGGGTCTGATGAGCTTTTGGAGGTATGGAGGGGCAGATCCTCGGACTGCCTGGAAGGCGAGCACCAATGTTTTGAATTTGATGCGAGCCATCACCGGTAGCCAGTGGAGGTCAATGAGCAGGGGGGTGACATGGGAGTGTCGGGGGAACGCTTTATGAATAGCTTTATTGAAATGATAATGCAAATTGGAATATTTTTATGTATTTCCCCAACTGCATGGATATGTGATTATGCAATAATGGTGTCAAAATTATCATTTAAATGTAATTTACCTCATGTGCATTTGCAATCCCTAACAAGGCATTTAAAATTGAATTGCAAATGCATTCCAAGGCCGATGGCATTAACATTTTCAGACTTTGTCGGTCATCCCATCAAGGCGGGTCTTGCGTTGCGCAGATCGGAACTCCTGCCTTTTTCTAAAAAACTAAGAGGTGTACAATCATATTTTAAATCTAGTAATGCTCATAATACATATATGAATAAGAAATGATGCATGATTTTACTTGACGCAATTCAATAGCGAAGTTATAGTTGTTATTGACATTGTTACGGTTATGTAGACTAGCTAGTTGGCTCATAATGTATTGAACGTTAACTATTACAAAAATTGATCTAGTAGTGAACCAATTATCTCTGACACAAATAGCTAGCTAGCTAGCTAAATAAACTACTTAACGGAATTTCAGTAACGTTTGTGTGTTTGTCCAGTAATTCCAGAGGGTTCAAAACATTCAGGGACTCTTGAGCTATGAGAGCGTCTAGTGTCGACTCTACGATAAGTAAAATAACTTTATCGAATCGTGTCAAGTAAAATCACGCATTGTATTTCTATATGTATTATGGGAATAACTGGGTTTAAAATAGGATCGTAGCCTACTAGTTTGGTGAAAAAGACGGGAGTTACTTCCGCCTGCGCAACACAATACCCGCCTTGATGGGATGACTGACTGGTGGAAGTCTGAAAATGTTTATGCAATCGGCCTCAGAATGCAATTTGCAATTAAATTTTGCCACCTTTGTCTCATAGTAGGTGACTGTATTTAATGGCAAAAACAGGAGGCACCGTTTCCCTTTTTACGTTTGGATAACCATTTAAATTTTGCCACCTTGACAACGTTGTAGGCGAATATATTTAATGGCAAAGACAGGAGGTGCTGTTTCCATTTTTACATTTTGATAACCATTTGAATTTTGCCACCTTTATAATGAATTACTTTAGGAGTAGGTAACATCGAAATTGCTTGTGCAGGCCACATCAACAGCAAAGGATGCATGCTAGTCTCTTTTTCTCTCTCTCTCCCTCTCTCTGTACCTCAGATGAAATGGTAGAGGCCAAATCTGGGACTGCCACCCCTCGGCGCTCAGGCTCAGTGGGGAACTACCGATCCTTTCAAAAGAACGAGGGGGAGGGCAGCGAGGCCAAGGCTGAGGTGCCCATCAAGGGATCGGACGGCTCTTTGGCATCCTCGCTGACGTCTTCGGTTGACTCGACCGGCGGCGACGCCTTCCCTAGACCAGGAAGCCACACAATAGAGTTTTTTGAGATGTGTGCAAACCTCATCAAACTACTTGCACGATAATTTTCAGCATTAGCCTTTGAGTGTCTATAGCAATAAGCATGCAATCGATTCATGGCTCAATTCATCCCTTCATGGATGAACTAGTTGGTCCATGGCACTGATGCAGTCTCGCTCCCTGCGATTTGGACAAACTCGGGTTGGGAAGGTTTCTCGATCAAAAATTGCTAAGCCACTTTATAGCAAGTAGAATATTTTTACGTTATTTTACATACTTCTTGATCAGATAGCTGAAAGTCCCCTGGACACATTTAATCATCCTACATATTGTCATCAGAGTGATATACTGAATTTACTGTACTATATTCAGTGAGGTTTCATCCTTGTCTTGTAGAGAAAACAAAGCAAATTTGACCTGCATGCGTTAAGGAAGTGGATGCAGGAAGCACTTTTGCAGTTTTCTTGTACCTGCTGCTCTGATTTAAAAATTAGACGATCTGAGTACCAGTGCACTTGTATAACGAGCTGCACAATGTCAGGGGGAAATGCAGATATGATCGTCATACCAAGGAAGTACACTGATCCTGTATGTCTCTCCAGGGTGTGTTGCATTTTCATTTTGTGTGAATATCAATCATTTTAAAGATTAGCTGTCCATGGCTTTGCCAATTTGTAACGTGTCTATTTACAGTTCATTTGTCCCAATGCGTTTTATATATAAAGACTAAATATTTGAATCTGGATATATTTATCAATGCTTTAAATGGGGGGTCCTAGATCATATTCTATAAATGTGGATTTTTTTTGCAATTTGTTATATTGCTGGATAACATTTTATTTTTGACAATGTTAAATGTTTCCAGAAACATTAGTACTTTTTTCATTTTAATTGCACAATTATTGTGATACACTTGATTGTTCCAATGTCTTCATTAGTCAAAGGGTGCCTCAATGCGAGTGAACAAATATTCTGAAAGAAAATTCTAGAATATATATATTTTTTTGACCAAAAATGTGAGATTTTCAAAGCAGCTTGACATTGGCAATTGAAAAGCAATTGTCTTGATGAAACACATTTAGCAAACAATTCAAACCACTTGAGTTATTCTGAGATTGTGCTGGAAAACCTGCTGTACTGTAGTCCTGCAGAAAATGTGTTTATTAAATGAGGTTTCACAATTGGCTTCCCTAGGTTTAATTTTCTAATGTTCTTGGAATTCGGTGTCCTGTCAGTATTACAAAATTCACCTCACTTAATGTGCAGTCAGAATAGTTTGGGTGTTTGGGCCTATTTAGATACTTTGACTGGTGACCAAATTGAAATGTTTGTTTATGAAACATATTTTAAGTGAGATTGTATAATGAAGAGAGATCGTGTAAATATAGATATCAGCATGTTTTTTTATTGGAATTGGGGGGAGGGAGTTTAAATGAGGAATGCTTGTGGTTTCTTTCCCTGGACCCTAAAATAGCTGTTTGATGTGTGTCAGTGGACTAGCAAGACACTTCAGATGTTAAGAGGGAACATTATGGAGTCTGCAGTTGTGAGAAGTGGGTGCTGTGCACAAAATCTCAATATTCATTTTATTCAGCGTCTCTAATTTTTTATTGTAACATTCCATGCCTTTGGGTATTGCTTTTCTTTTTTAATTCTTGAAATCTGATTTGTCCATTTGTAAACGAAGGCCCTTAAGTATATCCACAATGTGTTCTGCCTTTAACTTTGTATAGGGAATGTAAGGAAGTGTCACTTTTTTTTCATTATTTTTTTTTTTAACAGAAACTAAGGTGTTCTGTCGCTGATGTGCATAATAAGAGTTGAAGAAATGTAGCACTTGCATTATGTTGTAAGTCAAAGTTAAGGACAAAGCACAATATGCATTTATTAAATTGGTCTGAGTAGATAAAGATATTCAAGTGCGCTAAACTGCCTGAAACTGGTCTTGGTTAAATCCATTGGTGTCATTCTCAAGTGACGTATTCACATTTTTCTGATTGCATTCACGCATTGCCCAAGTCATGTCCTCAAAAATGATAAAGCTTTGGAGGGGTTGGGATACATTAATCTAATGGCTCAAGTCTGCACTGGATGACCATTTATAATGTTTTTTTATTATTTTTTTTTTTTTTTTAAATATTATAAAGCCACTCAGTCAATATTTCAGCTGCCTTACCAATACTGTTGATCATTTTTTTTAAACGATGGGAAGAGATCCCCGTCGTTTGTCGGGCTGGTGGTGTGGAAGTGTTCTTGTCCATGCCTGTTATTATGATGATTTTTGTTAAAATAATCTAAATGGAAGATCTGCTGTATTTAACAGTAATTTTGTCAAGATTCAAGGGAGGAAAATCCTAAATCTAAGGATTTTAAGAACATTTTTGCATTCTAAAATTCCTTGGTTTCTAAAGAACCTGGGTCCTAAAAACATGTGACGTTCTGATTTTAAACCTTTGACTTGGTATGGCAGTACTACAGCATTAGTGAACATACAAAGACGGATCAGTCATGGAGTCATTTGCCTCGGTGTCTAAATTTTTTTATATTTTTTTTGTAATGGGACCCTACTTGACTGACCAATGCATATTTGAAATCATATGTACACAGAAATGGTTAATAAACAGCTACATTGCACAAGCCTCCCAGATTTGTACTAGATTTCTGTTATAGTGGTGTACATTACACTAGTTGGCTAACCGACAATCAATAATTGGTAATAATTATAATCTGCCTTTTCAATGCTTTCTGTACAATGTCAGGTTTAATGTTAGCTAGGTAACTGTAAAGCAGCATCGTCTTTTTAAACCATACAATCTTTTAATAATCTCACAAATTGGTTGCAGTCTTTGGGACCACAATTTTCAGGTCTTGCCACAAATCTTATGTTGGATTCGAGACTGGACCGACTCCTTGTGCTTTGGGTCATTGTCCTGCTGAAAGGTGAATTGTGACTCTGGTCTTAAATCTTTTCTACATCTATTTTCCTCTAAGTCCGGACAAGTTTCCCATTTAGTTATTTTGTTACATTTCCAGTCCTTGTTTCTGAGAATAATCCCCATTGCATGATGCTGCTCAGCCAATGGATGTTGTTGACTGATGCACTGTGTTGAGTTTGACATAATCATTTGCATTTAGACAATCAAAGTTCCACGTTTGTTTTTGGAATCATTTTTTTCAGTCATGGTTTAGAACGGCCATACAGCAGGCCACTTACAGTGCCCTCCATAATTATTGGTACCCCTGGTAAAGATTAATAAAAAGGGTTATAAAAAAAATTCACCTTTTTTGTGAATTGGCTTAATCTCACACAAACAATGAGAAAAACCAACCTTTAATTGAGGTAAATTTATTCTGAGAAAAGAAAAAAAATTCTTATGAACAAAATGTAACAAGCATTTTTTCCATTCATATTTAACTTTTTAAAGTTGATCAGAGTGTTTGGGAACTTTCAAGCAGTAATCCATGACTTCCTGTTTCACTGGGGTATAAATATGAGCTATTCCCTTATTTATACATCAACATGGGAAAGATACACACAAATCAAATGAGGGAAAAGTGTGTTTAGCTTCATAAGTCTATATAAAAAAAATAGCTACTCACCTGAAAATGCCCATATCTACTGTTCGGGCAATACTTTAAAAGTTCAAAGCAACTGGAACTGTTACAAACTTGCCCAAGGACCCAAGCACAGTGAGGAGGATGGTAAGAGGCAAAAAAATCCCCAAGGATCACTGTTGGAGAATTACAGAGGAAAGTAGCATCTTGGGGTCATCAAGACTCCAAAACTACCATTAGACGTCACCTCCATGCCAACAAATTATTTGGAAGGCATGCCAGAAAAAAGCCTTTCCTGTCATTTCACCACAAACGTAAGCGCCTGGAATTTGCTAAACGGTTTGCTAAATCACCTCATGGTGATTTCCTTCAATTACTTACTTCCAACATAATTACTTTCTTCCAGCATATTTTGGATAGACGTCCCGATCTACAATACAAATTTTACTTCTGAATAATTGATTAGACTGTACTCAAACGGATATTCGATGGCATTTTGGCATACCCTTCGCCTGATCCGTGCCTCAGAACTTTACCCCCGAGTTCTTTTGGAAACTACTGAGTCTTCATGCTTGCATCTCTGACTGTGGGAGATGGATGGATTTCATTTTACAATTATAAAAATCATAAATAACCCACTTTAACCACTGTTGCATAGACAAAAATGTTCGTGTACTTCTTGAAAGGTTGATGCTCGATTGGAGAGCCCGGAGGGACCTGGGCGGGACCTGGTTGTTACGTCCGAATCAGCCCTCTTCCACATTGTTGAGTAGCCTTGGTAAGTAGATAGGGCAAAACATTTTCAAATTGTACTATGCTTCAAACACCCGAATGACACACTTAATTCCGGGGTTTCGCTAAGTACATTCGGGAACACACTTTTCAAAAAGCACGAACACGAACATTTTGGTCACATAAATATGACGTGAAGCTTCGTTTTAAAAAAATGTCGCCAGATCTTGTAAGACTTTCCAGCCAAATTGAGACTCAAAACTAGACTAAATGATAGGCTATTTTGAACCGAAACCAACAGGCTATCCAAATTTAGCTGTAAAACCGCGGACATGGCAACACTGGTGGGACGTCGTCTTCTGACCTGCTTCCGACACTTCCACAGTGCGGTTGGAAAATAGTATGGCGGATATTTTTTGACTGCGAAACAGTGCACATTAAACAGCGCACTTCTGCCAGTGAGACAGGGCGCAGTAGATAGGGTTCTGATTTGGACACTGCCTCAGTCTTGGCCCCTTGGTCTTCCGACCTCCGACTTTGTCTGGAACGCAGCAATATACAGGTGCAGCTCAAACAATTAGAATATCGTGAAAAAGTTCAATATCTATCATATATTATATAGATTCATTACACATAGAGTGAAATATTTCAAGCCTTTATTTCTTGTAATTTTGATGATTATGGCTTACAGCTTTGTCACTTTCTGAAATGAGTGACAAAAACTCATTTCACGATATTCAAATTTTTTGAGCTGCACCTGTACATGTGGCAGGAACACACAAACTGCCCCGCTTTGTCACATTGCTCAAACTGCCCCGCTTTGTCACATTGCTCAAACTCCAGTGGACACTGTCACTTTAAATGTGGCGGGAAATAAATTATGTTGTATTTCCGGGTTTGTAGGTGAAAGTTGAAAGGTCTACGAACGTCTGAATTTTGTGAGTATAATGTTAGTTCTGTTCACAGAACACTGGGGTTGATCATATCTTACCCCAGTAAAGGTTGATATCTGCTTTCAGTATAGACTCTACGTCTGGAAGAGAACGCTTGTGCCAGTTGTGTAAACTGTCGTTGGCAGGTCGTAGCTAGATGGCTAGCTAGCTACAAAGCAACGCAGACAAAATTCAATACCAGTGCATAAAATGGCCGTGTTGTTGGCTTTAGAATTCATATCGAATGTAGAGTACCCAATTTATAGTCAGTAGGTAGTATTGTGCAAATAAAATGTTTGTTCATTACAAACTATGCGTACAGTCATTGCACAAATGTGCTGCATACTGTCTGACATCTAAGTGAATGACATAATTTCTAGCAGAAATCCACAATGACCAACAATTACCAGTAAATTAGCAGATGTACGCTGTGAACTGTTTGGTCGTTAATGTAATTACTTAACTTTATGATCTCCCTGGCATTTGTTGAACCATATGTCCCATTAAAGTCGTTAAGCACAAAATACCCTTTTCGATTCTTTGTAGTTTACTCTCATTTTAACTGTAGTAAGGAGAACAAATATTGCATGAATTTACTAAACTCAATTTCTACATTTTGACAGACATCAGAAACTTTAAATACAGTTTTGCACCTTGTTCCTGTTCATCTGCAATCTCAGCTGAGTTTCATTGCTGCCAGGAGCTTATGTTGTGAAGTCCTCCAAGCTCTGTTACAGAGGGTGTAAAACATTTTCTGCCTTTACTGGGAACCTTAGTCTTTAATCCACTTGTCCAGCAGTCTAGTTGCATGTCTTTGGAAGTCATATGGATGGTACAGGTCTCATTCCGTTACCTTCAGCTCCCATTCCCAGTTTGTCGAGAGTATTTATGATTTGAAAAGGACTAGCGGCATCTGGCCTGTGGCATTCAAAATTGAGTTGTCTTAACCCTGCCCGAAGACGTTTTATAGGTTCACTTCAAACAGCATTGTACTAGAGAGAACAAAATGCTGGTTTACCTGTGTAGAACTCAATTACTGATGTAATACTGTCTCCTGTAGGTTACACTTCGTGAACTCCACATGCTAGTGTAAGAAAAGATAACAGTGCCAGTACTTGATGGAAGTGCCTTTGCCTGTGCTTAAGCTGAGTCATGGTATATGTTCCTCTACAATGTAAATACATTTTGGAAGGACTCCTTGAATTTGCATGTAAACACGGGGCGATTTTCATCCCAGCAGGATGGCGTCGTTTGGTTGGAAACGGAAAGCCGGTGAGAAGGTCTCCAAGGCAACGGTCCAGCTGTTTGAGGCAGAGGCAGAAGCAGAGGCAAAGGGGGCGGTCCATGGGGAGGTCGATGACGAGGTGGACTGGCTCCATGCCATCAAGCGGAGAAGGGAGGTGCTGCTGGAGGACTGTGCTGCTAAAAGCAAGCGACTAAAGGATGAAGGGGCCCTGCTAGCTGAGGAAGGCAGGTCAGTGACAGTTTAGCTAATTTATCTCAGTGATTTTCAGTTAAAGGGTGCTAATCTCATCTCAACCTGCACCAGTCTGTCACACCCACCTGGGTAATGCATGGCACTCAAGTGACAGACTTGCATCTCTTTCAGTTAATTCTAATTTCTAATTACAATCTGATCTACATTTCCGCTCATTTAAAATAATATAAGTGAAAAAGAATGTTAATATGTGGGATAGGTCACTGTAGGGCAAGCATACCCAAACTACCAGCAGTGCTACTGACCCTCGAGGCTGCTTTTTTTTCTACCTGATCATTAATTGATCATTTAATGCCACTGATTGGTGTCCCAGCTTTAAATCAGTCCTAATTGGAGTGGAAGAAAGAAAAGCGTTCTTACTACTGGCCTCGAAGGCCTGAACTGAGAATCCCTGTATCTGAATGGCCGAATGCTAAATTCATTATATTTCACAGCCTCTCCATTCATTTAATTTGACAGTTTTAGTAAAGCATCAGAACCTGAAAAATAGACACAAACCATTTTCAGGATTTTTACAGGAGTTTGCTCATAAAACGCTAACAGTTTTTTGGGAGAAGTGAAGTTATCAAAAGCTTAACACTTTTTTTTTTTTTAAAATATCTTTTTTTTTTTTTTTCAAAATTTTTTTTTTTTTTTTAAAAAAAACAAAAATAAAATTTTTTTATTAAAAAAAACAAATTTTTTTTTTTTTTTTTTTTTTGTTTTTTTTTTTTGCATTTTTTTTTTTTCTATGGTTTTTTTTTTTTTTTTATTTTTCTGTGATTTTTTTCTTATTGAAATATTCAATTATAAACCCCATTTAAATTTCAGCATTTTTTTTTTTTTTTTTATTTTTTATAAATTTTTTCCTACAGGGTTCTGTGGTAAAAAAGGACAACTTTTTACACTTTTGTAAAAGTAACGGAAGGCAGCCACTATTATAAATTTTCCCAATATTACCCTTATTCTCAATGTTTCCTGAATTTTTTTATTTTTCATTATTTTTTTTCTGAAATTTGTGATTTTTTCTGTGATATTTTTTAGTTTATTTTCGGTTCTGGAACAAACAATTTTTCTTTTGAATCTGAATTTTTAAAAAACACAAAACAAAAATAACTAAAAAAAAAAAACAAAAAGTTAAAAAAAATTAATTTAAATTAAAAAAAGTATTGACACCCAAAACAAGTATAATTACAGTTTGATTATTATGGTGTTTAAAATAATCGCCTTAGTCAATTTTTCAAATTTAATATATAAGTCATTTTTCAGAAAAAATCAGAAAAAATATAACATTATATAAAAATAAAATATATGATATTATTTATTACAAACTAATAAAAAACAATAAATCATGTATTGTCTTATTGACTTACAAATAACGCTGTCTGTCTTACAACTAACATAAGAGGATTAAAATAACTACACAACACAAACATTATAGCCTAATAGCCAAATATTACCATTCGGGGACACTTGGGGGACGGGGATCATCCGAGTGGAAATGACTTAATTTTATGTTGATTTTTTTTAATTTTCTTGAGCAGCAGCCCATATTAATAACTTGTAAAACTTAAAAAAAAAAAAAATTTTCAAAATTTATTGTGAAACAAACAAACATAGAGGCAGCCTTGAGCACTCCGATTACATTAGATTACAAAACCAGCATAAAACTTTCAATTAAGGATCTAAGAAGGCACTTTACCAGAGAGGTGGCCAGCATCGATGAAGAGTGAAATTTAGCAAAAAAATCTCATGTCCTCAAAAAAATGCTTTTACGATTATTTAAGAAGGTGACGATATGGCTTTTAATTTATCAATATATTTTGTACTATCAGTTTTTGTTGCATTTTGATAGAAAACCGAACTTCAAAATGACCACCAATTTGTTCATAGTCGAGATATTTAAGAACCGTAAAAAGCTCCATAAACTTTGATATAAGCACTATCTTTTAAAATAAAAAGATAGGCCCATTGGTAAAGATGACATTTTACCCCTACTGTTCACCTCCCCTTGACCTGGCCCAGGACTGTTTTGCATTCAGTTTGTGTAGTGAGATGGAATCACTGACTGTGGTTATTGACCCCCGAGTGTTTGACCTCAGAGTTCCAGAGCAGCTGCTATTGTAGTTTCTCAGAATGTTAAGCAAGGATTTTTCCCTCGCTCGATCCAAGAAATGGACACCTTAATGTCATAATAGGGGCGCTTCACTGCCAAAAGGAGTTTGAGACTGTAAGACATTTACGCCATTCAGAAAGTCGCCCCTGTAATCGCTTCTTGGCGAAAGATGTTCTGGAATGCGCCGCAGAGTGCCCGTAAATGATGTGCAATTATTACCGGATTGTAACAAGAGCCTATGAACTACTTAGTTGCCAGCATGTTTGTCTGTAAATTTGAAGCAAGGGGAAATGTTCTTCCAGAAATCTGTGAAATGATTTCTGTAAACCACAGTAAAAGAGTCATTTTGCCATTTTGCTACAATAATGTTTGTACATTTCACAAGCAATTATTTGACTGCTCCGATTGTATTCTGCAGCTTCATACATGACAAACAATTACTCATAGAGCAAAACAGGTGAGGTTTTAAATCTGTCCCTCAGCCTTAGATTAAATTACCATATATTTACAGTGCAGAAAGCAATGTGCTCTCTTTCCAGTAGAGGGCGTAATTGCTTAGTTAACTTAATAGTATAATAACTAGGGTGAAATACAGTATGCGTAGAGCTGTGGTATCTATTCCATTTGCAGTGGTTTTGATAGTTGTTCTAGGTCAGATGCAAGATGAAATGTGCATCTGAACCTCCGGCACTAGGGCCCTGTTTCATGTAAGTTAACCCGATTAGTCTGTTGACATCTTGTGATAACACCAGGATTTTCGGTTTCACGAAGCGAGTTTACAATTTAGCCAGAATCGTTACCGAGACAACATGAACATAGCCTATATAAACCACCCGGTGACATCAGACATGCAACAGCAGAAATGACCGCACCGATTGTAAGAGGTTCTTGTTGATTTAAGGAACCTCATTGTAAGAAGGGCGTTTAGAAGGGAACATGTTTTTAGACACAAACAAGATTCTTTAAGGCACTCGGATGATTATTTTTATGAGCGTGACCGATTTAGTCACGAGGGAATCATTTACCTCGAGCAATTGGTAAGAGTGCACATTGCCAACAAGAATGCCTATAGCATTCCCCAACTTGAGCCTATGTGATCTATACAAGTCCCGTTAATGTAAAGTGGTTCATTCATTGCACTGCAAAAATAGATTTAGATTTATTTTCCTCACGTCAACTTCCCACTGCATCAAATTTTCAAAGATACAGTGTTGTTCCAAGTTCTCACTTTGTAGTCCAGAATTAAACATTCCATCATTGGAACTCCCCAGCTGACCAAAACTGTAGGAGGAAGAAAGGCAGTTTCCACTGTTGCTGTTGTTAAACGAAAGTTACGTCAAAATGGGTTAAACACAAGGTGCCTTCAGGGAGAAACTGTATTCAGGAACATCTTTTTATTGCCTTTTGATGGGTGCACAAACAAAGCTGTTCATATAACCTAAGCAGCCCAAAGGATGTGCTATAGGATGTGCAAAGGATGTGCAAACCTGCTGTGTGTGTGTGAGTGAATGGGAGCAGAAACTATGCATCCTCTCCAGAAGCACATGTTTGCCAGGCAAGTTTTGCAGTGGCAGAGCTGGATTTGATTTTAATACATTTATCTGAACATGATGGGCTGCACTAAAGACTTCAGGACGCATGCAGAAATTCTTCATGCCAAGACGTGTTTTTCGACAGTACTATAAAAAATAAAGCGTTTGTGCATGAAGTGTGACAATAAATTAACATTTAAAGGTGTTGTTGCCGCCTTCATTTTTGTGATGTATTATCCTTTACCAGCCTCTGTGTCTCGACTGGCAATCTTAGAATATTATAATTAAATTAATTACTTGTTTTAAATTGGTGTAATGCTTTTCAACATAATCTCAAAATTGTATTTCTAGTGTTTGCTCAGAACACTCAAATATCAATTCTGGCTTACCATAGCACGTACTCTGGTCTATAAATGCGTGCCCTACATGCATGCTTCTGTAAAGAATGGATTTTCCATCCCTGTTCGCTCGATGTTCCATGTAGAATGTCTGCGATGAAAGGTCGGCACTCAACTTCCCCGGTACAGTTTGTCAGGTTTATTTGCTCCAAGCAGTGGACAGCAGAGAACAACACAGGGGGGCGTGGCCGATTGACAGGAAGCAGTGGAGGATGAGAGGAGACCATTGGGGTTTTGCAGCACTTCCTGTGCAGCTGAGCCTGCAGTCTGTGCGCTGCCTCTGCAGCCAGCATGCTTTCACCTTTCATGGCACGGTGCACCGGAGAACACTGTTGCTTGACAGCATAAGTGACTAATTGGCTGCTGAGTGATTGTCTTAAAACATCAATTACCTCAGTCGCAAATAGGACTGTGAAATTGTGAAGTGTGACTGTGACCCCAAGCTTGCAGGTTTATATCCTCCCTCTGATCTACCTAGTTTGTTGAGTAGATTTTTCACATTCTGTAACATACAGTACACTCCAAAAGTGAACTATGAGGTTAAAGTGCGGACTTTCAGCTTTAAATTGAGGTTGTGCAGGTTGTTCCTGATGTCTGTGACCCAACAACATCAAAACTCTTTATTTTATTTTCAGGTACTCTTATAAGCGATACTATAACCTCTCTGCATTGAATGGATCTCTATGGAAATTTGGGGGTGAGACTAGATTAAGATGTAAATTACACTGGAATAGCATGGAACACATTTTTCCCTAAATGACTGTACGTCATCAATGGTCTGTGGTATCAAACGAGCCTCAAACCATCACTCTGCTGCCAGATATGCGGTAGATATGGATGTATCACTTTAAAGGTTGTTTCTCCTGACTTATTTTTCCATAGATTTCAATAGGAAAATGAGTCGGGAGAAACGACCCTTAAAGTGATCAATCCATATCTATCCATATCAGGCAGCAGAGTGATTGTTTGAGGCTCGTTTGATACCTCAGACCCTTGATGACTGACAGCCATTTAGCCAACCATGTGTTCCATACTATTCCTGTGTAATTTACATCTTAATCTAGTCCCGCCCCCTTTATTTAAGTAAATTTTTATTTGTCCAATTACTTTTGGTCTGCTAAAATTGGGGAACTATGTATAAAAAGGGGTACAATTGCTACACTACACGGTTCACTCGCGATGGATGTGCACACCCTCAAATTAAAGCTGAAAGTCTGCATTCACTGTTCCATTTCAAATCCAATGCTGGAGTACAGAGCCAAAACAACAAAAAATGTTGCACTGTCTCCACACGTTTGGAGTGCACTGTAGGTGAATTGTACCCGAATAAAGTAATGGAAAGAACCCACAGTACCCCCCCCCCCCAATCATGTGTGCAACCCACCAATAATCTTCTAATTAAAAAAATTCTGTTCCTAAATCTGTTCCTTTGTTATGCCATTGCATAATCTGCTGGCATTGAATACAGTCAGACCCTTCACCTACTGGAGTTTGAGCTGGATTAAAGAAGCTGCTTTTTAATGTACTTTTCCACCGCATGATAATAAAGAAAAGGGATTTTTTCAACAACGGTGGTATAGACTTCAGTAAAATAAAAATGCAATTAATCCTTTGGCCTTATCAAAGTGCAGGTGTGTGTGAACAGGAGAGATCCTCCCAGAATTATGCAGGCTTACCTGTATCCTGATCCTGGGATAAAAAATTTACTGTCAGCAATGTTTTTTTGTGAGTTAGGGGGGGTCGGGTGCATTATATGCCAATAATTAGCAGCTGTGTAATTAGCAGCTCAACTAGAAATTAGGTGTGCTTTGTTAGGTTTGGAGTGAAAACCTACATGGTGTAGATCTCCAGGAATAGAGTTGGGCAGTCCTGCTCTAGAGCTCGAGTCATTACTGTATCTCGCATAGCAAGTCATTTAAACAGTTTCGAACACAATCAATTCATTCTTTCCGGGAATTTATTTAATATCTCTTCTCTCGAGTGACTCGATGAATCACTTGCTACCGCTCTGTAATTAATAGCCTGGGGAATGAGTCAGGGTGTAGAAACGTTATTTTCTTGTGTCTGGATGTTAAGATAATGTCACACAAGCAATGTGCAAAATAGCTGATATACCCATTTATTTATTTTTTACATTTTTTGGGGGAGGGGGGGGGGGGTTATTGTTGCTTGTCACCATCCACAATGATTGGTATAATGAAATTGGTGGATTTGTGGAAGTGAATTGCTTTTATATAAGTCACCCACAAAGCAGACCATAAGAGTGCTGAAATGACACGCAAATGCGCACGTACACACACAGGCAATACTTTAAGCATTTATTTGATGAAATCCTTTCGTCAGAGTACCTTTCTTTTTCCACATGCCATTTGTTATGTCTCTGTACTGGAGGTCTATTTCATCCAATGAGCTCACAAAGCAAACCAGCTTTACGCTGTGGATGGTTGTTGCTTTCGATAACTGGGACTAATGAAATTTTCCTCAAGTAACTGAATTCCAACAAGGAAATTATGCATTTCTGGACCAGTGTGCTACAGTGTGGTTATGAGTAAGGCTGAGTCTGGATTTGAAGGTAATTTGATTTGGCTCTTATAAGTATGTTTCCCCTGATATCAGTGATGTTTGTTGAATTGTAACATTGACTCCTCTCTTCATGTTAAATAGGAACCTATTGGTTTGGTGGGCACTTTGGTACGTGTAGGCTGTAGCGGTTATGGATTTTAAACGCGTAAAATATTTGTGTACAAATGTGTCAAAACTAGTTTCCAGATTCTGGGACTTTCTTGGCTGGAACATCCCAGGCAGTGCTCTTTGTTAAAGGAGGCTCCAGAGCTTATTGACAGGGGAATAATATTCCCATTATTTCCCTATATACTGTAGTGTCCGTGCTGGTTAAGTAAATTGGGCTTTAAGTCTGGGCTTCACATCTGGTCATTGCATTATATGCCTTATCGGATGTCTGTGTGCAGCTTGTGATAGCAAGCTGTTGCTTGTAATAGTGCGCTAAGTCACTTTTGTTTTTCATCAGTGTGTAAAATGGGAATGATTCACACCCTTGTGGTTCTTTTTACTCTAAATGATGACAAGGTACCATATTTTTGGATTGCTCTGAGGAAATCACTTTTTTCATATTCAGGCCAGAGAAGGAAAGAAAGTGTTTCCACTCAGTTCAGAATCTCTCATGAAATTTGTACATTTGATTTCTTCCATAAACTCTACTTTTTAAAATGGTATATCACTCTCGCGTAACCTTAACCAGTTCAACTTACTATTTAATGGGCACATTTTAATGTGGCGCAAATTATTATAATTTTTTTTCCAACTTTGACAGTATGCCGATTACTGCACGATTTTCTGCGTATACTGGAAGTGTTTTGTCAATGTGTTAAGCATTGTGCTTGTGCGTGTCTGTTTGGCTTGCAGTTATTAACATGGGAACATTTTCAGTACTTGTGACTGGGTGCTTGCTCCCAATCCCTCTTCAAGTGCAGAGAGGACGAGCAGTCTTATCTACAGACACAGATTAGGCCTCCAGTCCCCATAGAGGCACTGGTTAACTGGATTGGGAAATGACGCAATGCTGCGTTGTAGGTATGGAAGTCTCAGGCACTGCCAGGGCTCCAGAATAAGTTGATTTACAGATGATCTCCGGTAACCGTTCTAACTGTCCGCTCCACCCCCCCTGTCTGTGTCTCGTCCTGGTCACATAGCCACAGGGGAAAATGAATGTCGGATTACCAGTTTTTACCCTCTTGTTTGTCTTCTCCACAAATTTGTAATGCCCCCATCATATTTGAGTATTTGTCCTGTCCCTTCACTGCAACGTGAGAGGAAGTAGCATATCGAGAGGCACGTGCTCTTCTCTGAAGCATGTGCTGGCAGCTCACCCCTCCTTTCCCTCTGTGGTCCACCAGCTGCGTTGGAGGTGTGCCCTAACTGGCCCAGGCAGATTGGAGAAACAATTGGAATGACAAAAAATATACCCTGCATCTAATTTACTCTGGGTCTACTGTTGCTTCATATCCTGTTATCTACCATTATCATTGCATCGAGTATGTAACATGAAATTTCACAATATTGCGATTACAGGTGGCTCTACGTTTACTTTGTGAACGTTTAACTTTCTTCCCGCACTGAAAACTGATTTGGCTTGGAATTGCCCGTAATAAAACTATCAGCATGGGTGTTGATTCAGAATCATATAAATCCTATCATAAGTTTCTTATTTGTCTATGAGCAAAACGCCTTTATTCACCCATTGCTGGTTGATGATTACCATTGCCAACTACTTTATGATGCACTGAATCAGGAACTATTATTAAAGTCTTATGTTTGTTCACTTTTGATGTGCATGTACCGATGCTGTCATATAATAAATATTGCATGAGGAAATGGGTGTGATGACACCTTACAGTGAAATATTATCTGCTAATCTTTATAGCACGGCAATGCGTCACATGGCAATCTGCTAACTACTGGAGTCTGTTTAGGTCACTGTTTAGATGTCTGTGGTCCTAGCTTGTTACATACCCGATGGTTTTTCCATCAGGTCGAGAGTAAAACAAGGTCGGTCAGTGTTCTTGGATGATGCGTGCTGCACTCAGACTAGGCACAAACAAACAGACACCCACACTTTCAGCACAATGCATAACGGAAATGAGGCATCTGTGCTCTATAGAGGGCTCGCCTGTGGGGAGTGAAGGGGGCCCCAGCGAACACTGGTGACTGTCCTGTAAGGTCTCCACTTGCCTCTTCAACTTGCAGTCAACCTGAAGGAAGGACTTCATGCATTTCTTGACTTGAGGGGGAAAACATTTTTGGCCAGATTTTGGATGTGATATCCACTTTGAGCTGCTGATTCATTCCCATATCCAGATGTTGCTGATGTTCAGGTGGATAAAAAGGCCTTTCTCTGTAGGAATATCCTTTTTGCCATGTAGTTTTTCTCTTCCTCTGTGCTGGTCAAACTCAGGTCATCGCCTCCCGATTACCCTGGACCAGAATAGCTGAGGTTTTAGGCTGTTGAGTGGGATTCTGCACAGATTAACTCATTTTAAAATGGTCTGTTTAGCTTATCCTGTGTACTCATCCCTCTATTAAATGTGCCATGTCTGTCTAATATATTAGTTGAATGGCTATTTTACAGCTTTCAGATAAAGTCCATCCATTATGTTCATTGTGTGCTTTTTTTTTTTGTCTTACAACTGTAGGTTATATTATAGCCTCTGAAATGTTCACTGCTTATGTTATGAGCTTCACTAAGTGAAGTTTTGCAGTAGTTTAATTAAAAAAAGAAGATTGTGCTATTTTGTCAGATCGTAAGGGGTGTAGTGTAAATGAAGGGGTTTAGGGAGTTGCCCCAGTGGAGCTGGCCTGTCTACAGCAGCCTGTCAGGAAGCAGAGATGTTTCAGGATTTAAACACTACGTAAACACTACAGGAAAGTCCTGCACTTTAATTGGGGTTGTTATTGACTTTCTCTGGGTTTTTCCCAGTTCATTAAAGAAGTGACACTACACGGATTAGTCAGTAAAAGTAACTCCTTTCGAGGAAATGAGTGGTAACGGTAAAGTCCCTCTACTGACATCTCCCCAGTCCCTTTCTGAGCTTGGTATCTGTGTGAATCGGGCTCTCACTTAGCAGGGTTATGAACAACCAGGGCCTCTGTTCTCGCATCTGGCTAAGTGTATCTCAGATCTGTGTTCTCAGTGGTGGGAAACGGAAATGTGTAATCGCCATGCGTATTAACGTCGTGTCTGGTTGCCCTAATCAATTAATCCTACTAATTGTCTATCTGATGCCTGCTGGTCAGCGAGGGGTCTGATACTCGGACATCATCCAGAGGTGTAGCCAGTGTTGTGCTTTTTTACCTGAGAGTCTTGCGACTGTGTGTCTGTGTGTCTGTGTGACGGGGTGTGATACCTAGAGTGTCTGTCCCTTCCTGTCTGGGGTCTTGAATGCCTGACAGTGCTAACTGACAGCTGTTTGTCTGCCTGCAGGCGCTGGGAAGCAGTGAAGAGATGGGACGAAGCCATACAGTTGACTCCAGAAGATGGCTCTTTGTATGAGATGAAGTCACAGGTGAGACTGACCCTCAGTGCTGTATCAGAGAGTGAAACGCTTTCATCATCACTCTCATCACTGTAAACTCTCCAGTGTCTGACGGGGACGTCACTCTAAACACGCTTAGTGACCTTAATCATACAAACCCCAATTCCAAAAAAGTTGGGACAGTATGTAGAATTCTCATAAAAGCAGAAAGCGGTGATTTGTAAATTTTCTTAAATATATTTGATTGAAAAGAGTACAAAGAAAGGATATTTTATGTTTTACCTTATCAACTTTATTGATTTTTGTAAATATACGCTAATTCCGAATTTGACGCCTGCAACACGTTCCAAAAAAAATTCTGCTGATAGGTATCTTCCTAATGTTGTGTGATGGGGATTGAGCTGAAGGACATTGAGCTGGATCTAGCATGGATGTGTACTACCCGAAAAAGGAGGAAAAGGCAGTTATGTTTTTTTATGGTTGGCCAATGAGACAGAATCACTGTGTAAAAACACATTTTTATTTGCATGAATTCCTCGCTTCCGGTTCCATACTGGAATACAGTGAGAAAAGAAGACTTTGTTGAGATATGGTAATGGCCTAATCCGGTAAGGTTTGTTTTGATTTAATTGCATGATGTTACAGTACATTCATTTAGCAGATACTCCAGAACAACTTTCAATATAGGAGAATTGCATTGGTTTGCAATTGAATTGAACTGATTGAATCCCACTGATTGTCATTTTGCTTCCTTAGCTTTCCAAGAGTGTCCCCAGAGATCACATTGACATGCTGAAGAAAACATATTTATGGAAATAATCCAATGAGGTGTTGAATGAGTCATTGTCATTTGCATATTGTATCATTCTGAGACAGGACATACATAAGAACATTATCAGGAAGCAGTTGTGTGTCTGTCCTTGAACTGCACTGAACAGTTTATAGTTCTGTTTTTCACTGCAGCATTGTTGGGGAAATGGTGTAAGTTTTGTGAGGAAATGCAGTTTCTTTTTAGGAGAGCCGAAAGTGTCTCTATACTGCTTCAAGGAAAAGAGGATTTCAATCTTCTGTAAACTAAATGCATGAATACTTAAAAATATTAAATGATCTCATGGGAAGTTGAGAGCTAAAGCACGCCTGCTGTTTTCTCATTATTATGATATTTCCTGGCATTATTTAAGTATGCATTTGTGTTTGTTGTCAAGGAATTGGTAGATGTTCAGGTCTTAGAATTGTTCGTTTATTTTATTAATTCAAGAGTGTGTGTTTTTGTGAAACCTTGGCTCACTGGCGTAAGAATTTGAGGTGCTGCTCAGCTCTGTGCTTAGTGCTTACCCATTGTTTATTTTAGCTGTTCTTATACAGTACCGTCTGTACAGTCAACAGAACATTAGCATACCTTATTGCATGCACTGGTACAAAGGCTGATGGAATCACAGTGCTAAAGCTTCTGTTACATTGTCTTGACTATAACAACGTATAAATTCCAGTGAACGTCTGCAGTTTTATAACCGCTATAGACGAGAACGGTAGGGCTGCATGCCCAATCATAGGCGACACATAACTAAGAGAGCACTTTTTTTTTTAAAATATAAAAAATATTGATTGATTGGAAGTTGGCATTTGACTTGCGATCAATAACTTGAATCCCTTAAGAAATTTTTAATTTTGTTTTTTTTTTTTCGTTTTGTTTTGTTCAGCCGAAGCCAACCCCTTGGAAGACCCAGGAAGGGGTGTTTTGGAGTTGTGCTGATTTTTGATGTGGATGATGTGTATGCAGTGTGCAGCTGCTCAGGGCATCTGCAGCACAGCTGCAGATCAGATGGTTGTAAATGCTGATATGGAGGAATGTCACAAGAAGATAGAGTTGCGAGGAGAGAGGGGAGGGGAGGGGGAGGGGTACTATGTGCATGAGAAGAGATACTACTGAATCCGTGCTGCCTTTTTTTTTTTGAAAAAATGCTTTTCCTATTTGATTTCTTCACCATAACCTTTAAGAATGCACTTACAAAATCCTCCTTTCCATAGTCTTAAGCTGATGCACTTTTCAAAGCACACAACAGGAGCAAATATTATATTACTCCTGGATTTGTGGCTGTCACATTCTTTGTTTCAATTCGACTCGCAATGGAGATTTTTCACACCATCTACTGTTAAGTGGGAAAATGCTTCCTGTATATGAAAGCCAATACAGCTCCCATGTAATCAGAATCACATTTAAGGTGTGCCATGACTGCCTAAATCAAACGTTGACAGTCGCGAAGAAGGATTAAAGAGGCAATAAACACTGCAGGTGAACTGTGTAGACTGTAGAGGATTGTGTTTTACTATTAAAAATTAATAATCTGATCTGAGTTTAGTAGTTTGCCAGATATTTGTCACTGTCCCTCTCTCTATGTCCCAAAAAAAAAAAAAAAAAATCAAATAAATCGTGATTAACATAGACTGTCATTGTAGGACCGGTTTACATTGTCCAGAAAGCGCAGAATATAGAGGAGCCATTTACGGGTAGGAATAATGTTGTGGCCGTAGCATTTGTGCTTTTGTGCTTCAGATATTCTGTTGCTTAGATCAAGGAAGAGCACTAAAAAAATGGACTGATGGGTAATAAATTTCGGTGAAGCACATTGAATGTATTGTGCAGGAACCATTGTCTGTGATGTGATAACTGTTATTTTATATCGTCCACTGCAGTACTCGAATCCTGATGAGTGCATGCACTTGACTTCAGAGGCTTTTTGGTGTCGTCATTTCCCAGAGTCCTTTGAATACATTATTTATAGGCGTACTGCTCGTTGCGTAGCTTCTCTTTCAAATAAATTGGATTCTCAGGTCTTTATTGGCCTGAGACTTCAGTTGATGTCATCATAAATGTGATTTTGTTTTCTCCCATTTGAACAGGATTGCATTTACAATGTGCACATTTTCTTCCAGTGTTTGTTTCACAGTGCTTATATTAGTAGTTCAGCTCAGCACTGGTCTGGATAGCCGGAGAGTTAAATGCAAAAGTATTGGGACAGTGATACAATTTTAGTTGTTTTGGCAATGTTCATTGGAGTTGAAATAAAACGATGATATGACATATAACCACGATATGTGGTTAAAGTGCAGACTGTCCGCTTTAATTTGAGCGTGTTTACATTCATATCGGGTGATCCGTGTAGGAATTACCGCCCTTTTTGTACATAGTCCCCCAGTTTTAGGGGAGAAAAATAAATGGACAAATGAACATAATCTTAATTAAAGTCATCATATTTAGTACTTGGTTGCAAATCCTTTGCATTCGATGGCTGCCTGAAGTCGGCGACCCATAGACATCACCTGATGCTGGGTATCTTCCCTGGAGATGCTCTGCCAGGCCTGAACTGCAGCCATTATCAGTTCTCGTTTGTTTCTGGGGCGTTTGTCCTTCAGTGTTGCATTCAGCAAGTGAAACACATGTTCAATTGATTTCAGGACAGGTTATTGACTTGGCCAGTCAAGAACGTTCCACTTTTTGGCCCTGATAAACTCCTTGGTTTCTTTAGTAGTATGTTTGGCGTCATTGGGTGAAGCGCTGTCCAATGAGTTTTGAGGCATGTGGTTGGATCTGAGCAGATAATATGTTTGTGTACACTTCAGCATTCATCCTGCTGCAGTCACAATTTAATAAAGACAAGTGAGCCAGTTTCAGTGGCAGCCATACATGCCCAAAATATAACAGTACCTCCAGCATGTTTCACAGATGAGAGGGGGGGGGGTGCTTTAGATCATGAGCAGTTCCTTCCTTTCTCCACACTTTCCTCTTTCCATTACTGTGGTACATGTTAATACTCCTCTCATCTATCCATAATACTTCCAATGTTTATACCAGAGCTCTACAGTTTTTTTTAATGTACATTTTTAGCAAACTCTAACCTGGCCTTTATGTTCATGAGCTTACCAGTGATTTGCATCTTGCTGTGAACCTTCTGAGGTTATGCTGATGTGGTCTTCTCTTTATGGTAATCTTTGACGTGTCTGAGGCTACATCCTGGAAAGTGTTTTTGATCTGTTCGACACGGGGGTTTTTTCCGTGTTGTCTTCATGTTCAGTTCATTCTTGCTTCCTGAAAATGTATCAAACAGTTGATTTTGACACACCGAATGTTTTGGCTATGTCTCTGATCAATTTATTCTGATGTTTCAGCCTCATGATGGCTTGCTTTACTGGCATTGACACTCATTTGGTCCTCATGCTGAGAGGCAATAGCAATAGCAATGCAAATTCCACACCTAAAATCAACTCTGAACCTTTTGTTGGCTTTCTTGTGTATGACCTAATGATGATGATAAAGACACACAGCTGAGCAGCCAATGTCCAATTACTTTTGCTGGGGGGGGCTCACTATGTATAAAAAGGGCTGTAATTCCTACACAAATAACCTGATGTGGATGCAAATACCCTTAAATTAAAGCTGACAGTGTGCACTGTAGCCTCACTGTAGCCTTACTACAAATGCAATGTGCCAGATTACAGAGCCAAAACAATAAAAATTGTCACTGTCTTAATACTTTTGCATTCAACTGTATAGGTTCTGGACAGGCGCACATCAGCCTGCACCATCGTTTGTTATTCTTTGTGTTGATATTTGTGCATGTTTATTGTACGCTTAAAGGCAACCTGTGGTCCTCTACTCAGTATTCTGAGGTGTCATGTAGTGTCGGGGAGCACGTGAATGAACACATTTTTTAAGTGAACCGAGTGTATGGGATCATTACTCTTATTTATTTGTTTGTATGCAGACACATGCTAATCCAGGAAACTAACTACAAGGAAAAATACAAAAGGATTTTGAGTTAAGATACTTTTAGTTGTAGTGCTTATCGCTGGCATTTTGCACAACACTGAGAAACAGTACTGAACATGAGCGGCGCGGTGGTTAGCACTGTCGCCTCCAAGAAAGAGGGTCTGGGTCCTCTCTGCGTGGACTATACATGTTCTCCCCATGTCCGCGTGGGTTTCCTCCAAGTATTCCGGTTTCCTCCCACATCAAAGATATTTATGTCAGGCCAGATATACTCCTGCCATTGCCCTTGACCAAGACACTGGCCTCATGACTGCAGTTTGTCCCCGGGTGCTGCTCTGTGGTGCCTACTGCTTCTAAGTAGCTAGGATGGGTCAAAGGCAGAGGGCAAATTACACCACGGGGTCAATAAAGTGCATCTATCTAAAAAAAGAACTATGAGTAGAGTAAACTGAATGTGCTGTTGGAAATATTCATGCGCTTGCTGAACTGACCCCATCAGGCAACCTAGTCAGTGACTAGAATCTTTGTACTCAACTGAATGAAAGGATTCAAACCAGCAAAGTGATTCGTAATCCCCAAGTGTCATATCTTTTAATTCCTCATGCACTTGGCAAAGTGCTAAAACCTATTTACCTGTGGACATGGGATATTCCATCATTATACTCTATGTTTAGGAAGTAAATAAATACTGTTATTTTTATTTTTAGTTATTTTAAGTGTTTTATACACTTAATTTATCATAGCCATAATTTTTGCATTTTATTTACTTACCACAGTCATGTAGTGTGTGAAATTTTGGGGCGGGATACCGGGATTTCTTCCCTGGTAGACTAGAAACTGCCATGCAAAGCGCAGTGTATTGGGCACTCTTGACTGTAATGGAATGTAACAATGTTTCTTTTTCTTTTTACCTGAAATTAGCTATTGGTGCCGAAACAATATTAGTCATTTGTCATTTACATGCTTTGTATCAAAATAATGTACGTTCTTTCGTTTGCCAACCTAATTTAGAAACATTTGTGGAAACAAAAACAGATCGTTGCCCTCATGTGTGAAGTAGCTCTGAAAAGGCCGTGTGCATGTTCCACTACTGATGCTGTCTGAAGCTTTTGTGACCTTTGACCTCTGATTTTTTCCCCTCACTCCAGGTTCTGACTATTCTGCAGGAGGTATTCCAGGCTGTTCAAGCTGCTGAAATGGCGGTGAAGCTCCGCCCACTGTGGTGGGAGGCATGGCAGACCCTTGGGAGGGCTCAGCTCAGCCTGGGGGAGGTGGATCTGGTACGTGTCTAACGATATACGAGTGATAATTGTTCCACGTAATGCTGTTCCTCTGACTGTTTGTGCACACCCCAAATTCCATTATCCGACCTGCTATGAATTCAGGACTTCCCATGCGTACTGTACTTCTGTTTAAGAACATTGCATTCAGACATGAATTTTTATCATTTATGTACAGACATCCAGACGGTGTTATCTGTGGAAAAATTTGCAGTAATATGATAACAAGGAATCCCTACTTGGATTAGGAGCTTTGTTAACAGAAAATGGTTTCCTAGCCATAAATGTCTTTCTTTGCAGACTAATATAGCATGCTATAACATGACTGTAGCCCAACATTCTTCATCAATACTGGTGGTATTACAAATGCATAGAGCTAGTTAGAACAGAATTAAGTTTCTTCGAATTTGAATAACATTCCATAACATTTCTAATACAGTATGTTCTTAAGTATGTTGGAATAATGCATATATACATAGCTCTGGAGTAAATTTCAATTTTTAGTAAAACATTCTCATTTTGCTCAATTATTTGGACTGCCAGTAATATTTTGTTGTTTTTATTTATTAATAATAATAATAATAATAATACATTTATTTGTATAGCACCTTTCAAGCATTTAGCACAAAGTGCTTTACAGCAGTAAAGTATAAAAATAAAAAAATGAAAGATAAAATGACTTGCCATTGTGTCAGAGCTAAATGCTATTTCAGCACACCCAAGCCCGGGAGCCTCAGAGATCTCTGTAAGTGTACCTGGCGCAGGCCTGGACCTGCATGCTCATGATCCAGGTATTCAATAGAAGCAAAAGGCTGAACACAACCCAGTGACTATTTGTTCTTCATGGCTTTGTGATTCTAGAACATGCTTATGCCTTAGGGCTCTTTGAAATATATTGTAGCATACTGAATGTATACATAAAAGAACATAAAGGGAGGTATTTTTTTCAATTTTTTTTGTGTGGGTTTAAAAAAATAAAATTGGTTTAAAGTTTAAGTGTGCATTAGTAGTATGTGTACTTTTGACCTGTAAGCTCTTAAACTGTAAGCTACCAAGGTTTACACCAGACTGTTTTACCAGTTTACTGTGCATTTCTACTAGTATTCTTTATTAATGTTTATTAATGTTGAAACATTTTACACAGTATTCAGTCTGAGTGTCCAGTCCTTTCAACTGAAGGCAGCTGAAGGTGGAGGAGTTTATGAAGTGGCTGAAGGTGGAGGGGTTTATGAAGTGGCTGAAGGTGGAGGAGTTTATGAAGTGGCTGAAGGTGGAGGGGTTTATGAAGTGGCTGAAGGTGGAGGAGTTTATGAAGTGGCTGAAGGTGGAGGAGTTTATGAAGTGGCTGAAGGTGGATGAGTTTATGAAGTGGCTGAAGGTGGATGAGTTTATGAAGTGGCTGAAGGTGGATGAGTTTATGAAGTGGCTGAAGGTGGAGGAGTTTATGAAGTGGCTGAAGGTGGAGGAGTTTATGAAGTGGCTGAAGGTGGAGGGGTTTATGAAGTGGCTGAAGGTGGAGGGGTTTATGAAGTGGCTGAAGGTGGAGGAGTTTATGAAGTGGCTGAAGGTGGAGGAGTTTATGAAGTGGCTGAAGGTGGAGGGGTTTATGAAGTGGCTGAAGGTGGAGGGGTTTATGAAGTGGCTGAAGGTGGAGGAGTTTATGAAGTGGCTGAAGGTGGAGGAGTTTATGAAGTGGCTGAAGGTGGATGAGTTTATGAAGTGGCTGAAGGTGGAGGAGTTTATGAAGTGGCTGAAGGTGGAGGGGTTTATGAAGTGGCTGAAGGTGGAGGAGTTTATGAAGTGGCTGAAGGTGGAGGAGTTTATGAAGTGGCTGAAGGTGGAGGAGTTTATGAAGTGGCTGAAGGTGGATGAGTTTATGAAGTGGCATTTGTTGCAACATCAAGCTAAATTCCTGTTAAATGCATTGAGATGAGGATGCTGAAGGCAAACAGGGAAGAATCACAGGACCTTTGAAGATGTGTCTGTTTGCCAGTGACCTTGCTTTGGCACGGCCTTAATTGAAGGGTTTAGTGGTTCCTTCAGATGTCAGCATCTCTGTAAAGCCCCACAGTTAAATGTAATAATCTGATCTTGTGTTTGAGTGGCTTTGTTATTTAGTCCAGCTGCTTGTAAAAAGTTTAGCTTTCAGCTGCTCTATGCCACAGTTAGCAGCCAGATTAGTTTCAGTTGAAGTGATTTTCTGTGGTTAAAATTAGGATTTAGCCAGCAGTTTAACCCAACACTGTCATTCCATCCAGTCTTAGTAATTAAGGGAGTTGTGATTAGTGTGCATGGACCAGTTATTTTCATGTCTGGTTACAAAGACCGGATGGAATGACTATGTGTTGTAAAACCTACTGGCTAAAAGTATCCTAAAAGTAATCACTGCTGTTTTTGAAATGACAAATTTTGCACACAGAAATTCAATAGCATTAGACTCTTTTTTTTTTGTTTAACTGATGACATAGTTACTATTGACTATTGAGAATTTAGATTAATTTAGTCAGAAATCTAGACATTTATAATCTTATTTTATGACTTTTATTAAGTATGTATTGTATAGGACCCCACTGCCAGCCATTTGCGTTCTCCTCAAAAGAAAATTTAAATTGCGTATTTCTTGTGCTTTCCTTTTAAGCCCACGTATGTAGACAATACTTTTTTTGGAAAAACTTAAATTCATGCAGTCATTTTCCTTAATTTTATTGTATTGTCATTTGTTTAATCAAAAACACCCATTCCATAGTCCATTCTTAAAAGATTTAACGACTCAATGACGAGACTCAACTTTAAAACCAAATATGGCTTTATGATTTTACCAACTTCAGTATTGTTCATCGCACACAGAAGACACAGACAGTAAAGTTTTCTTCTTCTAATATCGTTTTTCAGGCCGTGAGGAACTTCCAGGTGGCAATTCACTTGTGTCCAGCAGAGCGCCCCCTATGGGAAGATGACCTGTGCTGGGCTCAGAAGCTGCAGCGTCAAAGCAAAGTGACATGTGAGAAGGCCAAGGAGGAAGAGGAGGTTAAGCAGCAGCTGCTCAATGCTCCTGAGCTTATTCCGGACTATGACTTTGAGAGCAACGAGGTGGTGGCCGCCTGCGAGACCATCGCAGAGAGACAGAAGCACTACGACAGCCTTCGTAAGACCACAGTGCTCATAGACTCTAGTGGCACCCTGGTAACCGCGAAGAACGACGACCATCCTACGCCGCCCCAGGACCAGTATGTCAAAGCGCGTGGGCTGTGACGCGACTGGCTCACATCAGTGGGATTTAACGGTCTTAGCTGTAGATGTTTTTTTGGTTGGTGAGGTTTTTCAGTGCTCCTCGTGGGATGCTTTATCTTGGCCTTTCTCAAGAGAAAATGTTCATATTCTCATATTTGGACACTGTTGTTTGGCCGTTGCTTTTGTCTTCCTCCTGTGAAGTATATTAATTTTTTGTGTGTTCTTCCATTTGAATATGCATGTTTTGTTTGTCAAATAATACAGCACTCTTCCACTATCAGCAAAGAATGTGCAGTTAAACCTGTAACATTTCAATTTCTATATTTATTACATGATATTTTTTCAATGCTCTAAGCATGAAACTCTGTGTAGCTCTGTGTCTGTGTCTTGTTTTAACAACCCTGGTAAATGGAATGAAGCAATCATAACATCTTTGGTGTGAATGATTCTGCAGTTTAAACAACCCATTTGTGCCAGAGGGTAAATTGTTAGACATGCCTTACATCCCCGTTCCCCACCACAAGGTTAATAATGTTAAGGACATTATGAATATGAAGTATTTTTTTTCATATAAACACTCGTCAAGTTTTACGTGTTTAAAAACTAAAAGCAGATGTTATTGAAGCCAAAATGGTAAATATATCACTGCACAGGAACCGTGAGATGAATTTAGGGGAAGCTTATCTTTTGAATTTATTAAAACAGTAGTAATAAAAAAACAAACCTAAAATTACAACATTGTACCTGTCATTGAAAACACATTTATGGGCTGAATGGGATTCTTGGTAGTTTATTTGTATATTTGACATGGTGGTGCTTTGTCCATTTCCGTGCCTGGCAAAAATCTTTCCACCTTTGCAGTCGAATTACAAAATGGTAATACCACATTAAATACCTGGCCTGGATAGATTACTGGCACAGCCAGGATTTAGAACTTTTGCCCTCCAATTGATGGAGCAAGCTTTTGCCTTGGAAATGATTTTGATTACTTATTTAAATTCGAATGCAGCGAATGAAGTAGCAGTTGGAAGTGTGCCGCGTGAGAGATGACGAAAGACCCTGCCCACAGGCAATTTATGGAGAAGTTCATGGGAAGCAAAAGGGAGGATTTGGATGTTTTTAGCTCTCAAGTTAAACTGGACCATGAGATCTTATGTAAGACTTAAAATTGATGGGGATTTTATAAACTATGGGCCTGGAGCATAGGAAAGTGATCCTAGCTTTAACCATCATGGCCATCAAGCGCTTCTAATTCCTTCTGTATATGAAATGAGAAAATGCTGAGAGCTAGATCCTCGTTGTTGCTGTAGTAAGCATCTGTAGCTACACAGTGAGGCCCCTCTCCTTGCATAGGCTAGCAGCCCGTGTTGTTCGTTATACTAAATTAATATAAAATAAAAAATAACAGGTGCTTACTGATTCAAACTAATTATGTTTTTGGTAAAGGGATATAACCCCAGGAGAGAAAACTCCATCATATTACCTGTGGCCCGCAGTGTACTACAATAATAAAGAATTTAATTCTGTGAGGAGTACTATTGAAATGCTTAAATGTATAAGGTCATTGAACTATTTGGCATCCATAGCAACACCAGTGAAGAGAGGAAGAAATCATTAAGGGTGGACTTTTGTAAGGGCTGCCAGGAATTGCAAAACGCCTGAAAGAGGCATCAAGGCCATCAGGTCATATCTATTGCAAGATTTATAGCCTGTGAGTTCCTAGGAAAGAAAAAGAAGGAAATTGCTATCAGATTAAACATTTTACATTTCTTCTGTTTCCACTTTCACAAATTTCACCCCTATTAAACTGGTAGGATATTTTCCGGTCAAAGTGTTTTTAGGTTTGAGATAAAATGCACATCATTTCATTACTGTCATGTGCTGTTAAGTGAAAGTATTAAAATCTATCATTGTAAACATTTAATAAACATAAACATTGCATACGTCTATGAGAGGAGTCATGTTTGTCCATTCAAATGCAGAGAAGTTATAGTATCGCTTGTAAGAGTACCAGAAAATAAGATATCAAGAGTTTTTTTATGTTGTTGGGTCACAGACATCAGGAAGTCATGGCATGCAAAGGATATGTGACCAAATATTAAAAATGATTACTCTATTCTACACTGCCTGACAAAAAAAAGTTGCCGTTGCACCCGTGATGCATAGTGCCCACTGCACAAGCCTCTGGAGGCAGTGTTATGATTTGTGGTTGCTTCAATTGGTCAGGTCTCGGCTCAGCAACGTTATGCAGCAATAAAACGAAGTCAGTACCTGAATGTACTGAATGACCAGGTTATCCCATCAATGGGCATATTCCAGGACGACAATGCCAAGATTGATCGGGCTCAAATTGTGAAAGAGTGGTTCAGGGAGCATGAGGAATAATTTTTACACATGATTTGGCCACCAGAGTCCTGACCTTAACCCCATTGAAAGTCTTTGGGATGTGCTGGAGAAGACATTACGGAGTGGTTCGACTCTCCCATCGTCAATACAAGGTCTCGGCCAAAAATGAATGCAACTGGACGGAAATAAATGTGGCGTTGCATAATGTTGTCAACAATGCCACAACGAATGCGCGGCAAAGCTAAAGGCAGTCCAACAAAATATTACAGTGTGTGACTTTTTTTTGGCCATGCAGTGTACATTATGTTAAACTGTCCAATATTTTTTGATGCCCGAAAATGGGGGGACTATGTACAAAAGGTTCTATAATTTCTAATCGGTTCATCCGATATAGATGAAAATACCTTCATATTAAAGCTGAGAGTCTGCACGTCGACCTCATTGTCATTGTATCCTTTCAAACGCAAAGTGCTAGAGTATAAAATCTTCAGACTTTATGGAGTGGTTCGACTCTCCCGTCGTCAATACAAGATCTTGGCCAAAAATGAATGCATCTCTGGACGGAAATAAATGTGACGTTGCATAAGGTTGTCAACAATGCCACAACGAATGCGCGCTGTAATCAAAGCTAAAGGCAGTCCAACTAAATATTAGGGTGTGTGACTTTTTTTTTGGCCATGCAGTGTACATTATGTTAAACTGTCCAATATGTTTTGATGCCCAAAAATGGGGGGACTATGTACAAAAGGTTCTATTATTTCTAATCGGTTCATACGATATAGATGAAAATACCCTCAAATTAAAGCTCACAGTCTGCACGTCGACCGCATTGTCATTGTATCCTTTCAAACTCAAAGTGCTAGAGTATAAAACCAAAATAACAAAAAATGTGTCACTGTCCAATTAATTATGGTGCTCACTGTATATACATATATATACAGTGCCCTCCACTATTATTGGCACCCCTGGTAAAGATGAGTAAAAAGAGTTATAAAAAATTCACCGTTTGATTAATTAGCTTAATGTCACACTGAATTTTTTTTTTTAATCCAACCTTTAATTGAAGTAAATTTATTATGAGAAAAAAATTCCTCATCAAGAAATAATTATTTTTAACAAAACCACGTGTGCCACAATTGTTGGCACTGCTGCATTTATATATAGAATGAAGTAATCATTTTTTATATTTGGTTGCATATTCTTTGCATGCCATGACTTCCTGATGTCTGTGACCCAACAACATCAAAAGACTCTTGATATCTTATTTTCTGGTACTATTATTTGAACATCTCTGCATTTGAATGGATCTCTATGGGAATTTGGGGGCGGGACTAGATTTATCTGTAAATTATGCTGGAACTGTATGGAATACATGGTTGGTAAAATGGCCGTACGTCATCAAGGGTCTGAGGTATCAAACGAGCCTCAAACCATCACTCTGCTGCCAGATATGCAGTAGATATGGATGGATCACTTTAAGGGTTGTTTCTCTTGACAAATTTTCCTATTGAACTTTATGGAAAAATAAGTCAGGAGAAGAAACCCTTCAAGTTATCCATCCATATCTACTGTATTTCTGGCAGCAGAGTGATGATTTAAGGCTTGTTTGATACGTCAGAGCCTTGATGACATTTAGCCAACCATGTGTTCCATACTGTTCCAGTGTAATTCTCTCTCTCTCTCTCTCTCTCTCTCTCTCTCTCTCTCTCTCTCTCTCTCTCAGCAGTTTCCAGTGTGATGCACAATGTGGCTAAATTGGGCAGAGTGCAGATGTTTATGTTGACATTGGGGAAGGAGAAATCCGGATGTTTTTTTATTTTTTGCAAACTATGGCATTTGACTTTCATGAAAAAAATTAAATTATATTACATTCATTATTATATTAATTGCAAATTATTGCAATATAAGTAAATGGTAACATCTGCTTTTTTTTCAGAATTATATTTTAATGAATGGCACCTCCTACTGCATGATAATGAGCAGACTACTTAGTTGAATTAGCCGAAGTGGAGGTGCTGAACAAAGCAACTATTCTCCTGGTGTGTTAATGTAGGATCAGCAGACTGGGAACATTACTCTAAAAACTGTATTGGCCAATATGTGGTCTTATATTGTTGGGGAAACCTCCATAATCTATTAATATAGGTAATAAAATGAAATCCCTGATCTTCCAAAATGCTCATTCAAACCATATCTCAAAGCAACTCATTGTCACGCTACATTTGCGTGCTGATTAAATGTAATGTCATTGTTCCCAGCTGTAAAAGAGCTTGTAATCACTGCAGATAAAGAAACCAGAAGTGTCTGTACAATGGCAGACGAAGAAAGGTATGTTATCTCACTGTCTCCAGTGTTTCCATAGTTTCGAGCGAACTTCCACACAGACAGCTGTAAAATGTATATACCATTTACGTCAGTTCTCAAAATCTACTTTGCTGTTATATCAAGTGTTGCCATGTAAGGGCAAGAGTTACCTCTGATGCTGCTGGAAGAGAGCCAATTCTACATATATCTGCAATTCTACATATATCTGCAAATATATCTGCAATTCTACATATATCTGCAAATATATCTGCAATTCTACATATATCTGCAAAAAGACTTATTGTGGCTCTCCACATGAAACATGTTAAATATTATCAGTATATGGATTTCATTAACGTTTGTGTTCATTATGTATGAGATTTATCATCACACTTTAAATTAATTGAAATCCAAATCAGCATCAGAGATTTATTTCTTGTGATTGTACTCTGTACCTCTAGTTGTTAATAATCTATCTGTAAACACATAACTTTGATATAAGAACTACAACTGTAAGTAAAATACATGGAAATAGTTCAAATGCATTCCCATTTTTGATGTTAAAAGTGCACTATGCAGGATGTGTTCATTGTGTTGCCTTGCTGTGGTTCAGCGTTTACTAAGGAGTCTCCTCCTCCGTCCTCAATGCCGCCCACTCAAGGTACCCAACTTCGGCCATCTAGCTACCTAACGTAAGTAATGCTACTTACAGGTCCAACAGAAAACCCGCCAACACGTTGCTGTTCATTCCCTTGCTAAACTTCAGCTGTTGTCATCGAGGAAAAGAAAATCCTAGGTTGACTGCATCTTGAACGCGCCCTGTCGGCTTGTTTGGCTTCACTGTACTTGTCTTGCGCTTCTTCACCTCCGCCACTTGTAGATAGCTCACGCTCCGCTGAAACCGGATCCCATCCCACAGGCTCTGTAGCCACACTCACTCCTCCCCACACAGAAAAGAGCGTCACGCCCAGAAACGTCCAGAAAACCTAGAATAATAAATAGAGGCAGAGAAGCACAAATGTGCACAAATTGCCAGTAAATCATAGGTATGGCATGGTTATTTTATAATATTTTAAAGATAGAAATCCTGCATAATGCACCTTTGAGAATTACTTAGCAGACATAAGTCTTTAAAAAATATACATTTCAAAAAAGATATACTCTAGCATGTACTCTGCACCCCACCTGTGTCTCCACTTGAAGCTCCATTGGGAGGGTGGCAGTGCAGCATAATGGGTGGGGAACTGTGGTTGTGGGTTCAGTTTTTAGGTGGGGCACTGTCAAGGTAAGGCACTTAACCTGAATTGCATTTCCAACTGTCTAACTCCTTCTGGATGAGATTGATTTTTCTTTTTCTTTCGATGCATCATAAAACATGCCCAACCCGCATGGCCTTGTAAGACACCATTATTTTCAAGAAAGGTAAATGCTAGATGTAAATGCCAGTCAATGTAAATGCTCTACTAGCTAACATTTCAAAGATTGTGATGAATAATAACACTAGCAATGCTTTTGTTTCTTTTTTTTAGCACCTGAAACCACAACATTCCAGCTGCAAGTAGGTCCAGATTACACTTATTTCTAAAGGAATCTATGCAATTGTGGCCCAACAAAATCAACAGGAGACAACTTGCTTAAAAACTATTTTTAAACAATATTTGGCTAGCTGGGTAGCTTCTTTGTTGTGTATAAAGAACATAAAATTTACTTTCAATACTGGTGCAATATGTGCACATTTTTCATTTGTTTAATTATCTTACTTAAAAGACTGCCAAGGCTAAGAGTGGCTAAACCTGCCATAGGCAGTGCTGACCTACAGCATGTTAACATATCATGATTAACCGGCACTTTCATTTCTTCAACATGGATCTTTATTTCAACACAGATAGAATTCATTGGTTTTAATGCATCTAGGAATCTAGCGATTTACTATGAGCAACTAACACAGAAGCAGCAACGACTTATGAAAAAGTACATCAATTCATGAACACTATATACAAGGTGTTTTAACAGAATATCTGTCATTGAATTTTCCTCTTCTCATATGAAGCAAACATGCATACCTGCAGTCTTATGGGAATAACTGTTATACTTTCAGGAAACTGGACAGGAATGTTTATAGCAGTTGTTTATAAAATGTACAAATTAAACTATATTGTAACATTATGGTCACATTTATATTGTTCTGTAAAAATGCTGATATTCTACAGTTTAACTGGATCTCTGTTTATGGACAGAGATGTAGTAGTGTGTGTATTTGCTAATGAAGTAAAAGTTGAAATGTGTGCAAATGTTGAATACAATGGTGAATTATCCTACTTCTCATAGAGAATAATTTTAATAGAGAAGATAAATTAAGTTAATTGGATGAAGTTCACATTTTAACACCAGGACAACAGGTTGTTTGGGAAAGTGATCAATGAAACCTTGCTTTTTACATTTTTAAAAAATAAATTTGGAACTATGTACAAGCTCATATACACTCCCTGCTGCCGGCTCCGGAGAATGAGGACAACTTGCGGTTCTCCTCTGAAATGTGCGGTACCAGCCAGATCTTTTCACACTGCAGCCACAAACCATATGCAGAGCGGGGGTGGAGGCCACCCAATCATACACATGCGCAGAGAGCAAGCCACCGGCACCCGGATGGCCAACAGGGGACGCTCAAGCAATGAACGCTGCTATCACCACCAACTGAACCCCTCCCATTGGGGTGTTTTAGACAACGCAGACAATTGTGCACCGGTCTAAGCTAGCACTGGCACAGACAAGATTCCATCCAAGACTGTGGTGCCCACTGATGCGTCGCTAGTGGCACTTTTACGAAGTGAGCTACCCAGCAGCCCGCTTCAAATATGTTCCTACAAACACCCTGCCAAACAATTCAGTGGTTATTATATAGGTCCAATGTTTTCACAAAATGACAGGAAACTAAGTTGATTTTCACATAATCCATCTTCACGCATAGCTTTGTTCAGTCAGTGTAAATTCCAAGGGGGAATCCTAAAATCGAACAAAACTGAAATACAGTGCAATTTTGGCAAATGGAACTCGCAAATCGCAGACTTATCGGCACAGCTAAGGAAAGCTTCAGCAACCTTTTGTCAATTCAGCCTGTGTGGCCCAAAAGCACTGAAGTCACACGTCATGATTGCATCATCCTTGTCACCTGCCAGGGACTCATCTGTGTCTCGACTGATGTGTGGAACTCTGAAGGGAGCTATATGCATTTCTCTGGCAAGTTCAACGTTTCCCCTGTGAAAGTCACATGTAGGGGCTGATCCTTTGAATATGAGGCAGTCCTGTTCAGGTCGGAGAGGCTCGCATGAGCACGCTGCCCTTCTGAGGTTCTGCGGTCCAAAGAGTTTACATTTGAGGACTTCGATCCTCCAAAGTCTTTGAGAGAGGCACGCTCCAAAGAGGCCCCGGGCCCTCCCTGCCCCAGCCGACAGCTGCCAGAAAAGCTGTCACTAGTCTCGAGTAAGTACAAAAATGTCTGTGAGGTGCTGGTGACCTCCCTCAGCTCCCGGCAAACCAGCGAAGGGGAGTCGCGGGAGATGACAGAAGACGATCGCTGCCCATCGATACAGTGGAAGTTCCCTGGCCTCTGCTGGTGCTGGCCCCCGATCCTGCAGAACAGGCACTTGAGCTTCTCAATGAGCTTGAGGAGCACAGCTTTGCGGAGCAGGATATAAATCCAGGGGTCCAGGATGGGGTTGACCGAGGCAATGCGAATGGCCTGAAGATCAGGGTTATTCTCTATACTGCTCTCCGCCGGGGTCTTGTAGAGCTGGTTAACAAACACCCGCGCCTGAAGGAACAGAGTGAACAACTTCTTACACCAACGGAAAATCATGTCTCCTATGAGTGTGAAGTCGATGAAAAAACAGGGATGCCAAATTCAGTAAGGGAGGAGCATTTTCACGTTTACACCATATCTATGAGTGATATTTTTAAATTGATGCATGTACCATGCAAAAAGAATGGACCTAAGAAAATATTCTTGAAGAGCACCCTAGTTGAGTTAGAGGAATCAACTCAAATTGAAGATTCCTCTATACCAATATATATATATAGCTATCTGACAAGTACAATTCCTTTTAAGACACCAGAAGTGCAACAACCAATGACTTTTTATTGGTTTGTCTGTGTACTACTCTTATTGCAAATCCCTTGAAGGAATCACACAATGGAATCCTATGACTAGGCTACAGTACTCTATATTACGTTTATTCTGTGTGTTTGTCATAAGAGTGACAGCGCCATCAGTGGAACTAGCACATCCCCTGTAAGGACAGTGTATTTAAATGACTCACTACTCACAATATTATTTATTACCACCTCTGAGGAGCTTAACAATACTATTCACCCTTATTTCAGTTATTTTATTAATTAAGGTGGAGGTATTTAATTTTGTCTAGAACAGTAGTAAATTAGGATAGACTTATTATTTTACTTGTTTTTTCATTAAACAGTGCTACATAATACTGCATTGCTAATGCAAACTCACTTTTTGCGCTTAACTGCAACTGCAATAGTTTACAATCTATAAAAGTGCTGAAATTATGAATGAAAATATGGTACCGTGATATACTGACCTACCAGCAAACCTATTAGCCTATACATGTTTTTTTAGAACTTTGAATACGATCATTATACTTCGAAGTGTAGGTGCACTACCCTACAGGCTACACAATATAGAAACGGTCTTAAAATACCGTGTTCCTTGTCTCATCTGTATAAATTACTTACAGCATACCTAACGATGTGTAATGCATCAACATGGAAATTATGATAGGCTACTTTCAAGTGTTAAACACACATACAAGTAGTTTATAGGCCACGCATTCCAATTGTTAACACATTTCTTCAGTCATTTATTACATCTAACATAAACATTTTTTCTATCACGTGTTTAGGCAAGTTGGCCACCTTAGATAAAAAAATTTCTTTGCTTTCTATCCGAAAAATGTTGTGCAAATAAAAGGCTTGAGCGAATGTATAAGCAAATATTAGGATACTCGCATGAAATATTTAATTCAGCCTCCGGTAATCCTATCATATTATAATGTTATTTATTTGTCATATGACCAAATACATATTATTTAAGCTCATTTTAAATAATTAAAATATTTAAACTTTCAACTGTAAGACACACATTCAAGCATTTCTGGTAGCTAAATACGAGCATGAAAAAGTTCAAAATAAAGAATAAAGTTGTAGTAGGCTACTTACCACTAGAGGTATTGAACAAATAAGGATCACCACAGATGTAGCTATGAGCAAAATGACCATTTGAATTTCTGCCCCAGCCATGCGTCCGAAACTCCGTCTCCTTCGGAGGTCGACAATTCTTCTCTGATCGGTGCCGAGCGACGTTCTGCGGACAAATCTTTTGTGCATCATGATCAGTGCCCCGCACACCAGTATGTTACAGATAACTGTTGCTAGGATCAGAAAAGAACTGAAACCAGCGTACATGTATGAGAAAGCCGCGTGCTTACGCTCATCACTTCTCCAGTCAATAAAGCACCAGGTAAATGGGTACTGCATCTCTACCTTTCCCAGTCCCATGCTCGGCAAAGCACAGAACAAGATGTTTGAGAAATAAATGGAGAAAAGAGTCAATCCTGCAAGTTTTTGGTCAACATAATGGTTGTAGAAGTACGCGTGGTTAATAGCCATGTACCTTTCGATTGACATGGCGCATATTATACTGAGGCCCGCCAAAGAGAAGAAAAGAAGAATAAATCCAGAATACTGGCACAATGCGTCTCCTCGGCCTGGCCACGATCCTTTCACATAGGTGGCGATGGTGACAGGGCTAGCGAGCAAGGTTCCCAAAAGGTCGGTTACCGCGAGTCCACAAACCAGGGTGTAGAATGTTGTCTCCTTCTGTTCTTTTCTGGATTTACAAAGCACAACTATGGCTATGACATTTCCAACCACTCCGAATATAAACATTATAACAGGAATAGTTGGGTCCATGGACCTTGTTCTTGTAGTATTGTTTGTCACGTTAAACTGGTTTGTTATATTCATTTCAATAAGATGTTCTTGACAAATCAGCACAGAATGTTAGCTACATTTCATGTGTCCTGCGCTGGTCGTTGCATGTGCTCAACCTCACTCGGGTAAGGCTATTTATAAAATCAATTAGGTTAATATAAATAATTCATAGGCTACATCCAATGTTTCGTTTTCAATGCAATCCCTCAAAATAAATCCAACAAAACCAGGTTACCATGTAAAAAAAAGATTAACTTAGTGCCCACACGATGATCGTGTTCCTCTTCATATTTGCTGCAAAGTTCGTATTTTCCACAGGCAAGGTGTTGTCGGCTACGTCTTCTTGCTCATTTTGATTCGCCACACAGTGACATGTCAGTGGAAGTTTCCCCTCTGGGTTTGTGTCTGACTCCGCCTTGTTGGTTTCGCTAACCACTAACGTTTCTTCAGCGCTGGCTAAATCAACCCCGCATATATTTTCCCTCAGGCACGTATTTTCATCATACTTAATGTATGCAAAATGGTCATTATTAACAGTAATATGATCGCATGTCAATTACCTTTTAAAAGCCTATAATGTGCTTGTAGCTGTGAGTAACCGTAAGTGGTATTAAAGATGAAAATATTCAATCAGATTTTTTATTTTATGTATTTATTAAAGTTTGTTTTACTCTTGTGGTGTTAGATAAACAATATATCTATAGTATGTTAAGTGAATTTGGTGTCCTTAAACATAAACTGATTTGTAATAAGCTATATTTTAAAAACACTCACAGAACATTGCCCCCTTACTTTCCCCTCATAAGGACAGTGAGGACTGCTCAGTTGTCAAGTGAATGCTTGCTTCCAGTTTTGAGTGAAGCAGACTGAATTCTGCGGTGTTTGTGAGGACAATTGCCACTCTGCTGGTTTTGGTAATACCCAGCTAGCCTACAGATCTGGGCCGATTCCGGCTGAGCGTCGGCACCGTCGGCAGCTACATCATAATTACGTATTCATTGTTGCATATTATTAATGTCTCGATGCAAACCGCAATGCCAGGTACAGAAACTGGTATACATTCAACATTGTGACCTTTTGCAATTATTCTATGTCCACCTCAATCATAGATCTACAATTCATGGTTCTAGCTATGCTCGTACCACAACCCACAGTAGGCTATTATTGTTTTAATTTGAATTGTAGAAATTAAGCAACAGAAAAGCGCAGGGCGTTTATATGTAGCTTGACGAGCGCCTTCGCGGGGATGGGAGGGGTTTAAATCTGCAGGGGAGTCGAAACACCGGCTCTTTCATAGATGTTTTGGGGAGGGAAAAAACTCAGAATATCATCCAAGTGAATTTCACCATTGAAAATATTTAATAGTTAGCCGGCTAACTCTGTTGTAATAATAATAATAATAATACCTTGTATTTATATAGCGCCTTTCTCGACACTCAAAGCGCTTTACAGCGATGAGGGGGAAACTCGTCTCTACCACCACCAATGTGTAGCACCCACCTGGGTGATGCAACGGCAGCCATTTTGCGCCAGAATGCTCACCACACATCAGCTGAGGTGGAGAGGGAGAGAATGATTTTAGCCAATTAAACTGGGGGATGATTAGGTGGCAGATTGAAAGAGCCAGGTTGGGAATTTAGCCAGGACACCGGGGAAACCCCTACTCTTTACGATAAGTGTCATGGGATCTTTAATGACCACAGTGAGTCAGGACCTCGGTTTAACGTCTCATCCGAAAGACGGCATCTCCTACAGCACAGTGTCCCCATCACTGCACTGGGGCATTGGGATTTTTTTATTTGACCAGAGGGAAGATTGCCCCCTACTGGTCCACCAACACCACTTCCAGCAGCAACTTAGTTTTTCCCAGGAGGTCTCCCATCCAAGTACTAACCAAGCCCACACCTGCTTAGCTTCAGCCATTCAGCAGGAGCAGAGTGCACAGTGGTATGGCTGTAGCCTACCCAACAGCTTTACTGGGTTTTCTTCATTCCAAATTAGCGAATTTGAGGGCAACAGCTAAGGAGAGCCGTCGATCCACTGCGCCAGTTACGCTCGACACACCCCTCGCCACTAACTCGACAGGCTGCGCGAGTTATCCTGGATCTACTGCGCCAGCTACGCTCGACAGGCTGCGCGTGCCACTAACGCCCCATCCCCACCAGACGCGCACGCGCACAGACGCTTATTGCGCGTGCAGATTTGAGCAGAAAGTTCCCCACCAGACGCGCAAGAGCACAGACGCTTTTTGCTTTTTCGGAGCGCATTCCGTGAATGACAGAGACGCGATGTACAAACAAACAATCTACATTCCGGATTTGTGAGCTTCGCTAAATAATGGTTAAGTAAATACTGCTATTACATATGTCTTACTGCTTAAAAGCTAAATTTAGCAATGTAAAGCTAAATGTAGCAAACAAGACAATGCCTCCTTTATAAAGTTCGCTTTTATTTATTTGGGACAGTAATCAACATGTTCTAAACATTTAATTATATCAGAATTAGCAGCTATTCTGTCGTACCTTAAATTGATCCAGTGATATCAGTACAATAAAAACAGAATAGAATATAGAATAGAATAGAATAACGTTTATTTCCCTTTCAGGAAGTAAGCATAGTCTTAATTAATTGAACAAATATGTATCCTATAATAAAGAAAAAGCATTACAAAAACGGGAATAACTGGTTACATGCTAAATTTATAATTTCATATAACTTCATTCATCCCACAATGGTGATTGTCTCTGTCCCCTTTTTCATTAGAGCCTATATTAAAATATAATATGTATTACAATAATGAATAACAATAGTAAAACTATTAGTAGGTTGAAAAACATTAATATGTGGTCATATGATGCAGATATTGTGCATATACAATGTATTTCTATGAGATTGCGCTTGCGGACGCCCAGAAAATTCCGCCCCGAGCGGAATAATCCGCTCCACGTCCGCGAGCCGTCCGCCCGCCAGCCGTGCGCGCGCGGCCGGTGAGGACCACGGCAATTCGTTAACATGGGAGCGGAAGTGAAGCGCACCCGTGCGCGTGTGCGTGCGCTTGCGCTTGCGCGTCTGGTGGGGATGGGGCGTCACTCAACAGGCTGCGCCAGTTATCCTCAATCTCTTGCGCGGGTTACACCCCTCTGCGCTGTTCTCGACAGACTTTTGAATGAATTGGCGCCTCATAGACTGCTAGACAATATTACATTGATATAAAAGTTTAAAACCCCATCACTGCAGTGATGGAAATTTAATCATACAGATTTTAACTTAATTTTTTTTTAAGAACGCACCATTGGTGTTGCAGAAAAATAACGTGAGATTGTGTATTTTACTGTTTTGGATTTTTGTATAGCCGGTATGTCCACTGGCCCTGCAGGCCATTGAAAAATTACTGGGGTTTAAAACCTTTTGACTTCCCACTTATTTAGTATCATGGATGGCGACATGTTGTGATGTTTTTGAAGATATTACAAGAGAACTAAATGAGGAGCGGTTTCACATGATCAAATTGTCTAGCCTACACTGCAAAGCCCAAGAGTTCAATTGGCTTGAATCATTTGAGTATAGGGAAAGTATTCATTAGTTTGAACGTTTCAATTAAACTAACCTTTCCATTTTTATTATTTGAAATGGAGTAATATCCACTTCAATTGGGACTACCCAATTCTGTTAGCAAGATTGCCATTAAGGTATAGGTCAGTGTGATTCAAGGTAATTGGTTTCCTAAAATTATTAGCAGTTTTACAGTGTAGCCTACATGGTAACCTATAGGCCTACTTATATTTTATGTAAAAGCATAAAACATTGATTTGTCCGTAGTGGAGTTCAAATTGAAATGGTGACAATCATTTTAATTGATTTAATTACAACACATCCATTTCTCTTATAGACCAAGAGAAGGACCGGTCAATGATTGTTAGGTGGCAACTACCGGACTTTGGCCGGTAATGTTTTAAGTCCGCAAATGAAAATAAATTAAATAAAAAGTCTATTTTATTTAGTTATTTAGCCAAATAAATTTTTTAAATTATCCATGTCTGTCATTTTTAAATTAAACTAGACTGTTGATGAAATGGTTAGAGACAGATGGCTTAAAAATTATTTATCCCTCTGGCCATCCATCCTGATGGTATGACAAGTTTGTGTGCCGGCAACCAGTCCAGCGAGTGTCCTTTTTCCAGCGAGTCGTGACTACTACAGGTGCAGCTCAAAAAATTTGAATATCGTGAAAAAGTTCAATATTTTTTGTCACTTGTCAGAAAGTGAAACTCATATATTATATAGATTCATTACACATAGTGAAATATTTCAAGCCTTTATTTCTTGTAATTTTGATGATTATGGCTTACAGCTAATGAAAACCCAAATTCAGTGTCTCAGAAAATTTGAATATTACATAAGATCAATAAAAAAGGATATTTTAAACAGAAATGTCAGCCTTCTGAAAAGTATGTCGATTTCTATGCACTCAATACTTGGTTGGGGCTCTTTTTGCATGAATTACTGCATCAATGCGGCGTGGCATGGAGGTGATCAGCCTGTGGCACTGCTGAGGTGTAATGGAAGCCCAGGTTGCTTTGATAGCAGCCTTCAGGTCGTCTGCATTGTTGGGTCTGGTGTCTCATCTTCCTCTTGACAATACCCCATAGATTCTCTATGGGGTTCAGGTCAGGCGAGTTTGCTGGCCAATCAAGCACAGTAATACCATGGTCATTGAACCAGCTTTTGGTACTTTTGGCAGTGTGGGCAGGTGCCAAGTCCTGCTGGAAAATGAAATCAGCATCTCCATAAAGCTTGTCAGCAGAAGGAAGCATGAAGTGCTCTAAAATTTCCTGGTAGATGGCTGCGTTGACTGTGGACTTCAGAAAACACAGTGGACCAACACCAGCAGATGACATAGCACCCCAAATCATCACTGACTGTGGAAACTTCACACTGGACTTCAAGCAACATGGATTCTGTGCCTCTCCACTCTTCCTCCAAACTCTGAGACCTTGATTTCCAAATGAAATGCAAAATTTACTTTCATATGAAAAGAGGACTTTGGACCACTGAGCAACAGTCCAGTTCTTTTTCTCCTTAGCCCAGGTAAGACGCTTCTGACGTTGTCTCTGGTTCAGGAGTGGCTTGACATGAGGAATGCGACATTTGTAGCCCATGTCCTGGATTCGTCTGTGCGTGGTGGCTCTTGATGCACTGACTCCAGCCTCAGTCCACTCCTTGTGAAGCTCCCCCAAATTCTTGAATGGATTTTGCTTGACAATCCTCTCAAGGCTGCGGTTATCCCTGTTGCTTGTGCACCTTTTCCTACCACACTTTTTCCTTCCACTCAACTTTCTATGAATATGCTTGGATACAGCACTCTGTGAACAACCAGCTTCTTTAGCAATTACCTTTTGTGGCTTACCCTCCTTGTGGAGGGTGTCAATGACTGTCTTCTGGACATCTGTCAAGTCAGCAGTCTTCCCCATGATTGTGTAGCCTACTGAAACAGACTGAGAGACCATTTAAAGGCTCAGGAAACCTTTGCAGGTGTTTTGAGTTAATTAGCTGATTAGAGTGTGACACCACGAGTTTCCAATTGTAGCAAGATCGAGTGCCACCGCTCGGGAAGAAGTGGAGACCACACCGTATGTTGCACAAACCCGCTTGGGTATATTTAATTAACAGTTTTAAGTTTTACTTTTCCGGATCTGGCTTCTCGAAGCTATCACTTCCTCCGTCTCCAGCCAGCCCCGTTTGTCCGCCCGTCTCTCCCTTTTCAAGCCCCGGCTCACTGTCATAGCAATCAGAAACAATTAAACCATTATTCAATTACGTTTCTCCCTGATGCTGATTAACTTATGACAGCTGTGGCTCAGGGTCCGAGAGCCGCTCGGTTCACTCTCTCTCTGCACGCAGAGGCTAACCACGCCCACCCTGCCACATACCTCCACCGCCCGACTTAGGCCGGGGAGCTATCCGGCCGATAACCAACCTCCCCCCTAGGCGAGAGAGGAAGTCCGCCACCACCATCTGCGGCCCCGGCCTATGGATCACCTTAAAATTAAACGGCTGTAATGCCAGATACCAACGGGTGATCCGCGCGTTGGCATCTTTCATGCGGTGGAGCCACTGGAGGGGGGCGTGGTCCGACCAGAGGGTGAATGAGCGGCCCAGCAGGTAATACCGGAGGGACCCGACCGCCCACCGGATGGCGAGGCATTCTTTTTCTATGGTGCTGTACTTCGCCTCCCGCTGTGACAGCTTGCGGCTTATGTACAGCACCGGGCGATCGACTCCCTCCACCTGCTGGGTCAACACGGCCCCCAGCCCTCTGTCCGACGCGTCTGTCTGCAGGGTGAATGGGAGAGAAAAGTTAGGTGTGAACAACAGCGGCTCCCCACAAAGTGCTTCTTTTACTCGCTCAAACGCCCTCCGGCACGGCTCCGTCCACTGGACCGGCTCTGAGGCACCTTTCCGAGTTAAATCAGTCAAGGGGCTGGTCAGCTCCGAAAACGCAGGAATAAACCTCCTATAGTAACCGGCCAACCCCAAGAACCTCCTCACCTCTTTTTTTGTCTTGGGCCGGGGACAGGTCGCAATCGCCGCGGTTTTGTCCACTAAAGGCCGCACCTGTCCACTTCCCAAGTGGTACCCCAAATACCGTACCTCCGCTCTGCCAATTGCACACTTCCTCGGGTTAGCCGTGAGCCCCGCCCGCCTCAGAGACTCGAGTACCGCCCCCACATGCCGCACATGCTGCGCCCAGTTCTCACTGTGGATGATAACATCATCAATATAGGCTGCAGCATATGCAACATGCGGACGCAGCACCCGATCCATAAGGCGCTGGAAGTCCTTAGACTCTGGCGACAAGGGAATCTGCCAGTAGCCCTTGGTCAAATCCAGTGTCGAGAAAAAACGAGCCGTGCCCAGCCGATCCAAGAGTTCATCGACCCTAGGCATAGGATAGGCATCAAACTGTGAAACCTCATTCACCTTTCTGTAATCCACACAGAACCGGATAGACCCATCTGGTTTCCCTACCAGGACAATGGGGCTACTCCAGGCACTGTGTGACTCCTCTATTACGCCCATCTCCAGCATGGCCTTTATTTCTGCCTGCACCAATTTTTTTTTGTGTTCTGGCAGCCGATAAGGACGGGAACGTACTGTCACTCCTGGGGGGGTTTCAATATGGTGGTGTATGAGATTCGTGCGTCCGGGTAGGGGAGAAAACACATCCGCAAACTGCTTTTGCAATAGAGCAAGGTCTGCCTGCTGGTTTGGCGAGAGATGGCTATCAGAAAGGGGCGGGGTCTGATTGGGTGAATTTGGTACCTCCGGCCCCAGCTCATCTTTCTCCTTATCTACCGTCACCAGCGAGACAGCCACCACCTCCTTCCAGGCTTTTAATAGATTTAGATGGTAGATTTGTTTAGCTCCTTCTCTATCCGACCGCACCACCTCGTAGTCTACCTCCCCTATTCGCCGTGTGACCACAAAGGGCCCTTGCCACTTGGCGAGTAATTTTGTGCTGGAGGTTGGAAGTAATACGAGTACTTTATCTCCCGGTGAGAATTGTCTGAGTTTTGTCCCTTTATTATAGTGCGCTTGCTGCCGTTCCTGGGCCTTGAGCAAATTCTCCCGTGATACCTTACCCAGTGTATGGAGTTTTGCTCGCAGGTCCATGACGTACTGTATCTCATTTTTACTGGGGCTTGGACCTTCCTCCCAGTTTTCTTTAACTACTAAATGTCTATAATGTAATGTAATGTAACTAGGTCCAAAACTCCCCTGGGTTTTCTACTGAATATTAATTCAAAGGGAGAAAATCCCGTGGAGGCCTGGGGAACCTCCCGCACTGCAAATAATAGAGGGACTAACCATTTATCCCAATTTCGACTATCATCGTGAACGAACTTCCGAATCATCGACTTCAAAGTCCTATTAAATCGCTCAACGAGCCCATCCGTTTGGGGGTGGTATACGCTGGTTTTAATAGACTGAATGCCCAATAACGCGTACAGTTCGTTTAATGTCCGTGACATGAATGATGTGCCCTGGTCCGTCAGAATCTCTTTCGGGATTCCGACGCGGGAGATTATTTGAAACAGTGCTTGCGCAACACTCTTAGCTGAGATATTGCGCAATGGAACTGCTTCGGGATACCGGGTCGCATAATCCACCAGAACTAGTACGAATCGGTATCCCTGAGTGCTCCGTTCAAATGGCCCGATGAGGTCCATAGCCACTCTATCAAATGGGACCTCTATTAATGGAAGTGGCTGCAACGGCGCTTTTGGGGTGGCCGGGGAATTCACTAATTGACATTCCGGGCAGGCCGCACACCACCGACGTACGTCGGCCCAGATGCCCGGCCAATAAAATCGAGCCATTATACGGTTGAGTGTTTTGTCATATCCCAAGTGTCCCGCCATGGGGTTATAATGAGCCGCCTGGAAAACCATTTCCCGGCGGCTTTTAGGTACCAACAACTGGGTATTTTCTTCTCCTGTTTGAGCGTCCCGACACACTCGATATAACCTATCTCTAATAACAGAGAAATACGGGTGAGAGAGAGCTGTCTCCGGACGCACTTGCTGACCATCAATACGCATTATTTGTTCGTAAGCAAAGCGTAAGGTGTCATCCCGAGACTGTTCGAGTGGGAAATCCTCCGTGGGGTGAAAAACCGGAACCAGGGGAGTCTCCCCTCGAGGCTCCCCCGGCTCCGCCCCCCCCCCTCGACCGTGTCGGTTGACCCTGCGTCATCGCCGTCAACAGCACACACCTCCCCGGGCCCTACCTGTCGGGATCGCACCTCCCACAGCTTCCCTGACACTTTACTAAACCCCGCCCAATCAATGCCCAAAATCAGGGGGTGCGACAGCCGGGAGCTAACCGCAGCTTTGATAATATAAATTCTCCGTTGAAAATAAATTTTTACAGGCACTACCGGATATTTGTGCACATCACCATGCACGCACTTAATCGATACCCAGGGTGCCTTCACCAATGCCTCTGGCCGAACCAGGCTTTGCCGAATCATGGACTGCATCGCCCCTGAGTCCAACAACGCCCGGTGTTCACTCCCTTGCACCCTTACCGGGATGCAGTACGCTCCCTCTGGATCGTGAGCAGGAGTGGGCGGACCGACAACCCGGACCACCTGCCCCACCTCCATAAGTGGACAGTCGCGGCGCAGGTGGCCGAGCTGCCCGCATCGCCAACAACCCGGTCCGACCGTCTGAGGAGCCCTATGTGGGTCGGACCCTCCCGCCACCGAGCCTGGGCCTGGAGAGGGAGAGAGAAAAGAAGGGGGATTCATTCGGGGATAGGTTGTAGCGGTGTCGCGGGACAGAGAGTAAGGGACCGTGCGAGGAGGGGGTCTCCTCCTAGGAGCTGGTTCCGGCGGTTTTTGCGGCGGGCTGCTGGGTACCACGGCCAGATGGTCTTCGGCCAGGATAACTGCCAGCTCCAGATCAGTGGGTCGGTGGCAGCGCACCCAGTTGGCGGTCGCCTCTGGCAGCCCGGCCACAAATTTCTCCAGCACCACCTGCTCCACCACCCCCGCGGCGGACCGGATTTCTGGCTGCAGCCATCGTCGGGCCATGTCGGTGAGCCGCTGGGCGAACGCGAAGGGGCGGTCCCCCGGAACCAGGGAGGCTTCCCGGAAGCGGCGCCTTTGATCTTCTGGGCTATAGCCAAGCCGATCCAGGATTGCCTTCCTGACGGTGTTGTAGTCCGCCCGGGCTGCGGCCGGCAGCCCATGTGCCGCCTGCTGGGCTTCCCCTGTTAACAGGGGCAGGAGGCGGACTACCCACTCCTCGCTGGGCCACTGACACGCCTCCGCGGCCACCGTGAAACTGTCCAGGAAGGCCTGGGCGTCATCGTCGGCCGTCATTTTGGGCAGCTGGATCTTCATGGGGGCTCGGACGAGTGGATCCCGGGACCCTGCCCCCCTGCCATTGGCCAGCTGCCGCAACGTCTCTGTCTGTAGGGTGGACTGCACCCGTAGCGCCTCCATCTGCTCCTGGTGTACGGCAGCCTGCCGCTCCTGCATCTGGGCCATCGCCTCCAGCATGCGTGCGAGCGTCAGCACCGGCTGCCCCGCTTCAGGTCGCTCCTGGCTGGTCTCCATTACTTCTAATGGGTTTTTTTTTTTTTTTTTCTTTTCTCGAAATTGCTCCCCGTACTGGCCACCACTGTAGCAAGATCGAGTGCCACCGCTCGGGAAGAAGTGGAGACCACACCGTATGTTGCACAAACCCGCTTGGGTATATTTAATTTACAGTTTTAAGTTTTACTTTTCCGGATCTGGCTTCTCGAAGCTATCACTTCCTCCGTCTCCAGCCAGCCCCGTTTGTCCGCCCGTCTCTCCCTTTTCAAGCCCCGGCTCACTGTCATAGCAATCAGAAACAATTAAACCATTATTCAATTACGTTTCTCCCTGATGCTGATTAACTTATGACAGCTGTGGCTCAGGGTCCGAGAGCCGCTCGGTTCACTCTCTCTCTGCACGCAGAGGCTAACCACGCCCACCCTGCCACACCAATATTGAACTTTTTCACGATATTCAAATTTTTTGAGCTGCACCTGTATACAGCTACGGATAGCTTACGCTAGCAATCTACACATTGCCAAAATGCCTTTTGTCAAGAAGCCTAGCAGCACTAATGCAAATCGTGAAATGCAGGCCTGTAGGCCTATAACTGAAGTCTAGCACACTCTAGCGCATAACTAGCCTACATTTTTGTTTGAATAATACTGGAAAGCAAATACTTTGGTATGTTTTATGCAATAGCCTATGCCATTAATTAAGTTTTCGATTGTTGTAAATTCAGATTTTATTGAGATGGGCTATTCATTTAGAATCCAAAACACGGATTATATGGCAACATGTGAAGGCTTTAAAATAAAAAATGCGGTTTGATGTGGAGAGGGTATTGAGAATCTGTGTCCATCAGTGATGGTAATGTGTCTGCGATATTTATATCATAGTGAAATGTAGGCCAATGTCTATTGTTATATTAATTATAATTTATATGGTATTAATTACCTACACTTTAATTAAAGATGACTAGATCACTTCATCCTACTACTATGATATACTAATAGGCTATGATCAAAATAGCCTATATGACCGAATGGCTCTTTTTGAACGGTGCAATTTTACGTTTAAGATTTAAACGGATGATCACCCTCAATCTGTTTCGGTTTACTTTGCCTGATTGTCAATCAAACAATTAGCCTAATTCGCTCAATAACAAAAACCAATAAGTAAATGATTAGACTACCAATTAATTTTCTAGCCTATTGTTCTCTGTGCGTCATAAACTTGTCACATTTTTCTATATCCACATTTATGATGACGGAGTTATCATGCAAAGATTCTGACGCTCAATTTTTAAATGTGTAGATTTTCGTAAATTCATTTTTCTAGCCTGAATTGGCCTATGCGCTTTGCGCAACGGTTCGAGACACTTTAAGAGGTTGTCCTCTTTAAGGTTTTGCTTTGTAATGTTTAAATGGCTTTGACTAATTTGAGCGCCGTCTTAAAGTTAATTAGCCTACGTTCTTTAACACATGCTGCATATTATTGCCACGCAGGTTAAATAATCTCAAGTAGTTATCTCTTTGTCATTATCATTTTTAATCATTATAGGTTATTTAGGCGATTTTATAAGCGTTAGCGACACCCAGCTTTTTCCAGCGCACCGTAGCCTAGGTTACACATTTAGTTTTATGAGACGAAGAAAAATGCTAGCACCGAAAAACTTGCTATAGCCTATTCATTGATATTTGTTATTCAGTTAATTATCTGCTTGGTTTATAATTAAGAACTATAAATGGAAATAAGTTGGGAGTTATATTCGTAGGTAGTCTAAGGTTACAGAAGGCCTATTTACAGCCTACCGGAGCTTTCTGTCTGGTCACATAACGTTGACTAACACGGGGAAAAAAAGAGCCAAATGAAATGGCTCGTTCACCGAAAGGAATCGGTTCCCTACGTTCACCAAAGAGAGCCGTTCAAAAAGAGCCATTCGTTCGCGAACGACCCGTCACTATGGCACAGTGCCGGCTGGCCGGAATCGGGCCGTAATTCAAGACCGAGGCTGAGCCGACTCAGAAGCCAAACCTGGGCCATATCTGGGCCACATACATTTGGCTACTTGGGTACAATCACGCATGAAAATCAAAAAGACAAGGATAGGGACAACTTTATTATTGCAAGCATAGATAAAACATTTCCCCCAAAGCACAGTTCTGAGTCAGACAATACATCTCTTAGGTGGATGCCGACGCAGAAGCATAGATGTATTGATGCTCTGTGGAAAAGCTTCAAATAAAACTGTGTGTGTTAACTTTTGCTAATATTAATCTGCTACTTATTTCCAAGGAGACAGGACCTGTATCTTGTTTTATTCTTGACAGTAAAATTGCAAAACAATGTAAAATTTAAAGTTAAGATGAAACCTTATTGGAGAGAATTTCAAATCTTCACTCGGGTCGTACACTGTGAACTGAAATATTTACAAATAACAAATGAATCATTATTTGAGTAGATAAACACAAGCCCATTTGAGAACATGCAATGGAGTCCAGAGATGCAAGCACACACATTAATGGCGGGATTCCTTTCAGGAAAAAAAGGAGAGGGAAGTAGGCCTACTGTGACCACGCCTGCTGAAAATGTTCAAATATCATCATGCTTCTGTCAGCATCCAATAACATTGAGCCTTGGTAACACAATTATTTAACTTACATAAAATGTACTCTGACCCTGCAGTGCAGCCACGGTTTGTATATCTCACATGCAGCATGCTGACCCAGCGCAAGGTCATGCCAAGTGGCCCCTGCTACTGCACCATAGTACGCTATTATGAAAACTATAACTGATCAATAGACAGTATCACACTCAACCGTAACAAACATTAAAACTTGCGCGTGATTCATATATCATTTTAGGAAAGTAAACGCAAGTGAGAAAATTAATTAAACACGAATTGCATTTTTATTTTATTTTAAATGTCAGTACACTACGTGTCAGTTTTAAAATGTCTTGGTTATAAAGTGCTTGCGGTAGAAGGCACAGAGTAAGTGCTCTAAAGAGCACGTCAGCAATTCACAAGAACTACGCAACAAACGCAAACAACAAACAACTGGCGCCTGTAAACAGCACTCGAAAACCTCAATGACGCTGATAGACCACCAGTTTTAAAGTGTGCCTCCAGTAGAGCTAACAAGTCATTCATAGCCTGCACATGCTGGAGACTTCTGTCTCATCGTACAAAATGAAAGTCACTGATGCACATTGACGCAATTGTGGTCACTAGAGCACAACACAGTGTTCTAGAAAGCATCTGGGGCAGTGCACAAATGAAACCCCACAATGTCTCACTTGTAAACAACTCTTCACACTACAAATTAAGCTATGCTGAGAACACTGCAGTTCCTGTCAGCCTTTTAAACCACAGCCACCTTTGTTGAATGCTTCTCAATGTAGGTAAACCACCAAGAACCAGACTCTAATGTAAATAAGTGTTGATATGGAAAGGAAACATTTAGGTCTGTGTTTTGTATGATCATACATAAACAGACCCTGCTAGCTATTGTGTATCTATCTTTTCGTTAATTAATTTTTTTTCTCAGAATTTCTAATTACAGTGCAAATTTCAAATAAAATGAATAAGTATAAACTATAATGTAAAACTCAGACCCATCTCATCTTTAAGGCTGTCAGAACATTAAACTCAAAATCAATACTCTGTTGACTAAACGTTTCCTTTCTGGGTTTGACTGGTTGTACCAAGCATCTATAACCCAACCTTGCAAGGCTACTAATATGTGTGATTGGAAAGTGAAATACATAACCTTCGCTTGAATACATTTTCAAAAACTTGCTGGATTTTTCTAGAAAAGCTTAAACCGTTTGTTATTCATAGAACTTAATTTATTCACAACTTTCTAAGAAAACCACTGTAATTGTAATAAATTAATCTCACAGTCCATCACAATGGAAGATTATCTTGTGATTTCCAAAACTGGAATGGACCAAATAGCAGGACTCGGAAACAGGCTAGGGCAAAAACTCCGGCAGGAGTATATTTAATGAAGGCAATGGACAAACAAACAGGGAACTAGTGACGGTCAAAATAGAGGATACGGGGTTGGGCGAGTTAAATAGAACAGAACGGGAGATGAGAAGCAGCAGTGTGTGGAACGCAGGTTGACTGGAATCGGGGAAGCAGGCTGGACGGACAAACTAAAAACAGACTGTAAAACGATTAGCACAACACGACAAGGGCCGAGTATCATGACAAGACAAACAGAACGAACAGTGCATCGCTATTGTGTAAAAATAGAAGCTGATGATAAAGCATAAAATCGATGAATCAGCTGTGGGAAAAGCAATGCTATATTCTCAGCTCACAAACCTCATGCTCAGAGTTTGTTTGGGTGTGGGTTTGGTTGAATATAAATTAAGATTCAGACAGAGGCTAAGCTTTGAATCGAATTTACTGACCTTGTCAAATTAATACAAAAACATGAATGAAAGCTAATCAGAGATTAATTCCAGTTAAGATTAAACATTAAAGAAAACAGGGAATCTTCCTGTACCACATAAAACACTGTTTCTATTATTTAAATATTTCACAATACAAGTGACAAGGCCACATTTACAGTTAGTCACTCAGTCTGGTATGTATCTACTTGAATAGTCTGATTAGGCTATGTTTACAAATCAATAAAATGAAGGACTATGTATTCCACAAGGCGTTTGGAAATTACTGGAAGCAAAGGCTCTGATACAGCGCCAAGGATTGCGAATTAAACAGTGCTGATAAGTGTTGAGGACAGGGTTGTTCAAAAGATTTAGCCTCAATAAGGTCTTGGCATAAAATGAAAAACATTTCAAGCTGCTGTAAGGGGGTCCCTTGTAAAATAAAATAAAGTTGTAAAAGATAATAAAACTGACACTTGTTATTTCTTCAGTACCATTAACACTGGACTGGGTTCCCTGGGGTAACTTAAGGCATTTCCGGACTGTTTTACCAACCAAGTTAGGATTCTCCCATGTGACTTTGCCAGTCAGAAATGTTTCTTTTCATTACTCCAGATGGATGTTCTAGCCATTTTAGCCACCATTTCCAACATTCACAAAACCCCCCTCTGATTAAGACTCAGTTTCCTCTGCAGCCTAAACTTGCACCACCAATATTAATTTGTTCATTGATATCATGGTCCCTCCCCCCCTCATGAATGAACGACCCTCATCGTATTCATACATTGTTTTTGATTGCAGGTTCTTTGTTTAAGTTGAGCTGATGAATAAGATGATCTCAAGCACTCAAGATCTAACACATAAACCAAAAAATGTCCAACAACCCATGTTCTCATATGGATGCCAATATAGAAAAGCATTAATCAAGGTGTGGGAGGTGACTGAGGGTTTGACTGAGGGTATATAGATACCTAGCTCTAGCTCAGTAAGATTAGATTAGGGGGGAATTATGCTACACGGCAGTGTTTTCGAAGATAAACACAAATGACACAAACAAGTCTGTGTTTGAGAAATAAAAAGGAATGTAACCATAAGAAGAAATTACGACGAGTCAAGTTGTAGCATGGGAAAGTTGTGTCTCTGGAAAACTGACGCAGTTACCCCTGACTGGTGGGTCATATGCTCTGTGATGTTAACCTCCATTTCCCTGAGCTCGTTAAACTCCAGAGATTTAATGGAAGCTTAATGGCATCTGCAATCATGTACTGCCCTCATGATACACAGCCTCAAAACAGCCAAGCTGCTCTGATCTGAGTCTACACTACAGTGTCTGCATATAGGGCACAACCATAAAGACCCCAGTAAATAATACTTCAGCTCCTGGTGCCAGCTCATTGCTAAAGGGCTCATAAAATCTTACGAGTTTGCAATGATTGAAAAACAATCACCCAGAGCACACAACTGATGGTTTTCACCAAAAACATTAAAAAACACACATTAGGGATTCTGAAAGATAACATCTGAACTCGATCTGTGACCGAAACACTTTTCTTTGGAAAATAATCACTACATGAACAAAGAATACATTAATTCATGTTCCCGGTTGTTTAATATAAAGATTGAGATGAATTTATACCTGTAACTGATCTACTTTATATTTAAAATTCCAAGTTGATTGTATGCTGTGTGCTCCACGTAATTCCACATTAAACCAGATTAACTCCACACAAATCACAAGGTAATCATAAGGAATTAATGGTTAATTCATGAAAACCCTAAATTGTTACTCCTGGCTGAGGTTTATTAAAATGTTTTATGTGCACTGCTTGCATTTTGGCATTTAGAAAAATTCCACTCAACGAGAAGATATATTCTTTATCTATGTTACATGTGAGCTTTTTAATTGTGATGATCTGTGAGAATATTTATTGCCAAGTGGTTGGCTTGTGTAAAAAAAAAAAAAAAAAAACACATAAAGACCCACTTGTACTCAAACTTTAACTAAGAGTCATGTCAGACAAGTTGGGATTTGTTTTGTTTCTGTCTCCCAAGCTCAATAATTCCATCAATCATCAGAATGAATATACTGTATTTTATTGAAGGTACACAGTTTATTTCAAGTGTTCATCATTGTAAACAGGCATTAAGTGAATAGTCAGTGCAACACAGCAAAAGAAAGGCCCTTCTGGACCCCTGCTCACATTATTTATAGTATGGGAAGGGCTTGTGCTTTCATTAAAAGAAACACACAAAAAAAAAAGTTTTATCCCATTTTTTTTTATTCCTAAAGCGCAACCTGCAGGCCTGTCTAATGCCCTCCATCAATTTCTGAGGTTGCACAAACCTCCTATGCAACGTGCCGTCGTGTATGAGTTCAGAGACGCGAGTTAGCATGTGAATGTCTGCTACACTGTTGTACAGTGGGGCAAAAAAGTATTTAGTCAGCCACCAATTGTGCAAGTTCTCCCACTTAAAAAGATGAGAGAGGCCTGTAATTTTCATCATAGGTATACCTCAACTATGAGAGACAAAATGAGGAAAAAAAATCCAGAAAATCACATTGTCTGATTTTTAAAGAATTTATTTGCAAATTATGGTGGAAAATAAGTATTTGGTCACCTACAAACAAGCAAGATTTCTGGCTCTCACAGACCTGTAACTTCTTCTTTAAGAGGCTCCTCTGTCCTCCACTCGTTACCTGTATTAATGGCACCTGTTTGAACTCGTTATCAGTATAAAAGACACCTGTCCACAACCTCAAACAGTCACACTCCAAACTCCACTATGGCCAAGACCAAAGAGCTGTCAAAGGACACCAGAAACAAAATTGTAGACCTGCACCAGGCTGGGAAGACTGAATCTGCAATAGGTAAGCAGCTTGGTGTGAAGAAATCAACTGTGGGAGCAATTATTAGAAAATGGAAGACATACAAGACCACTGGTAATCTCCCTCGATCTGGGGCTCCACGCAAGATCTCACCCCGTGGGGTCAAAATGATCACAAGAACGGTGAGCAAAAATCCCAGAACCACACGGGGGGACCTAGTGAATGACCTGCAGAGAGCTGGGACCAAAGTAACAAAGGCTACCATCAGTAACACACTACGCCGCCAGGGACTCAAATCCTGCAGTGCCAGACGTGTCCCCCTGCTTAAGCCAGTACATGTCCAGGCCCGTCTGAGGTTTGCTAGAGAGCATTTGGATGATCCAGAAGAGGATTGGGAGAATGTCATATGGTCAGATGAAACCAAAATAGAACTTTTTGGTAGAAACTCAACTTCTCGTGTTTGGAGGAGAAAGAATGCTGAGTTGCATCCAAAGAACACCATACCTACTGTGAAGCATGGGGGTGGAAACATCATGCTTTGGGGCTGTTTTACTGCAAAGGGACCAGGACGACTGATCCGTGTAAAGTAAATAATGAATGGGGCCATGTATCGTGAGATTTTGAGTGAAAACCTCCTTCCATCAGCAAGGGCATTGAAGATGAAACGTGGCTGGGTCTTTCAGCATGACAATGATCCCAAACACACCGCCCGGGCAACGAAGGAGTGGCTTCGTAAGAAGCATTTCAAGGTCCTGGAGTGGCCTAGCCAGTCTCCAGATCTCAACCCCATAGAAAATATTTGGAGGGAGTTGAAAGTCCGTGTTGCCCAGCGACAGCCCCAAAACATCACTGCTCTAGAGGAGATCTGCATGGAGGAATGGGCCAACATACCAGCAACAGTGTGTGGAAACCTTGTGAAGACTTACAGAAAACGTTTGACCTCTGTCATTGCCAACAAAGGGTATATAACAAAGTATTGAGATGAACTTTTGTTATTGACCAAATACTTATTTTCCACCATAATTTGCAAATAAATTCTTTAAAAATCAGACAATGTGATTTTCTGGATTTTTTTCTCTCATTTTGTCTCTCATAGTTGAGGTATACCTATGATGAAAATTACAGGCCTCTCTCATCTTTTTAAGTGGGAGAACTTGCACAATTGGTGGCTGACTAAATACTTTTTTGCCCCACTGTATGAAGTGACAGGCAATGGCTATGTTTCAGCAGACCTAACCTTACAGTGGTGATATGAAAACATGACTAATGCCAATCAGTCATCTGAGTTTGCTGTGGGAAATTAGAGGAAACAATATAGTTCAAAGTCATGTGTTTGCACATGATAGAATGTGGCCTAAGGCTCCACTCTCATGGAGGAGCAACAAGAGTGTTTGGTTCCCTTGACTGGAGACCTTGGTCTTTTTTCGCAAACTTGGAGCTCTCGTGCTCTCAGTTTCTGTTCCTTAAAAAAACTGCAAGGAGTCACAAATTATTTTAGAAGATACTCTTATCTAGAGCAACTTACACGAATTACACATACAGTCTATACAACCTCGTTTTTTTTAACTTACAGGTTAAATACCTTTCTCAATATAATAACAGCAGCACCCCATGCATGGGAATCAAATGCACAACCTTTGAGTTCCGCAACCATTATACTACACTCCCGCCACAAACAGTTCCTATGTTCGTTGTTGTGGGAGGGAATTTTCATGTAACCAATGGAATTAAACATTTGAACTGATATAGGAAACGAGTTTACTATGAGAACATAGGAGTGTCACCCTTTCATTATTTATAATATTTGCATAGACTTCTTTTGGTGTCTTGACATTTTGAGTAGCATCAACAGTTTGTGGTAAAGCTGTTATTTACAAAACAAACAAACAAAAAAAGCCTTGCATTGCTTCGAGTCTCCATAATGATGACTTGCCAGTTGAGTTTTGGCTGGCAATCTTCCTTACGTTGAAAAGTAAGCTTGGTTCTAAGCTCGACAGAACCACACACACATTAGGATTTTTCATTTCAAGACAGATTTGAGTAAACTACACAGGCAAACATCTGTTACAATAATATACTGTAGCTCTGGACTGGTAAGTGTTGAGGGATATGAATCTATGGGAAGAATGTCGGTTCATGAGTGAGGGTGAAACCCCTGCTATTTCCTCATGATTTCACGGGTCACTGAACTTATTATGCATAATTATTTGCTGTAGAGGCAGGCGGTTGGCCAGAATCCCGTCTCAGGCAATACTGTCATAGAGGAAATGTCCCTCATAAGTTACTTAACAGTTACTTAGCCAGCTAGTCCTGAACTAAATGTGGCTTGTGCTGAGTCATTGTGCAATATGCAATACATTGCAAATAATTCAAGAGTCACTGAGATATTAGCTGCTGCCAGAAATACTTGCCAATTAACCCCCCGCAGTGGCAAACCAGTATGGCAGTTTATAGTTGACCATAATGTAGCCTAATTACATTACATTACATTACAGTCATTTAGCAGACGCTTTTATCCAAAGCGACGTACAGTAAGTGCATATAGAAAGGTCATCGAAGTAACTACAGAACAGATAAGAAAGCACATTCTTCCCATACAGTATCAGCTATCCCTAGTAACGAACACAGTGCAGTTCACAGTGAACTGGGTAAATCATCTCTACTACAATTCTATTCTAAATAGTATAAACTTGAGTACACAGTTCAACAAGAAGACATACCATGAGGTCCTAGATAAGTATTAGTCCAGGTGGAGCCTGAAAATGTGTGTTTTCAGGCCACGACGGAAAGCAGGCAGGGTTGGTATTGAGCGTAGGGGAATGGGAAGTTCGTTCCACCACTGGGGAGCTAGGGTGGAAAAGCTCCGCAGTCGGGAGGAGCGAGTGCCATTGACACGGAGGGGGGGAAGTGCGAGGCGCCCTGCTGTAGATGAGCGAAGTGGTCGAGCAGGAACATAGGTCTGGATCAGGTCCTGCAGGTAGACGGGGCCTGTCCTATTAGCTGCAGTTTGGGCCAGGGTCAGAACTTTGAACCTGATCCTAGCTGCAACTGGCAGCCAGTGGAGTGACCTCAACAGGGGGGTGACATGTGAAAATTTCGGGAGGTTAAACACATGCCGGGCAGCTGCGTTCTGGATCAGTTGAAGAGGGAGTATGGTGCAGGCTGGTAAGCTTGCGAGCAGGGAGTTGCAGTAGTCCAGGCGTGAGGTGACCATAGTCTGGACCAGAAGCTGGGTGGAGTAGGTGGTCAGGTACGGTCGAATCCTCCTGATGTTGTACAGGAGGAACCTGCAGGACCGTGCCGTCGCCCTGATGTGGTCTTTGAAGTCCAGCTGGTCGTCTAGGACCACCCCCAGGTTCTTTGCAGAGCGGGAGGCAGCCACCACGGTCCCGTCAACGGTGATGGAGAGGTCGAGTAGCGGGGAGGTTTTGTATGGCATGAAGAGGAGCTTCAATTACTGCCCATAACGTAATAAAATCAACAAACCAATGAAACTCAAACCTATAACGTAATAGCATTTTTACCCATAAGGTACCTAAGAACTTCTTACATTATTGTGAGTTCATAAGGCCTACATGAACCTGCTTAATTTTGAAATATTTGGTTTATGGCGTGTATAAGAATAAAGACTAATTTCGCCAGTTTTGCAGTAAAACATTTTATACAAAAACTTTATTTATTTAAAGGATACATTAAACATAATTAGAGGTAGAGGTATCCCAAAATCTAATCTTACTACCCTGCATGGAAAATATGACGTGTATTTACTTCTACACTTACATCCCAGAGAGAAGTATTCACAGCAGTTACCTACCTTCCATATTGTTTTCATTTGATGTGCAATATACAGTATGCACTTCCCTTAGGTTTTAAACCCCCCATATCACTTCAATTGTAGAATACTAAAATCTTGTGAAATTTGGAAATGATCTTTTTGCTCCATGTTAAATTATGTATAGTGCTTTGTAAAGACCCCAAACAAATTTACCCCAAAAGTACTCCAAAGTACCATGAAGTATCATAAAGTACCACACTGTAGCACAAAGTAAAAAGTACTTATTTGAGAGTGCTATTGCAGACCCCTTGTTGAAAGTGAGAGTATGACGTCAAAATGCTGAAAAACATGGAAACTCCATTAAGAGTTCCTTTAAATTGACCTATGTTACAACAGTGCTTTTCAACAATGGTACTGTCACTCTTGTTCTCACTTAAAATGCACTTTTATGTGTGGGTCAGACACACAGCTGTTTATTTTATGTTTACCATGGACTAAAGGTGAGATAAGGTGAAAGTAACCAGATGAACCACAATTCATACTAAATGTTGCTGTGTTCTCCTATTGAAAATGCACCGGCTGCAACTGACATATTCAAATAAAAAGCTGTCTGACTCATCATTTCATTATCCCATGGTTTATATCTCCACTGAAATATTTTGCAAAGTTTAATTTTAGATTTTAGAAAAATATTTAAAAAACAAAAGGCTAGTGATCAATACTATGGTCATACTTTCAGTTTGTAATGGTGTCAGTAGGATAGAGATGCTGCCACAGGTGATGAATCACTATTATTCTTTGGCTTCACAAATACCTAAATCATGAACAGTAAAAAAAAATTTTTTAATCACGAAGCAAATCGTGTTATATAATACAAGAGTAACTAGTATTTGACTCAAACATGCAATACAACGTCTATAGAGCTCCGTGGTTCCGACCCCTCCTATCCCTGGCTGGTCCCGGAAGACTGCCGGAAGCCATTACCTGCCCCCACTTTGGGATTTTTCAGTCACCCTTATGATGATATTATGGCATTGTATGGACCAAACTTTGACATATATGTGATACAAAGACCATTATATACTCACCACCGCGTTTAAATCTAATTTGAATCATATAATTAACGGAGTTTGAGAAAAAATAACTACACTACCCAGAATCCCCGGTCGTACATAGCCGGCTCCAGCTTTTACTAGCTAATGCAGTAGCTACCGGGTGGCCGCTCTGCTAGCGAAAATGGCTATCACTTTGTCTTATTATGGAAGTGAAATTAACAGTATCACCAAGGGCGAGAATCACTATCAGTTTGGCCATGTCGAAAGTGTTAGCTTTATGGCTTTAACTTCAGCAGTGGTGGTGAGCAAGTGAGTAGACTGGAAGTTGTAGTCGTTTTGGTTGTTTTTTTGAAAACGTGTTTGTTGTTTATTTGTTGGACATAATTTCAAATGACCAATTTTATTAATTATAAAAAAATGTGGCAACCCCTCTGTTGGGTGTTTTGAACGTGTAGCTGCCTGAATATAGAAAAAAAACATTTTCAGTCCATTGACTCCCATTGTATTTTTTCCGAAAAGTGGCACCAGAAGTTCGTCACCAAAGTGGGCGGGTCTATAGAGCTCTATTATAACAAACAGTGAATAACAAGCAAATCAAAACTTTATAAAGATAATGCCCGCAAAATAACACCCTTATTTGGGATCTTAGTAAATCGACCCCCAAGTGCTAAGCAATGTGCGTCACAGTTTAAAAAAGACAATTTAAAACAAATTATAGTAAAAACAGGAAAAAGGAAAAAAGGCAAGATACAAATAGATGCAAACACATTTTAAAGCAAAATAAAATGACAGTGTAAAACGAAAGTGACATTACCTAAGTAAAAGCAAGACTAAAGACACGAGTAATATTGAGTTTCTACTGTTTTGTCTGCTCTCAGTTCCAATGGAAGACTGTTCCAAAGCCTTAGGCCAGAGGAACTGAAAGCTGCCTTTCCATATATCACTCTCCTGGACTTGGCATAGCCAGAAGCATCAGTGGATCAAAGGGCTCTTGCTAGGCAACAGATCGTATCGACCCTAAATTACGATTAGTGTGTGTTTTCTGGTTTTAGTTCAACTCTTGGCAGCAGCATTTTGTACAAGTTGTAGCTGTCCTAGTGCCCTTTTGGGAAACCCAGAGAAAAGTGCATTACAATAATCAAGTCTGCTCGTGATAATGTGGCAGGCTGGAGCCACACCTACTTGTTGAGTAGGCACACACCTGGGTTGCTTTGGAAAATCAGCCCAGGGCTTAAAGGTGTGTTCACTCTCCATAGTAAAAACCTGAAACCCAGAACCTGAATGCCGAATGAGGGGGAAAGGTGACGATTCTTTTGGTAGTTTTTGTTTATTGGTTTGTGTAATAACTTTCTCTCTCTCTATCGGCAAATAAAACTCAAAAATGAAAACCGAAATTGGAGATCTCCCTGTGTCCAGCAATGATCTCCCTACCAGGGGTATCGGAAAGCATGTAAACTACTGGTCAAAAGTTTTATTACCCTTTTTACTTTGTTTTAGTAGACTACTCTGTTTTTAATTGTAATTTAAGCAGTTTTTGTAAATAGCCTCAAATGGCGAAAGATAAGAAGTGAATAGTCAGAAGTTACAGTTTTTCACTTCCACACTGAAACTCGTTCTATGAGCAAAACATCCCAAATCATTAAATTACCTAGCAACAGAAAAACAAATTTTCCAAAACTATAAACACTATTCACCTATTTTCACACAAATTGCAGATTTGGTAAACATTTTTTTGCAAAACCCTGCAGCATGTTTTCATCTAGAAAGCCCTACCATTCAACATAGAAAACTCCACTCATTACAACACAATTAACACAGTTGCACAAGGTGCAAACACTAGTGCGCTAAATTGTTCACTAGTTGTTCTATCAACAATTAGAACTCCGGGATAAATAAAAAGGGCTACAGTTGAGTTCATTTGTTTTAGAAAAATGGATGGCGACAATGTAGAAAGAGGAAGAGGAAAATTGCAAAAAAGAAGAGGTGGACGAGGAAGAAGGAAACGGAACATCATTAGCCACCATGCCATTGTGAATGTCCCTGGCCTATGTGGAAGCAATGTCAGCCATCATCGGGTCCTCCACTGCCATACCACCCTGGGTCCACAGGACATCTACTCACTTGATTGTCTTCAGGCTGCTCTATTCCAACAGGAGCAGTGGAACTAGGGTGGCCAGAGTGGAACCTGCTACATCATCATTTTGAACAGTTCCACCGCACTGTTCTTGTCTACAACTGGTTCAATGACAACCCAAGATTCTTCAATCTATTTCTTCCACCATACTCTCCATTCTTTAACCACATAGAGGGTTCTCTATGAGGTTAAACCCCATACTCAGCATGGTGGTGGAAGGTGTATGACCAAAATCCCTTTGGGGGATCTCTGTTCCCCTGCATAGCTGGTTCTTGCTCATGAATTTTTGTAATAAAAATCCAAGAATTTCAGAATTGATAAGAAAACCTTTTTGAAATGAGTCAAGCATTTTCCCGATCGAAACACAGCATTTAACCAGCTGTCCACACACCACTACTCTGTAGAAAACAATGTATGACTGATACTAAACCTGTAATAGCTAGTCAATGACAATTTGAGTCACCAGTGTTTTTACAGTAACATCTTACATCTTACATGTTTATATTATTTAGAAGAGTGTGTAACTGTCACAACATGCCTGGTTTAGAAGAGTGTGTAACTGTCACAACATGCCTGGTTTAGAAGAGTGTGTAACTGTCACAACATGGCTGGTTAAGAGTGTGTAACTGTCACAACATGGCTGGTTGTTCAAACAAGTAGTATTACATTACATTACATTATAGGCATTTAGCAGACGCTCTTATCCAGAGTATTTTTACATTGCTCAAAGGAAAATAAATCTGACAGGTGACTGGGGTCATATAAACTTTTTTGTCTTTGCAGAGTTGAACACTACTATCTCAAATGATTGCAGTTGTACATTTCATAGAAATGAGAGCTCTTTATCGAGTACCCTATGCATAGGTGCTGTGAAAGAGAACGTTGGATTGTCTGTTAATCTGGGTTCCAAGATAAATGTCTGTCGGCCTTGTATCATTATTTATTTTGTCTCCACCCTTAAAATGGAGAAAAGACAACTGTTTAAAAATAAAGCATACATATCTGAAAATCTATTGCACAAGCAAGCCTGTATAAGGTTTTTATATTCTGAAACTTAAATTCTCCATCTAAATAATAACATGGCATCTAAGCCACTAGGACAGGGGTAGGCAACCCTGGTCCTAGAGAGCCGCAGGGTCTGCTGGTTTTTGTTGTTACTCACCACCTTTAATTGATCAAAAGCAGTTTGATTACACAGTTAACTCACCTCACCTGGTTTCTTTGGTCTAATTAGTTGCTGTGTTTAAGGTGAAAACAAAAACCAGCAGACTCTGCGGCTCTCTAGGACCAGGGTTGCCTACCCCTGCACTAGGAAGCCTGAATTGTGCCTTATGTCAGTGGATTGAGTTAATAGTAAAAAGAACTACATGCAGTCACCAAAGTAAATCAGTAATTATATTTATTAGGCAGAATGTTCTGAAGGGTGTTGTGATGTAATGGTGCATAGCAGTGTGTGTAGAATAGATAACACGACATTAGCCATAGCTGCAGTCACACTTCCATTTTATGCAATCTCTACAGATAGACATGAATAAATACCCTCTACAATTAATACAATCAATACATTTATACAAATTGAATGTGTGTTGCTAGAACAACAGAGCATATTACTGTATGCATCCAATCCAAGAGCAAAAGTAAGTTTAAAAAGTATGAGCATGGATACTACGTCACTAAAAATGGTAACTGTCAGAAATCAGAACAGCCCGTTTGAACAAAACTACATTACCACAATTAATTGTTAGATGAAGAATGAACTGCTATTTGTAGCCAGGCAACCTGCACAGATGAGTAAGCAATTGAGCTGGTTGATATATTTGAGAAGCAGTTGCGTTGGTACATGATGAACAGGACAAATGGGCACATTGTTTTCAAATTTGAGTCGCAGACAGAATCTGGCACACACAGTGCACATCCTCAGATGACAGCAGAGCCATGGCTAGCGTCAGAAAGATTGCAGGTTTGGCAACTTATACTGGACCCAGCCCAGCTGGGACCGGAGTTATTGTGCTATTCAAATGGCCTATTCAGCCTTGCAGATGAATACTAGGCTAATGTATCAAATCAAAGCTATGCCTACTATATTGACAGGAGCAAGCTACACGGTGCACTTTCCTGTTTGCACTAGAAAGGCATATTTTCAGAATTACATCCCTAGCTACACATTTCCTGGCAATGTATGTAGAGTTTAATCTGCTTTCATGCCATCAATTGGAAAAATGGCAGCCTTTTAAACTTTTATTTCCAAATACATATTGTATCATAACCAAATTAATTCTATAAACTAAAAAGAAAGAAAAGCCTCACACACAATATAATTTTTTATATAGAATTCATTTGAATACAAACAGAATCCAAACTCACCCATTTTGCTGATAAGATTAGTATTTATAATAGTTGATATTTTGTATTATTTGTTAATGTGTTGGGGACATCAGACTATTTAAAATAACCTTACATATTTATAGTTTGAGACTTTTAAATCTTTGTCCCCAGGCGCCTCCCATTTTGGAAGGGCAGTAATAATCATGTTACTTTCCTTTTCTTCAAGAAAATTAAACAAAGGTCACCATGTATGTACCACGAGATGCACATTTTACAGAATTAATGGCCTCTATTTTTAATATGACTATTAGCTGCTGTACCAGAAACAGTCCAAAGAATGTACGTATGTATATGTTTTTCATACAGTCTTACTTGCTTGTTTGCAGGTAAAAGCTGCCTATACTTTATGTCACTGTCAAACTATGCAGAGAATAAAAAAATATTTTGCATCTTGGAAATGTGATCTTTATAGGAATAATTCTTTATTCTGACGGCTGAACCTGACATTTATTCAGTTTTAAAGGAGTATATGTCTACATTACATGCATTGCGGGAATATGTTAAGGTAATACATTCTTTAGTAACATATAACAGACCTAAAGTAAAAGGCAGAGAACAGAGTCATTTTCACTAGCAGTGGGAACCTTTACTAAACCTCATGGATCCTTGGATGGAACAACACTCTTCACCTCTAAGGTTTCATGTGTGATTCCAGCATTTGCGTTTGGGTATAACATGTTTCAACAGTCACACAAAATATTTCCCTCTGGCAAAAGAAGAGAACAAATAACAGGCTTGACATGGTGCCCGACTTTCTGCGAGTATGTGTGTGTATGGGTGTGTGTCTGTGTGTGTATGTGTGTGTATGTGTGTGTATGTGTGTGTTTGTATGTGTCTGCATGTGTATGTGTATGTATGTGTGTGTATGCGTGTGTATGTGTGTGTATGTGTGTGTGTGTATGCGTGTGTATGTGTGTGTATGTGTGTATCAGTGCATGTTTCTGGATTCAAATCTCTAGACGAAGAATAATCTTTGCTTTGAGGAACGTCAGGCTGCTGAGATACCAATATATTCTTGACCAAAGATCACTGATTTTATATGAACTGTTTGTGGGTTTTTTATTTTGTGCTGGTGAGAACAGGCAATGATCACCTAGAAGTGGGGCAGTAGACATTGTAAGCAATTAAACTTGTAAGCAATTTTATTATATATTTGTGTTTCTATATGTGTTTCCTCATCTAAATTAGGATTTTGACTTTTTATTTTTTTATTTAGTTTTTCTAAATTGTTTACACAAAAACTGGAACTATGCACACAATGGTGAAAACCTGAATCTAATGCATCAACAATAAAGACCTTGTCGGCAAAAATCTAAGCACCATTCTTTTGTTTTCACTCAAATAGCAATTCTAAATCCCATTTTTGCACTGCTCTACACACAAATACTACCATTTAGCACAATTTTCATACTCTAATTTTTTGTTCACATGGAAAACACTGGCCTCAAGTGCCACATCCTAATTACCAATTGGTCTAACTCATCCACACCTGCTCAAACTCAATTGGCTAAACTTTTCAATTATCTGTCAGAGCATAAAAGAGGCATCAGGTGACTTATTCTGTGTCTGAAACAATGGAAGCGCAACTAGCAGGGAGAGGGAGAAGGAGAGGGAGTGGGAGAGGAAGGGGGAGAGGGAGAGGGGGAGAGGGAGAGGGGGAGGGGGAGGGGGAGGGGGAGGGGGAGGGGGAGAGGGAGGAGGATGAAGAAGGGTCAATATTTCAAATGAAATACAAGTGACATTAGTCGACCATGTTATTAAACATGTGTTGACGATGACAGAGGCTAGTCGGCGTGTGCAACCCAATCTGAGCCGTTTCACTGTGGCCTCAGTTATCTGGACCTTTAGAGATGAGAATAGGTAAGTAACCACTTCAGTAAATCTTCTATACTCTACTGTAATTACAGTAATGTAACTTTATGGTATCATATCAATGCAGTTCTCAGTGATGACTGTAGAGAAAGGCACAGATTAACATTGTTTTCTGTTTTACATTGATCAAATGTTAGCCTATATGTACTTTCTTTTCACAGATATTCTCCAATATACATACAGCCAGCTTATCAACAATTAACCCTGTCCTAAAAGGCAACCTTATCAGGATGAAACAAGTCTATCGGGTTCAATTTGAGTTGAACTCTGACAGGGTAAAAGATTTGCGCTATCAATATGTGCAAGTGAGTACAGTAGGTCACTGTAATTGATCACTTCCTCTCAGTACTCTGTATAAATATATTGCTGTTCACTCTGCATTTGTCTATGCATGCCTGTCTGACATGGTCACGTTTTCTTTTTCAGAGAGTGCTTGAACTTGAGGCCAATGCGGCTCCGCAGGAGTACGTATTCGTGGATGAGGCGGGATTCAATCTCACCAAGACCAGGCGGCAGGGAAGAAACATAATTGGCCACCGTGCAACTGTTTATGTCCCTGGACAGCGAGGTGGAGACATCACTATGTGCTCGGCCATTGGTCAACAAGGTGTCCTCCACCATCACGCTCATCTTGGACCCTACAATGCTGCCCTTCTGATTGCATTTCTTGATTCGCTCCACAACATCCTCATCACCCCACAGGAAGAGAAACCAGAGCAGCCCAACTACGTTACCATTTGGGTCAATGTAAGTTTCCACCGCGCTGCTCTGGTCCAGGACTGGTTCATTGACCATCCACGTTTTTCTGTATTATTTTTTAAAATTTTATTATTATTTTTTTAAAAAGATTTTTTTCCCATTTTTCTCCCAATTTAGTAGCCAATTGAACCCCTATTCTAATTCAATTCCCCCCATGTAGCAACCGCTTGAGAACCACCACTAATACAACCCTGTTAGCCGGTAGTAGGAAGGAGGGCGCCACGTCCTCTACAGGGCGCGACTCCTCAAGCTCCTGACCGTGATTCCAACTCGCCCAGGGCCATTTTGTGTGCAGCGATTCTCTCCGAGCCCCTCCCCCCACCCGGAAGCAGCCGCCAATTGCCGCAGGGCAATCTTCATGAATAAAATCTTTTTGTGTTCACATGGAACACACTGCCATTCAAATGGTTAAACTTACGTTTCCAAGTGTATTGTTAAATTTGCAATCAGAGCTTTAGCAATAAAATGGCCACAGATGAGCTCCTGGTTTGGAGAGCAATCGATGGCAACATTGAAGAGAGATGTGATCCGAGAGGCAGAGGAGTGAGAGTAAGAGGAGGACGAAGAAGAGGAAGAGCAAGAAGGAGAGCCATTATCTCTGAGATTCGGGCCACTGTGGTTTAACCCAACTTGAGCCGCTTCTCAGTTGCATCCATCATTCGGACTTTCAGAAATGAGAATGGGTAAGAAATCTACTCGCCTTACTGTAGTACTGCATATCAATACAGTACTCAATGATTATTGTAGAATACAGTGTTGCAAGTAGACCATAGTACTGTAAACAAAGTATGTTTTACAGTCTGTACATATGAGATTAGGAACTGTATTCCTACTTTGTCAATACAATAGTCTACATTATTGTTACTGCATAGTATTCTTCTAGTATTTTGAGTATTTTACTGTATTTGTATTTTTTGCAGGACTGAACGATTACTACGGCGTGGTGGGAGAGGACGTCTTTTGACGGCTGAACAGAAGACTGCAATTATGAATATGGTTCTCAAAAATAATGCAATAACACTAAAACAAATACAAAGTAAAATTATTGAAGACCAAGCCATGTTCCAAAACATTGATACAGTGAGCTTATCCACACTGGACCGTGTTCTATGGCGGAATGCCGTGAGAATGAAGCAAGTGTACAGGGTGCCTTTTGACAGGAACACAGAAAGAGTCAAGGAATTACGCTACGACTATGTGCAAGTAAGTCCTATACATTCCCACAACTGATTGCATCCTATCAGCACTGACACATTACTGTATTGTAATCCAATGTTTTTTTTACAGTGTTTCACAATACTATATTGAGCACTCTAGGTCTATTTCTGATATTGTCATGTTGTCTGTTCCAGAGTGTTCTTGAGCTAGATGCAGCTGCTGCAGTGGTGCATGAACACATTGGCAGGACTTCTACTCTCTGACCCCTGGACTTCCTACCTCTGCTTTTAGAAGATGTAGGGTGAGAAATTTTTTCCGTTCTCACTACCCATTTAGCAGGTGTCCACAGTAAAATCTTGAAGTCTGTGCAAGAAAAAAAAAATCATATTTGAATATAGATACATTTAGAAGCTAGTTTGAGAGAAAGGTTATATTTTGGTTAGTTTGAAGTTACTTGGCATATGGTCACAGATTTAATTAAGGTGGTAATTGCTATGTCAAGGTTTAGATTTATTCATGAGAAAGAGACCACTGCCAGATATGATTTATGGTAGGAAAGGATAATATTTAGCTTGTAGGGTTCTGTAAATGCAATATGTCACACAGGCACACAGACCTAGGTATGTATGTCTGTCATACAGTTTCAATTGTTTTGAGGAGCTCAAAGACTGAAATAGTCTGAAAACTGTAGTTGAAAAACATACTGTTATGATCCGTAGGACAGGAACCCAAAAGCAGGCAGGAGTGCAAAAAACCAAGATTTATTGTCCAGGCACGGTACAAAACAAGATCCAAAAGGGAAGTCAAACAGGCAGGGGTCGAAATAGGGAAGGCTCGGCAGAGGTACAAGACGGAATCCAAAGAATAGTCACGAGAACACGGATGGGGGTCAATCACCAGGAAATCAAAAACTCGAACAAGACCAACAAACAAACATAAACAAAACCTACAAAGACACAAAAACACTGACTCGGGAAAAGAAACACTGAAACAAAGGAAATGCTGTAATTGTTCAGGGGGGGTGAAAAGTTAATAATGTCCGGAATGCTGAGAAGGGTGGGTGGAGGGGGTCCGGAGGAGGGAAACTCCGATAGCAGGTAATAGTTCAGGAGGGTGAAAAACAGACTCGGGGTGAAATGGCACAGCGGCGCAGACAGGACCGCTCAGGGGGCCGGCGGCGCAGACTGCATCGCTCAGGGGGCCGGCGGCGATGGCTGCATCGCTCAGGGGGCCGGCGGCGACGGCTGCATCGCTCAGGGGGCCGGCGGCGACACTCATGGGGCCGGCGGCGACGGCTGCATCGCTCAGGGGGCCGGCGGCAACGGCTGCATCGCTCAGGGGGCCGGCTGCGACGGCTGCATCGCTCAGGGGATTAGCAGACTCCGCTGCTCAGGACAGAAGATTAGCAGACTCCGCTGCTCAGGACAGGAGATTAGCAGACTCCGCTGCTCAGGACAGGAGATTAGCAGACCGGATGGAGCCGGAGGGCTGGGACCGGACGGGACAGGAGGCATGGACCGGGGCGGGACAGGAGGCATGGACCGGGGCGGGACAGGAGGCATGGACCGGGGCGGGACAGGAGGCATGGGACGGGACGGGACAGGAGAGCTGGGACGGGACGGGACCGGAGAGCTGGGACGGGACGGGACCGGAGAGCTGGGACGGGACGGGACCGGAGAGCTGGGACGGGACGGGACCGGAGAGCTGGGACGGGACTGGAGAGCTGGGACGGGACGGGACAGGTGAGCTGGGACGGGACGGGACAGGTGAGCTGGGACGGGACGGGACAGGTGAGCTGGGACGGGACGGGACCGGAGAGCTGGGACGGGACGGGACCGGAGAGCTGGGACGGGACGGGACCCGTGAGCTGGGACGGGACGGGACCGGTGAGCTGGGACGGGACGGGACCGGAGAGCTGGGACGGGACGGGACCGGAGAGCTGGGACGGGACGGGACAGGTGAGCTGGGACGGGACGGGACAGGTGAGCTGGGACGGGACGGGACAGGTGAGCTGGGACGGGACGGGACAGGTGAGCTGGGACGGGACGGGACAGGTGAGCTGGGACGGGACGGGACAGGTGAGCTGGGACGGGACGGGACCGGAGAGCTGGGACGGGACGGGACCGGAGAGCTGGGACGGGACGGGACCGGTGAGCTGGGACGGGACGGGACCGGAGAGCTGGGACGGGACGGGACAGGAGAGCTGGGACGGAACGGGACCGGAGAGCTGGGGCGGAACGGGACCGGAGAGCTGGGGCGGAACGGGACCGGAGAGCTGGGACGGGACGGAACAGGAGAGCTGGGGTGGAATGGGACCAGAGCTGGGACGGGACTGGACAGGAGAGCTGGGACGGAACGGGACAGGAGAGCTGGGACGGGACTGGACAGGAGAGCTGGGACGGAACGGGACAGGAGAGCTGGGACGGAACGGGACAGGAGAGCTGGGACGGAACGAAACCGGAGAGCTGGGACGGAACGAAACCGGAGAGCTGGGGCGGAACGGGACAGGAGAGCTGGGGCGGAACGGGACAGGAGAGCTGGGGCGGAACGGGACAGGAGAGCTGGGGCGGAACGGGACAGGAGAGCTGGGGCGGAACGGGACAGGAGAGCTGGGGCGGAACGGGACAGGAGAGCTACGCTACCCCTTCATATTCTATACTCTATATGTACATTAAATCCTGCTCCAACAGCAATCCAGTTACTCACCTTTTAGTACATTTCCATTAAATTAATTAGACCATGTTAAGAAAACTTCACATTTTGTCTCGATATGTACAACACATGTATTGGCCTGTGTTGATAAACAGTTTTTAATGTCTTATCATCTTGTGTGAAGTCAGTTTTCTGTAACTACCCGATAAGCTGACATATTTTAAGGAAGAACAAATGTTCTCTGAAGAAAGAATCGTGTAATAATGCACAAGAGAGCATGACCAGTAGTTTCACAAACAGCTGCAGGTTACTGTCTGTCAAATGGTTTTCTCAGTCAAAGCACTGTTCTTGTTTTTAACCATAAGACTGAGGTTTCTGTGTGGTGTCCGGGTGCAAGGCCTGCCCAAGGCTATTCTACTAAAACACATATTCCTACCAGAATACAATGACCTTATTTTCATCAGCAGGTGAAGACACATTTGTTTGATTATGTGTATACGGAAGAATGGTTATCTCCATTCCTTTATACTTTACATGATGAGATGTTCTTATATAAAATGCCTACATTCATTTTCAGATAAAAAGCTAAGCACAACAGCAAAAACTATTTTGTGCACAAACAAAATATATTACAGACTGAAGTTTATAAAATCGCATTTGATAAAATGGTTATAGTTTCATATATTATTTGACTGTGTACCATTTGCTCCGATACCAATAATTACCCCAATACAAAATCACGTCCCCAGTTGACAGCCTAGGAAGACAAAGTGTATTACCCCAGTGTTGGTGTTTCAGATGTTCATTGGAAAAAAAAGAAGAAAAAAAAAGAGTTTTAGTAGGCTATGTCTAATCAGAAAGTGCACAATTCTCTTGCTTTAAAAATTGTACACAACTAGACATGTTTTTGTACTCTTTTTCTGGGGTGAGATGAGGTGAAATTACTTTCTGTAGCAGCTATTCACACACTAACATGCATTTGAGCTCCAATACTGTTACATAGCAAAAAAAATAAAAACAGATATAGGTTCAAATCTGACATTTGGTCCCATTTACATTACTTCTAGATATATCTTTGACAGGCCAGACTGGTCTTGGCAAGGTTTCTTTCTCATGTTTGGTCAATATTTTCACGTGCACACACCTTCCACTAAATAAACTGTGCCGCAAACAAGTGATTTTGTTCTTTCACTGGGTTATAGTGCTGAAAATATGTTCCTGTAGCTTTCTACACCATTGCGTTCTTGTGATTTTGTAAGGTTGTTTGGTCACTGTGTTTGGGTAAAAAAAAAAAAAAAAAGCAAAAAGGTTGCTACAGATTTTTTATGCACCACAAACTTACTGTAAGTATGTTGCAATGATATGTTAGCAGTTAACCTTTTTTTGTAACCGAATCTAAGCAAGAAAATGGGCAGAAATCGGGCTGGTCATTTTTATGTATATGCAGCTCTGTCTAGTTCTGTCCAATGTTTGCTGGAAAGTTTGGTAAACAGAGCACTACGTGTAAACCATCCACCAGAAGGCATTTAGAGACTACTTTTCCAACCGGCAGGCTTAGCTCAACAAACAAAGTTGTGCGCGCAATTATCAGTAAATGATTCCAGTTAACATTGTATGCTGATAGAATACTCTTTTGTGGTGGGAAAGAAGAATACACATTCATGTAGGATCATTAGTATCCTAATGATGCAGATACTCCAACACATTCAAATTCAAATATCATTCAGTTCTGTCTTTTCTGAACAGCTTTGATAGATAACAAACTACTGAGACAGCAAGAATTGGAGCTGCAACAAGCGACATTTTATCCAAACAAATTTGATTATGTTTGCATGAAATCATATGGAAAATTGAAATGTAAATTTAAAATGGCCTTAAATATTTGTTAAAGCATGCAGCAGAATTATCAATGTTAGATCAATGCTTATGTCAAATATTTTACAGTTTCCCTCGGTGGAGGGAATTGCCAGACGGTCCCTGAGCTGGTGAACGGGAGACTATTGCAGAGTCTAGGAAATCGCAGTAGATAATTGAATGATTGACTAATGAATAGGTACCGATTGTACAATTTAAGTACTAATGCGGAGCCCGCATGGGAATGCAAGGGGCTGGGTCATACTGGGAAATAGAATGAGCGCACCTGAGGTGGAAAAGAGAGCAAAGAGTGAGGAAGTTTGAGTTCTCCCGACTCCCCGGTACTTGGGTGGAGTATTATTTTAGTTTCATTTGGTTACTTTTATTTTGGAATGTGAGTGCTGTGTGCGGTGAAAACACTTACCCGTCTGACGGCGAGTTGCTGTGGGATTGCGGGCGGAAACACTTACCTGTCTGACGGTGAGTTGCTGTGGGATTGTGGGCGGAAACACTTACCTGTAGCATTAACTGTCTCATTGAATACTGTTGAGTCCCTAGTTATTTTTGGCAATCCTGGTAAATTTTGGATAACTGTTAAGGCACTAAATAATGTACAGGTCTCTCCTCTACCAAATCATCTTAGTTATGATTCTAAAATTGTATCAGATAAAAAGCAAATACAGGTGCAGCTCAAAACATTAGAATATCGTGAAAAAGTTCAATATTGTTTGTCACTCATGTCAGAAAGTGAAACTCATATATTATATAGATTCATTACACTTAGAGTGAAATATTTCAAGCCTTTATTTCTTGTAATTTTGATGATTATGGCTTACAGCTAATGAAAACCCAAATTCAGTGTCTCAGAAAATTTGAATATTACATAAGATCAATAAAAAAGGATATTTTAAACAGAAATGTCAGCCTTCTGAAAAGTATGTTAATTTCTATGCACTCAATACTTGGTTGGGGCTCCTTTTGCATGAATTTCTGCATCAATGCGGCGTGGCATGGAGGCGATCAGCCTGTGGCAATGCTGAGGTGTAATGGAAGCCCAGGTTGCTTTGATAGCGGCCTTCAGGTCGTCTGCATTGTTGGGTCTGGTGTCTCTCATCTTCCTCTTGACAATACGCCATAGATTCTCTATGGGGTTCAGGTCAGGCGAGTTTGCTGGCCAATCAAGCACAGTAATATCATGGTCATTGAACCAGCTTTTGGTACTTTTGGCAGTGTGGGCAGGTGCCAAGTCCTGCTGGAAAATGAAATCAGCATCTCCATAAAGCTTGTCAGCAGAAGGAAGCATGAAGTGCTCTAAAATTTCCTGGTAGATGGCTGCGTTGACTGTGGACTTCAGAAAACACAGTGGACCAACACCAGCAGATGACATGGCACCCCAAATCATCACTGACAGTGGAAACTTCACACTGGACTTCAAGCAACATGGATTCTGTGCCTCTCCACTCTTCCTCCAGACTCTGGGACCTTGATTTCCAAATGAAATGCAAAATTTACTTTCATCTGAAAAGAGGACTTTGGACCACTGAGCAACAGTCCAGTTCTTTTTCTCCTTAGCCCAGGTAAGACGCTTCTGACATTGTCTCTGGTTCAGGAGTGGCTTGACACGAGGAATGCAACATTTGTAGCCCATGTCCTGGATTCATCTGTGCATGGTGGCTCTTGATGCACTGACTCCAGCCTCAGTCCACTCCTTGTGAAGCTCCCCCAAATTCTTGAATGGATTTTGCTTGACATTCCTCTCAAGGCTGCGGTTATCCCTGTTGCTTGTGCATCTTTTCCTACCACACTTTTTCCTTCCACTCAACTTTCTATGAATATGCTTGGATACAGCACTCTGTGAACAACCAGCTACAATACTGTGACTGCAGCTTGCAAGGTGGTAAATTATATAATCTGTTCACTGGATAAGAGAGAACATTGCTTTGCCCTATTTATCGTTTTATCAAAAGCTTTTGACACGGTAAATTACACTATTCTTCTAGATAAGCTTAAATCAATTGGTTTTGATGGTAATACCTGTAAGTGGTTTGAGTGTTACTTTAATGGCAGAACTCAAGCAATATTGGCGGATGGGCATCAGTCTAGTTTTCTTAAGGTTTCCATCGGGGTGCCCCAGGGCGGATGATACCATAATTTATACTTCAGCACCCTCAGTTGATAAAGCTTTCACAAATTTACAGGCTGCCTTTCATACCATTCAAAATTCTCTATTGGATCTTAAACGTGTGCTAAACCCAACTAAGACAAGCTATATGCTCTTCGGTAGATCAAAAACAAAACATATTTAAAAAATGTATTTGTATACTATGGATGGTCTTAAAATTCAGACAGCCCAAGATTATAAGTACTTAGGCATTAGATTAGAAGCCCCTGTCACAACAGCTTGTCATAGCACTTTGGCTCCAGCTAGCACAAAGACCTAAATAACGGTAAGCATTGAAAAAATGTTTGTCCGGCTACAGAGAGGGGAGAAGATGACCATTCCAAAAAAAAGGAGCACAGGGAAAGGGCTTATAAACCCAAGCCAGCAGGTGCCTACCTAATGTCCTGCAACACAGAAAAGATGGAAATGACAGCGGGGAGAGGAGAGGACCGTAACACATGGGTTGACCATTTTTCATTTAAACATGACTACCAATTCTTAAGTCTTTAGAAAAAACCTGGTAATACTTTGGGACTAAACACCACTTCTTTTTACAGTACAGTTTCTGTTCACTTACTCAGTAAATTGCAATGTTTTACTTTGTAACATTGTGTATCTTGCTTGGCAAAGATTTGATTCCACTGGGAAAGGAAATAAAGAATCTTATGGTGTCGTGTTAAGAACTCAATAAAACCGTGAGATTAAACGCTGCTTCCATTTACAGTCCTGTTTCAGTTTACTTACTCAGTAAACTGATTTTTTTACCTAGTAACATTGTGGAACATTCATAAAAACGTGCTTCAAAGGAAGTGCTATGTGCAGTATGGTTTTCCTAAGTTTAATCTATCATCACTGAGGGGGTGCACTGCCAGATAAGATGAGCACTCCTTTCCTGCTGTCACTTTGGAACCATTTCCTGCGGTAACAGGTGAATATCCTGTTCTGTGGGGTCATGTGCCCTGTCATATCCTGACCACACTCACACCTTCCATTTGTCAAGTGGGAGAAACAGATCAACCACTTTTCTCTTTCACTCTGAAAACTTCCCTTTTATTGCAGAACTGAAGAAAAGTATGGTTTTAGATAAGAGCACGCTATATAAAGCTCCACAGGTGTCATGCACAAAGTGCTTTCGGGACTAGTTAGTTAAATATTTTAAATTTGTATTTGTTCCTGACAGTGGGCATAAATGAACAATAGAAAAGGCTACAGGGGACCAAACAAATCTTGTATAATTGACTTTGTGGAAGAAGAAATACATGTTTTCACAAAAACATTTTTTCCCCCTCTTCGGACATTTTGTTTTATGTTAAACAAAAAGAAGCACACATCAAAAAGAGATGTGATGGTATACAAAATGGCACTAATAGTAATGTTGCATAAATACATTTTTAAAAGGCTAGTTGTCAAAGGCTCTCCCTGCCTCTATTTATACTGGCCTATACAAAATGCAGACGTTCTCAGCAGAGATAAAGAATCAGAACCAGATCTGACAAGCATAATTAATTGAGACCAGCTGAATTGAAGCAATAATATTTTTCTGGATTTTCTGTGCACTGGCCGACTGTTTACCTTTAAGCTACAACATTTTCTTAGTCTTCCATGTGGTATTTTGAATGAGGAAGAGGAAGACTAAATATGGAGCGGGTTAACGGTTGAGTTTTTGGTTTGCCTGAGTGGGTGTGGCAAAGAACATGGCTGTGGTAGTTTCCTGAGTGAAGAAATACTGTACGTAGGAGGAAGAAAAAAAACTGCTTCCTGTTTTAGGAGGACTGTGTGTGCAGCTTGTTCTCTCTGTTTGACTCTGCCCTTTTTTTTTTAAAAAGGACAATGTTTTTCCAATGAGCATGTAAGCACTTGATCGGTTTCTAGTTCAGCTGGGTTCACATACCAACAGTAATACAGAATGATTATGATAAATATTGTTTAAATGACATACAGGGATCAGTATTGTGTCCCTTGAGTGTGATGTATGAGTCCCAGTCAAAGGACATAAACCTTTGACGCAATCCACTGTAACTGTGCAACATGCAATTTAGCCATATTCAAACAACTCTGAGCAAGGAACCATTATATCAAAAGTTAACTGTCCCCCATTTTCCGAAGTATATGGAAAACCGTATGCCAATCAAAACTGTCTGCGACCCTTTCAAGTAACTGTTGCATGTATGAAATGGGTGCGCTGCTGGTTCACTGCAACAAGAATGACTTTGTAAAATTACTCAAAGAGGATTTTTAAAGTGCACAGATAAAGTGCACACTCTTGTGAGATACTTAGGAGCCTGTTATTTCATGCTAAATTAGTTTGCAAATGTATTAACTACAACAGTACTACAATGTGGCATGCATAGCATCTGACAACAGATCCATTAGGCCAAAGAAAAGCTTCCTTTAAGTTTATACCAGTTTATTTAATACAAAAGCAGGATGTAGTATTCCTACAACAAAGTACACTAAAACAAGTTTTTGCATGTCTACAAACTTAACAAACATGAATGGATGTAATAATTTGACAAGTTTATGCACAGTATTTATGTAAATTAAAAGCAAATGTTTTGGTAGGATACATTTTTAATCGTATCATAAGGTGATGACCAATTAATCTCTTGTGGGATATATGATACAAATCCTTTAGGGTAACACTTTATATTAAGTTGCACCTATACCTGTTTAGTTAAATTGTAACTAATTTGGTAACAAGAGGTTGTTAATGAGTAACTCCAACATAGGTAACATGGAACAACAGTTAGCAGTATTCTTAATTGCACATGTGAATGTTTTGAAATATTTTATTTACACTCATAGGCCACATCTTCATGATACATAACAAATAAACCTTGCATGTACATTTCAGAATGTGTCTTTAAGATATGGAATGATTTAATTTCAGCAGGAGAGATATCAGGGCTGGCCTTGTTTCACATGTGTAATTAAGAATACCATTAACTGCTGTTCCATGTTACCTACATTGGAGTTACTCAGTAATAACCTATTGTTACAAAATTAGTTACTATTTAACAACACAGGTATATGTGAAACTTAATGTAAAGTGTTACCTACTTTAGTTTGATTTAACATTCAACTCCTTGATTCATCATTTACTGTTCCACAAGATGCAAACATTTAGCTGTATATAAGGGTCATTCTGTAGTTGCCATAAGACTGTGATTTCTGGCTTCAGCCATATTTTAATTCTTCAAGTCCCTGCTTTTTAACATGGCAATATCTTGCTTTGTGTATGTATGACAGCTGGGGAACAGTGCACTGAAAGTTGACCCTGGTTAAAATGTTGAAGCATTAATGTTGTTAACCCTAATGTTCTATAACAGACAAAAGAGTTTACAAAATATTTCTCTAAAGAATTGACACATTACACCACATATTTATGTTGATGTGTCACAGCTTCAAGAATGCAGAATACTTAATCTCTGGCATTTTAAATTGTCAAGCTGCTGTATTAGCATTTATGAAAATATTTTTGAAAATGATACTACAGAGTGTTTTCTGTGGCATATGTAGAAAATCAGATTAAACAATATATAAATACAGAGTATTGAGATAAATTGTAAATAAAATAGATTGACTTCATAGAGCTTACTAGTTGGCAGAAGAGCCCAAGCTGCAACAACAACAACAGCACACACCCCGGAGCGCACAGCTGCCTCAACTCGTTTACCAGGGTCCTCCCTAAGGCCGTCAGCTGTTCCTAGAGCTCCTGGCACAGTTTCCGTTTCACCTCCTCCTTCCACTGCTCCAGGTCCACCTCCGTCCGGCCGGGCGGTTTCCGAGTGGCCAAAGCTGTTATTGACGGCTGGCTTGCCGGCCCCTCCTCCCCCCGGAGCTCCCTTTCTAGGGCGTGACCTCCTGTACTTACCTGGCGGAAGGTGAGGCTGGCTTGGTGATGCACCTGCCACTGTAACTCTTGCGTCGTCCTCATCCTCCCCGCCAGTGGTAGGAAGGAGGGCGCGACTCCTCGAGTTCCTGACCGTGATTCCAACTCACCCAGGGCCGTTTTGTGCACAGCGATTCTCACCAAGCCCCATCCCCCACCCGGGGGCAGCTGCCAATTGAGGTGCCTCGAGGCACCGGCCATGGTCGGATCTGGCAGGACCGGGGATTTAACCACAAAGTCTGCTTCTCCACCCTTTAAGGTGGTCACCAACAGGGTGTCTGGCTGTCCCCAATTAAGGCGGACCCCGGGTCGCAGTCCCTCCGCCCTCATCACACTCTCCGGTCTCGCTGCGGGACACCGACTCCAGGCAAAGGGGGGAAGAACACACCCACTGCCGCTCAGTTCCCCGCTCACACCAGACTTAAACCCACACACACAGCATTCATTTAGCGAAAGCACGTTCCTCATGGTCTGAGGGAGGTGATCTCCCCCAGCTGAAGCTCCACAACAATCTCCGGTCGCACCGACTTCGCCGCACCGACCCATTATGCATTTCACCGCTGATTACTGCTTGTCTGTCAGTCCTGCAGGTAATACTGTCTTCCCACCGCCTCTCTAACAGCTACTGCCAGGTCCGGATTTCTGCAGCAGCTCGCTCGAAAATCAGGTACCGTTTCCGCCACACACAAATCACTGTACATCCATACTCACAGAAAATAAATATAACCAAACCAACGAAAAAGGAAAGGAAAAAAATCACACCGCCCAATCACCGGGAGCTTGAAAGAAGCCACCCAATCAATCAATCAATCAATAATTCAATTACGTCCCACAATCATCCTATTCACCCATGCAGGGACCGTCCGACTGCCATTCCCTTCCCTAAGGGATACCGCAAAATATGTGACATAACCATACATCAATGTAGCTAGCGAATAGATAATTACTGCAAACAATGTTGTCTCCTCAAAATGCGTTCTGGACCGCCGGTTCAGTACTTAGCGACACAAACAAAACTACATAAATTCATAGGTGGCTGCATGTCTCCCATTACATTGATCGATACTGATACGTATCACTCGCTATTTTTAGGTGAGTATATGGTATACCCTTCCCTGCAGAGGTGGGTATACGCCTTATACCTCCGTGTATGCCCCGCTACACCCCTGAGGTATCTGTGAAGGTATCTTCTCTTTTTTAGGATCTCAGCAGCCGAGAGGACCTCTGTGAACTTTGGAGGTTCATCAAGAGCGATAACTGGTGGAAGGTCTGGGAGTGTGTCAAGGACAGAAGGGTTGGGTGGGTTTATGTTATTATGCAGGGGGTTGAAATGCTCAGCCCCGCGCTCAAGGATGTGATGTTTATCTTTCAAAGTACAGACACACACACACACATCCAGATCCAGTGTGAAATTATTACATTTTTAAAATTAATGTAATGATTTATAAAAATGATCCTCCTTTATCCAGGAAGCGAAGGTTCAATATATAAAATACAATAAAGTGAAATTCAATCGCACACATAATGCAACGTTCTAAAAAGCACTATCGTGTCCTAACTGAATTTTAATTTATCCAAGCTTTTTAAGGTTTAAGCAACATTAAGTACACTGTTCATGCTCACTGTTAGTAATCAAATGTGACGTGTTTTCAAATCATATTCTCCAGTAACTGGACGTCATATTGAACTCATTAAATGCATCTGTTCAAAGACTGAACATGGCAGGGTAACATGCACATGTAATTATATGACCTGTTACATATGTTTCCTATGGGATTTTTAAAATCATAAAATCTGAAAGCATTATACAAATTACATATTACAGTTGACTGCTGTTCATAATCTTGAAATGCCTTCAATAAAAGTCCATTGTATGTATTCTGTGTCTTTTTTAACTTCACATGATACTTGGATCTGAGAATTATAAAGACTTTATTGTCTTGAGAAGGAAAGACAACAACCTGAATGAATATAGAAATATGAATGACTACAGGAAGCACAGAGTAGGAATGCTTTGTTTGTTCGGCCTGTGAGACATGGATAAATTGTTTGCTTCAAGTAAATCTTTGACATCAATAACTTGGTAGGCAGACCAATTTTGGTAAGCGTACGTACGAGCACCATAATTTTAACAGTGACACATTTTTTGTAATTCTAGTTTTGCACTCTAGCACTTTGAGTTTGAAAGGATACAATGACAATGAGATTGAAGTTCAGGCTGTCAGCTTTAATTTGAGGGTATTTCCATCCATATCGGATGTGACCATTTAGAAATCATAAATAGCCCGCCTCCCCATTTTCAGGCATCAAAAAATATTGGACAGTTTAACATAATGTAGAATAAAGTAATCTTTTTTTAAATATTTGGTCACACATCCTTTGCATGCCATGACTTCCTGATTGTGTTCAGTTGTGTTAAAAAAATAGCAGTACAACATCAGTAACCTGAAGTACCACTGTTATTAGTAGTAGTGATATTTCTGCATGGCAAATAATTCTTGTAGATGTAGTAGTGTAATAGAAAAACAACAGACCCAACTGTCATGACATGCGGGCTGCTTCTTCTGAGTAATTGACTCATTCATTGAAAGGGGCGTGTTCAAAATAATAGCAGTGTGGAATTTAATTAGAGAATTCATTAATTCTGTGAAAAAACAGGTGTCATTAATTGTTCTTTATTAAGGAAGAAGGGAAGAAAATATTTCACACATTGTTATAAAATATTTTTTTTTCTGAATTGCTAAGTAAAATGGGCCGTTCCAAACATTGTTCAGAGGAACAACGTAATTTGATTAAAAACTTGATTGGAGAGGGGAAAACATATAAAGAAGTGCAGCAAATTATAGGATGCTCAGCTAAAAAAATCTGAAATGCTTTAAAATGGCAACAAAAACCCGAAACACGCGGAAGAAAACAAGCAACTGCTGTTAAAACGGATCGAAGAATAGTCAGAATGGCAAAGATTCAGCCAATCATCACCTACAGAAAGATCAAAGATGATCTAAAATTACCTGTAAGTGCTGTTACAGTCAGAAGACGTTTGATCGAAGCTAAGCTATCAGCAAGAAGCCCCCGTAAAGCACCATTGTTGAAAAAACGGCATGTGCAGAATCGGTTAAAATTTGCCAAGGAACATCGATTGGCCCAAAGAGAAATGGCGTAACATTCTGTGGTCTGATGAGAGTAAAATTGTTTTTTTCGGGTCTAGTGGTCGTCGACAGTACGTCAGACGACCCCCGGGTACTGAATTCAAGCCACAGTACACTGTGAAGACAGTGAAGCATGGTGGTGAACAAATCATGGTATGGGGACACTACGGTGTTGGGCCTATTTATCGTATACCAGGGAACATGAATCAGTTTGAATACTTCAAAATACTTGAAGAGATTATGTTGCCGTATGCCGAAGAGAAAATGCCCCTGAAATGGGTGTTTCAATAAGACAACGACCCCAAACACACGAGTAAGCGAGCAACATATTGGTTCCAGACAAAAAAGATTGAGGTAATGGAGTGGCCAGCTCAATCCCCCGACCTCAACCCCATTGAAAACTTGTGGGGTGACATTAGAAATGCAGTTTCTGAAGCAAAACCCAAAAATTCACAGGAACTGTGGAATGTAGTTCGTTCATCCTGGGCTGAAATACCTGTTTCTAGATGCCAGAAGTTGGTTGACTCAATGCAAATTAGTTGTAAATGACACTGTAATAGTATGGAACACATGGTTGGCTAAGTGGCTTTAAGTCATCAAGGGTCTCAGGTATCAAACGAGCCTCAAACCATCACTCTGCAGCCAGATATGCAGGAGATATGGGTGGATCACTTGAAGGGCTGTTTCTCCTGATTTACTTTTCCATAGAGTTCAAGTCAAGTCAAGTCAAGTTTATTTGTATAGCACATATTCATACAACTGAATGCAATTCAAAGTGCTTTACAGAATAATAAAAAAAGAAAGATTGATTTGACAGTACAATTAAAACTATATAAAATGCATTAAAAGAGGAAAGAATTTAAATAATAACATTTAAAAGACAATATAAAAGGAAATAAGATAAAGACAATAAAAACAGATAAAGTTTGTGCATGAAACAGTGCATGAATAGATTAGGCTGGTCTCATGCCCAAGGCGTCATAAAGTGACGCTTTGGCAGCAGCCAACGGCGTCATTCTTTAGACGCAGAAGGAGGAATGTTGACGCACTTGGTCACGAATTTACGAATCCTACTATGGCGAAGGCTTTGCGCATGAATATTCACTGCAAGCATGCCCGCTCAGTCTTCGCCGTGTGCACGTTGATTTTTGTGAGTTTGTGATTCCAGTACCCCGCCCCAACCCCTAAACATAACGTAAACTCGGGCTCATGCCCGAACTGTTAAGATAGTGCGCGAGCCCGACCACAGGAGCTCACGTAACTCTCTAACTCAAAAAAATAGCATACTATTGAAGTGCCACAAACAAAGAAAAGTGATGAGGCCACAAGCGTCAATATACGATGCAAAAGGCTGCGTCAATATACGACGCAAAAGGCTACTTTTGGCGTCACATAGCGACGCTTGGGCAGAAGCATCGCTATGTGACGAGTACGGGTGATACCACGTTGAATAGATAGATAGCCCCGGTTTCTGTACATTGGTGTCTCTGTACACTGGTGTCTCTCTGTACACCGGTGTCTCTCTGTACACCATTGTTCAATAGGAAAATTGAGGACACCGGTACTGACAATACTAAATCTTTTTTTCTCTTGACTTAACATCTGCTAATAAAACTTTGATTTCAGTGTTGGAATAATTCTTTTTTTTGCTTTTTCTGGGTCATTTGACTTTGGGTGCACCTGTAAATGGCAATTATTGGGCATGGATTTATGCTAATCGCGAAAAAATGTGCACACATCTGTAATTTACGATAAATCGTAATGTATGAACATACGTACGTGAATATAAACAAATCTACCTTTCCGGAAGGTTTGATAAAACAGGAGTAGATTTTTAGTCCAAAACACGCTCGTACTAAAATGTATGCACGTATTTAGGAACATTTCATGAATGAGGCCCTGTATGTTTACTTTGTATATGCGAGTAAATTGGCATTTTAAAATATTTTTAGTTGATTGTGTCCGTACAAAAATACAAGTCTCAGTAAAGACTGAGACACTGGAGTCATTTAAATTGTTTCTGTACCAAACCCCAAGAAAGGCCAACTCTTAAGTGCTGTATCGACTTGAATTCCTGAACTTTAAGTGCAAAAAACAACATTTTAACAAGGCCCATATGCAGTATGTCTTAGACCCCAGAGACCCTAAATAGTGCTTACAGTACACAATGGATTATACCTAAGAAATACCCAGAACTCATATTATACACATTGTTAGTAATGGAGTACCGAGCCTATTAATGGAGCATGCCCTGACTTGGCACCTATAACTTGGCAGAACACATACCTTCAAGTCTCAATATAAAATTTGATGTACCGCATTTTGATTTAGTCAATAATGGACAGGTGGCCAAACTTACCAAAAATATTCACAAGCAGGAATATGTGCTGCGTAGTCAGTAATGTATCTGACTTCCATTATCCAATGCAACATTTGACATAAAAAAACCAATCCTGAGTGATACCATAAATATGCCAGAAAAAAAGATGACTAATCTTTTATCAAAAAAGCTTCACCCCCATGTATTTTCAGTTCTGGACTGAGGATACTATGGGAAGCAGTTTTGAGTTGCAGAATATGGCTGGAGCTTTACACCAGAGGCTTGTGTGATCAAATTTTAAGTTTTACTGGGAAAAACATGTTTAAATGGATGAAAGAAAGTTATATACTGTGAGCACTGACCTACAATACAGGATCCTGCACGTGGTCGAACGGCAGAAGCATGTTTCGGTTGGTGGATAAAGTACAGTATACTTTCCACGTTGCACACTACACACGTTACACGAATTTCCTCCAATCTCACAAATGTCCTTGAAATGACTGCAGTTTCTTGTGCATGTGGTTTCTGATCTGTGTGTATGAGTCTGTGAGTGAGGGTGTTTGGGGCAGAAGCACAGATAACCATATTTCATTTGTGCTAGATTGTCATACAGAAGTGGAGCAATGGATTACTTACTGTTCTGACGTGAGTTTTTTTTCTGGAAAACATAGAAAGGAACCTTTAGACTTAAGCTGTTACTGACTGTACAGCATGCTGCTGTACTGTTTATGTCCTGGCCTGCATCTGAAATGTGTCTTATTAAATTTTTGGCTTGATTTCAAGCGACATTTGTTCTTAACTTTAACCAAAGTTTTTCTTAATAACCTCACATCGTCAATCTATATTTGTGAAGAAAGTTAAAGTTATGGACAAATATTGATGGCTTTTCTTTCATGCACGCTAAAGCTGAAATAATTTTATCATCTTTGGTAGTATGCAGTATTGGATCAGACATTTGAAAAGACATGTGGATTTAATGGCTATTGCAATATGCCATTCTTAATACCAATAATCCTAAAAAGCAAAAGGAGACACTTAAAATGTGTGGTATTTGCAAAGCCAGCCACTCGCCTAAACACTCTCTGCACTCTTTTAGGGCCACAACCGTCCCTGGGACACGCAAAGCAGCTGTTAACGGTGGAGGGTGTGATTGTCCCTGGGACACGCAAAGCAGCTGTTCACGGTGGAGGGTGTGATTTGTGTTGGAGCATTTTGGTGCCACAACAATATTCTTGTTTAGGTCCACTAAAATCCTAGTGGGTATTTATATGTATACATTGTGTAGGTGATGCATCATTTAATGACCTGGAAAACCCTTAAGGTCACACAAAAGGTATGAAAAGGGACCTTCATGTTTGTCAAAGCTGAAACTAAAGCTTTTTTCAAACATGATACTGAAGATCTTCCACTGTGTCAAGAACTTTTCTGAGAAAAACTAATGTATTTCATATAACAGTTCTATTTTAAAGAACATAAATTAATATACATTGTATAGCATTTATAAAGTACCTTGCTTAATTGCACAATTTTGCATATTCCTTGCCATGTTTTATCAGCATAGAACCTTATCCTACCCCTTTCATAGATGACAGTAAATCAATAACCACATAATTCTTGAAATAAAAATGTGAAAATATTGAAAAATACAAATAAAATATCTTAGGACGAGGGTATGGTTGTCTACAGTGGGAGAAAATGTAAAAACAGGTTGTGATGGTGGCTGTATAGAAATGTCCTGCTCTCTCCATTTGTCTAGTAGATTCAAATGCCATTTTAAAAATTGAAAGTAAGTTGATCCAATTACCGGACTGTTATCCTGATCAAAGAAAAAATACTACATAATATCACAAAAATCAATCAACATCAAGAAGCCTAATAATAATTATGCTGAATCTTATTGAATACAAAAGGCTGCATTATCAATATTAATGATACCTAAGTGATTATTATATAGCAGACCGCCTTCTATGGCCATTTATTGTACTTACAACAGCAAAATATCCTTTGCATCAGCAATCTGGCAGTTTTTCCAGATACTCAGCAAGTATGCAATCAAGACTAACCTGCTAAGACTAACCATCATACACATGTATAGGCTTCACTCCATATTTTTCAGTTTTTTCTTTGTATACTATTTTTAAATGAAAATGTTCTACCCCCATTCCAAAACAACATCATAACAAGGTTTTGCAGCAACTGTGACTGACTTTTGCTTTGTCTTCTCTCTGGAAAATGTTTAAGTCCAAAGATCCCATCATATACTGTAAACAGGATTTGCCTGTGAAGTCCTTGTCTTCAAAGAAAAAAACTTGTTTTGCCACCAGCTACTCATACCTGATCTGTCATGTTGGAATTGAACTGTGAACATTGAACTGCTGTTAGGTGGCAATACAATATCGGGTGTTCAAAGGCAGTCACATTTATAGAGTGGGCAGTTTGATCTCCCGTTTAAATCCTGCATTTCACAAGTTTGTAGCAGGCCAGTAAAATATGCTACAGGATCGTAATGATCACAGCCAGTAAAATAAGTAGGGCTGATTTAACCTCCCTTGACACAAGTCTAATTCAGTTAAGTGTAAGCAATGCATTAGGAGGCAATACTCTGTGTTTTAACATCTGTGGTTAACGTCTGAAATGACGTTAGACAGATGTGGTTTAAGTAGCTCTTTCCTGGAATTTATATCCTTTAGAAAACAAAAAAAATCCTTCCAGCAGCTCAATGACTGGAAATGACATTAATAAACCACCAAATACTTGCCAATAAAACTTATTTTTCTTATGATGGTTATAAAGTTAGTCAGTTAAGAAAATACCATGTGTGGACACTTTTAGTTGAAGGATTGCATTTGGATGACTCAGACAGTTGTTGGAGTGAAATCAGGTAGGTGGGCTTGGGAGTGACTACATGCCGAAAGGCTTTGCAGGAGGGAACCGCATTGCCAAGGGGAATTGTAGGAGGGGTCTACATTCCAAAAGCGTTTTCTGTTTGCTCATTCACATCCTCAATATGTAAAAATAATGAAAAATAGTAATGATATCAATGGCAGCAATTTTACTTGTTGAATGAGGTTTTTGAGGAATGGCCCTACTCTGCCTTAAAAGAAAAATAGAAATTCTGCTGTCTTGTTTTTTCTTCAAAAGAGTCAAAATGCATGGCCCACGTCTGCGTGCCAAACACTTAAGGAACATCCACACTCTTTCTGTAATGGAGGTTCCACATCGACATCCTATTCATCATGGTAAATTATGCACAGGTACTTTGCAAACTTTAAAAAATGAATTCAGAAGCATCAAAATGAGCTAAAATCCTCAGTGGTGCTTAATATTATAAAAAGGAAGTGGATACATCACATATCTGCTTTTACTGTCATTGTTTACACTTTGGTAATGGTCAACAGTAATAGTGCTTGCAAATTACATTGGGAGACTGTGATTTCTTAATTACTTTAGTTTGACAGAAACCCCTACACAGGTATTTATAAGTAATTAAAATTTATAAAATTAGACGCATAACAATACACTGACTTTTATTTTGATCAAGTGGCAGAAAAGTTTAGATTTTCACACTGGTTTATGAAAGGCAGAATGAGGTGAATGTGGTATTTTTACTGTCATATTTACATGTTTATCAATCACCATAATGGTATAATACAGTGGCATAATTCAGTTTTGGATAAACGTGGTCATGGTTATGCTAAAAAATCTGTGGTAACAAAGAACGCTGTCTGCAATACATCATTGGGCAATTCAGTTGTATAGCCGGTTGATATGTAAAACTGCTTCCTCCAGACTAAAAAGCCTCCAGCAGCAACCTTGTTTCTCAGAAGCTCACTCAACAAGTACAAACTTATCTCAGCCTTGCTTAGGTTTGGCAACAATGCAGACCGGGCCTGGCGGGAGATATGTCCGTCGCCTCAGCAATATCAGCAACTGGGCCCAGCTGAGAAATGCAGAGGAAAGAGACCTGTCACATTGTCAACATGTCATTCATACATCATCCATTTCTTCAATCATACCTACTAATTTCTCAGTTTTCTGTTTTTCTATTATGTTTGTCACTGACATGTTGAATATGAGAGAGATAGGGTTTTCAACAAGACCGAGTGTTGTGGGTCCACAACATGGATCTTATTGCTATATTTCTTTCTAGTGAAGATAAAATAATGAATGATGCAATGCCAACCTTGACCTGTACTGTCAGACATTTTCAGGGCTGTCAGAGTTCTCACTGACCACTGAGTATCTGACCTGAGTATCTGCAGGTTGTGAACTCTGACACTTAATGCCAGAGAATACAGGAGAGGACCGTTGCACTCCAGGCCTGAAGAACTATGGTGTCCATAGTTTTTTGACAATCTGATTGGAATGATTGTCCCCGTTTGAACCAATTCAGTTTGCAGAAGTGTTATTGGTTTTAAAAACCCAGAACCCAAAACCATTTGATCGCTGCCTTCAAGGATTGGACTATGAATAGCTGTGATACATTGTGATGTTTGTGAGAATGTATTATCTTATGTTTTAAAAAAAAACATATTTATGCACTGAGATTTTTTTATGTTATATGAGAAAGGGTCACTCACCTTGCAGATGTGGGAAAGTGACTCCAAAGATATTATTGAAATGTGAATTATTTCCATATGATAAATGAGCCTGTACCAAACTTCCCAGGCCCAGTTTCATGGCTGAGTTTTTAACCGCATCATGTTCTGTGGGAACTGAAAAGAACCAGCAGAGCACTTTGGATGACCCCCCCTGTTTTCATTGGCTACATTGGACCTTGCCTTCCCTCATGACAGCACTAGTTACCCAAATGGCACATGATGCATCTGCTGAAAAAGTCAAATTTAATGGCAATTAGCATGGGTCTGCTAAGAAATAGTCATGCAAATATATTGCATTTCATGTCCACAGTATTTAAGGTTTGTATCATCTAGTATCTACAGCACTGTACAGGTCATGGCACAGCACAGTTTTTTTTGTTGATATGTCAGTGTTACTGCATTGAACATGTCACAATGTTTTGAATAATATTTCTTGCTAACAAATAGAACATATTTGTTAGCAAGAAAAACAAATAGAACCCCTCGTAAGTATCCAGTGTTTTTTTACCTTCAGTGTTCTTGTCCACAATTCAGGGGTCTCATTTTGGCAGCTAATTGAAGGCTTAAATATTGTGTCCATTTGTTGCTAAACGTAACATATAAACTTTTTAAACATATCTCTTTACCACAAGCCTACAGCTTTTCCTCCAGGCCTTGCAGCAGAATTCCCACTGATGATTCTAAATGTTCCCAAGCAATTTATCCCACAGATTATTCCAAGCATTTTTTTATAAACAGACGTTCCAAAAATGTTGTGGCTTCAGGGGGTGCAGGAGCAGCACAGACTGGCATTCTGTCTAGGCAGTAACATTACCCAGACTCCAAACTTGAACTAGGGGACATCTTTGCAGTACTACATTTAAAGTGACACCAAGAAATGAGGACCTAATATTGGCAGTTGTTTGAAAGTGGCAGCGCTAATGCAGGTTCTGTGTGAGTCAATCCGGGAATGTAAACACCTACGGGAAATTTACAGGATTCTAAGCCAAAGGCTCTCAAGGAAACAAACACAATCGACAAAGATGGAAATGCATGCTCTCAACTAGAGTAACCGCAAAGACACTTGCATGCCATATATTCCCTGAACGTTTCAGCATTCTGTCTCTTGTAAAAGAGTGATGGATTTGTGTTCAATAATCTAGTGCTACCAAGGCTAGATACTAACGACTTCATAAATGCTAAAAGGTCATGACATTGTGGAGAAATAGAACAATATTACACATGTATTTCTTGTACATGCATTAAACACACCTCTAAAGACCTCAACTTTCAGTGTTAAGTTACATATTTAATTTGAATTTCAGATAAATGAGCGACTTTTCTTTAGTTTGCCTGAAAATGGATGGGTATTGTTCGGAAATGTATTCACTCGATCTAATGTGAAGTGTGACAACCGATTGGCTTTAATTTAGTCTGCAATATGTTCTGTGTTTCACAGGAAGTTGGAGGAATGCTCAACCGCAACTCTCCCGCTTGTTCTCTTGTCTATACTCCCAAAAACCATGAACGTATGAATACAGCTCCACATGAACGTATGAATACAGCTCCACATGCTTGAACAACATTTTAATTAAGTAAATCACACTGTGCTATCACAGAATGGGCCGTTGACTGCACGTTTTAATGAACGTAGCATTATTTTTACAATGACTTGAATAGTACATGTGCAGAGCTTGACTGAGTAACTCAAACTGCAGTTACTATCAAGCCGTAGAGCGGGCGGGATTTTTTCTCGTCCTGACATATCGACAAAATCTTTTTAAAGAACAACTGAACATTCGGAACATTGTTAAGCCATCAATTTTCTTATCACATGACTTTCATTTACTGATTAAAGAGAAGCTCCGTATGACTGCACGCCTAAAAACAAGTAATGTTACGATCAATGATGTAGAACGACATGAATGTATTTTATTGGCAAGATCAGCCCTGATAGCGGAGTGGTTACAAGGGGCAGGCTTGGATACGATCAGCAGAGCTGCTGGTTCCACTTTGGAAGCCTTTCCAGCAACGGAGATGTAAGGTGAGTGAGGACACAATGCGAGTCAGCATTGCTTTAGCACAGCTAAAGACTATTATGTGCTTTTGGTACACAGTGTAAAGATTACAGTTTGGCTGTTCAGAAGTGTTTGAAGAACATCTTGCTGCTTACTGATAAAATATTATTTCGGGATTCAAAAATTACAGTGGCACATTTACATGATGAGAGAACATTTAATACTCTACACAAAACGCAGGTGGGAATAAAGTCAGCCTGAGGGACCTTCACCCCATGGCCCCAGGAGCTGTCTGCCCTCGCGCTGCACTCCCTAATTTAAAGGAGACATATCCACAGCTGGTTCCAAAACAGCTTCCTGCCTATTTAAGGGGCTATGTGATGTGGGGCGTGCTGCGGAGAGGAACCATCTAGAACAGGAATATTCAACCGGTTTTGATCCAGGGACCCCATCCAGGCTCAAAGGCATCCCGGGGACCCCCATAATAAGTTAAAAAGGGTTATATATATTTTTTTAATTCCCAAATCTATAAACCTTCAAACAAACGTTAGTTTGGCATACCCAGGATCTAGAACAAAGACACACACAGTAAGTGTGTTATTTGCGGTATGCTCAGCTGCACTACAAGTAAATCTTTCCCCACTATCTGTTTGTGTTTAGAGTATTAATGTTCTATTATTCTTCTGTCTACATAGTATCCCACCATGTTTCAGTTAGTGGAACTTTACTTGGAGTTATTTAACCGTTTTTATTGGCTCGAATGGTCTTTTCCCACATTTTTCTTATTGCCTCTGGAATATATCCACTGTGTGGTCTTTTAATGAGAAATGGTGCCACATGAAATAAAAATTAATTAAAATATTGATTGATTGATTTCTAAAAAAGTCAATACTCATTTTAGCCTTTGTCTCTAAGATAATTAATGACCCAGAGATCCCACTTTCAGAATGCTGAGATAGCTATTAAAACTGGACAAGAAATGAATGGGTACATGAACAATTGACCAAAAATCTATTATTTTGACATTTCCGCAGAAGAAATATCACAGAAGATGACTGAATATTACAGTTCACTATTTTCTGAGATTACTGATGTCGAACGCGATTAATTTAATGCGATTATTCAAACTGGAGAAGCCTGGTATGCTCTGGAAGATGACGCCATGGGTTTCATATGTTCCTCAAAAAACATCAATTGCCATATTGCAGAAAAACTGAAACGAGAAACTGAGGAATTGAGAAAACATAACATTTCAAATAAAGCCTCGCGAGATGAAAAGATCATGGTACCAAAGTAAGAAGGAAGTCTAGACTCTAAAGCAATGAATAAATGAGTCATTGGTCAATATATAAATATTTACCCTTCAGCAATGTTTTTTGTTGGAACACAAGTCGGTGTTATATTACCCGGGAGAAGAGATGGTGAGATGCATTTGAATCATTTGGGAACATTAGAAGACAGGCTTGAATAAATTGCTTATACAAGTCTGCATACAAATGAGTGAACTCCCCGGTTGTAGGAAGAGGGGACTAGCAGCAAATGCCATTACCAGCCTTAGAAAGTAAATAAAAACTGCGTCAGCCAATGTCATAAAAGGAAGGAGGTAATGTTATGGCATTTGCATTTGAAACTTATTCTATCTTATTTATTCCACTAGATATAAGATTCCTGGTGAGATATAGATTATTACATACATATTAGAGGGGGCTTGCAGGTCATTTTCAATTCAATTTCCCACAAAATCAGCAGTGCATAGCATGCATTCTATAACATTTTAGATATGATAAATCAGGGTTGCCAGGTGAAGCTTCCCCCTCAATTCCTCCAGGCACCGGGACAACGGCCGCCCATGAGGATTAAATTTGCACAATTCAGAAACCATCACTTTTTATAGTTAGAATATGTGCTGCAGTATTATCATACGTAAATGTCCATTTATACTGGAAAAACAAACAATAAGTAACTTTAGTATACATAAAAACGTCCTTTTAGCATAATTCACCCACTGCATGTAGACATAACCTTCACTTAAGAGAACAACACCATCTTCAGGACATTATATGTACTGCATCTGTTAAAGTTTGTCCTTATAAAAAGCTGTATCCCAAGCTTGTTCCTGGGGATATATTGTACGCATTAAAAAAAACAAAAAAAACAAAAAAAACATCCGACATGTATTAGTACTGTATGTTAAAACATTTCCACCAGAGTGTGCAAAAGTTAACATACTCCTTTATGCTTAAAGGCACAAACACACTTCATTTAACAAACCGGAACAAAAAGACATCCACATTGCCAATGATTAATGGTTGCCCATGTCACAAAGCGTGATGCACAGTCCTGTAATCTGGATGTAGTCATCGGAATGTTCATTTTCAAAGGATTTAGGGAGCAGCTCTACGCGAGTGGGTGTGAGGTAAAAGGGATGTTGTCTCAGAGCCACAGGAAATTATGAAAGCAACATCGTGGTCAGAGATTCAAAAGAGTTTGAACCATCCATGGCACTGAACTGCATGCTGCGTTAAATCTATTATGCTAGGATAGGTTTTGAAATGCGTGTGTGTGTGTGTGTGTGTGTGTGCCTGTGGCTGCATGCTATTATACACTAATAACTTCGCCTCAGGATACTGACTTGAGCAATTCAGGCACCTTGGGTGTTGTCCCACCAAAAATTTGAGCTTGTTGTGTGTTCCTGCTTGTTGCTGCAAATTCTTTTATCAATTTGACAGAGCAAAGGCAAGTGAAAGCTCACTTTTTTCCTAAAAAACATCTTTGTCAAGCTGCTGCTTCTTGTCACTCCACAGCCCATCAGTTAGTTTTACACAGGCACTGAGTAGCATGATGTAGTGTATGTGTAGACTGTGGGTGCCTGATTGACCAGTGGAAGCAGCTGGTTCATGATGAGGCACACACAGCCCACCTGAAGTCCCTCCACCTAGATGACACTGGACAATTATGGGCTACCCTTTAGGGTTGCCAGCCACTGGCACAGTCTGCAGTCAATGTGTCCGAATCAGAACCCTATCTACTGCGCCCTGTCTCCTGCGTACAGTGCACTGGCAGAAGTGCGCTGTTTAATGTGCACTGTTTAGCAGTCCACAAAAAATATCCGCCATACTATTTTCGAACCGCACTGTGGAAGTGTCGTAAGCAGGTCAGAAGACGTCCCATCAGTATTGCCATGTCCGCGGTTTTACAGCTAAATTGGGATACCTTAAGTGCAGTCACGAGTAAAAATGAAAAGTCGCAAAGCACACACTTATTTAAAAAAGTTAAAACATGATAAAATATATAATATATATAATATAATATAATTTGGGCTAGTTTTGAGTCATCATTTGGCTGGAAAGGCTTACAAGATCTGGCAATCCTGCGCCCCACTCTTGCGCTGCCATGCCACATGTTGTTTTTGTTGTATTTGAAGGAAAACGGCAGCGAAGCTGCGCCTCCTTTTTTTTTTAAACAAAGCTTCACTTCATATTTATGTGACCAAAATGTTCGTGTACTTCTTGAAAAGTGTGCTCCCGAATGTACTCAGCGAAACCCCGGAAGTAAGTGTGTCATCCGGGTGTTTGAAGTATACTGCCATTTGAAAAATGTTTGTGTACTTTCTTGCCTTATCTACTCACCAAGACTACTCAACAGTGTGGAAGAGTGCTGATTCTGACACGGCCTTAGCTTTTAGCCGCTCCATAAAGAGCCATTGAGGGCATAGAAAAGTGCCGCCCAGCAATAGCACTAAGCCAATTACATCACTCTGTCTCTAAATGTGTCCATCGCAGCTCACCGTAGTGCTGTCACAGCATTAGCACAAGCAGTGTGTGCTAGCTAGAAGGTGAGACACACATCTGCTAGCTGCAGTGGTTTCTCTCTGGCAGAATGATGACACTAAAGCAGAGTCTCATCGTACAAAGTATACTATGCAGCTCCAAAGAATTTAGGAAAATAGGGTGAAACTGTTCCCCAAACAAAGCTCATATTTCTGGTTAAACCTAAGAAATTCATATTGATTCACAACCAATTTTTTTGCTTACATATACATCATGCCACAAGAGAGCAGTATTGTTCAGGTTTAACCCAAATTATTTTTGACCATATTATATTCATGTCTTCATTGTGCACATAATGGTGACAAAAGCATAGCCATCATTCATTCCACTACTATGATTTTTGTATGGCATTTTCAACTAACTGTTATGCATATAAACAACACATTTATGACAATATTTAGAGCACTAAAATATTTTTTATATAATGGATGATTAATAGTGACAGAGCCACAACAACATATTTGCTTTGAACCATCAAAAGTGTTTGCACAAACAGAAAAGCCCAAATAAGTTAGATTATTACAATCAAACTGGACAAACTCAGTGTTTTAGAAATACAATCTCACATCGATTTATACAGTAGGGTTTATTGAACATCCCATAAGTTATTTTATCTAATATATTCATATAAATCACAGATCTTATTAACCATTTAATATCTAATAGCCTTCCACCTCGTTGCATGACCTTAGCACAACTGAACAGAACAGAACATATAGAAATTTGACTATAGAAACGAAGGATATATGACATAAAATTGAAACTCAATATGAAATTGGATAGCAAGCTTCCAATAGGGAACAGGCTTCCAGGAACGCATAAATCAAAGTAAAAAAAACAAAAACAAGCATCTATTTTTTTTATTTTTACAATCTATGACTTTTATTATTTATTTCTATTTGCTTCTGCAAAAATCAAAGAAACCAGTTATGATGTACATTTTACTGACACAAAGGAGAGGGGGATATCCCCCCAAGCAACTGCATTGCAGCTCTCTGAGACCTTGTGGAGAAATCACACTTACTGAGGCAAATCCTCAAACACAGCACAGCCGATCGATGTGTATCTCCAAACTGTAATTTATGAGTGATTACCCCTACAAAGAAGGTTGTTCCTGGAAATAATGATTATCCCCAATTCCCTTGTGGTTGTATCTAGCGGCCCGTTATATCACAAAAACAAAATTTTTTGATGGCGAGGTAAGAGAGAGGTTCAGAAGAATGTATCTATTCTATATGTATCTATTTAGAATAGTGTTAACATGGTGTGATGTTTTTGTTTTATTTTGAAAAAAACAAACATTTTGCCACAATATTGTTTTAATAAAATTTTTATTTTGACATGAACCGAACCACCTTTTCTTGCACCATTGAGATTTTTTTCCTGCCCTTCATAGTGACAATTAATTGAGGCTTTTGAGATTTTTGAGAGAATTACACTTTTGGGAGTGCTTTCATGTTTTAATGCATTTTGGCGATGGCTTGGAACCAGAGGGGCCTAAGTGCCATTTGGAAAACTTTACAGGAGAGCCAAAATAAATTTTAACCAAACGTTCAACAACTGTATCTATTAACGTTCAACCATAATGAACAATTAGAATGAAAGATTAGAAAAAAGTAGAATGGATGCAATTTGTAATTATGTATGGATCACTTTAAGGGTTGTTCAGAGCCAGAATGGCGTAAAGTGCACTTACACCCTTCTGGCTCCAAACCATTCTCTATTTTTGTGTTAGGTATTTGTTGTTTTGTTGCTTTATTCAATACTGTTTGTGATTTCAGTTGTGTCCTTTTGGCACTGGATAGAGCTCATCAAGAGCTTTCATTTGATATATAGAACTAATTTTCACCCAAAATGCCACTTACGCCCCTCTCGTTCCAAGCCCACATTGTAATCTAGTATGTGTTTTATGTTGCAATTTATAACTAGACAGCAAAACAAAATGCCTGTCAGGGGAAATGTGAAGTTATTTAACTGAATTTAAATAGTGTCATAAGTTCTTGCTTCCAGCTGTGGTTTCCCAAAATACAGCTTTTAAAAACGATACTGAAAGAGATTCATGAAGCACAGCAGTCATGATTAAATCCCACTCCTGTTCTTTGTTTTCCTGCATTACCCCCCTCATCCCTTTTGATATGCATACACTGCTTGTCTGCAAGAAAGCTGCACGTTTGACCTTCTGCAATATTGTCACAATGGGATGAGGCCACTGGGAAGGCTGCCGTGGGGTGTCATGGTTGTAATGCAGGGGTACTGGCGATGCGAAAATGATTATGAAGATCGAGCGTATTATCCGGACCTCCGTGAGGTCTCCCTGGTTGTTATGGCTTGTGGAGTTTGACTGTGGCTGTGAGCATGCCAGATGGCAAGCGACTGTACACAGACTCTCCAGCATATAGCACGGGCAGGAAGACAATGTTCTCTTGCGCAGTGAGGCATACTGATTCACCTCATCATCTGCATATGAATCTCCACGCCCATAACACTATGTGATGTGAGGATTACAGGGCGACATTTTTGTGTGTTTTCTTGGTTTTAGGAAGTGATAAAAACCAATGTATTGAGAAAAATTTTAAAGCTCATTATCTCACACATACAGTGCCCCTCCACAATTATTGGCACTCCTGGTAAAGATGAGTAAAAAGGGTTATAAAAAATTCACAGTTTGGCGAATTAGCTTAATCTCACACTGAAAAAATTAGAAAATTCCAACCTTTAATTGAAGTAAATTTATTCTGAGAAAACAAAACCCCTAATCAAAAAATTCTTATTTTTAACAAAATCACGTGAGCTACAATTATTGGCACCCCTGCATTTAATACTTTGTACAACCTCCCTTTGCCAATAAAACAGCACTGAGTCTTGTCCCGTGACATCTAATAAGGTTGGAGAATACTAGGTCCTCTCTTGTGCACTCTCCTCTTCAGCTCAGCCCACAGGTTTTCAATGGGGTTCAGGTCAGGGGACTGAGATGGCCATGGCAGCAGCTTGCTTTTGTGTTCAGTTAACCATTTTTGTGTTGATTTGGATGTATGTTTTGGATCATTGTCCTGCTGGAAGATCCAACGACGACCCAGTTTTTGTTTCCTGGCAGAGGCAGCCAGATTCAGATTTAAAATTGTCTGGTATTTCATAGAGTTCATGATGCCACGTACCCTAACAAGGTTCCCAGGGCCTTTGGAGGATAAACAGCCCCACAACATCACGGAACCTCCACCATACTTAACAGTGGGCGTCAGGTTATTTTCGGTATAGCCATCCTTATTTTTACAACAAACCCATTTTGAGTGTTGGTTGCAGAAAAGCTCAATTTTCATTTCATATGACCATAAAACATGTTTCCAGTCAAAGTTCCAAAAAAACTCCAGGCGCTTACGTTTGTGATGAAATGACAGGAAAGGCTTTTTTCTGGCATGCCTTCCAAATAATTTGTTGGGTAATGGGACATCTAATGGTAGTTTTGGAAACTTGATGACCCTAAGATGCTACTTTCCTAATTCTCCAACAGTGATCCTTGGGGATTTTTTTGCCTCTCTTACCATCTTCCTCACTGTGCGTGGGGGCAAAATAAACTTGGGTCTTCTTCCAGGTTTTTAACAGTTCCAGTTGCTTTGTATTGCCCTAATGGTAGATATGGGCATTTTCAGGTGTAGCTATTTTTTATAGCCATTCCCTGACTTATGAAGCTCAACACACTTTTCCCTCATTTGATTTGTGTGTTCTCGTATCTTTCCCATGTTGATGCATGAATAAGGAAATATGGCCTTGGTGTCACCTCATATTTATACCCCAGTGAAGCAGGAAGTCATGGATTACTGCTTGAAAGTTCCTAAACACTCTGATCGACTTTAAAAAGTAAAATATAAATGAGATAAGAATTTTTAGGGGTGCCAATAATTGTGGCAAACGTGGTATTGTTAAAAAGAATAAATTTCTCAAAATAAATTTACTACAATTAAAGGTTGGATTTTTCTCATTTTTTCAGAGTGAGATTAAGCTAATTCACCAAACGGTGAATTTTTTATAACCCTTTTTACTAATCTTTACCAGAGATGCCAATAATTGTGGAGGGCACTGTATATACTCTAATGGGCACTTCCAGCGTCATGTATTTTTTCCCATCTGTGTGAGTGTAGGAAGACGGACGCAGTCTGAGGATATACGGACGCGATGCCTCCAGCCCGCCTCCTCTATTCAATGCATTCTGACTCATCACGTTTCATGGCAGCTCAGCATGAAGGCCCATGTGATTGCAGAGGGCTGGTGTCTGACCATGGAGTAGTCCCTTGGTTACGTCACGTACCAAAAGTAGGTCTGTTAGAGACCAAAAAACAAAATGCTGAAATGAAAGAAGACATATTATTGGAGTTGTGCCAAAAGGACCATTACTCACAGAGCAAAATGTCTTTCTTTGGATGAGATATTGATTTTCTCATGACCTACAGAGAAAAGTATTGTAGAAACAAAGAGATATTTGCTTTGCAGTATGAATGTATGACTACACAACAACTGATGACTACAGTACATGATTGAACAAGTAATTAAATAATGCACCATAATACACACTGCTCAAAAAACTGTTCAAATGAAAACATAAATACATAAACATAAATAATCCCCAATAATAGCTCATCCAGGGGAAAAAAAAGGTTGAGAAAGTGATAATCCCACAAAGAGATTGCATCATGCCAGGTCTATCTCTCAAAGCTCAGGCAGCGCTGTCTTTGTCTGACAAAGGCAACTAGCAACACTGGCCAATGAATAAATCAACATGGGCTGTGTAGGCAAGCATATGACATTCCCACTGTTCATGGTCCAGAAGCCCTGTTAGTCTTACTGTCTCTAACCAGAGTACCACATAAACCTGACCTATGCACGTACAATGTGTGTGTCTGTTATATACACACACACACACACACATACATACAGATGGGCAACAAATTAAAAGACAAGACCAACATAAAGTGTTTATAAGGTGTTGGGCCACCACAAGCCACCAGAACAGCTTCAATGCAGCTTTGCATAGATTCTACCTCTAGTCCAACATAGGTTCTAGTCTACTGGACTCTGAACTCTACTGGAGGGATGGAACACCATTCTTCCAAAAGATATTCCCTCTAAAGGGACAAGTGGACCCAAACAATGCCAGGAAAATGACCCCCACAGCATAACAGAGCCACCGGATCCCCTCACTGTAGGGATTTTTCCTTTAATTTGTCACACATCTATAGATACAATGTCGGGGTTGAGTGGCTGTGACAGACATGTCAGGGTTGAGTGGCTCTGATGGACAAGTAGCCACATGTAGGAGGTACATGTTCATGGCCTTGCTGGGGTGAGTCTGAACAGCATGTTGGCTAGTGCCCCATGTGTTAGGACTCTTCAGTCTTTTCAGCTCAAATAGAATCGGCTCTTTTCTCTGTCTCTCAGTCCATTCCTGATCCATGGCACATTTTAATTATTGATAATATTATAATAAATAATTGATATTTCTTTCTTCTGTTGCTCTTTCAGTACAGTAAACATTTTGTGATAGAGAAATGGTTATGGACACACATATCTGTTCATGGCTCATTCCAGCTGCATGTCCTGGGAAATTCAGTCCACGTTGCACAGATAAAGGTGGAAGGAATTCTCGTCTTTCTCCCATACTCAAAACTTCTGTAAACCATTTTGCCTCATCAAACACAATATGTGCATTTGTGAGTTGTATTCAGCTTGTGGCATTTTCAGGATGTAATGTTGTATTGTACTATGCCATTACAATGCCCTAACCTTGAAATGCTGAGAAAAATGATACCACTATACATGGCTATAAAACAAGAATATAGGCCAATAAAATACCAGCCTCCTCTTCATGCATATTCAGGAAAATGCTTTTACTATATAATAATAATCAGATGCAAACTGCAGACATTTATGTGAGTGAAAAGCAATAGGCTTGTGTAATTCAAAATAAATTGAACATTTATATTATGTTCAGAACAAGACATAATTATTCTGGTTCTCAAAAAGAATGCACTTCCTATTTTGACCTCAGGTACACCAAGAATGGGTTTCTGTGCGCTGTGCGCTGTGCACCGCGCGCCCTGCGAGCTGGGAGCATTGTTTATGGTAATCTGCCATTTGAGCTCTAGTTCAGCAGATGTAAAGGTATGTTCTCATGCCACCGTTTCTTCTGAGGGACCAGGGAGGGGGAGGGAATATACTTCAGCATCTTGGTGCGAGTCTGTGCACGTGCTGAGTGTTGATGCGTTCCAATGTTTAACGGGTCATTCTGGGGACAACCATGTTGTTTAAATACCATGTATTCTTGCGCCCGTTGCAAGAGAACTGGGCGTGTTGTTCTTAAAATGAGTAGTGGCCAGGATTATTTTTTGCGTATTGCTATCTTGAGCTAGCAAAAAGCGCTTGCACTAAAACCACCACAAACCTGGTCTAAAGTCATGTCGCAGTTGTTTACATGTTATTTTAACGGCGCATATTGTTCCCCGTCAATTGTTCTCTATCTTCTCCTCCCTCCTCAGCAAACCCCCTCCTGCTCCTCATTCCTCATTCACTGCAGACGACTTCGCAGATTTCTTCGATGAGAAGATCGCAGACATCCGCAGCTCCTTCAGCCCCACTCCCCCTCCCCTCACAGACACTGCTTTCCACTCTCTTCCTCTCTCTACCCCTTCTGTCCCCCCCCCCTGTTTCTCCACCTTTTCTCCCCTTTCTGAGACCGACGTATCCCATCTCCTACTCTCCCATCGTCCCACTACTTGTGCCCTCGACCCTATCCCTTCATCTCTCCTCCAGGCAATCACCCCAGATACCCTCCCATTTGTGACCTCCCTGGTGAACTCCTCCCTGACCTCTGGCTGCTTCCCCTCATCCTTCAAGAGAGCCCACATCACCCCGATTCTGAAAAAACCTACGCTGGACCCCTCTAACATCCAAAACTACAGACCGGTATCTCTTCTTCCTTTTCTTTCCAAAACTATTGAACGTGCTGTTTCTAACCAACTGTCGTCTTTCCTTACCCAGAACAACCTGCTAGACCCCCACCAGTCCGGCTTCAAACCTGGCCACTCAACGGAGACCGCACTCCTCTCCGTCAGCGAGATGCTTCATGCAGCTCGTGCAGCCTCCCTCTCCTCTGTGCTAATACTTCTAGACCTCTCTGCCGCCTTCGACACCGTAGATCACTCCATCCTCCTGTTGTCCCTGTCTGCAGCGGGGATTGGCGGCTCGGCCCTGGCCTGGATTAAGTCCTACCTCTCCGAACGCTCCTCCCAGGTTGCCTGGGCTGGTAAAGTATCGGCACCCCGTCCCCTTATCACAGGAGTCCCCCAGGGCTCAGTCCTTGGTCCCCTCCTCTTCTCCACCTACACCAAATCCCTTGGCCCTGTTATCACTGCTCATGGTCTTTCTTACCACTGCTATGCTGACGATACTCAACTCTTTCTCTCCTTCTCACCCTCTGACACTCAGGTGTCAGCCCGCATCTCCGCTTGCCTGAGAGACATCCAGAGCTGGATGGACAACCACCATCTCAAGCTCAATCCAGGCAAGACTGAGCTCATCTACATTCCTGCTCTAACCTCTCCCCCTCTCAATCTTTCTATTTCCCTAGGAGACACTCCACTGACCCCAACGCCCTGTGCCAGGAACCTCGGAGTCGTGATGGACAACAGGCTGTCCCTCTCCGAGAACATCGCAGTGGTAACCCGGGCATGCAGGTTCTTCCTGTACAACATCAGGAGAATCCGCCCCTTCCTCACCACCCACTCAACCCAGCTCCTGGTCCAAGCGATGGTGCTGTCCCGCCTGGACTATTGCAACTCTCTCCTGGCTGGCTTGCCAGCATCGGCCATTAGACCCCTTCAACTTATCCAGAACGCAGCAGCGCGCCTGGTCTTCAACCTCCCCCGACACTCCCATGTCACCCCCCTGCTCATTGACCTCCACTGGCTACCGGTGATGGCTCGCATCAAATTCAAAACATTGGTGCTCGCCTTCCAGGCAGTCCGAGGATCTGCCCCCCCATACCTCCAAAAGCTCATCAGACCCTACACACCTGCCAGATCTCTGCGTTTTGCCTCCTCAGGACGACTGGTACCCCACCTCTTCATACTAGCACCCGGTCTCGACGTCTGTCTGTCCTGGCCCCACGGTGGTGGAATGAGCTCCCCGTGGAAGTCAGAACAGCAGAAAGTCTGACCGCTTTCAAGCGCAGATTGAAGACTCACCTCTTCAAGCTGCACCTCTCTCCACCCCTCCCTACCTCCTTGTGACTATTGTTATCAGAATTGTGTAGTTCCCCCCCCCCCAAAAAATAAATAAATAAATAAATAAAATAAAATCCCCAATAATACTGACTGCGCCTAGTGCTTAGATTCGTGTTTGCCTTTTTAGGATTGTTTTAACGCACTTGTTACTAGTTCAGAAATGCACTATGTACGTCGCTCTGGATAAGAGCGTCTGCTAAATGTCTATAATGTAATGTAATGTAATGCATATAAGTGCGTCTATTTTGGGGCGGCTGTGGCTCAGGAGGTAGAGTGGGTCGTCCGCTGATCGCAGTGTCGGCGGTTCGATCCCCAGCTCCTCCTGTCCACATGTCGAAATGTCCTTGGGCAAGACACTGAACCCCATATTGCTCCCAATGAGCAGGCTGGCGCCTTGCATGGTGGCTGCCGCCATTGGTGTGTGAATGTGTGTGTGAACGGGTGAGTGAGAGGCCATTGTAAAGCGCTTTGGATAAAGGCGCTATATAAGTGCAGTCCATTTACATAGGCGTGTGCACAACGCGCATACACCCTCTTGTCTGTTACACATGCATGACTAAAAATATCAAGATTACAATGTGAAATATTATTATTGTGTAGGCTATAATAAAAGTAGTCCCCCAGGATCTCCGTGGAAATTTCCGTGTAATTCTGTGCCATCCGCGGAATGGTAAACAAGCCGCAAAATAGTAGATAAGCCGCAGAATCATGCAGAAAATGTAGTACCAATCATCACCGCTAGATGCCACTGTCTGCTGTATGGGTTTGCAGCAGCTCGCTCAGTTGGCTGACAAGACGTTGACAGTTTTGACAGGCAGACTGTCATAGGCGGCCTTTGCTATGTTTCATTCGTTTCACCTGAAACATGCCTCTCAACTGCAAGGGTCTTTGCCTCAATCATAAACTGAAAAAAAGTATTTATATAATTTTAAAAATAAAAATCACAGTGCATAAAATAACCGCCGATCCAGTAGTTTTTCCATTCAGCCACTGTAAGCGCTGTTCCTAATTTAAGCTATTTCAGTGATGACTTGCTTCCTCTTATTTTTCTATAGGCTAGTCTATGGATCTGACCATTTCTGACCCACATCAGAACACTTGCTGCTAGCTACGATGTCAGAATTATCACTTACAGTAGATTCATAATACCACATAACAGTTCTGTGCATAATTCACATTAAATACATAACCTAATGTATTCATATACCTTAAAAGTACACGTTTTTTACATAACAGCAACGTATTACAGCCGCGGTAACATCAGCGTTGTGGAAACATCAACGTTGCTGGGCAGTGGCAAAATGGAATAAGAATCTTTTCAACATTCAACAGAAACCAGTTGTAGAATCGTTACGAGGTAGGATATTTGGTTCCTTAATCTGTTTATCAGAGAGTTGTAGAAAAACAATGTTAACGTTATACCGAAAGTACATTGGGTAGGCGTAGCCTACATAGGCAGTATACAAAGGAAAAGACACAGAATGTGTATTTGTAACAGTTTCAACTTTTTAATAATAGCCTATAGGCTAGCCTATTATTGTTCCTATATCAGAACAAATGTTGTATTGTGGTCACCTACATTTTATGCATGTTATTGTCTGACTGTGGCAAGATGGTTGTAAAGGGGTTGTGTATGCACAAGCATCGACACTGTAGGAATCCCGAATTGGAGTTTAAAGTTTTTTTACAATTTCAGAAAAATACGAATAGGCTACTATAATTGGGACATTGACGACTACGCTAGCACCGTAGATAATAGCCTGCGTGTTCGTGGCGAAAGAGCGCATTGCGCTTGATGCAGAATTTGTTGTAGTTATAGTCCAATGATTATTATTTTTGAAAGCTAAAGGTTGTACATCTAAAGGAGAAACCGTGATATTAATGTGAGTATGAAACATATCCGCTGCTGAAAGGGCAAGATCCTATGTTACAAAAGGATGGAGAAAATCTGTTTTGTACAGTGTGTAACAAAGTAGGCTACTTGATTAATAACACTGCCTTCCCACCACGTTAACACAATAAAAGTGTCAATTGTCTGAGTGACTCCTGCTCTTTGTTTTTAATTGAGTTAACCTACGTCTGCCATTTTAACAATGACAACTGTAACTTAATTATTATATGACCAGTATTTTGTCAAATAATGGTCACATTAGGCCACTTTTTTCAGTCCGCGTAATATTGCAGAAAATCCCATTTTCAGATGGCAGATGGCAAAGTGTGCCGCAGATTTTAGGATTTTTCCCCTGGAATCCTGGGGGGACTAGTAAATGTTGAATGATGGTGTTTGTCGTGCCAAAGCACAACGTGAGAGGGCACTAGGACCGCACGAACGCTTGTTACAGTAGCGTTGGTGGGGGAAAGTTTTGAGCCTGCACCTGTAACGTTCCGTTCCCATCCTGTTCCTTCTCCGTGTTTTTCCCTCTCCCTCCGTGTCATGTTTGACTCCCTTATCCGTGTCTTTCCCCGTGCTGCAGGTTGGGCGTGTCCTATCCGTTTGTTCCACTCGTTTCACCACTCCTGTCTCTACCTATCCCCTTCTCTCCCTGCTACTCACATTCCGCACACTTCACTCTGGTCAATCACCCACTTAGACATTCACACGCTTTTCTAATTGTTACCAATTACTCACTTAAACATTCGCACATGTTTCCCATTGTTACCAATCACTCCCTGTATTTAAACCACTCCCTGTCTCTTGTTCGTTGCCAGTTCGTTAACGTTGTATGTTAACATAGTTGTTAGTCTCTCTGGTCTACAATAGCTTTATATCCAGTTTATATTCGCTCAGTGTTTGTTTGTTTCTAGCCCGTTTTGTGTCCAGTTAACCTCTCCCCTGTTTTCAAGTCTGTCCACCTGCAGCGTTCGTATCCCTGCCTGTGTTGCGGTCTCCCCCGCTCTCCTCCTGACGAGTACCCTAGCTGGGTCCCCGTGAGGCTACCCTGCAGCTACTCGGTCGTGCTCTACCACTCCTGCTCCTGCTCATCGTCACGCAGTCCGTTCCCTCCAGTCCAGTTCCGGGGTGGAAACCCTCAGTCCGATCCGTCCAGTCCAGTTCCGGCTTGGAACATTTCTCGTCCGCCCTGCCAAGTCCAGTCAAGTCCAGCTCCGGTTTGGAGCAAGTCGAGGTGCGGACAGAGCTCCTGTGATCTCCTGAAATTTTGTGTGTTCGTTTGTGTACAGCTTGGGACTGCCCCAAGCTAATAAAGAACCACCTATTATTGTACTTCTGTCTCCTGGTCGTGCGTTTGAGTTCAGTTCCCGTTCTAGGTCATGACAGAACGAACTGGCCAAAGTATGGACTCAGCCGACCTGGAGCAGATCCGTCACGCCCTCTCATACCAAGCCACGGTCAACGCCCAACAGAGCCGCCGCCTGGATGATGTTCTGGAAGCCCTGAGTGGTCTAGGAGAACAGGTAACGCAAATGTTACTCCTCCAGCCCCTTCCTGGGATCCAGGAGGCTCCCGTCGCACCCGCACTTGAACCACTGCCTGAGGTTCCCGTCCCCACTTCTGTTCGAGAACCCCGTGTCCAACTCCCTGAGCATTACCGGGGAAGTCTGGGAAGATGTCGCGAATTCCTCATGCAGTGCGACATCGTCTTCCGCATCCAGCCCACCTCTTATGCCTCCGACGCCAGCAAGATCGCGCTGGTCATGAGTTGCTTGACTGGCAGTGCCCAGGAGTGGGCCCTGACTCTGTGGGATAGCCAGACACCAGCCTGTCTTCACTTCCCCACCTTCACCGCCGAAATGCGGCGTGTTTTTGACCACCCAGTCTGTGGACGCAACGCTACACAACGCCTCCTTCAAGTTCGGCAGGGCAGTCGCAGTGTGGCGGAGATGGCGGTCCAATTCCGCACCCTTGCGGCCGAGGCAGGATGGAATGATGCTGCTCTTCAGGGGGCCTTTCTTCAGGCCTTGAGCGAGGAATTGAAGGACCAGCTAGCCACCCGTGAAGAGGCGACCTCGCTAAACGCCCTCATCCACCTCGCCATCTCCATCGACAATCGCCTCAGAGCCCGGGCCCAGGAGAGAAGGAGAGGGTCGTCTAACGGCCCGGTCTCTTCCTCGCACGACAGTCGCCCCTTTCCTCCCATGGAGAGGAACAAATATTCACCTACTCCCACAGACGAAGAACCCATGCAGTTGGGGAAGATCTCCGTAGACGCCGAGGAGCGCCGACGGAGGATCCGCACAAACTCCTGTTTGTACTGTGGAAAGTCAGACCACCACATCGCCACTTGTGCTATTCGCCCTAAAGGGGCTGGCTCGCCCGTGAAGCTGGGCTTACTGACGAGTCCCATTACCACCAACCACTCAGCCCAGAACCGTTCCACTGTAAAAGCCACTCTCCAGTGGAGGAACCTTTCCGCCTCTACATCCGCCCTTATCGATTCCGGAGCTGATGCCAACTTTATCGACGCTGCATTTGTGGAAAGATTCGGGATTCCTACCGAAACCCTATCCAAGCCCATCTCGGCATTCGCCCTGGACGGCAGGAGCCTGGGGTCAATCACCCATTCCACCGTTCCCCTCCAACTTATACTATCCGGCAACCATCATGAAACCATCCAGTTGTTTCTCATTCACTCCCAACAGTACCCGTTAGTCCTAGGACAGACCTGGTTACACCTCCACAACCCGCATATTAATTGGCGCTCCGGTCAGATTCAGGACTGGAGCAGCCACTGTCTAGCCAACTGCCTCCGGTCAGCCCTACCCCCCTTGGGGGTTAAACAAGTATCTCACCCTCAACCTGTACCTGATCTAACCGGCGTTCCCCATCAGTATCACGACCTTTCCCAAGTGTTTTCCAAATCACGTGCTGTTTCCTTGCCTCCCCACAGACCCTATGACTGCTGTATCAATCTGCTGGCGGGAGCGAAATTACCGTCTGGCCGTCTCTACAGTTTGTCGGGCCCGGAAAAGATCACCATGGAGACCTACATCCACGAGTCACTGTCATCAGGTATCATCCGACCCTCTTCATCCCCGGTCGGTGCAGGGTTCTTCTTTGTTAAGAAGAAAGACGGGACATTGCGACCCTGCATCGACTTCCGGGGCCTCAACGAAATCACCATCCGTAATAAATACCCCCTCCCTCTGATCAACTCTGCTTTTGAACCCCTTAACCAGGCTGTCATCTTCTCCAAGCTCGACCTCCGTAACGCATACCATCTGGTCCGGATTCGTGAGGGGGACGAGTGGAAAACCGCTTTTAATACCCCCCTTGGCCACTACGAATATTTAGTGGTCCCTTTCGGGCTAACTAACGCTCCAGCAGTGTTCCAGGGCATGGTGAACGATGTATTACGTGACTTTTTGGGCAAATCTGTGTTTGTTTATATTGATGACATTTTAATTTTTTCAAAAGACCCACAGGAACACGTTCACCATGTTCGCGAGGTCCTCCAGAGACTCATGGAGAACCAACTCTACGTTAAGGCCGAGAAATGTGCCTTCCATACATCCTCGGTACCATTTCTCGGCTTCATTATAGAGGAGGGCAGAATCCGGGCGGACCCTACCAAGATCCAGGCGGTGACAGAATGGCCCCAGCCCACCACACGTAAGCACCTCCAGCAATTCCTTGGTTTCGCCAATTTCTACCGCCGATTCATACGCAATTTCAGTTCTGCCGCTGCTCCGCTCACCAAACTAACCTCTACCTCCATCCCCTACCTCTGGAATGCCGAGGCTCAACACGCCTTTGAGCAACTTAAGACCCGGTTCTCTACAGCCCCCATCCTGTGTCATCCCGACCCAGCCCGCCAGTTTATCGTGGAGGTGGACGCCTCCGATACCGGCGTAGGGGCCATTCTGTCGCAGCGATCCGTGCAGGACAGTAAGCTCCACCCCTGTGCATTCTTTTCCCGGAGGCTAACGCCCGCAGAGCGGAACTACGACGTCGGGGACAGGGAGCTACTGGCCATCAAACTCGCTCTGGAGGAATGGCGTCACTGGCTGGAGGGGGCAGGTAACCCGTTTATTGTCCTGACTGACCATCACAATTTGCTTTATATTAAGTCTGCTAAAAGGCTCAACGCCCGTCAAGCCCGATGGTCACTGTTTTTCACCAGGTTCAATTTTACTGTTACTTTCCGTCCCGGTTCCCGCAACATAAAAGCCGATGCCTTATCCCGTGTGTTCTCCCCCCTAGCCAGTTCTGCTGACCCTGAACCCATCCTACCGGCTTCCTGCGTCGTGGCTGCGGTCTCTTGGGACATCGAGGAGACCGTGAAGTCCGCTCAGGTTTCCCAACCGGACCCCCGCAATAACCCTAACTCTACCCTGTTTGTCCCCGACTCCGTCCGTTCCCAGGTCCTGGAATGGGTCCATGCCTCCCGCCTGGCCTGTCACCCAGGGGTCGCCAGGACTACCGCCCTGGTTGGGAGGAGTTTTTGGTGGCCCACCCTCAGGGGGGATACCCGTGCCTTTGTCCTGGCTTGCTCTGTATGCGCCAGGAGCAAGGCTTCCCACCAGCCACCCTCCGGCCTCCTCCACCCCCTCCCTGTCCCGGGCCGACCTTGGAGTCACATCGGTGTAGACTTCGTTACCGGTCTACCTTTGTCAGAGGGCAACACCACTATTCTGACAATTGTGGACCGGTTCTCCAAGGCGGTCCACTTTATCCCTCTCCCCAAACTTCCTTCCGCCGCTGAAACGGCGGAACTCCTGGTGTTGCACGTGGTCAGGCTGCACGGGATCCCTTCTGATATTGTTTCTGACCGTGGGCCCCAATTCTCCTCCCAGGTATGGAAAGCGTTCTGTACGGCCCTGGGCGCCTCCGCTAGCCTATCCTCTGGGTTCCATCCCCAATCTAACGGTCAGACGGAGAGGGCTAACCAGGACCTGGGGTCCGCCCTGCGGTGCGTGTCCGCACGCAATCCCTCCTCCTGGAGCCGATTCCTCCCGTGGGTGGAGTACGCCCACAACTCCCTTAAGAGCACTGCTACAGGGATGTCCCCCTTTGAGTGTTCGTTAGGGTACCAACCCCCCCTGTTATCCGTCCAGGAGGAGCAAGTGGCGGTTCCCACCGTTAGGTCCCACTTTCTCAGATGCAGACGCATCTGGAAGCTGACACGCACCGCACTCCTTCGCACTAATTCCCGTACCCAGCGCCTGGCGGACCTTCATAGGACCGCAGCCCCGCAGTACAAGCCCGGTCAGCAGGTCTGGCTCTCCACCTCCACCATCCCCTTACAATCCACCTCCAAGAAACTACAGCCCCGTTTCATTGGTCCCTTTACCATCCTCACCATCATCAATCCTGTAAGCATTAAGCTCTCCCTTCCCCTCTCCCTCAAGATTCACCCTGTGTTTCATGTCAGTCAGGTCAAGCCTGTCACCTCCAGCCCTCTCAGTGCCCCCGCAGGTGTTCCACCTCCGCCCCGGATTATCGACAATGCCCCGGCCTATACGGTGAGTCACATTCTGGACATACGCCGTAGGGGTCGGGGTTTTCAATACCTGGTCGACTGGGAGGGGTACGGTCCCGAAGAGCGGTCATGGCTTCATAAGAGCCTCATTTTGGACCACTCCGTCATAACCGATTTTCACAAACTGCACCCCCTTAAGATCAAGCCTCCGGGAACGCCAGGAGGCGTCCGTTGAGGGGGGGGTACTGTAACGTTCCGTTCCCATCCTGTTCCTTCTCCGTGTTTTTCCCTCTCCCTCCGTGTCATGTTTGACTCCCTTATCCGTGTCTTTCCCCGTGCTGCAGGTTGGGCGTGTCCTATCCGTTTGTTCCACTCGTTTCACCACTCCTGTCTCTACCTATCCCCTTCTCTCCCTGCTACTCACATTCCGCACACTTCACTCTGGTCAATCACCCACTTAGACATTCACACGCTTTTCTAATTGTTACCAATTACTCACTTAAACATTCGCACATGTTTCCCATTGTTACCAATCACTCCCTGTATTTAAACCACTCCCTGTCTCTTGTTCGTTGCCAGTTCGTTAACGTTGTATGTTAACATAGTTGTTAGTCTCTCTGGTCTACAATAGCTTTATATCCAGTTTATATTCGCTCAGTGTTTGTTTGTTTCTAGCCCGTTTTGTGTCCAGTTAACCTCTCCCCTGTTTTCAAGTCTGTCCACCTGCAGCGTTCGTATCCCTGCCTGTGTTGCGGTCTCCCCCGCTCTCCTCCTGACGAGTACCCTAGCTGGGTCCCCGTGAGGCTACCCTGCAGCTACTCGGTCGTGCTCTACCACTCCTGCTCCTGCTCATCGTCACGCAGTCCGTTCCCTCCAGTCCAGTTCCGGGGTGGAAACCCTCAGTCCGATCCGTCCAGTCCAGTTCCGGCTTGGAACATTTCTCGTCCGCCCTGCCAAGTCCAGTCAAGTCCAGCTCCGGTTTGGAGCAAGTCGAGGTGCGGACAGAGCTCCTGTGATCTCCTGAAATTTTGTGTGTTCGTTTGTGTACAGCTTGGGACTGCCCCAAGCTAATAAAGAACCACCTATTATTGTACTTCTGTCTCCTGGTCGTGCGTTTGAGTTCAGTTCCCGTTCTAGGTCATGACAGCACCGACCTTAAAGTCTGAAAGTTTTCTCATTGGTTGTCGCTCAATAGAACAATGTGAATGATACTTACCTCTGTGAAACTATCGTTTTTCCTACACCGGAATTATCGGAACGTTTAGGTCTACCTCTGTATGCGTCGTACAGCGACTTCTCGTGACGAAATGAATCAAAGAAAGAAGCGAGAGAAATAATTTACCAATGGTCCTCGGAAAGAGGTAAGAGGGCACTTACTGTGTTTGAAGGGATGCATAAACCTCTCATTACTTCTGTCCACACATTGAAAGAAAATATATGGGTCACTAAATCATAATACCGAGAGTAACCTGCATTGACAGCATGATGTTCACCTGGATTAAGCGAGTGTGATCAATTATGGAATTGCGTGATTCTACGAAACCTGAACTGCGCAGTCGAAGTAGCCTACCATTAGTAGCTACTATACTTCGCTTTTGAAAGCGGTATTATTTTATTTGTTAAACGGACTTAACACAGGCACAAGTAGGCTGCAAATGAGCTATTCTTAACTTTTTATTAAGTTAAATGCAGTTCGGTGCAGGGCACGTGATACACTTTAAAAAATAGAAATCGCGATGAGCTTCATGGCAGGAGGCATGCCATGGTTAGAAGATTGTTTTGAGTTTTAAAATAAATGTTTTACTTTGAATGATTAAGGTAGGCTACTGCATATTGCGTTATAACACGTGTAACCTGGAAGATAGGCTACCTGTCATTTAATGTAGGCTATTTACTTAATGTCACTTTCAACTGTTTTGCTTTTTTAACACATTATAACCTACACGAGTTAATTGTAAGAAACAAAATAGGCTCATTTTTATAGGTAAGCTCATTGAAGATTGTCACGATATGTTTACAACCTCTAAGACCTGGGAAAGCTCAATTTAAGGGTTCGCACAATGATCCTGGTATGTGAAGCACTTTGGCACCAGGGGGCGCTTGTGGGACAATTTGGGGAAAAAGGTGGTAGCATTGTTTGTACTTAGGCCTAGAACTGCCCAGTATAATAACGTTACTGATCGCACAAAATAAAGCGCAAAGCACAAAAACTCCAGCATGGAACATGCTTTAAATGTTAGTATTTTTCTTAGTTTGGTTTATTCACTCACAGCTAACGGTGCAATGGCATCATTTTAATGTTTTCCTTTTCACAAGAATAATGTAGTATATATTGTGTGATTTGCCTAATGATACTTGTATGTTGCACTGAGTATAGCAGGGACATTTTATTAGACTTGAATTAGAACAAAGCTGTTTTCTTAATATACATTTGATCAAGCCAACTCATCAGAATCACATGTAGAACAAATAAGCCAAGCATTCATCTTTTGAACTAAGAGTTGACCCTTTTTATCCGGTGTCAACCATTTACCCTGTAGTAAATTAGCAAATTTCTGTTGAACATGTTTTGTTCTTTCACTCTTATCTCTCCCTAATTTGAGTCTTATTTTCAGAAAGACTAAAGTGAGCCTTTAAACAACAGCAGATACTGACTAAAATTTTACTTATCTGCATGCACTTGTCCCTTTAAAATATCAATTGTAAAGATGACATTGATAAGAGTGTGAATGTAATGTAATGTGAAGATATGAAAGATGATAAATGGATGTTTATGACCTTTATCAGCTTGTTTGGGAATTGGGATATCACATTTATAACCTAGAAGACCTATTGAGCCTGCTTTACTAAGGCCGTTAGCATGTGCGAAACCTTTTAGCACACGTAAAACTATTAGCACAACCAATGATTGGTGCAAAACAAATTCCATGACTAATCATTGGTCATGTTATTGGTTTTGCGTGTTCTAAAATGTTTTGCACACGCTAAAGGTCTTAGTAAATCAGGGCCGTTGTGTGCTGTATGTGAACAACGCAGGAACAATGCAGGAATCCTACCTGTGCTAAGGCCTTATCATGACGTAATTGGGATGAAGTTTAGCGTGTTCAAATGTGAGGACAGTGAAGTTTACTTTGAGCCCTGCATGCGTTACTTTGTATTGTGTTCATTCCAACACGCACTGTTACTCAGGTACAGAACAGATTAAGGATTAAAGGGTATTTTGCTTCTGGGGTGGCACCAAAGTATCTTCTCACTGAACAAGGCATCAGTGGCTCAGACTGAGTTCTAAAAAATACTTTAAATTCAGGCTGGAACAAATTGGCAAAGAACTGGCTGCACCAAAGTGATATGACTATGATGTAAGTCTCTCATGCTTGTTTGATCTTAAAGATCTTTTACATGCTCTGAGCATTCATATCCGGTCTGATATATGGTCTTCTTGAGCATTTCATTACTAAGAAGAAATGTGTATCCTGGGCAAATTAAGTTGCTTTCAAATATACATATACCGTGCCCTCCACTATTATTGGCACCCCTGGTAAAGATGAGTAAAAAGGGTTATAAAAAATTAACTGTTTGGTGAATTAGCTTAACCTCACACTGAAAAAATTAGAAAAATCTAACCTTCAATTGAAGTAAATGTATTCTAAGAAACAAAAATCTCTCATCAAGAAATAATAATTTTTTAACAAAATCATGTGTGCCACAATTATTGGCACCCCTAGAAATTCTTATGAACAAAATGTAACTGAAGCATTTTTTCCATTTACTTTTTAAAGTTGATCAGAGTGTTCTATGGTCAGATGAAACGGAAATTGAGCTTTTCAGCAACCAACACTCAAGGTAAGTTTGGAGTAAAAAGAAGGATGGCTATACCAAAAATAACCTGATCCCCACTGTTAAGTATGGTAGAGGTTCTGTGATGTTGTGGGGCTGTTTTTCCTCCAAAGGCCCTGGGAACCTTGTTAGGGTACGTGGCATCATGAACTCTATGAAATACCAGACAATTTTAAATCTGAATCTGGCTGCCTCTGTCAGGAAACTAAAACTGGGTCGTCGTTGGATCTTCCAGCAGGACAATGATCCAAAACATATGTCCAAATCAACACAAACATGGTTAACTGAACACAAAATCAAGCTTCTGCTTTGGCCATCTCAGTCCCCTGACCTAAACCCCATTGAAAAATGGTGGGCTGAGCTGAAGAGGAGAGTGCACAAGAGAGGCCCTAAGACTCTGGATGATCTGGAGAGATTCTGTAAAGAGGAATGGTCTCAGATTCCTTGCTCTGTATTCTCCAACCTTATTAGATGTTACGGGAGAAGACTAACAAGGGAAGTTGTACAAAGTACATAGTATTAAATGCAGGGGTGGCTCTAATTGTGGAACATGTGGTTTTGTTAAAAATTGGTTTATGGTGTAACGTGGTTTTTGTTCTTGATGAGGGATTATTTTTTCTCCAAATAAATTTACTTCAATTAAAGGTTGGATTATTCTATTTTTTTCAGTGTGAGATTAAGCTAATTCACCAAATGGTGATTTTTTTATAACCCTTTTTACTCATCTTTACCAGGGGTGCCAATAATAGTGGAGGGCACTGTATACAGTCAGGTCCATAAGTATTTGGACAGTGACACAACTTTAATAAAGGTATCATATTTCATATTTGGTTGCATATCCTTTGTATGTCATGACTTTCTGATGTCTGTGACCCAACAACATCAAAAGACTCTTGATATCTTATGTTAATTTGTCCACTTACTTTTTGTCCTCTAAAATGAGGGAGACTATGTATAGAAATGGCTACAATTGCTAGACATTTTTCTAGCACCATATAACATTCAAATTTACAAACAGACTTTTATACCAAGAAACATAATTTACAATAAAGGGGAAATTAATAAATACATACAAATAAAAATATTTTCACCTAATACCCTAAATATAGAATTTTACAAACCTATCCAAACATATGTTTGCCCCATTGATGTAGCCTACAGTATGTTTGTGGGTCAGATGAAGGCAAATAAGTAAAATAGTACTCATTTTTACAACACGTTACGATGAGCCTATCCAGCCCGTTGTTAACTAACTTAACCTTAACAGTAGGGAGGACTTGCCGTAAGATAGATTTTTGTTCACCAGTTTGCCTTAGACAGGGCTGTGGGCTATTGCTTAGCCTATATTCCAGGTCAATAAAATAAAATAAACAGGCTATCAATAAAATAAGTGCTTATGTCTCTAATTTTGTCTGAGTGGTAGACCTATTTAAATGAAAATTACTCTGTCGCCCATGTTCTTAAAAGACTGAGCATAACGTCACTGTGCCAATACTGACATGGATTATTATTATATATACAGTATATATGAAAAAAAGAACGCTGGAGTAGCATCCGGGTATTCTGGGTCCCATGGACTAGTCTCGTGGTTGAGTGACTTCCCTCTTTTTAAAGCACCTTAATTTGAAAAGCAACCTAAATTTTGTGGCTTTTCACGCAGGGAAGGGTCAAAGTTACAGCTCCTGCGTAAATTTTCAGGAAATTTGCTTTGATAAAAGTCCCGCCATTTGCTAATCTGTCATATATTATGGACTGTGTTATGCTGCTGCAGTCAAATTGATTTTGTCTGTTAATAGAAACAGTAACCATGGTGATTCAGTAGAAGCCTTGTGTACAGCTCCAGAATGTGATTAAGTCAAATTTCATAATAAAAATTGATTTCGCTACATAAATAATACAGCTATAGGCAAATTGAGACAAAAAAATATTGCTAGAATATGGTAGTTTCAAATGTAGCAATGGGAGAGATTAACAATATACAAGATTCTGAGATGGCAATGACACACTTTCAGGTTTACCTATTACTTACCATTCGTACCTTACCTGCCAGTTCAACCACAAAAATTCTGTTTCACTGCTTGACAATTCTTGTGTAAGTATTATTTATATAGAAATAGCTACAACATGCTTCATTACACAATGAAAATTCACTGTACTGTCCTGCTCATAATTCACTATTGATCATGTGTACTGAATTTCATGCTACTGAAAATAAATAGCTACTGTATATCACAAAGTTACAATTCTTCAGTGCAGTATGTTGTTAGACAGGGGATGATCTGTGCTAGGCAAAGCCAGCATAGGTGGGGCAAATGGTCTTGCAGAGTCCAGAAATGTTAAATCACATATAAATAAAGATGCAAATTTTTGTGAAGTGGCTCTATAGGAACCTACTGTGGTAATTTGATTATTTTCTGCATAGGAGGAATAGTTGCTTGGCAACCTCCTTTATTGTCCCAATTCAAGGGGGTTGAGCTAAAATAAAGCATCAAAGCAATACCTGTATGAACTTGTGGATTCTGAAAACCTATGTGGTGCATGTATGCATGAGGACTTTTCACAGAAAGGGGTCATAGTGTACTTCTCAGGGTCTACTCTCTGGTGTTTGAAGAAAAAGACTTGTAAGGATGTCTACTAATACAAGGGAGGTGGTGCTAAGCTTGCTAAACTCGTCACTTTCTTCTCCAGGAGGGCTGAAGCATGGTAGAATGTTGCTGTCTATCCGTAGGTTAGTAGATGTGAAAGTTTCAATTCTGGAAAGATTGGAGTCATCCAGTATAATATCTGTTTTTCTGACTTCTCCATTCCTGGATCTTTTTGTTGGATTCTTGGACATGTGGTGGGGTTGTCTGGTTCCTGTAGTGTTAGGGTTGGGGTTTGGGTTAGGATTAGTGTTAGGGAAATGGTAAGCATTAAGGATGAGGCAAGTTTATACACCTGGGAGTACATTCACATCTGAAGAAGCCTGAGATTTGGCGAAATGTCATGTGCATACTACAGCTTTGGAGAAACAGCAAATACTACAGACACTCTTCTTACAGAAGAAACCATCCTGCTGAAAACACCCATAAAAAGCGAAAGAAGAATCAACTTACTATGGAAAACTGTAGTTTTAACTGACAAATTGTTTCGAGACTCCAGATAGAAGCCTGCTAGAGATCAAGGTATGCTATTGACACAGCACCGCACTGTTTTTGCTTGTTGTGGAAACCTAATAGTGTCAACTAAACTACAAGGTACCAGTCTTGGTAAGTATAGGTTGCATTGGTAAGCGTCAACCTCCAGTAAACAAAGCATGCTATCAATCAGCTGAGCCACGCACTGCCACTTACGCTAAAAACAAAAACTGCACACCCAAACACAGCCCCACACCTACACCCAGGCTACGGCAGCCTTTGTGGAAGATACCAGGATCCTCTTCAGGATCAGCCAGAAGATGCATTATTTGCAGGATACTGTGGGCTGTCAGGAGCCAGGACAACACCACCAGTTAGCCTACATAAAAAGATGCAGGAACTGGTCAGCCTGATGAGACTGGCCTCCCTGACAGATGACACCACAATGAAGCTGGCAGGGAATGCCCTCAACTGCCTCCACACATGTATACAGATCCTGGAGCAGCACTACCTGGAGAGCCTGGGACACCGCACAAGGAAACATCCAGCTAGAATCCAGCTTTAATGTGTTTACATTAAACCCTAACCCTTACCATACCCTAACCGTAATTATAGGCCTGGGAGTCATCTCAAAAGCTTAAATATTGTCAGTTCAACAAAGAATATGCTAGAAAATCTGGTTGAAGCCATTTATATTTTCTGCAAAAGATTCTCCAGAATACTGAATGTAATGACATGTTGAGATAACGATTACGTATTGTTGGGAGTTGGCCTCTAACCCTAACCCCACCCTTGACCCTAAAGTACTGCTAACCTTACCCTAACCCTAACCAAACCCTAAAACAACCATAACCTAATCCTAAACCCTAATCTAAACCCTAACATTGTTCCATTCATAGACACAACCCTAGCTTCACTCACCATTTGTCCTCAAGTGTGAATGTTACATGTTCTTGATAAAGTTTACCAAAATTAATTGAAAAAATGTGTTTATGCATTAAAAACAGACACTTGAGTCCAGTGTTTTACGAATATTAGTATACATTTCTGTCATTTGGGAAAACTGGATTAACATAAATAACATGGTCTGCCAATTGCTATAAAACCAGGTCAGGTTTAAAGTATGTTATAAATCTATGAGATTGTATGAAACAAGATAAAAAGCACTTTATTGCTATGTTCACACACACACACACACACACACACACACACACACACACACACACACACACACACACACACACACACACACACACACACACACACACACACACACACTGATCCAATGACCAAACATTATCTTTATTATCAAAATGATTAATTATTATGTGGATTTCCTGTTGTTTGTCTTTCTGCTCACTATTAAATCATCCACAGGAAACGAGAGTTATGCCTTTGATTTTCTTTCCCTTTTGTTCGTCTGGATAGAAATGTCAGTGATGGAAATCACAGTAGCACCATTCATCCACGACAGTGTGATAACACAGCTTTATTTATGGTCTGGCTAAATGCCTGCTCCAACACCAGACAGATCTAAGATTTTACCATAAATTCAAATGGTCCAGTCAGACAGCACAGCATACAATCAACTAATAATTAAGTTGCCTACTAATCTTAGAATAAATTGACCTGTATTTTAAATGTGAAATTTTTACATAAATTTTACATTTGTAACATAGCCAATGTTAAAATGGAGGGACATTCACACATTCAGACAATTACAGAATACATTTGGAGCAGAGGGAAACATTATCATGGAAAAAAGAAAAGAAAAATGTACATATGGTGTTGGGTGGATTACTGGGGAATGCAATCTGGTACTGATTACAAATTAGACTAAAAATGTAATTAATAACACTGATGTTTTATGCAAAAGGTGAAATCTAATCTGATTACTTTTGGGTTACTTCCAGTTCCATTAATAAAGTACTGTATAAACACACAAATAAACCAGATGTGCATGTACATAGGAAGATTAGCATGAAGTGAGCATATGTATTCACATTAAAAAAAAAAGCCACAGTCTTGTCAGAAACATGCAAACTAAAGTATTTTGCTATATAGTAGAATATAAACATGCACATGTCTTTACTCTGCCTCTTTCAAGAATACAACCATGGACATAAGTAAACTGCACAAGTAAATAAATAAATAACTTAATTAATTAATTAATTGTCAATTAATTCAAAAGGCATTCTACCCCTGCGGCTTCAACAGTTCAGCAAAACAATATTTTAGATTTTTTTGAATTGTAACCCTTGTATCAGCATTATGATGACATCAGGGATCGGCATAGAAAATGACAGGCACATGTATTCTCCCTTTGTGGTACAATGTTCTAAGAGGCCCAGAGAGCTTTCATTTGGCTGAGTCATCCACCATTTCCCAGAATTTCAGTTACGGAAAGATGAAAGTTTTTTCTTAGCAGAAGCAGCACATCGTGTAATATGTATATAATACTCTGGGGATATTAGAGAATAAAAAAAGAGCCTGAAAAGCTGTTTTAGCAATGTGACCCAAACGTTTTGTTGTGACACTGAGCTTGGTAATGTTTGGGCATTGATTGTTCAGCTGAGAAGTGGAGTGCAGTGGGCATAGGAACTGAGATAACAGTCACAAGATGTAAACTCTTTATCCTTCTTTGAATTGATCAAACTCCTGGCAATAAATAAAATTGTAACCTGTGGGAACGCAAGAGTTTGAAACATGCCTTGGGCTTTTTTGTATGCTTTGTGTAATTGTGTGGGACAGAAAGCCATTGCCAGTACAGTGGAGCATGTAGAATCAATGGGATGTGAATGTAATCAGTATTTGACCTCATGACCGAAATGAGGAGCAGCGGTACATGTGGAATGTCTTTTTAGTGACAGGCTTAGAAATAATACAGACTCATTTTTCTGTGGCTCATTTCTCTCTTGTATCTCAGCCAATGTGCATATTTGCTCTGAAAGACCTCAACATCAGTTTTCACATATTAAACAAATAATTAAAATTACAAATCCATTTGGAATCCAAATGCAGTTGTGAAAATCTTTCTCCTGCACAAACAGATAAGCTATAAAACATCAGCCCTGTACTGTCATACAGCAATCAAGAGTAACTTAAATTATTATTCAGAATGCATTATTATGAAGTACACCTTCATTTTTACTTTATTGATTTGCTAAGTAATGTCATATGTAAAATCACTGCAATTTTTCAACATGCTCACAGTTTCCCTACTAGTGTTATTTTTTGTTTGGGATTGGTTTTATATTAGAGTCAGCTCTGCTGCATTGACTATTTGTATTTGGACCCCCCTCCCCCCTTCTATCTCAAGAACCCCTTTAGTAATACTAAACAATCAATGCAGCCACCCGTTAATCACAGCGCAGCAAGGAGCTGACTGGTGTCATGTATCATGTTCTGGGGCGATGGTTATGGTTCCAGGAAACCCTACATGTATATGTCTGCTTGAATTACCTGCTCCTTGCTCAGTTCTTTCAGGCTTGCCTTCTGCTTGAGATTAAATCAGCCCAGACAATCATCTGCCTTTATTCAGGATATTATCAAGGCACTTCCGGGTAATTCTCTTGTTTGCAACACTGCCCCTGCAAAAACAACCAACAAAAACACTTACGTTTATGTATAACAAACATAAAAGTGAAGAAAATAAATTGTAAAAAATTACAGTTGGTAAAAAGTGAATAAAGATAATGTGTTTGCTCAGCTGAAAAAACTGACTTTCAGATTTAAATGCAATGTAGGACACCTTTTCTCTTGTTTAAGGTGCATTTGTGGAAAAGGTGCTCTTGTATATACTGTATGTCACCATTTTTTACTAATACTATGGACAACTAGAAAATATGCTCAGTAGAGCAGAGACCTCCGCCAAGTCTGACAACATCCCACAAGACTACCAAAGACAAAACCGTAAGCACACATGGCCGAGTAGTTGTGTGGTGAATCCATGATTTGAATGAATTGAAAAGTTAATCAATTCTTCCTCGGCCCATGACCAACCTCCTTGGTAGAGGTAAATATGTATGAAACATTATCTGTCTCTTGCCATAACGAGACTAGGCAAGCCTAGCTCAGCCCAGATGCCTGTATGCAGCCAGTGTCTGCAGCATGTCGTTTGGCCTGCATACCGGGGAGACGGAGTGCATCTGATCCTCAAAGGCGGGTGTGGCAGAGTATGGGAGCGGGAGTGAGCGAGGAGGGGAAGTGGACATAATTTAATTAAAGTGATAAGCACTATTAGAACGTTACCCCTTCGCAAGCTCCAATTCGCTCCAGTACCGCTCAGCCTAGAATGTCATGCTTCTTCCAATAGTTCTAATTTCAACAGGGAAAAATTGAGTTTTGTAAATATTTTACAAAAGCTCCAGACAAAGGTTACAAGTGTAACATGAACTCAGAAACCTTCCTATTACAACCCTGTGCAAAATTGCTGCAATATTGTTCTACATGTAAACAGTTAATACTGTTAAAATTCTTAACCATTGCAATAAAAATCATTTGTTAATATGAAAAGAACATTAAAAGAAGCATAGCATTTGCACAATAGTTTTGTCGAAAATGAATTTAGCAACATGACGGATGACATACTGCCATCCCAATATTTGTATCTATAGCGCCACCACATAGCTCGGTTGGGTTAAAAGTGCACGGCTCAAGTCTTGATGTTACTCTTAATAGACCTAGCTTGTTTCATAATTTTCTGTCAAACAGTTTATTATTAGCATTTGTATGATTGGCTTGTCATTCAGTCATTTTTGAAAGGTAATGCATGTATAAAGGCACGTGAGATGAGTCCACCTACCTGCAAATTGGTCAAATTTTGTAGGAAAAGTAGCATTTTAAAAATGGGGTGCGCTTTTCACCAACGTGGGATCAGGCAGCCAGGCAGCCAGCCAGTCAGTCAGTCAGTCAGTTACCCACATTCAGTCTTTTAGGCTCGCTCTGCATGCGGGCAAACACGTTGACAGAAGATTTGACTCGCTTTAGTGTTTGACGTCTCTTAAAAACCAGTTTATTTTTTCATCTTGTATGACTTAATTTGGTGGGACTAGATTTAGATGTAAATTATGCTGGAACAGTATGGAATACATGGTTGGCGAAATGGCCGTAAGTCATCAAGGGTCTGAGGTATCAAACACGCCTCAAACCATCACTCTGTTGCCAGATATGCAGTAGATATGGATGGATCACTTTAAGGGTTGTTTCTCCTGACACATTTTTCAATTGAACTGTGTGGAAAAATAAGTCAGGAGAAGAAACCCTTCAAGTTATCCATCCATATCTACTGCATATCTAGTCCCACCCTTCAATTCCCATAGAGATCCATTCAAATGCAGAGAGGTTATAGTATTGCTTGTAGTTTAGGAGTATCAGAAAATAATATATCAATTGTTGGGTCACAGACATCAGGAAGTCATGGCATGCAAAGGATATTAATATAAAATATGAATATAAAAAATAATTACTTTATTCTACATTATGTTAAACTGTCCAATATTTTTGATGCCCGAAAATGGCATCAAATATGTACAAAAGGTTCTATAATTTCTAAACGGGTCATCCGATATGGATGAAAATACCTTCAAATTAAATCTGACAGTCTGCACTTCAACCTCATTGTCATTTTATCCGTTCAAACTCAACGTGCTAGAGTACAGTGCCAAAAAAACAGAAAATGTGTCACTGTCCAGTGAATTATAGTGCTCACTGTATATCCCAGAGAAACAATGCATGTTAAAATAGTGTTAATGGGCTGATACATTCAGGCAACAAAACACTTGTTTGTGATCACTTTTCTTATGCAGGTCCCTCAAATGTCCAACAATTTTGACCCACCGACGGAATATAAATTTTCATAGATTGTTGTTACTATCTGTTTTTGTTTAACTGTTCTATAACTTGAACTGTTATATTGCATGTATCTTGCATTGCATGTGCACAGTTCATTGTTCAATAAATAGAGATTATCTAAGGATTATTTATTGAACGTCAGGTACATTTTTCTACACTAGGTCCAGATCTAAGAAGTAGAATCCTGGCAGCATCTCTCTGTTTTGCCTGGTTGTGTTAGTACCCAAACTGGAGGTAACAAATCAAAGCTATAGATTATATCTCATATCTGGACACATGACCCTTGGTTATATGATAAATCCTTCCTCCAAACAGTTCTTCATAAAACATTCTTGAATGTGCTTATAGTATGTACTAAGGCACATTCTGATCATATACAAACCAGCACTGGCTCATGAGACAGTTTTTTTTACCATGCTTATGATTATTACATTATTATATAAAGATGAAGTGCATGACGTTATTTTGTATTTAAGATCACTGACAATGAGATGAGCTGTTTGTTTTAAAAAACCAAGTTTCTTTTTGTAAAAAAATTATTAGAAATAAACACATAGGGTTCTTTACATGTTTATCTATCAGTTGATCATCGGCTTCTAATTAGTCAAATCAGTGGTAACATTGTAAAATTTACTTGAGCTTGGCCCTCATAATAATCATTAATGGACAGAATGTTTTTCAAAGATAAACAATATGTGATGTATGTGTAACATTTTGTTTTTGGTGAATAGCAATTTCATTTATGATCAGATCTGCCCCCAAATGTCTGCATTGGGTTTATCATAACATGAGATGTATGTATTCTATTGCCATGCAATTAAAAAAGACTATTTCCAATCCTATACAACATTTTTACATTATGATTAATGCGTGTTATGCAGTAATATAACTTTGATATATATATATTTTGAGCTGCAGACACTCTTCTTCTTTGAAATAGACACAAAGCATGTGATCATACAGGCAAGACTAAAGCAACACTATTTAATACGCATTCTGATGGATTATCAAAGCAACTTGCATAGCTTACAGTAAAAGGAGATGAAAACCAGCATTAAAACGAAAGATCTGAGGCGATAAATAGATAAATATGTCACAATGTAACAAGCCATTAATATAGCATTAATTCAGCATGGCAGGTTGCTGTGTAAAGTATCAGGTGAAATTCAATAAATTGAGTTTGTTATGTGCTGCTGTCTGTGGAGACGGACATTATTCTGTGCTGCTGTCTGTGGAGAAGGACATTATTCTGTGCTGCTGTCTGTGGAGAAGGACATTATTCTGTGCTGCTGTCTGTGGAGAAGGACATTATTCTGTGCTGCTGTCTGTGGAGAAGGACATTATTCTGTGCTGCTGTCTGTGGAGAAGGACATTATTCTGTGCTGCTGTCTGTGGAGAAGGACATTATTCTGTGCTGCTGTCTGTGGAGAAGAACATTATTCTGTGCTGCTGTCTGTGGAGAAGGACATTATTCTGTGCTGCTGTCTGTGGAGAAGGACATTATTCTGTGCTGCTGTCTGTGGAGAAGGACATTATTCTGTGCTGCTGTCTGTGGAGAAGGACATTATTCTGTGCTGCTGTCTGTGGAGAAGGACATTATTCTGTGCTGCTGTCTGTGGAGACGGACAGACAGTTGAAATGCATGATTGTTGTGCAACAAGTGCATAAAACCAAGAAGTGAAACGTGTCCTTAATAGCAAATCACCCGCCAGACATGAAATGTTTTCATTAATAGCAGGTAGTCACTCAAAACAAGTCCTGATGTTCAGTTTCACTGCAAGGAAAACATGCAAACTATCTGAAATGTCAGTTTATAGTGACACCTAGCAGATCAGAAATATATTGATCATAAATATAAGTATAATGGTTAAGGAACTGGCCTTGTAACCAAAAGGTTGCAGGTTCGATTCCCAGGTAGGACACTGCCGTTGTACCCTTGAGCAAGGTACTTAACCTGATTCGCTTCAGTATATGTCCAGCTGTATAAATGGATAATATGTAAAATATGCTAAAAAAGTTAAAAAGTGCTAAAAAGTCTGGATAAGAGCGTCTGCTAAATGCCTGTAATGGAATATTAAAACAAATAAAATGTCATTTAATATAATCAATTTTTTATCTTCTAAATGCCGGGCAGTAATGCTGCGAATCCTCCAATACATATTTAGTGTTTGGTTGTTACCGTTACTGTGACAGATTGTCTGTGAAAGACATTTTAAGAATAATACATTTAAGAAATTATTCTGAAAAAAAAACAAAGGGTTCACTTAAGGATCCTGCTTTATATCCATGACAAAGAATTGGTGCAGTGTGCCACTCAACAAAGTTAAATGGGGAGTGAGCCTGTGACCTGTCTTTTTTGCCCAAGCCCTCCCAATTCAGACAAATAATCCACACTGACAAAGGCTATTGCTTATGCAGGGGACTAAAATGTAATTATTACATTTCACAAAATGGGGTCCAGCCATCATGACAGTCACTCACATGCGGCCTGAAGCCAGTTAATCATAATATGGATTCTATTAAATCAATTATAAATGTCTAAAACGAGGGTGGCTAGTCAATTCTGACCACAGGGGAGCCCAATCTGGCAGGTTATCCAGATCTATTTCAACCAAAAATGCTTTCAAAAATGAAGAGGAAGGCTGAATGGTTAAGTGCCTCTCTGGAATAAAAGACACACACACACGCACATAAAAAATAAATAATAAAAATAAATAAATGAATTAAAAATTTTTTTTTAATGGCAGCATTCATTTAACTTAATAAAAAATCAAGTGCAGCATATCTGTTGGTAGCCATAGCAAACATTTTGGTGCAATAATGTGTTTTAGCCTAAGGCCATTGTCTGATTATGATGCGGTGGCTACATGTGGCAATTTTAGACAAGACAAATGAGGTTCATATTTTTTGATGTTAATGTAATCCACTCAGCTGCATACTGTCTTGCTGATGAACACCTTTTTTCAATGTTTTCTGATACCTTAGATTTGATTCATTTCTTCAAACTCTCCTAAAAACCTCCAATCATTTCAGTGCTGTACAGATTTTTCCCCTCTACCAGGGATCACAAACTCAAATCCAAAATACTCAAAATGGAGGGCTGATGTGCCTTCTGGTTTTTCTTGTGGTTTAGCACTTTATTTGAGCCATGGATTGGCTATAGTTCAGACACCTTATTTCCAAGGCCGAAACTGGTTGCTGATTTAAAGGAACCCTCAAAATGTGCAAACATTACAGCTCTCCTGGACAGAAACTAAGATCCCTGTCCTGTATCTGTTTAAAATCCCCCATCCATCATTGTATCCCATGTTTTAATTTTGAAATCTCCTGCATGGATGTTTAAAAAATCCATACATTTGGGGCATATTCTTCAGCTTGGAGCATAAAGCTGCTTATGAGATTCTGCAACATCATTTCTCTATTCCCCTCTCCATACAACATTATGGCTTTGATGTGTCAGCTCTCTGTAGTTTGGCATTAGATCAGGGGCGAGCAACGAGGGCTACATCTGTTTCTGAATTTCAATTTTCAAACTTCTGCTTTAAATTGTGCAATTAGCCCACTCATTTGTGTCTTTGTGTCTGTGCACAAAAGGAATAACCTTGAATTGCTTGTTTGAGTGAAGCTCTGGGCTGGCTAGTATTGGTTGATTCATCAAAATGGGTTTGGATTGTGGGAAGCACTAAACACTCTCATTCTTCTGTTAAAGCATCCAATACTGCATAATGTGGAATTGTACATGATTATCAGTCAGTAAAATCCATTTCTAAATTCAACAGCTTGCTATATACATAATAACATTCATGATCTTGATATACAGTGTCCTCCATAATTATTGGCACCTCTGGTAAAGATGAGTAAAAATGGTTATAAAAAAATAATTGTTTGGTGAATTAGCTTTATCTCACACTGAAAAAATTAGAAAAATCCAACCTTTAATTGAAGTAAATTTAAACCCTCAGTAAAAAATAATTATTTTTAACAAAACAGCATTTATTGGCACCCCTGCATTTAATACTTTGTACAACCTCTTTTTGCCAATAAAACAGCACTGAGTCTTCTCCCGTAACATCTAATAAGGTTGGAGAATACAGAGAAAGGAATCTGAGATGATTCCTCTTTACAGAATCTCTCCAGATCATCCAGAGTTCTAGGTCCTCTCTTGTGCACTCTCCTCTTCAGCTCAGCCCACAGGTTTTCAATGGGGTTTAGGTCAGGGGACTGAGATGTCCATGGCAGAAACTTGATTTTGTGTTCAGTTAACCATTTTTTTGTTGATTTGGACTTATGTTTTGGATCATTGTCCTGCTGGAAAATCCAACGACGACCCAGTTTTAGTTTCCTGGCAGAGGCAGCCAGATTCACATTAAAAATATGCTGTTCAGGGTTCATGATGCCATGTACCCTAACAAGGTTCCCAGGGCTTTTGGAGGAAAAACAGCCCCACAACATCACGGAACCTCCACCATTTTCGGTATAGCCATCCTTCTTTTTACGCCAAACCCACCTTGAGTGTTGGTTGCCGAAAAGCAACATTTTTGTTTAATCTGACCATAGAACATGATTCCAGTCAAAGTTCCAATAGCGTTTAGCAAACTCCAGGCGCTTACGTTTGTGGTGAAATGACAGGAAAAGCTTTTTTCTGGCATGCCTTCTAAATAATTTGTTGGCATGGAGGTGATGTCTAATGGTAGTTTTGGAGACTTGATGACCCCAAGATGCTACTTGCTTCTGTATTTCTCCAACAGTGATCCTTGGGGATTTATTTTGCCCCTCTTACCACCCTCCTCACTGTGCGTGGGGGTAAAATAAACTTGGGTCCTCTTCCAGGCAAGTTTGTAACAGTTCCAGTTGCTTTGAACTTTTGAAGTATTGCCCTAACGGTAGATATGGACATTTTCAGGTGAGTAGCTATTTTTTTATAGCCATTCCCTGACTTATGAATCTCAAAACACTTTTCCCTCATTTGATTTGTGTGTTCTCTTATCTTTCCCACGTTGATGTATATGAATAAGGGAATATGGCCTCTTTGTCACCTCATATTTATACCCCAGTGAAACAGAAAGTCATGGATTACTGCTTGAAAGTTCCTAAACACTCAGACCAACTTTAAAAAGTAAAAAAAAAAATGCTTCAGTTACATTTTGTTCATAAGAATTTCTAGGGGTGCCAATAATTGTGGCACATGTGGTTTTGTTAAAAATAATTATTTCTTGATGAGGAAGTTTTTCTTCTCCAAATAAATTCACTTCAATTAAAGGTTCGAGTTTTCTAATTTTTTCGGTGTGAGATTAAGCTAATTCATCAAAAGGTGCATTTTTTTATAACCCTTCTTACTCATCTTTACCAGGGGTGCCAATAATTGTGGAGGGCACTGTATTTCTGTTATTTGAGTGGTGATGCTACTTGTTTAGAAAAAGGTAAAATAATTTATAATATCTTTAATTTTATTCCTAAAATGTTTAACATAATTTCTAAAATGTATAGTACACAGCACTACATCCACCAAACCACACGTTATTTCATAATTTAAAATATATATATACTGAGGCTATAGGCCTACCTCTAAAATGGGCTCAGAATTTACAGGAAATCGATCCATTTCCAGAATTACATAGGCTATAGGTTATAAGCTATGTTATATTTTAACTTTGTTAAATAAAAGCATGTTACATTTTTAAGAGGACAGAAAAATTGTAAAAAGACATTGTAAAAACAGCAAATTGTTTACACTTTTGGTAGGTTTGCCTTTCGCTTTTGGTAGGTTTGATTCGCTGCGGATGACATCAGCTGGGAGCATGAACACCGGCTTCTAATGCGTCCTAGTCATGACAGACACAATGTCTGCGGGTATAAAAGCGAGAGCCACTCCTTCGAAGCCTAGTACTGTACGCCTGGTGGTAACCGCTTGTTTCGTACAGTACAAGGACAGGGGTGTGAGGATGGCGACGCTAGTGGAGTCGGCCGCGACTGAGCTTGCATGCAGTCGTAATACGATGGCATCTCCTACATCTTCCAGCCTTTCACACCGATTTCTCGACAACAAATTTTATCTGCTCGTGGTTATCGGAGAAATTGTTACAGAAGATCACCTCAAGTGCGCCATTGCAGATATAGAAAAGGGTAAGTAGGCTAATAAACGCCTTCCGTTTCAGATATTATATTTATTTCCACGACAGGGAACAAAAAAAAGTCGACGGCGATGTAGTCTATAACCCCATCATGTTCCCCAGCATATAAAATTTGATTGTGAAACCGTTTGGGCGCTTGGTTGTAACCTTGAGCGTAGGGTAATATGTCGCATCAGTCACAAATTAAATTTTGCTCTTTTTATTTTGACATCATGTGTAGGCTATATGTTCGCTACAATAAACTTTAAATTGAACATTTCAGCATGATTTCATTGTTGTGTGTCAGTGTGGGGATGGAAAACGGGTACATAGCCACTCCCTTTTGATAACTGCTAAATATCCTGGTATCTCAAATCAAGCTGGCTTTCATCTACAATTTAATCTTTACCTGGTAAAGTAGAATAATTTCACTCGCTGAGCTTTAAATTCAGGGAAGATGAACGTAGGCTATATGCACAATAAAACACATTTATGATACAGGGTTGTTGTTCCCATTTATCCTTATAGCCAATGTAGAGAAGTTATCGCAACGTATCTACAATTCATGAATCAGCATCTTACAGCTTCTCCAATGCGTCAATAGCAGACCAGTTGTTTTCACTGACACTTACTAACTATATGCGTCAGTGAATATATTTGTCAATATTAGGCATATGTGTTTTGCTGAATTCGTCCTTTCTTCAATAGTTGTGGGGGTTTAATGCTTATTAGGCTATACAGCAAGTTGTCACTCTCATTGACATTAGGCTACATCGTCAATAAACATTCACGCAGGCCTAGCTATAGCTCAGTTGCCGACCAAAACAGACAAACATCCAATGGATGTTGTTTTTCTCTTGTCCAGAATTGACGTTTCATTTTCTTGGTAAGTATCTGCCAAGCCTGAATAACGAATGCAGTTCAAATTCAGCTTAAATAGCGCATATTATCTTATTTACCGCGTTTATATAAGGTCATATACCTTACTTAGGGTATAAAGGGGGAAAAAAACAGTAGCTACTTAGAGTAGCTTAAGAAGTGTATTAGTAATATAGTTGGCTTTTGGTACGTGATTGACAAGGTGCGTGTTAAATCATTCCATCTAGATCCATCCCCATTCCCCGCAACTGAGGCTCTCTCATCCCGTACCGGCATGTGGGCGTGGCTCAGTCCGCACTGCGGTCCCTACGGAAACTCGCAGTGGACCACTCACTTTCAAGCAAAGGGCGTTTCTGCGAATGTTATAGGTCATAGGCAGCTTGCGTCTTCACGTCCTTGGTTGGATCCATTGGGATAGGAATGAGAAGTAATGGAATAATTGGTCTATCGTCACATTTCCTACATTCTGTAGTGTGTATATATATATGACACAATATATATACTTGTAGAAAACTTGCCGCCACAATGATATGCAAGAGCTGAAATATACCAATGGAAATAAAAGACATGCCATTGCTGATGCATTTGTATACATTAACTAATGGAAATAATATTTACATTCATTATTCTGTGCTTCCCCACAGAAACAGGTTAATGCTGGTAAAAAAATGGGGTTATATTTAATTTAATTATTCTTTTAGAGTGTCTGGCAGTGGTATTTAAAATGCAAATCTGTGCTTTACCCTTGTGTTGTCTTCATATTACATATTTACTGGGTCAAAATGACCCAACCTCTCCGGACCCCTTGTGATAAAGTTTCTTCATTGAATGTTAAAACCTAAATCTGTTATTTTTCATGTAGAAACAACCTGTCCTTCAATAAAACATTGGTGAATAACTGTGCATTCCTACTTCACAGTATTTTGTCAGTCCACACCTTTTTTCAGAATACAACACTGATTTTTGCTCTAATAGATGTGTGGCACTTAATTTTGACTATGATTTCTGATTTCATAACTGCAGGGTTAAGACAGACTCATAAGACAATCTTTGTACATATCCCTTTTATACAAATCTAGAAAAGGGCAATGTTTAACTTTTTTCTAAAGGTAGGGTCACTCCAGGAGAAATCATCGAATTCCATGCTGAAAAAAATTAATGTAGGGGATTTTCAGTGCTGTTAAATTCAGAAAGGATCAGGAGGGTTAACTGTCCTGGTGGAAGGACATAAACATGTAATATATCATTCAGCTTTGCACTTTTAAAACTCCTCTTTAATAACTGCTAAGGTGCATTGATGAATGGTTTAACCATGTTTGCTCTGTACACTTTGACTTTGGACAGTGGGTGTCAGCCAACTCTGCATCTTCCAATTCATATTAGCATTTTGTATTGGACCGTGAACAAATCATGCGACGTCTCACACTTCTGAATTGATTTGACAACGTATGATCTGTTTTTGGAAGCGGAATTATTTGAATACTTTATGCATGGCTGTTCAGACCATAAAGCATTTTATTACCTGCTGTTGAAAATTACAGTGGGCGAACTGCTTGGTGTTAAGTGATTATTTATGACAAAATGCAAAAATGCAGTCAATGAAGTATAATTTATGAACGGCTCAGTAACAGACAGTGCTTTTCTTTGTTACCGACCCTTCTCCCCCTTCAGTCGATGATATTAAAGAAGAATATTATCGCCTTAGGGCTCTGGGTTTTTTGATGGCCTTAGTGTCTGGCACTCTAGAGATGCAGTTCATATGCCTTTGTTGAAGAGGCTCTGTGGGAGATTGTCATTTCAGGTAGGGCACACTATAACTGCATGGGACACATTCATCTTCCACTCAATTTTTGTTCTATATATTGGTACATAGGTATGAATTTTTAAATTTATTTTATTGACCAGTGATGTGCTTTGCAGCACTGAATTTCATATAAAGTAATGGGATTTAAAACAAAGTGACGACTGGAAATAAAATAGCAGCTACCATGACTCAGCTTATGCAATGGAATAGGCGCGGCCACTGAAGAACATTTATAAAGTTCTGTCATTGCTTTAGTTTCCATGAGGGGAAAAAGGCCTAAATCTGTTCTAGGAAAACAGATCATTGAAATGATACACTGATACACTGTCAAGTCCAGGTGACGTTGAGCTTTTGGAAAACAATCGACCTTGCAGTGAGGATTGTAAAGCAAAATTTATAAGAAATATTGAGCGTATGCCAAATAGTGCCTTATTAGCACGGCTACGGAAGGAGCAGCTCCGATTAGATCAGCAGTTTAGCAATGATTATGTACTTTTTTCATTTGTCCGATGCACAGGGATCCGCTCATGGGACACAAACCTCATTGACTGCAACTTGGACCAAGAACTCAAGCTTTTTGTTTCTCGGCACTCAGCAAGATTTTCACCGGATGTACGAGGTATGTTCAAGTTAAATATTTTAATCACACTTTCTTACCTGATCATCTGATACACGCTTCAGAGTTCATTAACAAACTGCTATTTTGCTTTAGAACTATTTTAGACATTTACTCTGGCTAATGTGATGAGGAGGCACAACAATGTAAATATTAAATATTATTTATCAACAGGATCTAAGCTAAAGATACAAAGGATCACACAACTATAACTCATATCCATACATACTACTCTATCCTACACATGATAGCTTGGACATGTAATCATAAAACTTGACAGCACAATGAAGTAAAAAAAAGAAAGAATTACATCATATAATATATTTCAGCAATGCCTAGACTATAACGCTCAGCAGCACAGAATTAAAGAAATCAGTCACAGGCAAGTGTCATGTCAGGCCAAACATTTTTAATATCCATATTGTGTACATTTTTTATATGAAATCTATTTTATGAAAAAGCTGTAAATCAGGAAGAACATGTAATCGCCCCATTAAATATTTAGAGTATAAAAGAATAAGGACCAATCCCAGAAGGCTTGGGTATTTTTGGTGTTTTGTAAGACCAGGTTAATGGTAACCTAATTCTGTATCATGAAGGTGTTGCAGCAAATAATAAATAGGTTTCAGTAGTAATTCTCTTCACAGAGTGATTAGGTAGGTGCCTGCATCATCAATATAAGACATGCAATGTGTGTGATCTTTATAACAGTGGCAGTTTTTATTTTTTAAACTTATATATTTTTAATTTTTATAAATTTTGCATCCAACGTGGTGGGGCTGAGCATGTCCAATTCCCACCCTAATTTGGAATAGCCAACGATCTGCAACCACAGCCGCGTTCATGCGCGAACGCCACTGCCGATTCGGCAGAGTGTAGAGAGATCCGTTGTTGTCCTCTGAAAACTCCCAACACGCTGTTGGCCTCCGAAAAGAAACGCCAGTCTGCTTCTTTTCACACCGCAGACTACAGTTCAGCTTGCTTAGAGTGGAGTCGGAGGAGATCCTTGCATAGGTGGCTTTAAGACGCAGTCCACGGGCACCCGATCAACCAGCGAGGAATGCTAGCTAGCGATGAAACACAGGCCCCTAACCTAATGAACTGTCCCATAACGTGGGCAATGCAGTCGCCAGTTGTGTGTTGCCCTACGGAGCTACTGGCCACATTTGGCACTGGCATGGTCCAGATTTGATCTAAAAATGTGGTGCAAACAGCAGCACTTCTGACTAGATCAGCCCAGTCAGCAGCTTGCACTTGCATATATTACTTTATCACCTAAGTGACTTTAATATGTTACTGGTGCTGGTAAAACGGTCCAGAAGTCGCACAGGGTAATTTTCCCGTTTTTTATAGTTTATGAAAGTACAGATCCCGAGCTTTCAAATTACGACTCATACACTGCAATATGCGCATATTTGAAAAAGATATGCTTCTTCGAATGTTGGTACATCTTAAAACACTTTTCTGAGAAAACAGCTCTCAAAGATTTGCAAAGATTCACACCTGAGCCTGGCAAACTTAATGGGCGTGAACAGTAGCTGGCTAATCCCACCCCAACCACTCCCCCACTAGAGTATCAGACTCTGGATTTTAGAGACACGTTTCGCTAAACAAAGACTGGTAGACGAACACGCTTGCAGATACTTGTTTGGACATGCGGCTAGCTAGAAAGCTAACTGTTAGCTTAGTAATCAAGGGCTTGGTTTGTGTTAAACAAAGACAGACAGATAAGAATATCACAAGAAAATGCTTGCAAATGATACATTGTTTGGACGTGCGTCTAGCTAGATAGCTGTTAGCTAACTTGGTTTCTGCAACAAAACAAAAAAATGTGTCCCAATCGGTCTGAATCAACGCCCTTCTATATGCCACTATTGAGTATGCTAGCTGTGAGAAAGTTAAGTAGGCAAAATGTTATCTAAATGCAGTGTACCTTAAATCTGCAATTTAAGCCTATACTTAGGCTACTGTATGCCACAGTAGGCTACGCTGTAAGCAGTAACGTTAGCCTACCTTATCTAGTAGGCTACAAAGGAGGAAGCAGTAGATTCGGACCATTTGTATACGGTCAATGATTCTGACACAGCTCGACTAACAGACAGATTGATAGCAAAAACTAAATTTACTCGAGTAACGTTACAAATCAGACAGTTTTCACGGCAAACGATAGTAGCTACTTTGCTCCATCTGAACCTCTGGTTTTCGATATGAATATCTTCAGACAGAGCTCCATATAAAGCGAACCCTGTAACTTAACAGCCGTTTTGCGGCAGAACGGAATCGAGTTCCGTAATTCTGAAAGTTCTTACATATTCTGGCACTGGTCCTCTCCACAAATCTCAGCCGTAATCCATATTTTTTTGCGAGCCATATGATCATTTATATACAAACTAGTGAAAAATTAACAATGACACACAGCACTGACGCCGCTGGCCGGGGGTGTATTGAAGAAGTCACTAGTTTGTATTGAAATTGTTGGATATAGCTCGCTTAAAGTATGGATTACAGGCGAACCGATTTGTGGAGAGAACAAGTGCCAGGATAGGTAATAACTACAGAATTACTGAACTCGATTCCGTTCAGCCGAAAAACGGCTCTTATGTTACAGCGTACGCTTTTTTCTATGGAGTAATATGGAGTTTTGTCTGAAGATATTTATATCGAAAGCCAGAGGTCCAGATGGAGCAAGTAGCTACTGTGAATGTTCGTGTATGTTCTCGACTCGTTTACGTGGAATCTTTGACGTTAAGTCATTTTCGAATCATTAGCCTAACATTAATACATGCCAATATACGTTAGTTCCTAAAATAAGCATATCTCTGTTGTCTGCTGATGATGACGCCGTGTTCGTTTTTTAAATTACCATCGTTCAGAATTGTAGGATAAAGAATTCCATGAATTCTCCGTTGTCTTTACTTCTACCGGCAGCTACATTATTCAGAGAAGTGTAGGCTCTTTATGGGCGAGGCCTACCGAACCTCAGAGCCAATCGAAACTAGGAAGGTGTTAAGGGCAGTTTATAATCTATCCCTCAAACTGAAGGCCGCCCCCGGCAAACATGATTATAAGCATAACTGTGTTACTTAGTACAGGTATTTAGAGATCGTGAATACGTTGTATATTACTTTAAGCGACTTCTAAAACACTTAAATTTTCGTTATATGGAAATAACTTTTGCACTCTACTGTGAATTGCAGAAGTGCGACTTGCGGACCATTTAACCAGCTCGCGTAACATATGGTCAGGAAAAATAGGGAAATGGTAGTTTTTTGAAATGGTGCTTTTTCCCTGCTCATTCATGCTACAGTTGACAATTGTACACTATACTACTGCTTTGGCTCTGTCACTTGACATAATGAATGTTTTCTGTCACTGAATGCCTCTGAATAACCCATTGCTGTGGTAAGAACAAAGGAGGATTCTAACTACATGACACCAATGCAAACTGGCAGAAAGGCAGTATTCGTGGCTTACATGACATGGTGATGGCCATTCAAGTCATTCAGCAACAGAATTATTGCCAGGATGAATTAGAGGCACACTAGACCATCTTAGAACATGTGCTGAACATTTATAGTTGTGGTCAAAAGTTTACATACACTTAGGTTGAAGTCATTAAAACTCATTTTTAACCACACCACAGATTTCATGTTGGCAAACTATAGTGTTGGCAAGTCAGTTCGGACATCTACTTTGTGCATGACACAAGTAATTTTTCCAACAATTGTTTACAATTAGAATGTAAATAATGCTCTTGCGGTATAGCTTTGCAAAGATATGTATATGCATTTATGAGCGACACCTCATTCAAGACAATGCAAACAATCTTGTTTCTTGGAATTCTGGACGACATGACAGAAAACACTGGGATTAATGATTATAGTGAATTTTACTAATGTTGAGCTAATGTTGTTTATATAGATGGGTCATGGTATAGCATGTAGGTAGAGTTGGAGCACGGCTGATTTTCCACTAAACAATGTTGAATTATCAGTAAATATACAGCATATTCATTTGTGGATTCGTTGTACAAACATAATACTGTGATATATATTGCATTAATACATAATATGTTGTAATAAGAGTAGTAAATTATATCAGGGAAAGGGACAAAATGAAAACATAAAAGCTTAACAGTCAATGGGCCTTAATTCTGAAAACTTCCATTAGAGTAATTATTTTTTAAGGGTTGCGACATCTGTTTTATGGGCAGACAAAGCAATTAGACGTCACATAACAAAGCAATTAGATTGTATTGCTCTCCTAATTTTCTTTCAATAACAAAGAGCCTATCTGTAATTATCTCCTGGAAAAATGCTACGGTGACTGTGCAGTTTAAGGGGGAGTAAAATTGGCCACTTGAAGAGAGAATACCTGCCTGAGATACATGTTTTCATGCTCTTGGCCCTGAGCGAATGAGACAAGGACATATTGACCAGTAAAAATATAAAAATCAATGGACTGCGTTTCTGCTGCAAGTGCATTTAGATCAACAAATGTCTATTCACAGTTTTTTGTGTAAACTAACGGCTGCCACCAACTGACTCAAGTATTGTGTTGTGAATGTTACAGATTTTGAAATGCAAGAATTCACTGGATGTGCTCAGGCTTGCAGTGTGTAGTTTTGATGACCAAAGCACATTCAAAAAATCACTGCAAATTTACAGCTGCATCAAGTTATTGCGTGGTGGAACTAGACATAAACGAAAGTTAATCTTCACAGGGAGATTACCCCGTTGGCCGCAGATGACAATAGAGGGGGGCAGTGCCAGCATGTACATATGAATATGAAATCTCTGCTGTAAACCTCTGCAGGGTTTTTTTTTCTCACATTGGATACTGGGCTGACTTTGCCCTTGAGTTCTCATTTGAAGTGGTTGCCTTGTGACGGCAAACAGGAGAGACCTGGGCAATTAGCATATAGGCGTCCCTGTTTGCATCTCAGTCTTCATCTGTCACAGGCTGCAGGGAAGCAGAGGGAAATATCTGCTTTGAAGACACACACAGCTCTGCACTGTCTGCTATGTGGGCACCATTATTACAGAGTATAATCTGGCTTTGCTTTGTCACAACCACTTTATAGCAGTTTTCAGAAATAAAATGCAAACGGAGTAATATGCCAAGCAACTTTGAAACTGGGTAGCAAGTAAAGTAAAAAAACAAGAGCGACAGTATTGCTTTATTGGGGCTTATAGTAGAAATGCATGTGCCTGATGAGTCATCCATATGTTGTTAGAAGTACATGTTCTTTAACATCTCATCTGATGCCTGTGACTTATGTATGAAAACTTTACATATGAATATGTACATGAAAATACAGTGACACAGATATTTCTTACTTGGGTTTTTATTTACCATTGCAAAAGTGAGAGTGCATGTGTTTGTCATAATGGTTCCCGGTAACCTAGTGTCCATAAGAAGCAATGGGATTAAGACACATACGAGCTGCTCAGAGCCCTCAGCAGTGGTTCTGCAGTCAGATACTTTAACTTCCCAGGGGAAGGCCGTTACTGCACTGCCGGTAATACACTCCTTAGGAGGGATGTCAGCCGTGCCTAATACAAGCTGACAGTACCGCAGATCTATAGGTTTCTTTCCATCTGTTTTGTCATCTCAGTGTTTTTGGATAAAGCAATTGTAGAAATTAAGCTTAAATTCTTGTTAACGTTCCATTGCTGCTTCTTTTTTTGACATGCAACACGGCATACTGTCTGCTGTGGTAATGTTTAGTGAGACATAATCATCAACATTGTGTCCTATCACAAGCCTGGACTGGTGAGTTTTGTTAAGCTAAGTACTGTTTAATAGTACAATATTTGCCAGAGAACACAGGACATGGGCATCACTTCCTGAATCTGCAGGGAGATTTGAAAAAACACTGGAACATTAGGTGTTTTGTTCATGCTCACATTCAAATATAAATTAAGAAATGTTGGTCATAATTTGCCCATAATGTTGAGGTTATATTGAGGAGTGCAATGCCTGGAACTTAGATGGGGAATGCCTATGTACAGTATTAGTTGTAATGTTTACTCATTTAATTTATTTACTCCTGTTATATAGCATATTTTCTCAAATACTTATCACTTCATGACATTTTGGTTATATCGGCGCTGATGTGTTCAGATTCAGAAACATGTTGTAGAACTGAATTAACTTCATGGGGACTCACTCCAATGTAGTGCGGAATCTACACCATCAGCATATTTGCTGTATAAAGCACAAGTATATATTTGGCATATAGTCGTGCCAAGGAGAGGATATCTCCAGGACACGCTCACCTGACCTTCACTGAAGGGAACAGATGGAAGAAATGGAGGCAGACAAATTGGGAGCGATTGGTACGATAACCAAAGATTGCGCACGCAGAAAGAGCTGTATTGTTACAAGTTCTAATCTCTAGTCTGCTGAAAAATATGTTGCATGTGAAAATATTGACAACTAAAATTATATTGAGGGGGAACATATATGGAGCCTAGCTTGTGTCATATTAATGGCAAAGGTATAGACTGTGTTTTCTGATGCGATTATTTGGTTTACTGTACTTGATTCTTGTAATCTTTCTTCAAAACTATTTATTTTATATCATTGGTATGTACAGTATGGCTTTTAGCTCTCAGGGCATATTTGTAATACTGCAAACCGATACCTTATGTGGGCTATAGAGCTAAATCAGCACAAAGTGAAAGAGAGTGCTTGAGATAGATCAGTTTCATTTGCACTTCCGATATAATAGATGTTGGCACGCTTAATGGAACTTGATAGTTTGAGGAATCGTATAGTCATCAGCCATTGGAATCTGTTGGGCGGCATCAATCTTCAGTTGACAACGTTGTGGTCATGTGGGTATCAGGAGAGTCTTCTTCATTTTGGGGTGATTATGCGTGATGATCCATTAAAAGCAATTCATGGCAAGGCTGGTGTTTTTATTTGATATGTCCTTGCTATGTTTCATGGTTGTCCATGTCCCTGTTCATTACAATGATGAGATTATGGCTCACAAACAGGCACAGCAAAGTACATCCTGTTGCTAGTGTACTCTGCCAATGATTTTGGCTTGATTAAGAGTTACTTTTTATTGGCGCTATAATCTGAAATGTGGTTTAAAACCTTGATCTAAAAAATGTGCCTCATTAAATTCTTAATGAAAGTTTAAGGAGTGGTGGTGAGTGGTGGTGCTCTTCATCATATTCTGCAGCCAGTGATAAACAGCGCACTGGCTTCAGTCATTCTGCCTGACCAACTATATGCAGTTGGAGCAGTGAGCTGATGGGCATCCATAAATCATGTTTACTCCTTTAAAAAAAACAAGTTAAGGACTCCCTAGAGTTAATCCCATTATCACACCAAGTAATACTCTTCCTATTTATGATCGATAGCCTGAAAAGTAAATGTTGTCTGTTGGAATTCACATAGGACATAGTTGAACTAGAATGGGCTGGTGTACAGTGTCAATGTCGTGTTATATTATTGGCTAGATTATTAAGTTACACAATTTCCTATGATCTATTTGCAGTCTGAGATCCACACTCTATGTTTTTAGTTAAATGAGGCCAAAGGATTGTTTTGGCATATCGCCTTCATCTACTGTGGGAGGCCTGTGTGCTTGTGTGACCAACGCACCAGTAAGCAGCACATGAGCATATGGGCTCATGATTTATTTTATATACAGTACAGTGAACTATGCGTAATTCTGAGGGAATCAAAGTACTGAATAATGCAAATCTATAAAATTAGTCTTTTTACTACGCCTCACACTGAAATACTGTACAGGATTTCACATTTTTTAGATTTGTTAGATTTAATTTAAAGGAGCCCCTGTCCTAAGCCATGTTGATATTATACTGTCTTGGTGGAGCTTTCAGCTTTTTCCAGTCCTATTCATATGTTGTAATCGCATTGATAATTGAAGGGAAAAATCTATATCATCTAATGAGTGCTTTGTCAGCAATATCAGCAATTGTCAGCAATTTCTATCAGCAGACACTAATTACAATGTTGCCTTGTCCTCAGACAAGAGGTCATTTATTGATAGCCACCCAAAGGAAATACAGCCCTGTTAACATAGTATGGATTCTATTTCATGACACTAGTAGTCATTTTAACAAGCTCATTCAAAGATTAGTCTATGAGCCTGTTATTGCTGTATCACTTCCATTTAACCCTATTCAATTCAGTACAGTTCATAGAGATGTCTTATAGCACAACATTATCAAGGCCACACAGGTGTTTGTAATTCCTTTCTAAAGACAACACAAATACAAGGGAATATTTAAACATCCACAGTTGATTGAAAGCTGCTGAAATCAATGTCATCATTTGCTCCTATAACAATTTTCATTTATGTTATCTAAAGAGTAACGTGTGTTTAAATGTGCATTGAAGTGAATTCACTGGGTGAAAGTGACATTATACACTAAATAAATTCACAATAACATATTCAGCATTACCAGCAACAAATTACTACTATCAAAAGCCCTCCCACTAAATGTATGAAGCGCTGTTTCCGCAATCTGTATGTGCATACATATTGGGACAAATTTTAAACAAGTTACAGGGTTGTCACCACATGTCTGGATGTACTGTAATCCTGCAAATATGGATGTTAAACCCACTAACATACTAATAACTACATTTTATATACTAATATATACTAATATATATACTCATTTTATACCTACTAATATACTAATAACTACATTTTACATACGAAGTCTATTGTGTCTGCTGCAGTGATGTAGCAATAATGTGACAGTGACACACTGTAATGGTGACACTCTGTAACAGCAGCTATGTTAGATTTGTATCTGCTCTGATGTCCAGCTGAATACATAACACAGTGCACAGCTGTGGCTTGGAGTGTATTATGTATTCTTCCAGAGACAAAGGAATGAACGCGGTTTATGGTGTCCTTGAAGTCCCTGACCTTGCCACTCAATAGCTGTTCAGTGCCATTTCATTTTATATGCAAAGCCACCATGTTGATAAGGGTCATCAGCGCATCACTGTGAGAGAAGCGTGTTGCGCAACATACATCGATTAAAGGAACAGCAGGGATAAATGAGCAGTGCTTTTTACGCAAATGTGCTTTTTACACCACGAGTCCGAATAATTCACGGGGGATTAAGAAGGTTGTAATATCCTTCCAATTTTCTTGGTGCAGACATGAATATAGATATGAAATATAAAGATATCAAATGTAAAGATATCAGTGTGTGTGCTAAAATACTGAAGTATGTCAAATAGGGACACAGCATCTGTTGGTTTCTGCAGGTAAGAAAGGGGTCATTGTGGTATAAACTGGAAGAAGTCTACTGCTTTATTGTGACAGTGCAGTCATGATTGTATATTCCAAATGACAAATGGCAGGTCATCCATCCATCACTACATGGCGGGGCGCTTCAATGAACTCAGGAAGTGCAGACCTCCATTGTGCCAATGAGCAATCAATCCAGTCAGAGACAGTGTCCCACAGTGAGTGAGGCCATTAGCAATTTAACAGCAGATGGCCATATGATATGTATAGATTTTTTTTCTTTATAGACAGAGCGGGTTGAAGACTAGGCTATAGCATTCAAATTCCAATTTAAGAGAGTTTACAGTATTCAACCCGTGGATTAAAGAAGGAACACTGGCACACTGAAAGTATACAGGAGCTGCCATCCTATTAATTTCATAAACACAAACACACACGCACACACACACACACACACACAATGAATGCATTTATGATTAACAATGACTTTACTAATGTTCTTAATTTTGTTGTAAGATTAAGAATTAAACAGGAAAATTGTCTGTTGTATGTTAGGAGCTTTATTAAGTCACAGAGCATTATTGGGGTATTTATTTACAATAGAATTTTTCTATTGTTTTTGGAAACGTGGGCTCTCAAAGCACATACAAAGGATCGCCTTATTAATCTCTGTGGTTACTGGTGAGTTATTTCCTGCTTCATATGAAAATCTAATTTTAATGTCTTAAAAAATTAAACGGACTAGCCGGAAGAAAGAATTCCCCATAGACTAGAATACCAGTATCTGCCTCTATAAACAGCTGCGTTGCCTTCACTGTGAAATCCCAGCCTGGGCATTGGCTGCCATAAGCAAGAGGGGCTTACTCTGATGAAATCAATTCTGAAATGGTTTGGCATGCTAGTAATCATCGAGTTACCTAACACAAGATGTGCTTTGGAAACGTGTAAGCGGGGATGATTAGGCAAGAAAGAAATAGGAGATAACAGCAGAAAATCTCAACAGACTTGTGATCTGCAAGCCGTCCATATATTATCAATGGTAGGCAATAGTCAGAGAACTGCATTAGTGCAGTAACATGATAGGGGACACACAGACGGACCCGTGGGGATTTAGAGACAGGATGTTTATTACACCCGCACGCGCATAGCGCAAGCAGGGGGTATTGTTTTCGCTCCTGTCTGTGGGTGTGTCTGTCTGTCTGTCTGTCTGTGTTTGTGTCCCTATCATCCATAACTCAAATTAATAACTCAACATTCCGATTGCGATGAAACTTTGTGGAAATGTTGACAGTTGGGCATTGACCTGAATCCTGAATTATTTTTCCAATCGGTCGACGCCCAACTTCACAGTGCAAGATCAAAGTTTTAGCCCCATGAATATTTCATTCAGGGTCGAGATTAGCATCTCATCTAGTGCCATTCTAGTTTGAATTGAGTTGAGAGGCATAACAGAGCTGTGCTATCTCTGCATGGTTAAAAGAACAAACTGCAACAAGTAAAAGCTTATTGGAAAAATATTCCAATAAGTTTTCTGAAGATATTTGATTATGTGGCAAGCATTCTCCTTTCATCTCACTAATAAACAAGTGATTTGCAATGAATTTGCACTGTAACTTGGCCAATTAAATTAAATTTAGCAGGGATTCTATTTAAGAAAAATTTAAACTCTATTTTTTCTTTTGTTATGTAATATACAGGTCTATATTGAATATATTAATTCCCCTGTGAATGCCACTCAAAGGTGTTGCATCCTTGGTGGATGATAATTGAATCAATGCTGATATTTATGGTAGATCATTCGGATCATGCTGACTCTCCAAATCGTCTTGTTCACAGGGCTCCCCTTATCCTTTTATAGGAACTATAAAGACATGCTTCTCACTTGGTCTCTTAAAACAACCTCTTGGACATGCAGGTCAGACCGAAATGATTTTAGCAGCACAGTTATGTCCTCTACATGCACTTCATAGTGCACTCAGAGAGGCGTGCGAACCCCTGTGGGCCTGAACCCAGACACAAGCCTACTGAAATTGGTAAGCAACGCGTCTATGCTTTTAAAAGGGGCAACAGTTCATCAAATGATAAAGAAAAAATGAACAGAGATACTCTGAACACCATGGAGGACTTCAGTCATGCTTGAAATTACATGTGTCCAGTTCATACATTTACAACCGGTGTGGTATGTCTGTTCTGAAATATGTTGCGATATCCTGATATCTGAATTCCTATGGGATTTCTGATGAGTTGACCTCTTTGGAAATTACTAGTATGGAATTACTTTATATTTTGTGTATTTATTTTTAATTTTTTGTTTGGGGGGGAGGTGGCGGGGGGTTCTAACACAATGTACAGCCACTGTGTTTGTTTAAAGAACAAAAAACCCCATACAGTCTTAGAATTAAAGACTCCTAAACTTCTACATTTTATGAAAAAAGTGTACAAAAGTGTGCTCGATGATATTTTTCAGGAGAATGGCAGGTGCTTCGCACTGCCCTCATGGTGTGTGCCATACCGCAACACTGTACCAGGGCAGCCAAAAAAACAGTTAACGCAGGAACGTGGCAGATGGGACCCGAGGCCTCTCGTCATGGTGTGAGGGAGAAACACAAAACCCGAAGTGGGCGAGACGAGATCATTTTCAGCCGCTTTGAGAGCTGGACCCTAACAATGTGCAATGGCTCACGCCCGGTCAGGTGACACAGAGCAGTTCTCCACGCTAGCTCACTGTGAGCAGTGTCATCAGTTCATCTGGGGGAACAAAAGCAGACAGAAGCCATGGGTGATACACAGCACTCAATTGATGCCCGCTGAGGCAAGCTTTGCTTCTTTTTCCCTTTAGTGGGAATAAGGGAGCTTTCTGCCCCATGATCTCATTTAGAGTACAGTGCATCAGATAGTATTGGTGACTGGATCATTTTTGTGATAAGATATTTTGCTCTTCCACATTGTTTTTAAATAAAATTGAAAGTCAGTTGTTTAAACTGGGATCAATGTTAGAATAATTTCTAATTCTCCCATTGATCCCCAATGGAAGGATGCTTCTCATGATTAATGATCAGATAGTACCGGTGCTTTTCTGTTAGCTTGTTTGAAACAACACAGTTGTTTCTTGCACTGGCCCTTAGATAGGTACCAGCAATTTTGTAGAAGTAAAGAACAAAAATGTCAGATCATAGTGATAAAAGGTATTCACTGTGCAGCGCTAAACTGTTTACACTGTTATCAAATTATGTTTTCAGTATGCCAACATTGAATCATAAAGCAGAGCCTGACTTGAAATGGAAAGCTATCTCTTAATTACAGTCCAGAAGGAACACTGGTTGTACTTTGTGCTTTCCACCCCTGGTATATTATGTGCGAAGACAATACAATATTGCAGCTGTTTCAGTGTTAATACAAGATGAGCACATTAATCAATGTGACAGTCTAATATGGAGATAGCCCCAATGGGAACAGAAATTAAGTTAAGATGCTGAAAACACACACTTTATGAATACCGTCATAATATGTTAACAGACAGCTCATCAATAATTGAATGCAGCAGTACTGAAACATGCTCCTTGGACTTAGAATGTCTGTATTCCACCATTTTAGAAAATGACCATTGTAAACTATTTGCAGTAGTATTATTTTTCAGTTTTCATATGCAAATTTCTGCAATAACTGATGCACACTTTATTAACACATTAACAGTACACACATACAGTATGTAGTACGGACATTCACTGTTCTTCATTACAGTATTTAAACAGTCACTGAATGCATTGTAGTAGTCTTCTTATCTTAGTCTTCTTAGTCTTCTAAAAAGGTAATGTATCTTTTTGATACTGATTATTACTCGAAATGCCAATCCAGGCTTCCATTCTCACAATGTAATGCGGGGACTCTTGAGAATGCAGAACCTTTGGTTTGAAGTGTTCAGTAAACACTGTGATGTATAATAATAAGGTGTCATAACAAAGTCATAATGTTTTCATATACAACTAATTTGTATTAATTTTTTATTTCTCATTACAAATCCTTTATGTATTTTATGTATCCTCCAAAAATAGTTGCAAGTCATTATCAATAGCAAATCATTATCCAAATCCGGCCCTGGTTCTCTTTTCTCCAAGGTAATTAACTGAACAATTAGTGCTACTGTTTGGCCAGACTGTCTTCACACCCGACTCCCAGGTAAAGCGAGGGCGGAACACCAGCCATGCTCAGCCATTGAGGACCGTGATTTGAGTTACAGGGAATTAGAGGTTTTTTTGTGGTTGTTGCAATAACAAATTCAAACAGAGAGAACATGTGCCCAACCTAACATTACAGCTCTATATTTTAAAACCAAGTCAGGCTGAGCGCAAATAGAGTCATGGCTTAGTAAATTGCCAATTGTCAAATTTCTGTAAATGTACGATGCATTTTCACCTCAGACTAAAATAACATTAGAACACACCTAATGAGGCAGTGCCATCTGGATAGATGCGCAGAGGAGTCAAATGGCACCTTTTTAGTTGAGTTACAATTCTGCCATCAAAATGGGGAAACAGCAGGTGGATAATAATACTACAATTATCCTCTCACTCAGGGCCATCTGCACCAGAATAATACAATAACTCATGACTAATACCATGCAATACCAACAAATGAGCTTATGGATATTACACAAAAAAAAAGGATTTTTACACTATAATTTGTTTCTGAATGTCATGGAAATGACTGTTTAAACATTGTGGGTTAGTTAGCAGAAGACATCGGTATCAATTCAGGCCAAGAACCAAGGTTATAATCCTGAGGAAAGGTTAATCATTTGAATGTACATTACAGAAACAGCAAGCTGTAAAGCAGTGAATTGTGTGGGCTGTAGGAACTAGCCAAACAGTGAGTATTGAGAGTGAAATGATCTCTCGTTTGGGAGTACTCAGCATTTTTCCTGTTTCCATTAATGCATTTTGGAGCTGAGTGTTTAGGGTCAATGCACAACTCTATATTGTGCCTCTACTGCATGTGGACATCCTTTAAGGCATTTCTGCTGTATGTGGATATCCTTTAAGGCATTTCTACTGTATGTGGACATCCTTTAAGGCATTTATACTGTATGTGGATATCCTTTAAGGTATTTCTACTGTATGTGGATATCCTTTAAGGCATTTTTGCTGTATGTGGATATCCTTTAAGGCATTTCTACTGTATGTGGATATCCTTTAAGGCATTTCTGCTGTATGCGGACATCTTTTAAGGCATTTCTGCTGTATGTGAACACCCTTTAAGGTATTTCTGCTGTATGTGGACATCCTTTAAGGCATTTATGGAATTATATTCACACTCAAATTAGGATCATAAATATATCTTGCACTCATTGCATAGATATTAATTCAACAATCAAGATTAAAAAGCGGCACGAGGGGTCACTGAATGGTTTGATGAGTATGAAAATGTGAATTTTCTGCTCTGGCCTTTGCAGTCACCAGATCTCAACCCAATTGAACACCTATGGGAGATTTTGGACCAACGTGTTAAGACAGCGCTCTCCACCACCATCATCAAAACACCAAATGAGGGAATGTCTTTTGGAAGAATGGGGTTCCATCCCTCCAATAAAGTTCCAGAGACTAGAATCTATAGACTAGAGGTAGAATGTATGCCAAGGCGCATTGAAGCTGTTCTGGCGGCTCGTGGTGGCCCAACACGTTACTAAGACAATTTATGGTGGTTTTTCTTTTAATTTGTCACCGGTCTGTACGTACCTCTGTAATGAGTATTTAACATTGTGTAATAGATTTAATTAAGTGTTTCTGATATGAGAAATGCTTTTTACAGTGTCTAATGGGATTCTTCGTTTTGGTTTTATTTGACTTTAATGTAAATAATAATATCGGAGGTAGAAATGAGTTATATAAATATCAGCAGGTAAATAAGAATTAAAATGAATCTTTAAATCTTCCCATGTGGAACACTGAATAGCTGTCGTATTTAAAATGGCTAAATAAAAAAGGCAGTTAATATTGCTGTCTGTTTCTATTCCGAGCACCATTGTCCCCACTGATGGCTGGCTGGTGGCAGGCTGGTAATTGGATGTGTGCGTCAAGAATAATGTGTTTGGAGCGTTCTCCAGGCCTCAGATTGCCGACACTTCTGTTTGCATAGGTCAGCCATGCGAGGCGCTGCTGAGAGAAACAAAGGTCTGCCACTCTGTTCTGTTACAGTGTTGCTTCTCCCACAAAATGCCACTGTAAAGGCTTCAAAAATATGGAGTGAAAAGGGAAAGGTTTGTGCTAGGGAGGAAAATGCCCTGATGTTGTTTGTTGAAATGGGTATTTGGATTTATTTGCTTTTTTAAAAAAATATTTGAGCATTTGAAGGACAACCATGACCAGTGAGGTATTGGAAGGTGTACCTAAAGTGAAAGGAATCTCAAGAGATTTGTTGTCACACATTTGACGCAATACAGCACATATAGAAATACAATATGCATGTTACTTTTGTCCCCTGGACACAGATTGATTGATTTGCTTGCATTTATGTTATTGCTTTTAGTGGTTTTAAAGAAATTAAATGTAGTGCATTGTAGTTGTCCAGGCAATCACGTAATGATTGTATGTTATGTAACTCATAAGCTATACGTTGCCTCTGCCATTACAGTATATTATAAACCTAGTGCAGACATAAAGCACATAGTGGATAAGTATCCAGATTAATTAGTCCAATATTTAACAGATATATTTTAATCTTTAAGAAAAAATTTACATAAATGTAAAATATAACCATTTTCCCTCATAATTTGTACACAGGAATGATACACAGAAGTTCTATTTTTCTCTCTCTTTATTTAAGGTCAGAAAATCCTGCACCACAAAAGCAATGTTCTGGAGACCGTGGTACTAATCAATCCCTCAGATGAGGCCGTCAGTACTGAGGTAAGTGTTTTCTCTGTGAGCAAAGGCTTTCTCACTGCTGTCTAGATAATTCCATTTAATCTCTCAGCAGAATTTATACACACCCACTCCACAAGAATAGTCGTATTATGCACATTTACTGGTTACTACTGGTCATATTCTCTTTTTTAATTAATTGAATTAATTTCAAAGGAATGCTGTTAAACAAGACATTGCAGACTGCTAGTTTATAAATCACTGCAGCATTGTTTCCTGTATGTGATAAAATGTAAATAAAACCATACAAAATACACATAGACATTCAAGATAATTTCTTTGGGTCTAAAAGAGCCAATCAGCCAATTAGGTACCAAGTTAAATAGTACTCCTTGGTTCCTTGTCCCAAAATGAGTACTTTTGTGAACAGCGCAATAATTGAATGTTTTTCTCAGAAAACATAGTGGAAAACGAATTAATTCATGAACAGCCACCTTCACCCACACTTGTGCTTTGTATTTAAAGTAACATCACACAGCAATGCAGGTTTGGATTTCTTTGGCTGCCTAGGACAGCCAGGGCTCAAGGTCAAAAAATGTTTTATTTAATTAAATTCTTTTCTGCATGTGGGAGTACTACATTTGGTATAATGTTAGTGCAAACAGTACTATGATGCCTGAAGAACCCTGTGAAACAGTTAAAACAGGTATAGCATTCAGTATAAACCTAACACTGGTAACATTGGCTTGCTCTAAGCAGCATGGGTTCATCTATTCTTTATATAGAAGTGACCATTTAGGATTATAAATTATTTTTATTCTGAGTTTTCACTTATTGATACTTTCAAATTATACAAGGTACTTCATCCTCTGAGAAAACCATTTGAGAATTAACTACTCTTTTCTGTCGTCCTTGATATCTAGGTTCGGCTGATGATCTCAGACACTGCAAGGCACAAACTGCTGGTTCTATCAGGACAATGCTTTGAAAACACAGGGGAGCTCATTCTCCAGTCTGGGTCCTTTTCTTTCCCAAACTTCATTGATATCTTCACTGATCAGGAGGTGGGTGGCTGAAGAATATGAGAACACTGGAACTCAGCGCTTCTCACCCCTTAACTTAATTTGTGGGTTTTATCAAATCAAGTTAATCGAATAAAATTTTTTTTATTCGGTCTTCTCCTATGACAGTGGATACAATTTAAAACCAAACTGTGCAGACAACAATGGTATCATAGAATGAAATGGACTGTTTGATTCCTAAGACATAATTCCTTCTTCAACAGATTGGGGAGCTGCTCAGCACTACACATCCAGCAAACAAAGCAAACCTCACTTTATTCTGCCCTGAGGAAGGTGACTGGAAGAACTCAAATCTGGACAAACACAATCTACAGGACTTCATCCATATGAACTTGAGCTCTGCCTTAATACTGCCAGAAATGGAAGGCCTCTCAGAGTTTACTGAATACCTGTCAGAGTCTGTGGAAATCCCATTGCCATTTGACATGTTGGAGCCTCCGACCTCCGGGGGATTTCTAAAGCTCTCAAAGCCGTGCTGCTACATCTTCCCGGGGGGTCGAGGAGACTCTGCCTTATTTGCGGTCAATGGCTTCAACATGCTGATCAATGGGGGTTCTGATCGCAAGTCCTGCTTCTGGAAACTGGTCAGGCATCTGGACAGAGTAGACTCCATTCTGCTAACACATACTGGAGATGACAACTTGCCTGGGATGAACAGCCTGCTGCAACGGAAAATAGCAGAACAAGAGGAGGAACTGTCTCAGGGCTCCACAGCTAACAGTGACTGGATGAAAAATCTAATCTCCCCAGATATTGGAGTTGTGTTTCTTAATATTCCTGAAAACCTTGAAAACCCAGAGCCTAACTACAGAGTGAGAAGAAACATTGAAGAGGCTGCCTTCACCATGCAATACTTGAACAAGTTGTCTATAAAACCTGTAACTCTTCAGAGGCCTGTTGGAAATGCAGTAGACCCTATTATTTTATTTCAGAAAATGGGTGTTGGTAAGTTGGAGATGTATGTTCTGAACCCAGCTAAAAACAGCAAAGAGTTGCAGCACTTTATGAAGCAGTGGACTGGTAGTGAGAAAGACAAAGCTTCTGTGTTGCTTCCAAATGGCAAAGAGTCAGAGATGCCAATTTCTTATTTAACCTCCATTTCATCATTGATAGTGTGGCATCCAGCTAATCCCTCTGAAAAGATTGTTCGTGTCCTGTTTCCTGGCAATGCGACACAATATAATATTCTTGAAGGCTTGGAAAAGCTCAAACATTTAGATTTCTTGAAACAGCCTGTTGTGACCCAGAAAGAGTTATCCTCAAATTTGGCGCCAACACTAAAGCAAGCAAAATTGAAACACAAAACCGATAGCAAGGAAAGTCTCAAATCAACCTCGAGGCCATCACCTATTCGAGGAGTCAGAAAGGAATCCAAGGAAGAAGCACCAGAGAAAGCAAAAGCAGACTCAGAGGCAACCCAGGAAAAGACCCTAAAACCTGAGAAAAAAGAGAAACCTCTCATAAAGAAGGAAAAAGCAAAGACAATGGAGACAGAGGCTAAGGCAACCCCAGAGGAAGTACTAAAAACTGAAACCCCAGAGAAAAAGAAAGAGATCAAATCAAAAGCACCCAAGGAAAAGGTCGTTAAAAAAGAAGTCAAGAAAACCACTGAAAAGAAAAATGAAGAAAAAGAAGCAAAGAAGGAAGTGGCTAAGAAAGAAGAGAAGCTGATCACGAAGAAAGATGAAAAGATTAAAAAAGAAGAAAAGGTAAAAAAGGAAGAGCCTAAGAAAGATGTGAAAAAAGAAACAAAAAAGGATGTAGGGAAAGATTCTCCATTAAAAGAAGTTAAGAAAGAACTAAAGAAAGATGATAAAGATGTAAAGAAGTCCTCTAAGGATTTAAAGAAAACTCCAACTACCCTGGCAGATTCCAAAAAGCCTGTGCTAAAACCAAAAGTGCTAAAGAAGGAAGACTCATCAAAGAAAGACATCAGTAGTCCTGGAAAATCCAAAGATAAGGGAAAGCTCAAAGGCTTTAAAAAGGAATCTAAGCCCAGTGAATCCAAACATAGTGCTGGTGCTGCTGTTGCTGCTGCTGCTGCTGCTGCTACTGCTGCTACTGCTGCTACTGCTGTTAGTGCTGTTAGTGCATCTGCAGTGGCTTGCGTTGCAGAGGAAATTGATGTTGAAAGATCATTAATGTCATCCCCTGAAGATCTCACAAAGGACTTTGAAGAGCTTAAAGCAGGTGGGATTGTAGATGCTGATGGGACTACAGCTCAAATGAAGCAGGGAGATTCAGAGCCTACTGATATGATACAGCACGAGGAAATAGTTCTATGTAAAGAGTCCACTGAGGTAGATGAACATGTGGAATCTCTAGATGAAGGAATAACAACAACTGAAGCTGAAGGGGAAAGTGGAGTGACCCCAGATGAACTGCAGCCTAAAGTAAAAACCAATGCTGATACTAATGAGAAATTTGAAGATGAGGGCACTGGATTGGAGGAGTCAGAAACTGGAGACTATGAAGAAAAAGGAGAGACTGAAGACGTGGATGAACAGCAAGCTCAGGATGAAAGGAAAGAAACATGTGATGATCTGGTAGGCAGCAAAGAAGAGGATCTGCAAGAAGGCAAGCAATCAAAAGATAGCCTGGGTTCCATAGAAAGAGGTGACTTGGAAAGGTCTGGGAAAGAGGAAGATGAAAAAACAGGAGATGAAACTGAAGAAGGCACAATAGATGTGAAAGATAATGGCTCCCTGCCAAAGATTTCTGACCCTCACCGTCTTTCGAATGAGCATGCCTTAATTCAAAATGAAGCCCTTCCAGATGTCTTTGAGAGGGAAGCAGCATCAGATGAAGAGAATCGAGACGAGCCCCTCGAGGAATATACAGCTACGTCCGGTCACACCCAATCTACACTTGAGATTTCCAGTGTTCCAACACCAATGGATGAGATGTCAACACCAAGGGATATTATGAGTGATGAAACCACCAATGATGAAACCGAGTCACCCTCTCAGGACTTTGCTAGGCTTGGAGGAGCTGTACCATCAGGTGTTTTTGACAGAACAAAGCTTTCTCCACTTCACGACAGCCCGGAATCTGATAATTCGAAGAGTGATGCCACAGAAGGCATGGATTATCTTGCATCAGCCTCCACACTATCTCCACCATCATCATTAGAAGAGGACAAATATTGCAGTCAGCTTCCTTCTGAAGATGTCATGTCAAAAGAGAAAGAGGGAGGGTACAGCTTAACGCTGGACTCACAAGAAAAAGCAAGCCTTAATACAACAAAGCCCATCAGTCCAAGCCCACCCTCACCGCTTGTTAGGACACCTACCAGTGATCACAGTATAAATCTTGACTTAACACCAACTGCTATAGCTGCACCAATTGAATTAGGAACCACTCTGTCTGGAACACCACAGGAAGTGGAGCCCACAAACAGTCCAGATGATAAGACATTGGAGGGTGCCTCTTCCACACAGTCTGCTCCAGGAAGCCCTGGTCATACACCATATTATCAGTCACCTGTTGATGAAAAGGTGAATACACTACCACCTGAGACTTCTGTCAAAGACTATGGACCAATCATTGTGGAAGTTATCAGTGACAAAGAGGGATCTCCCTCTAGAGTCAGTCCAATGGATGAACCTGTACCAGATTATGCATCACCCATTGAGAAGGTTCTTTCCCCTCTTCGTAGTCCACCACCACTGGGAGCTGGATCTTCAACAGAGTGGTTTCCAAATGTGGTCGGAAAGCAACACTTTGAGCTGACTCAGTCTTCAGCAGAGGTGAGTGATGACAAGAAGACATCACCACATTCTCAAAGTCCCTTAGCTGACAGCTCCTCGGCCTCACCCACAACTCCACAGCCTAAGCAGGAGTCATCTGATCTAAAACCAGGAATGGATAAAGATGACTATGTTGTACAGAGCAGCACACAAGAAAAAGGAGAGGGATCAGGGAAAGCAACCAGTGATCTGTCACCTGTATTAGCAGACGCCAGCTCCACTGGAACATTTAAAGAGGAGAGTAAAATGTCCATATCAGAATGTACATCTGAAAAGTCAGGCACTCCAGTGGATGAAGTTGTAGCAGAGGACACATTTTCTCATATTGCATCTGCATCAACTGCTTCACTTGCCACTAGTTCATTCCCAGAGCCGACAACAGATGATGTCTCTCCATCATTGCATGCTGAGGTAGGCTCCCCACACTCAACAGAGGTAGATGACTCACTCTCTGTGTCTGTGGGTCAGACTCCCACAGTATTCCAGGAAACTGAGGCCTCGCTATCAAAAGAAGAGAGCCCCAGGCCAATGTCAATTTCACCAGATTTTTCACCCAAAGCAAAATCAAGAATGAGCTCCATGCAAGAGCCTAAGTCTCCTGAGCAGTCCACAATGTCTGTGGAGTTAGGTCAAGAGTCCCCTACTCATTCTTTAGCCCTTGACTTCAGCAAACAGTCTCCAGAATATCAAGTAACCAGCGGAAACCAACATATTACTGAGAATGGCCCGACAGAGGTTGATTACAGTCCTTCTGAAGGACTTGATACAAAATATGTGTCTTCAGGGGAGACCATTCTATTCAAAGAGAATGACTCTTCTCATGCTGCTTTGGCTTCTCCTTCAGATGGCTCCCAGTCCACCTCTTCTGTGAATTCACCCACCCAGATTTCTACACCATTCAAAGAGGAGGACCAATTAAATGCCACAGACCCCAATAGAATTTCTCCATGTACCACTAAAAGCTCAGCTACCCCAGAGAGTTTAATGTTGAAAGCTGAAGAAACTATCCAGCAGCTGGATAAGTCCCCTGCCACTCCTAAAGTCTTGTCCCTCACTCATTCTCCTCTCTCTTCCGACTCCTCAGTAGTAGGTCCAGATAATGTATCAATTAAATGCATGGAGTCCACTCAAAATCTTGAAAAGACTCCAAGTCCAAAACCAAGCCCCTTTAGCAGCTCACCACCATCCACAGATACGTTGTTTAGTAGTGAAAGTTCTGTTGACCAGAAAGGGCAATCATTGAAAGATGATGGAGCTAAAGAAAAACATGACAAGTCACCTTCCTTGCCAGAAGCAGGATCTCCACCTTTTTCAATGTCTTCCTATTCTTGCTTTTTACAGAAAACAGAAATAGTGTCTCAGGTATCAGGGACTAATCCATTTCTGTGTGAGGAATCCACCAGCCAGTCTAAATCCCCAATGAGTCCTAAAGTTCCATCTCCTTCATATTTACCACTTTCATTCAAGTTGTCTGACTTTCAAGACACATTTAGTGCACATTCACAGTCATCGTCTGCATCTTACTCACAAGCATTTGAATCAAGTTTTTCTCATAGTGACGATTTGAAGAGGGACAAAGAAGAAGACCAGAAGTGTGCAGGAGGCTCCCGAGACCCAGATTACTCTAAAAAGAGTCCCTCTCCACAATCTAGAACAGATGTTGATTTATGCTTGGTTACCTCTTGTGAATACCGGCACCCTAAAACAGAGCTCTCCCCATCCTTCATAAATCCAAGCCCTCTTGAATTCCTCATCAATGAGGAGAATACCCTGGAAGAAGAAAAACTATTAACTAAATCTGGGGGAGAACCTCCACCATCTGATGGGAAACTCCCTGCCAGACAGTGTGATGAAACTCCACCCACTTCAATCAGTGAATCTGCTCCTTCTCAGACAGATTCAGATGTACCCCCTGGGACAGAAGAATGCCCCTCCATCACTGCCGATGTAAACATTGACTCTGATGATGACTCTGAAACTCTCCCAACAGACAGGACCTTGACGTACAGGAATGCAGATCCTCCCCCAGTTACCCTACTCGATTCTGCACCCTCTCCACCCAATCCTGACGTCTGCATGGTCGATCCTGAATCCATGCTAGCTAATCAAAGCTTGTCAAAACCTTCAAAGAAAGAGGGAAGTGAAAAGACTAAGAAGAAAAAACTAGGTTTGAAGTCTAAGTCTTCCTCGCCAGCGAAAAAGAGTGCCATTACAAAAACAAGTGCTGGTAAGGACTCATCAGACACATTTTCAAAGGCTTCATCTCCAAAGAAGAAAGACCCCTCAGCATCCAAGTTGAATGTGAATGTTGGTGGAGCGGGAAAAGATGCCAAAAATGCATCAAATACCTCTGCTTCAAAGGGTGCAAAAACTGCTACATCAGGTAAGCCCAATACTATCTAGTGTGCAATATTATGATTTAGCAGATTTTTTATGTACATGACTGTAAACCTGATGCAGGCATAACACATTTGTTTTTTATGTCCAATAAAACCCATATATTTTCCTCTTTACACACCTAGGGCCTGATTTACTAAGACCTTTAGCATGTGCAAAACCTTTTAGCACACACAAAATTAATAACACGACCAATGATTGGTCCAAAACAAATACCATGGTTTTGCACATGCTAAAGGTCTTAGCAAATTAGGCCCATCGTGCAGCTGGAATTTTATGTGTTGCTGCTCTATTTTCTTTGTAGTAAAGTGAAATAGCTAGCGTCAGAGCACTCCATTACTACATGACTGTAAATCTAAAAGTACTATAGTAAACTGCTAATCAGTTGTTGATACTGTGGGATATATGAGTCTTATTTACTTACATTCTGCTAAAACCCTGATTTTTTTTATGAAACATTTTTTTTTGCTGGATTGAAGGCTCTGGCAGTGGTAAGGCCGCTGGAGGGATGCCCATCCCCGACTGCCCCCCAATGTACCTGGACTTGGTATACATACCAAACCACTGCAGTGCTAAGAATGTTGATGTTGAATTCTTCAAGCGGGTGAGGTCGTCTTACTACGTTGTGAGTGGTAATGACCTGGCAGCACAGGAACCCAGCAAGACTGTTCTGGACTCTCTGCTGGAAGGGAAATCTCAGTGGGGCAATAACATGCAGGTATGACCCCCAGCTAATATGTTATCATGTGGAGTGTTCTTGAAGCGGAGTTCTTGAAGTCAAGGGGTGTGTCTGTAACATCTAGTAAACTAAAAGTAGACTGGGGTGAGAAATATCAAACCAGAAAATACACCGTTGTTGTACTCATGCTGGGATTGTAAAGCATGCATCTAACAGAACCGGCTACGTAATATAAAGTCACCCTGAAGGGTGTGAGAGGGCATTCGATGTCTGCATTATCTGGGAGCGATCCTGATTTCCCATAAAATAAATTTGGCGCCCAACGCAGGGCTGAGCATATCCCATTTCCACCCCAATTTGGAATAGCCAATAATCGGCAACCGCAGCCGCATACATTGTGCGGACCCCACTTTCTATTTGGGAGAGTATAGACGTCCATGTTTCTCCTCCGAACCATGTGGTATTGCCAGCGGCTTCTTTTCACACTGCAGACTACAGCTAAGCTTGCAAAGAGTGGAGTCAGATGAGGGACCTTTCATATGCCGCTTTGACTGCAATCTACGGGCGCCCAATCGACCAGCAGCGGTCGCTAGATAGCAATGCACATGAAACCCTATCCGACTGAACCCTCCCATTCCCTGGGCGACGCAATCGCTAATTACGTGTCACCCTATGGCGCTACTGGCCACAGTCGGCACTGGCACGGTCCGGATTTGATCCAAGGCTGTGAGGTTCCGTAACCAGCAGCCAGATTTCCCCTTTAACCACATATGTGATTGAAAAACACTGCACACATGCCAATGGGCGGCAGTGTAGTATAATGGTTAAGGAGCTGGACTTGTAACCGAAAGGTTGCAGGTTCGATTCCCAGGTAGGACACTGCCGTTGTACCTTTGAGCAAGGTACTTAACCTGAATTGCTTCAGTATATATCCAGCTGTATGAATGGATAAATGTAATAAGAAGTTGTGTAAGTCGCTCTGGATAAGAGCGTCTGCTAAATGCCTATAATGTAATGTAATGTAATGTAATGTAATTAATACATTACAGAGACTGGTAGGGGTATACTCTTTATCTCACTCTGGTGAGCCATTCAAGTGCAGGTCAGGCTTATGAATTGTGACTCTCTCCAATGACAGGTCACTCTGATCCCAACCCACGACTCGGAGGTAATGAGGGACTGGTACCAGCAGACCCACGAGAAGCAGCAGGATCTCAACATCATGGTGCTAGCCAGCAGTAGCACAGTGGTCATGCAAGATGAGTCCTTCCCCGCGTGTAAGATTGAGTTGTAATTCATAATCTTCTGAGCATTGCACAACCTCAGTGTAAAACATGGATATACAAAAAATGTACTATGAATTAAGGGGAAATATTTAAAAAGAAATGTATGAACATGCTGATACAAGGTACTCACCTAAGGCAAATATACTTTATAACTAAGGCACATTCCCCAAAGCACCAGTAATTATTTAAAGTTACATTGTTAAAACAGAATATGAGGGAAATTAGAAACTTTTTCTATAGACTGTTACGATAATACTGCAAACCCCATCATGAAGCATGTCCATAGGCATAGAATGGTGTGTGTATACTTTCTTTTTTTTTTCCAGAAATGGAAATGTTTGAACAGATAAAACAGTGATCATTACACAAGGTATGCTTGCAATTAAGACCAACAATTAGCTTTCACTACATTGACCATTGCAATATTGTTCATTTTTACACCCAGATTAAATGCCCATTACCACTGATAACAGTTAATTACTAGAAGGGTTGTACTCCACCCCCCCCACCCCCCCACCCCCCAAAAAAACCCCTCTATAATTAGTGCTTAGGCTTTTGAAATCCAAAATTTCCAGCAACTATTCCCACTGTGTACATCCATTCAGGATGTCAAACTGGAGGTGACAGCATCCTACATATCAAAGAGCACTAAAACCTATTGAGACAAAAGTATTCATTAATATTGGCTTTTACCCTGACCTGAAGCATAGACCAAAGGATAAGGGTGTACACATAACACAGTTACCTGAATGTATAAGATACTTTATGCATGTAATGGATAATGAGAAACAGCAGACGCATGAGTTGAAATAAGTGGAATAGTGATAGTCAATGTCAGTTGCCCACCATCAAGGAATTGTCTATGATAAGATATTGGAATAGCTCTGTGTATGTGTATTTTGTGTGTACTACAACCATGGTATTTCAATGATCTGATAGGTAAAATATTCTTAGCTGATTGACAATTTTATGGGATATAATTTAACAGCTTGGGGAAGAGAAGATTGAGCATATTTGATCATTATAACCTTGCAGGTGTTTAATTACTTTGTGCACTTAATGGCACTTAGAGCAGAACAGCATTAAAAAAAGATTTTTCCATTGTTTGCCAAGCAGGAGAGTTTTGCTTTTCATTAGTACGCTAGAATGTGGCCATTCAAAATGCATTAGGATGAGGAAACATATTTAACAACATCACTATACAGTAAGACCTCACCTATCTCTTCTGCCCAGTGCATATGGATAACTCTACCATTGCCTTATTCTTATAACCTGTAGTGGTCGGTATATTTTTTCAGTGGAAGGGATGTCCACCCAAGGCGTACATTAGCATTGCAATAAATATTAGCAGTATTGAAGTTAACAGCTATATTTCAGTTTCCAGATAACTGTCTTCCCATGGTGAACAGAAACCTCATTCCATTTTAAACAACATTTACGTATGATTGTATTTATGTTTTGCACTATTTTTTGACTGAATTTAACTTGATTCTTATTTTTGGGCCAGACTAGTTTTATTGTTCTTATTTAATTTGTTAAAGAAAATTCATATTTTGAATTTGTTGATAAAAAAGTATTTTGATCCATGAATGCCTTGAACAGACAGAGAGAGGATCTTAAGCTGCTTTTGCATACTGTTCTGATCTATAGGCTGCTGAATGTGTGGTTTACTGTCAGATATGCTCATTAAAAATGTAAAAACATATTGAAATGGGTTTTTAAAATTAATTTCCCCAGTTCATCTGATTATTTTAATCTAGTGGGTATTGCTAAATTCTAAAGAACTTGAATGTGGTGCATTTGGTTTTTTTTATGAAGTGATATGATTTCCAAACCTTTGGACCTTTTCTTTTTAAACTGTACTATAATTATAAATAACTTTGTGGCAGGGTGAATGGATGGGATAGATTTGCATGTGTAATGTAAAATACTGAAAATCTCTTTTTTAATGCGGGGAAGACTGGAACTGCCAGCACAAATACAAAAAAGGGCCATCTAAAGCTATAATACAAGGAACTCATACACTGACTATTATCAGAACTAGAGCGATCATCACTGATCTTTATTAAGATTTGTCCAAATGGTGCCCTCATCTTTGGACACTCTTCTTCAGTCAACTGCAAACCCTTTTTGCCAGAACTCTCAGTTGTTCTTTGTAGTCACCAAACTGTATCCTTCATGAACATTAGAACACATCATTATAAAGCCTAGTCAGATATAGCAGAGCTTAATTTAAACTTGATGATGGCATGGAGAGATGGATCAGTGTGTGTATGCTATGGGATTATAACTGATATAATTGAAGGGTTTGCAAAAGCCATGATCTCAACAAACTGGGGACCGTAAAAACAACATTGTTAAATATTGAACATTTCACTACAAAAACTCAAAATATTAGTTGCAGCGTAATATTTCCGTCAACAAAACGACTTCGACTTTCAATACTTGCATCATCTGCTCTTCAGTACACTGGACCAGACACAAGAGTGACACGACAGCTTGCACAACAGTACCTTTAACCACATGCATGAGCATCCAGTCACATCACTGCTAACAGACCGACTGCAGAAGTCTTGACCTTTCCTCGAGGAAACACTTCACGCTATTATTTCTCCTGGGTGATTGTTAATGTCTGTCTGCAGCTGTGTAAGGTATATGTCTTGTAATCTTGCATCTTTCCTACCCTTTTCCAAGTCATAATGTAGAGGCTAGTTTCGAGTATTACTTAGTGCTTTTCTGATATTTCTGTGCAATATCTCCTCCCATTGAGGTATTTGATGTAAAGGGAACTACTATTAAATAAAGGGGGAAATGATTATGTTGTGGACATTTATTTATCAATGTTAGTCTTTGCACTACTAAATATGTATATTTCTGTCATGTCTGTGTGTTTGTTGCATGTTTCAGACTGATCTACCTTGAATATGTCATATGCACCTTGAGTATACAATTTGAAGCATGCAGACAAAAACATACCCATCTTTGTCATCTGTATGTCTTATTGAGTCAGCTCAATATTTTGAGAAAGCAATGCTCTTGAATTTTTATCTGATGACCGTAAGAATACTATATTAGAAGAATATTAATTAGCTGAACTCATACCTTAGCTAGCAAGAACTTTCTGTGAAGACAAACTGACATGAATGTTCTTTAATGAATGATGACAAGATAGCTTTGCACTTTGAATTAAGCGATTATAACATAAAGTAATATTAAACGTGGCACCTCTGTCTTGATCGATTCACTCTGATTTAGGTAGTCCAATTGATGTGCTAGACTTTTAAATGAATGTTCTTCCTCGTGCACACTGATACACCCCATAGACTGTCGTGGTTCCCAAGCGACCCTGTCATATTCAAAAATCTTTTACAACGTTAAACAATGTTTCAGTGCTACAGTACAATACTGCGCAAAAGTCTTAGGCACCATACATTTTTTATGTAACTTTTTTTCTTAGCTGTCTATTTTTTGTATTCTGCATTAGTGTGTCAGTAGAAAAGTGAAAATTCTAGATTTCCAAACATAAGTTTTCGAAGAAAATCATTTAACTATCTTCAACGAAAAGAAGAACAAGGAGTTCTGCGACAGATGGTATGGCCTCCACAGAGCCCTGATCTCAACATCATCGAGGCTGTCTGGAATTACGGACAGCCAAAGCCTGCAGAAGAACTGTGGCAAGTTCTCCAAGATGCTTGGAACAACCTACCAGCTGATTTTATTATCAAATTCTGACAGTGTACCTAAGAAAATCAATGCGATTTGATTTAGTTTTTCACATGCCTGTGTTTCATTATTTGTGCACCCTCCCTGCCAAGATAACAAGAGTCTTCTCCTGTAATGTTTGATGAATTTGGAGAATAGGTATTTTAGCAAGGGATTTGAGATCATTCCTCCATAAAGAATCTCTCCAGAGTCCTTGATCGTCGCTTCTGGACTCTCCTCTTCAGTTCACCCAACAAGGTTTCCATGGGGTTCAGGTCAGGAGACTAGGATTATAGCTATTGTAAAACCTTGATTATGTGGTCAGTGGACCATTTTTGTGTAGATTTTGAGGTATGCTTGTATCACTGTCCTGCTGGAAGATTCTACCATAACCTAATTTTAGCCCCCTGGTAGAAGCAGCCAGATTTTGTTCTAAAATCTCCTGGTATTTGATGATGTCTTCTGTTTTAATACATTTCCCATAGCCTTTGGATGAACCCAGACAGACCCACAACGTCACAGATCTACCACCATACTTCACAGTGGAGATACGGTTCTTTTCTGCATAACAACTTATTACACCAAATCCACCTTTGGTAGTTATTGCCAAAAGTCTTTATTTTCATCTCGTCTGACCATAGCACCCAGTTCCAAACTAAATTTCGATAACATCTCCAGGCGCTTATGTTTGTGGTATAGTGACAGCAGAGGCTTTCTTCCAGCAAGCCTTCTAATTAGTTTGTTGGCATAGAGGTGATATCTAATTGAACCAACTTCTGCCATTCTAAAACTGTGATTGTTGCCTCTCAAACCATTCACCTCACTGTGTGCGTGTGGGCCAAACTCCACTCTATCCACTTCCAGACAGGTTCATCACAGTTGCTTTAAACTTAATTATTGCCCTAATAGTGGAAAAAGGTAGTTTCAGACATGAACCAGTTTTCCATAGGAATTTCTTGATTTATGAAGGTCAACAACCTTTTGTCACATTTAATTTGTGTGTTTGCTGATCTTCCCCATGTTGATGGATGAGTAAGGGGTTTTTCCTGTGTGTCACCTCATATTTATACCCCAGTGAAGCAGGAAGTTGAGTGACCACACAATAGTTCCTAGACTTAGCTTTGTTTTAAAAAAAATAAAATAACAGGAATATAATAAATTATGTTTTGTTCATAACCATTTCTAGTGTTGCCAATAATTGTGAATTTTTTTATTTTCTGAGGAATAATCTCTTTTCTTTTGAATAATTTTACCTAAATTAAAGATTGGGTGATTCTCATATTTTGACAATAAGGCCAGGCTGCTAAACGACAGACATTTTTTATAGCCTTTTTTGCTCATATTTTACAGGGTTGCCAATAATTCTAGTGGGAACTGTATGCCTCTTTTCTCAGCAGCTATTATTTTTCAATAACTAATATTTGTGGGCTTTACACGTAGAATACACAACCTTAAAATGTCAGAGCAGTGTTACTGCCAAACAAGTTACCTTCATCAAGCACAAAATTACTGATCAAGAAGATTGCACAGACCAAAATAACTTAAGTCAAAGTCTAAACAGCAGCTGGTCTAATAAATGTTTAATCAGGGGGAAAGGGGGGTGGGGGCGTTTCCTCTGCACACCTGCATCAGGCTGAGTGTAAATTTAAAAATGCAGGCGTTACTAAGAGACAGGGAGCCCCAATTTTATTAGCTTAGAATTGAGCCCTACAAATAGGTCAAACATATATCAATCCCAACAGGCTTTCAGGGAACATTCTGACAGACATACCTTATTGAATCTGGTATTTATTTATTATTATACATGCCAGATTCAACCTATTGGACTGGCTATAAAATGACCAGAACTACAGTATATGGACTGGCCGACTGAATATTCAGTGAGCACCATAATTAATTGGACAGTGACACATTTTTTGTTATTTTGGTTCTGTACTCTAGCCCTTTGAGTTTGAAAGGATACGATGACAATGAGGTTGAAGTGCAGACTGATATGGATTTTCATCCATATCGGATGAACCGTTTAGACGTTATAAAACCTTTTGTACATAGTCTCCCCCCCCCCCCCATTTTCGGGCATCAAAAAAATATCGGACAGTTCAACATAATGTAGAATAAAGTAATATTTTTTTATATTTGGTTGCATATCCTTTGCATGCCATGACTTCCTGATGTCTGTGACCCAACAATATCAAAATACTCTCAATATCTTATTTTCTGGTACTCCTACAAGCAATACTATAACCTCTCTGCATTGGAATGGATCTCTATGGGAATTGGGGGGTGGGACTAGATTTAGCTGTAAATTACACTGGAACAGTATGGAACACATGGTTGGCGAAAATGGCTGTAAGTCATCAAGGGTCTGACGTATCAAACAAGCCTTAAACCATCACTCTGCTGCTAGATATGCAGTAGATATGGATGGATCACTTTAAGGGTTGTTTCTCCTGACATATTTTCCTATTGTACTCTATGGAAAAATAAGAAGAAATCCTTCAAATTATCCATCCATATCTACTGCATATCTGGCAGCAGAGTGATGGTTTAAGGCTTGTTTGAAACATCAGACCCTTGATGACTTTATTATTATAAATGCCAGATTCAACCCATTGGACGGGCTATTGAATAACCAGAACTACAGTATATGGACTGGCCGAGTGAATATACATTATTTTCCGTGTAGAGAACATGAATGGGAAACCACTTTGACTAAAGTTTCAGACATCAACGGGGACATATGCTAATTTTTGTTCGGTGTGGTAGCTAAAAAGCAAAGTATAGTGATTATTGTTATTATCATCATCTAAAATAACTGTTTCCAGTATATATAAACAGTATCCAAATTTCCATTAGAACGCATTTATGCAACTATAACACCAATGAAGACATCATGTAGGGCTTTGCTCAAATATGATACTGTAACACTTTTACAGACAAAAAGCATTTTGGAAACAAAATGAATGTTTTGCACATAATAAAGAGATTGAGTAAATTCACTGTGGCAGTCAAAATGGAAAAAAAGCTATCGCTATCTCCACCAATCCTATCGCTATCTCCACCAATCCACCAATACTATCGCTATCTCCACCAATCCTATCGCTATCTCCACCAATACTATCGCTATTTCCACCAATACTATCACTATCTCCACCAATCCACCAATACTATCGCTATTTCCACCAATACTATCGCTATCTCCACCAATCCACCAATACTATCGCTATCTCCACCAATACTATCGCTATCTCCACCAATCCACCAATACTATCGCTATTTCCACCAATACTATCACTATCTCCACCAATCCACCAATACTATCGCTATTTCCACCAATACTATCGCTATCTCCACCAATACTATCGCTATTTCCACCAATACTATCGCTATCTCCACCAATCCACCAATACTATCGCTATCTCCACCAATCCACCAATACTATCGCTATCTCCACCAATCCACCAATACTATCGCTATTTCCACCAATACTATCACTATCTCCACCAATACTATCGCTATTTCCACCAATACTATCGCTATCTCCACCAATCCACCAATACTATCGCTATCTCCACCAATCCACCAATACTATCGCTATTTCCACCAATACTATCACTATCTCCACCAGTCCACCAATACTATCGCTATTTCCACCAATACTATCGCTATCTCCACCAATACACCAATACTATCGCTATCTCCACCAATCCTATCGCTATCTCCACCAATACTATCGCTATTTCCACCAATACTATCACTATCTCCACCAATCCACCAATACTATCGCTATTTCCACCAATACTATCGCTATCTCCACCAATCCACCAATACTATCGCTATCTCCACCAATCCACCAATACTATCGCTATCTCCACCAATACTATCACTATCTCCACCAATACTATCGCGAACACTTTCATTACAGTCAGCTGTGAAACACGTTTGGCTGTGAAACTATTTGTCTTGTACCATAACTGATTTTATTACATGTAATGGCTGATTATATTATATATTTTTTTAATGAGTAAATTACATCGGTTGAACAGCTAGACATAGGTATTATTCCAGTTTCTCTCGACTCAAATTAAGACGGGGCTGCAATGTCACAAATAGCTGAATAGCTGCCCAGCTCATAACGTGCTAAAATCATAATATTAGAAACAGTTCTCATCACTTAAATGACTTGGTTGGCTAATCACTCACATAACTGCAATATTACCAGATGTGGCTCACATGACACTTCATTATGCCATGCTAAATGGACATCTCGAGAGTATTAAATCAATAAAACCATGTCGTAAATTCACACAGTGCGATGGATGACCATGCAATACAAGTTAAAAAATTCAACCCAATAACTAAAAATACATTTCTGTGGGTGAATTACTTTGCCTCTGAAAAAAAACATGTATAATTATGTAATTTCATATCATGTCATTTAAATGAAAAGCCATGCCATAAAAACCAGAAATTTGGTAAACAATGTTTTATTACACATGTAAATGATGTACAACTACATATGTCAGTTGCCATTTTGAACGATACATATTTTAAACAATATGTGGGGCGTATGATATATACAATACAACAAGTAAAAAGAAATACACAACAAAATATACGACAAAAGTGAATTGCAAACTTGCATATTCTTACTGTATAACAAATCTGGATGAAAATCGCCTGTTCAAAAGGTCGCATCAGTATACGGTTATGATCATCGGCAGCAATGACGTCACAATTAAACAAACTGCACAAAAAAAAAAAGTGAGCACAATCAACAAAAATTTATTTCATAATTTGATCACAATTAATTGGGACTTCACTTTTATGGCAGAAGGCATTTCCTTATTGAACAGCCCTCTGGTGACAGGTAGGCCCAGTGGAATTCCAGTAGCTTGTGAGCTTGAAATGTCAGATGCTTCCGTCTCTAACATGGCAGAACTGCCTGTGGAGTTGAAGGAGGAGCCCCCGTGTGTTCAGGACTAGGTGGAGGCTGTGGCGGCTTTGGCGGCCTCTCTAGCCTGATACTCCTGCTGCGCCCGCTCTCTCAGTTCCAGCTCCCGCTGGATGAGCATTTGGCGCTCTTGCTCCCACTCCTGAACCTTCGTCGCGTACAGCTCGCCGTCCGCTCCTTCTGCCACGCCCAGGTCCGCGTCGGCCAGCGCAGAGACCAGCGCCAGCAAACCGCCGGGGTCGACCCTGTCTAGAGACTGCAGCTTACTGCTCAGGTCCTGCTCACACAAGAGGGACGACACACACACACCGACCAATGAAATCGAGATGCAACCTCTCACCGCCGTCCTCTGCAGACCTCACTCACTTATAATTCAGGTGATACTAACAGAAATGCTCATTCAAACCTCAAGTGCTTTGGTCTTGCTTATGGTTGGGTGAATTGTTCTGCTCCTTTCATCGTCCGTCAGTCATTTCTCCTTTCACCTCATTGTTTCTCTCCCTATTGTCCTATATGTTTTGAACCCAATTTGTTTTAATATCTTCATTAATTTTCATTAAAACCAACCTCCCTATTTCAGATTTTTCCAGTTTGATAGAGTGATTTTCATTGTAACTTGGCTACTATAATACAGGTCCTCCTCCTAGGTAGATATGTGTGCTTTAGGTCAATAGAGTAATCAATCACTCCTCTACCATAGTTTAGTAAAGTAACAGTGAACTCATTTCCACACACGCACACAATAAAAATATATATTTTCCCTGGGTTATGGTGAGCCTTGGAAAATATCAACTTGCTCTCCTCCTTTGAAGTCTCACACTATGCACATGCGTACTGCCCACATTAAGGCTAACCTGAATAAAACAGCCACCACTGAACCACATTCAATATGTGCTTACAGATAAGCACTGTATTGTGAACGGTGGCTAATCAGTAAATCTGGTCCACAGCCTACAGTCGTAGTAAAAAAATCTCCATTTTGACATGGTCGAGACAGAATATTCTGAATACGTGAAATGTGGATCACACAAAGGCCAGCGCAAACGTCAGAATATCCACAGAAGATCACATAAGTTGTCACATAAACTGACACATGGACAAATAGGGCAGATTAAAGCAAGTCTGGGAACTCCAAATTCTCACTTCCGGGGGGTTAAACACAGGGGGGGCACATAATCACATGCAGGCCATGACAGGCTTACAGCGTCTCCCCGAGTTTAATTATCTATAAGAGACAAAGAGGCTTCAAGGACCGTTCATCGGCAGTGGCCTTCAGTGTGACAGATGTCTCTGGTGGCTAAGGCCGGTGGCTAAGGCCGGTGGCTAAGGCTGGTGCCTGCTGGGGTGATGGAAGACCATGGTAATTTATGTACTGGTGTCAAAGACCGGGGCAAAGGGTGAACGGAGGCTAGAGTTCCTGCTCTGCGTCTCTCTCACACACACACACACACACACACACACACACACACACACACACACACACACACACACACAGTTTAAAGACACGGGAGAGCACGCGTATAGTAGACACACAGGATTGATGGCTTTCATTACTTCTGTGCGAGGCCATAGCACAGAACTAGTCTGCAGGTCTACAGTGTGGAAGAAATGGGCATAGCACAGGTGTACAATATGGAATTCAAGAAATAATTATATTTTAAGTCAAATATGAACTTACAATATGTATACCCAATTCATGCTTAATCAATTCATATACCTCATGTTATGCTTGACAAATAATGTCGTGTAACGTCGAACATACTGTAATTTAAGGCCATGAACCAAAACACTGAGTGTAGAGGGAAAATATTCCCTAAATCAGGCCTGTGATTGCTAATTGTACAGAAGAGCAATCGATTAAATTAAAACAGGAGAAGAAGACTGATCTTTCCCCCCCACTACATAATGTATAGTTAGGTAATAGTACATAATGTATAGTTATAGACTGCAATTTGTCGTTCATGTTTTTTTTGCATTTCATCAAAACTAATGACTAATTATTTCACCTGAGCAGTAACGCTAGAGGTTTATGCTGTGCCATGTCCTTTCTGTAATGGAACTGTGCGCCTCAGCAGTAACGCTAGAGGTTTATGCTGTGCCATGTCCTTTCTGTAATGGTACTGTGCGCCTCAGCAGTAACGCTAGAGGTTTATGCTGTGCCATGTCCTTTCTGTAATGGAACTGTGCGCTCAACAGTGTTTGCTGTCTCACTCAGGCTGGGTCATACTTCTCATTATATATTCAATACCCCATTGTGAAAAGCTCAAAATAGCTGGCTGCTGCATTCCATGATGCATCTCCTCTTAAATGTGCTGAACGTATCCTTCAGTCCACTCTCAGTAGCTTCCCTCTTTACAAATATGGAAACCTTATTTATTAATGGGACACTTTCTTTATTAAATGTTAAATACTCATCAATCTGTCATTGGCTGATTAACCGATTAATGACATTTTCATTAGTCATTAATCTGGAGAAACTGCTATGGATTTGACTAAAGTCTTTAACTGTAAAACCCAAAATCCAAACATGTATACAATGCCAGATTATTACTTCGCATGAATTACTGCACAAACATTCACACTTGTGTGATGAAAGCGCTATTCTTCTAAAAATCCATTAATGGCATTTTTAATTCTGAACAAGCCAAAGCAAATGGAGTAATCCACCCAGGCGTTTACTGTGTAAAGCTACAGTCATCAGCGACATTTGACACACTTGCTTATAAATTAGACTATATTCCTGTGTCTCTTCTCCCGGTTATGCACAAAATAAATGGAGCCCACCTTCGATAAGCGAGAATTCTGTTCCTCTTAGAAGGGTCAAGAGGATAATAAATCCACTGGAACAGGAGACAATAATACATACCCCGAAATATAATTCACAGGGGGAAACGCAATGCGCTGACCTGATGAATCAAACAATATGACCAACGCAGCCACATTACTTAATGGGCTCTATCCCAAGGATAAGTGAAGCAAAAAGAGGGGCTGAAATGACATCCAATTGTTTTACAAGCCGATGAGGACAGTGACCTTTACGGTGACCAGCCTGAAATCAATAGCACAATTCCCAGCACAAAGGCATTTTGGCAGCACCTCACAGGAAGCTTATGTAGGAAAGGGCAGACGGGACGGGAATCATTACAAACCAGTAAACGGGATCATTCTCCCTGAAAAAGAGACAGCCATTTTTGTTGTATTAACAAAGTGGCCAGTTAGATGACATGAGTCCCCGAATGAGACGTTTGTCACAGTTGCTACACACACAATGCAATTTAAATGAGCATTTAGCACGTCGCAACTTCCTAGTCTACTAATCATATATCTCTTTAACCAAGACATCAGGAGTTACAAATGTATGGTAATAAGTCGTACATATTATACTAAAAATGTTTTTTTCCAATGTATTTAAAGATGCAACTATTATGGCGTGTATTAAAAACACACCACTCAGTGGCCTAGACCTTACAGCTCAGAGGTCTCGATGAAAATAATAGCAGAAATAATGTTAGTCTTTTTTAAAGGAACTGAATCATATTTGAATAAGCCCTTCCCTGAAGTAAACGGGATATGAATATTTCAACAATGCTCAGTGTCTCCTTCATAATAATTATACTTAATGTGCTTTAACTCAGTTTTTGTCATCGTTTTCTAATAATGTCATATAATATAGTTAGTCATAGTGTATTGCTTTATTGCTTTATTGCATTTACAGTTTTATTATCCGTTCTTGTGACCTGAAGACATATGGAAAATAATTTCCATATGAACATTAACACATCCCTGAAGCATGTAAGTAAAGGTTTAAAATTATATTTGTCAATGTAATTTTAAACCTTTACTTACATGCTTCAGGGATGTGTTAATGTTCATATGGAAATTATTTTCCCTTCCACATCACCAATGTTTCAAACAGAGGCAGAGTGATAGCTACAGTTATACAACTTTGTCTGAGTTGAAGAATTACAAACAAAAGACTAATCTATAAGAAAATGAATGAAGTTCACGTGAAAACATATAATGAAAAACAATTATTTTGAAAATAACAGCTCACAATGTGTGTACTGTATAAGCAGGGAGCATTAAAATATTATTGCCATGATAAATATTATAGAAAATATCTTAAAAAGCACACATTACAACCATTACAGAAATGGTTCTATCATGAATTAAAAGAAAATGTGGCCCACAGTTTGTATGTTCCTATTCTTATGCCATGGTAAAAACCTGTATTAAGATTCATATAACCTGCCCCAGGACATGAAGTTATGTTACAACCAAGTTAAGTGGAGTGATAGTCGAGTGTATACCAGAAACATACTGAAGAAATAATTGCTTTCTCATCTTATATAACCAATATTTACATTACATTTTGCCTCCATCTTCCCAAAACCTCTTTTCATTGATCCTGTTCACAGACAGACAGAATGATGTGAACACATGAAATCAGCTCTACCAGCAAGAGCAGACAAGTTTAATGAACCTACTTCCAAAGTTAAAGTAGATAGTGAAACAGGCCCCTGGCTGGAAACCTCAGGCACTCAGATGAGTCTCTGTCCTCCACTTCAGAGTTAATTTGGGTATAGACAACAGTAGAATGCCTGTGCCTTTGGCAGAAGATGAGCTGAATTTAATGTGGATTCTGAATTTGTGTATGAAATGAGAGGACTTCATAGAAGTGCAGCGCAAAACGTATCCGACTTAGCATGTACGACGGCAAAAATCGCTAAACAAATAATCTAAATAATTCAAAAATCTCATTCAGTCACACTACAGAATTATCAAAAACCTTGTAAGTGCACCCTGCAAATGTAATCCTGTCTCGAGTTCTCGCAGTCTGGAAAATGATAAAAGCTTCCAACCGCTGTGTGACCGCGGATATAATATCAGTGATACACTGATAAGCAGTTCATGGTTAAAGCCAGAGGCTGTGGACTATGATTCATATTAGAAATGTCATTTGGATTCAGCCATTTGCAGTGCAGCTCCATTGACCAGGCAAGTTGCCATCAATGGCTTTGGCTCTTTATGCCATAGCGTAAACCCATCACCCACCTGGAACCTTCCGGCGTACTCTGGGAGTTTCTCCTTCTCCAGCTGGTCTTGCTCATCTATCCCGGAGCCCCGCACGCCTTGTGTGTCCTCGTCACCCCTGGTCGCGTCGACCTCGCACACGGGGCTGGAATCCCGCAACACGCCCTCCAGACAGTCCAGCTGCAATTTACAGAAGAGAAATCTCATGTAGATGACTGGCCACCGGCTCCTTTCGACAGATGGCAAAGTGAGTTACCTAGATACAGTAGCGCTTGCAGGAGGAAAAAAAACCTGCGGTATGAATGGATACCCCGAATTCAATAGACCCTTTAGAAAAGCGATTGTCCGAGAAATGCTGGCACCGCATGCGATCCTTGAAAAGGGACTTGATTCAAACAGCAACAGAAAAGAGACAAGAAAGTAGAGAGAAGACAAGTAGGGCAACACTTTGGCAGTGTCTACACAGGTCGAGTGTCACGCAGGAAAACACAACGCGCAAAACCTCCTCGTCGCTGATCGGCAGATCTTTGAACATTATTTTTCTACATGCAGATGATCAGGTTCAGCCAAAGGGGAGTAGAATAAATGAGACGGAGGCAAATGTTTCAGGCCAAGAGGATGACGCAGTGGCTGTTTGTTCCACTGTGATATCAGCCACACGGAAAGGGATTAGGGTGAAATATATGCTGCCTTTACCACAGCAACAACCAGTGGGACACTGGTCACCGTCACCTCGCTTTCAAATCTATGGAAAACCAAATGCGTCAGAAAGCAGAGGTAATTCCCATCGTCACGGGACACCTTGAAAAAGATTGAAGATATATATAGTCAGAACTCAGACATTTTTGAATCAGAAAGAAAAACTGTGCGATGGATGAACCAATTCAGTTTAGTCAGGATGACAGATGGGAAAAGCACAACAGGGTTTTAAAAAAATATTTAAACAGGCTAAATGTGCAATGTATCAAAGATAGCTTAGAATATTTCATAAATCAGCTGTGTGAGAACAGTCATCAGTGCAGCAGGTTGGGAATTTAAAATAAATCTGTAATGAGTATTACTGTGAAAGAAGAAAAACTCCCCTGCCTAAAATAACCGGTGTTAATGTGAATGATTTTCATTTCAGTGAGCTCACATTCCTCTTTATAGACTCTTAAAATACACAGAATGAGCTGGATTTTTTAATATAGATTCCAGGGAAAAGGGATTAATTTCAATATGGATTCAGAGGAGCATCTTTTTACAGAACACAAGGTTAACTCAAGACCCTGTAATACATTGTATATTAAAACCAAAATTAAGGCCAAATAAAATTTTCCAAAAAAAAACCAACAACAATAAAATACATTTAAAACCCATCTGGTTGAATGTGCTGTTCTGAGCAATTATTAATGGGGGAAAGGATATTGCTCTCCCTACAAGGACATTTTACTGAAATAATGGCACACTGCAGGCATTTTCCAGCCTGTCGATAAATTTAGATCCGGTTAAATTTAACTGTAAAACCTGTGGCAAGTGCCAGCGGTAAAACTTGGCAGCGCTTCACAAAATTAGTCTGGAACAACAATGCAGAGCTTTTTATTTGATCAATGCAGGTCGTAGAGACCACGCCGTTCCCCCCCCCGCAAGCCTGCGCGTTATAAAAAGAGCAACGTCACTGTTAAATATGCCCACAGAAACGACAAATATTCAAGTATCTCCCGCCCAGAAACTCCAGGAAGACAGCTGATGTCACGCTGCATCGTTCACAGCCACAGTGATGTTAATATTTCCACAATCCTTTCCCTTATTTCCCATATTCAACCTGCCTGTTCAGAACAGGTTGTGCCTGATGTCAGATTTTCCCACTAAAATCACACTACAGGGCCACTGAACTCTCAGCCTGGCTCGGGCGAACTCAGGGCCTGGGCGAACTGCCCAGGGCCTTTTCAGCTGTTTGAGGACAAGAGGCTAGGCCAATACCAAAACGACAGACACACTTGCTCTGACCAACAAATATCAGGGTCCCTTGCTCCTTGTCCCTCTGACTGACCGCTTGACAGAGACAGGTTTGACCTGACCGTTTTAGTTTAAAAATGTACGGTTCATGTTAAGGTGTTACCATTTCTTAAGCTCAATACTACTGAGCATCTAGTCCTGAAATAGGCCATCACTTCTCTTACGTTAAACCTACCTTGAAGGAATGCTTCAGGAAGGTATACCTTTCAGTGGCTAATATTACAACACCAGGTGTGTAACATGTAAATAAACAAGTATTTAGGGGCGCTAAAAAGGTTAGCACTAAAGAATGTTCAGCAGTTAGTAAGCATTAGGAGAAGAATAAGAGTCTCAGTTTCCCACAAAGCAGTCCTCAATGTGGCAGCAGTGGAGTAATGGCAACCTCTTTACATTTATCACAAGCATAATGTCAGAGTAGTAAAGGAGAAAGCATACGCATCAATAACACGGCTCTTTATGAGCGCCTTCTGCCACTTTGGCAAATCAAATTATGCATTAGAGGCAAAATCTCCCATTTTCCCAGACAGACACACAGCCACAAACTCAATAAGTCGAAAAGACATCTCTTCCTATGATTATTTCTTTGGTGCCAAGAACAACAAATAGAAAACAACAGGAAACTTAACATGAAATATCACAGATTCAGGATAAATACAAAAGAAATAACGAAAAAAATAATTTTTTTTACAAACATTTCTGATTATAAAACGGGTCGGCGGCACATACCGCTTCTTTCGAGAGCTTGACGCCCTCTGTTCCAGAGCACACATTCTCCATGACAGCCAGGGCACGGCTGAGAAAGCCAGGGGTCCAGATCAGAGGCATCTGCTGGAACACAGCGTGAATACCCCTGGACATCTCCACTTTACCTGCAGATAGAGCAAGCACACAGACAGAGCAAGCGCACAGACAGAGCAAGCGCACAGACAGAGCAAGCGCACAGACAGAGCAAGGGCACAGACAGAGCAAGGGCACAGACAGAGCAAGGGCACAGACAGAGCAAGCGCACAGACAGAGCAAGCGCACAGACAGAGCAAGCGCACAGACAGAGCAAGCGCACAGACAGAGCAAGGGCACAGACAGAGCAAGGGCACAGACAGAGCAAGCGCACAGACAGAGCAAGCGCACAGACAGAGCAAGGGCACAGACAGAGCAAGGGCACAGACAGAGCAAGCGCACAGACAGAGCAAGCGCACAGACAGAGCAAGGGCACAGACAGAGCAAGGGCACAGACAGAGCAAGCGCACAGACAGAGCAAGCGCACAGACAGAGCAAGCGCACAGACAGAGCAAGCGCACAGACAGAGCAAGGGCACAGACAGAGCAAGGGCACAGACAGAGCAAGGGCACAGACAGAGCAAGGGCACAGACAGAGCACACAGACAGAGCAAGGGCACAGACAGAGCAAGCACACAGACCAAGCACACAGACAGAGCAAGCACACAGATATTTACATCAGATTCTCTGGGCCCGTCGGCATCCCTTTGGGTTAATATACCAAATAATTTTCTGTTATAATCTTTAACACTAGCATTTCAGTGTTTCCTGAAACTGGTAAAAGTAAGACCTCCAATTATTCAATGAATACATTGACAGATTAAGGAAATTATACAGCTACATTTGTAAGCAAGAAGCAACCATGTCTTGCAGAACCAGTTTTGTACACGACTGCACTATGGTGGAAGCTTTCAGTGAAATTTCGACGGTAATGGAGTCCTTATGTAACAAAATAAAAATCTGCGAGCTAAAAACCAAATGGAATCAGCCGTTTCTGCCCTGCGTCTGTGTGACCGGTACGCTTTCTACCCTAGCCGCTCTATAATAAGCTGTGAACCGGTACGCTACGACCACTTCTGGGTTTCTATCCGAATACAGATACAGATCGTATTATTGGTCGAACAGATACCGATACAGATAATGCACACCCCAAAGGAGCGACCTGAGCTGCTGTAGTTGATTAAAACGCACAACCACAGGAGTCTTATGTCTGTTATAGTGAACAGAGAGGAGACCGTACACACCCAGAAGCGCAGAGCCCAGGAGCTGGGCGCTCCGCCCGGTCGAGTTATCCTGCTTCAGCCCCGCGATGAGAAGGGCCGCTCCCAAGCTGCGCTCCTCCTGCCACTGGAAGAACAAATTAAATCCACAGACATGATGTCAGCCTTCCACCTTCCGAGAAAACCCCGCAACTACACTGCAATTCCAAAATGATCAGAATCTCCTCTGGATGTGTCACTAGCTGGAGAACTCTGATAAGAAGAAAAAATGTCAAAAAATCTAACAGCCAGCATAAGGCCAACGTACCCAGAAGCTGAACTGGGATGGGGTTGGCTAGTATAGTTATTTTTATTTTACTGTTATTAGTACACATTTATTGGAATTAGGATAGTGGAAAACACAATGTAGAGGTACTTTATTAAAAGGATTGTATGGGGACACTCTGCTGTAGGAAATGGTGTTTCTCAGATGAGACATAACGGAGGTCCCGAGGCAGTGTGGTCATTAAAGAATCTGTGATACTCCATTCAAAAGGTAGGGGGTTCCCAGGTGCCCTGGTCAAATACCAAACTTGGCTTTTTCAAGGTCATTCATCTCGCCCTAGTTCAGCATGTCTCTATCTGGAGAACTAATGCTTCAGCTTGACACACGACCTGACAGTCCCCCACAAACATATTCCCCCGCAATATCTTCCACACATTTCAATAGAGCACTGAAAACATATACCAGCAGTACAAGCAATCATACTTACACTGAGTTCAGGTTTGGTTGCCAAGTACTTTGCCAGAGCGTACAAAGATAAGATCTGTGTTGAGGGCAATTCAAACGCTTCCTGCAACATTACCTCTTCCACGACCATGAAGGCACCTGTAAAAGATATACAGGTCCTCAGACATACTGACTAAACTTCCCAGAGGAATTTCATTTTTCAAACATATAACTGTGACAACTAAACCACAGATTTCAAATGCTTTATGAAACATGACTGGGACACAGCACACCACATAGACTTGGAGAACAAGCAATGCTGTTTTTTTTTCCTTTTCTCTGCAAGCCTCACCCTTATAATCTTCATCTTTTAAGAAGGAATCTATTAGTAGATTAAAGGTCAAGTCATCTGGGAACATTCCATACTGCACCTACAGGAGGCAATGTGTAAATTATTACATTAATATCAATAAATGCATTTATAATATGCATTTTTAAAATTGCATTCCCACAAAGAGGTGGAGAGTATGTATTCCATTTTAATTAGAATCCAAGTTTTACATTACCAAGTTTGTTCAATCCAAAATATATTTTTTTATGACACAAGTAGGAAAATAGTCACAATAAATCATGATTATAAAGAATTCCGCTCAAGCACTGGGGATGTGAGTTATCAGGGGACATAAATACTATCATGAAAAAAGTTTTTGAAAATATCCATTCAGTGGCATACTGTGAAATATATACTGATAGATTATCTCCGTATATCTCTCCAGTAGCCAACATAGGGCGTTAGCCTGCACAGGTCAGACTATCAGAGGATTGTCAGGGGCATGTACTCTGTGTGCATTCAAACATGGGGAAACCACATTCAACGTGTACCATATTCTGCAGCCTCCTACCTTGTGTTTGAGGGTGTGCAGGGCCTTGTCACGCGCCCCATATTTCAAACACTTTTGGAACCAGCTGTGGATGGTCCAGTCTCGCAGGTACCAGCAGTTAGGGCTGTGGCGGAATCTAAACACGTGCAGAGGGGGAGGGGCAGTCAGGAGGACAATCATCCGCACGGAGACAAAACGAAGGCAGACTGCCGCAGAAAGTCCCTCAGACTGCCGAATCACTCTCCCGTCTGTGAGAGGCATCCGACTGAGCCCTCGCTTCCGTGGTCTATCAGTTACACAGCACAGCTCTGCAGGCAGCGGATAGCCATCGTTAGCCTGCAGAGCACCGAAGGTATGATGTATAGCATGCTAAAGAAATGTCACAAGAGGAATTAAGTGACTTTTGAAATGGAAACCCCGATGAAGAAGAATTTAACACTTTATGCAGTACATGGGGAATGGCATTTCACAACGATGACCTTCAAACCTCTCTAGAGCTTCTGAATATTAATGCAGACCTATGCCTTGCTCACATAGCTATGCTCTCACCATGTTTATTTGATAAGCTATACGTGTCTGCTATTCCATGAACTGTGAACTCAGTAAGAATTCAGAGCTGATAACCCTCCTGAAGGACTAAAATGATAAATGGATGTGTACACTTGCACTTTCCAGTTTTAATTTTAGGATGTGAAACAAAAATAAAATACTAAGCAGAACATTATATCATTACATGTCAAATTCTGCTGAAAGTGGCATCACCTGAGGAAGAAACGACAAAGACACAGGATGTAGGAACAAACAACATTTTGTGTGGTGAGCAAGTATAAATTCATATCATGTTCAAGATCCAGACTTGCTACGAGTGAACACAACTCAGAACTCATCAATAATCAGGTGTTTTAAACTCCAGTCTCTGATTGGCTAAGGAACGAGAGCAGACCGATGGTGTGAGCTCCTGTTGCTAAGGCAACACTGGGGCAAGACGTCCTCCTGCATCTGGTGATGGTGCTTCTGGGATGATGCTGCTTTGATTTTATCACCACAATGATATACCAAATGGCAAATCGCATTGTATACCAGCCTGCTCCTTCTTGGACTCCTAATGTTCAATTGAATTCAGTTTTATTTGTACAGCGCTTTTGACAGAGTCACTGTCACAAAGATGCTTCACAGAGTAAATAGAAAAGAAGATACAAAAAACCAAGCCTGAACCGCCAAAAAGCGAGCAAATTGAGGCAAAAACTCCCCTGTGGAAGAAAATCACTCGAGAAGAAAAACGGTTGCAAGAAAAAAAACTCCCCAGTGGGAAGAAATCTCAGGAGGAGCCCAGCTATATAAGGGGACCCCACCCTCCCCTGGCCACTGCCCAATAACATTACCAGTGCATATTTATAGATACTAATAACATGATTGCCCATTTTTCCCAGTCAGCGATTAAATGAACATGACATCAGGAAATAGTGAATGCCTGCCAATTGATCCAGTAGATTCTGGGAAGAGTCTGGCATTAGATCAAAATGGAAAACTGAAAATAGATGGTCTGCTCAGATCATTTCTTTGGGTTTCGTTTAGTCTGGATCCTACAATCAAGGGGGGTTGAAAGCATACTTGAAACACACCTAAATACGCAATGCAACACACACACACACCACACCACACACACACACACACACACACACACACACAATGATTTATCACTAGTCTCCTCAAATTAATTGAGAAAATGGAGTTACTGAATGACAATGAGGTCCTATTTGAGCATTGTTGATAGAGCAGTCACACTGCACATGCACGGCACTCATTTGTTCCTGCAGCAGTCCCTTTAAATAGACTCATAAGCCACTTGGGCTGCACTCGTCAATTTACCACCAGACTAAGCAAGAGTGTCATTATGTAGAGAGACCTGCTGGCTCTCTGGCCCTGCAGACATCAATCTTATTAACAACAGGAGAACCCCCAAGCAGAGAATGGGGAAATCCCTCGACGGTCACCTGCAGTGCACACACACGAGCTCCGTAAGGTACCGCACTTTGCCGCCCTTCAGAGCGGTTCAGAGTAACACTCGTCATTCGGTTTGACCGTTCGAGCGGCTTCGGCCGTTACATTACGGCAGCAGATGCTCCACACTTTATGACTTCATATGGAGATCAAACTGTGTTATTATATATGGGCCGGCTCCCAAGACTGGTTGGCAGAATCCCTGGCGATCGGGGGGTGGGGCTGAATGGCCCAATCTGAACCTCAGACAGCTGCGCTTTAGAAAACGCCAGGCTAACTGAAGTGTAGTTTCAATTCCATTTCAATCCTGTCTATCAGAAGCCACCAGGCGCTGAGAAAAGCCGCCCGTGTGTGAGGAAATTCATCTTTCATGTTAATGAAGTTCTCGCCATCCATATGTATGAGGTGCTGCCCTTGTTTGGGTGGCTGTCCTGCGGAGGCAGCAAAAGCTGAGGATTCTGGGAGGGGAAGCTGGCATACAAAGAAGAAAACAGATGCAAGCCCAGGTAGGACACTGCCAGGGCTGAAGAGTTAACTGTCGCTGAATAACACAACCTACACGGCCTGTTTAAATAAGTGTGCCTTGACGGCGTCCTGCTGCCAACAGCGACAACATACAGGTTGGATGTGAAAACTGCTTTTCTTTTCTCTGTATTTTGGTATTAGATAAAGAGCTCAACTGATTTTTTTGATGTTACACTGTGGACATGATTCTTTCTGTTGTAGTTAAAACAGATGAAAGCTTTTGCTATCTTTACAAAACAGGAAATATGCAAAGACATCTAAACTGTCTTTTGCTGAGGGTTTTGTGTCACCAACTACTCCAGGTCTAAGTACTCTAAATCACTGAGAGCACACCTGGCATATTCTTCTTTCAAGAAACCCCACTGAAGTACAATTACGATCAACAACTCAGATATCACCTAGATTTCCCTATGGCACAGCAATGTCATGTATCTTTAACAACAGAATAAGCCAGAGCATTAGGCTAGAACTTACTTGTATAGATAATATTCTGCCTGGCCCACTTCTTCCTTTGATGATACATTGTCGACAAACTGCACAAAAGAAAGAGGAAACAAACAAGTGTCTGGTTAAAAAAGGGTGTCGGGGAACACGCTGTGCATTAGGTACCAGCTTCACACACAATTATTGGTATTGCCAATGTGTGGTGATCTCACGGCATAGTGATAATTAAATATGACAAGTCCGTTTCTATAAAAGGAAGAGACTACATTATTATGCCTGGATGAATTTTGGCATGATTACCCATGTAAACATGCTGCAGACATTCTGTGCATAGGCCTGAAAAGGACATTTCATCCTTATATAAATATAAACTCAATACATCCCTCTTTTCACTGTATTCCATAAGACTGGGCGGGATAACAAGGCAATGGCATTGTCAATCACATTTGGAAGCAACCCAATTGCAGACAATTTATTAAGCCCCACATCTTAGAAACACCAGTCAACCATGAACGTACACATAACACATAAGCCAGTAAAATATTCTCATCACATTTAAACTCGTTACGTAGCTTAATCGTAATGTGCGCCTAGCAACAATATCCCGGTACATTTTGGGATTCTACTCAGCGGCATAACGAGCTCTTTGCTGAGGGCTGTTTGTTCTGCGACAGGTAGGCCGCGTCCCCAAGGGCGCGGCAGGCTAGCAGACGCAGCAGGCTGGCCCGGGACGCTGTCTCCATACTCACGGCCCCTCCTGTGGCCTGCGCGCCGCTCTTCCAGGCACAGTGACACAGCTAATTCAGAGAGGAGGCCGCTCGCACGAGGACGGCTCCCCTCCGCGGTCTCGTCTCAATTACCGTACTCTCTGCGTGGTCTAATGCGCGACACGCCGACCTTTTTAAAATGCCCCAGTTAAGGAGAAGCTTATGCTTTGCCATTTTCATTTTCCCTTTCTCGCTAACGATCCTCCCTTTTAGCTGTGCTTTGTTCACACTCACAGTGTGTAAAATCTTCATTCCATTCGTGATTTTACGGCTTGTTTAAAGCCGTTTGTGTAAATGGTGGGACCCCACCTTGCACCTGCAGTGTTAGCACTATTGTAATGCAGGTTTTATGTGTGCTGGACCAGGCTTGCCCAAGATGCTGCGATCCCTCATCTTATCGACCGCTGCCGTCGCGCTCTCCCTGCGGCCAGATTACATTGCCCGACTAGCTTGTCCTGAATATTTATTTCACCGTGTTCCGCGTCCCCGGGCCTCTTCACGTCTCATGTTACAACAGTCCTTCAGGAAACATTTATCCTTTTAAGAACCCATTATTAGCATCACGCGCACAAGACGACAGCTACAAAATATCTGTTCTGAATGTAATTCCTGATGTTAACCACAAAATAAATTCATAAATCCTTAGGGGATGCATTACAGGCCTTCACTTGGATGTATAAAATAAGAGCCTTGCCATAAACGGAGGGAAAATTAAGTTAGTTTAATGCAGAGAAAGGATAGGAAAGATACAGTTTTGTTTGCATGCCTACATCATACCACAAGGCTGTCTTTTTGGGACCAGAAATCATTTACACCTTTTATAAGGAAATCAATCTTACAGGAAATAGTGAATTGCATGAATTGTTATTTTGTTATAAGATTTTGTGGAAACTGTTTAGCATGTCTCTGCAAAACAAACATTTTTCCTTGGATACTTTGAGTATGGATTCCAAAACCTATACAGGTATACATAAAGAAGAACTGATAAGTAATGATGTACTGCATCAAGTCAATGAGACAACGTTGCAAAGGAAAACATAAAATGCTTTCTGAAGGACCCAAGTGATAACCTGGCCTGATTTGAAGGATCTTCATTCTTCATACAATGGGAAGAGGTTCAGGTTTCTGGCCTGATTTGAAGGATCTTCATTCTTCATGCAATGGGAAGAGGTTCAGGTTTGTCAAAGCGTGAAGGTCAGGTCACGGAACAATGACAGAAAGGTCATGTCAAACATGGCTGATAAATAAAGATGTGTTTGATTCTGTATGTCAGAACTTAGTAACACAGCACATTGATCGTTTGCAGCGGTTCATTGTTGTAGATGGGGACATCACTATGGTTGCTTGAAGAGGCCGCACAAAAGGTAAATACAGGGCGTTATACTGATTCTTATACTGGTAGTCACTGATCATGGAAAGACTGCTCTATAAAAAATGCACATGGTGTTTTCTATTAAGATAACCAGGAGGTCACAGTGAAGTGAACTTCAGAGTAAATCATTACATTTCAATAGAATTTTGCTATCTATGTATTATGTGTAACAACAATACGTCTTGTGAACACATTCTAAAAAAACAATGTGCAAATAAACAACTGCGCATATCCCATCCCGTGACAAATTTAATCTGATGAAAAAGCACAATATATTAATTTTTATTGTTTGATATCAGGCACATAAAGGATGCTAGTGTCCACATTCGGTTCAATGGGAAATCTACCCAAGCACACATCTAGCTCATGCTGTAATTTAGACTCAAATATTGCTTTAAAAATGAAACAAAACTTGCTCAAAGAAAAATATGAACACAATACTTTGTTCAATGTGACATGTTTTCAAGGGTGCTTAACAGAACAAAAAAAAAACCAAAAAAAGAAGCAAAAAAAGAGCAAAAAAAAAACAGCCAAACCCCGTCTTATGCTCATCAATTTAATTACTGCCCACATCAGCGCTGTAGATCATATGAATTGTAAAGGAGGGCATCATGCATTGCCTGGTACATAAAGCCATCCTCTGTGATGCATTTATTGATTCTCATTACAGCAAAGCACATTACACGTTCGGTTCATTTGAAGAGCTATACAATGCCCAGGAGACCAAACGATCAGTCTTCATTGTTTTCCCTCCCCCAATCGGCACGTACACCACAATGTTCTCAAATATCCACAGGCAGACTATACTAGTCTATTCGCAAACGCTTTGCATTTATTAAAACATTAGTATTTATTAAGAATTTAAAATGTCATTGTTCAGCTCATCAGCAGTCCATGTTGATTCTGAGCACTTGGGGGGAGAAAAAAAAAAAAACTGTGTTCAAGCTCATCCCCCCTAGTTATAAGCTTTTGCAAATTTAAAGCTTTTCCTTGCATTATTTCATAAATAATACAGCCCAGGGGCTTCCAAATCCTCTTACCCGAGCAATAGTCAGAGAGCTGACAGGAAGCTTTCTTTCATAGGTCCTGTCCATTACGAATGCCAGTTGAGCTTTGGGAAAGAAGACAAACAAAGGCAAATTAGGAAGAAATAGCCAGTAACAAATTGATTACATCACTGCTTTAAAAAAAACACGGCAGCATGTAACTACACAAATGTCTATACATTTCCCACCTGAAATGACGATGACAGCGTCGCACTCATTTTACTGCTGGGAGGTGAGCGAAATACACAAGAGAAGACACTGAACGAATAGAGTGCCACACAGAGAACACTAGAGAATTTTAATCTTACATCCCTAACTGACTGTTATATAGCCTATAGCTGTGCCATACACTAGTATCAGTGTTAGACACTCACCAAAAGGCAAAGTCAAAGTATCAAAACATGCAAGGTAGGACACAGCATTTGGATCACCAATCACCAGATTATTCTACAATGACAGTATGGCTTGGCTTTCCTCTCAATACATGCAGTGGGCAGAAATGTAGAGCTCAGTCAAGCGCCAGAATGGTTTGTGCAAATGGCATTGACACATTCAGAGGAAGAGATATAGACTTCAGACACCAACACCCCTCCTACCCCACCCAATCAATGGGCTGCCTCCAGCGTCAAAAGGCGCCTGAACCCCTGCCTCCATTTTGGAGGTAAAACCCTGAGCACAAATCACATAGCTGTCATTAATACCACACAACAGAGGACAGACACTGAAAGCCAAATAATCAATTCAGGTCTGGATTCCTGAATCCTGAACAAATGTCAGCATATTCCAAATAAGATTACATTTAAATTTCAATTTACAAGTTTATCACTAAATTTCCTTGGGTAAATACAGATGTGACAGCTGGAATCTGTGTATGCTTGCCATTTTCCCAAATTCCTTTGGCAAATATCACACTACTCTGTCATAAAGCATGGGTTCTCTGTTATACAACACACTGAGCATAGCATAGGCTAGTCGCTCAGTCTACAAAACAATCAAGGTATAAAAACAAATGCCTCCACTGTACAGTACATCTATCTCCAGAGGAAATGTATCCAAAATCATTTGAATAAGCCATGGAAAAAGGAACATTGATGCTTTAATACAAAATAAATAAAAAAAGAAGAAAATTTTCTGATCAGTCTGGCTGCAGATTGCAGAAAGAAAATAAGATTTAGATGTGACGCTGGGCCAGAACAATGTACATATTGCGGTAACGTTACTGGAATTTGCAACACAAATAAACAACAGCCATTATCAATAGGCCCATAAGGTCAGAGCCATAGGGTCAGAGCTCATTCCAAAATACTTCAACACCCTTTATTACAAAATGTAGAGAATTGCGGTGTCCCATTCCATTTAATATTTTCCTTACATAGACATCATAAGAAATAATCCTAATGGACACAATTATCATGTTATCTTCTGAGTAAACATACATCTTTGCAAAAAGGCTTTACCAGTGTCGGCTGGTGTGCCAATTGATGCCAAAAGCTTAACTTAGACTGCCTGCCACGCCAACCTAGGGCAGCCTTGTCTCAGCATAACTAAACGCGTGAAATGAAACGCAAAGGCTATTACGTAATATATACTTAAAAAGTAAAGAGAAAGCGAGGTGTTTGACGCAATGCAACAGGTAAAAATAGGCTAGTGTTTTAAACGGAGTATGCAAAAACCTTTATGCAAAAAGTATTCAGCATCACGTTGCTGGAGGACAGAGCCAAAACAACAAAAAATGTCACTGTCCTAACACTTTTTGAGTGCATTGTACAAGTGATATTAAGTGACTTGCATTAATTCTAGACGCTGTATTTTTATTTCTTGCACTTTTTGTTTGTTCTTGGTATTCTTGTGCATGATGAGAGCAATGTCTCTGAAGTTTCCATGTGCAAATGAGATTAGGAAAGTCTTTTGGGCATGTATGTATTTACCTTCACTTCTCTGTATTTTTGGTTTCAGAAGAATATTTCCAAAAGATCAACCAAAAACTTCAAAAAAAAGAGCTTGTCCTGAAAGATGAATTAAAATTACTCCTGCACTTACGCCAAACCCCAGATGACATGATCACTGCCAGGAATGCCATTTACAGGTAGAGGACTGGACGTGGCGCTTGATATTTATTTTTCTCTGATTTTGTGTAATCAGGATATGCAATTGTGTATTTCAGCACAGGTATTCAGCATCACGTTGAAACAATACGAGGTTAAAATGTATTTGATTACATTACCGTAGTGTCAATGTAACACTGCCCTCTGCAGTGCAGTTTGAGATGCAGAAAATTTGAAAGCTTGAATTCTGCGATGAACGCAATAATGACATTTGCACGGTTGTGAGTTTAGCTAGGGTTAGTAGCGTACGTTACTTAGCAATATTTACACATGCACTTACCCAGATTGTGAGAGTCTTCCTTTCTCTGTTCCCATATCTTCGGATCCAAATACGATGCTGAGAGAAGCCATCGTCTTGCTAAAGAAGCGTATCCAAAAGAGCATCACAGGTCGTTATGGGTTAACGTTCTGACAAGAGTCTTAATTTATAGTTTGCAGTTAATCTAGCCAAATCTAATGTACTAACGTTGCCTAACTAGCCAGAAGAGTAGCTAGCTGCTAGTATACTAGAAAATGCGACTAACGTTACACCGGCTAGAATAGATCGCTAACACTACAATAACAATACATTATTCTCAAATAAAAAGCTAGTAACATAACATTCTCAGAAATTGTCACATGCATTGGCTCCCTTGCTACGCTGATTAATTTTTTTTCTAACGATGATAAAGTTAGCTACCCAGTTAAACTTTGTATTACACCAGTCTTTCTGAACATGCTTGCCAACTGCTGCCGACATACTTGCCTCTATGACAGCCTCTACTTTGGACTCAAAGGTTGACAGATAATTATTTTATTAACATGGAACACCCCGTACAATTAAGCAAATGTTTAGATTAAACAATGTTTCAATTACCTGTAAAAGCGTGTGTTTTACATCTTGATGAAACTTTCCCAAAGAGAACACAACGCTGTAACAAGGACGCAGCCATCTTGGAATAATACAATTTTATATGCCGTAGGGGGCAAATAAAAGGTTTAAACCAGAGTTAATCTTCAAGCTGGTTAATTCCCGAATTTTCCCATGGACTATTAATAATAACTCATATTTATTTACAAAATATAAACAATAAATTGTAATTTTGTCCAATTTAAGAACACGATAATTATTTAAGGATTTTAAAATTGTAATGATATTTTTCTTTTTTTGCATATTGGTGCAGTCAGGGGGCAATATGGCGCTTAGAGGACTCACCGGCTGTGTCCGAATTTTACTGCATAATGTCAAAACAAAAGGAGTAATATGTGCTAACGTAACTAAACAGTCTGATTGCTGGACATGCAGAGTAGGAGGTAATATTTTGTATAGCTTTTCCCAATACAAATGTATTTGTTTCGCTCATTAAATCCATAGAACTCGCAAGTTAGCTAGCTGAAGATCATAATCATCAGTAGCGTGTAACCCAACGTTTAGCAGCAGCTACTGGTGCGTGCTAAGCTAAGGGTAACGTTACAGTGGGAATCAGATCTGTACGAAAGTACTTGGTTTCAGCGAGAACTTAGTAATTGCGTAAGATAGCTATAAGTCAGACCAGTCTCTGTCCACCTGGCTAACAAATTAAGTTAGCTGTTTTGCAAAGTGGGCCTCCTGTGTCCTGTATCGGTAACTTCAAACTGGGTGACACTGAAAGTTACCCAGTTGCTCTAGACTCGTTGGCAACATAGTGTGTAAGGGGTCACAGGATTGTGCTTCAATATATGTATTTGCAGGTTTCATCATACTAGCGGGCTAGTAGCCAAATGTGTTTTGAATTTCAGCAAAAAGGCATCTTCTGTCAGAAGATATCATTAGACTACAAGAGTTCCAGCAAAGAAAACTTGCAGTTTCTCATCAAATGTATGGAGGAAAAGGTAACATAATTTTATATTCTGCACTTTGAAAAAGTGTATCAATGTCTGTTTCTTTTTATAGGTGCAGATAGTGAACAAAAATATTACCACAGCAGCGTTGTAACTCAAATGTTCTGGAATGGGGCTGGGTGCATTTTTCTGCATGGTTTGGATGTGCTGCTATCTTTAAAATGCAAGGTCAATTTAATTCACCGCTTAATGGTACTAAGTGATCATCTTCATCCCAGTTTAAACTATTAGTTTCCTGCAGAGATTCAAGGGTGTTTTTCAAGATTGTAATGCTCCTGTCCACAGCATGGATAGTCAACCAATGGTTTGAGGACCATGACGCTGACATTATCTATACATCATAATGAGTCACCAGAACACAATCATTTAGACCAATTATGGGATATTCTGGAACAACTAAGCATGAAGTAATTGATTTTCTCATGGAAGAATGGTGTCATTTTGGAGAATTACAGATGCTGGTAGACTCTGTCACTGGGCTGATCACATGTGCTATAGCACCTTTCACTGGGGATTACAGGCATATTGTGGAGACTCTCCACTAGCTGTATATTACATTGGCTAATGTTATATAAACATAGCGAAGAATACAGTGCACTCCAAAAGTGTTAGTGCAGTGACACATTTTTTGTTGTTTTGGCTCTGTACTCCAGAACATTGGATTTCAAATGGAACATTGACTATGAGGTTAAAGTGCAGACTTTCAATTTTAATTTGTGGGTTTTCACATCCATATCAGGTGAACCGTGTAGCAACTGTAGCCATTTTTACACATAACCCCCCCCCCCCCCCCCCCCGCCCCCCACACACACACACACACACACACACATGCACACATTTTAGGGCACCAAAAGTATTTGGACAAATGAACATGAACTTAAATAAAGTCATCATATTTAATATTTGATTGCATATTCTTTGCATGCCATGACTTTCTGATGTCTGTGACCCAACAACATCAAAAGACTCTTGATATCTTATTTCAGGTACTCTTACAAGCGATACTATAACCTCTCTGCATTTGAATGGATCTCTATGGGAATTGGGGGGTGGGACTAGATTAAGCTGTAAATTACACAGTAATAGTATGGAATAGTATAGTATGATATTAAGTGACTTGCATTAATTCTAGACGCTGTATTTTTATTTCTTGCACTTTTTGTTTGTTCTTGGTATTCTTGTGCATGATGAGAGCAATGTCTCTGAAGTTTCCATGTGCAAATGAGATTAGGAAAGTCTTTTGGGCATGTATGTATTTACCTTCACTTCTCTGTATTTTTGGTTTCAGAAGAATATTTCCAAAAGATCAACCAAAAACTTCAGAAAAAAGAGCTTGTCCTGAAAGATGAATTAAAATTACTCCTGCACTTATGCCAAACCCCAGATGACATGATCACTGCCAGGAATGCCATTTACAGGTAGAGGACTGGAAACATTTGCAGGAAAAGAAAAATTGCAAATCTGACTTCCACACGGTCCATGGATAATTGTGCTAGATGCAAGTCTGATGTGGCGCTTGATATATATATTTTTTTCTCTGATTTTGATATGTAATCAGGATATGCAATTGTGTATTTTCATTACATATGCTGTGTCAGCCTTTTATTAAATGTTTCTCTTTGATCTAATGATTGATATGGAATAGAATTTACAATGGTTTTTAAAAATCCAGCTCAATTCAAGCGCCCACCTTCTGTACAGACTAGATGCCACGTCTTGCTGAATGAACACAGAACATGAATAATGGTCATTAATGTAATCTAAGTTATCACCTTCATCTGGCTTGAAATGACTACATTTATATTTGTGCTGTGGATGTTCTGGCCAAAGCCAATATTGAAAATAAAACAAGGAAGAAATGCATACAGCGGGGTGCAACAATTTTGGCACCCCTGGTCAAAATGCCTTTTGCAATTCATATCTAAGTGAACAGAAGCTAACCTGACCTCTAAATGGTACAACAATGGTTAAACAAGACACATTTCTTCAAATTTTAAAGCAAGATTACTTTTTATTTAAATTTTTTACAGTTTCAAAATAATAAAAAATGAAAATGGTCCTGTGCTAAAGTTTGGGAACCCTTTTGGATTATTCTTTGTTACTTTTGAAAAAGATGATTACTTAGGCCCAGGCCCAGGCGATTTACTTGTTGGCGCTTCAATGAGTCAAGTGAATATAATTCCAAGGCTGAACTATTTATTCTGAAGTAACTTCATGCCTTCTAAAGCATCCGACTGCGGTGGCTGTTCTGTCTGGTGTTAACAACCATGGGTTCCTCTAAACAGTTGTCCAAGGATGTCAGAATGAAGATAGTTCACCAACAATGAGAAGGCTACAAAAAACTATCAACAGTTCAAATGACCTATTTTCACTGTCCGAAACATCAGAAAATGGAAGATAAATGGAACAGTTCAAGGCAAGGCAAGGTCTGGAAGACCAAGAACAATTTCAGATAGAATGGCCTGAGACCTCGTGAGAAATGCTCAGAAGAACCCACACATCACTGAAAAAGTCGCAGAAAAGAGTAGCAGACGCAGGTCTAGTTGTTCACAGGACAACAATACAATGTACTTTAAACAACAAAGACCTACATGGTAGTTGCCAGAAAGAAGCCTTTAAGCGTCTTGATGTATGCAAAAGAAAACCTTGAAAAGCCTGACGCCTTTTGGAACAACCAAAGAAGGTATGTTTGGAGAAAAATGGGTGAAGCATTTGTAGAGAAGAACACTTTGCCAACTGTTACGCATGGAGGTGGATCCATTATGCTTTGGAGTTGTGTGGCAGTTGGGGGCAGGTGGAATTAAGAATGGAACAGTATATCCAACAAATATCGAGAAATTCTCGAGGCTAATGTTCAAGGGTCATTCCAGACACTGAAGTTGAAGAGAGGTTGGGTATTCCAGCAAGACGATGATCTGAAGCATACCTCAAACTCAACCATGAAGTACCTCCAGAGAAGAGCGATGAAGGTTTTGGAATGACCACCACAGTCCCCAGAATGGAGAGATCTCAAACATGCCATGCATGCAAGGAGGCTGAAGAATATTTCTGAGCTAGAGGTGTTCTGCCAGGAAGAATAGGGAACAATTCCAAAAGCAAATTGGCCAGGCAGTGTAGTTGCCCGAGGTACAAAGTACTAACTGACAGGGTTCCCAAATGTTTGCACAGGGCCTGTAAAAAAAACTAAAAAAATTTAATAAAAAATAATCTTGCTTTAAAATTTGAAGAAATGTGTAATGTTTAACTTTGTAGCATTTAGAGGTCAGGTTAGCTTCTGTTCACTTGGATAATAAGTGTAAAAGGCATTTTGACCAGGGGTGCCCAAATTTTTGCACCCCACTGTAGATAAGAATAAAAAGAAACACTTTTAAAGTATATTTTAAGCATGTTTTTTGGGGGTTGTCAGGTACCATGAAGAGAATTCCAACGTGGCGTTTGGAGAGTTCAAGTTCGGTCCCCTATTTATGCGGCTGTGCTATGAACTGGGCCTGGAGGAGATTGCAGCAAACACAATCAAGGACAAGGTAATGATTTAGGCCTTTGCTGACCGAGCATTTCTTTCACAACTGCAATGATTTGTGTTGGCAGCCAGCACGTTAAAGTTTTAGCCAATTTTGGATTTTCACTTTGTTTCTTCCATCAATGTGGAATATTTATTTTAAAATAAAAATGAAGAAGTTTGTTTGTGCATGTGCCTTGCACAATATGTGTAACACTGTCCGTACGTTGCAGTATTTGGAGAATAATGCAGTAAAGGATATAATTTTGTTTCATAAGATTGAATGTAGGCTTATATATAATTTGGGGTATGATGAAGTGAAGTATGAATATGATATTTTGTGTATATAATTTGCAATAGGAATGCACATGCACATTTGTCTGTTGAGGAGACATGAGACTTTCTGTATGCTTGTTATGTAAAAGCATGGGCAACAGAGGGAGCTGTTGTTTAAAAATGTGATTGATTATACAAAATCTACAAGCGGAATATAAGGAATGGTAGATGGCATATGCAATCAATGTGAATTTGAGCTCCACTAGGAAAATTAATGATTGAAATGTAATTATTATGTTTTTTTTTAAATGGGTTTTTATTATTTTTTGGAATATTAAAGTACAAACCCCAATTCCAAAAAAGTTGGTACTGTATGTAAAATGCACATAAAAGCAGAAAGCAGTGATTTGTAAATTCTATACATACAGTTAGGTCCATAAGTATTTGGAGTGACACAATTTTTGTTGTTTTGGCTCTGTACTCCAACCCATTGGATTTTAAATGGAACAGTAACTATGAGGTTAAAGTGCAGACTTTCAGCTTTAACTTGAAGGTTTTTATGTCCATATTGGGTGAACAGTGTAGCAATTGTAGCCATTTTTATACATAGTCCCCCCTATTTTAGGGGACCAAAAGTAATTGGACAAATGAACATAAGCTTTAATAAATTTATTAATGATGCAATGATCTAATCGCAATCGCGATGTCTTGCTTTGCAATTATATAACCACAAAAGGCTGCGATTTAATTAAATAAAAAATGCGTGTGTGTGAACGTAACAACCTATTCTCTGTTTTTGTGCAGTCTGCTCATCTACGCCCATAATTAAGAGATGACCAATCAGTCTCTGTTTAGGTAGTGAACAGGGTGGGAAATTAGCACCCGCCACCTACCAAATGCGGGTAGATTTCAGAATTGTCGGGTAAATGTATCAAACCTACCCGCCACAGTGGCGTGTAGCAATGTGGATACAACAAAATAAATAACTTCGCTAAAAAACTTCAGGGGCCGTATTCACAACACATTTTATGTTACCATTACGAGTTCTCCTATGTAGCACAAAAAGTTCCTATTTATTTAATCTTAAAATCTATTCAGAAAGCTGCTGAGACCAACCTTAACTAAGGAATGGGGAGAACTCTTAAGCTAAGAGAAAGGGCGGGGTTGACCTCGCTATGGATGACGTCATGTTTTATGAACATGCTTACTTAGGCTATAGAATAAGGATGAAGTCAACTTAATTTTTTTGGAGTTGGCAAACATCAACAGGAAACCATATGAATTGTCGGATGGTGCGGGGTCTGTAGATGGAATTTATTGTTTGGTGTAATATTCTAATGACAGATGACTGAGATATTCCCAGTTCGTCTGCGCTGCATTGCTGCATTTTACCTGTGGACAAGTAGCCTAGCCTAGCGTAGATTTGGCAAAATCCTGATCTCATTGCGTTGTTTTTGTTGGTTGATGAAGTGACTGCATCACTGACTAGCTCTATAATCATAATACCATCGCGATTGATACCTTTTTAAAAGCTTGATGTTATTAAATGTTTTTAAAATATTGACTTGGCTCGATACCGAGGCGGATTGCCGGCAGAAATTTGCAGACTAATAGCCTACGCTCTGAGGTAAAAGTTACAGTTCCGAATGTTATTTGTGTTTGTTAAGAAGAACCGTTAGCTAACGTAGCCTGTAGTATTAGATATCTATCTATTTTATATCTATCTATAATATGAAAAGTATGTAATAAATGTATACACAATGTTTGACTGTTTGACCCGTAATACATGATAAACATAGCCTACCATTTTATTACAGCTACTAAACATGAGTATGCATTTTCTGTATATCTGAAATGTTATTCTAGCATAATGAAAAGAAAACGAGAAAAAAAATGTGTGCATTTTCCTTGATAACCAAGCAAGTAGACTCATGATACCATTTGTTTATTATATTGCAATCGCAAATCGTAATGTTGTCGCAATATGACATTTTCACCAAATCGTGCAGCACTAAAATTTATCATATTTAATATTTGGTTGCATATCTTTTGCATGTCATAACTTCCTGATGTCTGTGAACCAACAATATCAAAAGACTCTTGATATCTTATTTTAAGGTACTCTTACAAGCAATACTATAATCTTTCTGCATGTATCTCTATGGGAATTGGGGGGTGGGACTAGATTAAGATGTAAATTACATGTGAATAGTATGGAACACATGGTTGGCTAAATGGCTGTAAGTTATCAAGGGTCTGAGGTATCAAATGAGCCTTAAACCATCACTCTGCTGCCAGATATGCAATAGATATGGATGGATCACTTTAAGGGTTATTTCTCTTGACAAATTTTTCCATAGAGTTCAATAGGAAAATAAGTCGGGAGAAAAAAACGCTTAAAGTGATCCATCCTACTGCATATCTGGCAGCAGAGTGATGGTTTGAGGCTAGTTTGATACCAGACCCTTGATGGCTTACAGCCATTTAGCCAACCAGGTTCCAACCAGGTTCCAACCAGGTTCCATACTATTCCCATAGTATTTATACTATATATTCCCATTTACAGCTTAATCTATTCCCACCCCCCAATTCTTATAGAGATCTATTCAAATGTAGAAATGTTATAGTATTGCTTGTAAGAGTACCTGAAGATAATGGATCAAGATATAATTTTATACCCAGTCATGATAGCATCACCTGTTTACCTGTGGAATGTTCCAAGCTGTCTTTTATTTTATTTTTTTGCCCCTGTCCCAACTTTTTTGGAATGTGTTGCATGCATCAAATTCGGAATTAGCGTATATTTACAAAAATGTATAAAGTTGATAAGGTAAAATATTAAATATATCTTTTTTTTGTACTGTTTTCAATTAAATATATGAGAATTTACAAATGACTGCTTTCTGCTTTCATGTGCATTTTACACACTGTTCCAACTTTTTTGGAATTGGGGTTTGTTCGAGAGCTTCATTGTTTTTTTCTTCATTGTATTTGCGCAGTTGCTTCTGTTTGTCCTGTAATGTTGTTTGTGCATGTGCATATACACATCTTCCCTTCTCTGTTTCAGACCCTGAAAGGATTCTTCTCAGACTCAACTTCCTTCAACATTGCCATGGACATGCTGTTTATGAAAGGATATTACGACAGTAAGGAATCCCAGTTTTTATAACTCCACCCTTACAGAACAGAGTTTCTCCTTCCACAAGTCATGCTGGTGGGCCTGTGACTCCTTTATGTAAAACAGATGCATACAGTGCAGTCAAAGTATTTTGACAGTGACACTTTTTGTTTGTTTGTTTTGGCTCCGTACACTAGCACATTGGATTTGAAATGGAACAGTGACTATGAGGTTAAAGTTCAGACTTTCAGCTTTAATTTCAGTGTGTTCACATCCATATCGGGTGAACCATGTAGCAGTTGAAGCCCTTTTTATACTTGGTTCACCCATTTTAGGGGACCAAAAGTAATTGGGTGCTCAGCTGTCTCTTGGGCAGGTGTGTTTCGTTTCATCGTTACTTCGTTCACTAGAGAGCTAACAAAAGGTCTAGAGTTCATTCTAGGTGTCACATTTGCATTTTGGTACATCGTACCCCTGGTTAACCTCAAGAATAGAGCGGCCAGGTTACAGTTTCTGAAAAAAGTACATTAAAACAACCGCCAGAGTTCTGGAACAAAGTGTTATGGGCAGATGAGACAAAGTGATGGAAAGAGGAAAGTGTGGAGAGAAAAGAGGGCATCCAAAGCATTCCACCTCATCTGTCAAACATGGTGGAGGTGGTGTTATGGCTTGGGCATGTATGGCTGTCATTGTGTTCTTTGATGATGTCACTGATGACTGCAGCAGCGGGATGAATGCCGAAGTATACAGATCCATCTTGTCTGCTCAGATCCAAGCGAATGCATCAAAACCCATTTGACGGCACTTCACCATGCAGCAGGGCAATGATCCCAATCATACAGCTGAAACAACCAAGGAGTTTTTTAGGGCCAAAAAATATTCTTGACGGGCCAAGTCAGTCACCTGACCTCAATTCAGTTGAGCATTTGTTTCACTTGCTGAAGACCAGAATGAAGGTAAAAGGTCCCCAAAACAAGCAAGAACTGAAGATAGCTGCAGTACAGGCCTAGAAGAGCATCACCAGGGAAGATACCAAGTGTCTGGTGAAGTGGGTCGCAGACTTCAAGCAGTCATTGGTTGCAAAGAATTACAAAAAAATGTTTTATATGATGACTTGATTTATGTTTATGTTAATTTGTCCAATTACTTTTGGTCCCCTAAACTGTGGGGCACTATGTATAAAAAGGGTTACAATTGCTACACGGTTCACCTGATATGGATGTAAACGCCCTCTAAAGCTGAAAGTCTACAGTTTAACCTTATAGCCACTGTTCCACTTCAAATCCAATGTGCTGGAGTACAAACAACAACAAAAAATGTGTCACTGTCCAAATACTTTTGGACTGCATTGTATGTGGTTCACGGCTGTTAAGCTCCCTGACTCTTGCAGCAAATCAGAGACAACTATGCACTTCTTCCATCCACACTTTGAAACTGTTGGATCTAGTAGCTCATTGTTTAAAATAAAATGATGTCAGCATTAGATCTTTGTGCCGGGAAGACCCATTCTACCCCCTGCCATTGTGCAATAAGCATTGGTCCCTGCTAAAGGTAGAGATGTTGATTTTAATGTTATTTAGAAGAATACTGCCGTATTTTTTAGATGATGCCAGAATTGTGGAATCAATTTTAAGGAAGAAGTCCTTGTTTTTGTCTGCATGACTCATTTGTTTTGTAAACCTCTTTTGGATGGGCCTGTCTTGCATTTAGGAATGATGTATATGGCATTTGTAAATGTAATTCTGGATCAGCTGTTGTTAATATGTTCTTATGCAAAAGATTGGTCCTGGAAACAACCATTTGTAAGCCTTGCATAAGAGCTTATTATTATCCAGAACTGAAGTCTGAAACTGTATGGTTGCCTATCTGTAATTTATTTTTATCTTGCACTTTTTAAGTTTAAAACCACCATTGTTAATGTAATATTCCTAGTTTCATGGAGATTGCTCCAATATTAACAGTATGTTCCTTTTGTATAATTAACATTTAAAAGGGAGGTATCGCAGCCAGGTAACATGTATGAACAGAGTCGTCATTTCTGATGAAGGTTCTAAAACTATATATTTTTTAAAAACGTGGCTTAAAAGAATGTAAAAGGTTGTCTCCTGGGTTGAGCTGTGTTTCGAACAAAAGCTGGAAAAATCTCAGCTCCTTCTGCACCAGTGACCTCACACAACAGGATGTCCTTTCTGCATAAGGGTGCCAGAGAGAATCCTGGACATGAGCTTGAGGCATTGGACCTGCTCACTGAAAGATGCCTTATTCCAGCACTGTTCATTTTCAGATCTTATTGTCCACTCTGCACCAGAGCAGCGATTAAGGGCTGAGTGGCAGTGTTACTGGTGCTGACTGGTTTTTATATTATTATGTATTTTCATTGCTGTTGTAATGTTACTAGTGGGTATTTGGCAGGTGATGTGTACAGTTCCAGCCAGTTGGTGCATTAGCGTATCTGCTAAGAAAGTCATGTTTGTTTTGGGGAGGTTTCTTTTCTTGTTAATCTTGTTTATGTTATTGTAATCATCTGCTATGTTTCTGAAAGTTTAAAATGTCCCATATTTCTGTACCTCACCTATAATTACAGGTGCACTGGAAGTGCTCTTAAGCATGAAGGAACAGGGAGTGCCGCTGAGTAGGGAAACCTTCACTGTGGCTTTGGGTGTCTGCTACAAACTGGTGAGAGCCTCGCAACTTCAACAAGGTGCAACGCTGGTTGCGGGCAACTATGGCTTAACTATGATGGCTTGGATGCCGTCTAAGTCACCTCTTGTTCTCATCAACAGAACACCCCGCAGTCGTATCTGATCTGTACCACTCTGTTAGAGGAGGCGCAGATTAAAGGCCAACGTGTTCCCAGACAGGCATACTGTTTTGCGGTGGCGCAGGCTCTCAAACAGGTGAGTCATCTGTACTTCTTAATCATGTTTCTGAATTTGTTGTTTACAGTGCATTAAAAAAAAAAAAGTATTTCTAAAACTTACGGGAACTGTCATTTTCAGAAGGATCTGGAGAGAGCTGAATCCATCTACATGCAGATAATGAGCCCTGACAGTCAAATATGCCAGAATCTTAAAGTATGTCTGTCTACTTTCCAACTGTATATGTTGTTTTATTATTTTGCACCAATTGGGTTACAGGAGAAACCCATGTTATGAAGTTCTTAGTTTGTGGTCCTTAGGACAATTATAGGTCCTCATATCCCTGTGTTTCTCAGTAACTGTGACTTGATGATGATAATTTTTCTGTACTGCAATATACAGCAATGTATCTTTCACTGTAGCACCAGATTAGACATAAACTAAGAGGACACTTTATTGTAGTGGGAAGAGTATGAATCCATGCACAATTATTGAATGTTATTATGTGTTTATCCCATTTCCTGGAATGGCCACACCTTATCGGGTGCACTATGTTGAATGGTTTTCAGGTGCTCATGTTGGCAATGGCTGGAGCTGTGAATGATATTCTCTCCATCTTGGCATCGGCGTTGATGCCCAACAGCCCCACATTTGTGAAGAAGCCTGTATTTTCTGAGGAAGTGGTAAGAGCCAGAAGACTGGAGAATAGATCCAATACGTGCCTTGTGTCCAAGTAGCAGGGTTAGACGCTGCTAATCAACATAATGTTCATGCTCTTGATTGGAATATATCTGCAAGTGTACGGGAGTTGAGTACGTAGCGTTAAAGTAAAGGCCCCGTCTTTTCCTTTCAGGTGGACGCGCTGCGGCTTCAGACGGCTGCGAGCCCCCTGTTGCGTGAGCGGGTGGAGCAGGCGGTGGCCAAGCTGCAGCTGTCCGGCCAGGTGACCGTCCTCAGCCTGGACCACATGCTGTGTCTCACTCCCAGCGGGAGGAGGAAGCCGATCGGCCTGTCGATGGAGCAGAGGAAGAGCAGCCGCAGAACGTTCAGGTCACTGCAGTCCACCCTGCTCGTAGAGTGACCGTCCCCAGCCCTACTCTAACGACCTGTGACTGCGGAGGACCTGCCTGATCGAGTGACCGTCCCCAGCCCTACCCTACCGACCTGCATACCTCTCCTCTCCCAGCCAGCAGAGTAGCCCTCAGTATCCAAGCTTTACCGCACCGGTCAGACAGCGATACCTACAGACTTTATGACCATCACTCAGTCCACCCTGCTACCACTGATCAGAGATCCAGGTCTTACCGCTTTTGTGATCTTCAACAGGACACAAGACGGCGGCAGAATGCTGGAGAGGAAATGGATTAATAGTCTGAGAAGGACTATTCAGAGAATTGTGCCTTATGATTCTCATTCTGTTTTAAGAGGTTTGGCAATGATCTCGACCTTGTCTTGTCCTCCATTTAAAAACCCTACAACATTTGATTGCTGTTAATTTACATATTGTTGTATATGCAGGAGTCAATTACATATGGTTTTTTAATCTCTTCTACTTTACTTGGAACCCCTGCGGAACCCTTGAAATATCTTTACTTGGAGTGCAATCATAGATTGCTCCAAATTAAAATTGCTCCAATTTTCAGTAAAACAATATGAGGCATTGGCAGGGATGCACTTCAAATGTAGATAATTGCATCCTAGTAGAAAAATAAATCCTTATGGAATTGCTCTATATCACATCATCCATTTCCCCTCATACCTGTCATAATGGTTCAGTCCTCAGTCTTAGAACCTGAATTATAAGCTGCTGTAAAAAAAGGAGATTAAAGAAGTTTACCCCACTTGGGTGCTTTTAAAATTCTTCATTTGTTCTATGGAGGTCAGTTTAACATTAAAGATATCAGTTTTATTTATATTTTCTTTTCTGGAAGGATAACTAAACCAGGTTCTTAACCCTCCTATTATGTTTGGGGTCAATTTGAGCCTATTCAGTGTTTGATTAAAAACCAGTTAGCCTTATTTTTCCATCTTTTATGACTTTGTGGGATTAGTAAACATGCAATAAACATTTGTATACAAAGGTAGGTGTGTGGGGTCATTTTGACCCAAGGCTCTGTAGCTGTATAAAACATGCAACCTTTTTATTTTTTATCTCTGATTTTTTGTGGGTGATTCTGTGTACTTTCGCTTACAGGTTTTAAAATTCACTTACATACGGCTCTGAAATGTGAAGTTAATCACAGATTTTTTATATTTAGGGATACAAGGTCAATTGGGAGACATTAAGAAGGCAACAAAGTTTTTAACTTTTTCTGCTACAATAATTTTCTGTCATTTTAAACTGTTGGGGTCAAACATAAAATGCATCGTAAAATTTCAGCATAATATGGTTAAAAAATGTTTGGCTTCAAGTACAATTGTAGCTAGATTCAATGGACATGTACAGAGCCTATTCCATACTTTCTTTCTGTGCTTAAGCTGATTGAACGGAGTGTACTTTTATAACTTTGCCAAAGGTCCAGTGTCTCTGTTAAGGAATGTTCCAGAATCTTATCGACACATCTTAAACTTGAGAGGGAATTATCTGCTAAACTTGGGTAGTTGTCCAAGGATCTGTGTTGCAATGTATTGCACCAGCCTTCTTTCTCTCAGGGTGTCAATGACTAGTACAGAGTGTAACATCATTCCGAAGTAATGCATTTTCAGTCCTAACAACCTCAAAAGTGAAGAAAAAAAGAAAAAATCCCAAGAAATCACTCTGTGAGACAGTGAGCAGAGAAAGTTGGAAGCTGTGTGATGTGACTGCGCCAATTTATGAGTTTAGAAACATCCTCATGGCAGCAGACACAACAGCCAAAGAACGGAACGGAACTGTCAGGTTTACACTAAAGCCAAGAGGAAGACCTTTGCAGACGAACAGAATTAAAAACAATATACAGCCATAATTATTGTGAACAAAAACTGAATTACAAATTTTCAAGTAATTGTTAGCTTGCATTGGAAGATTTTTCAAGCATTACATTTTAAAAAGTTTTTTTTTACCGTTTCTGTCACTAATAGAATTAATATAAATCAACAGAAATAACTCTTTGAAACGTAGAGAACTGACGAGCGATATACTACTCTTGATAGAACTGCTTGTGACATAATTCAGTTTAGTTTGCCTAAATAACTATTTTTAAAAAATCATTGTTCTCTCATCTCCAATGTGACAGCCATTTTGTGCCCCTGTTGAAAAAGACTTGGAGTATAGCAGGTTAGCCACATCTGCTTTCTGTTTTCACCACACAACACCTTTTCCCATAAAGAAGACCGTTGAAAAGACCTCCTTAATATCAACTCATCTAAGTAGTTTCACTTCGCCCTGCCCAGAGCACTGTGACCTAATTTGGCGGTGGTGTGGCAGTTGTTGTTGCTTGTTCTCTACATTTAAAGAGGACCTGTGAAACGGAGGCCCAAAGGCACCCAAATGCAGAGAGAGGGAAAGCGGAGGAAATGAAAGTTGTCTTCACATTTTTAGTTTCATTCTTGTGATCAGCCTCAAAGTCTCTAGTCCACTGACTAGAAGAAGCTTTATTGTAATAAATGCCGTTGTGTTTTCAAACAAAGGGATGTGTGCACCCATCTGTCTGAAGACATTTTATCCCTCGTTAATGCAGACAGCCCTGTGACAGGAGTCCAGTGGCGATGGTGAATGTTTCCTCTGAATTTCAGACCATATACAGTGGGGTGCAAAGATTTGGGCACCCCTGGTCAAAATGCCTTTTACAATTAATATCTAAGTGAACAGAAGCTAACCTGACCTCTAAATGGTACAAAGTTAAACATGACCCATTTCTTAAGATTTTAAAGCAAGATTACTTTTTATTTTAATATTTTACAGTTTCAAAATAATAATAATAGAAAAAAGGCTCTGTGCAAGAGTTTGGGAACCCTTTTGGTTTATTTTCTGTTACTTTTGAAAAAGATGATTACTAAGGCCCAGGTGATTTACTTGTTAGGGCTTCAATGGGTCAGGTGAATATAATTCCAGGGCTGAACTATTTATTCTGAAGTAACTTCATGCCTTCTAAAGCGTCTGTCTGCAGTGGCTGTTCTGTCTGGTGTTAACAACCATGGGTTCCTCTAAACAGTTGTCCAAGGATATCAGAATCAAGATAGTTCACTTCCACCAGCAAGGAGAAGGGGGGAAAAAAACTCAACGTTTAAAACGACCTGTCTGACAGTTTCCACTGTCTGAAACGTCATCAGAAAATGAAAGAAAAATGGAACAGGTCTGGAAGACCAAGAACAATTTCAGATAGAATGGCCTGAGACCTGGTTATAAATGCTGAGAAGAACCCACACATCACAGCAAAAGATCTGCAAAACAGAGCAGCAGACGCAGGTCTAGTTGTTCACAGGGCAACAATACAACATCCTTTAAACAAAGACCTACATTACAGAGTTTCCAGAAAGAAGCCTTAAATCGTCTGAAGTTTGCAAAAGAAAACCTTGAGAAGCCTGAAGCATTTTGTAACAATGTGCTTTGGACTGACAAAGCCAAAATTGAACTTTTTGGCCACAACCAAAGAAGGGGGGGGGGGGTACAGAAAGTATTGCGCGGGTGGAAGGAAGAATGGATTCCACCAAATATCAAGAAATTGTAGAGGCTAATGTTTCGAGGGGCAGTCCACACATTGAAGTTGAAGAGAGGTAGGGTATTCCAGCAAGACAATAATCCAAAGTAGGCCTATACCTCGAAATCAACCATGAAGTACCTCCAGGAAAGGCGGATGAAGGCTTTGGAATGGCCACCACAGTTCCCAGACTTGAATATTATTGAAAATTTGTGGAGAGATATCAAACATGCCGTGCATGCAAGGGGGCCGAAGAATATTTCTGAGCTAGAGATGTTCTGCCTGGAAGAATGGGGAACAATTCCAAAAGCAAGAATTGAAAGACTCTTAGGTAGCTACAGGAAGCATTTCCAAGCTTTTCCATAGTTTTCCGAGGAGGAGTTACAAAGTATTCCCAAACTTTTGCACAGGGCCGTTTTTCTTTTTTCTTATTTTTAAAATGTAAAAAATTTTAATAAACAAATTTTGCTTTAAAATTTGAAGAAATGTGTCATGTTTAATGCTGTACCATTTAGAGGTCAGGTTAGCTTCTGTTCGCTTGGATATTTAATTGGAAAAAGGCATTTTGACCAGGGGTGCCCAGATTTTTGCACCCCACTATATAACAAATGTCCGCATGATTCCCTTTTGTGTTGCTCTACACGTTTTGGAAGAATTTGACAAGGCAGGTGGTTTTCATTTGAAGAATTCTGTCCAAGTCTCTCTGCAGCTTCTTGTGTATTCATGCATGCATATACCTCATATATTATGTACATCATTGCTTCCCGGATTCAGTCCAACTGAAACACACCCTGTCATTTGGATACTCAAATCAAGACTTTTTTTTCAACCAACATAACGGTTCCATTAAAAGTGGGTGTCCCCTGTAGCTGAACACAGTTGGCTTAGTTCCACTAGGGGTAGGCTGGGTTTAAGTCAGTCTGGGTTGCTTGGGTTACTGCTGCATTAGTTCGTTTCAGTGATGCTCCAGGTAAGATATTTGCTTTTGCCCTGATTCTAGGTTATGTACTCTGGATAGTGTAAAATAGTCACTGGCTCACAGCTGCAGTGCTTCTTTGCAAAAGTGCAGTTGGAACTGGCGGTGTTTCGTTAGGGAGGAGACGAAAAGGAAAGACATTTGAAGCGACAAAAAATGGCATTTATGTAACCGATAAAAGTAGTACTTTTTTGTCTTAAGCTCTACGCGTTTTTCCCCAAGCGGATTTGTGGCAATATCCCTGAAGTGTCAGAACATTCGCATCTCCCCGCCCATCCAAATACGAAAACAATTATCACAGATTTACACAATAGTTAAAAGTCTGCTTGTCTGGGACACCCACGGAGCTTACGAAACCCTGTTTGAGGAGAGGGACATTCTCACTCCCACTTCCTCTCCTTTGTGAGCTGAAACTTGGGAATTGCACTTTAATTCCAAGAAGAAAGGGAGCCCATGTATTCACAATTCTATCCTCCTGCATTGTTTTCCTTCTGAGGGAGGAAATATGGTGGGTGGCTGCGCAGACACAAGGCACCCTCTGCAACCAGACAGCCAGTGAACTGGGCCAAATTCTGTCCTGGCTCTGTTTCTATAGGTAGCCAGGCCATTGTAAAAGAGAATATGTTTTCGTAAACTCGCCTGATTAAATGAAGCATTAAATAAAATCCTTTTTGATATGTATGGATCGCAAAATTGAATGAGGTGAAGATTGGTACTTGGCTACAAGAACATTTCAAATTCTCATCATTGTATTCTAGGCAGACGATGGCCTCATTTGCCTTTGAACATAATGTTCCCTCTGTCCAAGACCTTAATGTACCTTGGATCTGCATTTATCATGAAATATAGGGCCATAATCCAGGCTTGAGCAAAGGAATACCAATTTCCATTACCTGCCATGATCTTTATTACACAGGTGATTTGCTCCTCTTGTATGGCAGGAAAATAGATATGAATATAATGCATTGCATTACAGTCCATTCATTTGGCAAAAGTGGCTTACAAAGATAAAAATGTACGTTTTCTAATACTGCAAGTTATTCGCAGAAGTGGATACAATGAGTGGTAACAATGAAGTAACATTACCTTTTACATACATTTTGTATTTAATTACTTTTTTTATTAAATCATTAGTTTAATTTACAAATACAGATGCAGGTATACATGTTTATACATCAAATATAAAATTCATTGGACGTTTTTTTCTTGTTTAAATTTGACTTTCTAAATGTCATGTGCTCCATTGTAAAAGTTTCTCAGAAGTGAGCCCACAAGTCTCATGTGGTTAAAGTGTCTGAATGAGAAATGATACAAAAATGATGAGGTCAATCTGCCTCACAGCTGGCTGTCTGTTACCTCGCAACCACCCTGCCTCTCCAGGCTCTGCGCCCCGTTCTCATTACACCAGCCTCTCAATACAGAGATTGTTAGACATGACTCATCGTATTATTTTTTTTCTAAAGCCAGTAAGGCATGTTGGTCACTGGTCTGTCTTTTGATATTCTTTCTTTTCCTCTCTCTTTCTCTCACACACGCACACACATTTCATTACTGAGGATTTACACAAAGGCTTCTTTTAACTGATTACATCCACTGCCTTTGTCATCTTTCTCTCTGTGTACGTCTTCGCCCATTGTGGTATTGTATAAATAATAACTAGTTAGGAATCAATTTGACAGTTGCATTTCTGCCATAACCACGCATGATATTTTCAATTTTAAAACGCTTGTGAGATGAACATGGAGGCTCTTTTTATCGAGAATATCTAACCAGCCTTGCCACATAAATTGAGAGAAAAGTAACACATATTGTGACACACTCAGAACACGCTGTGTTTTTGCTTATAAATGCACTTTTAATTTTATCATCACAATTAGCATCTGATTTGTACATTTGGAAGAGCCTTTTTACTGGGGCTTGTGATGATGCCTCCTGCGTACTGTGTGTCTGTTAAACCCATATGCCTCTCCCCTCCACAATCTAGACACCAGTAATAAAAGCATACAAGTCTTAAGTCAGCACAAAATTCATTATTCATCGACATGGTAATTTGAAAAATATTGAACTGAAAATTAAATACGTTATTAAAAAATATATACAAATTTTATTGTGTTAAACACAAAATTATACCCAGCATTGAATGGAAATATATTATTCATGTGCTCCAAATGGCACATGTCAGCCTTTGGCCCCAGACATTAATATAATTCAGTGTCAATCTGCATTTTTTTGTCCCTTCATACAGACATGTTCCCTTCTGTCCTACCTTTGAAAGTACTTGAATAAATGATAAAAACAAGCCAAATTGCATCTTAATAATAATCATAGTACATAATTACATCATTGTTTACAGCAAAAATCAAGATAATTAAGACCCTCGTCTAAAAGCTGAAGGCTTCACAAACACAGAGATGCGTTTTCACTTTCACAGCTTGTTTTTCGGTTCCCGACAATGCTTTCTGCGTTGACATCCTCTGGAGAAGCAGAACTCTGCTGGCTCTCGTACCCGCTACACAAACACTCCTCACTGCCCAGGTAACACTTCCGCTTTTCATGCGGTTCCACTTTCCCGGCCCGCCCGCTCGCCTCCTCTCCGTCCTCGTCGTCGGTCTCCGCCCTCAGCATAGGCTCATCTGGACAGCTGAGGCCCTGCTTGTAGGACTGCCCATCAGGGAGGAAGGGGCGGCTGCCATGTCCATCCTCCTCCAGACTGTACTGGCTCCTCCTGTCCTCTTCCTGGCACACACTGCCCCGCACGCTCTCCCCGTCAGACCGGGACAGCCGAAGCATTGTCTTCTGGGAAAGGTCAAAGGGCTCCTCCTGGCTGAAGTGGCCGATGACCCCCAGCTTAGAGAACTGGTACCTTCCTCTTCGCCGGAACCCTGCACACACACGGCAGCGACGTGACTAAACTGTGAGGTGGCCCATTTTGTGTTTATAAAGGTTGGCAGTTCATAGTTATACTCAGCCAAACAACTGTACTTCTCTTGGTTGCGTGTTTCTGATGGCTCTACTAAGCTGTGTTTTTCAGGAAAAATTATTATAATAACTTCTCCATCCCAAAATGGATTTTTTTTTTTACTGTAGAGTATTCTCAGTGGTTAAATATTCTGCCATAGTTTCCTATGCATGCGGTATGTTCAAGTCCCCTTCATTTATTCTATTCTATTATTCTATTACCAAGTACAATCAATTAAGGTTTGGACACATTAAGTGTCCATGGATTTAGTTAATGCTGGCATATTTGCAGCAGAGTTGACCGGCTCATTTTCTTTAGGTCATCACCATGAAATAAAAAATAATAATTTTAATTCAAAATTTCCACAGAAGATAAATTGGATAAGACTGTTCAGAAAATACATTATCTTCTGCATTATTAATGAGAACTCCCACCTCATTATTATTGCCTCACATCACTAATCCTCATGCGCAGTTAAAATGACACTTGCATAATTCATATCACAAGATGGATTGATGCAGTCAGAGTGAACAGAGCATAGATTACTTAGCTCTTTAGTGGCTGGGTAACTATGTCTAATGTGAGAAAGGCACAATCTGACACATATGATCTAGAATCAACTAAAATCTAGTCTTTCAAGTATATTTTATGCATTAACAATTGTATAGAACACCTAGTTGTCTTTGCCTTTAGCATTCATTGCTAAACATGAATTGGTATTTTGAATTACATCACAGTGCATTGTTGCCTTTTTGACAACAGAATTTAAGCGACTGCTTTAAACAACATTTAATGTTTAATTTTTTTTATGAAACATGAGGAAATCTGGTAAATGAAAAGGACAGTATTAACCCCACTCAAAACATAAAAATGAAGGGAACAACAGAATAGTTATCCTAATTTTAAATCCCACTTTGTTTGGGATTTAAAATGAATGTGCTGTAGCAGCGTGGCAGCTCTTAGCCCAGGCCTTACCCCATGCACCCAGCCTTCTCTGCATGACGCCGTGCTTGACCTTGACGTGGCGGGTCAGGTTTCCCTTCAGGGTGAACTTGCTGGCACAGTAGAGGCATTTGAAGGGCTTGCTGTCCGAGTGCAGGTGCATGTGTCCCATCAGGTTGTGCATTCTGTTGAACTCTTTCCCGCAAAGCTGTGACACAGAGGGAGCGGAACAGAGAGCCTCTGATGACTATCGATGAGCTCAACTATTAGATTCGAGGTTCGTGTGGAAACCAACAGCACCATTTCAGCAAAGCAAATATTTGGCAATAAAATGGCCGGTCAATTGTCCGTGAGAGTGAAATTATGTCAGTTGTAGCCAGCGGTACTTGTCATCACATGCTGTTTCTTCTACTCTATGGATTATTTTGAGGTTGTAGCTCTGAACTAGCATTCGTAAACAGGCGAGTGTTCAACACTAAACCGTATGCTGTAATGGTTTCTGCACATGGCATACATGTCTATGTGCATCTTCCCTCTGCAGAGCCTTGGTGTCTGGTGCTGGGGGGGGGGGGACTGGTGAGAGTGGGGGGGGGGGGGGGGGCGGTGGAGCGGTCATGAATGAGTGAGAGGAAGCTGGAGGCAGACAGGCCAGAGGAGGGCTGGGAAGTGCACTCCTGCGCTGTCCTTCCTCTGCATTCTTTTTAGCCAGGGTGTTCCTTTCCTCCAGGAGGAGAGAGGGACTGTAAACTGTCCGAAAGGGCCGTGAGAAAACAGGAAGTTCTCCCAAGTGCAAGAGAAAGCGAGATGAAATCTATTTGCGAGGCCTGCTCTCGGGGGACACTGGAGCCATTGTTACTCGGGCAGTTTGTGCAGCGATATCCTTCCTTCGACCGAGGAGTCGCTCCGTGCCAAAACGCAGCTATCTGGTCATCGTCTTACCCCTCCCACTGCAGGTCAGGAACCCGCCCTGAACAGCTGGGCCTATTGCTATGAATATGTACTAATAATTCCACCCCCATATTTACACTTTACAGTATGCAATATTTGTGTCTGATATCACAATTTAAGATTCATTGTTTGGTCGGCACTCGGCAGGGGAGTGTGTCATTTATACTATTGGGGAAAGAAGGTATGTTGACTGTCACCCATATGCTTTCAAAGAGCAAATAAACTGCCAGTTGCTTTCACTTTTTCAACCTTCCTTGTACATACTTAACAACACAGTCAAATTATGGCTGACCTTGCACTTGTAGGGCTTGACATCGGAGTGGACGATCATGTGGGCTTTGAGGGTCTGTTTCTGGACAAAGCTCTTGAAGCAGAGGTGGCACTGGTAGGCGCGGACATTGGTGTGGATCAGGACATGGCGTTTCATGTTGGCCAGCAGGGTGAACTCCCTTCCGCAAATCCGACATTTGTGCTCTTTCACCCCCTGGCACAGACACAGGTTAGACTGAGGGTTCAAAACATACCATCGTGAACACTGAAGCATTTAACAAAGGCAGAAAAACATTGAGGGCTTACAAGGGCTGATTTGAAACAACACATGTCCCCCCGTGTGGAGTACTGTGCGATTGTGGTCTGTTTTGTGAATGACTTCCCAATCTGGAGGTCAGAAAATGGCTCTTGTTACAAACAAGCTTGCTGGTAATTTTCACTGCCTTGGTTCCTGTAACAATGTGACATCACTGCGGTTTGTGTATTATTTGGATCTGATTGGTTCTACACCAGCATACCTGTTAAGTATGCCTATTAGGCCTATAAGCAAATTATGATTGTAAAAAATATGTGATGGCCATAGCTATATATGATTACACATAGCTTTAAATATTGCATTGTTCTTTTGTCTGTGCTAATAAAAATGGTTTTAGGGCTGAGTGTTTTCCTGTGTCTGATTCCGGTTAATAGATTTCTATTTTATTTAGTGCTGGCTCTTACAAAAATAATGAAACAAAATAGCCCCCCAAAACATTGTTGTTGGATTATATATGTTCATTATCTTTATAGTCTGTTGGCCCTCGGTGCAATATTTGTTTTGCAGGTATGTATAAAGACTAGAGTAAATAACCATTGCATCGTAAACATTATGCCTTCCGTTTCAACAAAGCATAGGAATTTTTTTACATTGTCAATAAAACAAACAATTATCATAAACACGCTGCAAAGCAACTTCAGATCAATCTACAGTCACCCTTTTCTCTATGGATCAATGGGTTTGTATTACGAGCTAGACGGGAAGCTTTAAAGTACGGGGCAGGATAATGAAGACCAGCTCAGGCTAGCCTACCTTATGGGTGAGCGTGTGCTGCTTGAGATGGTGCGACTGGATGAACTCCATGCCACACTCGCTGCATATGTAGGGCCTGATGTCCTTGTGTTTCATCATGTGGTTCTGCAGCTGGCTGGGGTACTGGAAGGTCTTCTCGCAGTCGCTACAGCTGTACACCGTGGGACCTCGGTGGGTGGTTAGGTGCCTCTTGAGCTGGGCCAGGGTGGGGAAGTCCAGGCCGCACTCCACGCAGACGTTCCCCTGGCCTTTCTCGTGCTTCGCCTCGTGGGCCCTGAGCTCGCTGGGGTACGCGAAGCCCCGCCCGCACACCCGGCAGCTGTAGGGCTTGACGTCGCTGTGCTGCATCATGTGCCTCTTCAGGTGGCTGGTCTGGGTGAAGGCCTTGTGACACACCTGGCACTTGTGGGGGCGGGCGCCCTGGTGCGTCAGCATGTGCGTGTGCAGGTGGCTCAGCTGCTTGAAGAGCTTGCCGCACTGGCCGCAGCCGTGGGGCTTGATACCGCTGTGGCCCAGGATGTGGGTGACCAGGTTGTACTTGGAGGTGTAGGACTTCTCGCACATGCGACACTTCCAGCGTTTCTGCTCACCGCCCACATCTACGTAGTAGCTGTCGTCGATGTGGATGCTGACGCCGAGTTTCTCCATGGACGCCAGTGCCCCCGGCCTACCGCCAGGGCCCCCCCGGTGGCGGCCCAAGGCCTCCCTCTGGTAGAAACTTCGCGGGGGAAGGTGCATGGCCGGGCCAGGCATAAAGAAAGGGAAGGGGATGAAGCCTGGGTGGAGGGGAGGGAAGTACGGGGGCGGGTGCATTAGAGAACGGGCGGAAGGCCACGGCCCGTCGTGGCCGATCGGTTCCTGCTTCACTTGCATGCTACTCAACCTGTCCAGAGTTCTGTAGAGCTGCAGCCCATTCAGGTCTATCATCTGGTGGGCATACTTTGGAAGCGGAGCAGGGATGGGTTGCGGGACGGCGTACGGGATGTGGGAGAGGTCCACGGTTTTCATTCGTCGTCCCTCTTCCAGCTGGTCAGGGGATCGACGGTCCTGGGGGTTGACCTTGAAAGGGGGCCCTTTGCGTTTACGAGAGCCTCCCTCTGAGATGCAGTGGAGGCGCTCGTACCCCAGGTGGTGCTGGGAGCTGAAGGGGGGGAAGTTGTTGAAAAAGTCCCGTGGTGGGGACAGCCGCCGGGGCTTGAAGAACAGAGGGAAAGGCTTCAGGTAATGGCTGCGCCCCATAGCTGTGTTCAGATCAGCACTGTGTGGGCTCCTCTCTCGCCCAACCTGGGTCATGTCTGGCTCCATGTTCTAACTGAAAAAAAATACAATACAAATAGGAGTGAGATTATGGTCCGCTTTACAATGGTTCACTACATTACATGACAGGCATTTAGCAGACGCTCTTATCCAGAGCGACTTACACAACTTCTTACATTTATCCATTCCTATACATCTGGATATATACTGAAACAATTCAGGTGAAGTACCTAGCTCAAGGGTACAACGGCAGTGTCCTACCTGGGAATTGAACCTGCAACCTTTCGGTTACAAGTCCAGTTCCGTAACCATTATACTACACTGCCACTACATCACTAATGAACTAGAGAACTCTGTCTCTGTCCTCTGTCTGTCTGAAGTGTGCATGCACAATAGAAAGTGAGACATGGGGGGGTATACTACAAAGCAGGATAACTTTGTTAGCTGGATAACTGCACTGAGTAAAACCGGAAAGCTCTTTTTACTTCAATCCGTGTTCCAGATTTGGGGTGGTTCCAGGTTTTACTCAGTGCAGTTATCCAGCTAACTAAGTAATCCTGCTTCGTAGCATACCCCCCTGTTCTATAGGTTGGAGAAATTAATTGCATAGATCAATGTTATCTATCAATACTTTAAGAAGAATTTTTATACTTAATGTCCATTTCGCCCCGATCTTTAACTGAGTTCAGGTCTACAGTCGATTATCAAGTTCTGGGAAGATCTTGCAGAGAAAATATGTATTTCAGTCCCTAAAGGTGATGATTCTTCTCTTGAAAGCCAAGATGCTAAGAAGAGACACTGAGTCATAAGAGCCCAGAAGTGTTCTTCACTTTCTCATCTGCATCCCCAGCCACTTCCCCAAAACGTTTACAATCAGGGATCCACTGACAGCAGTACACCGCCAAACAGGAACTAAACCGAGACAAGCTCACCTCTGTCTCCCTCACTCTGTCCCTGACAAACCAACCTGGCTTTTCGTTTCTCTGTGGGAAACTACTCTGTTTTAACCTTCACCTGGATGGAAGGGAGAACATTTCTCCTTTCTTTTGCTCTCAGATCAACATTTTGCAGTATCATAGCATTTTTCTTTTCAAGATGTGAAAGCGCAAGTAAGATTTATTTTTTAATGCTCATGTCCATTTCTTTAAGAAGGCATGGCTGCAAATGTAAATTGGAAATTTACCACTAGAAGCTAAAAAAGCTAGCAAAGTGGTTACAGTCAATACATTCTCATTCATGCGATGCTATCATCTACACAAATCTTAATTTAAACATCTGTAAAAAAAATTACTTTCTTTATTTTCTTATGTCAAATAAAATTTAAATAAGAACAAAGTTTAAGAAAATGTTGGGCTCTCAGTAGCAGTGGTATTTATGGCCTGTAGTTATGTTTATTAAACAGAGAAACAATTGCAGCAACCATTGCAAGCCAAATGAAAAGACGAAAAAAGGAAACAACCTTTGTGGAAGTTGATTAATTTCCCCAAACCTACACCTTTTTTTTTGCTTACTGTTACTTGAATGTACAAAGAAAGATGGAGTTGGCGAAGTAAACAGATGTACAAAAAGGAACAATGACTTGCTAAATGAAGCAGCCCAGCTCAAAATTGAGCTTCCACATTCACACTGTTTGCATTCACTTCAAAGGGACAGTATTACTTAGTGCCTTTGAGTGCCTGAAAACAAAAAAATATGAAAATAAAATCCATATGAACATCATTACGATGTGAATTGTTTTTACAGATGAGAACAGAAATCATTCGATGTTCTTTTTTTTTTTTTGCTGAGCAGATGCACATATCCAGGGTGACCTGCAAAGAAACTACTTCAACTGTAATTTCACTATAACTTGTGACATGTGCCATGCTCATCGACTCACTCTTTCACGCCGTTTCAATGTGAACAAGAGCGCTTAAATGCTTTTCAAAGGTAGATAGATCTCCAAAGAAAGACACAAGAGAGGCTTGTATAGCTTTTCAGATGCTGGTTATGGACTTGAAATGTAAAATACTTAAACAATCTAAAATGCTAAATATAACCCATTGCTTACTACATGTCGAGTGTCAAAGTAGCCTACCGTTCATCATGTAACAATAGCTATAAATTAAATCATGAAAATTCTTATGCTCCCATCTCTTGGTCTAATGATTTTTTAGCAGGTAAACAGACTTGAATGGGACATTTTTCTGTCATATTGGTTAGAGACAGACCAGCAATTCGTAAGAGCTCTGATTCCATTATCACAGACAAGCTGTTAATTTAAATGTTTTCAGGGAGATTCACATAGGTCACTGAAAGTAACATGTTACAAAATGTTTGATTTCAGTTGACAGAAGCTATTCTCACTGCTTCCTGAAGGAGACAGTGTTTGCAAGTTTATCAAATGCATTATGGTTCCAAGGGTAAATCTCCCCCACTTGGAAGGGAATGTGAGGCGAAAAGCTCTATCTTGTCAGAATTTACTAGGTTCTCCAAGGTCTGTACAGTGTATTGTGACCATCAGGTAAAATGCACTTTAAATTCCAATAAACTTAAACTTATATCCTCCTGAGAAGCGGCAGAAAGTTGAACTATACTTTTTTTTTTTTATATAATACAAAAACAAAACATGTTCCAGTATATTTTGGAGAGTCTTTTCAAAAATATGGTTTATTTTATTTTTAAATGAATGTCCCTTGTAGCGTAAATTTCAGCACAGTAGAATATATTCTTGAGATTAATCTTCTTATTCTTGAGATTAGTCTTGTGTCCCCTACAGGGTCTTTATTTTCTAATTTCCGGTTCTTAGGAGGATAAATATGTTCATCAGTTTGTAAAAACACTCATTTCCCCGAAGATTATATTACACACTAAAAGCAAATGTATGTTATCCTACATCCATTTATAAGTTAAATGTTTAAAACTCATTGCTTTCAAATACAGTTTATATACACACCCAATACATTGCATGAGCATCATTCTTGAAGTATCTGGCCATGGGAAATCACAAATTCAAATCACGTATTCTGAGTCTGTAACCAGTATGGCATATTTGTGTATAATTCACACGCATATAGCCTTGTATATGCAAAGAATGCCCTCAAAGTGAACGTCACACAACCACAGCACTTTCAATTAACTGCCTACTCACTTGCATCTTCCTGCCACTGGAATAATTTAAATTCCACCTCTCCACACACACTCAAATTGACACTCAAGTGGCTACAATACGTTCCATCTAAAATGGACATACAGTAATTGATGTCTTTGCAAATAAACAATGTATCCATGAAATCGGTAGCCAAGAAAATGTAATCGGAAACAAAACCAGTGTAATATTACTGTATTTATCATATTATAAATAAACTATACACAACACATATACTATTGACATTTAGCCATTCATACAGCTGGATATTTTTTCCTGAAGCACTTCGGATGAAGTACTTTATTCAACGATATAACAGCAATGGCAATCTCTGTAACTTCTGAGCTACAACTGTAATAATGTTCATATGTTTCCAAAAGGCACAGCATGTCCATTTTTACCGTTAGAAGTATTCTGAGTTTATTTTGTTAAAGTTATTTTGATGTGTAGCTGTATAGGTTCCCTTCTGCATTCAGACTTCTGCATACAACATGAATTTGCCAACGTACAGGTATGCCTTTTGATAGGTAATGTTGACTTATGCTATCAAGCTCTCCTCCTACCTCCAGAACTGCTTTCACAGTGTGGCCTGTGTGCATGCTTCAGCTGAGGCCTGAAGTCGGTGTTCTGCAGCTGCAGTGCGGGGCAGGTTGAGACGCAGAGACTCACCGGTGCAGCCGGCCCCGTGTCTTCGTGCGGACGTACCTGCCGCTCCCCTCGCGCTCCTGGCAATGAACCCGCCGGCCCTCAGACCACGTTTGAAGTGGCCCAAGAAAGAGAACAGGAACAATCGCTTTGTTCTCATTTTTCAGATGAGTACCTTCGGAAAAGAAGGAAGGAAGGGAGGGGAGAGGAAGTCAACAAGCCTATGCCTTCCTGCAGAAGAATAAGGAAACTCCAGATAGACATCTCCTCCATTTCTCTTCCAAACACTGATTTGCTGGGCTCCAGGAAAAAGAAATGGGATGCGCGCTGCAATGCGTTTACTCAGTTCTGGGGTCCACTAGATTCTAGACAGCGGTTGTACCCACAGAGATTTTGGGATTGGTTCTTGTTATTGCAGTCTGTCAACAGCAGCAATCACGTTGCCCGGGGCAGACAGAGATAACTCGAACACGGCTCTACAGCAACACTGATTATCACGTTACAAAACACAGGTGCTGACTTCCAGAAATGTGCTCTTTCAGACTTATCTGCAAGTCGCTTGTGACCCACAACAGTGTGTGGACCTGTCAGGATTGACAGTTGAGAAAACCATCTTTTTGATTGACAGGTTGGTGTTGCCTCAGCTGCGCATGATTGACAGGACAAACAAAATCTTTGTTGTTGTCACACCAATGTCTGTTCTATGAGCTCTCTGCTGGCAGCTTAGAACACAACATAATTGAGCTGTAAATGTCATCCCATACCAGGGAAATGATAATGTATCCAGCAGTGTAAAATAATGCTATTCGTGGGTGAATAATGATATTGGAAGTAACAAATAACATGCATATTTTTGTACATATTGCCTGTACATTTCGATGGTTGCCATTGTTAGTGTTGGTCTCTTCACAACACAAACCCTGCGGGTATTCGCTAACAGTAATGTCACAGGAGGCACAGAAGTGCCCCCTAGCGTTAGCATGAGGTGGTCTTATACAGGCAAACTCATTTTCCAATGTGCTGCAGACCTTTCTTCCCAGTGCTAGTAAAAGCTGAATTGCTGAAGCCTATTGCATTAGCCTCGTTTCTTGTTTCTTCCTCTTTCTTCTCCTTTTTTTATTTTTTCCCCTCTTCCTGTTCTGTCTTTCTTAATGCTCTACAACGTTTTGCTCAGCAATGGTACACTTACTGATTAGTATTATGTCATGGCCAATATGGGTGCAAAAGGAAAAAATGTTTTGAAAATCTGTGCAAAATACTTTGTTGAGCAAGAAACAGTGATGAGCGCAACTAAATACACATCTAACCAATTAAATAATGTCACAAGTTAAACAAACCGTGTGCCTATCAGTCATTGAAATGACTGTTTGCTCCCTTTGATACCTGATAAGCAATAGGTCCACCACTCAGCTCTTTGATTGCTTATCATGCGGTGTTCTGTCCTGGACAGGAAAACTCCATTGCCAGAACATTATTGGATGTCCAAACAATTTTGAATGTCTTGCTAGCTTGCTAGCTTGCTAGCATTAGGCAGCAGGACTAATACCATGGCCAGTACAGCCAGAGATTAAATGTAAAAGTTTCTGCTATCTGGCCAGATGAACAAATTCACTTTGACCTGTAATTATATTTACAGACATTTACAGATACAATAATATAATCACAAGCAACCAGTCAGTATGTAAATCAATTGATAAGGGAGTGCCATCAGCAAGATGAACGGATTGGGACTGGTTCATCAGAATGAGTAAAATTATACGTTTATATTTCTTAAACCTGAAGGTTGCCAATCATTTTCCTCCAATCATTTTAGCCTATGTTCTTGTTTTTATATACATTGATGTCAGCCCATTATTTGATGTCATACATCCATCATTTTTTTGGTTTTCCAGGTAGTATATTTTATTCTGTAAATTTATTTTGTTCTGGTTCCAACGCTTTCTAGTACAAAACCGCCGGCCGCCGTGTCTCACCGTCTCTCTGGATTCTCAAATTTGTTGTTTGTTGAAGACATTGGAGGCAAATTGACCGGAATGTTGTTTTGTGGAGAACTTTTTGTGATGTTCTCAATTCGAGAAGGTTGGTTACAGTGGTTCCAGCGCTTCCTAGTGCAAAACTGCCAGGAGCTCACTGGCAGAGCGTTGTCGTGTCATCCAGTACCCTTTCCCCTTGTCTCATTTCAGTTTATTTTGATATCTTAATAAATTCATTTTGTAATCGTTCATTGTGGTGTTTGAAATCCTTTTCCCTTCGAGCCGGAGTCGTAACAACTGTGATCTGCAGTTGATCTGAAATAAACAATGGATATGAGGTTAAAGCACAGACTGTCAGTTTTAATTTGAGTGCTTACACCCATATCGATTGATCCGTGTAGGAATTACAGCTTTTTTTATACATAGTCCCCCCATTTGAAAAAAGCAAATGTAATGGTACAAATAAACATAAAAAATTCTTATTAAATCCATTTTTATCAAATGCTTAGTAACAATTAATTATCTTTTGAAAGCATTCATTATGCATTCATGAGCATTAAAAAAACATGACATTACAATTACATAAAGGGTTATGAATGCTTCATATGATTGGTCATGGTATTTGTTTTGCACCAATCATTGGTTGTGTTATTAGTTTTGCGTGTGATAAAAAGATTTGCACACATTAAAGGTCTTGGTAAATCAGGCCCTAAATGTTTTATGTATAAAAATATATAATTTGTTTCATTTTTGGACTAATTTCATAATTTCATAATTGTTATACCTGCCGGGGGCCAAGAAACACCCTTGTCCCAGACAATAATTCATAATTTCAATGTGCTAAAACTGAGAATGTCTACAGATAAAATAGGTGGTGAGAATTATTATAATCTCTTATAATCATTGTTTTAAACTATAATTTTAATGAAAATGTTGGCCCTTGAAAGTTGTGTCCCAGATTTTGTCAACACAATCAGATTTCTGTAAAAATGCTATTTATTCAGTCATAAAAAGGGTTAGTTAGCCGAGGGTCAGGGTTCGCCCGGGTCCTGCCATATCCGATTATGGCCGAGGCCTTGAGAGAGGCGCAAATTGCACGGCCGCTCTCGGGGTGGGTGGGTGGGATTCGGCGGGGAGAATCGTCACATCAATGCACAGGATCGTCACATCACACATAGCAGCAACATGTAGTGCTGCCCTGAAGAAGCCGTAGCCTTCGTACCGCAGGCCGACAGAGTTGTGTAGTGACAAATTCTCAGCAGTACACAGGGAATCGAAGTGCACTAGGGTACAATTGCCTACCAAATTGAGAAAAAACAGGAAAAAATCTTAAACTAATTTTAAATAAATAATGATAATAGAAAGGGTTAGCCATATGCTAAAGACCCCTGCCTCACTCCATAGTTTCACAGAAGGCAGCAAGGTTACTTATCCTCAGGTACGCTTTCTATTTTTTTAAATTAAATATATTATATTGCAATCAGCAGTTTCTCAAACATAACAGGTCAACTCCTTCTCCCTTCTAAATCAAAACCAAAGAATTATATTTATATTATATATTTTCACTTGCATTACAAGACCTTTTAGCAACTAAAAAAAAAAAGGCTACTACGGCTATACAGTGAAATTAGGAAATATAACATTTTGTCGACTTTATTATGCTATTGATGTCTATACTGATGGAGGTCAATAATTGAATCGTCATTGAAGTAAGCAATTTATTTTCAATTAAGTTATTTAAATACTATTAAAGCATTAATTAATTGATTTTTTCTAGCTGAAACATCTGCTTTATTGAGCAAAACGAGCTTTTTTTTTTAGTCTTGTGTGAATGTTAAGAATAGAAAAAAAAGTGCTATTTAAGAAAATAATTCGAATTAAATCACTGGGAGATGGTCCCATTTATAAGGTTTAATAGCCAAAACTTTGATTTATCAAACTATATTTTCTCAGTATAATTGAAGAGTAAAAAAACTAAAGCCAAAAAAACAAGGTTTTGTCCCAAACAAGAATGGGTAATGGGGAATGGGTGATGTGTGTGTGTGTGTGTGTGTGTGTGTGCTTTTGAGAGAAAGATAGATATAGAGTGAGAGAGAGAGAGAGAGATGTATTATGTCAGTTTAAACCATCGAGTGTTTGGTTGGCATGCTCTAACTGGTAGTAACCATACATAGAAGCCAGCCATCTCAGGCTCACACTGCTGGCAGCCACCACCTCAGCCTTACTCAAGTGTTTGGTTGGCATGCTCTAACTGGTAGTAACCATACATAGAAGCCAGCCATCTCAGGCTCACACTGCTGGCAGCCACCTTACTCAAGTGCATTTAGCTTCTTTCTTTCCCACACTTCTTGCAGCTCACGTCTGCGCAGCGGCATCTCGTGTTTCTCTGAGATCAAGCTCAGCCAATGGGAGGGCTTGGCCGTGGAAGGTCCTCCAATAGGAAAGCTCAGAGACAGAACGATGGAATGTGGATGGGATCGGTTGCATCAAAGGGCTAGGAAAGACTGGCGATCAGCAGAATGAACTGGCACTCAAAAAGGCACCAGCTGTTGCATTCCAACATAGCTCAATGAACTGCTACTTACTTGTGTCATGGTCAAGTTTCCCCTATCAAAAATCATCTCAGTATTTTTATTCACTGGAAAAATGTTGCCTCACTTCTTATAATTTTTTTTTTGTCGTTATTGAAATATTTAGGATTCAAAGGCCCTGTGCAAAAAATATGATTTTGTTTTTGGAATAGATATGGATATAGTCTTATTGCTCTCAGTGGTTTAAAAAAAAATTGAATTCAAGAAGTCTATTTCGGAAATCAAAAATGTCCCTCTAATTTTATCTTGATGATTGCGTCAGGAGCAAGCCTGCTGACAATGACTATGAACATTATTTTAGGGGAGTGGATTTTAAAGTCAATTCTTTTCTTTATTCATCACAGATGAATTTCATTTGTTGCCGTATTGCAGTATACGCTGTCAAAATATTCCTATAAAAAGCTTGCTGTTCTTGTAATCAGGCAGCACTTAAAATGAGATCAGTCAGAATATCTCAATGAGTGTTCTCAGTCCCATCGCGCTCGACTCTCTCTGACGCACTAGCCTCTCAATACAGAGATTGTCAGGGATGACTCATCGTATTATTTCTGTTTCTAAAGCCAGTAAGGCATGTTCGTCACTGCTCTGCCTTTTAATATTTTCTCTTTTCCTCTCTTTTTCGTTCTCTCTCCCCTCTCTCTCTCTCTCTCTCTCTCTCTCACACACACACACACACACACACACACACACACACACACACACACACGCATACACACACTCAAAAGTTTCAGAGTGCTGCATTATAAATCCCATCTCCTGTGTCAAGGCACGTAACAAGCAGGCGGCAGTCTGAGGATGAAACACTTCTGAGGGCACTATGGAGGCAGGTGGTGGATGAGGTGAGAACATTTCAATTCTAGACAGGAAGCCACGCAAACTCATGCCGCTGAACTGCCAGAAAGGTGTGATTGATACAGAGAGCAGGGCAGCCAACAGGAATTAGACTCATGTGACAGATGCCCCCGGTGGGAAAAAAAGAACTGTCATAGCCTCTAGGGCTGCTTAGGACTGGCTGGATTCCAACTCACCCACCATATACAGTATCACAGGGTAAAAGTATGCAACTGTCAAATTTAGCTAAGGCAAGCTTGAACTATTAGTAATCAGAGATCCGGTTTGGTAAACAGAAGGTTATGGGTCAAATTGCAGTTGGGTATACAGATGTACACGGTTTACGATCACAGTCTTCAAACTGCAGCTGTATGCTGATGTAGCTGCCAATGATTGATGAACTTTTTTTATAATTACTTCAAAAAACATCCAACTGTGTAAATACATATGTTGCTAAATGTTTAATGCGTATGTTGCTCTAGATATGGCTCTCTTCATAGCAAATAAATGATTGGTTTTTGATACATTAAATAATGCACTTGGACATATTATGAGTGATGTGTTTGGTTCTGGGTTTGTCAGGTCATGGCCACCTTGGAGTAGTCATTTGAAAAGACATCAACAGGACCACAAGCATGAATTTGATTGAATATGCTCATACATTTATGTGCAAAATGTAATGCTGAATGATGCCACACGAGACACTTGGTACTTGCTACCCTCAGCCATGATTTTGTGTTTTGTGGATACCTGGCCTTTTGTAAAAGGAGAGAATGGTTGTATATTTCTGAGTCAAATGCACATACCGCTGGCTCAGCATCTGGTCACAGAGTAATCAACGCAGGCAGAATGATTTTCTAAGAGAAGAGCTGCAGATTGAAGCTGTGAGTATCGTCAACTGGCTCAGAATATGTTTCATGCTCACCTGGCCATTTTCTTAAAAAAATCACCTGACCACTCTCCATAACCACTAATGACAAAATCCCACAATATTTACATTTTTTCCTCCAAATTTCCTCAAGTCATTTCCATGTCTGTTATCATTAGTGAAGCAAGCAGGGCGATCTGTGCATTACCGTAAAGGTACCATTGCAAGCCTGACCAGCTTTGCACTATCCTGTGTATCTTGGGTTGGCTTGTAATGATGGGTAATGTCCGGAGCTGAGCGCTGTCTACAGCGGAAGGACTCAGACAGGTAGGCTAGGCATGCGCTCTGTTCCCCTGCCCGCCACGCGGATCTTTGTGCTGTGATGTGAGTGAGCGGTTATTGGCCTATCGCTTGCTTTGGGCTATGGGAGACAAGCCCCCTCAGGGGCTTCATGACCTTTAAATCGGTAAGCAAAAGAGCATTTTTTTCTTCACTGTAATAACATTAGTGCATACAAACTCAAATACCCAGGAGGCAATGCTTCCCAGGATTTATTCCCCTGGATTTGCAAGGCTACAGATAACAGGTTGATCACATTTCCAACCACAATGCACACAGTCTTCCATCATTATTCCTGGAGAAGGCAAACGTGCAAAGAGTTTTATCATAAGTGTAAACCCTACCAATCTCATTATAAGTAAATAAGACAATCACAGTAACAATCTAGCCTCATAGTAGCAGTAGGGCACTGATGTTCATGCACATCACTGTAAGACAGATGGCACTAATGTTGTTGTTTTCAGCGGTACTGTCTGTACAGATTTATCTCAAAGTGACCATGTTGTTTTGATCTGAAACAGGATGTTCTGCTATGAAACAGCAGAGTTCAGCAAGGTATTCCCAATGCGAACGATGACGCTTCTTCTTGCTCAAGCTCACCCAGGTGTATATACCCATGAGGCATAACAAAATCTTCCCCTGTCTTTCCCATTCCCCTAGAAAAGGTCCAAACGCCTCTTGCTCCCAGTATAAACTGTTCTAATATAATTGCATTGACATCCGTTTCCTGTATTCATCCATTGCATGAATATCTAACCTGGCAACAACAGGGCTCCCTAAAACTCCCTTATCTTACCCTGTGTACCACTCCTGCTGTCTCCTGATTCATACGATGATACCTGGCATGGCCTTATGACATGTATCCGATGGTAAAACATGGTACAATTGTAAGTACAAATGTGTTTTGTACTATCAGTGGAAAACGCACATTATGACTCTGATATGCCCATTGCTGTATATCAGTTCCCACAAATTAATTATGAATGTGCACATTCCTTAAAAGCTTTTATTAATAATAAAACAAAAAATCTCAGAGGAGCCAACCAGATGGCTGGGCTTGTCAGGTAATTCTTTGTCTGTTCCAGGCAGAGGAAAAGAAAACAAGAACGTCTAGTTTGATGTCACCATGGCAACGCCAGATGACTATATGGAAGGCAGCGCACACAATGACTGCCACTGAAGCCTAAATTAGATCTGTAGTAATTCTAAGAAAATTCGACAGAGCTGTACTTATTCATATTAATTTGTGTATAAAGGCCCTGAAATTCCCTTCACATCACTTATATTTTCCCGTAGGCAGCATTAGCAGAATATATAGCTACATATTATTCTGCTTAAATCCAAGCTACATAAATGCAATGAAAGATTATTCATTCATTTTACTTGCGTAATGGTAGCTTCCTAAACCTTGTTTGTATCAATTAAATCTATCTTGCAACAGTTAAATGATCATTCTGGTAATTACATAAATAACCTGTTAGAAGAGCTGAAATTCAAATATAAATTGATTGAAAACAAACAGTGACAGAAAATGCATATGAGAATTCTTTTTTATTCTATATTAGTATTTGATTATTCAAAACAGTGTCTGGTGGGCAGCTCTTATGCTGCTCTTCTCCAATATCTTATTAAGATGAAAACTTATTTGAAAGCAAAGAAAAAGCATGCATAACAGGAAGACATATTCATTGTAAATTCTACATAGATAAAGAGAGCAGCATTGCATTTAATTATAAATATGTGTGTTGTTATATATTAAGTCCAAAGAATAAACATTTTTGTGTCAATTTGTATATTTGTATATATTTCACATACACAGAAAAACACACTATAGCTTTGACACTTTATTTATGTCCAGATTTTGAATTTCAGCCATATGTGTTATGAGTGTTGAATCTGAAGCAATTGGGCAACCAAATAATTAACATTTCTGTTGGAAGTGTCCAGCTTTTTTGGAAGTATAAAGTCCTGCTTGATACACAGCTGAATAATTTTAAAATGACCATCAAACAAAGACAATATCATATTTTTTATAATTCACTTATTGAAAACAATTCTGACCTTACTAAATGGCCATTGCCATGTATACATATACATTCAATGGGAAAACAACAAAAATAATATCACTGAAGAATCCTTGAGTTTAATCAATTATCCTGTAATAATAATGTATTTGTGTATCGAGTTGGAATTGTATGATTTGTGGACAAGTATTATTTATCCATTAACTAATTGATATTAACTAGAAAAAGATACTTGAAGATAGTATGTGCAAGTTGTAAACATTAGCCTACATTGGGTCAGGTCACTCAAGACAGAAAGAGGGGAAAAAGAGTGGTGTTACCTTGAAGCCTTTATTCTCTCTAACCATCATCATCATCTTCATCATTATTATTATTATTATTATTATTATTATAGACAGAGGTCATACAGATGACTTCCACTTACAATGTTAACACAAAAAGGACTGAGTTCATTTGTAGCTGGTTCACTTAAAAATAACTGAGTTTGGTTCATTTAGAAAATAACTATATGTGAAAAAACCCTTAAAAGGAATTCAATGTAATTAATTGGCATGCCTTAAACACGCTATCTGAAAGGCAGTGATTCAGAAAGCACTTGAGAAAAGGCTTTTTGCGTGCCAAAGGCAACATGAAGTACATGTTCTACGAGAAACCTCATAGTTATGATGCATTCAACATGTGCTTTAAATAAATTGTCTGCTTGTCTAATATGATTGATTGCATGTACATTAGTGTTTTTGAATTTATCTCCATTTTTTAGTTTCAGTTGATGTTTAGAAACAGACCACACATTTCACCAACACTACAATAAAATAAATGCTGAAGCAGCACTGTTTTATGACCGGCATTTCAGATATTTATTGACTGTCTACATCATTCATGCTACATGTCTGTTGCTAATGGCAATCGATAGATGAATATAGTAATGCAATATCATATAAAGCATTTATATGCTTATGATATTTATATTAGTGATAGTTTGAGATATATAATGTATGTTATATTTTCCCTCATAGGCTACATAAATGAATGACAGTAGCTATTGTAACATGATTTATACCTGTTATCTTGTGCCCACTTAGCATACCATTTGCCCTGAGGAGATTGTGACCACGTGGTTAAAACTTGCTTTCTACATAAAGAGTGAATGTCTGCTCTATATTGTCATATCCAGAGCAATACTTGTACATAAGATACAAAACAGGATTGATACAGACAACAGAGGAAGGGGACAAAATGCATTGATGAATAAAATAGATGACAAAACTACAGTGGAAGGTTCAGAATGAGACATTATATGTCTAAAGAATACATCAAAATATGTTCAGTGCAGAATACCGTATGCATGTGATGATGTGTGGACAAGAATTTCTTAAGATGTGAGGTATGTAATAGTGTAATACTATCATGATTAATCACAATGATTGCAAGCTACATATCGCTTAACTTGATGAATGTGAACAAATTGTATTTTATTATTAGCTATCATTAACTAACCATATCATGACAGAGCATCTGGGTGGTGCATACTGTTAATATACTGTCCCATTGTTTAAATGGGTATTAATACAAACCATGCAAGTGCTGATAATCTGCCAACGAATAATCTGCTGTAGTGTCCCTCTGGGAGGAGAGGATCTCAGGTGTTCTGTGACATCCATGTCTCATTGCATATCAGCACCCACACTGATCAATCAGGCAACAAACAAGTCTGTCTGCACGAGCCGCACATGAAGTGTTCTCTGACTCTGTGTTGTTGCATAGCAGAGTTTGTTGCATGTCTGCAGAGGAGGTTGCAGTGATGAGTAGGAACCATAGGCAGGAACGCAAATTCCAAATGAGAAAACATTATTATTTTTAGGTAGGTAGTATAATAATAATAATAATAATAATAATAATACGATAATTTCTGTTTAAAATAAGGATATATAATTGATTTAAAAATATATATATTTTCCTCTAAGAACTGTGATAGGCTCCTTAGATGTCATGAGACAATCAAATTTCATTAAATAACAAATAGCTTGAACTATAATATACATCAAACACAGCCTACCTGTGCCATGCACATTTTGACTCTACAATTCACGTATTAACAAATTCATTAAACAAATGACACATTATACGTATGTGACTTTCAAGCGCTATAAAATGACACGTGATACGTGATCTAAATTAAACACAATGTTTTTTTCCTGGAACTGCGGCTGGTGGCGGGTTAAATTTTACAGATAAAACCCAACAGGCGCTAGGACCCAACTGAACATGTCTTTTAGGGCAGGATTGTAAATGCGCCATGACTCCGTATGTTAGCGAAACTGAATGTTCCGATGCTGCAAGGCCCCTGTCCATGTCTTTCACATCGTTGTAGGCGACTCCAATAAGAAAAACAAAAAGAGGTGGGTTTCAAGGAGTCAAGAACGCTGCGAAAATGGAAAAGCGTCAGATAAGCTGCTACAGTGTATTGCATTCTGTTCCCAACTGAAGGTCATCCACAGTTTTTGTACCGAAATTCATTCTGTGTCTGATCTCATTGCAGCAAACCAAGATGGAGTATGAGTGGAAACCAGACGAGCAAGGACTTCAACAAATTTTACAGCTTCTGAAAGAGTCTCAGTCTCCCGATACGTCCACGCAAAGATCCGTCCAACAAGTATCCTTTTTTTCCGAAGTCAAAAGAAAAATGGTTATTGGTTGGTGGTCAGTTGAGTTTTCTTGTGAAGTTAGCCAACGTTAGCTATGTAATTAGTGGCTACCTACGGTTACACGCGGGATGCAGTTTGAAACCCACACATTTTATGTGGTTAGGCTATAGCACTTACCAACAAGCTGGCTGCTGAGCCACGATTGACCATTGGAGGAGATCGCTAGTTTTACAATAGTGATTGTATTTCGATGTAGTGTTATCCTGGTGTTTGTGCATCCTGACTGGACGTGGTGTTTTCAACTGCACTCCCTAGCTAGGGTTAGCTTTGTCATCTTACAGTTGTTGCAAGTGTTAACGTTTGTCGTGCAGAATTGGGTTCATAATAACTTTTTATTTTATTTTTTGTGTGTGTGTATGGTTCATAGGTGGTTTCCAGCAGGCTAAGTTTGGAACATAGCCGACTGTACTTTCGTGCGCTGCATATTGAGTGTTGCCTGCTGTCATATCATTACCAGAGCGGGTGATGGTAGGATTTTTACCCGTGTGTGTGTCTAACAAAGAAACGGCTTACCAGAGGATTGGATCAAAAGCATTTCGATACATGCAATTTGCTAATCACTCCCTGATAAGGAATTGTACATGGCTTGTCACGCTGTTTTGCGTTGGCTGCAGAAATATGACCTTAATTTGTACCCAAATTTATATCCCCTTTTCCATAAACTTAATCTGAAGCTTGTTGTGTAAGAGACAAAGATTCAATAGAGCACATTGAATAAGCCTTTACCTAGTCATTCGAATATGTAACGTAATATAAAGAATCGGCTTTAACGTTAGCCTGAGATCAAAGCTGAATTAGCTAACGTCACTAAACTAAATTATGAAGATTATTAATTCGATTGACATTTTTCTGTCCTTTAAAGGTGAAGTAAGCTGCATGACACAATCGCTTTTATTCAAAGCGAACGAAAAGGTTAAAGAGCTAAATATCCGACTTGCCGGTGGGGTTTGTTAGATGCGCGTTTTGTAAACATGGCAGTATACCTATTCGTCCCGTTCCCACAGCCAGGCTTCTCGCTCTGCACAAGAGGGTGTATTTTATTCTCTAATCACATTTATGTAGTTTGGTTTGCTCCCATGCGCGTTGTTCGTCTAAAACGTCTACTTTGCCATTCTGTTAACCTCAAATTCTGAGATGATAATGATGGTCTGATATAACCGCATACAACAGTTGCACATATCCTTTATGCAGCTATTCACCTGTATTGCAAAATGAGATGGTGGGAAATTGGGCTTCCCACATGACAAGCCTGTTCCACTGCTTGTAATACAATATTCCCTGTTGGGTCTGGTTGTTTGTTGCACTGTGCTGTATTTAAAATGGGGTGTTATCTGATGTGTATTCCCATTACACTTTTCCTTAACCGTGTTCTTTACAGAAACTGGAACAATTAAACCAGTATCCAGACTTTAACAACTACTTGATATTCGTTCTAACGAAGTTAAAATCTGAAGGTAACATTTTCACTCCTCTTACATGTCTGTTCAATTTTTTTTGGACCAATGTATTGTAGAATTTTCTGAAATATGCGCAATGGAGATTTTCTGTATTAAGGTTTATATATAATTACACCAGTCTTAAGCAAGTGCTCTTGTGTTCTACTTGCTCATGTAGAAGCAATATCATTTTGTCTTTAACTTTGGCATAGAGTTCAACTAACGGTAGTGCTGTATAGCTGTTGCCAAGTGGATATACTCAGACACATGTCAGGGATGAAATGCTAGGAAAAAATATGGGTCACTCTAATTTTAACTCTGTTGCCCAGCACTGCTTCGACTACGGCCTTACAGTGCAACCATCTGCATTTAAAATTGACATGGGTTTTGATGTCTGGCTGAAAATATATGGCTACCATTAAAGAACTGTGTCAGATAAGTTGTAGACTCACCTTTTCCACTTGGAATAGACTTGTCTAAGATGGCAAGTCAGAACTTGGAAGAGAAGAAGAAGGTATGGATAGCTCTGATTTTAAACCAAGAGGGTGAGGGAATAGGGCTTGGCTTTGACCGACTGGTGTTCCAGTTCTGTTCATTTTCTGCACATCATGTTGACGGAAGGCAACCTGGTTTTGGAGGAGCAGCACTCAGTCAATTGAACCGATTTAAACTATTCAGTGATCCAATGTAACGATAACGGGTTTGATTGAATTGCAGCACAAGGCAGTGATGGTTGGATTGCTAGTAGCCTACTAGCTGGTTTTCCTCTTTCCTAAATGGTTAAAAGGAGAGAAGACAAAGAGCCGACCTGTAACAGCCATAGACTGTTGTCTGGATGTATCCTAAAAATACTACTGACACTTTTTCCAACCCAACCTAAAAGGTAGCCCCGAATTGTACATCCATATCTTCCCTGCGAAATAAATTGGCACTGCTGCTTGGTCCACTTCCTGGTTTAAGCTTAAGCTCATGGAACATCTGTTTGCCTGCTTCTTGCCTAGGGAGAAATTTAAGTAACAGACTTTCCCTCACTTCCCTCAGAGTGCAAAGATCTTGCCTTTTTGAAATAAGCCGCTAACTTGCATTGTGTGGTCAATTTTAATGCTCTGTTGAAAACTGCCTCTGAGGGAGTAGCTATTTTCCTGGAAGCAAAGGGTGTATATTTGCTCGGAAAATGTCACGGCATTCTCCAGTTAAACTTTCTTGTTTTAAACAAGATGTTTGTTTTTGTTCTGCTCGTGGAAATGTTTTTTTGCGAGGCAACCACCTGGAATCCTGCAAGGCTCATTACCACTGTTCAAACTGAATCTAGTTGTACGGTAAAATTTGCCTTTGACAAGTTATTGTGTCGAACACATTGTTTTGTTTGGGGTCCAACAATCCATTTAAAGCATGAAGATGCAGATAATAAAAACCCATGCTAAGAAGAAAACATTCGGATTCAGTTGCAATCCATTTAGAAATAATCGGAGTAAGTTTGAACATTTAGGCATATTTTACAAGTAACACGTTGGCTAATCTTGTTGGCATTTGATGGCGTAGGTTTTGTTACAATACATTACATACTCTGTGACAGGGGTAGGCAACCCTGGTCCTAGAGAGCCGCAGGGTCTGCTGGTTTTTGTTTTCACCCTAAATACAGCAACTACTTAGACTAAAGAAACCAGGTGAGGTGAGTTAACTGTGTAATCAGCTGCTTTAATTGATCAATTAAGTGGCGAGTAACAACAAAAACCAGCAGACCCTGCGGCTCTCCAGGACCAGGGTTGCCTACCCCTGCTCTATAACATATGGTTGTGGGGATTACTTGATTGTTTTTTTTTATGATGTAAATGGTACTGCGATTAGGTGTCATTTTTTGAGGCTGCAGGTTTCCCAGATGTGTGTGTCTATGGTATGAAAAGGGCCTTTAATGCTCTACTGTCAGTATATGTCTGTAAACTACTGGCATGCTTGAGGTGAAGGGAGGATTGGAAGGAAAATGGATTAGCTAAGCAGTGTTTAACCTTTTGAAGAACATGTCAAGAACACATTTCTGAAAACAAAATTCAAGCCTAAAGGCAAACGGTTACATTACCTGGCAAGTCTATATGATATTAATAATGCTTTGCATTGCAGCTGTTCTAATTGGTTTACTTTTTAATACGTTAAGTTGCCATTAATTTTAAAAGAAGGCATTTTAATGCTGTGCATTGTGCTGAATGCAGATAGTCTGCTACTTGTTGCACGTGAGTTTTCTCCCCACATTGACCCAGCTATATTGGGGGACGGCACGGAGCAAATACATTTTCCCTTGTTGAATAAAGTTGATCCCGACACCCAGGCCACCTCTTCAGGCATTTAGCAGTCACCCTTTTCCAGAGCAATTGACACAGCTTGCGATTCTTACGCACAATCCATTTATTTATACAGCTGGATATTTACTGAAGCAATTCAGGTTAAGTGCCTTGCTCAAGGGTACAAAATCGGTGCATTAACTGGTAATGGAACTTACAACCCCACTTCCCTAACCATTTGCCTGCACTGTTGGCCTATGTGTGTGTGTATATATGTGTATGTGTATATATATATATATATACACACTACTGGTCAAAAGTTTGAGAACACCTGCTCAGACCAGTTTTTTCATTATTAAAAATACTTTGAACTGTATAAACTTGTCTATACACATTTAATATTTAATTATATGATATTTGTCCTTATATAAGCAGATATTATAAGTGAATTGCATGCAAAAGTTAGATTTTTAAATGAAAATGGCAATTTTGTAAGTACATTGGGAGGGGTGGAGGGGGCATTGTTTTGTTATTTTAATAAATTGGTACATACTGGTGTTAATGATGATATCTATCTTAACAGGTGCTCCAGGACCTGTAGAATTTTTCATATTTAGAAAAAATAAAGACCACCTGCCATATTTAAAGAGAAATTGAGTTTATTCCTACATAAGTTTCACCACATGCAGTACCATGCATTTCCAATAGAATGAAGAAGGGTGAAACTGATGGGGGATTAGACCCCATTTTTAAATATGATGGGTGGTCTTTATTTAATTTTTTTCAAATATGAAGAATTCCACAGGCCCTGGAGCACCTGTTAAGATAGACATCATCCTGAACACCAGTATGTACACATTTATTTAAATAACAAAACAATGCCCCTCCCCACCCCTCCCAATGTACTAACAAAATCCATTTTCATTAAAAAATTTAACTTTTGAATGCAATTCACTTATGATTATCTGCTTATATAAGGACACATATCATATAATGAAATATTAAATGTGTATAGACAAGTTTATACAGTTTAAAGCATTTTTAATCATGAAAAAACTGGTTTGAGCAGGTGTTCTCAAACTTTTGACCAGTAGTGTGTATATATATATATATATATATATATACTAAAAAGAAGTTAAGGGTCAAAAATATTTGTGCATGTCAATATAAGCTAACGAGTTAAAATGGTGACGACTAATGACAAAATTATTCTTTGACGGCTCAAGAACAGAAAACACAAAACAAAAAACTTCTGATTAGACACTAGTTTATTACCCTGATGAAAAAAAGTCATGCACCCCCCAAAATGATGATGTGATGATGAATGGAAAATGCTCAGCCATTTTATTGCTAAAATTGGCATGCATGGAATGACACTCATGCAAAACATGTGCAAATGGTGCATGAGGTGTCACAACGGGCGTTTCGAGGCAGTTTGTCAGTTTAGTCTGACTAAGTTTGTGCTTCAAATCCATGAAAAGGAAATCTTGGTTAACTTAAAAAGTTTCTAAAGATAAGTGCAATGAATGCATGTCCCATAATAACGTGATGCCTATAGTCCAAATGACAACCCAAAGGGGGATATTCTAACCCTATCTGGCTTAAAAAGGCATACTTACAAAAATGATCAAAACATACAGTTGAGTATTTCAGGAGAAATGCCACTACCTCTGTCAGTTCTGTACTACTAATCACTGTTTTCCAGTACCCTTCTGATCATATTCAAGTCTAATTGAGACTGGGTTGAACTAGATTGACTTTGGCATTTTTGTGATGAACTGAGATATATTCAGTCACAAGGATAATTCTGTGTGAATGTAGATGAGCATTTTCATTGAGGCACTTCCTACCTTTCATTTTAATTCCAGTCATTTGCTCTCTCCAGAGTGACAGAAATGATAACACCAATATTGCTATTTAGGCAGCATCCATGGCATTATGTGAACAGGAATTTGATGCTCTGCAGCTTTGTGACTAAATTGTATCTCTTAAAATGGTATTTTCTTGTATGTGCTTATGGTCCACTTAAATATACAGTTGCAGATAAAGGATTACAGTGATATTATACTAGGACGTACTAATTGGAAAGTGTTTCCTTGGCACCGTGTTTCCTGTCAGCCAAGATTGAAATAGGTGTTGGGTATAAATTACAGTGTGAGAATCTCATTGCTGAAATTAAAGCATTAATCAACCTTGAAATGTATCTCAGCACCTCAGACAGTCTAATTTGTGGTCTTGCTCACATCTACTATCAGGCCTTAATGAATGGAAAATGTCCATGTTATACTCATAATTTTGCAAGCATTGCTAGAAACAAATGGTTAACCTTTTAGCACATGCAACACGAATAACACAACCAATGATTGGTGCAAAACGAATACCATGACCAATCACGGGTCGTGTTACTGGTTTCGCGTGCGCTAAAAGGTTTTGGACAACCGTCCATGGAACAACCTTGATATCACTTGATTCGCTTGAATATTCAAATGCCCTTGCCACGCATAAAAATGAGGCTCATAATGAATGAATTCATAATGTCGGCGAAGCAGAAGTATGGGGCGAGTCTGCAGCTTTCTTCCTTTATGGAAGACTCGGTGTTCGCTTTACCGGTGGTGTAATGGTCCTTGAGCCACACCATCAATACAATCAATTTTGTACTTGCAATTTAAAAAATAAAATAAAAGTAGAGAATAAATAAAAGTGCATCTGCAGAGCATCAATGATGACGTTACAAAATGAATAGCCTACAAGCGCATTGTATCATAGTTACATAATACTCGGTACTATCAAATATATCCAGTTGTCCTAGGCTGTTAGGCAAGTAATAAAAATCTATTTACATCGCAAAATTGTGCACATTTTGTCTATATTATTTAAAATTGTGGATAAGTGTCGCTACTCTTATATCAAGTCATTTTTTCATTGTGTCCTTAAATTTATTTTAGAAAAATCAGTTATCTTTTAATCTCTCTAACAAGATGTCATGTGAAGAAAAAACCTGTGCATTTTTCTGCCAATTAAATATTCAGATCGTTGGCACAGTTGTTAATGAAAATGAATGAAGACAAGTTGAGGCCACTGATCAGTTTAAAGGATAGTTTGATACCTGTATCAACAGTGTTTTCAGAGGGAATTACCACTATCGCTGTCTAAATGGTAACACTGTGACAGGCCTAGCTCCTACTTGTCAGAGCCAAGCGCAAGCTATCTAGCTTAAATGGAGACTATAAGGAAATCTATCCAGATCACTAGCGGTATGTTAAAGTTTAATAGATGATCATAAAGCTAATAATCTAATGCTTTGCTATTGCAATAATAAAAAAAGAAAGAGACATTTCTGGTGAGCATTGGGGATAATATTGTAAACCAACGAGGGAAATAGTTTTGTTATTAACATTGTAATTTTACTTAAAAGGGAGTTCCACCAAAAAGTATGTTTGATGTATAGAAAAGTAGCTCTCCTCCTGATTAAAATGTGCTATCAACCAACTTTCTACCTGTAGTAAGAGCAGAGATATAGCCCCTAACCCTAACTACTGCGCATGTACCAGGTACCTGCTTTACTGAGAACTACAATGGCTAAGATCGCTTACAGTTTATGGGAGGTGTCAGACAACGCCAGTCACACTGAATAACATTACGACCGGAGCTTAGGCAGAGTTGCCAGATCTTGTAATGATCTTGCAAGAGTTTCCAGCCAAATGGCAACTAGCCAATAATATATTTTTAACCGAAACCAACGAATCAACGTATGTTTTTTACATCTCTTAATTTCCCCCCGCGACTGCACCTGAAAAGTAGTCCAATTTGGCTGTGAAACCGCAGACATTGCAACACGGAGCAGAGGGACTGGGCATTTTACTGCTCATCCTGCACATACCAGAGGCTACGTTACTCGCTGGCAAGTTAGCCATTAGTGTAACAAAAATACCACCAGGCACAGCCCTTCATTTATCTATGAATCATATTAGCTAGCCTAACCAGAAGGCTGGCTAACTCTTATTAATGTCTCATCCGTCTCTTCTAACGTTAACTTTTAACATTTAATCTAGGTAAACGTGTGGTGTAACTACCGCAATTCTAACTGAAATGGAAATGTTTGCTACCGGGCAGTCCTAATTGGCAGTGTGTTCAGTGCAGGATAAAACAAAAGCCTTCTACCTACGACAAAATCTAGTAATAGGCTATATTAAAAACATTGCAATTTTCTAAATTCCAAAAAGCTGATGTGTGTGTCTTAGCTACTGCATGGCAAACCGATTCAAAAACCTGGATTTGCGCCTTTGTGTCATGCCTAGAAACCTGTGGCTATCAACATCTAGCTGCACTAACTTAGCCCAGAAAATGACATTGTTAACTTTGCTTCTGTAATTTTATGTTCAAAGTGAAACCGTTCGATTATGGTCAGCTCGCTAATGACTATGTTAGTCTACTTTTCATGGTCATGGATCATAATGTAGTTCACATGGTTCCTTACCGGGCGATTCAATAAGGCAGAGGAAGACCAGAGTTGTATCATTTGTCCACCGACAGCTCTCGAGTCCTGTTTGGTTTAGTTTGCCAAAACATCTTTAGGAAACAATGCCTCAACGTAATTTTCTGACATTATAATAAAATGCTGTCTAGTAAAGAGAAGTAAGCAGCATCTCAACTAATGACTGAGATGGTTTTAGATGATTTCTCTTTCTTTGACCAGGTTGACCATAGATTTAAGTTAAAAGAATGTAAAAGTTGACCATGTCATGCTTCTTCTGGTTTCTTTAGTTAAATTCCTGATTGTGACCAGAGTTACCATAGCATTTACTAATTTTCATCACAAATCACAAAAATCACAAATCATCCTCAGAAAAATGCAACCGGTCTGAAATCTCTTGGTAGGGTAGGGTAAAAAATGCACATAGCCTAACTGTGATTGAAATGTATTAGAACTGAATAAAAATATCACCCATCATGAATTCACAAATTATGCAATGCAGAATGCTGTTGATTTGAAAATAATTTGTCTTGGGGGGGTTAATAAACAACTAAATTTGAATAGCGAACGTGAATATGGAACTGCAAGCTGCATAGCGGTGTTGCAAAAATGGGGTCACCCTTGATCTCCACTCCACATTGTTTGCAGTTCACAGTAGCCTACATTTTGCCTGCCTCATACCTTAACCAGGAGAATTATTTTAGTCACTCTTGCAAAAGGTGTGCAGCTTTCCTTTCAGTGCTGGTTGTTGGACATCTCGATCAACTTTGCTGGTCGAGGGGCTCACGTTTTCTGAATTGCTAATATCACTTGTGAAAAATTATGTGATTGTTTGTTTAATTTTATTATGTTTCAGGGGAAAATAACTGGTTCATTCATCTAACATTAGTTAAGTTTAGGACATGCTAGCTTGCTTGGCAGCTGTCAGTGACCGATTTGAGCAGATATACAATGGTCACTTAGAATGGTCACAGGGAAATTACATTTGGTAGTTTTGATTGCGATGGGTTGATTGCATTACTATAAAATGAAAGTGGCACCAGGACAATTGTTTGCCGTCGCATTAGTGCTCCTAAATTCAAGGTCACATGGTATTTAATATAGGTCGCATATGCAACCAAATGTGTCACACTTTTGTGCCCTGTATGGTAGAACCCCTTTACTGGGGGAACTATTAGGCCTACTTGATGGTACAACACCATTCGCACTTCCTGGAGTTATGTGGTTGAGACTTTTAATGCTTTTCAGCAGTGTATGAGATTGAAACGGTGGACCATTGGGAAATTTCACAGATTTTTTTGCTGCAATGAGCATGCGATTGTGGATTAATGAAGAGAACTGCTTTGGATCCATGCAAATTCAAGGTTGCCTTTCAGTCTTACCATTGCCACTGTCGGGTACAGTGATACATCGTGCCCACTTCCTGCACTCTCTCACCTCACTTAAACTGTTGTGTTTTCTATACAGATGAGCCCACAAGATCCCTGAGTGGTCTTATCCTGAAGAACAATGTCAAGGCGCACTATCAAACCTTCCCCAATGGCGTTTCGGACTTCATCAAGAACGAGTGTCTGCAAAACATTGGAGACTCATCCCCACTCATCCGAGCCACCGTGGGTAAGATGACACCATGGCGCCAAAATGACGTGCCTACCACGCTGCTATTGGCTTATTCATGGACTGAACGGAGGCCCATTCTTGCTACTGGACACTTTAATAAGTTCTATATTCTTCGAAATGTTATTTTAATATAATGATTGGTCTCTGTGCGTAGATTAGCATTAGCATGTAGCATGCTAACCCTGTTTAAGAACAGCAGAAATTACATTCTATCTATCTTCATATTTTGTGACTTACTAAGTCTGTCCTGTAATATCGATTTGAAAATCTGCAACAGTATGTATATATATATATATTTAATTAAATAGTCAGGCTACTAGTATACAGTATATATGGCATTTTTACTTTATATGGTGGAGTCTGCAGGCTTTGCAGGGACTATTTTGGCTTACTTCATCTGATGCTATTCATGCGTTCTGTGCAGACTAAAATGTTACATGTGCAAAGCTGCTGGGTTGGGTTTTTTCCATTATTTCTCACAGAAATGGCTCCACTGCAGACATCTGAGGCATGTATTAGTCAGATTTTAAAATATATATATTTTTTTTTATTAAGTCTAATACACCACATAATCATGCATTGGAATTGTGAATACTGGCATTGCAGAGTGCATATTATCTGAGTTCCCAAATTTAGAGTAGTAGATTCCTGCTGTTGCACTGTTCGTGAGACACTTCCAAGGAATTATTATCTCCGTTATCCACAAATGCTCATAAAGTTCAGTTATTGATGATGCAGATGGCATTGCTGTAAGGTGGACTGTAATAATTGGCAGAAGTCAGCTGTCACTGTGCCATCATCATGGGGACCAGACATCTGACAAACTACCATGGGGAATAAACAGGCTTGCATGTTATTGCTGTCCTCTTGCTCGCGATCCTGGGAGTATGTTCTCATTTTAGATCACTGCATTTATTCTGCCTGTCACGCAGCGTGTGGCTTTTAGAATTGCCGTAAATGCTCACATTTTTCTCTTGTGTTAAAAACTAAAAACGGCCACTATTTTCATCGGTTTCTTACAGGGGGTGAAGTTAACTTTTTCACCCACTGGCCAATGAATTGTGGATTCTAAAACTCACCAGCCATTTCCATCATTTTACCTTTAAAATATTACAACACAACCTGGTTGGTTAAAGTGGCTGCTAGAGTCACAATCAAACCAGCTACAATAAATGTTTTACCAGCATTTGGCTTGTGTTAATTTCACACCCTGGTTTTTTACTTCAGATTGGAGGTTAGTAATCCGTACCAGATTTTCACTAATAACAAACCACAGAACCCTCCCAACACGCTACTGAATTCTGAGCAGCAGGAGAGTCTTTCTAACGGCTTTTTAATGAGTATTTTAAGAGGCCGTCATCGCTGTGAGTTAACCTCCTTTTCTTGCTGCAGGTATCTTGATCACGACTATTGCCTCAAAGGGAGAGCTGCAGAATTGGCCGGAACTTCTGCCGAAGCTGTGTACTCTCTTGGACTCGGAGGACTACAACACGTGTGAGGTGAGAGAGTCTTACAGCCTCCTAATCTCGTTAGATGGCCGGATCCTGACACGGAAGGGTGTTTTGGAAACTTTGAAGGCCTTTAGAACATCAGCGCTTCTGTAAGCCGTATGTGTAGCACGTCTGTTCACGCTGCTTACTGAATTAAGTATAGCGTGCTTTGTCCGTCAGCGATGGCTTGTGATGTAGCAGTTACGAACTACAAAATGATGCTAATGCATTTTGTTTGCCAGAGCAAACCTCATACCAAAGGCCTTACACATTAGACCTCGTGTGCTGAACCACGGATGAGTACGAGCGCATGCGTGCAACCTGGGTCTCTGTGTACAATGCCCTTTGCACCGAGAGCGGAATGAAGTGGTGTCTCAGCAATCTGTCATCACAAGGGGATTGCCGACCATGGCGATGGGCGGAGCGGGCGGGGGGGGGGGGGGCGTAGAGCTCTGCGCACAGACGGCCAAGTGCTGAGAGAGTCATGAGGTTTGATCTCTAGTCATGGGATATTTCCTTTAAAGTAGCAAGCATCAAGCTGCTCGACTTGTGATGATATGGCCAGATAGTAATGAAAGAGTCATGTGTCTGAGACCCTCTGCAATTTCATGCACTCTTAATTGCGCATACTTAATGACACCTACCGTAATTAGTGTTTTCATTAGCAATTCTTCTGCCTGGAAAGGCTCTATAAAAATAATTACGCAACTAACACTCAGGAAGTTGACAACTAATCATTCTAGTCAGCAGCACTGGCATGGAACTCTACGGGTATTACCTTGTATATTGATGTACTTATGTGTATGAACATGCGTAACCAGGTGGAACTGACGCGCCAGGATGATGTTTGGGACATAACAAATCCTACAGCTTTCCAATTAATTTCTCCTAGCCTTTTGCCTGTTAATCCTCTTTCAGGGTTATCATCATCCTTTTGTAATTAGGTCATGACATTCCCCTTGGTTAATGATCGGCAGTGAATGTCTTGCTAAACGGTAGCACTAGCAATTTAAAATTCACCTTGTTATCCAAGTAAGTGAAACCAGTCAGAGGAAAAACTACCCAAGATTAAATCGGTCAAGTGCGGGTGTAAGTGGAGGTTGCTTAGTACCCGCTTTCAGACCGAGACGAAGTGTATGAAGCTGAGAAGCGCACCTGGCACAGGAGAGCGTGGGAAAGAGCGAAAGGGGGGTCAGGAGTTCAGAGTTTGGCCAGAAGCCCACTGTACAGCTTGGGCCGTGAGCTCGGCAGAAGATTCAGGAAACTGGAAAGCGACCCATAACCGCAGATTACTCAAAGTGAAGAGATTTGCTCCCTCAAATTTTATCTTACCATGCGAGGCTGACTCGGCCTCAACCCTTCTAAATTTCTTTAATAAGCACCTTGGCTTCAGGTAGCCTGCCTAGCCAGATGTTGCTCTGGAGGAGCAGAACATCAAACCAGTGGGTTAGGAATTAGCAGGCCTGACAGAACCCGACCTGTCCTCTTCCTTAAGGAGATGAAATGGAGTCAAGATCTAACCCATGACACCAGTACGGACATTTTATTGCAGTAGTTGGGGGTGGGGGGGGTGGAGTTAGGTTGATTGGCAGATAGGGGTGGGGCTAGAAGGCCCATCTCATTTTACCACATGCTTATTAACGTTTGTTGATGTCGGCTGAGCTTCTTGCATGTGGATTTGCGACTGGCAGGACTTTATTGATCCTGACGGCTCTAAGCCGGGTGGAAAACGTGGCTCCTAGCGACTGCTGTCTGACTGCCGCTTGGCTCAGCCCTGTAGGTCGTTGTCCTCGGTCAAGTCTGTGACGCAGTTTTTTTGTTAAAGCCCCAGGGAACAAAGCCTAAAATCGTTAATATGTATGATATCAAACTTGTGTGTTATTAAGCATCCACCAAAGTTTGAATAAAAAAAAAAACATATAAATATGATAAAACACTGCTCAAAAACAGCTTAATTAGCTCATCAGACCTGTATTAGGACGGTCGGGACGTGGTCGTAATATTCTAATGAGCACGCTTGATTGACATTCCTCTGTCCAAGAAGACACTCTGCATCACACACAACAAAAATACAAAATAGCGGGGAGAATCGGGGTTGTACAACTATCCGAACCTACCGACACTGAATTTGAGAGTGTAGAAATTCCACGAACAGATGACCCGCGTTCTCTGGCTTCACAGGTGGTGACGGAATGGTGGGTTTTCAACTAAGTTTCCATGTAATAATAAACCACACTTCTTAACTTTGTTATAACATTTGTTTCTTCCAATAAAGACGTGGGTATTGCTGTTAGTTGGCTAGCTAGTTGACGTTGAGTAGCTCGTATGTTGAATGCCACGATGGTTGCGTCTAAGTTGTATAAGTTTGCCAGGAATGCTCTGTTGCGTAGCATCATTGTGAATAATGGTAATCTTGCAATCCTGATTCACCAAGGCAAGCGGACCCCTTTTGTCCCCCTTTGTTGCGATTTTGTGGCGTTGTTTGCGGTGTGGATTAAGCAGTACAGAATTGTGTCTTTAGTCATCATCAAGCAGCATGTACCAAAGTGATCTGATGTCATTTATAATGGGTAGCTGCATCAGCCTTGATGGCACTTTAATGCTGGTATCGAAAGCTGCCGTTACATTGTCGATGATAGACGGTGGACTAAAAGCTTTAACGGAAAATTTAACTATTGAATATTGAGCTTGAACTATTTAAATGTATTAAATATTTACAAGCAAGTTTGGTGATTAGCCCACATAGAGTCAATTGGAGTAATTTAAATATTTTACCTAGAAATTAGAACCGGTGCCAGAGAACTGTAACATGTATTACAGGCGAATGCATAATAATAATAATGCTATTGCTATTACCAGTCTTTTTCTCAAAAGTACATTATAATAGAAATATAGAACGGATCGTTTTTTGTCTTGAGATGATATTGTCTGCAGAAGGTCTCCAAAACGATTTGCAATGTGTTTTGCTCTGATTATAAGAGAAACTGGCCCAGTATTTAATTTGAAGATGGCAATATTTATGGTAATAATCACACTTGTATTCCTGAGACTAACAATAATGTTCCCTGCTTTTGTGAGTTGCTCTGGATAAGAGCGTCTGCTAAGTGATTGTAATGCAATATAAATGATTTATGGGTGATTGGTTGCTACGCTACTACTTGAGTACCTCGTCTCTCCACTGCTGTCGTCCAGCAGTACTCCGTATTTAGATTTCAGACATAAAGGTCCCTTCTCTCAAAGGTGAATGTTTTAGTGCTGGTATTTACATGCACACAGTATCCTCACTCTGGCTTATAGCCCCTCCTCTGTGTGACACAAGGGGCAGCTTATACCATATATTCTGGACACCTTGGTAGACAGAAAAGCCCTAAGATACAAAGTGGTCTTGCCTGCGCAAGATTTTATCTGCACCGTAGTGCTATATTAAACTTGTAAAGCACAGCTTTTGGGGACCTAAATTTTCACTTGATTGTGGGCACATTTCTGTTTGCAGGGCATAAGATCAGGGGTTGCCGCAAAGTCCTGACACCCACCCAAAGCGTTTCCTCCAGGATGTGACCTGCACACGGCCTCACAGTGTTTCTTTGTCATTCAGAATTGAGCAGCATTGGTAACTGCTCCTTTGCAACGGCACCTAAAATAGCACCAGTTCCCATGCAGCACTGCGACTCCCTCTGGATTCTGGAAGGGTGCCAGGCCCTCTAAATAAACAGCGTAACAGCTGCTGGTCAGAATGCCCGATCGGAAGTGGCGCATGGCTTAAACATTCAGGTTGTGCGTCGGTTAAACCCCAAGCCCCCCACCCCCCAACAGTGCCCCTCAGTGGAAATCGATCTGTATACAGATGTTTAGGAACAGGAACTGGATGTTCTCCCAGGGGAGCCACGACCCGCCAGACTGAAACGATGTGCTCTCCACTAAATTTCCCTGGCAGCGCACCGTCTGTTTTATAACGGCTCCCCACCAATGTGATGAGTAAGCACAGCCGTCCCTTTTGTGCACGGGACGGATCCCTGCCGTCAGCCTCCGGGAGCACGCGGACTGGGAACGGGCCATCTGTACAAGCGGGTCGAAAAAAGGTCTTTCTGTCTGCGTTCAAGAGCATTCTGAACGCGGTCGTTTCATTCCACGTGTGCTATAACAACCATTGAATCTGGCTGTGGTTCTGATGTATGGGAGGATGTTCAGTTTTTCATTCTGTCATGTTAGTTACAATTCCGGTTGATATGCAAACGTCCGTGTCCTTCTTCTGGTTTCAGCCTTTTCAGTTTTCAGAAAAATGTTTAATTATAGGACCTGTATTGGGTTAAAACTCGGAGAACCCTTTCTGAATTTTGTGTCCTCATACAAGTTGCAGCATTTGTTATCAAGGGACTCTTTTGTTCAAGCTTTACTACCAACACAACTGCTGTCACTTACTTGGCTACAGTATAGCTGCTACGTTATGATAGAAATGTGCTTTATCTGATCTGTTTTGTAGAATGGACATTTGAGCCTGGCGGTGTGCCATTGCTTGGGAAACGAGCGTACAGATGAGCGCTCTCCTGCAGGTCTAGAAGTGACAGCGGGGATACGCAACGGTGGAGAAGGGGGAAGGGCTCTGTTCAGTTAACATGGGTCTGACGGCGTTCATTAGGAACCAAACCCACCCCGAAGGCATCGCTATAGTGGGGGCTACCTTTATTGATGCAAGATGTATCGATGCACAATGACGTATGAACCAGTGAAGGAATCTCATACAAGCCGACTCTTCTCAGCCCATGAGCGTTTCTGTATCTGTAAAAAAAAAAAAAAAACATTTTAAAAATGCATTATTGTACTCTACACACAGCCAATCTTTTGGCAGCACATTGTAGCGAAGCAACTGTCTTCGGTAGATGTTTAAAAATTTTATAAACCAGGGGGAGAGATGTGGTGGAGTGGTCTGAAAGACCCGATGATGAGCACTGTTGTTCACTGCCGGCTTCCAGTTGTCCTGCATCCACATCCTGCTGTTCTGCGGTCTGTCTGAGCTGCTTGAAATTCCCCATGTTGTAGCCAAGGCTGTAAGGTGAGTTCTGGTACACGGCCAATTTTGAAAGAGAAGCGTCGAGTCTAAAGCTGAATCTGTAGTTGGAGGCTTCTTAAGTTCAATGTGTACCTTTACCATGCGTTTCACTGTCCTATTTCCAAGAGCTGAATACGCAATACTGTTGACTTAAGAACAAAAACTTCCTGGATGCCTTTTGGACCTCAGGGCTTCTGATAAGCTGTTATTTCTCCTAGGCTGTTTCTTTGGCCATATTCATATTATGTGTTCAGGTTTTTCTTTCCTTGACCCTCATTTGCCCCAGTAAGGCTTTTAAGAAAGTAATGCCATTGTTAAGCAGCTCTCCTTCCATGCAAGCAACCTTCACCGAAATTGTACAAAGTATGGAATGTACGGAGCCTAGCGGCTAATTAAGTAGACCCAATTTCAGTTCTGATTTAACATTTTATTTACAGTTCAACAGGAAACAGAGTATCGGCAGTTGTTTTTTTTTTCTCACCTGATTTGTAGTTCTTATGAACATGGCATGAGAACTTTGTGGCCTGAATGCCACATAAAATGTGGGAACCAATAGAGGCCAGTGAACTTGGCCTCTGTGTTCATGACGGAATAAGCAGCTGACCAGAAAGCCCTAATGTAAACTTTACGTACTGTTCAAAAAATCTTGCATTTTGAGGGGATTAATTGAGAATGAATCGCAGCTTCTGTTGAATCATGTGAATCAAGTGTCGTGTAGTGAGACAAAGTGTATCATTGTGGAACACCATTCTAAGTACTGTTAGTGGAGCAGGGATCGCCAGCTCTCGTGAGAGACCGGAGCGCATTCCCGCTCTTGCACCAAGTGGCAATAAAAGTACATTTAGTCTCAGATCATAGCTGAAGTGCAAGAGATTGCCTCTGCCAGGATGCAAAGGGAAGATGGGGTGAAAGCACCTCAATTGAGCGCACAATGGTTTCGTCTGTAAAGGCTCACTGTAAACCATTCCCTCACAGAGCATGTTGGAAGCAGCCACCTTTGATTTGTGCCAGAGATTTAGGTCAGTTATTTTCTGCCGCCAAGATCTGGAGTTGTGATTAGGAACTATAAAAGGTTTACCGGGTAGTTCGCCCTCTCCATAACCCCTCTCTCCCAACCACACACACACACACACACACACACACACACACACATGCACGTGCACACACACACACACACTATAACTTATGTAAAGTGCTGTACCTGAGCTCATCGCAGGGGAACAAGCTCTACTCAACTGCAGCTACGCTCAAATGAGTGTGATGTATTGATGTTGTCGGTCGACAGTAAATCGATAGTTGGTTTAGATTAAGCTCCAAGACAATAAAATTACTGGTCTGAAAATTGTACAAGCTGGGCGTTTTTTAGATGAATAAACTAATCTGACAAAGGGGGTAAAATGGGATGTGTGACACTTGTGCTTGGCTTAGTGTTTTACGACTCGATGCAATGGGCCCATCAAGTAAATGAAATTAGTTATAAATATGATACAGCTAGTTGGACTTTAATGTATAGGCTATATTTTAAGGAGTATATTTTACAGTAGTAGTGGTAGTACAGCACTTCAGTTATTGCACTTTTTGATGCAATCAGCTACATCAATGGAACTCATTTTGCTTTATAGAACAGTTGAATGTCTAAATCCATCTTTTGTGAGCCTGCTAATCCAGATTACATTTTGTTTGTCTTGAAATTTCAACATCAAAATTCAGCTCTTTGCTCGAGTAAACCGACTTCTCCTCGGGGAAAGAAAGAAAGTGCTTCTTGGTAGCATCTGTGCTTCTTGGTAGAATTCACTTCAGTTTGATCAGAGAGGGTCTCCAGCATTATAGCTTTGATACAAGCATATTCTTCGTATTCTTGGTTGCGAGAGGTAACATGCAGAGATTGGTGTTCATAAAGAAATATTCACATTACTGCAGTGATTTTTAAAGATTTTTTAAATTTTTTAAGCTGCAGATACGTCCGGCCTGCTGCCATAGCTTTACGCTCGATACACTGGTGTACCTGAGCAAAGCTCATTTGTAAAGGCCTCAACCAGCACGGCGTAGAAACGGACCTCTGTGTTCCGCTGGATTAACGACGCTAGGAACTGACGTTTCCGTTATGGGAATATTTTACAGAGTCTGGCGTGGTGATGAGAGAAAGCAGGAACGGTAGTGTAGCCTTGGCAGCGATCCAAATAGCCACTAGTGGGAAAGGACTCTTTTTATTGCTACATTAATATTTAACTCCGATCTGATTACTGACATTTCCTGCTATTAAACAGGGCTCTAAATGGCTGCAGGACAGCCCTGGTTGCTCACCGTAGATCAAGTTGCCTCCTAATGAGATGAGTGGTTCGGTGAAGTTTGGGTTGGGCACTAGGGGAAAGGCAGCAGGACGTCCTGAGTGTGACCAGGCATTTTGGCGTCGATTTCAAACTAAAACGACAGACTGTTTTCCATTGGCCTGGTTGTGGTTTTGAGTTTGTTTCTTGCTCAGCTTTTGCGTTGATGGACTAAGGCGTGTTGTTGGGGAGCAGGGCGCCTTTTTTTTTCACTGCACCAAAAAGCATGTTTGATATTTACACAGATGCAGTTTCGCTAATGTAATGTAGGTTAAGTGCATTACTCAGACCTGCTCCGTCAAGCTCACGAAACCCTTCAGTCTGATCTATACTGTGACTAAAGCATCAGGAGACCCTGCTTTGAAACAAAGCGATAGGTTAGCAAGCGTGCGCAGAGAAGCAGTGCTTCAAGAGAACGTTTCCTGACTGCTCATAGGGTTTCGACCGAGCCCCTGCCAGTCGCCTACGTCGGAGAGTGCGGTGCGAGACGAACACGCCCTACGTCTATTCTATTAAAAGAGCTGAGCAGAGCAGGTGCTGGACGATAAATATTTATAGAATGATGGGTAGTCCTAAATATAGTAATCCCTGAGGGCGGTTTTACTGTCCTGACTGATGACGGCCAGAGCCCTTTGTTTACGTAGGCCATTTCACACAACCGGCCGGCTCGCAGCGGCCATTAGTCTTCCTGAAAGTCAGACCCGCCTCCAGTAACCCGGACGCGTAGGAGAGCGCCGGGGAGAAGCGGGGACTCGGTCTAGCCGAGAGGCGACGCGCGCGTTGACCTTGACGGCGGGCAAAGGGAAGTCTGTGAGGAGCGCTGGGAGGAAAACTCTTCCAGTTCCTCGGATTACCGCCGCAGAACACGGCATGGATACAGTTGCCGTGGCAACATCCCAGGGCAGCGCGAGCGCACCAGCGCTGTCTCTTTGTTGCGTTTCCTCATTCTATTCAGATTCCTCGCATGCAGGCAGCTTGCCGGGATGCAGACCGGGTGCTCGCCGCGTCTGACGCGTTTAAATATTTATGACCCCCAAAAACAACCGGAGCGGGCAAGGTCGATTTGCCTGTGCTGCTCGCAAACACAAACGCTTGCATAGGCATAGGCTTGCCGGACTAGTCAGCTACGGTGTTTTTGAAAGCTCTCACCGATCGGTGCGTTTAATTCACATGGCTTTAGCAGGTACGAGTGTGAACACCGCTTTGGAAATGCACATTTAAAGGCCTGGCATTGCCTACATGCCGTAGTCTCTGTGCGTGTCCAGCTGGTGCTGCAAATCATCTTTAAAAAGCCTCTCCGCCCAAGGCTCTGTGTGTATGGTTATAAGATGAATTCTTGTTTCTGAGCCAAATATTTAGCATAATCGCTCGATGCTTCATACACTTTTTTGTGTCGTACTGTGGTAAACAAGACAAACTTAAGTTTAATAAATAAATTAATTAATTAAGAGTTTTATATTAATGTGAAGTACCAATGCATAGGGCTCATGATTAAATACATTTTCTGTCATGGAAAAGAAAGCTGTCAGATTTGTACTACCGGGGCTTTAGTGGAAATTCATGGGGCTTTGGTTAATGGATACTTTTTGTAAAAAGGTACTGTGCCTTAATGCCCGATTTCGAAAGGTTAACATACACATGTTTGCTACTGAAAGGAACGTATACAGAAATGTGAATAATACAGAAAAATGTGTACTAATGCACAGTGTGACGACCAGAAAACGTGTCTGTGAACGATCTTAAATGTGTTCTCGGCTAAATAAGGATTTCTTTGCCAACTCTGCTTTTCAAATGGATAACATGCAGGTAGATTTAAGGTTTAAGTACATCTCATGGTCAGATTGCAGATTGCAGAACATCTGCTGACGGCAGTTGAAAACGGGTGAGTTGGATGCCAGGTGCGATCTCGCACACGGCACATTACCTGGTGACACCGAGCCGGAGCACAGCCAAACGCCAGTGTTCTGAGTCCAGAGGGGCGGTGTACGCTTGGGTTGTTTGTACGTTGCCAGAGGGCCCGACAAACCCTGAAAACTTGTGGGTCAGTGCCCGCTAAACCCGTGACCTCATCTCCTCCTCTCTCTCTCTTTCGTGTCCCCAAGGGGGCATTCGGAGCGCTGCAGAAGATATGTGAGGATTCTGCGGAGATCCTGGACAGCGATGTTCTGGACCGGCCCCTGAATATCATGATCCCCAAGTTCCTACAGTTCTTCAAGCACAGCAGTCCCAAAATCAGGTACGAGCATTAATGTAGTCCCCCCGTCTCCAGCCCCCCTTCTATCTCTTGCATCAGGGCCCAGACTAAGGTGGCTTTCACACTGCCTGTCCACACGGTGTGAAAGTGTTCAGTGTTAATATATTATAAATGAAGACAAATGCAGTTTTCAAATCCAAAAATGTGACACGACAGAACTTGCTGTAGCATACTTCAAATAAACGGCATAGACAAACGGACATAGAAAAAGTACCTGCAACGGCCTGATTCACGACCGTCCTGTTTTCACAAAAGTGACACACCCCCCCTCCCCCGACCCATAAAACGGCAGATGCGTGAAGAAACTCCTCTTCTCTCTCCTCCGTCAGGTCCCACGCCATCGCCTGCGTCAACCAGTTCATCATCTGCCGAACCCAAGCGCTCATGCTCCACATCGACTCTTTCATCGAGGTGAGTCGGCGCCTACGTCCGCGGCAGAGCGCTTCGGGCGCCAATCGGTCCGAGAGTCGCTCTGCGGCCAGCAGTCACGCGGCCTTCGCACGGAAGCGGTTGTTGAAGCGTCGCAGTTGTGCCAAACAATCCCTTAAGGGAGAGAACGGATACCGCGGAGACATCGTTAGGAATCCCTAACGAGCTGAACGATCACATCTGTCATTGATTGAGTCTTTCAGCTCCTGGTGAATAATGGATGTCCCTTTGGACCGCGCTATTCTGGTGAACCCACAGAATTCAAGAATTGACGCCCGAGTCGTAAATAGAGGGCTAAAATGAAATATCAGGTTTAGAACTGAGGTCCACACACAAATCTCAGTGTGTTTCTAGTTTGTCAGGCTGGGAGTGCCGTTACTCAAGTATTAAGTGAAACTAAATTTCATTATACTGTGCCGTAATGAACGCATGGTGATAGAAAGTCCTACTTGAAACTAATCTAAGTAGCATCGTAGTGGATTTTAAGTAAAGTGCTTCTCAGCGTTACTATAATGGATATTCACAATACAGAGCTTTTGTTTTAATTTCTTCGACCAAAGGCTAATGCTAAATCTTTTTGTGGTACTTCTGACTAGGCCTCGTACCAAACGGAGTGCTTTTCTCCACTTCTCCTTCTCCGTTTCTGAAATGACATTTACAAATGTAACTATTGTTGGGGGTTCTTAGAAACCTCTTCTTGATCACATAAACACTTAAATACAGACACGGATATTTAGCTGAGCTGCACAGTTGGTCTCTTTTGCCTAGGGGGTGTGACCAAAGTAACGGCTCTTTCCGAAGACTGAAAAGAACTAATGTCGGTTCGTTTATTCATTTCCAACTACGAATCCCGATATCCGACTATGGAAAATGTAATGACACCCTTCCAACGAGGAGTTCCATGTTGGAAATCAGGGATTTGCCGCTCATACCGCGACCCACATTCTGAACAGTAAACAAACATTACTTTTAGACTATTTTAGCTTTTAAAACGCTTCAATTTGTTTTTCAGCATGAAATGCTTTTGTATTGGCCAACATACAAAATGATAAACGTATACAATTAAAAGTTAAAACATTATTTTTGTAGTTGTTAGCTGTTTTAGCTATGGTTGCTAGCAAAGCCAAAACATTCCTGCAAAGGGTGTCCATGGTGCCAAGTCTCCAGTTGTGCAGCTCTCACCATAAACGAATGCAGGGTTAGACCTACGTCTTCAGACTGCATGATGGTTGTTCTTGTCCCCACCCTTCAACACTCCTACTTTTAAATTAAAATTTTCTATTTATTTATTTATTTATTTTTAAAAACTAGTCCAGGTTTAGGGTCTTACACTGTTACAGTAATTGGTCTGGTAATGTTGTCAGCGAGGATGCAACGGTTCACTAAACTCACGGTTTGGTTCTCATTTTTGGTGTCACGGTTTCAGTTTGGTTCTGTACATTTTTGGTAAAGCAGAGAAAAAAAAATGGCATTTTGTTAAAAAATTCGTATAAAAATGAAGTAAACTCATTATCAAAAGCTTGAGAACAAACAAGTTATATTTAAAAAGGAAATGGGCCACTAGTAGATAATAGTTTGGCTCATGCACAAGCATCCATTGAGAATCTCCTCTGAGAGGGATCAGTGACAGGGTGCAGGAGCTGTATATGTCACTTATTCACGAAGCCTCAATTAGCTGTGTAGATAAAGGTAAATCAAAGCAGTGGGAATCATTAAGCCCTGTAAAGTGATTGTGGTTGAGTTGCCTCATAACGGACAGGCCTTTGTGTGGTACGGGTCAGGGAGAGGTGAGATGAGCCCCTTTCTGTCTCCGTCTCTCAGAACCTGTTCGCCCTGGCGGGGGACGAGGAGCCAGAGGTGAGGAAGAATGTGTGCCGGGCTCTGGTCATGCTGCTGGAGGTCCGAATGGATCGGCTCCTCCCGCACATGCACAACATCATCGAGGTGAGGCCTGGGAGAGGTGCGCAGTGTGTGGGCGTGTGTCTCTGTGTCTGTGGGGGCCTGGGGGGGTGTTTCTCCAATGAAGCGTGAGAACGGTGTGTGGAATAAACATAACTAGTCTGTCCTCTGGAGGGGATTGTTTATCTTTCTGAATGTCTGGGCTCCAGTGCCCCTCACCTTGCCTGTCACAGTAACCTCCGCTCAAGGTGATTCATCAGCCCAGAACTAGAGCCACTCCCAGTTACTGTGAACACTGCACTGTGAGGAGACGTGCAGCCAAAAAGGCTGTCTGTATTCACAGATTTGTGCTCGCAACCTGCTGCAATGCTGCTGAATTAGTGTTACTGCAGTGGTGCGGACCTAAAGGTACTGACTTTTCCGCCATATCAAAAATGCCCTGTGCATTGTGTAGAATAACATCAAACTTCTGACAACATCAAACAACTCTGGCTAATATCAAATGCCCCTCACGTACAGGCTTATGCATATCCCCTGATCTAGCCGTCTGGGAGAAGTCTGTAAAATAAGATTAAAAGCACCACCGTGTGGACAAATTGTAAAATGCAGTCTGCAATCGAAACGTGAACGTTTTCCAGCATAAAGGGATAGGTCTGAGTTTAAAAAAAATAAAATAAAATAAAAAAAATAATTATATAATAATTTCCTTTTATTGTATCCTTTATCACACACAAAAACTGTCTTGGCCAAATATAAGCATGCACACAAATGGAAATTATATTAAAAAAACTCCAGAAAGTGCACTTTTTTTCAAAATTTATTCCAACAGCATGCCATAGTAGGCTACCATTCAGTAAGATTTGAATTAAATAAATCCATAGCACACTAAATCCTTACAAATCTAATATTTTCTGGTTTTCTTAATGGTGTTAATTTAGCTTGAGGTCAGATATGCAAGGCACGTTTCATTATGCTTACGACTACTGATGCAGTGTGTCCAGCATTTGAGTGAAACGTATAATTGGTTCTCATGCATAGTTCGAGGGAAGTCCGGTGACGCGGCGTAACAAATTGGAATCTGATGCCTACTGAGACTGACACGCCTCTAACAGAGACCTTCCTATGTGTTGCTGTGACAACAAACTTCTAAGAGGAGTCGCATGGATGTGATTCCCAAGCAGGCACCAATCTCTTGGTCATTGGGTTTTAAACCAGAGCGTGTGTAATTGGAATGTATTCGAGACCTTTAGGCCTACGTAGATTACCCCGTGCTACCTTACTCGAGCAATCTTACTCCGTAATATCTCGATAGCGACAAGGCTATGACCCACAAGTTTACGCATTGGATTACAGAATAGGCATATCGCAAATATATTTTAAAATCTTGATCACTCGCGTAATGAAATGCAAATTGTATCCTGGAGCCCGAAGGCATCGTTGGCGTGGTTTTGAAAGAGCCACAGCGGAAAATTCCTTGGCTTGGCCGAGGAGCCCGTCGGCTGGAGGGGTTTCCTAATTTCCCATGCGCCGATTGTGTCGTGATGGTGACTGATCAGCTGCTGTTTGGTGGAACGCTGTTTGGCAGTCGCTCCATAAAGGGCTGTTATAAGACTGCAGAGGAGAGATGGAGTGGTAAGAGGATGTGTGGTAAGAGCTCCTCCATCTAACTTGCCTGTAAGCAACAGCTCAATCCCCAATAGGCCATTGCTTTTGAGCTTGATGTCATCCCTCACAAAATGGCACCTGCTCATCTAACCGGCCCATGTGGGCCTCTAAACCTTGCATTCTTTTCATCTTGACGACTGTTCATTTTGATTAAATGCTGTCTGTTCCCATTGGTTAAAATGTTATACTACGGTTGACTTGGTCCCGGGATGCTAAAGTACAATGTTGCCGTAACGACCCGCGGTGTCGCCTGCGTTTGTCCCCAGTACATGCTCCAGCGCACCCAGGACCAGGATGAGAACGTGGCGCTGGAGGCCTGCGAGTTCTGGCTGACCCTGGCAGAGCAGCCCGTGTGCAAGGACGTGCTGTGTGGCCATCTCTCCAAGTGAGTACCCGCCATACCCGCCGTCTGACCCCTAGAGGGTGGCACACAAGCTTTCTGCTCTTTGTTCCAGCCCAAGTCTTCTCTTAATCCAAACCGCTAAATGGATGGAAGCATCCCTTGTTCCTGCTGCCTGTTTGCTGCTGGTTGTGCAGCATCTCAGGGACACGTGTGTATCTCAGGGACACGTGTGCATCTCAGGGTTAGGAGTCTGTTCTTTATTGGATGCGTTTGAGTTTCTAGTGCTATTTTGCGAATGTTCAACAGTCACCGGTTTTGTGAAGGCTTTCACACAGATCTTATATCTTGCATTTTAATAAACTAACACAATGGTGATATGCATTTGTAACTATAATTTGGTAATTATATCATTGGTAACTTTTGGTTCGTTACAAAGTGTCTTGAAGTCTCTTGTTTTCTGAGGCACTTCTGTGAGTGTAGTGGTCTCTTATGATTTTTTAAAAATTTAATCACTATTTTCATATTTTTCCTACGTCCTGCTCTAGGTTGACTCCAGTTCTTGTTAATGGAATGAAGTACTCTGAGATTGACATCATTCTCCTGAAGGTAAACTGGCACCATTTACCTAAAAAAATAAAAATAAATAAATAAAACTTTTCTGTGTAGTGGTGTTTGCAACGTCCCTGTAGACTAAAGGCTGGAAGTACAATGTAATTTTGAGAGGTTGCTTACGCAGACCTTTGAAGAAGGATTAGTTTCATTAGGCTAGCTTTTGCTGAGGATACCCGACGTTACAGAAGTGCACTAGACTGTGTACACAGAGTAAGATGGGAGAGGGTCATGAAAAACGGGGGTGGTTTAACGAAGATATTTCCCTGAAGGAATACGAATTTGTGGTCTAATCCCCATTTTCAGGCAGTCCGAGGGTAGCTCTTGGGAAGCAGAGCTTTGGTCCCGGGCCCTCGCGCTCGTAAACACTGCCATCTGTCAGCCAGTAACGGTCATCGGCGTGTTTCACCGTAGCTCTGAAACAGGAATACTGTAGCGTCGTGTTCAACTGTTCTGTTAATCATTACGCTCATTTCGCAAGGTTTTAGAAATCAAGAGAGAAAATCTGAGTCGCTCATTAGAGAACAATGGGTGTTTCACTGCAGTCTCGTGTTCCGTTGAGTCTGTAGTATGTTTTGGTGTGGTGCACGTAATTTGTCAGCTTACCTCTCATTCTTATTTGTGCAATGATCCTCGTGAGATGAGGCCACGTAGCCGTGCTTCATGTACAGACTGGCCACGTTGCGTGAAACGGGGCCCTTAGAGATCGTGTCGGCAGGAGTCAGACTTTATTCGGTCCTCTATTAGAAAGTCTGTGTTTTAGGGAAGAGAGCAACAGTAGTAGTTAAAATGTCCCTTTAGATTCCTCTATGTGCACATTGATTGTACAGCTGTTTCCGTTTTGCAATACACCTATATTTGTGTGGCTGTTTCCAGGGTGATGTGGAGGAGGACGAGGCAATCCCGGACAACGAGCAGGACATCCGGCCACGCTTCCACCGCTCCCGGACGGTGGCCCAGCAGCACGAGGCGGACGGCATCGAGGAAGACGACGATGATGACGACGACCTGGATGACGACGACACCATCTCCGACTGGAACCTACGTGAGTGTCTGCTCAAGCTGCAGTAGTGCAGGTGTAGCGGTTAGCCTCCGCAGTAGTGCAGGTGTAGCGGTTAGCCTCCGCAGTAGTGCAGGTGTAGCGGTTAGCCTCCGCAGTAGTGCAGGTGTAGCGGTTAGCCTCCGCAGTAGTGCAGGTGTAGCGGTTAGCCTCCGCAGTGGGGAACCTCCAGTTCCCAGCGTGGTGTAGGTCTCTCTCTCTCTCCCAGTGGTCTGTGTGTCTTAAGTAGTGTTGCTTGTGTGAAACTCTGCTATGATTTGCTCAATCTCCTTTTTTTATTAAAGTATTGTTTTGGAATATTGTAGGCAGAACAACAACATAACTAAACTTTGCAGTTTTATATTCTAATCACGCACTAGTACTTTCTGCCGCTTTGTTGAGGTGGGAGTTGGCGTATTCACACCATTACTCACTGATATTAGACACAGAGCTATTGGAGTCTCATACTGGTTCAGCTTCAGATGCAAGTAGGTGTATTTTCGTGAAAGGTTTTGGCATGATTCACTCTGATAGTAGAGTTGAGCAGATGCTGACACAAACTGAAAATCATTCCTGGTCAGGGTGGTGACGAATATGTTGATATTTGACAGCAGTAATTGCTGTCTGAATGGTATCATTTACTTGTTTAACGAGAACTCCTTGTTTTTGAAAGAAAGGGAGGGAAATGCAGTACTAGCTAAACTAGAGCTTCCAAGATTCTATTTTTTTGTATAACTTCAGTATTCTAATTCAGAAATGCTGCTTATTCTAAACGGCAACAGTTGTTAAATAATAAAATACCCTTACACAATCTCACAGGAGTCAAAGGATTACGATTTTATTATGCGTATGAATACAGCACTTATATTTGTACTGGATGCTTTTATGATTTAAGCAGTACATTTTTACAGTGCGGGTAGAGCTGTTCTATGGTATAATTAATTAATAATTACAGCTATCAATGATAGTGGCAGTCATGAGAAGTCGGCATCATTGTGTGCATATCAGGCTCAACAGTGATGCAAACAAACTCTGACTACATGTCTAGAAGCTGATGATATCAGCCTGACTGACAGCATTGTGCTCACGAGGGAACAGCGCGCTGCTCATTCTCACAGTTTTACTTTTGTGTTCTTGCTCTACATGGCTATGACATGTGGCTGTTTTGATTTGCAAAACAACAACCTCTCTGTCCGTGGTAGTCTTTAATCGATGCCCTGTGCTTATGCGATATCAATCCATTTTAGAGTCTGTCGCTGTCTTTGCTGCCGGAAGCTAACGCCGATTTCGAGATTGTAGTGTTAGTTTACGGTGAGCGCAGCGTCGGCTAAAGGCAAACAGACTCGAACTCGGCGTCCGAGAGGCCAGGAGTTACGGCTGAAATTGTGTCGCGGGGAGACGGACGGGGAAACCCACTTAAAATGCGTACGCGCGCTTTCATCGTGATTAAAACGCACGGCCGATGTATTTTTTATATGGCGATTTAGCAGTAGCGATGAGAACCTGCTCATTCCAGTCTCGTGTCTGCATTGTGTGATTTATGTCCATTTCCCCCGCCGCACAGATTCCATTCAGACGCGTGGGACCAGTCAGACGGTGGAGAGGAGAGCCAAGCTTTCTCGCAAAAAATATACGTCCGTGCCATCAGCATTATTTTTAGTTGTTTGTGGTCTCATGGCACAGTCTTGGCACGGATCTTAGACTGAAAGAGAGAAAGGGAACCCCTTCTAGCACTAATGTTCATTTTCTGGTAATTTTTCTATTTCCTTTATACTGGTGAGCCTGCAACCAGACACCGTCCCCCTTTCCAGTTTTAAGACTATATGCACAGATTGTTTTTGCGCAAACGTGATCAGTCTTAGATGAGATTGTGTGCAATGTGTCCGCTTTACTTCCACTGCATTGTGCAAAGCCCTGTAACCAAGCAGCAGCTCGTCAGACAGCAGTCTGTAATGTACGCAGCACCATATCTCACAATGGGTCTCCTCCCCCAGCTTCTGTCTGGCCTTCCTTCAATCTGAATGGTGGAAAAGGGTCAGTTGTTTGGAATACCTGATGGCTGAATCACTGCAGCATATCTCATAGATGGATAGAGGCGGTGAATTAAGCCTCTTTTGCCAATGTATTTTTCTTTTGTTTTACTCCTCCGTTTCGCTCTCTCTCCCTTTAGGAAAGTGTTCTGCAGCCGCCCTGGACATCCTGGCCAACGTGTTTCGGGATGACCTGCTGCTCCCCATCCTGCCACTGCTTAAGGAACTGCTTTTTCACCCCGAGTGGGTCATCAAAGAGTCTGGCATCCTGGTGCTGGGCGCCATCGCTGAAGGCAGGTAGCGGCCGCTCGTGCCCTTCTCCAGACCTCTACTGCCCTGGTGGTGAGGGGAACAGGGCTTGTAACCACAGGTTGGCAGGCTCCGTTCCGAGGTGGGGTACTTGGATTACTTCAGATATTTATTCAGTATGCTACAAAATGTACTCGCTGTCCCTATAGGTCTAGATAAGTGAAAGAGTAGCTGAACATCAAAGGTAATGGACATTAGTTCTCCGGTGGACACAACGGCGCACCAACGCATAGGCCTCAGTCTGACAGTGAAATACGATATGAGTAGTGTTTTGCCTTTGAGGTTCCTCCTCCAGTTAAAAACATGAAGAGCAAACTGATCCACACCCACACATGTTCATGTGAGTCACGTTTGATGCACTGAGTGTGGACAGCCTTTGTACCCAGCTTTTGCCAGTACGTCAAACTTGAACTCAAGGCTGTCTTTAATGAATGTTTCACATTCCAAACCATAACTGCAAAACATGGTGGACACGAATTATGTTTGTTTTGAACATGAGTTACAGGATAAAGCTTGGTAGTTTAGCTTGTAGGCAAACATTTCTGAATATGCTATTTTTCAGTATGTGGTCAGATATGGAAGAAAACAGTCCTATGTGAATATAAAATGTACTCCAGTGCTGGTTACGTGTTTAAATTCTGAAAAGCAGTTGGCACAATGTTTAGTTAATGAATAACTGTGCCACTGAAAGGCCAGTCTCATGGAAATGTTTCTCTCAAGGTGTTTAAATGAGTGATTTATTGTGCATTAAAAAGGTCCTTCAGACCAGTATTTATCTGTAAGGCGTGGGAGTTTTAGTAGCGTGGGTGTTGTAACGTGCTTCTCTCCTACTTCACAACCAGGCTGCATGCAGGGCATGATCCCATACCTCCCTGAGCTTATCCCCCACCTGGTCCAGTGTCTCTCCGACAAGAAGGCCCTGGTGCGCTCCATCACCTGCTGGACGCTCAGCCGCTACGCGCACTGGGTGGTCGGCCAGCCGCCCGACACCTACCTGAAGCCCTTGATGACAGAGCTTCTAAAACGCATCCTGGATAGCAACAAGCGCGTCCAGGAGGCTGCCTGCAGGTAAGACGGCAAGGTCGCGCGGAGAGCCGGGTTAGCCCCGCTGAGCGTTTGGCTCACTGTGGACAGGATTCGATTTAAAACCATTGATTTGTTCTCTTAGTTTGGGAATGTGTATGTGTGTGTGTTGTTCTTAAACATTTTGGTTTCTTATGCCTAAAGTGAAACTGAGTCAAACATGAGTCAAACTATAGCTGTTCAAACATGTGCCCAGCCTCTTATTTGAAGCTAGTGTTAGAAAATATGTAATATGCATTTTTCATGACCTACTTCAGTTCCTTTTACACACACAAACCAGCTGACATTGGAAAGTAGCTTGATACTGTAAATTGTCCACTAGGGGGAGGTACTCCATTAAGTAGGTTTTGTGATTGCTTTCTGCGGAATGCAGATTCCATATAAAATTAAGATTCCTTTTCTTTTCCGTTCCTATAACACTTTGCCATAATTATCCAATCCGGCCGGCGTTTTATTTGCACTGTACGTGCATTACCTCGCCACACAACAGCTTATTGTAAGCCATTTAATTTTTATGAGCGGTGTTTGTGAAAACAGACAAGGACGCCTCTCTGGGATTCCTGCATTCACACCGCTAACGATGTTTGAAAAACAGGGCCGGCCAGTAAGCCTGGGCTTGTGTGCGTAGTAACACGTGAAAGCACTTATGAGAGGACGAGATCTGCTCAGGCCCGCTGAGCCATGAAACTTTAATGCAGCCCTGATGTCTGGGCCGGCGGGGTCTTTGTCAGGAAAACTCGCTCGTGCTCCATCGAGTCCCATCATCCTCCTCGTGCCCGGAGATGGAACGAGACACCACGCACGCCTAGGCCGCAGCAGGCCAACCCCGCGATCGGTTATGTCGGTCCCGTTTTATTTGAGGGGGAGAGGACCGTTTAACGCGTTTCTTGGCCGCTTTCGCTTCGCACCCCGGATCGAGCCATTACCCGGGAACCGCCGTTTCTCCTTTCTGCATGGCGTGCAGCATTCTGCAGTCCCGTTGCGATAATGGCCCAGTCACAGCGCTTGCTATTGGAGGCTATCGTGTAACCGCAGGGATGGGGGTACAGGCCAGGGTGTATACCGGCTGCGCCCGATAGGACAATGTTGTCAATGTGTGTCGGGCAACATCGAAACCTTATTAATACTGTCACTTGCTTCTCGTCTGAGTACGTGCACTGTAGGGATGTGTACTTGCACTTAAACAACTGCTGTTTTTGGGATCTCTCTTGTATGTAGAAATCTCTTGAGTTGTGAAATCCACCCTGGTGACATAAAGGAGTATTTTGGGGACAAATATGATATCATTGCTGGTTATGAAACAAAGATGGGCAGAAGCCAGGGAGGCAGCTGTTTGACGTTGACTATCTCTGGCGGCGTAACTCACAGGGAAGGCCGCAGAATCGCAGCCAGGAAAGCACAGAGCAAAACATTTTTTAAAGCCATCTCCTCTCTCTCTCTTTCCGTTCCCATGTCTCTCTCTCCTTCCCTCTCTCTTTCTCAGTGCCTTTGCTACTCTGGAGGAGGAGGCTTGCACAGAGCTGGTGCCCTACCTCGCCTACATTCTGGACACCCTCGTCTTCGCCTTCAGCAAGTACCAGCACAAGAACCTGCTCATCCTGTACGACGCCATCGGGACCCTGGCCGACTCTGTCGGGCACCACCTCAACAAGCCGGTAACTGAATCACACCCCTTAGGGGAGATCAGGATCCTCTTATGTGACGGGAAGCAGAGACTGTACATTCCACATTTCCACCTCCCAGTCTGTCTGGCTGAAAACAAAGGTGTAGCTCGAAGGCTTGCTGAATGTGGCCCAAAAGATAAATCCATTATCAGTTTTACTTTCAGATTTTTTTAAAACCCTAAAATATAGTATTTTATTTCAGTGATGTGTGTTCTGATGCAGCACTCTAGAAAATGCCTCCTGTTACTTGGATATTAACACTCAAACATCTATCTGTGTCTTCACTATCTTCGCATGACATTTTGGACTAAAGGATAACCTTGTTTACCAGTCGTGAACATAAAATTGTAATCGTGTTTCAATGGGTGAAATTGAATGTCTCTCTGCTACAGACAATGAGGATATCGGTAATAAAAACAATTAATTGGATGGTAAATGTTGTATATTAGGTGCATTATGAATACATTTTAGATAATTGGCTGAGGTTTGATGGCTGACTCTTGGTTACTCTCAGACAGTGTGAATGCTGTTGAGCTATGAGGAACACTAATAAATATATAAATAAGTATTTTTGTTATATACATTTTCAGCTGCCGCCTTCCATGGTTTGCTAGTTATCTTCAAAGCAGTCTCTCAGCAATATGTTAAAGCTAGAAAATAAAATACTCCAGCCATGTGCACTGAATTAATCTTAAAATGGAAAGATTGTCCGAGTCGGGTCTTTCACAGCGATTTCTCAAGGGCTGGATGGCACTTTAATGCCGATCAACAGTTTGAGTTTAACACAGACCAGAGGCGATCTCTCCTAACATCCTGTTTCGTAGGAAGATAACCGTATGAGATGAGATGTAATCACTTTGAGAGGAACTGTATGTATAAGCAATGCATTTGGTTCTTTTGTCTCCAGGAGTACATCCAGATGTTGATGCCTCCTCTCATTGAGAAGTGGAACCAGCTGAAGGATGAAGACAAGGATCTCTTCCCTTTACTCGAGGTGACCCCTCCGCTGTTCCCGTTGCCCGGAGGAGGCAGTAGGAAAAACGCAGAGGACAATGCAGGAGCGAGCGGTCAAAGCCCCCCCTTTTTTATTTTTTTAAAAAAGTGCAGATGTTTGACCGCCGCATTCCCGTTGGCTTAGTGCAGTTACGCAATGAAGCTCAGCTGCGATGCATTGCAGGAAGGGAAGAGGCTGATTGTGCAACCTCCCCCTAAAAACAGACTATGGTGATGTGATTTCTATTGTCGGCGTGAATTAAATGCCAGATGCGTAGTTCATTTGTGGTGCTGTGCTGAGCAGTTGCTTAATGTTTCATGTTATTAAGTGTGTTATTGAATTGTGTGTTGCTGAGGTCTTGTGTTTTGTAGCGTCTGCCTTAAGCCGCCACTGTTCGTCCCCCACAGTGCCTGTCCTCTGTAGCCACTGCCCTGCAGTCTGGCTTCCTCCCATACTGTGAGCCCGTGTACCAGCGGTGCGTCAACCTGGTGCAGAAAACGCTTGCCCAGGCCATGGTAAGTAACTGAGGGGTTTGGAGCAGGCCTTACCTTGTCGTTTTATCACTGTAGCATCTCGCTGTCATTCTGCTGTACGGTGTCTTCGTCTGTATTTTAAACGCAAAGGGAAGTGTTTGGGCAGAGACCCCAGAGCGTACCCGACATTACATAAACAGAATCGCACTTTTGTTCTGTTGTTTTGTTTCACCTGCTGGTAAACGACCTCTAGAGTGTGCCAGACGGCCGTCTGATCTGGCGGGCGGTGGAATGACGGGGGCGGAGGGGGGGAGCGCGGGCTCGCGTTCGCATGCAGCGACGACGAGTAGTTCTGGGAAGGTGTCACGCCGGGCAGATGCTGGCCTTAAATGTTTTATGCTGCTAAGAGCTCCGTGGAGTGGAATGTTTATTAAACCCCCTTCACCCTCCCTCTGCTCTCTCTCAGCTCCACAACTCGCAGCCCGACCAGTACGAAGCGCCAGACAAAGACTTCATGATTGTAGCCCTGGACCTACTGAGCGGCTTGGCCGAGGGCCTGGGGGGAAACATCGAGCAGCTGGTGGCACGCAGCAACATCCTCACGCTAATGTATCAGTGCATGCAGGTAACCAAGGGCCAGGCTGATAGGAAGTACTCTTCACTCTTTCCCCCTCTATGATGGGAAATAGTATTGCTATCCCAAACTCATAAGTAATTTAAGTAATTTCTACATGTGCCTTGTGTTGAATTCTGTCCTGAAGTATCCCCGCAGTGTTTCCAGCAGTGAGGTATTGAGGAATACTTGTAATATGTTAACACCTAGTCTTTACTGGTTATAATGGCAATAAAAATACATAATATTTCAGAATTTATATAATGTAAATATAAAAAAATGGGTATACACTCACTTTTCCAATTTGGACTGTAAGGTACATCACACCAATATGTGGTTCACCAGTTGCGTCACTGGTGTTCTAAAGTATATTAGAATGACGGGGGGAAAACAGTGGGCAGCTAATTATTGTTAAAGAGAAAGACACATGTTAGAGTTGGGAACATGGAGGAGAAATGGGAGAAAGAAAATGTGTTCCGATAAATACACTGAAAGGAAAATAATAAAATAAGGATATAAATTGACGTAGGACATGCTGCTAGAAAGAAGGAACAAGACTGAAGAAACCTAGCGTGCCATTGCCTTGTAAACAATGCATACCAAAACGGAAAAACAACAAATGTCCACAGGAAATCGATCGCACAAAAGGGTAGGCGGGGTGGGCACCCCACTGCGAGACCTAGTAGGCTGAGGCAGAAACCACACCCCAGACACACCCGGTCTAATTATAGTAGCAGCAGCAGGAGCACGAAAAGTAGCAACAGAGCGCTAAACGGATGGCGATGTGAAAGCTGAATGTAGCAAGTTGGAGATCTAAGCTTTGCTCTTTAGACTGAATGTCTTAGTAGTCCTGGTTTTCAATCGCCATGAGTGCCATGTAGGCTATAATTTGTTCCCTTTGGCTGGAAATAAGATTATTATGAAACGAGAAGTACTGGTTTGTTCTTACATAGTCTTTACTGAATGCAAAATGATACAATCTTTCTCTCTTTATAGTGTTGTGTTGCAGTAGTAGCTTCTGGTCTGTAGGCTCAGAGGAACCTTAAAATAACATGAGACAGAAGCTGTGTTTGACCCTGCAAACCTCAACTTTTATAGACTGGCATTCAGTGGGATGTAGTGCAGTCCGTGGGCCTCTAAAGACTAAGTGCTTGTGACGGATAGTCAATAAACGAGGCATAAACGAAGCCTTGAAAACTGTTAATACGGCCTTGCGACTGGTGTCTTTAACCTTCGTAATGCTGTCATGAACTTACCTCCTGATGTCATATGGTTAAGATGACCGGTGGAATGGATTCACACTGCATCTTGACCTGAAGGGTTGAACCGCTGACCCCTGTTGTCACAGCCTCTCCCCAGTGCAGCCGCGGTGTTTGAAGGATAACCCCCCTGTTGCCCTCTGCTTTCTTTCAGGACAAGATGCCGGAGGTGCGGCAGAGCTCATTTGCCTTGCTGGGTGACTTAACTAAGGCTTGCTTTCAGCACGTAAAGCCATGTATTGGTATGTACTTCCACTGGGATCAATACAGTTTGCCACACTGTGTATTTGAAACTGAAGCCAAAGGCTATTGTCCATATTGATACCCATTGTAAATTATCAAAATGGTTTTCTTATTTGTTTTATTTTTTTTATTCCTTCACAGCGGATTTTATGCCTATTCTGGGTACTAATCTCAACCCGGAATTAATTTCAGTGTGCAACAATGCAACATGGGCAATTGGAGAGATATCTATTCAAATGGGTAAGTACTTTCAAAAATTCTAAGGTTTGTTCTGAATTTGCATAATCATAGAAAACTACGCAAGGCATCTGTAGCCTGGGATGTCTCTAGCATTATGCCTAATCCGTAATATTTCAGATTTGGTCACATCTGTGGTGCCTGGTGATCGCAAAAGTTTCATATTCTAAATCCCAGAGTGCCATTCGAAACGGAGCTAAACCCCCACAGTGGCATTGTTCGCTTGGGGTGTAGCACTAGAAGCGAATCGAGTGTTTAATTTTCTTAGAAGATAATCCAGCGGTAGCGTATTTTGGAGAAGGAAGACTGCCTAGAGATGATCAACAATGTCGTCCAACACGGTAATATTGAACAACGTATCGAACCAAATTTTAGGCGCTTGCTCTTCCACGTCCGACACGCAAGTTCCTGTGCGTGTCTTGCGTTATCGCATTGTAATACTTGGCGGAATTGTCACACCCGAGGGCACCAATGGAAAATGGCATATAGAGGAGCAATTACAGAATGCAAACACATTTGTCGCTACAAAAATGCCAGCGTGAAAAGGTATCAAATATGGCATTTGTTAATATGAACAAATTACAAATTACAACTTTAAATAGCAGTACCTAGAATAGTCATCAATGTGGAATGTTACTGTTCTATTTTAAAGTCATAAATGGGTATAAACTGAGGTATGAGTAGTTTTGGAATTGTGCTGTCTGTCTGTGTATACTTTCCCACGCACTTACCTTAAACAGGATCTACAGAACCTCTATAAGTGATCCATCCAGCTGATGGTCCTAATCTTCTATCTGTTGTACATGCAAGGACTTGTTCCAGCAATGCTCTCTCTTCCCACAGGCGCTGAAATGCAGCCCTACATAGCCATGGTGTTGCACCAGCTGGTGGAGATCATTAACCGACCAAATACCCCCAAGACATTGTTGGAGAACACAGGTACCACATGGTGGCGCGTGTTGAGCTAGGCAGCCCTGAGGGAAGTGTTCACTACCAGAGTGGGGGAAATCACAACCTGGATTGCCTATTAATCTCACTTTAACTCCTAAGGTGTGCTTTACAAGCTTTGGCGGTTCTACGCCTTCATCAGCGCAATACTACCTGTTTCTGAAGGGAAAGGAGACAAATTCCCAGACCAGATTGCCTTTCGTTTTTAACATATTTATACCGTACAAAGCTTGTAATTGTACAACCTTGGCATTAACAGAGCTGGATTGATCCTGTAAACCTTTGTTAGATGTAGCTAGAATTCCTGATTTTACAGAGTGAAGTCTTGGAAGTAGAGCATTAGAGAGGCCTTTTTGATGAAATTAAAGATTGAGACTAATAATTCTAAATCAGTAGTTCTTGATTGGAAAAGTAGATTGTTCTTTTTCCCTCTCCTATTAAACTATACATGTTTAAAGACATTGAGGGGGGAAAAGTACGACTGTTTGAACAAGCAACTGTTTTTTTAGGGTTGTGAGAGAAGTATATAGCACCTGTTTCTAGCATTATTTTCTCCTATACACTGCTCTTATTTGAAAGCCTTAAGAGGAAACTGCATTGATGAGCCAAAATGGCCATCTTGCTAATACTGAAGTGCAGTGTCAAAACAATAAGGGTGAAGTGTAATAGTACTTCTGACTAACTCTTTAGGGAAATTGTAGAGCATTCTAGATGTGTTCTTGTTTGTTTGTCAATTTATTTATTTGTTGTTTAAGTTACTGTTTTAAATGTGAATGCATATCTGCAAATAGATGTTGAATGTTGTTTAGTTAAGGATGGCAAATGTTTAATGCAGGATATCTGATCTTTGATTACAAGAAAAGCATGGAGTGTAATGCATTCCAACCAGAGGAGAGAGATTTATGAGCACATTATAGTAAAACATTGGAGACTTTACACATGGGTGGATTGGCATTGGTCTTATTAATGTAAAAACATATGTGCCTTCCTACCACTAGTATGTCAGTATTTACAACTTGACAATGTCGTTTTGGTTATAGCTTTGAACTGAGCATGTCTAAACCCAGTTAACTCACCAGTGTAAATGAAGTTAACTGAAATTGCATTATAAAGACAATGGAACTGAAAGTGAATGACCAAGCAGCAGCTTGCATTGCTGCAGTGAATCAGATTATCCTGCAGTGAACCTGTTTCTAATGAGCATTCATCTGCTTTCTGCATGTTTCATTGGATTGTTCATAAATGCCTGTTTTAATGAGAATGTTGCATAGTTTGTGTCTCTTAAACTTAGGTCTCCCTCCTCTGCTTCATAAGAATCTGCTGGAATCTAGTGTTCTCCATCTAGTTGGCTTGGAGTAATCTTTAAACCATTTATTTTTTCTTAAGTGAGATTAACCTTTTTGTGAGTTTAAGGGAGAAAACTCAGAAAGCTCAATAGTACTGCTCAGACCAACTTTGCTAGCTAAGCTTTTATCTGTTTTCAGAACCTTTGCTCCATTTTTTTTCAGCTCTTACCTTTTTTTTTATTTTACCTAAAATAATTTGGACTATCTTTAAATAAAAGGAACAAGAAAGATGATGGTAGTTTTTAGCTTAACTGATGTTCCGAGCATTTTTTTTCATTTCAGGGATACGAATAAAAGAAGGAATCGGCATTTGCCTTTGGTTACATTGCGTTTTCAGGTGTTCTCCCTTAAATGTTTTGTTAGAGTATCATATTTTCCATCCCCATTAGTCTGGGGGTAATAATGATCAGCACTAGTGAAATCTTATGTTTATTATCATACACAGATTCTGTTGATTTCTGTTTCTGAGTTATTTGTTGTTTTTTCTTTATTTTTTCTCCTCCCCCTCATTTGCTCATGTCTTGGTTGGCGTTTGGTGGTGTATAACCGTGATTGCGTTACCTTAGCAATAACAATTGGTCGTCTTGGTTACGTTTGTCCTCAAGAGGTGGCTCCCATGCTACAGCAGTTTATAAGACCCTGGTGTGTATTATTCAATCTTTTATTTAATTCATTTCCTCTTCACTCTGCGCTCTTTCTTGCTCTTCCCCTCTCTCTTGCTGTCTTTCACTCTGAAAGAACAATTTTCTGTTTCTTAAAATCACAGTCCTTAATCATTGCCAACCATGTGACTAATCCTGTCCTTTTTAGGTCTTGTGGTTTTTCCTTAGTAGCACCTTCATGTATTATATATTGATTTATTTATTTTCATTTTTTGTCGTCGTTTATTGTCGCTAACAACTAATTAGTGCATGGGATAAGATTGTCACATGCTTGCTGGTTCGAAAAAGGCTTGTTAATATGCCAAAAAAAAGAGCATTACCAGTCCACAAGAACAGTGTAACCAAATGCATGCCTCTATTCCAGAATGTTCCAAACCTCCTTATAGTAATATTAAAACGAAATTGGTGTACATAAGGTGCTATTAGTAAATATCTTTGTTAAATGTGTTTATGGTAGAGGTTAATGTTCTCATACAGTAGGTCTAGCCAGCTTTGAATTGAGAGATTTTTCTTTCTTTGCCTTCTATTTATTGTGCATGTGTTCAGAATGTATGCTGGGTACTGTTGTAATCCATACATGTTAATGCATTTCCTCCTACATATACAAAGCTTTTCCCCCTTGTACTAAAGACCTGAATAACAACATGGTGTTTGAAGACTAGGTGTAGTTTATTAATCAATTAAACCAGATCAGAGTTGCAAATCCAATGTTAAATAGTGTAGCTTAATCTTTCTAGTTTAACATAATCGTAAAGCTTTTTTTAACTTGATACTTGTCATTGGCCTCATACGCTGTATTTGACACATGCTGCACAACCACATCTCAAACACCGATTAAATGCACATGTTCAACTTCACACATTATTATAGCATTTTAAATACAGTAGAACCTCAGAGAAACTAGTTTAATTTTATGGTGGGACCAGTCAACAGAACAGGGTGTGAACAGCACATGCAATGATGCCTTTTCAAAGTTCTTATTATAAAATGCAACATTAGAATTCATCAGAAAGGAGTTAGTTTATGTAGGTCCATAAAAACTAGCCTCACAGTACATTTGAAACCATTTCTGCAAGAGCAAAGTATCCAAATCCGCCTTGTTATCAGGAGGCAAGTCATCCAGGGGGAGATGCTATCCCAAAACTAGGCAAGGGCCGTTCAGTGCAGGAATGTCAATAGTGTGGCCCAGAACAATTGACAAAAAGGGGGGAAGATAACGGGTCAGGCAGGAGATGCAGGCAGGGTGTGAAATTAACACCAGCCACCAGCTAAATGCTGGTGTAACTTTGATTGTGATATTAAGATTTCTACTCTAGCAGCCACTTTGGCAGGCAACCAACTAGGTTGTGTTATATTTTAAAAGGTAATGTAGCTGGGAAACTATAGAAAATGGCTGGTGATTTTTAGAATACACAAGCCACTCTGGCCAGTGAGTGAAAAAGTTAATTTCATGCCCTGGATGCAGGCTATCCTACAGAAAGTAGCAAAAAAAAATGTAAATGAATAAATACATTCCTCTTGCCACTTGTTTAATTAAGTTATTGACTTTAACTATGATTTACAGATCTAAAATGAGAGCCTTTAAGGCTGGAGAAATGCAAGTGACCAGTAAAGGATACAGGTTAAAACTGTGTAGTGGTGTAGTTCCCAGCAACCTCCATTCTTAATGTTCAGATCTCAGAGGTTCTACTGTAATGTAATTTCAGTAACAATTCATGGTGTGCTTGAAATGATTACTGTATTTTAATATGTTTTAGCTTTAAACTGATATTTCACCTTCGTGTGACGGAAGTAATTTTGTGGAGCCTACCCCATTATATTTGTATGATGTGAATACTAGCAACATCAGATGTTCCTGCTGACCGTTAACGGCATCGCCGTTAGTCCCGGTTGTCAGGGTCCCCATTCACTCCCATTCATTTTCGGGACCTCACCAAAATGAATAGTTTTAAAGCACAAACTAACACGGCTGATAATACGACAAAAAAAGAACACAAAGGTGAAAAAGTACGTGTTTGTTTTGAGCTTATAAGCTGTTTTCAAGTTTAAATTGGCTATAATAATGGAACTATTTTCGGATATGCTACGGAGTAGAAATGCAGCAAGCCGTAGATTTTTGGTTTTATTATGACGTAAACCTACAACTAACGGTAGCCTACTACAGTTGGTGAATTGATGTCACCTTTATCGTGCGAAAGGATTCATCACTGCGTTAAAATAACAAAGCTTTTTGCCGGATCTTCTTTTTCTTTTAAAAGGTAATAAAACATTGAAAATACATTAATTGGCAAAACAAACGCATACCTTTTCACCCTCTTGTTCTCTTTTATCTATGTATTATCCGCCGTAGTGTCTGTGGTTTAAAACGATTAATTTTGGTGAGGTCCCGAAAATGAATGGGAGTGAATGGGGAGCATGACAACCGGGACTCCCAGGGATGCCGTTAACGGTCAGCAGGGACAGCTGATGTTGCTAGCATTCACGCTATGCAAATATAATGGGGGAAGGCTCCACAAAATTACTTATGTCACACGAAGGTACGACTTAATTATATTACAGAATCCTAAATGGCATAATAATATTGACCTATGTTAAAAACGAAGAGCCTTAAGTCCAAGACACACTTACACAATGCTGTACTATTGCACCTAAAATCCAATTATAGAATAATTTCTATAACTATAGGATGCACTGCTGTATGATTATTTAAATATACATGGCGTTTTATGCTGGCCGTGAAGTTGTTGAGCATTGCTGTCAGGATGGATGGGGATGTAAGGGTGTGTAAAGGTGTGTTCCCATTGACAGGTGTACCTCTCTACGCAACATAAGGGACAATGAGGAAAAAGATTCTGCATTTCGAGGAATCTGCACTATGATCAGTGTCAATCCGGGAGGTGTGGTTCAGGTGATGCTCCTCATTTGTCTTCCTGCATTAACCCCTGCCTCCCTGTATGTGACCGCGCCAGTGGGTCGTCCTTAGAACAACTAGCCGAAGATAGATTAGGTGTACCTTTCCAGCACGTTAATGATTGGAAAGCGCCGGAATTCCTTTATGGGTTTTTCTTTTCCCTCCCTAGGACTTTATATTTTTCTGTGACGCTGTGGCCTCATGGGTCAATCCGAAGGATGATCTACGAGACATGTTCTGTAAGGTAAAGACAGTCGTTTGGAATATGCCTATGGTGGTGAGGATAAACGTTACGTCCCGTCATGTGCAAAGCCAGTACATTTATATTTTATTTTAACTGCAAACTATGCTCTTATAAAAGAGAAATAAAAACAACAGGAGATGCTTCGCAAACTCCTCAGCAAACTGAATTCTTTTTGAGCCTGAACTAGAAACCCAGGAACAATATTGAATGATTTAATTTTAAGACAACTCACCCAGAAAGAGAAATGGATGAATGCTTGATAATTCTTGAGTTAAAAGTGGGGAGAGGCGTGCTCAATCGCACCAAATCGCACCCTGTAGAGCAGGATTTCAGTGCTCTTGTGTGTTTGTGTGGAAGGGAATTCTAAAATCACGTGTGGAATTTCAGATCCTCCATGGATTTAAGAACCAGGTGGGAGATGAGAATTGGAGGAGATTCTCAGACCAGTTCCCTCTGCCCTTAAAAGAGCGCCTTGCAGCCTGTTATGGAGTGTAAACCACTCAGTCAGCGAGAGTAGGCCTGTCTTGGGGGTAAGTCTTTATTATTCACTGTGTAACTTTTTATTCGTCAATGAACACATCTATGCCCTCATAATTTGTCTAACAAAATGAACCCCTGGATAACACATAAAGCACTGATAAACAAAGACCTTTAGACCACGATACACACTCGACCCTGTTAGCTTTCACTTTTCAGAGAGCCCTGATGTCAACCTTGTCCTCGGTCTAATCGCTCGCACACGCCAAAGGCCCACTGTGTACACATTCTTGAAAGCCTTGCTTTCGCTTATTTCAGGCGGATTTCCACTTGGTCTTTATTTTGACATGAGTTGACGAGTTCATACATCCAAATATTTGGGCCGTTTAGAACTGGCTCCTGCCGCACAGAATACCCATCAGGATGGAATGACAGGAATGTCTGATATAGACCAATCAGTGTCACCTCCACTAAAACTTACTTTATCGAGTCCATCTGTGGAGGTTGCATCAAAAGCAAAGCAAAATGTTTCTGCTGTTTCAGTTGTGTAAATAACTTGTACCGAACAGAAGATGCTATGAGATAGTATGTTAATTATGGTGTCGGTCGTGGGATATTCATGCATCGTCAATAAAATGTTTTAACTCAGTCCAGTCAGTTTCCATGTCCTTTTGGGTAAAAATTTGATTGAATAATATTTCTGTACCTTTTTTTCCAGGTTATACACTGTGGGAGACAACGGGGAGCCTCTAGACCCAGGGAAAATGTCACCCTTTACTTGGGGGAAGGGTAGACCAGTGGGGGTGGGGGGACTCTGAGCTGTCCCAGCCCCTCTGGGCGGGGTGGGAGGGAGGTGTTGGCCGTGGCACTGTTCACACACAGGTGTAATAGAAAATTGCCCGGCCAATTTTGAGGGAGGAAAAAATTAATCTTTTCAAAACTCAATCAGATGTTAAGAAGTAAACACAGATAATTTTCATCCAAGATCTAGGGCAAATCTGTGTCCAAATCTATAATGCAAAAAAAAAAAGGAAACAAACCTCTGGGAATTATGTTTTTTTTTGTGTTGTTTTTTAAAGTAAAATACTGGGTTTAAGCTTAAATATGTCTGTGAAAGAGGTTTAAGATGGGGCTTCTAAATCTATAAGTATCAGTCAGAGCATACAGTACGTAAGGACATAGGCATGGAGTAAAACTAGACAACTGCATGAAAATGAAGAATACACAATGAAGCAATGGTCTCTCAGCTAACTGTGTTTATGTGTTATGTCTTCAGTGGACAGCTGCTAGCAAACAAAGAGCAGTAGATGATGGTTAAGTAAATGCTAAAACTATCATATTAAAGACCGACCGTCTAGTCCACAGAGCCTGTAAACCAGTCACGTTTCTATTTCTGCATATCGTGGGAATCAAACCCATCTTCATATCGTCACAATTGGAACGACTAATGGAAATTGAGTTTCAGACAATGCAAACGCCTTTTGAACATTTTGTTAGCCGGGTCAGAGGCTGTTGACAAATGTCACGCAAGTGCATTTGATTTTATTTGTTGTGGTGGAAAGTCGTCTTAAAAGAAAAGTAGCATGCTTGCATCAAAGTGGGGATGGAACACATCTACAGTAACGTGTTGCACTGGGTTTGTGTTGCATAGCCCTGTATTAAGATTCTACAACTCGTTTTTTTTCTTTTGCAGTAGAGCTCCTCATTTCTGTTAAGGATAGGTTTAAGTACAGTAGTTCCAGTAAGGCCTATATCTGTAGGAAATAGCCTAGGACTAAGGTTGATAAGTGTCTGTAAACCTGCACAGTGTGGGAAGCTGATATACCTGTGCAAACTTTGCTTCTGTGCTGTCAATGTGATGTGCTTTCTGCATGGACATATACTAGTGAATAATACCAGACTTTCTGGAGACTATACAAGCCGTGTGGTAATGAGAACTGTCAAGGGCTTTGTTGAACATTAGGTGACAACCTAAAGACAATGGTCAAAGTCGGTTTGCTGTTCTTGGTGGTCAATCCCCACTCAACATTATTTTCATTTTATTATTATTTTCTTGTTCAAAGCATGATATTTTAAGATGCTTATTATTATAATTTTTATTGTAATGTAATAAGCAGGGTACTCAGAAACTTGATCCACGCATGTTGGTGGCCCTTACTGCCCTAAGTAGATAAATGGGTACTATGTAGAAGGTGGACTACTATCCTCCATGACATATTTGGCTTATTGACTTCTCAACTCTTTCAGTCCATGTTGTGAGAGTATCCCCATGTTTATGTACCCTTTCCGCTCACCCTAATGTTATATTGTTTAATACTGTGAACTTGGGACAAAATAGATCTGGTACTCGTGTGTTTTGTTTTTTGATTCTTCGAAAGTGAAAGTCTTGAATTCTTGGATTGTGTGACTGTATCCCATGATGAATATGGGTTGGTTTCACCAGCCATTTAAATCGCTCTGCTGGCCAGAGTGTGGCCTGCAGATGTCCTCCTTAAGGCACACGGATATGTCATAAAGAGAAACGCATAAGAACACGCATACACCTCTAAAGCCATAGCAGCCTCCTGCAAACCGATAGGTGTACCATGCGAACACTCGAGTCCGATTCCTCTATCTTTGCATGTTCCCGTTCTGTGTGCTAGTGGTGAGTGGCATAACCTGTTGCACTATGTTAGCCTAGGCGTGTGCGCGTGTGTGAGATGTATGTATATATGTGTGTGAGATGTATGTATGTTTGTGTGTGTGTGTGTGTGCATGCACGTGTTTGGATTCTTAAGGGAATATTTCTCCTTTTATTTTTAGGAAATATGCTTTTGAGTGCATGCTCCTTCCCACCCCCCACATTCCTCATCCTGCAGGATATTATGCCCTCACCAGCCACTCGTACATACTGTATTTAGTAAATAGAGGCAAAATGTAATTCTAAAACATACTGGTATTCATAGACATACACCTGCCCATTGTGTGTGGACACAGCTTTTATCACATATTTGACCACCTTTTCATTTCCCCTTTGAATAGCGAATGAATACTGTACTCCATTGGAATCTGATGACAAAACTTAAACCCGAATTCCCTCTTCGTAATGGTCATGGTTCAAGTGGAAGCTGCCACTTAAAAGTAGGGTTTCCATGGCTGTTTGGATACGTGCAGTCAAAGCCTGAGTAGATTTAAATGATAACAGAATGTTTAGTATCATTGAAATGGACTTCAGGTGGGGGAATAAGGAAAAACAAACGAGGATAAATGATGCATTGCAAAATGCTAATTTCAGCGTATTTTGAGACTAAAATTAGTCGACTTGAGTATTTATTGTTATTTATTTTAAACTGACATTTTGTTTATCTGCCTTAGGTAATGTAACACTTGAAAGAATGGACAGTGCGAAGGCAAAACGTTAAAAAAAATTAAATAAAATATATATATAAACATCATGGGATATATGACGCACCCATTTCTGTGGTTTTCATGTTTTTGTCCTGCGTGAATGTTTCTGAAGTTGTGATACTTTTGTCTTGTCACATTCCAGCTGTTTGGCATGCTAAAAGCACGGCTTACTTTGTCTGCTACTATCACACTGAATAAAATGCTGTTGGTGTCCTGTCTTACAGATATGGCCGCTGCTAAGTGATCATGTAGTTTTCTACTTGAATATTTTTTTTGTTGTAGAAACCTCAGGAGGTCCGTGTTTACTGTTATTTTTATATGTATGCCTTCTCCATTTGAGCTTCCCTTACGAAGGACTCTAACAGTAATAGACTACAAAGCAACTCCTGTTCAACCCTGAATTTAAAATTTACATGGATGTTAAACTGAAGTCAAAAACTTTCCTGTCTCAGGGAAAAGTGAGCATAATGTCTTGACTAACTTTTATGACTGACTTGAGTAGACAAAATGCCAAATGGCACTAAAGAGAACAGCCTTTGTTTTACAATGTGAGTGTTGAGATTAAACGATACTAGTACTCACAACCAAGTCATAAAGCGGGGAAAAATATCGGCTGAATAAATAAATCTGGAAAAATTTAACTGGGTACAGCGACTTATTTTTTAAAAAAGTGCAGTATTTACTTTGATGCCTTGAGAATCAGCTGGATAGTTTAACTGAGAATAGTATTGGCTAGTTAGGAGAAAATGCACATTGCACATTGAGCTCATTTTCTCTTTTTATGATTGGAACCGGGGTTGAAGAATAGGCTTTTCTTAGGAAAACCGGGATTGAATAATAAAAATAATTTTAAAAAAGCTTTATGAAACTCATCCAAGTTTCTTAATACAGCACCAACTACTGTAATGTTAGAATGTTTCCTTCAAAAACATCCTTCAGCAATCTTCTCTAGCTGTGTATACTTGACTAGTATTTCTTGAAGTCTGCCTTCACACTTTCGCTAACATGAGAACTTCATTTTGAATAGTAATATGGTTTTAATTTTTTGATAAGCTGCTGAATTTTAAGGAAAAAAAACATTTTGGGGCCACCAAATATTTTGGATCATGCAAAGAATATATATTGTACTGTAGTAATTTTGTAATGACATTTGTATGATGTAGTGATAGATGTGAATGTTAATCACTGCTTGGATATGTACATTGTTGAAAATAAATTGTTTACATAAAGGTGTGAGTCTTATTACTACTGCCACTGGGAAATTGAGCAGAGGTTGTTATTATCTTTTACATATCTTAACGGAATAACTGAAGTCATATGTGGATTTGAATGGTATTTTGTGAACTGATTGCTTATTGTCATTAGAGCTACACACCATGTTCCACTGTATTTTTTAGATGGGTCTATCGATGGAACCCTGTATTCAGTGGGGTGGGGAATAGACACCCTTATCCAGGGGGACTTAATGAATGCAGTTAATCCATTTACACATTCAATTACTGATTCATACAGCCGTGTGTGCCAATTCCTATATGTTTAACACTCATAACAACAAATAGCCATTGGCTAAAAAAACGAAAAAATGAAATGGAGACCTAAAAAGGCACACCTAAAACTTGTGAATAAGGTTCATGAAGGACACGGCACCAAACCACCGCTACTGTGGAGTCCACCGACTCTTAAAAACTGGCGAGTGGATATAGCTTCATGGATTGTGGATTAGTGTTGGGTAATTTCAGCAACAGTCTAGCCAAATTATGTTTGCTAATGCCCTTGAGATCACAGTGTGCTGGTCAAACAGACATCCAACACATCACGCATGTGTCATGCACAAAAGTGTATGCAGACATCTCAATGGATCGGGGTTACTGATTTTACAATGTTTCTGATCTTCCCAAGTAAAGTTAGGACCTCTGTGAGAAGTGCCAATGGTAAGAATGTCATCTCATAAGCAGAGTCTCTACTGAAAATTCCCAGTTTAGTTCATGTTGTTCCTGACAAATGTAGCATGTGTACCGGTAATACGTTATACAGACTTTCTTGGTTTTTGGACAGAGCCGTCATAAGAAGCCTGCTGTTTGTATTATCATACAATAAGGGGTAGTTTTGTAGATGTCTATCATTTTACATGCAAGACCATTCAAGGATAGGATCCAAAAGAAAAGCATTGAATTATGTCTAATGCACGCTCTTAAACGTTCAGCTTTTCATTTTAGAGACTGAAATGGAGGCTCACTTTCCTGCTGATACATGATGCGCAAAGCCAGGAATGACCTGGAGCTGCCTTTGGAACAAATACCAGAAAATGTAACAAGCCATATCTAGAAATTCTGATGGAAGTTGAAGAAATCGAATGCAAGTGTGTGCCCTTCATAAAATTCTGATGTACTTCAAATTTAGCACCATTGTCAGTTAATAAATGTTTTTTTATTTTTTTATTTTTTTTACTGCTGAGGTAGATTTGTAAGTATACTGCATTGGTAGAAGATTTAGGTTTGTAAGTATACTGCATTGGTAGAAGATTTAGGTTTGTAAGTATGCTGCATTGGTAGAAGATTTAGGTTTGTAAGTATACTGCATTGGTAGAAGATGTAGGTTTGTAAGTATACTGCATTGGTTGGAACTAATTTTATATATAAAGTCAGCCTAATGATTCCAGTAAATTTTGTATCATTTCACTATTGGATTGACTACTTGTTGATCACATGTCTTGGGGCATTAATAAATTAAGACTTAACGTCAAAACAAATCATATAGGCTAGTAGTGTGATTTGTGTTTTTTTGCTGTACATATTAGATTTTATATTGTGGGCTACATCATGCTACAATTTTCTTAATAAATTGTGCTGTATGACTGGTCTCACCTTCAAAAGCAATAAGATGATTATGTACTGGATGACTATATTTTACCTCTATACTTTTTTTTGTTTGTTTAAGGTCTTGTTCACTATTACAAGGCCATCATTGCAATATACGATACAAATATTACAGAACTAAAAGCAATCAAAAAAGCGGCTAAATTAAGTGTAAAATAGGAGCATCGTCAAACGGTTTTATAATTCAGTTTTGCTCTATATGTGATTCAACTTGGTGAAATGAAAACGTTTGGCTATGTGAGAAGGACAAAATGATTATCTAGATTTTACTGCTGCTATGGCAACTGAAAAGGGTGGCAGAGCCATACACAGTCTGAATGTAATTCTACTTCATACATTTGTATACACAGAACCAATTATTTCCATATGTTATATTGTGATATAGTAATTATGCGGGAAAAACAGTGTCAAAACAAAATATGAAACATTCCCATGGGAATTCTGTAATTGCCGTTATTCATTCATTAACGTTACCCCTGTCAGTGATGTGGGAGTTGGTCTTGCAGTGTTTTCATGGAAGCCTATTAAATAGCCTATTAAATGTTTTGCTATATGGATGGAGAACTTCCATAGAAGGGTTTCTTCTCCTGACTTATTTTTCCATAGAGTTCAATAGAAAAATTTGTCAGGAGAAACAACCCTTAAAGTGATCCATCCATATCTACTGCATATCTGGCAGCAGAGTGATGGTTTGAGGCTCGTTTGATATCTCAGACCCTTGATGATTTACATCATGTGTTCCATACTTTTCCAGCATAATTTACAGCTAAATCTAGTCCCACCTCCCAATTCCCATAGAGATCCATTCAAATGCAGAGATGTTATAGTATTGCTTGTAAGAGTACCAGAAAATAAGATATCAAGAGTGTTTTGTTGTTGGGTCAGACATAAGGAAGTCATGGCATGCAAAGAATATGCGACCAAATATGAAAAATTATTACTTTATTCTACATTACGTAAACTGTCCAATATTTTCTGATGCCCAAAAATGGGGGGAGGGACTATGTACAAAAGGTTCTATAATTTCTGAAGGGTTCATCCGATATGGATGAAAATACCCTCAAATTAAAGCTGACAGTCTGCACTTCTACATTGTATCCTTCCAAACTCAAAGTGCTAGAGTACAAAATAACAACGAGATAATCAATGCTATTCACTTCACCAGTCAGTGGTTTTAATGTGGCTGATCAATGTATATATTTGCAGGGAAATTGCCATTACTGGTTGCACTTTATGTCCCCTCACCCATTGTTTTTAAGCCATCCGTTGTTTTATTTATTTTACTTTATTGTCTACTTGTTTTCTGTAACTGTGTAATTTAATGTTGCTGTAAAGTGACTTTTGGTGTACTGAAAAGCGCTTTAAATAAAAGGCATCATTGTTATTATTATTATTCTCGCCGTGGGTGGCGCTATATCTGCTCTTGTCTCATGCTGAGTTTTGGAGGAGTACTTGCAGTCCACTGAACTCACAAGGACTGAAAGAGGTGGAGTCTGAATCTGGAGCTGAAGGTGGGGAGGGAGGAAGGGAGTGAAGAGAGGAAAAAAAGAGAAAAAAAGCAGACACAACAGAAACGGGGGGAGGACGACGAACCAACTGTGTTAAGTGAAATAAAATTAATATTAAGAGACGTATTACTTCAACGATTAAGAAGAAGCCAAGATGATAACGGCCTATTTCGTTGAAAATTTCTGGGTATGTTTTTTGTATTTACTTACTGTCATTAGCTAGCTAGAACACCAGTTGTTAGCACATATCTCCTCCCATTTTACGATAGAATATGACAAATGTTTATGGGAATTATTTTTATCTCGTCTCTTTCTGCGGTTATATGAAAAAGTATTCATTCTTACCGACAAGGTGAGGAGAGTGAACTCGATGTGTAGCCCCGTATCCCCCGCTACTTTTTTCGGCAAATACCATTATGCTACCCTGGGGATTGGGCCTCAGTAAACTCTATCTAGCATGAGTAACCAACTGGAAACCTCCTCCTCCCAGTTAATTGGCTCTTTTGGACTGTCTTGGAATGTTTATGGTATGATCTACGCACGTCATTGGCTATTTTTGTTGTCACTCACTGTGTTCTGTGCGTAACTTTCTTCCGTAATTAAGTTAGTATGAGATACCAGATACGTATGAACGTTTCCAGAGTTTTTCCCAGAGAGATAGATTGCTTTATCATAAATAATTATTGAGATGGTTTCGCACTCCTGCGATTTGTTGATGTCCGCATTGTAGAAGACTCTAATAAACAGAGGCTAGCTCAGCCCAGACGTGGCTGCTCTCAGTTTTATTTGGGTAAAGGCATTTCGCTAACAGTAACTAGCTAGAAATGCAGTTTCCGCCCATGATAAATAAATATTTAATAAATACGTTAGATATTAACAAACAGGTACTCGGGAAATGTGCGTTTGTAAAACGCCATTCATACGCTACAGTTTGTGCCTTCCTCCATATGAAACTCCTTCTCATTATTGTTTATTTTTCATCGTAGTTAACGATTGCTAAAACCAGGAGTACATAACAGGGTAAAGGGGTGTAAAGGTATAACACTGCATACTGTGTGGTTAAGGCCACTGCATACTGTGTGGTTAAGGCCACAGCATCTGTGAGAATTGGGAATGACCAATGGATTGCGGATTTTACAGAGGACGATTAGACTGGAGCTATAAACCCAGGTAGCCAGTTAATTAAATCAATCCCAGCCTTAATAACAGCACACCATATGATGTTAGATCTAATAAATGTACTGTTCACTGTGTTCACAGACGATATCCTGTAGTTACTAATTCATAGAGCTTTATTGCAATGTCTTATTCCTATTCTTTGTGGATTTGTGGTCCTGGTCATAAAATACTTTCAGAGCATGCTTTAACCAGCTCTTTTTGTAGTCAATTTAACAACTCTGTTGGAGTCAGATATAATTGCAAATATTTTCTTCTAAATAATGGTTAAAGCCTGACTCCAAACGAGCTGGAATCCAATAAACTGAGTTAGTCATGATAGTACTGTGTTTTTAAAGTTTGTCTAAACATTTCAGACAAACTTTTTATACAAACACATTTCAGACAAACAGATACTTACCTTTTTTGTTCTCTCTTAAACCTCATGAATATCAATTCCGATATGTGAGGCCATTTTTAAAACGTTATAATTATTATTATTTTTCTTTACACCTGTGTCAAAAGTGGTATCTATTTAAAAATGGCAATAATTCTACAGAATTCTTAGAAAAGCATTCAAAATCACCCATATAGCTGAAAGCTGTAAAATCATGATTATTCAATCAATATGGCACCTTTATATTGACTGGGCTTGAGCAAGTCTTTAATATTATTACTCTTGTTCTATGGCATATTTATATGTTACTTCAGCACGCATACACATGGACACAGTCTGTGTCTGGGGGGGGATTCAAACCGGAATTAGTAAGATTTTTCCATAATTTAAAGGAAAAGGTACTGTCTTAAAGGATGGATCCTATGTTCTGCATATACTGTACTGTACACAAAATAATAGATATCTTTGAAGCAAAATAGATCTCAAGATATTATTTGTTGTTTCTGTATTTTACATTTGGCAAGTAATCTATGCTTTGGTGTGCATATGGAAAAATGTGAAATAATTTCTGATTCTCTGATGGACTAGTTTATTTTACCCTGACAGAGTACATTTTATCCCTGTTGGGCTCATTGAAACTTTGTTAGAGTGGAATTAACACTGAACATTTTACCGTGGAAGTACAGATGTAATCCCATTTACTTATATAGCTCTTGAAATAGCATTTAGAGTTGGATACGGTTGGTTAGAGCTTTCAATGAGTGGATTCAGTTTGATCTGGCTATTTGCTCTGGTGGTGCTGCTCTTCACTCAATATTTGAGAACACTGATCCTGTCAGCGATAACCATGCTCTTCGAGATGCAAAAGCGGCATCGCCCATTGAGCCAGAGCAGAGAACTCCGGAAGCTGAAATCAACGTGAAGAGGCAGACACTGTGCAGAGATGTGTGTTGTGCCCTGAGAACATCGCTCTGAAATCGCTCTTTGTTGCCCTGTGGCCTGAGAGACCAGTGACCACGACTGTACGCGAGAGAGCCCTGATCAGCTGTGTGCTTTAGATGCAGGGCACACACTTGCTCCAACCCACAACGTCAAACATTGACAGGCTTCTCTCCCAGCTGAACAAACGTGGCCGGCGCAATTATGAGAGACACTGCTCCGTCTTATCAGGGACTCTGGGTCTTTTATGGTTGTGATTATTCTCGGTCTTATTCTGAAGACAGTAGCCATGTGATTAATCTATTTGATTTGGACTGTTTCTACAATTTAGTTCGACTCTGAACACCGTATCAAATTCACATTTCCATGCTTAATGGTTATCATAACTCAGTTGTGTGTCCTTTTTTAAACAGGAAGTATGAACAGCAGGTTAAGACTTTTCATTCCTGCAATGTGTTTCATTGCAACTTTTATGCATGTAGCTGTCTAGATAGAGTTCAACAAATTCATTGTATGCATTGTCCAATCCATAGTGTTTCTCAGTGCAGTTCATTGGTACACACCATTGTGTCCTGCTTTTCATCAAACAGGGATTTTATATTTCTTAACAGTGATCTGAAACGGCGCCTTTCGGAAATAACGTTTTTGATAGAGGTACTCTGTGCTATTAAAAGATGAAAAATAGCCTAGATATGTCTCAGCTGAATTTAATTAAGATTATTTAGTTGTTCAATTAATCTTTCAGTACATGGCATAATTAATTGGAGAGGTAGCCTCATGCCCGTAAAAAGTTGGTCTGTCTAAAATGCATAATAAAAATCGGAATATTCTTGTCACCACTCGGCTACAATCTTAATTAATTGAGAGAGCCATGCTTAGCTTTATTACAAATAGGCAGACATTAAATGTAATAAGCTAATGAAATATGTTTTGTAATTTTATAACACCACATTTGATTTCATGAGTTTTAGGAGATGGCTCTCTGTCAGGATAATCTATGCCAAATGCACAGCATAGTCCACAGCATTTAATTAAACGTAATTAAGTATTTATGAAATAAGCAAATCAATAAAAACAAACCTGGGTGCACTGTTAGCCTGCATTCACATTCACAAATTACCTTATTTGTACACTGTCTTTGTTTTGCAGGATATTAGCTAGTAATTTAAGTTGGACACTCTTATCCAGTATTCAGAATAACTTGTCTGCACCACAAGGAAGTTGTCTGTGGGATATGTATGATATGTTTATTTGCTAGGTTAGAGGTAGGGCTCTGTAAAATCCCGGTTATCCTTCACATGGTGATACTCTTTGGGGGAAAAAATGAGGCTCGTTTGAGGCAATAAATAAATTGCATCATGACAAATGATTAGTGATCGGAGGCCACAAGGAACACCCTGGCAGTCTTATTCCTTATTTATTTCAAATGCAGCGTATGTGCATCTTTGGTTCTGGGTGAACTCCTTCAGTTGAATTTTTGTAAGCTGAGAGGAGCTCTCTACTTTATCTTCCAACCATAGTCATGAGGTGGAGGCACACCCAGAACTGTTGGTGAGAAAATATCCATTATTGCCTCTTCAAAGAGAGAATGTAATTATGTTATTTCCGTTTTCGTTTTTACTTAGGCCTGCGTAAAACCGGTTTTAGTTTGTAGGGGGTGTTTCTGCTTTTCTGAATCGTGAAAGCATTTCTGCTTTACAGCGCGCGCGCGTGTGCGTGTGTGAGATGACGTTTTGATCTACACTATAAGCGCAGTAAAAACATGTTTATGGATCCGTCACCACTCATTAGGGACTGTGCAGGTTGATCCTGTTCCAGCAGTCATCTAGAGCAGTGACTGTGCACCTCAGTTGCTGCGCTGCAGAGAGAAGCGGTTCTCACAGTACGCGCAAGCCACTTTGTGCTCCTCCAAATCAAAGGAACACACTGCAGTTTTCCGATTGGTGTAGAAACGGGATTGGGCATTCAAAAGGTGGAGAAAGTTCAAAAGAATGTTACAGTGCACCATGTATTGCACCATAAACCGTTCAGAGGTTAGAGTTGGCCACTTTTACAGGTCTCTGGCAGATGCTGTTGTAATGTTGTCAGTGTTAACATGGTCACTCAAGTGAATCTTAAACACTTGCGCTGCAGGGTAAAGCCTCTGCCCCAATCCTGATTGGAGTAATTAATATAGCGAGACACAATTGGGTCACATATTTAACTGAATATAAGGTAGCTCTTTTGACTATATGTTGTTCCAAGAATGCATAGCTACCATGAATTCGCACATTCCCCATGGGTAGCAGAATGCTAACTACTGCTATCTGAAAGATTGCCTGATTCTGACAATAAAGATAGAGCTACAACCATCACAGAAAGTCCTGCTGTCCCAAACCAGGCCTATTAAATTACACTCTTCGACATAATTAGCGACTAATAACTTTTTGTTAGCATTGCAGGCTCAGCAGGAGAAAGAACCCGAGCCGAGCCTCAGCTTTATTTGCTTTCTTGGAAGCACATTTTTCCATTCCTCTCTCAACAGGTTAAAGTCCACGTTTACTTTAGTGATGACAGAACTAACCAGTGTAACTAAAAAGGGATAGAGGCTTTGATATTAACATGTAGTTCTTTTTGTTTCTTAAGTTTGTTTCCATTTTTCCTAGTTAAAGCTAGTTAGCTAGCAAACTACCACACTATACTGTATTCCAAATTAATTTAGCAGTAGGGAGACTGGATATCAGTTGTTAGGACTAGCTAGCCTTTCATGGTGATAAAAAATGTATATATTTTGTGTTGTATTTTGCAGCATAATGTGGCCAAATTTAGAAAAAAAATAGTACCATGAGTGTGGATTGGTTATGTCTTTATTTGTTTTCCTTTTCAGACTGAAAACATTCAGTAGTGTAAATGCGCCGTGCTGAGTTAAGAGTGAGTCTGCCAAGTGCAAAGGCAGTGTTCAAGGCCCTCTACACCTTCAGCTGACGACTGCCTATAAGATGGATGGCCCATAAATCTGTCAGGTTTACCTTTGCAGTTTGCATTGAAAAACTATGAGGAGCTGCCTTCCCTGAGTCATGGTTGGCATTGAGTGGAGATACTTTGCTGAACCAGTTACATTACATTACATTATAGACATTTAGCAGACGCTCTTATCCAGAGCGACGTACATAGTGCATTTCCGAACAAGTAACAGTTAGAGAGACTTTGAGAGTTAGAGAGCATGCAGATGGAACGAGAGGATCATTTGAGCTTCCATGTGAAGTTAACAACACGCTGATTTCTTAGAAGTCAAGTCTGCAAAACAAAGCCTTTCATTTTGTATGTGTCATCCGCCAAGGGGCAGCTGAAGTGAAATCGGTCCAGTCGCAGATAATAAACGAGAAAATACTTCCTTCTATAAACTTCAAATTGCAAATAATCCAGCTGAATCCATTGGGATAGCCATGCCCTATGGCTAACTGACATCAATCCTTCCTGCAAAGTCAACGAATGATCTCAGAGGAGATGTCATTTTATGCATTCAAAACAAATACTAAAGTTCCATATTGATGCAGCGTGAGTTTCCTAGCAGCCGTTCACTTATAGCTAGCAGTGATAATTTAGTTAGATCAGGCAATCTCAAACTGATTTTGATCCCGAGGCCCACACTGTATCCTGGTTTTTGTTTCAGCAACTATTGCTGTCAGTTCCGTCAAACACTGTCATATATAACTAGTAAACAACAGCCTTCAAATGAAAATATTACCATTGTGCTAACTAAAAAAAAAAGCCATGTGTTCTTGTTTACAAGCCTTGTGTAGCTGCATTTACTGTGTGACTAAGTCTTCATAATTGTGCGCTCATGCCCGCGTTTGTTCTGCTCGGCTGAGTGTGAATGAGGTCATTGCTTTGACACTGATGGGAAAACCTGTTTTATTTCATTTTTCTCTGTGTTATCATGGTAGGCAGGATGGCAGGCCCTCTCTCAACCAGGACTGCATATTTATAGAGTACACATGTCATTACAGCTATATAGGACTAAACAATTTTGCATTTTCCAAAGAGTTTATACTTATGGAAATATTTGACCTAAAATAAATAAATAAACAAAATGATTGCAAGTGGTTTAATCAGGGTCACTAAGGGCCAGTATATTTCCTTTTCAGAATTTGCCAAACCACCACCTCAGACAACATTCAGACCATTGTAGATTAATAATGTTTTTCCAGCTCAAACAGCCATTTGCCTGCGATCGTAACAGATGAAAATGAAGAATAGGTGTGTTCCAATGGCATGCAGTTGGACCAAATAGCTCAAGCAGGAAATGGCTGACAAGTGACATTGGGCTGGCAGATAGGCCTACAGTATACACCGGGGACACGAAGGCTTATTCATCCTCAGATGTTCACCTTTGTTCAGAGTGCTTTTTGTGACGTACACACAGGATGTAATACCTGTTTCACCTGTCTTGATTTTTTTTTACTTTATTCGCTGTTGGGTATAAAAGCTTGAGTTCAACTTGACTTAATTTACCTGAACTGTATGATTTCCTTTGATTGTAATTTGGCAAACTCAATACAGCATTATCACACTACAAACAATCTTCAGGCTTATGTTACTAAAGAGCATTCTATAATCGTGAGATGTGAGCAGCTAAAGGGAGTGATATGTGCCCCAAGATGAAGTACAGCGTTTTTCAATAATACCATTATTGAAAAGACAACAAAATGTGTTCTGATTCTTCGACGGTGTGTCATTTGGGCATGTGAATTTGTTTGAAGTCCTGTGTATAAAGGTTAGGGTAGACGGGTGCAAGATCGCACACTTACGGAGGTAAAGTCATGTGGACTGTGCGCACTGTATTAGCCTTTAGCGACCGCTAATTGCGACTTCCCAGTTGACAGTAGTATAAAATGGGAGAGCACGACAATGCTGCAGATTCGCGCTACTTGGCGGTTCTGAAACTAAGGGCAGTTTACACGGGAAATGGTGGAGCTCTGATTACTCTTGCATGCTACACTTTTATTAAGTTGTTTTAGTCAGTGGGTCAGAAAATGCCAGCGGTCCAGGATGTGTGCAGTGTGTGTGCACACATATGAGGTTTTTTGTGTGTTTTTACACCCGTGCCACTCTTTCCCACAGCGTAAATATAAACTGTAGCAAAGCTTGGTCTCTAATATACTAGCATGGACATAGGAATTTATAATACAGAGGTCTCTATTTGATATAGCCAAGAACACAAATTAGTGTAATTTTTTTTGCACAGACAACGGACTGCAGTCTTATCTGTTTTGAGCAAATTTACAGCTTCAGTAATGTTATTTCATTTCCGTCTTCTATTTTAGTATGCGAACCATTCTGAAATAGTAAATGGTATTCCAAAGGCAAATTAAATTGGGGATCTCCAGCTGGTGGTGGTGGCCGAATTGAGCGTGTGTGAAAAGCAGCGGGCCCTCTCTGTCCCAGTGTTGGAGCCATGCTGAGGTCAAGCGTGTGAGGACACTGGAGGCAGTGTTTTTTCTAACCAGGCAGGGCTTGTTATTTCAGTCCAAAATGATCATTTTCCTAAATACAATTAGTGTTTATTTGCTTCAGCTGGGCCTCGTATCGGGATGGAAACTGCCGTAATCGTCATGTGGCCACGGGTGACAATGCCTTCATTGAAATCCAAACGGTTTATGTGCTATCGATATGCCCTGAACAAAACCAGGCCCTGTCTTATATGACAATGTAAAAATGAATGGATCTGTTTCTGCGTTATTGCGTCATATCTCAGGAGCAAGCAGCTGCACCAGAGATGACCGTGGCAATGCAGTCAGACGGGAAGATGGCGCCTTGCGGTGTATGTCGCTCCGGGTTATTCCTTTAGACCAGGGGTAGGCAACCCTGGTCCTTGAGAGCCGCAGGGTCTGCTGGTTTTTGTTTTCACCTTAAATATGACAATTACTCAGACCAGAGAAACCAGGTGAGGCGAGTTAACTGTGTAATCAACTGCTTTAATTGATCAATTAAGTGGCGAGTAACAACTAAAACCAGCAGACCCTGCGGCTCTCCAGGACCTGGGTTGCCTACCCCTGCTTTAGACCCTGCCATCCTGTCCTCACCTTGTTTCACCTCATATCCGGCTGAATCTGGGAATGTCAGCATCCTCTGCTGTGCTTTAGGCCTGGATTTATGCGCTCTGAATGCTGATGTCTTAGAAGGGGATAAAACAGGGGTGCATTTATTTAGGGGACACAGGAGCTCTCGCTGTGTGGGTCCCCATTCAGGCCACAACAGCTGGGGCTGCATCTCCTGAATCGCACATTGTGAGCGCCGCCGTGACACAAAAGCATCGACTGATGAGCAGTAAAGCCATCAGTCTCTGCAATTCTAACAAACCGTCCTCATCTTTTCCATTTCTCAATAAAATGGCTCCCTTCCCTGGGAAAGAAGCTCAGAGCTAACTAATTGCGTTGCGTGTGAAAGCAATGAATGCCTTGGGTTTGGGTGTTACAGTGGTTCTTATACTGACCGTTTTGACCTCATTCTTGTTCGTTTTTACGCTTAATGAAGTTTTCAGTAAGGCTGTGAGCGGTGTGCCTTCTCATTGCGCCTGTGTTTCACTATTCAGTACTGCAGCTCGTGCAACATTTCTTTTTTCTAGGCCGGGATTTAAGAAGCTTTGTCATCACAAAATAGTTTCCTGTTCTTTTTCATTGTGTCATGCATTCCAGAAGAAAATATACTGAACATGACTTTCCATTAGAATGTTTTCTGTTTATTTTTCTCATGTTTCTTTTGTGGGAAAACAAATGTGTCTGTGTGTGTCTGTGTGTGTGTGTGGCTGAGGCTGAAGTCAACCACAAACCACGGACAAACATTTCAAAAATAATGCTTCACAAAGAGGAAGTGCGTTTTGTAAACTGACCCCATGGTACGTTTTCAGAAACTGAGATCTTACCACTGCTTTCAGAGTCTTTCCTGCTACTTTGATGCAGATACAGGCTGTCCGGGCTGCTCAGGTCGCCTGTTTTCACTTTTATACTTGTGAGTTTGTGATCTCCAGATATGTGGAAATATTGGTTACTGCTGCACAATAGACCATTTATTTCCTGTTTTGAACCAGAAGAGAGAAAGCTCACTTCTCTCTTGCCTGCCTGGGCAAAGGGCTTCCTCCAAGCTGAGCTAACCTACGTGCCCTCTCTTGTTTAAAAACAAAGCTATTTTGACAGGGATCAATTGAGGTCAAGCAAGCTTTTAAATGATTTATCATTCCAGTCCACAACTATCAAGTGACTATCAAAAAAAACCTTAGTAGGTTGTCATATAGTTCTTAGTTGTGGAAGATATTTTAAACATGTCTATACGATATATCCTCTGCACTTCTATAATAGTTAAGGTGAAATAGGGGTTTTAAGATGACACTTCTGAATATGTGAATTTGGTACATATCCAGTGACATCATGAACACTATGAAAAGCAACTTGTGCATTTTTAACCCTGTTAAAACTATAACCCGTGTTTAGCTTTTTTTTTTTTTTGCTCAAGCAAGGTAAATGTAGAAGCTTTGTTGTTGTCCATCGCAATGAATTATTAAGTGAATATGCATTTTTAAACACTTTGGAACTTGAGATCTCATTCGGTTGGTTACTCCTTCGCCCCTAGAATCATTCCTTCTTCTTCCTCGCCAGTGGTTTAGACAACATCTTCGTACCTGAAAACATGGCCAGAATGCAGATGGTAGATCAGAGGCTTCTGAAAATGCAGCTTACGGCCATGCAGACCATGCAAATGCTAATTGTGGAGAGAGCCAGCATGGTAATTTGCGCTTAAAATTAGAGACGTTGGACTGGCGGTGGTCATTTGGGGAAACGGTAAGAACTGTTAAAAAAAAGCCTCAACTTGAAATGAAATGTGTCTTCCTTTCTTCCTGTCTTCCAGGGTGAAAAAAACAATGGATTTGATGTACTTTACCATAACATGAAGCATGGCCAAATATCAACAAAGGAACTCTCTGAATTTATCAGAGAAAGGTAAGGCAATCTTTTGTGTTTTTCTAGCTTCCTTTTTCGATTTCGCCACACTTCTCACCATAAAATGTCAGTCCGGAAATGGCCATACAGCCAGGGTAGTGCTGTAGGTGGTCCTAATACCTTCTCTGGCTTACAGCATTCTGTTAGGCAAAATTTTAAGACATTTGTAAATAATTGATTTCCTACAGGTTATAGTCTTTTGTCATTGACGCTCATTTGTCCAATTAAGTGCTCTAGATAATACCTTATGAGTGACATTTGAGTGACATGTAAGTGCTGTGCTGTCTGAGCTCATATTTCTGGAGAGCAAATGAGAACTGGGGGGTAGGGTTGGAAACCTCCATTAGCTTAATCTCACACTGAAAAAATTAGAAAAATGTTGGATTTTTCTCATTTTTTCAGTGTGAGATTAAGCGAATTCACCAAACGGTGAATTTTTTTATAACCTTTTTACTCATCTTTACCAGGGGTGCCAATAATTGTGGAGGGCAGTATATATATATACTATAGCTAGCAAGCTAATAACAATCACATGGTTGGTTTATCTGTAATGCATTTGATATTTTTGGGCTGATGATGTCACAGCTTGTTCAAGAATGGTAACCTGAGTACCTGGCGTCACAGGCTGAAATAAACAAAACACAATTTACGGACTGTGAAATATATATTTAAAATGACGAATTCATAGTCAATATAATGTTTTTGAGGAAAAGCAATACTTTTACTCTGCATTTTTGTGCAAGCTCGTATTTTCTTTGAATTATTTGTCTACATGAAAAAGTTACCTATAGCACCTTTAAATGATAATGGAAACGCACCAGAGGGACCAAAAAGTCCAATTAATTCTCCGTTCAACACAGTAACTGAAATGCAAAATTGTGCAGCTGTCTGGAAATTGCTCACATATTATATATATTATATATATATATATATATTAATTTGCTTACTTTATCGGCGAATCAAATACAGAGAAGTAGCCTACTGTATATATTGCATGCAGTCTATCTACATTCTAATTAAAGCTGGAGTATGCAATGATTTTTTGAAAATAAGTCGGTGAACGGTCATGCTTAGTTGGTAGCAATCATAGAAAGAACTGTTCTGCGAGAAATCCAGCACTGTACACTGTGTTTATACCCTCAAATTCTGCAGTCTAAAACCAGCGATTCGGCCCGAGTTTTGTTTTCAAAACATAGTGGCTTATGACCATAGACTGTAGAAACAATTGGAGATCACATCACAAACCAATCAACAGTGAGATTCATCTTGCCAGTTCACCAGCTAGAAATTTCACAGCGACCCGTTACACTGGAGCTCCCATATTCTACTGCACAGGTAGGTCAAAAGTTTCAAATACAAATTTACCTGGACGTTCTGCTTGCCAACCAACTGTAATGACTTATAATGAATAGTAGCTATAGGTTACTATTATTGATAACGTTACTTTATTCGGCGGCTAGTTTTTGGAAGAAGGATATGTTTTGTTAACATTATCTCAACAAAAAAACATTTTCAACATTAAAAGAAATGGCAAGTTACTCATGCAAAAAGCACTGTTTGTTAGTTGTTAATTATAACTGGCAAAAACTAGGCCTGCCTTTAAAAGTGTTGATATCAAAATGTGGCCAAGTTACAACTAACAATATTGCCTATTGTAGCTGACACTAATTAAACTAACTCTATTCCAATGCAATGCTATCCAATTGTTTCTAAATTATTTAAGGTAACTTGGCCCTGTGTTTTTTTTATCTTACCATCTCAAGAGAATGTGGTCATTCAAACTTTAAATGTCAAATAACAAAAATCGCCGACTGGAAGAACATATCATTTCAATGACTGTTTTACACAGTTGACGAATAATTACACTCCAGAAAGGATATGTGTATACTTTGTTGTCAGGTTAGTCATATACTATACATAGTTGTATACTTAGTGAATGTAAACTTCTGACCCTCTGGAATTGTGATATAGTGAATTACAAGTGAAATAATCTGTCTGTAAACAATCGTTAGAAAAATGACTTGTGTCATGCACAAGCCTAACTAACTGGTCAACACTATAGTTTGCTAACATGAAATTTGTGGAGTGGTTAAAAATTAGTTTTAATGACTTCAACCTAAGTGTATGTAAACTCCCGACTTCAACTGTATATATATATATATAGTATATATATATATACAGTCAAGCCGGAAAGTCTGCACACCCCTTTCACCTTCTCCACGTTTTATTACGTTACAGACATATTCTACAATAGATTGAGTTCATTTTTTTGTCTCAAAATTTTACACAAAATAGCCCATAATGACAAAGTGAAAACAGGTTTTTAGACATTTGCGCTAATTTATAAAAAATATAAATGTAAAATATCATATGTACACAAGTGTGCACGCCCTTTGATATGACACCCAAAAGTGAGCTGATGTGCATTTTGTGTCCACTGATACTGCTTGAGATGTTTCTACAACTTAATTGGAGTCCACCTGTGATAAATTCAATTGATTGGACATGATTAGGGATTGCCAACACCTGCCTATATGAGGTCCCACAGATTGTGTCAAGGCATAGATCTGGAGAAGGGTACGGAAAAATCTCTGCAGCTTTACAGGTCCCAAAAGAGCACAGTGGCCACCATCATTCGTAAATGGAAGAAGTTTGGAACCACCAAGAATCTTCCTAGACCTGGCCGCCCGGCCAAACTGAGCAATCAGGGAAGACGGGCTTTGGCCAGAGAGGTGAGCAAGAACCCGAGGGTCACTCTGACAGAGGTCCAGCATATCCTTGTGGAGATGGGAGAACCTTTCAGAAGATCAACCATCCAGGCAACACTCCACCAATCAGGCCTTTATGGTAGAGTGGCCAGACGGAAGCCCCTCCTTAGTAAAAGGCACATCACAACCCGCTTGCAGTTTGCCAAAAGGCACCTAGAGGACTCTCAAACCATGAGAATCAAGATTCTCTGGTCTGATGAAACCAAAATTGAACTTTTTAGCCTGAATACCAAGCATCACGTCTGGAGGAAACCAGGCACCGCTCATCACCTGGCTAATACCATCCCTACAGTGAAGCATGGTGGTGGCAGCACCATGATGTGGGGATGTTTTTCAGCAGCGGGAACGGGGCGACTAGTCCTGATAGAGGGAAAGATGAATGTAGCTAAGTACACCGAGATCCTTGAAGAAAACCTGCTCCAGAGCGCTCTGGACCTCAGACTGGGGCGAAGGTTTACCTTCCAACATGACAACGACCCGAAGCACACAGCCAAGAGAACAAAGGAGTGGCTTCGGAGAAAGTCTGTGCATGTCCTTGAGTGGCCCAGCCAGAGCCCAGACCTGAATCCAATTGAACATCTGTGGAAAGAGCTGAAAATGGCTGTGTACCGACGCTCCCCATCCAACTTGACGGAGCTTGCAAGGATATGCCAAGAGGAATGGGCAAAAATGTCCAGAAACAAGTGTGCCAAGCTCGTAGCTTCTTTCCCAAGACGCCTTGAAGCTGTAATCGCCAAAGGTGCAGCAACTGAGTATTAGGCTAAGGATGTGTACAGATATGTAACCCCTAAATAACCTATTTTTGTTAGTAAAATAAAATAGCATATTTTCAAAAAACCTGTTTTCACTTCGTCATTATTAGCTATTGTGTGTAGATGTTTGAGGCAAAAAATTTACTCAATCTATTGTAGTATAAGTCTGTAACGTAATAAAACGTGGAGAAGGTGAAAGGGGTGTGCAGACTTTCTGGCTTGACTGTATATATATAAATACTGTATAACACTGCTCAAAATATCACCAAGTCGATTAAACCAAACTGGTCATGCTAGATGATGTTGCAGGCAGCATAACATTCGCCACGGCGTCTCCAGACTTTTTTTTACGTCTGTCACATGTGCTCAGTGTGAACCTGCTCTCATCTGTGAAGAGAACGAGGTGCCAATGGTGAACCTGCCAATTCTGGTGTTCTCTGGCAAATGCCAATCGAGCTGCACGGTGCTGGGCTGTAAGCACAGGTCCCACTACAGGACGTCGGGCCCTCATGCCACCCTCATGGAGTCTGTTTCTGACAGTTTGGTCAGAAATATGCACACGAGTAGCCCGCTGGAGGTCATTTTGTAGGGCTCTGGCAGTACTCCTCCTGTTCCTTCTACGGCCCTGTCCAGCTCTCCTCATGTAATGGCCCATCTCCCGGTATCTCCTCCACGCTCTTGAGACTGTGCTGGGAGACACAACAAGCCTTCATGCGACGGCACGTATGGATGTGCCATCCTGGAGGAGCTAGACTACCTGTGCAACCTGAATGGTCTGCAGGTACCGCCTCATGCTACCAGTTGTGACAAGGGCACTAGCAAAATGCAAAACTCGAGAAAAATCAGTCAGGAAGGATTAGGAGAGAGAAATGGTCTGTGACCACCACCCGCAAAACCATTTACTTTTTGGGGGTTGTCTTGCTGTTGCCTCTCCTGTCCATCTGTTGTCACTTTCATTTGCACCAAAGCAGGTGAAATTGATTCACAATCGTTTACGCTTCCTAACTGGACAGATCAATATCCCAGAAGTTTAATTGACTTGGTGTTATACTGTGTTGATTAAGTAGTCCCTTAATTTCTTTGAGCAGTGTATATAGCTAGCTTACAGTTTAGATTTTTTGAATATTCTAGTTATAGTTATAGTAGCCTATTTTTGGTATATTTTTTATTGTTAGCTTTATTGTCCTTTGTTTTTTGATAGTTTGTTTTTTAAGTCTAGCTTAGCAAGTAGCTAGCTAGTTTATTTAAAAAAAGATATATATATACAGCATAAAGCATAGTTGAGCCAGGAGTTGTAGTATATGCATGGCTACATGTTTACCTTTGCAACATCCCTACAACAGACATTCGCGTAACTGGAGTATCACTGTCATTGTGCAGTGACCACATGCGCACCCATTGAAATGGTTACCAATATTCTTTGATATCTTGCAGTTTGCGTGATTGTGACGAGGCTATGTGTGCCGCCCATCTACCACTCCAAAACATTGCCCATAGGGTGTGTGAGAGAATATTATCGTAAATTATAAATTTTCCTAATACTTCATTTTTATTGTCACATTGTGTTACGTGTGAAAAGCATAAAGTGAACAGAGCTGAAGTGCACATTGTTTTTGTCACAATTTAAAAATCACAACAAAGTTAGGCCACGCATAGATGGATGTTTTTTCAGGTAGGCTACTGTACCTTTACCTGCAGTGGTAGCGTAGCCAACCAAGCTATTTCGGCTTTTGTTTAGTGAATCTTTAAAACAAACATTTTTATATGAATGCAACACATGAATGCAACACATGAATGCAACAATGTGATCTTACCCAGATGATATGTTGTGTTAAAACTTCTTTCTCTGCTTGACAAATGGCCATGGGATATCTGTTCTCATAACGTTACTGCGTAACTGCCGTGGGGTCTGGTGACTTTCACTGTTTAACTTGTTTAAGTATGCTACAAGTGAATATTGTAAACATGTCTTTGCAATAAAAATATGTTTTTTAATGTGGGAAAAACATTATTCTATGCGAGAACCATAACATGTGCAGCACACTGTTTAGAGAAAAACCAGCAGAATAACCCAAGTTTGGGGCTTTATTGTGTGGATGTGTGAAGTTGTATCTGAATTCTGTGTGGTTACATGAGGTAAGAAAGTACAGAAGTTAATGTTTTAAGGGCTGCGAGTCTCTGGTCATTGTAGTTATTTCTGTAAGAAACCCTGAAAAGTGCCAAGCACTCTGCTTTATAAGTACGTATCTGGCATGCCCCGCCAAGCTGTAACTTGGCGGATGGCATACCTGCCATCCCAATATGTCGTAAAGATCACGTTAGCTAGAATCGGCTACTCGGCCATAGGCTAAGTTACCATACATACCAGCTGTAGCCAGATAATGCCTGGTTCAGACTAACGCTACACAAACTCAGTGTTATGCAACAACAGAAAATATTCTGTTTTACCTGGGCTCTTACTGTAATGTTAGCTATACCAGTCTGTAATCCTGCAATCATATCTAGAAGACTTGCACGTTCACAACGAGGTCTGTGGAAGCAGTGGGGTGGGGGTGTGTCTCTTTCTCTGTGGGCAGGGCCAAGGGATGTTATCACTTTGAAATGTTTTGACAAGAAATGCGACCGTTGAGAAAAAGTGTTGTACTCTAGCTTTAAGTGATTCAAATGTGACACAATTACTTTTTACAGAAATGTCAATATTCCTCCTGCAAGAAAATTACTATCAGTTACGACCTTGCTTGGTTGTCCTGCTGTAGATGCTTGTTGGTGTCATTCTTATTGTAAAGTTTTGATTAATTTTGCCACCCCACTTTTTTGTTAAACTGATATGAATCATTGATGATTAAATACTACAATAAATACTGCTGGCAGCTTATAGGCCTCGCCCCAATTTTGCTAAACCTTGCCTTTGGCTGCCTTTCAAGTCAAGAAGTCTGGGATATCGGTATACAGTGAGCACCACAATTAATTGGACAGTGACACATTTGTGTTATTTTGGTTCTGTACTCTAGCACTTTGTGTTTGAAAGGATACAATGACAATGAGGCTGATGTGCAGACTGTCAGCCTTAATTTGAGGGTATTTTCATCCATATCAGATGAACCGTTTAGAAATTATAGAACCTTTTGTACATAGTCCCCCCATTTTCGGGGATTAATCATTTTTAACATTTGGTCACATATCCTTTGCATGTCATGACTTCCTGATGTCTGTGACCCAACAATATCAAAAGACTTGATATCTTATTTTCTGGTACTCCTACAAGCGATACTATAACCTCTCTGCATTTTAATGGATCGCTATGGGAATTTGGGGGTGGGACTAGATTTACCTGGAACAGTATAGAGCACATGGTTGGCTAAATAGCTCTAAGTCATCAAGGGTCTGACATATCAAAAAAGCCTTAAACCATCACTCTGCTACCGGATATGCAGTAGATATGGATGGATCACTTTAAGGGTTGTTTCTCCTGACAAATTTTCCAATTGAACTCTATGATAAAATAAGTCAGGATAAAAAAGTTATCCATGCATATCTACTGAAAGGTGCAGGTGAGAGCTGGTGAAGGTTCCGGTGCACCTTCCGAGAGGTTGGTGACGTCCCTTGTAATGGCGGCCCTGGCCTATTGTGACCCTGACCCAGAGGGTAACGAAGGAGTGTCATGAGATGTAGCAGTTGGGATGCACAGTAAAGTGATGCAGTCTCACTCTGGATACGACCATCTGCTTAATGACGAAAATGACAAGACCTCATCCAGACCACTGATGTCTTCAAACAATGATCAAGTTATAAACCGTATCTTTTTACAGCTTTGTAGGTATTCTTCACAATTCCGGTCCCGAAGGTGGACTTTTCAGAGGTCGTAATGAGGCTATGGGCTACTGTCACCGCCGCAACCTGAGATTTCATCAGACGGATGTCGTGTGCGTCGGCGCGTGTCTGCTGGCATCATCCCTGTCTTACCTGATGCCTATTGACGGACAGGGCTGAAGGAGAGTCGGCATGTGTGCAGGAGGTAGACGTAGACGGCAGTTCTGCCCCTTTCGAGAACCACACTATCTGCAGGGCAGTTGACCTCCTTTCTCAACTCCTATTTCAGTCGCTGACTGGATAGAGTCTATTAAGCCCCTCTGAGAGTGCTAGTACTGGGAGGCCGAGCCGGATTGTTCTTCGCTGGGTCCGGAGCTGAGTTTTCCCGTGGCGTCAGCTGCACATTCTAAATGGGGACGGGGCCTCTTTAACAGTAGTTGCACGTAGCCCCAGCGGGTGGTGGGCCCATTGATTCCGGACTTGATTGTGACCGTTTCCTGCCTCTCTGCAGTTGAGAGTGAGAGAATTATGCCTTTATCTTAATCATTTCCCCTTCTGCTCATGTGAACGGCTTCATAAGCAAAATGTGACTGCTGACTTTTCCTGTGCGATTCCAGGTTACAGAAATTCCCGCTGTATTTATATTTTCTGCCACAAAGTGGAGCTGCAGTATCTTGTAACAGTCCTCTGAGAAAGAAATGTTTCCGGATGCTTAAATGTTATAGGGAAGTTTGTTTTAAATGTGCCATTGCAGTATTAAAGCAACACGTGTTTGTATGTTGACGTGAGCCCTTTTTTTTGCGTTTACATTTTCAAAAGCTTATAAAAGGAACTGGTGTTTTGAAGAATGAGATTAATGAAGGCACAGGCAGATGTTGAAATGTCTCAAAAGGAGGCCACATCACAAATGTTTAATATGTAGATTAATTCTACTGTCAGCTCTAGCAAACAAAGCCTTTCTTTGGAGAAATAGAAAGTCTTCACTGAAGCTATTGATCTCTTACAGAATGACCCAGGAGATGTAGCTGTGCTCCCATTATAGTCCATGGGGGAAAAAAAGGCTACAAAAAGTTTACATTTTTATACTTCTTTTATAAAAAAAAATTCTTACATTAGTTGTGAAATCTGTACACTACCTTTATCACCGTTAATCCCATTTTCATCCACAATGTGTTGGTGTGTTAAGCTATTTTAAGCCAGCCCTCCTGCTGTCAGACCGAGAGCTTCTCCCCATACAGAAATGCAGTGTTCACAATGGCTTATGAGCAGGGTGTGAAATGAACACCCACCACCAGCTAAATGCTGGTCAAATTTGTATTGTGTCTGGTAAGATTTTCTACTCTAGCAGCCACTTTGGCAGGTAACCAACTAGGTTGTGTTCTGTTGCAAAAGGCAATGTTGTCCAGCCATTTTTATGTTGAAAATGGCTGGACAAGCCACTCATGTTGTGCTTATGAGGACGGCCTGCCTCACAACCTGCATGATCAGGTGCTGTTTATGGTTCTTAGCACTCTGGTTTCTCATACAGGCTGTGCTTTTGATTGGCAGCTCTAGAATGTCTCACCTCGCTGCTCAATGGCACACAGCTGAAAGGAAGCAGTGGGTCAAATCAGTTTCATTTGTAAGTTAAGTTGGTTTTGTGGTGGTAATGAAATTGGGATGCTGAGTTATGTTTTGAACAAAACTGAAATTTTAATGCAGATCACAGATTTCACGTTGTGGCATTGGTATAGCAACATAATGCTGCTTAAACATGACAGAAATATTGAAAGAATGTCGCTGGAATGGAATTGGAGCTCCTGCAGCATTCTAATTTGTTCACTTTGCAGTTTGGCGCCCCCTGGTGAAATACAAAAGCATAATGTAAATAATGCGTAATATAATGCAACACAGTTTGGATCTAGAGCTGGAGTGGGCAACATCTGAAAAGGTCTGGTGTGGACGCAGGTATTTGATTTAGCCCAGTACTAAGACACCTGATTCAACAAATTATATAATCATGGTTTTCAATCAAGACGTTAGTAAGTAGAATCAGGTGTTTTAATGTTGGGCTAAAAACAAAAATCTGCACCCACACTGGCCTTTTTTTGGATAATATTGTATACCCCTGATCTAGTAGGTATCATCTGGCAAGCACATTAAGTTGATTCATATTTAAGTTAAAAAAAAAAAACTTGGACGGCACAACATGCACGTGTGTAGACTGCCAACCCCCCGCTAAATTTAAACAGCCCTTCACAATATAACTGCAATAATAATAGATGAACGAATGCATTCAAAGGAATATATAGGGAAAACTAAATTACACATTTAAATTTACTGAACATGACCGCATACACAAATTTTTAAGAACATATGGTTGGCTCCTCTCGTATTTATACACCTGGGGCCACATGTATAAACAGTGCTGAGCAGAAAAATGCCCTCAGAAAGCCGCGTAAGGGAGTTTCCACGCAGAAATTCAGCTGTATAAAATAACACGTGCTGTGAGAATCTGCGTACCGATGCACACACTGGACACCATACGTACGCAATCTTTGGCAGCAGTGTTATATGGCGCTATAGTGACCGAAAGGCACAGGTAGAAAATGCGAAACTTTTTTAAAGCATATTTCCGACTTTTATCCTGAGCATTCTTTTACTCAAGAGTTTTATACATGTGGCCTGTGATGGTAATTTTCTGATTTTTAATGTGTGTTAATTTAGAGGCCCCTGGCGCACTTATTCTTTGTGGAGCCACAGCGAGATGTGCCTTTTAAGCACCGTTCTCATCGAAACGTCTGCGGGAGCCGATCCCGTTATTGGAAAGGCTTCTACGGGTTGTTATTTCTGTGGTGCCACAGATAGAGTGCGGATGACGCCTCATGGCACGCGGTAGAAGTACTCTCGTAATTGTAGGCCTGGCTAGAGCGGTCGCTCTCTGCATGTTACGCCGCCGCGACGCAAGGGGAGGCCTGGCGCTGAGAAATGAAACGGGAGGCATGGGAACGTGTCAGGATGGAGCGAAAAGCAGAAACTCCACACTGTGACTTCTGTGGCCTATCCTGTTTGGAGCTTACGCAGTTATTGCATTATTCTCAATTGCCTTCGTTGGGCCTAATCCGCACGCAAATACCGAGAGGGACAAGTCTTTTTGTTTAATTTGGCCACTTCCCTGCGCTACTTAAATGCCTCTCTGACTTCATAAGAGCCTTTCATTTTCTCTCTCCCAGAGATTTGTGAATTAAGGTAATGGCTGCTGGCTTTACTAGAACCATCTGCGTTTCCAGGGGGATTATTATTATTATATGCGTCTGTCGATGGTTTTTGCATTACTGTACATTCACTTGGCATAATTTACCACAGACACTCCTCATGAATTGAATAATTACAATTGTAACTCGTGCCAGATATTTCGGAATGACTTACTTTTAAATGGTTGTATTCCCCCTGTAAATCTGAAATGCAGTTAGAACTTCAGACCTGTTACAGTGTTGGCTTCTGAGTGCAAAGGCTGGAAGAATTTAAGAAGTCCATGGACTTATACAAGTGGATTTGTTTTTTTTCTCTCCATACCTGTATTAATTGTATATATTACAATTGTAAAATTCCATTCTTAGTAAATTACTATAAACTTTTGGTTTTACTATACAACTCGTTTTATATGCCCACTATTTATTATATATTTCTTTCTGTTGAATAAATGCCTCACACGTCACAGGAGAAATCCCTGTTATCGTTTCGCTCTCCTTCCGTGATGAAAAGACTGCAGCCGCAGCGCAACTTGAAATGTATTTGACATAAATTATTCACAGTCTGAGCAAAACAATGTTTTAAGTTTTCAGCTCTGTCGCTTCCATCGAGCATAAGCGGGGAGATGGGGAAGCAGGCCGCGCTCCTTTTAACAGAGTTTGTTTTCCGACTCGGATCAAAATATATCTGCAAGCAGCCCGTTAAACTGGGCACTTTGTGCCTTTGCCTGAATATTTGATGAATTGTATTTGTTAATTATATTTTCTTTAGTTTTTGCGGCCTATTCTTGCGTGACGTGTTCTAATAGAATTAAAGTGAAGTGCTGCCCTCATGCACTGTTTCTGTTTCTTCTCCACAGGGCTACCATTGAAGAAGCATATGCAAGATCGATGACCAAACTGGCCAAATCAGCTAGCAATTTCTCCCAGTTAGGGTAAGTTTCAGGGACGCCATTCCATAAAGTAATACGTCATTATGCGTGTGTGTGTGTGTGTGTGTGTGTATGCCTGTATGCCTGACTGTCAGACATTTATTTTAGTTAAACTTGAATGCAACGTTAACCTCCCAGTCCGTATAAGAATTCTAATTGTGATTGGACGGTGACACATAATTGGCTGCAGCTTGGCCCAGAAAGAGAGGGCTTCATTCAACAGGGCGGTTCCTGTCTTACGTGACAGGGCGTTCAAAATTGGCAAAAATGGGGAAGTGTTCCTGGAGCCCTGCATAATTTGAGGACTCACAGTCACTGTTCTGCTGAGAAGTTGATCAATGACAGGTTTCATACTGTGTTTGCAATGCTCCATCTTCACCTGTCCATTGTGTAATCTTGCATTCCTGTGCCAGTAAATGAATCACCTCAGTGCCAGTAAATGAACAAATACTTTTGTATTACACCTTACATTTTTCCAATGCGTTCATTTCATATTTTTTGCAATATCATTTTACTCAATTTTACATTCATTAAATTTTTGTATTCACCATGCAGCTGGTTACCTGCCCACTCATAAGTGACTGTCGTATGTAGAATGTGTTGAGTTTGGCAGGGTGTCGCGAGTCACGCTTCATCCTGTTTTTTTTTGCCATCCTGTTTCTCCTCCTGCAGCACTTTCGCACCAGTCTGGGACGTATTCAAGACCTCGACTGAAAAGCTCGCCAGCTGCCATTTAGAGTTGGTACGGAAACTTCAGGAATTAATAAAAGAAGTTCAGAAGTATGCAGACGACCAAGCAAAGGCGCACAAAAAGGTTTGAGTCTCATTCACATTGCGTTCACTGGCCCGGTGTCAGATGACCGATTACCGTACAGCCGTGACTGCATAGTGGGGTGTTGCATTGTGGGGAGTTGCATTTTACAGATTTCCCGAGCTTACATCACTTCATTTAACTGTGAGGCGACTAGTTCTGTTGTCTCTAATCAAACATGAGTATGAATGAGCTGAAATCCAAGTTAAAGTCACACAACAATCCATGTGACTTTCTCGTGTTGCTAAAACAAGAAAAGAAAGCAACCTTTTCTTTTATGTACATATAAAAAAAGAGTACGGATATTCATTCTTCACTTTTGTTGAAAATGAAAGAGCGCTGAGAACTTTTAACAGTGTAATACATTGTTAAACACTGATGTGTGCTCACGCGCTGCCCTTCAGATCGCTGCTGACCGCTGCCCACAGACATAAACACTTCTAGCCCGCAGCGAATATGTGGGTGTGAGAAAAACACCAGCCCTGCCGACAGAGCCTCCGTCACACGCACCCCTGTCTCACGGCAACGGCTAGCCTTTCACAGACAATAACACATCGGAGGGCCCCGTGGCTCCGTTTTGGCAGGATGTTTTAGATGGAAAAGGGAACACCACGGGACTGGAGATCTTTTCGGTCGGCGTGCTCAGTCGAACGTTGTTTCCGTAGTTCCCAGTACAATGCTGAGTCCTCCGTAAGAATTCCGTCTCTCGTTCCGTGAGGGCAAAACGCCATGCGCTGATTTCCCTGTTAGATAGAATGAGGATAGATGGATAGCTCAAAGAAATGCCTTCAAGTGCCATGTTAACAAGAATTTATTTTTGCTAGTGCCCGCCAGCCGTGCTTATGTGATCCATTACGAGAATTATCGCTTTGGAATCTCGAGTGGGAACATGACATATTTATACTTGCGTCGAGATTTTTGTCTAAGCATGGAGGCGTCTCTCTAAATTCATCTGGAATCCCATGAACTCGGCAGCATTAAACAATGTACAGTTACTACTGCAGTGGGAGAGGTGGAAGACAAGCAGAGTGAATTATTGATAGCGTCGATGCTTCTGTTTCTGCTCTTTTTATCACATATTTATGTCCAAAACAACACTGCATGCTGCTTTTCTTTCCATGTTCATATGCTCAGGTAGCAGGTAGCCCCTCATTTTCACAGTGTGTGATCCAACTTCCTGTCTGTGCCCCCCCCCCCCCGCCCCCGACAGTCAAAGGAGGAAGTTGCGACCACGCTCGAGGCAGTGCAGAACATCCAGAGCATCTCTCAGGCCCTGCAGAAATCCAAGGAGAACTACAACGCCAAGACCGTGGAACAGGAGCGACTGCGCAAGGAGGGTGCCGCGCCCAGAGATGTGGAAAAGGTAGAACCCGTCGCTTAATCGCCAAAAAACATTTTACCGCCTTCGTAGGCCATGACACAAGGGTTTGTTAAAACACTCATTTGATTGACGCTCATTTTGTCTCAGCAGGCTGGCTGAATTTCACTATACTGAGGTACTCGGGTAAAAACAACATCCGCATTTGGTATTAACGCTCACGTGACCCTTTCTGTCTGCTTACGTCTTTTCTGCCCAGGCCGGAGTGAAGGCCAAGAAGGCCACAGAGTCCTATAAGTCCTACGTGGAAAAATATGCGACGGCCAAGTCTGAGTTTGAGCAGAAGATGGCCGAAACTGCCCAGGTAATTCTGGTTCTCATCAAGCGACGCCGGCTGCGGTTTCCCGACCGGCGTTTGGCAGCGCGCCGCTTAACGAGTCTCTGTCCCGACATAAGCAGGCTCCAGGTATTTATCATTCCCATCATTCATCTGGGGAGCAGGAGCTGCTCTCCGAGCCGCGCCGTTTGGCTGTCTGCTCCACGTCCTCTGGGCAGCGATGACAGGGAGCGTTAAATCAACATTTCAGTAAGGGCGGCTAAAAAGGGGGAAAAAACAAAAAAAACAACCGGGCGCACAGAATATGGTGAAATCATAAACATATGATGCCTATGTCTTGCTGAAGCACAGAGAGGCCTACTGTTTACAGTGGGGCGCGAGAGATGATGGAAGATCTTTTTGGATTTATTGTGCCGCCCAACCCCGCCGAGCACCGTCACGTAGGTGCAGGGAGCACGACATCCCCATAGTAAACAAGTTGTGTTACTGAATTACAGAGGACCACAACGTTTGGCATTTAAAAAGCCATCTGCGTTTCTGAGGCGGTGAAAGTAAAAGGAACTGCAGTCCTCCTTGCTGCAGAGTGAAGGCGGTTCTCTTTTACGACTCACGTCAAGGGGTAGTAAATGATAAACGGACAAACAATCAAGCAATGAAGAGTTATAAACCATTTTAAAGATGGCCCCAAATCCCCGCCCCCCCTCTTCCACATAGGTGTGCTTCTCAAGCCACAGAATATTATGTTTTTTTTTTTGTGAGGATTCAGTCTTAATGAATCAATGCCCCGTTGTAGGGTTTTGAACCGCAATGGAGAATGCGGGTCACTTCTTGTACGTTTCTGCTGTTTTCAGTTTAGGACTTAGCCTCAAACTTTGCAAAGCACACGTTTCATACGTCATGTATAAAAAGTACCAGAGCAGTTGCTATGGTAAAGGAAGTGTTATGTCTCTTTCACTGAACGTGATTGGAGGATGTTCATGTGTTCCAAACCCATTTTAAAACATTCTGAATCATCTCCATCTTATTTATTCCCCTTTTAATGGAATCAATCTGTGAAAATGTGATTAGAAGCATATGCTACTGATTGGATAAACTACAGAATTAAAATGAGATCAACAGCAGTTGGCATCAATGTCCCCGTCTACCGCAGGAGAAACGGATAGATACACAGTTTTTAAGCTTTACAGGGAATCTTTTCCCCAGAGAAAACAAAATCGCAAGTTTATTTCCTGAAATCAGAAATCAATGGTTCATCTGAAGTTTTGTGTTCGTGAAGTTGTAAACAACACTTGCAGATGTTGAGTTTGTCTGCGTTCATATGTTGGTGTGTGTGTGTGTGTGCGTGTGCGTGTGTGCCTGTCTCCATGTGCGTGTATTTATATGGACACAATCCTCCTTCAATTTGCAAACACACTGTGATTATAAAGTTTATGCTTATTTATAGCCATTCTCTCGGTTTACCAAAATATTGTCCGGCAAAGTGATGGTAACAGCTGGAAGTAAACATCACCATTAAAGTTGTTTTCATCCATAAGCCCTGTTTTCAAAACCAGAGTATCCACGTATCTCATGTAGAGGCCACCCCAAATAATTGACATCCCCTGTTGGGATGCATGCCGGTGGCATCCACACACGGACGTCGGACCACCCAGAGAGAGGACACAAGATGTGCCTGAGACGGGACTGAACGTGCTGTTCCCCAGCGCTAGCGCCCGCCTTTTCCCCCTGATCAAATAAAGAGCCTTTCAATTTGCGCCGGGACTGCTTCCTCTGTGCTTTTCATGTAGCGTCACTAGCCTAGCACATGTTTGTCAGGCAGATGGAACTGTTCCTGCTTATTACGCTAACAAATGCAATGTGTGCTAAATGTGCATGTGCTGAGCTTGTTTCGGCTAAGATTTAGTATACCTTCGTCAGTGTACAATGAATGAGACTTTCACTGTTGTTTTACAGAAATTTCAGGACATTGAAGAGAAACACATTCTCCACATGAAGGAGATCATCCAATCATATTCCCAGTCCATAGAGGAGACGCACATACAAATAGGAGAGGTGAGTAGGCCAAATCACCACTCGTTCGTTAAGGAACCGAAAAAAAGGACTAATGGCTCCGGTATGTTCTAATGGCCATCTCTGTACAGTGTGTTATGTTAGTTAATTAAACGCTGTCTGCATTATCTTTATCATGAGCACACACATCCATGTTCATCTATCAGGATACTTTATGTTTGAGGAAGAGGAAATCACTTGGTGTTAAATCTCTTTGAGAGCAGGGTGCATTGATTTGTGGATATTGTAGTCCTTACACTAGTTTAGGGTTGTGGTGCCTTGACCGTATGCCAGTTCAATTAGTGCAGCCTTTGATCCTTTTAATTGTTTAACCGAGAACCAGGAAACATTCTACTCAGGCGTTTACTTAAACCAATTAAAACGCTAATCAAAAACGTATTCACAATGCATAAAGGAGCTGATAATATGTATTTAATGGGTGGAGACATGGAAGTAATAAGATGTGTCCCCGGGAGGGCTGGAGTAGGGCAAAACGGGTTAAAAACAATACGACTGAAATGAAGGAATTCCACTGAATGAACTCATTCGGTGATTGAGCGGGCAAAAACCTCTTTGGGCCTGATGCACGCATTTCTGTAAACGTTGCACTAAAAAATATATCTTTCACGGTTGCTCTGTCTTGGAAGTACTGGCTTTTTCCAGAGGGAACTGGACCAGACAACTGTCTCAGACAAAACACAAACTGGACACAGGATCAAACGGCACTCCCATTACAGTTATTGGTGACCCAAAACCAAGAAAAATGGGCACTGTTATTCATGTGTGTTACTAGTTCTCTGGTGTGTGTGTTTCTATGTGTGTGTGTGTGTGTGTGTGTGTGTGTGTGTGTGTGTGTGTGTGTGTGTGTGTGTGTGTGTGACAGACAGACAGACAGACAGACGTGAAAGGAACGCTGCATATTCTTTGTCACTTGCATGTAAAGGGATGCCATTCCGCTAATGGGCTTGGGGGGGCGCCACATCTACACGTAAAAGAAAAGCGCTAATTAAAAAGCAGCCTGGATGTGACGACTGCATTTCCAAACAGCTGTAAAATGAAGCGCTGCCACTGAGCCCCGTTACCGTGTGGCTCAGAGTGCCATTCTGTGCCAAAAGTGGGGCTTTTGCCACGCACATCATGCGTGACACCACCCTGCGTGTGAGCGCAACGGCTCTTTGCCCCAAAGTGGTCTTCCACACCGCACGTCTTCCCACAATTTACAGCTGCTCAGTTGCCATTTCATCTGAACTTGAGTGGCTTATCGTGTCGCGTCCTTTAGAGTGCTGCCCCGTGTAATGAATTGAATCATATGCTGTGAAGCTGCGTGAAATTATTTTACCACTATGTAAATTGTGCTATCTAGTCTTTAGCGGCATCTTTTCCAAGTGTCTTTGATATGATAGTTTACTACAGTCAGAAGGTGATAATCGAAGTAAGTAGCTTTATTAAGACTAGCTGGGAGACCAACATATATTTGAGTCTCAGATTCCTGGAGCCCTGCTTCCTTTGTTAGTGTCTCACTAACTTGATGTCAATAAAGCTTCTGACAGCCGCATTTTACTTGTTCCTGACTAAGGCGATGAAGTGTGTATGTTGTTACTGCCTACACCAGGACATGGAGCTTAAAGGCTTGATTAGACTTAAAGAAAGGCAGTTTCTTTATGTCTGTCACACATTTAGCATAATTTCCTTTTTAGCTCCGGTAAATCAAAAAGTCTGAGAGAGAATAGTCGGATCTAATCTATTATTCCATAAATGAATATCTGTTAAGACTTCCAGGAGTGCAAATTGTGATGGTTCAGTGTGTTGTTATGGTTTTGTGTATGGAGGGCGGTGAACTTGAAAGCACCGTTTCCATGCATGTGCGAAAATGCGAGCAACGGCAGCGACACGCAGGCGATGACATCACACCTCTCTCCCTCACGACAGCAGCACCTGACAGATAGCGTGTGCTGAAGTGAGCATTTCTCTCCCCGTGTACGCGTTCGCCCGCGGAGGTGCAGCAGGTTAATGCACTCCGCCGTGCCGGTGGGCAGGCCCGGGTGGGGGGGTGGCTCTGTTGTGCTGGCACAAACGCAAGCACGAACGTCTCAATCGCTAGGTGCGACAGCGCCATCTGTCCGACCTCCTTCCACCTTCCTGTCCTTGCTCTCTAGCAAAGACCAAACACTATGGAGTTCCCTGCTGGGCTTTGTGGCCGAGGGTAAATAACATGAAATTAAATAAAATTAAATGTAACAAATGCACAAGATGGCACAGGCTGCAAAAGGCAGGGAGTTGGAAAAGGCAAAGGGAATTGTGAGGCCACATGGACGCTTTATTACAATTTTTTTTTATTTTTTTTTAAACGACACACTGCTTCCGTCACCATTTTTTTGCACCCAACACGGAAAGCAGACCCGAAGGAAGCCGTCTGTCAATCATCCAGTCTGTCCATTACCCCAGCTCACATCCCGTTCTTTCACTGACAGGCTATTTCGCGGAAAACACTGAAAAAAAATACAATAGCTTCACAAGCAGTTTTTTGCATCGAATTTTCCTGGTTTTTTTCAGGTTCGCAAAGAGTTTGTACACAACATGGAGAACACTACAGTGGAAAGCTTGATACAGAAGCTGTCTGAAAGCAAGGGGACCGGCAAGGAGCGACCCGGTAAGGCCCTTAACTGCTCACTACGTACGCGGTCCCAGGTGAAAAAAGATTATACTTGAAATATACTTTTTCAAAGTATACTTTTAGTAGTTTTTGTACTAATTATGTACTTTGTGTTAAATTGGCAGTGCTTTAAGTATACTAAGTGCACTAAAGTTGTTCAAAAGTAGAACTTAAGTAGTATTTAAGTGTACTTCAAGTGCACTGTGTATGTTAAAATGGGACTATTTTTAGTATACTTAAGTGCACTATGTCTGTATGTTAAAATGGGACTATTTTAGTGTACTTAAGTATATTTAAGTGCACTAACAAAAAGTATGATTTGTTGGTATCTTAAATAGACTTGCAGAACAATTTCATTATGTCACCAGTGCGTTTGAAACAAACTTTTAAAAAATGACGGTGTGTTTGAGACTATACTTGAAGTACACTTTTTAAAAGTACATTTTAAAAATACTTCACATTAACTACAAAAAGGAAAAGTATACTTGTAATAACCTTTGTATACTTGAATTATATTTTTATTACACTAAAGTATGCTACTTTTTCACCTGGGGTAAGGGATCTGAACTCCCTCATGTCACCTTCAGCTATGCAGTCAAGGGGAAGTTTTCCAGAAACGCTACATCTGAACCACGTTCACGGAGCCCAGTCCTGCGTTTAGAAAAAAAAAACGTCTTCCAAAGCTAAACAGTGAAGAGCCGTAGCGTTTTCCTTGATTACTGTAGCATAGCGTAGTTTACACAAGAGTAATTGTTGAGCCATGACCCCATAAAAGCCCGTTTTGACCGCTTGGTCTAGAAGTTTAGCAAAGCTGTGCTACTTGTCACATGCTAACTGGAATGTCAAGACTGCCTCTCTTTTCAGGAGATTAAATCTATTGACTCTGATAGGTTCTCCGGGTCCTAATTATCTAGCTCTTTTTCTACTCTCTCACTCGGTTTCCCTCTTTTTGAATGCCCTCTCTTTTACGTGCCGTGCAATGTCCACTTCTCATTTCTGCTAATCCTGTTTTAACCTCCCCGTCATTTATTAAATTTGAAGGTACATTTTAGCTGCAAGGACGCTCACTTTTGCGATGCTCTTGAGGAAAAAAGCGTTTATACTAATTTGTATTAAAAAGCATTGGTACCCAGAAAAAAAAAAAAAAGAAAAGATAAAATAAATCTTGAATTTTAACTAGACCTCAGTTTAGAACCACTTTGACCTATAAGTACTATAATAGCAGTGAAGACTGACCGCTGGCCAGGACAGCTGGTAGCGTCTACCTCACATGCGCCATAAAACACTCATCGCCAAGGTACTCATTCCCAGGCTGCCAGACGGGGGTTGTTAACAAAGCAAGCGACTGCGTAGATAAAATAGACTGCCATGATAGTTCACGTTAAGTATTTTCCCAGCACTTGCGTTGCATTACATCAGACACTGAAGACAAAGGGGTTTCTTAAGTGTGTTTGTGTATACACCCAGGTTGACCTCTGTGTCCAGACACAGCAGCAAGGCATCAGGAGTGATCATTTGTTTTGACAGCAGAATTAATTGAGGCTAAAACAGTCGAAATTCCTCTCGTATCAAGCTGTTCATTAGAAATTGCGCTCCGGCTTTGGACCTGTCAGAAAAATAACCTGTCCCCCTCTGATTAAATAGCAGAATGATGGCCGGTCCAGTGCTTTTGAGAGAGAGGTTGAATAAACTTTCTACTGCGGAAACGATTCCGGAGTGACACGTTGCAAGGGGGGTCAGAGTGTGCATTGATATCCAGCTGAGCTGTCAACTGGCACTGAGCCAGGCACGCAAACCCCTCGGCCGCTCCAAGCGCCATGTGAAGCATACGCAATTTAAAAAACCATCCTTCTTTCATGCGTGAGTTCAGGCCTCCGACAAAAAAAAAAAAAGAAACCTCTTCCTTTATATAAACCAAGTGCTCTGTCTGCTTACAAAATGTTTAAACGATGCCTAATGGCTCCCTGATTCCCTGACTTAGGTAAGTTTGGCATGTTTGTCCTTTGGGTGTGTGTGCACGCGTGCGTGCGTGCGTGTACATTTTGTAAGATGAAATCAAATGATAGTGTTATTCATCTTTTTTTCCAGTGTTTTTTTTTTTTTTTTTTAAAGCCCTCTGCCGTTTTTACGGATGAGCCGAGTCATGCGATGTGATGCGCAACCTCTGCGGAAGCCTTTAAAGGAAAATGCGCAGCAGCATTTCCATTAATGATCAGAGCTCCAGAGTCTGCCTTTGCTGAGCTTTCCTTATTTGGGTGATTGTTTGAGGGGGGGGGGGGGGGGGATTACAGGATGCCCGTAATAAAAAGCCTCAGGTTTAGAGAGCAATTCCAGCCATTCGTGCGTCGTCCTCGATGCTCTTGCCTCGTCATCATTAAATAGAACGGCCAGCCTACCTGCCGTGGTCCGGAGCGGTGGAGGAGGGGTCCCGTGAACTAGTTTTAGATGAGCGCGGCGTTTTGTTTTGATTGGAGCGAAGCACGCGCGGTAGTCACGTCAGTGTGTTGGCCGGGGGTAGAAAGCAAACGGAGAAGCCTGATATTGCACAGTAGAGTAGATCAGTTATCGGTGTACTTTATCCACTTGACTTGCTGATGCATGCCTCTCGTGACTCCTCTCCCTGCACAATGCATCAATTCTGCCTCCGACGGCCATTCTCAAGGGAAACTATATTGAACCGCCACCATATTTATTTGACTTAAATATCATTAGGTTTGTTTTTTCAGGTCAAGGCATTTTGTGTGGTAAAATACCGCTCCAGGCTCGTGTGTGGTCTGGTAGTAAACACAGTTTCCGCTTCCTAGATGTGCACGAGCTTTTGCTCAGACAAATACAAAGAAAAGATTTTAAAAAGCGCTTTGAACAGAGCTGTTTCTGGGGATTATTTTACTTCCTAACAGATATACTTTAGAAAACACTACACCTGACTTATGTGAATCTTAGCGTTAAGCGTTTCATTAAAGCCACTGATAAATTAAGCTGATATTGAGCTTGAGCTGTTACCTCTACTGTATTGGGCTGGTTATTATGTTGCTACAATATACACTGCTGACAAATGTTTATACGCGTGGATGAATCACTTAATTAATCTGTGTGTACAGAGTAAACCATTGAATGTGTAATATGTTGCTCAGTAATAATAGGTTACAATTAATTTGTACGCATCTGACATTGATTCAGCTTTTAACTGGCTACCCCTCTTTCTGCATTGCAGAGTCATATCTGTCATCTCTCTAATTGAACTGTCAGAGTTAAGAATTATTTTTATATCAAAACGGCAAGGCATTTAGCATGGATGCTTTGCTTATGTCTCTCAGTTCCATCTTTATGAACATTGTATTATTCATGGGGTCTATTTAGCATTTATTGGTTAAAGCGTGCATTAGAGAGAGAGAGAGAGAGCCAGTCTGCAAACCCAAATGAATATTCATGATGACTGTAGCCCCCAGCCTTTCCCTGGCGTCCAGTCCACTTTATAAAAACCTGCCACCCTTAAAACATTTAAAAATAAAAAAAAATAAAAAATCCAGGCATTCGCATTGTTTAAGAAACGTAGGAAACCTGAAGTCTCGACAGCGCCCGGAGGTAAAATATGTAAAATTGATGAACAGGAAATGAAGCGTGCCCTTTGTTTTTCTTCTCTGGGTGTTTTTGTTTATGCACGTATGACTGAGTTTTACGGTAAATACTCGTACATCTGTTTTTATTACAGATGAGATCACGGTCACCCATCAGTGCAATCCAGATCTATGTCTTTCTATTGTTATTATACTTTTTTTGTTTGTTCATCAAAACCTAAATAATGCTAACACACCGACTGACTTTTATACCTCGCACATTCCTAGAAGAATGCACTGTTTACACAATGAGATTAGCATTTGTTTGCTTTTCAAAACAAATGTTTGTAAATAGAAGGGGTTTGCATGCCTGCTGTAGATTGAGACCGGTGTTTACTCTGTTTCGGACGAGGCTAACGGATCTCGATGATGGTCACCAGACGCACAGTTGACCGCCGTCTTTCTGTGCACGCGCTGCTCTCCAACTGTGTGGCATGCAGGCCCCTTTGCACATTAGCAAGCTAACTGTGAGAAAGTGACCGTTGGCACAATTATTTTTGTATTTTTTTTTTCTGTTTCTTATTAGGACCTATTGAGTTTGAAGAGTGCAACACTGCCATTGCCACTGAAGGTTAGTAGCCCCAAGTTATGCCACTCTTGAAACTCTTACGGTTTAAAAATAATAAGAGACGAAAAAACGACTACAGGTTGTATTATAATCAAACAGGAAACTTTGATAATTTAAAGTTAACTAAAATCAGCTAGCTGGACTGTTGCTATTTTACCCCAATTTTTCTTGTATGTTGTCTCTTAGTTTTGTTTATATAAGTTATTTTGATAGGAAGAGAAACAAAAATATTGGACTGTGATAACATTCCTGTATTTTAGTTGGGAGAAGTACATATTTAATTACATTTTATAATAAAATTGGATTGTTTGATGCTTTCATGATAAAATATTTAGCGTTTTTCAACCAAAGGTATAATTTTGCGCATACTATAGTGTTCATCATTATTTACTTGTATTTCTTTTTAGGAGCAAAACCTCGGAAGCGAAAAGCTTTTGCGATCCCTGGGCGCCGGAAAGACAAGGACACGGATTCAACGTAGGTCTTTTAAACCTATTAGTACAGTATTATTAAGTGCTTACTTTCACGGATACTGCATAGCGGATCATTTCAGTGCACTGAGAAATGCTCTCCAGGGTTAATACGAAATGAACCTTCTGTAGTTTGATCAGTGCTTTCGATTACGAGGAATCCTGCTTGTTTCTTCATTAAAGCTGCTGTTCTGCTTTGGTTCTGTTTTTCCTCTCGTGGGGATTGCACATGGCACTAAAGCAAAATATGATGGGTCTAAGGAAGTTTTTCTTCTGTTTCTCCATCTCTCTCAGGGAATCCACAGAGGCTGAATCTGTTGTAAGTACTATACAACGTTTGTGTTATTTGTAATAGTAGCTTCAGAAGCTTTCAATAACCCGATGGACTGTGGCCTAAAGGTTTCTTAAAGTGGAAAGTATTCTTATGACTGCTTAATAACAAATGACTGGAATCTCTGCATTAAATGGTTGATCCATCTATGTATTTATCAATTTGTGTTTTATATTATATTTTAGTTTTCGATATTAAATTGAGCCAATTAAGTCACTTCCGTACCCTTATTATGAATTATTATCTTGTGTGTATGGTCCCGAATTAATTTTCCTCATAAAGCAAACGCGTAATCTGCTTTTATTGTGCCACTGCTGTCTGTTAGAACAATCTCTCTTTGTCTGTGCACTGTGTATATTATTCAAGAAGACCTCCAATGGAGCTCCCCCCGGCTATTATGGGACAATAGATTTTCAGAATGCGGTAAGTAAACTGCTGTGGGCGAAATCCATTTCCACGCGTCAATGACACTCTGCCATTGTTGTTTTAGTGGCATTCCAGCTCTGAAGTGGGGCATGAGTGCGCCGCGTTAGACCTCGTATCCGCTAGATGGGTTCAAATGCTTCTGCTTGGTTAACACTGATCCTGGCTTGTGAGATCACTCACATTTTACACCTGGGGCGTTGCTTTGGCTCGACACACCAGCAACATTTTGCATTGCGTGCAAATGATACGCCGAGTGCTTTTTACTCCGTGACGTTGGACGCGGATAATCGTCTTCCTGTTTGAAGTCACCCAAAGCTTATAACATGCTGATATAAAACCAGCTTAATCACACATAGTGGAGGGCCTTCTTTGATGACCTAGCCATAGAATCATTGATTTATTATTATTTTCTTATGTCGTTCATAATTTCGTTAATGTAATGATGTGATTAGAATTAATGAATTTAATGGATCTGGTTAGCCATCTAATTTTTTAATATTTATATCATTGCTTTTTAGTAACAAAATGTACATGTGTAAGATTATGTCAGTATTAATTAAAATTTTATTTCTTAACTGTTTTATTTTGTGTACGTACAGTGTTTATATCAGTTGATGTGTAGCTATTGGTCTTAATGAATGTCCTGTTTCCCACAGAATGTTCCCCAGGTGGATGAGGAGGGTTTCTGCATCAGGCCTGAAGGAAATGAAAATGATATCCTGAGATATGCTGCATATATCTTCACCTATACAAAGCATGGCATGCGTGCGCGTGTGTGTGTGTGCAGGCATGTGTTGTTGTTGGCAGTTCCTTGTATTTTGTGTAACTTGAAGTGTGTTGCACACTGGTTTTTTGTTTCAAATTTTTGTCAGTTTACAGATTGTTCTGCAAATGTGTTCTGCACTGCTTGTTTCAATATTTAGACATACATACTTGTACTTGGAAGTACAGTTCCTTCACTTGCTCAAAACATGCCAAAGACAATCAGTTCTACTCGTCGAGTGACTCCGACGATGAAGACGAACCCAGGAAGTTCCACGTGGAGATCAAACCGGTCCAGCCCAACAACGGGAACCACCAGTCACGGTCCTCTATAGACGAGCTGAAGGCCTCCATTGGGAACATCACGCTGTCTCCCTCTGCTTTGGTACGTAGAAGCGGGAAGGCCAGTCTAACCGGGGCGCGGAGCTTTTTTGTTGTACTTTCTCAGAAGGAAGCTCCGTCGTTATCGCCTGCGCTGAAATATCTCTGGTCTCGGCCCACAAAGGCGCTCTTGAAACGCGCGTTTATAAACAGGAGGCCGTTGACGGGGCTTGCGAAACGCGCTCTCCGTCGCTTTGAATCAGGCCAGAGATTTCGCCCCACCGGTCGCCGCTTTCAACAGCTCATTTACATCGCGGGCAGACAAGTTTACAGGAGGGGGAAGCTGCTGTCAGTTAACCTGCTCAGCGTAAACAGCGAATTAGCTTGTGTGCGCTTGCTCTGTTTCTCTTTCTCTCTCTCCTCCCCAGAGAAATCCTGTTACGTGAAAGCACAAACGCCGACTCTGACGGCGTCACACACTTTGCCATCGCACACACACGACTCATCTCAAGCTCATCAATAATTGACAGACTCTTGTCTGGGCCAGTGCCTGTGGAGGCTATACGTCAACCTGTGCCCCCATTACAGACCACGTTTTCTCCCTCTGGACATAGCTGAAGGTTTTTTTGTTGTTGTTGTCATGGGTTAAAGCCAGTGTCTGCTTTTTTCTCCTGGTCTGTTGTATAGACAGTGCCCCCAGAAATTATTGATTTCGTGATCGCGGAAATTTTCACAGAAAACTGGTTGTTCCACAGAAGATTAGAGAGGCCGCGTAATCATGCAGAAAACTTGTTTTTACCCCACACTTAGCTTAGTTTTGTACCCCAGCGCTTGCCGTAGTTGGTCTTGTTGGCTTCTCTTGAGCCCCACAATTTTGACAATTGTAACTTTTCCATTCTTTCCATTCTGCTGTCAAAAATCTTTCATTTTCATTATTTGTAAATTGCAACTATGGTTATATGTAAAAATACACAAAGGGGGAAACTGGCTCTTAGTAGGTTAATCTGTTTCTGGTCTCATCGCAGGAATCTGAGTGTCAGAATTAGCTGGATATTTAAATGGCTCATCTGGTTCTGATTCGTTTGATTGCCTCAGTGGATTTTGAGGCTGACAGTGACCATTGTGCAGAGTGTATTAAAATACAAACTCTTGCAAAATAGATGAGCGGTTGCTCACTGCATTTCAGATCTTTTAAATAAGTGCTACCATTCATGCACATTCCAAATACCCATTGCAATTGTTTGGCTTCTATTGGTCTTGCAAAATGGGGTGTGAGAAATTTGTTTGCTTTTCCATTGCTTAAAAAAATTATTTGCTTGCAATCAGTGCTGAATGCAAATTTGTTCATTACCTTTGTGGAGATCCCATGTTTATGTAGGGAGCACGTCAATTATGTTGTTATATTTGGCTCTTTCTTCCACTCTTTTGACCTTACCTTGGTCCAGCTCTATTGTCATTGGTCCAGCTCTATTGACATTGGTCCAGCTCTATTGCCATTGATCCAGGTCTATTGACATTGGTCCAGCTCTATTGACATTGGTCCAGCTCTATTGACATTGGTCCAGCTCTATTGCCATTGATCCAGGTCTATTGACATTGGTCCAGCTCTATTGACATTGGTCCAGCTCTATTGACATTGGTCCAGCTCTATTGGCATTGGTCCAGCTCTATTGTCATTGGTCCAGCTCTATTGCCATTGGTCCAGCTCTATTGCCATTGGTCCAGATATATTGCCATTGGTCCAGCTCTATTGACATTGGTTAAGATAGATTAGCATTGGTCCAGCTCTATTGATCTATTGGCTATGTGCTTTAAACTGTAAAACTGTATTGACACAGACTTGGATGTAGCTTGAGTGATGTATGATTAGGGCTGAACGAGATGATTATGATCATATAGGCCTACCTCCTTGCCTTTTATGATTACGTGTGCAATAGACGGTAAAGATCTGTCTATCTATCTCTGGCACAGACATAATTCTGAAACAAATGAAACAAATGTAAGCCAAATTTGCCAAGTGTGTATATGCAGGTTTACTTTTGGGCTATTCTCCAGAATATGAGCATTGCTCGATCAATTTTTAGATCTGCTCCTGGGAAAGAACAGCAATCGTGTTTAAGTTCTCACGCTGTGGTTAAATTTATTCTGCTCATGTCAGGATGTGTGAAAGTGAAATTGGAAAAACTACAATAAAGATTTTTAAATTGTATTTTATATTGGTTTAAATTAAATAGACATTTATGCCTCAAAGTTGAGAGCAGATTGCCAGGGCAGGTGATTGAATTGAATGTCGGTCAGATACTGTCTAAAGGCAGCCCTCAACACTGTGTAAATTCACTCTCAACGCAGCTCTCTGTTTGCACAGGTTGCACATAGTTGTAATTGTGTCCGATTTAAACTGCAGCTGTGCTGTTCGGATGAAATGAAAATCCCTTTCTGTTGTGTGCAGGAAGACGCTCACGCTGTGTACTGGGATTTTCAGACCGTGGAAACCAACACACCCAACCCATAGTCACGAAACCCCTATCTCTTCACAAAAGCAAAGTCTATGCATACCACCCTCGGCACAGTGGTATCATCTAATTCAGCATTCCACATTCTGCATTATGGCGCACAAATTGATTACACCGGCTACATATGTTGTGCGTAAAAAATAATCTGTTCCAGCTGTATTTACATAGGGGCAATAGTTAATGTTTACACAATGGACAGGGCAGATCATCACATAGACGTTTTATGGAAATTGCTGTAAAGCGAATTTCCATACCTCGGCTTTGCTGAAGCAGTTTTAACATGTACGTAATGTTATGGTCGTGTGGGTTTACTTAATTTCTTTATTGCGAAGTATAGTTTTACAGAGTCTGCCTCCGCAGATCACGTTACAGTTTATTTGGTTTATTTTGCTTTAAGGCAGCTTGGTTTGGCCCATTTTGACCTCTGCTGGAAATCTTCTGTTTCCTGTCACTTACACGTGTAATGCTTCTGTGTGTATTTTCAGTCATTAAATATGATGGGATGATATAGTTCTCTATGCATACTAATTTTAAAAAAATAGAATTGTTCAGCAACTGCTTGTTTTTTTTATTATTATGTTTATATTTATTTATTTTTATGGATGAATCTTGACTTTTTGGTCACAGTATTTATTAGATATTTTTAACGATTAGCATATAGCCCATTTCCTGGAAAACTTGATTTGTTTTTCAAAGCTGAACTCGCTGGACAACTCAACCCTTCTTCCTAGATGGGTGAACTTAACTAATATTTACGCGTCCAAAAAAGTAATGCAATGTTGTTTCTTCTTGACTTTTGCTTTCACCGTGATATTTGGAATGTTTGTTCCGGCATTATTCTCCCCCAAGTCCTTTACCTTATGTTGACGGATATGTTCTGTGTTTAATGTTCTCGAGTTTAAAAAATGTAGATGATGACGAATGTTATATCATCTGGAGTAAATTATTGAAGAGTGCCCCCACAACCCCCTCCTCCCCGTCTTCAGACCTATTCTCCAACTCCCTGATGTGGAATTCTTTATTAAAATAGCAGTGGAAGTCTAGTGTGTGGCCAGAACGGAGTAATTGAACCCATTTGCTTCTCAATGCCTGTGGGATCAACTGTAGCTTTATAGGTCTCCAGTGGTTTAACGGTTTAACTGTATTTCCTCTTGCTTTTTAGAAATGTTTTATTAAAATTGATGCACAAAGTTTCCATACAGTGGTACAGAAGTGCATTTCTCATGTGCACTGCCGTGTCAGTGGTGATTTAGAGGTCCATCTTTTCGAGTCATGAAAGTGTTTTCTGTGACCGTGATTGATGATCCTACAGGGTTAAATATTGTGTTCAGTCCTGTTGCATTTTTCACCCTAGGTTTAATGTCTGGTATGTATTTTTAAAGTGTTATCCAATAATTTATTGTCCTTTTTCTCAGAGGGAAGGAAAATGCCTCTCTACATGGAATAGTTAAAAGTACAGTTTTCACAATTTTACAAAACATTATTATGTAAAATTATTACTTATTTATTACTAATTATTATTGTTATAATTTATTTATTTATTTTTTTTGGTCATTGCTTTAGAGACATAGTCTGGTGAGTATTATAGGATCCATTTGTTTTAATCCTTTTGATCCGTTGTCTTTAATCATTGTTGGGCTGTAATGCAATGCACCCACAGTAAAAGAGGGTGTCAGTGGTTTCACCGCTAGTCTTACTGAATGAAACTCAAGCTGATGTGCTGTGCTCTCGGTGTTACTAGCATGTGACACCCAGTGACAGGAAGCTGAGGCCTACACAAGCTTTGAATTATTAATTGATATTTGCCAGAAGCTCTCTTACTGTTACACTTGACATATGGAGCAGAGTTCATACGTCATAGTCAGTCTGTAACTCTCCGTGCTCTAGATTTTATTCATGTTACTTTTATTCAAACTACCATTACCTTAGAATGTTCCTACATAGAATGTTCCGGTTCTCTATGAATTATTTGTCTACAGACTTCTGCCCGTAATGACCCCCCGCAAGTTAATTTCCGTTTGTTTAACCTGTTTCTAACTTGTATTCGTCTCCCCTCCATTTCAGGGTACAGCTTTCTGGAATATCTGTGATTTGTGACATAAAGTGTCGTTTTGTCAGTATTTTTTGCCTTTGTCTCACTCTGTGGGTTTGAATGAATGTTTCCTTTTGTTTTCAGGGTCAGCTGAAGAGAAACACATCCAGTGAGTATTTAATTTATTTTCTTTCCTGTGTCCGGTTGCATGTTTGAAGGCTGCAAAATGTACAATTTTGACTTCTTGACTTACTTTTCTTGGCCAAGAGCATGAAGGCATTCTTGTTTATTTTAAGATCTTTCCAATACTAACATATTTCAAATAGAAAAAAAGGAATATTGTTGTACTTTTTTATTTGTATAGTGCAGGGTTGTCCTACGAGTATGATTTATAACTTAATTGCCCGTTTGCCTAGCAATCATATTTAAAGTTATGCAACTGTTTTGGTTTATCAGATACGTGCTTGCTCTAATATGTTTTATTGTACGTGTTGTGCATGTTGAAAATTAATAATTGCAACAAAAAGTCTGAATTTGAGCTTGGATTTTACATAATTTGTGTTATTTGACTTGGAAAGTGAATCAAAAGTGTAGGAAAGTGAAGGAAACTTGGAAACTCAAATGCTTTCCCTGTTTATATATACTGTATATATGTGTGTATATGTATATATACATATATCCCTTAAAATATAATAAATAAAATACGGATTCTGATTTTCTTATATAAGCTTTGGTTAGAGACAGTACTTTATATATATATATATATATATATATATATATATATATATTCTTTTGAAATACGTTAAATAAAATACAGATTCTGATTTCCTTTTTTGACGGTACTTTAAAAAAAATAATAATAAATGGTCCTCCAATGAACCTGTCCCCTTAAATCAAACCTATCATGAAAATTGTGTAATTTTATTAAGAGAAGTCTTTTGGGACTAGTGAATTTGTTGAGTCCTCATCATACACATTGTGCATGTGTACTGCAAAGAACATCACATGTTGTGTTCTTTCAGCAGATGTTTCTTTGGTGTTACATCACTACTTGTACTGCACTACTGCAATGTTATAACGTTTAAGATAATAGAGTATACATCTGAGAAGAAAACTGTGCTCAATGTCTATTTCACATGACTTAGGGTTGTCAGGACTGTATTCACAAGCATCATTAGACTCGCAGGTGTCAGGTAAGTGCCTGTATTTCAGTGAGTCCTTGCCTACGGTGCTGGTGGCTACGCCTCAGGTTACAGGGAATGTTCACCTCAAGCCGTCTGTCCCTGCTAACCCGTCTTCACCAGTAACATTAACTTTAATGTTGTACAGTCCATCTTCACAATATTATACTATGAAGAGAGGTTTCACAATGTTACCCCATTGACTGTACTGCGGTTCACACGGTGCCGCACACCGCTGTCAGATTAAAGAGTGAATCAGATCGTTCCACGCTTATTTCATGTATTCTTCTATTATTCTGGCAACTTCTCTTGGTACAGGGGTATAATGTCATTATTATTCATTCATTTTTTAAACCTTATGCTCATTCCATTATTATTCATTATATATATTAGCTTTATGCTGTTTTCAGAATGCATATTCATTATTGTGCCTCATTTTTTGTATTTTATTTTGTAAAAGGCACTTGTTATGGAAGCTCATCAGGCTTTATTTTATAGCATACAGCTGTCTGTGACATAAAATATTAAAATTATGTGTATTACAATTGCATAACAGTTCCACCATTTTCCGAGCGTGTCCTTGCATATTTTTTTCTCGTATAATTTTATAACGATGAATTGTGGCCCAGTCCCACAACCAATCCAAATCATCACTTACAGACTTTTACTGAGTGAATAATGAGGATGAAATAATTTATCGGAATGTTATTATTCAACATATTTCAGAATTATAAAATTATGTGATGCTTAAAGTGACTGGACTTTTATTATTACTATAGTAATTTATGTTTATAAAAATTATGTAAATTATGTCATCCGTTGTTATGACTAAAGTTTTCAGTGTATTCGTTTTTTTTTTTTTTTACTTCTGTGGAGGAAAATATGCAGTGCTATTTTTTACTGAAATTCCCTCCTCTCCCAAGAGAAAATTAATATTTACCATGAGAAAACGGATTGATGTTGCAAAAGACAAACAAAGCGGGAGAAATGGCTGTCAGCCATTTTTATCCATAAGCAGGAACTTGAGTAATGGTGATGCAATAAGTCCTTTCAACAAACAAGTAAATGTGCATGTTAGCGTGTAGCATTGAGTGAATGGTTGACGCACTAGACCAAGCTTATTTTCACTTTAACTCAGTCGTGTCCCATGTTTAAATTAAAAGCCTCAGGCTGTGTTAATGGAAACTCAAAGAGTTTTTACACACATTATTCTATCCGGAATGTCCAATCGCGTCTTTTTCGCTGTAGTCCGCTGAGTTGCGCTGCCGCATGTTGACCGCGGTTGCTTTGACTGGCCAGAAGAGCTGTTATTGTTAGTTAACCAGTCGGTGAGAAGAGCCCATTATTGACAGACAGACAGACAGACAGACAGACAGACAGACAGACAGACAGACAGTAGGGCAAGGCTTTTGAAGATTCACAGTGTTTCTTTGACTGGAGCTTCCCATTGAAACTGATATCACCCAGCCTACCCTGTTATGTTCTTCACTTTTGGGAGAGAAGGTTAGGGCTGGAATTGGGCGGGATGGGGTTTGGTTGGGTAAGGGAGCCATCTGAAATCAAACCCTTTTTTGTGTGTACATTTTGTATAGAAAAATGTGAGTGTGTGTGTGTGCGCGCGCGTGTGTGTGTGTGCGTGCGCGTGCGTGTGTGTGTGTGCGTGCGTGTGTGAGAGTGGCCAATTCATTTCAACAGAGCAGTAAAACAGGTGAGATTAAAGAGAAGCAGTACAGTAATTAATAATAATCATGTTTTTAGAATTTTAAAAGATATTTTAAGAAATGTCAAAAAGCATATTTTTGCTTCTGTTTGCTTGGCGGTATGTGGGGCCTTGCCAGTCCACAGGCAATGCTCCCCTCGGCCCTGCCCTGCCCTGCTTGCTTTTCCTGTCGTGGTAGCCTTCAGAAACTTTAAAAAGAAGGCATGGTGCAAAGACAAGTCATGATAGCCGGTCTTGTCCAAACAACTCAAATTTCAGATTCTACAGTGAGAACTGGTTACCGAAGGTGGACGTAATACACAATGCATATCAACCCCCCCCCCTCCACCTAATTCATTCAAGTCACGCCAGGTTTGGCAGTCACCAGCTGTTCTTTCTGTGGCCAGATCATTTCTAAAACCCCAATGGCCTCACAGCTTAAATATATTACAAGAGAGCGGACAGTTGCACTAATGGGTTTTTATATTATTTTGTGAAAACCTTCTAATCTGATGTGGAAAAAGCAGATGGTAGCATGTTGTCCAATGCCCGTGACACCGCGCTCGCAGTCGGAAAAGCATATTGATGGTGGCAACCTTTGGAACCTTTTTTTCTCTCTCAGTTTCCAAACACACTACTGCTTGAAAGCTGGGTTTCATGCACTGGACCTGGCATGTACCCCCGATACTAACCTTTTCATTGGTTTAACCACTAAAATAACGTGCGCTCTTGTGAGCACCTGCAAAAGGCACTCGTGCTAGAGATGCACAAGTGTGCTTTTTGCAGCGTGTGCTCTCCTCAGATTTGTCCTGTAATGCGCTGAGGGTTTATAGAAACAGCATATACCCAAAGCCTCATTATAGACAAGATGGCCAAAGTGTACAAAGTGTTTTCCCCCCTTCATTCTAAAGCAGTCACCTGCTATTTATCATAACTGGAACATAGCAATTCTGTTTCATGATTGTGTAAATTTGATTAATTCTCACTGTATTTTTCAGTAGTAAGAGCTTCATATTATCAAGCATTGTATTCGTTTGGCACTTTTCACATTTTTTTACGTGCTACGCAGTGAAGGGGGGAAACGTTTGGTGGAGTTGACAGTTTGAATATTTAATTTGTGAAAAAGCTATTTATTTTTTTTATTTTAAATCTGACTTTATGTTCTCTGTGAAATAGGCGATGAACTTCTGAGATCTAGGCAGCAATCATCTTACAATGAGTAAGTATTCAGTCGCCATTGGTCAAGCACTCTACCATGTGTAATGTCCCTATTTCAGAGTATCTTCTTGTAATGACCACCCAAATAAAAAATGTATTTATATTTGTGTTTTTTCTTGAGCAAATAAGCTGATTGCAGCCCATAATTCAAGCCACCCATGAAGTTGTTGCTGAGTTAATGACATCCTGTCTCTCTTGCCACCTCATGTTGTTTGCAGTTGGTAATAATTTCCATTGCATGTTCCTTCAATACTTTTAAAGCCACGTTTCAAAAAGAACAGACATATTTCCAGCATATCTTCAGGCGAGTCCGACTTTGTTGTTTTTTTTCTTCAAGTGGAAAATGAATGCTTCCACTTATTTATGTATCCATGAAAACAAGCACCATAGAAATCAAAAGAGATTAATTATGGTCAACAGATAGTCTGACTTTAGGCAAACCATGTGTTTTTCTGTTTTCCATCTTCACAATTGTTAAACTCGACTTTGTGGACACCCAAACAACCGTTTGGATTATGATGGATTATTACTCATGTTGAAAACAATTGTAATATTTCATTTTGCCTTTACACATCGCCAAACTCTGGGAAACTTTCAGGGAGGGAAATAAAGGTCAAAAGAATCAAATCAATATGAATAATAATAAAAAAAACAACAACACTAAAAGTAATTACTCAAAGTTAATGGAAAATTGCCACAGTGTTTAGCGCAAATACCCCGCCTAAATTGCGACGCTGTTATTTTATTATTGCGGCTTGATGTTGTTAAATCCAGCAGAGGCGTTGAGTGAGTGCCTCACTAACTTGTTCACCGTTTCCTCTCTGTGCAGCAGCAGGCTGGCCAATAATGACCTCCTCTCCCTGGACCCCTTTGCTCCTCCCCTGGCGGGCTCCTCTTCTTCCGCGTCGTCATCCGCAGGTAAGGCATCGCAGCCCCCCCACCCTCATTGCTCATTACTGATATCAGAAGGTTCTGGGGGTTTTCACTTCCCTACTGTTGCCTGTACAAAGAATAACAGGCTCCCACCTGTTATCAGGAAGATATTCCATATGTACTCTGGGGGACTGGTGGGAACACTGCCACTAGTGACCCTCATTTAGACACCACATGACAGCCAAGGACAAATGATTTGAGGTAGTTTCCATCGCATGACTACATCTGCAAATGAAAAATGACCGTAATTAAAACGCAACAATACACACAATTCATGTCATTTTATTGGTGTACTTCAAATAACACCTTAGTGCCTTCCAGTAATACATAAATATAAATAAAATGTCAAGGACAGCCTATTTTATACTGAAATACTTAATGTACTGTTACACACATTTTCCCCTGTTTTGTTGCTTTTTTACGCCACACTTATTTTATGCATTTTCTCTTGACTTTAGGCCTTTCTGGGGAAGTAATGCCATTTTGATTTAGCTCTACAATTCACAATGAAACTTTTCATAAAAGTGTACAAAAATAAGAGCTGAACTTTATAAAACCCTTTGTCGGGTTGTGAAAAATGTCCCTTCTTTTTTTTCTTCTTTTTTTTGTATTCTCTGACACATAAACAGTACATGAGTAAATCAGGAACATTCCACTCACACATTCTGTCTTTGTTACACTCCCCACGCAACTCCCCTGGTGTCCCCATAGGGCTGCCTGCCTTTCCCTACTTGAGCCACTGCATTTACAAAGCTGGCTTAACCAGTTGGAGGTTTTTTTTGGGGGCCACAATAGATGGAGCTGTTGAACCTGACAATAGTTGTGAACTGAATGTAACACCCTACTTTGTGGGGGAAGAGGGAAAGAGTACTGATCTATAACATTTTAGTTTGTTGCAAAATGTTAGTAGTTGCAAACCGTATTGCGTTTTTGCTCTTTCCATCCACGTTTAAAAAAATTTTTTTTCCATTATTTTATAGCATGAACCTCATTGAAAATGTTTGTGTTATCAATTAGAAATGAATTTCTGGGGGCCATTGACTTGCATTGACATTTGTTTATGGTATTTATTTAATTTACATATCCATTAATTTTTTTGTTCATGAGGAAAAAGTGCTTTTAAAAAGCGGCCTTTTAAAAAAAATGTCTAAATTTTTAGATGAAAATGTCTGCAGTTTTATTTAGTATGCATTTGGCAGTCTTCAGATGTGAGTACCGTTGTCAGTAGCTGTGTGAGTGTGTGCATTATTTTATTTTTCACTTTTATTTAATTTTCTTTCTGTTTTTACGTCTCCTCTGGTTTTATTGTGAATTGTTAAAGGCTTCTTTAGCAGGAGTGGATTCTCACGGATTGCTGTATGACACCCATCAGTTAAGGGGAATTATGTTGGCAGTGACCCTTACTGGGCCTAATCTTAATCCATAGATAATTGGCACCTTGTTCAGTCACAAAGGCTACACGTAATGCCACTGACACGTATGTACGGTCAAATGGTAATTAATTGTTGTCACGCCCCCTGGCTTCAGTCACCTTTATGTGAAAGATGAGAGCTTCCGCAAATGATGTGATGAAAAACACTTGCAAAGTGCACGCTAAGGGCACGCTAAGGGCATGCTAAGGGCACGCTAAGGGCACATGTTACATGGAAAGAGTACATTTGGGATTAACCCATGTACCTCTCTAAACAAAAATGACAGTTTGAATTGGGAAAGGGCATTGAAACATCCAATTGCCAATGGTAATTTTCTTTAACAGATTTTCAAGTGAGAGTTGAGAGGAATTTTTTAAACTCACTTGGTTTGTTTGCCTGTGTGCTGTATCTCCTTTTCTGTACGAGAATGGTACTAACTTTCTCCCTCCTTTGACTACACTCTTCAGAAATTGCTTCCCTTTTTCAATCGAATTTTCTTCCCTCTCTGCAAACAAAAGAACTTGAAGTTTGTGCCACTAGTGAAGAAGGTAAATGACTGTAAATCAAAGACATTTGGGTTGAGACTAACCTCACTCACAAATGCCACATGTTTTAATCATATTTTTCTTTTTACTTGCATTTTCCATTGCCCCCAGTTTTATATTCCCATCGTTAAATCCATTATCTAATATATTTAACCTATGGAGGCCCTCGAGTGAAAATGTGAATCGGCTCAAAACAAAACAAAACAAAACAGCATCCACTGCAAATAGGCACATTTGTTACTTATTGTAAGAACTCGCCTGCCAACAAAACGTTTTTGCAGAGAACAACAGTCACTTCTGTTTTGATAAAAGTACTCCTTAAAAACTGGAGATTTTTTGAGACAGAGACAGATGATATAAAATTCAGTGGCTGTCTGCATTCATTTTATTTATTAAATTTTTTTTTTGGAGGCAGTGGTTCAACACGACTTTCTTATTTGCAGTGTAGACTTATTTGTATTTGCCTGTATCGCTTTTTAATTTATTTACCGTAGCAACTGGTATGTTTGCAATGCCAGTGTATCCTATTCAACTTATAATTTCGTTTTATTCTGTTGTTTCTGTTTTTTTTACAGCAGCAGACTTTTATCACAGTAGCTTTTTCTCAGTGCCTTTTTTAAATTCAAAGAAAATAAGTTTTAGTATGTTTTGATATGTTGAATTATATAACATTAAGCCATTGCAATAAAATGACTTGAAAGCGAATGCCTCATTGTAAATGTATGAAGGTACACACAACAAAAGAATGTGACTTAAATGTGAATTTGGCTGTTTAGAATCTGCAGAATAGCCAGTATTCCTCGATCCGCCAGGCCAGGGAGCGCCAAGTCTTGTGATTGTGCCTTTTGCTTATGTCTTTTTTGGCTTAAAGGGGCTATGAGCAGGGCTAAATCCATGCTTAGCCCTTCCCCAAGCCCCACTGATTATGCTGTTCTTTTGGAGGGCCCATGGGCTACTGGTAGGGTTATGGCCTCAAGAGCGTTGTTGTTACTTTGTAAATTTGGAGATTCCCCTCATTGTCTGGCAGTGATATAAAATATTTCAAAGATTAACAAACCAGCTGAATAATTAACATACAAATAATCTGGAAGTTTTTGCTTTAATATTGCTACAGTGTCATAATAATTTATAGCTATCTAGCATGCAAGCAGGTAGTGAAATTGCTAGCTAGCTGGAAAATTAACTTCTGAAGCAACTTGGCTATCTTGTTGGCTTGTGTGTGTGTTCTCCTCTAGTTAACCAACATCAAGGGACGTGTGCAAAACCAGCATTTCAATTTAGTCAGTTAGCTGACATATGGTTACAAATGTTTTTATACTTCCAGTTGCGTGAAGGATAATAGATGTGGGTTGGATTTGGTCTGAATACGGGAGCCAAAAAGTCATTATACAGTACCCGGACAGTGGACAAACAAGGGAGCTTTTGCCCTGAGATTCAGACGACCAAGCCACAGTCTCCAACACACATTTGAAAGTGAAAGGCTAGTCTACTATACTTTTAGATGTTTTAAATGGCTAAACATCTTTTTAAGCTAACTAGCTTAATTAATACTGCCAAATTGTTGTTTCCCTGCCTCTGTTTGTGGTGCTGTTTGTTGTGTGCTTTGTAATACTTTGTGTTATAAGTGTTCCTATAAGTGAGGTGTTGTGAGGGTATTCATGGTATTTTAATTGGTGTTTATGTGTTGTTTTCTCCCACTCTGGGGATGTTATTGATTTTCACTGTGCTGGCCTGGGCTCTCCTCGTCTCCTTCAGCCGAGGTGCTGGTGCACCAGGAGAACTCCCCCTTCCCCGCCTCCTCAACAGGGTTACCTTGGAATTTAGTAGACGAGCCTCTTCTGGGACTAAAGCCACGCCCCCGCGCGGAGAGCGCTCCGCTCACGCAGCCCGACGGCGCGGACCGGTACGCGGCGGCGGCGGCGGCCAAGCCCGCTCAGGAGAGCGTGGACCTCTTCTCCTCCATCTCCTGGTCTCAGAGCCAGTGGATAGCCTTCAACGATGAGTTTATACCATGCAAACGGCCAAACACCAGCCCCAGGGACCACCAAAGACCACAGTCACTGCCACCGGCCAAAGCCTTCAGGTTCTTCTCAGACGACCCCAATGACCCGTACAATAAAGTCGCGTGCCGCGCCGGTCTGTTTGTGGACCAGAGCCCCACCTCCTCAAGGCTCTCTCCGGCTGCCACGGACGATAGCGCAAAGCCTGCCGCTAAGCAGGCACACAACGGTAACCAGAGGCATGACGCGTGTGGCCTGAATGCGTTTTCAAAGGGTTTGCTTTCCATCTCCTTAATCTTCATCACGGATTCCTAAAACCTTAATGTTTTTTTTTTCCGTTTTTTTTTTCCAGTGTGAGAATGCTTGGTCATTTTTAGTTTGGCCGTGGCTTGGTTTCTTTAGTGAAATGAACTTTGAGCGTGTTTCTGATTTTACTTTTCAAACGGCCGTTCTGTTAATTAAATGCTTGGACTGTTGTAATGGTTGTTTGACTGATTTTGTTTTTTGACACATTTTTGTTTTGAGTGTGCATGTTTTTATTTAAGTGTTTTACATTTCAGCATTTCTCAACTTACTACATGTTTTAATCTATTTTAAATTATTTGGGTTTCACTTGTCCATTAAATGAATGCTTGCATGATTGCTTTAGTGTTGAGATATTATTTTTGTGTATTTCGAATGATACCTTGCCTTGTAAGTATATTGATTTACATTGAAGTGTTTGAAAATGACAACAGTGTAACTTCTAGACTACAGTCCAACTTCCTGAATTTCTTCATCAGTCTGTTATGACGGCTTGATCTATGGATTGAATGTAGGATGATGTTTAGAAGCAAGATCACTCATATCCTCATCCCGCCTAATCTCCTCCCGCCAGTACCTCTGCAAGCCCGACCCACCACCCCTCTGGCAGTTGGGACCATAGTGCCTCCACCACGACCGTCCTCCCGACCAAAACTCCCCTCTGGCAAACTCGCGGGCATCAATGAAATAGTGAGTACGGGCTCCCGACCCGACCCGAGCCGCGGCACGCATTAAGGCCCCGGACCTTACCATCCTGAAACATCGCTGTCTCGGCATCTAGGTCAGACCATTCAGCCCACCAAAGACGTCCAACGCCAGCCCTCCCCCCGCGGCGCCCCTGGCACGTGCCGAGAGCTCCTCCTCCCTGTCTTCCACCGCCTCTCTGAGTGCCGGCAACACCCCCACAGTGGGTGAGTTTCACCTCCCTCCCTCCCTCCCTCCGCGATCACGCGCCAGGGCGGCCCGGCGACCCTCTCTCCCCACCCTCGCCGTGTGCAGCGATCGCATTTCTGTGGTTTATTCTTATTCCTTTCTGCTCCTCTTTTCCTGCGAGTTTGACTGAGGGCTGCCTCACCGCCACGGCGATAAGCGTGCCGACATTATCTGGTATTAAATCTGAACTCGGACTTAACCACCTATTTATAATTACGGTCCTAGTCCTGGTATCAGCTGGGTAACTTTGTATGGAGCTCAGCCGCTAACGCGGCATACGCTACGAGCTACAGTGCGGTATATGGATTGTTTTGCATTCCCTGTTCATCAGGGCCAGAGTTAATGATGCAGACTGAGGGCACATTAGTGCACACAAATAAGAGCTGAGCAGCCTAAAAACTATAAATGACACGAAACATTCTGACATGCTCACACCCCCATTGTGTGGGTTAATGCCATACAAGTACCACCTACTTTCCTATATTGGAGTGTCAGGTAACATTAAGCCAAAGCATCCATCCGTATTTTAAAAATTAAGTTAATAGTCGCAAATGTGCTTTTATCTGTCCGCTGCCAAAGTGCCAAAGCTTTTAGGAACTGGCTTTCATGAGTCCAGATGGAGACATATTTAGCACCTTTACAGTGCGTTTCATAATTCGATGACTTGTAGCAGAGAAGTCATAAACTAAATGCATTGTATTTATGAGTCGTCGGTTGAATGTCCAGGACTGTAGCTATGTGGTAATTAGCGCTATTTGGAAGTTGGCCTCACCTTTGCCATTTATTTGCAAATCACAAGGAAACTCCTTTCCCCACACTTGTGAGAACAGCTGTGCTGCTTCATTCAATATGCAAAGTATGCCATTTATTGAGCGACATGCTGACCGTGGGCACTTAACAAAAACAGTTAGTTGCTAATCGGATTCCTCACAGTTGTCATCTGTCTTCTGAGTTGAGGACAACTGGTCGTCTTGGTTATATTATCTTTGTTTATTAAATCTCTCACATTGCATTTTGCAACTCATGCCTTTAGCCTCACCATCACCCATCATGTGACCATAATACATATTGGAATAACGGGTACAGTCGAGCTAAGACTGTATGGACATTTCTGAGCCTGTGAACAGTGGACTGTGTGCTGCTGATCAGTCAGGTGGTTGAATGGTATTTTTTGCAAGGCTGGAAACTCTGAGGTTGCAGGTTCAAATCCCAGGTTTGGCACCACCCATGTACCCTTAAGCAAAGATACTTAACTTATGGTGGATAAGGGCATCTGCCATACAAATAATCATGAATAACTCAATTCATTATTTTGCCTTGGTGAGAATGGACCTCTACAATGAAATAACTAATTGTGGAGAACGTATGTGTTCATGATCTCACGCCTTTCATTAGTGTCGATACTGTGCTCTTGTGGCGCTTGGGTTTGGCCACCCGAGTTTGAACATTGCATAGGGTGACATCACCTCATACCTCTTGACTTTTCCCCTCATCATGTGTGTCGTGGGCTTTTCTTTTTCCGTCGGGCTCTTGTGTCAATGTCTAAGACGAAGATGCATTCATCGAGAAACTGCCCACCTTCGAAAAGCGCAGTGAGACCCCCCCAGGTACGGTAAAAAAGCGGTTGAACCCCGCTTCACTGTGGTCACCGTATTAACACCGCTGAATCAGCCTTGCCTCGCCTCACCTCAGCACTAAACCTCTTTCTCCTTAAACCCCTTGTACGTAAGACTGTTTCAGAGCTGCAGAAACATCTGTTTCTCTGTCTTATGTTCTAAGAAATCAGCGGTGAACAGCATGACACCGGTCGGGCTGCGTTTATTTATTTGCCGCAGCGGTAAATCGTCACGTTTTCCCTCCCTGCCGATGGCGGAGAAGTTTCCATTGCCGTTTTTTCACGCTACGGAGACAAGAGGGGAAACCAGTGTCTTGCCGTTAATGATGGCTATAGCATCATCTCTCTGACCTATGAGTTTCAGATTTAAGTGAATTTACCAGCCGAAGTAAAGATAACTGAGATCCACACCAACCTCTCAACTAGTCAAGCTAGTCAAGTATTATGAGACAAATATGAATGTTAATTTAAAAAAATTCAAAATAGAAGGAAGTCCACGACATACATTGTATAGTGTATTCTGCATTTCCTCTTTCTTTGTTCATCGAAAATGATGTTAAAAAACAATACTGAAGGACATTTGACCATATTTATGCACATACCATCTGCAAAGGATCCATTTCTTTCTTACATGGTAGTTCCTCTCCAGTTCCACTCAGTGTTCTGCACTGACCTTTGGTGCAACTGAATAACTGTTTCATTCTCCTTTGCTGTATCTAACTGTACAGTGTATTGCATGATTTGGATCCTCCTTGTGTGTAATTTTGTAACGGCCTTTGATTCAGTTTCATGTTGTGCTTTCTCCAGTGTGCTGTATGTTACCGCCTTCTACCTCCCACCATTTTAGGTGTCCTTGTTGCTAGGTATCCTAGGTACTGAATTGTTTCCTTCATCGCAAAAGAAATGAATGGACCCAAATTCCTGTTTGACACATGGATATTTACTGTGCAATTCAACAATGTGAACTATTGAATACCATTCTGAATTCTGAATGGATAAATCTACTTTAACTGAGTTGTGACAACTTTTATTTCCCAATACTGGTAGCAAACATGTCTCAGAATGGCAGCAAATTGTGAATATTGCTGACAGCGGCCGCTTTGGGGGCTGTAAATCCAGCCATGTTGTGAGAGTCTCCTGTACTTCCTCCCCTGCAGGGACGTCCCGTGGGCCCAGTCCAGTCACCCTGGCTTCCCAGGATTCCTTGCCTATCGCAGTGGCCTTCACAGAATCCGTCAACGCCTACTTCAAAGGCGCTGATCCTACAAAGTTAGTATCGCGCCACGTCCTCTGCCGCTGAGTGGAGTAAGCCGTGTTTGTTTCGAGCGCCCCGCTCGGAGACGGCTGTTTCTGAGCCCTGAATGGAGCAGAGGAGTCGTGCGCTACCTCAGACCTCTGCGTTAAGGCCGCGCACATACCCGGGTCATCCGCGCGGTGTCTGGGACACATTACGCTCCTGCGAGCACCCGTCATCCCCGAGTGTCTACTGCACGCCGCATGGAAAATGTTACCCCGTTCTCCCGACACCATTCTTTCAAAGTGCATAACCCACATTGGGAAATGATAAGTGTGGGCAGCAAAAACAGACTCTTTTATTGGTTAATTGCTGCTGTGCAAAAGCTTATTACGGAATGGAATTATTATTTTTTTTTTTAGAAACGCATTAGAAGCACAGGGCTGGATAATATAGTTATACAAGCATTTACATGCATTTTACACACACACACACACACACACACTATCTCTCACTAATTAAAAAAATGAAATTAAACAAAATAATAATAAAAAGCAGAAAGGTAGTGAATTAGCCGATTTGCTGAAGGACCCCTGGAATGTGTTATTGTAAAGGAAACGCAGCGTGAGTTGAATGTGTTATTGTAAAGGAAATGCAGCGTGAGTTGAATGTGTTATTGTAAAGGAAACACAGCGTGAGTTGAATGTGTTATTGTAAAGGAAATGCAGCGTGAGTTGAATGTGTTATTGTAAAGGAAACGCAGCATGTGGAGTTGAATGTGTTATTGTAAAGGAAACGCAGCGTGTTGAGTTGAATGTGTTATTGTAAAGGAAACGCAGCGTGTTGAGTTGAATGTGTTATTGTAAAGGAAATGCAGCGTGTTGAGTTGAATGTTATTGTAAAGGAAACGCGGCGTGTTGAGTTGAATGTGTTATTGTAATGGAAACGCAGCGTGTTGAGTTGAATGTGTTATTGTAAGGGAAACACAGCATGTTGAGTTGAATGTGTTATTGTAAAGGAAACGCAGCGTGTTGAGTTGATGACGTTTTGCGCCTTGCGTTTCTTCTTCTCAGGTGCATTGTTAAGATCACCGGCGACATGACGCTGTCTTTCCCCAGTGGCATCATCAAGATCTTCATCAGCAACCCCTCTCCCGCTGTCCTGAGCTTCAGGCTAAACAACACCACCAAGCTGGAGCAGATCCTGCCCAACCAGCAAATCCTCTACAGGTCAGAATCACACAGAGCTGCTTCCACACCAGCGCAGAGTCTCCCAACGTCACTGCAGAGAGAAATAATTTTGCTTCAAAAACAAGTTATTGCCGAACGGGAACAAATGCTTTTCATTTCCCTGGTGTCCATTTCTTATAATGGTCGCAAGCTTTAAGAGAGCCGTAGTACTCCTGAGGAGGCTACAGGGTAGGAAAGTTTAACATACCACAGTAGTGAGTGGCTTCTGCTGTTTCCCAAGAGGCTTTGCAGTGTTCCAGTATGAGATGCAGACCCAGAACATCTGGTCAAAACCTGCCAGCGTGTCCAATATGCAGGGAGAATGTCGTCGATCAGAGTGGCCTGGCCCTGGTCCCCTAACACGGATACCTCAGTAGAGGGGCATCTGTGCTCCGTGTTATTTACACAGCCATTGTCTAGAGGTAACCATGACTGTAAACATATCAGTCCTAGTGCAGGAGGCGCCTGGAGACCCCACAGCATAGCCTGTGTGAGGTTTTCATATCCAAGCCATTTCCTCCTCGATCCGTTCCACAGCTGTTCGTAGTAGAGGAGAATCCCTCTAAACTATTATCAACTCAGACAGGAAGATGCAACCCCACATCCTGCTAGTGTTTCGGCTTAAGAGAAACCCTTGTTTTATAAAATGCAGCGGAGCGCTCGGCACCACCACCGGCCATTAATGCGGATCTTCTGGCTAGATTAGCGTCCGTGTCTTTCATCGGAGGTTTGCGAAGGGAGCGCAAAGTGTTTCTGAGCGCACCTCTACGTCTTGTTTTTTGAAGTCGGATACATAATGCTGGCAGGCGTTCCCTTTGAAGTGAACTCTGTTCCAGCGAGTTCTCAGCTGGTTTTCCTGAGGCAAACTCACATCTCATGTGCAGCTCACGTCTGCATGGCATGCCTAATTGAATCAGCTAGACTTAGGATTTAATAGATGGGTGGCAATCAAAGGGTGTTTATTTCAATGCTATTGAAGCAATGGGCTAGCTGTCCTGTGCCCTGTACCCAGAAGATGCATTTATAAAACTGGCATCTTGTCTAAAAATGGGTCAAGAAAAAAGATGGCCAGTCTTCCTGAGCACATACAGTGCAATCCAAATGTGACAAATTTTTTGTTGTTTTGGCTTTGTACTCCAGCACATTCGATTTGAAATGAAACAGTGACTATGAGGTTAAAGTGCAGACTCAGCTTTAATTTGAGGTTTTTTACATCCATATCCCTTTTTATACATAGCCCCCCCCCCTCCATTTTAGGGGACTAAAAGTAATTGGACAAATTGACATAAACTTAAATAAAGTCATAATATATAATATTTGGTTGCATATCCTTTGCATGCCATGACTTCTTGATGTCTGCGACCCATCAACATCAAAAACTTATTTTCAGATACTATCTTATTCTTCAAGTGATACTATAACTTATCTGCATTTGAATTGATCTCTATTGGAATTGGGGGTGAATAGATTAAAGATGCACTATGCAGGATTTTTAGCCTTGCTGTGGTCCTGTGTTTACAATAAAAAAAAGTCTTCTCCTCCGTTCTAAACCCCACCCACTCCCCTCCGGTGAGGCAGAGATTGTATAGGACAAAATCAGACGTTTTAAAGAACGATTTTATTTCATTATAGTCCTATAACTGTATCAAACCCATTTGCAAGCTTGTGCAAACTCAGGGCCGCTTCCTGTTATAAACCGTGGCACTGAGAAATTCAGCCGGCTCTGTGCCCTCAATGTCTGGCTGAAAGAATGGTGTGCTTGTTCAGTGTTTGGCTAACGTTATTCTGGCGCTTGTTCAGTGTTTGGTTAACGTTATTCTGGCGCTTGTTCAGTGTTTGGTTAACGTTATTCTGGCGCTTGTTCAGTGTTTGGTTAACGTTATTCTTTGGTTAACGTTATTCTGGCGCTTGTTCAGTGTTTGGTTAACGTTATTCTGGCGCTTGTTCAGTGTTTGGTTAACGTTATTCTGGTGCTTGTTCAGTGTTTGGTTAACGTTATTCTGGCGCTTGTTCAGTGTTTGGCTAACGTTATTCTGGCGCTTGTTCAGTGTTTGGTTAACGTTATTCTGGCGCTTGTTCAGTGTTTGGCTAATGTTATTCTGGTGCTTGTTCAGTGTTTGGCTAACGTTATTCTGGCGCTTGTTCAGTGTTTGGCTGACGTTATTCTGAACATTAATTTAGAACTGGGATGTAAAGACAGAATCGTGTGTGGAATAAGTAGCCTAACATTAGCAGAATATATCGTGTCTATTATAGCTAGCTAATACTTTTTCATGAAGATATTTTTATACAAATATTATTTATTTTATGAAATACAACGTAATATTACATTGTTATTAATTTGATTCAAAAGGTACCCAACTTCAGCCACCTAGTTACTTAACGTAGCTTGCTGCATAGCTAGAGGTACCGTAGCCTACTGACACGTCCAACAAAAAACACTAACTCTGTGTCACTTTTCATTCCCCTGCTAAACTTCAGCTGTCGCCATTGAGGAAAAGAAAATCCTAGGTTGACTCTGCTTCTTCAACATGTCCTGCAGGCTTGTTGCTTCGCTGTACCTCCTCTTCTTCATCTCCGCCAGTGCAGTGGCTCGCTGGCAATGGCAACAAAGGCCTGATCACTCTGCTGCTAGATATGCAGTAGATCTGAATGGATCACTTTAAGGTTTGTTTCTTCTGACTAATTTTTCTATTGAAGTCAGGAGAAACTACCCTTAAAGTTATGTACATTTCAATCATATAATTTTAACAATAAAAACACAAAATAACAGGATAATGTAAACATGGTACCTACGAGAAAAATAGTGAATGCCATAAAATTGCGTAAATTACCTGCTAAATTTGTGCGTACAAACATTTTTTGCATGAGGCCCATTGTGTCGGCAAGTGTACTGTGTGTGTGTGTGTGTATTTGATATTCTATAATAGATTTTTTTTGGATCATACTGGTGTCTGTATGTGTTTTATATCCAGTGATCCCTCACAAAGTGATTCGGGCACTAAAGACTTCTGGATGAACATGCAAGCGCTCACAGCCTACCTCAGGAAAGCATCCGAGCAGAACCCTACTGCCTCCTACTACAATGTGGACATCTTAAAATACCAGGTCAGTCCCGAGTCTACCGTCAGTCATCTCTTCAATCATCCCAATGTAACTAGAATCGCTTGCGGGACTGTATCTTAATCAACAAAGCTGTGCTGCGGTACTGTTCGGCGACATTTTGTGCGTGTAATGGTTCAGGAAATAATCTTGCAACAAGAAAGTTGCAGTTTGGTATCACAGGCACTCTTGAGCTACTGTACTGTTTACTCAACCTGAATTTATTCAGGAAATATGCTAAGTTTAAATGAATGATGTGTAAAATCTAAGCAGTGCAACATAAATCACCCTGGATAAAAGTGCTTAAAGGGAGAAGTCAGTCGTAATCATTCTGTGCTACCTTGCTACCTGTGCTACCTTTCAGCATAGCTGTCGGGGAAAACGGTTACATTTGTGCAAACTATATTCGATATTGGCCAAGTGCAAGATTTCCTTTAAAGAGTGGTATAAGAGAGCTCACAGCTTCAAGCCTAATTTATACTTTGTTGCACAACGCTTTCGACTAATGTCGGCTGCTCAATGTATTTCTATAGCTAGATGGCTGACTGTTCATGAGCTCAACGCTGAATCATGACAAAAAAACGAAACAAAAAACATGCAGAGGGTTTTTTTGTGTTGCCCCGGGATGCTCAAATGGGCATTGCCGTACAAAACGTACACATTTTCACAAACTACGAGACTGCAACTACTCCGCAGCTCGCTGGCTTCTCTGAAATTGCTCCACCTGTGGGACGGGGCGACGAGTCTGCATTGAAAGCGGATTTGATCTTCGGTTCGGACCTCAAACCAATTGAAGGCACTGTGGTTGGGTGGGAGGGCGAAAATGCAACGGTCTATGAGGAGACGAGACTGGCTGGCTGGCTGGTAGCTGCAGGTACCAATGTAGCCAATTTTGGCAGTTCATGAAAATTAGTATGTTTTGTTCAGTAATACTCATTTTAGCATGCCGGGGCAGTACGATAAGGACCCTCCGTGTGTTTTTATTTAGTTTTTTCTCACGAATCATCATTCAGCTCATTGAAAGTCAGCAGTTTATTCATAGGAATACATTGAGCAGCTGAGATAAATCAACCGAGTGACATCACAACCTAGCTACACCCTGGTGCAAAAAAACGAGCTTAATTTTTTCCGCAAATATGGGTCAATTTCAGATTTGAATGCAGGGCCAAAGCTTATCTAAGATTAAAAACAAATGAACCAGAGTGACATTACCGAGTGCTTCACTTCAACTTCACCCTTTAACGAACCGCATGCATCCCTACATCGTACATACAATACTTTATTTATTCTGATAGTTTTTCTCTATCTCTCCATGTTTATCAACACCAGTTAAAACCAAAATAATGAAGTGAAACAAAAAAACACACATATCCAAGACAGCGAATTTTGGCGTTCCCTCTGGCTGTCGAATCAGACAAAAAAGTTTGATGTTGTCTGTGACATAATACAATTCTGTGCAACACCTTTTTCACTTGAAAATTTTATTTTTGTCACACGGCGCTTGTCGAAAGGGTCGTGCGACGACGTACAAGTTCGGTTTCAAGGTGTAGCGTGCTGTACAGTCAGGTGTTGAGCAGTGCGATCTGTGCAGGTATCCTCCAACGGGATCCAGTCCACTCCGCTCAACCTGGCCGTGTACTGGAAGTTGACCCCCGCCACCACGGACCTGCGGGTCGACTACAGATACAACCCAGAGTCCATGGTGACTCCGGGACCGCTGTCCAACGTGCAGGTCCTGGTGCCTGTGGACGGAGGAGTGACTAACATGCAGTCTCTGCCTGCTGCCATCTGGTAGGCGTGCCGCTCGGCGGGTTACACTGCTCCACCTACAACACACTCCCAGCCCTCAGTCTAGGGAAAATATAAACAGTCATATGAGATGCACTGAAGTAAAAGGCAAAACAGCTTACAGGCGATCTGTGTTTATACTGACAGACTTTTTAACCACATGATACCTCTGAAACCAGGGTCAGGACGGTTAGCAGTTAGGCCTCACCAGTTAGAAGCTAAGTAGCCTCATTTGTAGCTAAGTAGCCCCATCATTTTCTACTCTTAAGAGGCCAATGAGTTGATGTAATGAGAAACCACAACAAATTACTATGCATTGTATTGCTATTTTGTGTATTACTAGTATTTAATGTTTTTTTTGATTTGTTTTTATTTTCTTATTGAATGTGCCCCACGTTTATGCCTACGCTTATGCTGGTGTACGTTTGATGAAAACCGTGGAACTGCTCATGCTGGGCATACACACTGGCACTGAGGAGCCGTAAATCATTGACCCGCAGAGTAAATTGTGATTTCAAGACATGGCACTGCTGTTCTTTTCATTGAGCTGTCTGTATTATGTCTGCTCTCAAACAGGAATGCAGAACAGAACAAATCCCTATGGAAGCTGATCGATATCTCAGAGAAGTCTGAGAATGAAGGTATGTCGAAAGGGAACTTTGTTAAATAAAGATTTATAAAGTACATTTATTACATGATCTCTCTGCTTTGGATATATGTTGTACACCTGCATGCCTCGGGGCTGGTGATTGACTTACATTGTGGACATATCGTACATTCTGTTGTGGCTTATTGTTTGAAAATATAATACAATCCTGTGAGTGCTATGGTTCATACAGCTAATGTATTTGGCAGCCTCCCGAATGTTAACACTGGGTATTTATTTTTATTCTTCATTCTGCGATTTGAAGGCGCATTCTTTCTGAGACAATACCTAAAGAACTTGACAGTTTGACAAATGACTGCATTGTATAAAAAGCCACAGTTTATAGGGTAAAACGGGGTTGCAGGGTGTGGGAGGACGAACTAAGGCCGCGTGTTTGTGTACGGCCTCAGGTTCCGGGTCCCTCAGGGCCAAATTCGAGCTGTCAGACGGACCCAGTAATCCCGCCACAATCGCAGTGCAGTTTCTCAGCGAAGGGAGCACTCTCTCTGGAGTCGAGGTGGAACTCGCCGGGACGGGCTACAGGCTTTCCCTCATTAAAAAGAGGTTTGCTACAGGTAAAGGTGTCTGTTTTCCTCTTCTCCCAAACCCCTTGTGCAAGTGATTTGATGAATTTTAAACTGTTCAGTTATCAAAACATCATGGTAGTAATGGGAGAGGTTCCATGGACCGAATAATGGGTGGAGCTACAATTGGATATCAATCAGTGATTTGTTTGAACCAATCCAAAGCATGTCTGGATTTTTTTTTTAAAATACCGTCTGGTATTTGCATGATGATGTTATATTGTGCAGGTAGTCTTAATGTGGAATATGAAGCGCATGCTTTTATCTCATCTCTCTCTATCTACTGTCTAATTTGTGCTGTTGTTGCTCTGTTTCTCATAGGCCGATACATGGCAGACTGCTGATGGTTCAGAGCTGTTTGTTCCACGAAGCACAATTTCAATATTGAAAGTGTCTATTCAATATTTTACTCTTTGTCTGGTATTTTTTGTCCTATTTATGGAGGGTGGAAACAAATCTGAAGGGTTTCACAAAAGACCTTTTTCTTGACATTTTTGAAACATCTTTGCATAAATTGAAATGCACCTTTTGGAAGAAATATTTTTACTACGTGAAAATTAGCACTGAATTTTGAACACTGTTTAAGGAAAAAAAAGATTTAAAAAATGTGGGCTGTCAGGAACTTTATGAAATTAAAATTCTTTAACCTTTGATTTATTCAGACTTTTATAAAGTCAAAAATGTAGTCTTTGTTTGATATGTGTAGATAACAGTGTAATACAAATATATTGGACTGCTAAAAATCGAAAAAAAAAAGAAAAGAAAACCTGCACTAACAATCTTTCCTGCGGTTTTAGAAAATTGTTCATTTTCTCGTATGTATATTCAGCTTTAGCTCTGCCAATAATGACAAACTTAGACACATTTCTAATGCTGGAATGAGAATAACATATTAATGCATGCCTTCCTAAACTTCCCTCCGTGTTTAAATAGCATTATATGTACTAGGAAGGCTTAACATAAAGTATGGCAGACAAGTTTAGTTAACAACATTTTTGTTGTGCTCCTGTGCAATGACTCAAATATAAGCTGCCTTAAACTGAACAAGCTGATCATAAGAGTGGCGCTAGTACATCCACGTCGCTCGGACGTGACTGTTCAACCTCCCGTCAGTTCTTTTACAGTAACAGTGCCTCTTTTTTATTAGAAAATTACCATTTATCAAGATGTGCCTCATTTTCTTATTGTTTTTCTGTTTTCTTAAGCTCTTTTGTATTTTCTAGTACAGCAAGATAGCACAACATTTGTGCCTACCATCTTTTATACTATATTACTGGGGATGTTGAAGGGAAATGCAGCTACGTTTTAAACAGTTAACCTTATATCAGCATTTGTCTTCCAAAATGTTCAGTCATGGGACAATTATTTGTTTCATAAAATATTGTGCGATTTATGTACACTATCAGTATCAGCCCTTTATCGTAATTGTGAACAGTTTTGAATTGAAACCATGTGGGGCCTCCTGGATAAACTTTTCCCATTAAAGTTAGGCATTATTCTGTACTGTAAGTCATGTTTGGTAGCATCAAGTTTTGACAAGGCCAGACCGTTCACAGACATCTTGGCTACAACTTTACATCGCCCTTCCTAACAAGTACACGGGAGTCCGCCACACCAAAAACACGAAACCTCCCAACCACCACCTGTGTGTGGCCAGTCTTGACTAGAGAGGTGCAAGTAGTACCACAGTGGAATAAATGTATGCCCAGTTTAAAGCATTTTAAAAAAAATGATTTGAATATACTTTATAATGAAATACGTTGCATTAATGTCTCCAGCTTAAAATACACTAAAAGTGGCGAGAAAGTGCTGTATTAGCGTAAGGAAATCCATTTTCCTAAGTTGATACTGTATTTGTGATAAGATGTGTTGCTTTAAAAAGGATGATGCTCACTTGTCTGTAATTTATTGTAAAAAAAAAATGTATCTTCTAAATTTATACTTGTTGAGGTTGACACTTTTTAAGCAATGTAGCATTATTCCAAAAAAACAAGCTTCGTGGAAGTAGCAGTATTTAAACATGGAAAACAAGAATGAAACCAAATAAGCAGACAGTGTATTCTCTTCAGTACCTTTTAAAGACATGGCTACTTGTTTGGAAGAGTGTCCGAGTGTTAGTTTGAATACCTCTGGAGAATGGTCATACCAATTTACATATGATTCCAATCTAATGCTGTAGTTGACTAGCCCAGCATAATAGAATTTAGAACAGAAGTCAGACTACAAATTAACTGTTTTGTCCCTGATACACTCTGTTTTTATTTCATTGAATTTCTCTGGTGAAATTCCTATCAAGGGCAATAAGCAACCCTTTGAACCTATGTCTTTATCAAAGCCACTAAAAAAAATATTCTGCCATTTTATCCTTCTGATGATTCTGTTTTCGTGTTGTGAATTCAAGGTTTCACAAAAAAAAAATGTTTGTACACATGTACGCGTTTCACTAACCAACTTCTGGTGCTCATCTTTTTTTTTTTTTTTTCTTTTCTTTCTTTTTTTTGTTGACCCGATGCAATATTTGTGTGGTATGTCAATGTCTCATTCTAAAAGACCACCTCTGAAAGGGCTAGTTTTCCTTACAGTCAGTGGTAGCAATATATCATTTAAAAATAATAAATTTATTACAAGTATGATTTTCAAGATTTCTGATTAAATTGCTTTTCTCTGATGGAAGTCTCTGTTAAGTCGACATGTATCGTATAGTCCTGTAATCGCGGTGGTGGACTCCACGTTATTGCACCTCTGCAGCTTGTTGCCTATGTAGTGTGAAGTTACTGTGTCTGAAATCCACTAAAACAAAAGGGCATCTTAAAACTCTGCTTGTGAACTGCTTAAAGGTACCCAGTCGTTGTTTCGCATTTTTAGATCAATTAAACGGTAATGTCCATAAAGGAAAAGCGCTTTGCATTCTGGGAAAAGTCAAATAGCCTACAAATTTGACTACAGCAAAGCGAAGCAAACCTCGGGCATAATTGACTGTACAGCGATTGAGCATCACGTCATGTCCCATAACACTATTTTAAACAAAGATTTTAGGTAAATGTTTGACTTTTTAAAGTGTTTATTTACATTTGCTGAAATGGCACACAGCAGAAAAGGCTGCAAGATTTTGCTGGAGATGGACAAATACTGTAGATTGCAAATGACGCGGGCGACCACAGGCTGTTCTAAGCAGAGTCGAAGTGTAAGTCTACAGGAACTGAATATATATGTGACATGTATTTAGCGAGCTGGTTCTTGCTTTTCTACACAGAAATCTCTCTTGCTGCCTCAACATCATCAGTAATACTCTATGGCATTTGGAGCTCTCATTTTCATTTCATTGTTTGTATGTTTAAAAAAAAAAAAAAAAGAAAGAAATCATGTAGTCTAAAGGAAAGTAAACAATCTGTAAATGTAAATGATCTCTCATGAAATGTAAATTTTACAGTACCTCTGCCACTTTTGTCTTTATAATTCAATGTGCCTGTAATAAATGTGTAATATATATTATATATACATATATAAAATTACAACTAAACATGGCATTGTGTGTATTATTTTATATCGCAGTGCTTTTGCACTGATATGTTATATTTTATTACATTTTTTTAAATGGCAGGGCCAGTTATTGACATATTTGAGAATCTGCTTCTCCATTGTGTCATTCATGATCAACTTTTGTGATACAGTACTCGAAGGTGCTAGTGCAAGTTGGAGAAAAAGCATTGAGAAGTTGTCAGTGGCAGATTCTATCATATCTTAACCTTCATATTATTTTGACATTTTATAACGCCTTTTATGTGTGGGGTCAAATTGACCCAAAACTATTGTAATACAAAGATTTTGACACTTTCTGTGTCAACTTTTCTGTGTCTCCCAATTGACTAGCCTTTTATGCCTAAATATAAAAAATCGAGGGCCTGAGGGAAGTGATAGTTTGTGAAGTTTAAAGCCTGTATGGGAAAGTGCCACCAGAATTGCGCGCAAAAAAAACAGATTTTTGTATATGTATATTTGGTGGTACAGAACTTTTGAAACCATAGTCATTATATTTATTGTGTGTTTACAATTGAATACCAACAATTTAGGAAAAGTCATAGTGTGAAGATGAAAAAAATCTGATTAACTGGTTTTTATGACACTTCAAACATTGAGTTGAGTCAAATTCACCCTGAACATAATAGGGGGTTAAATACATTTGCATTGTACAGTAATCATCTGGCCACTTCTAATTCTGACCGGGGGGAAATCCATGAAAAATGACCTCATATTTATCCTATTTACAGAATTTTGTCTATGTCAGTGCTGATTTATGTTCCAATTCATTTATTGGATGAGCAAGAGAATTTGGCCATGCTAGTTTATTATTTATTTATTTTTTAATAAAAAGGAATGGAGGGTATGAGGAATTTTACATTTCCATCTGAGAAATATTGAAGAGAAAACTATGAATATGAATATTGAAGAGTAAACAATATGAATTTACCTATTGACCTTGCTGAGACCCTATTACACATGCTTGACCAACCTGTTTATTTTACCTCTCTGGACGGATCCGTAAATGATATAATTGAACCGTTTCAGAGTAAAGTCAACAAATAGCAGGTACGAAGAAACGTATACTATATGATGATTTAAAAGACAAAGAAAGTGAAATCCGAGTATTTATTTAGTGGAATTAGTCAGGTTCAAGAATTGGTGATGGTGTAGACAATGCCTTTAGTTTATTAGACGTTTAAATGGTGATATCAGACACTCGGGAGGGTATTAATTTCCATGAACATCAAGTAATATCATTTAGGTGCAATAATATTTTTTCTACTAAACCTACAGTGGGAAAGCAACTCTTTTAGGTTTATGCAATAATTACTTCTGCTCAGTCATATTCCATCTAATGCTCTTGTGGAGTAATCAATATGAACCTTTTTGTAATGGTATAATTGTATTGATCCATTTTTAGATTCATCAATCAATGTCAAAGGATGAATCAACATAAGAATATAATTAACTAGCAGTCCTGCTGGTGTAAGTCTGAATACTATGATTTCTGAGTGTCTGGGGAGGGGCTTGTGTATTGTTTGAATGAGGAGGGGCTTCTGCCACTGAAGGGTGTGATGACAAGTAGCATGCAGTGGTTTTCTAAGGTCAATACATACAGTGTTTGAGGGGCTAAGCAGCGGGGTCCCAGTGGGTTTGGTCTTATGGATTTGTTTGTCTCTGTTGTAGAGCTCACAGTGGTTCTGGACCCTAGGGCATTCAAAGTCTCGAAGGCCCTGCTTTGAGAGACCGTAAACTGGCTAGGATAAAATGGGTCGCGGTACGTGTTATGTACTGTAGTTGAGGTAGCTAGCTCTCGTGACGGTTCTTCTATTTCTTCTTACCTGGTGAGCAGTGGTAAAACCCTGGGAATATGCCCCTTCATAGTTTTAATCCCTTAAGAAGAAAAGATCACTTAAGCATGCGTGGCGAGGCCCGGAGATGTTAATTGGGGTTGCCTAGTGCCCAGATGTGAAGGAGATTTGTTATTTACACGGTGAAAAATGAGTACCTGCTGAGAGCAGGGAGCTCTCCATATTTTCTAAATGCCGTCATGGCTGTGTTTGTTCAAAGGCCCATCGGGGTAATAAAATTGAGTTATTTTGGCCGCGCAAATGTGTAGAACATCGGTTACGTTTATGCTCAATTTATACTAGATGTGCCCATTTGATCTCAGCTAAACATAAGGAAAAACATCTGAAAAAATATAGATGGTGTAAGTTTATTGCATTAAATGTGGATTCCCTGTCAAAGCCCAGAGGACCTGGATGTAAATCAAACTTTGAACTGGTCAGGCAGCATTGCAAGAAACATGCGCCGTACTCCCCCCAGATCAGAGAGGGACAGAATCAGTCCTTCCACACTGACACTAAAAACGGTCTGGAAAAAATATTCACACTACTCCATTGTGACAAGTCAGTTACCCAGGGCATTTTGTTCCAGAATGTTTTATGTATATCAAGTTGCTAAATGTTTTTCTTTGAGTTAAATTCTTCCACGTCCTACATTTTCAGGTCTTTCTATAGTTTATTAAGTCAAACAGGAGCTTTCTAGGGAACAACCTTCATATTATTTAAATATTGGTAGCTTGGCCCGGATTTTATCCTTCCCTGTTGAATTTTATGTTTAGACATTATTATATTGTTATATTATAGATTTTGTAATGACAGGTTGATATTCTTTAGGCCTTTGTTCTATACTTAAAATGCTGCTCAATATTATAAAACAAATGGCTACCGCAAACAATTGGTAAAATGTATGATGCCATGCCAAACTTGCATATGAAAATCTATCCAAGACTATCATTGGAATTGATGCAACTAGACATCTGTTGGGGTGGATTAACTAGCGTTAGTGTTTCCATTGACCAGCTTGACTAAGCCACCAGCTGGAGTTGCTGAGCAATTCGTTTCTCTCATCATGCTCAGTCAATTCCATTTGTTCAAAATATGCATTTCTGTGACTCTAATGTGGTGCTCCCAGTTGAGTTCAAAGAAGTGTCAGAATTTTACATATGGAACAATGTGATTTTCCCAGTGCACTTGAAGAACTCCCTCCATTTTATCCACTCAGTGAGCTGGAGACAGCTCACTATCTGTGAATTTGCACAAGAACCACTGAGTCTTCATCTATGGGTATGAGCAGCTACCAGTCAGGGCTCAGTTTCCTAATAACGACACATCTTCAGATTTCACTAGATACTTCAAGTGCTTCTAAAAGATACATTGTGAAAATTTGGCAGTAGTTTCCGAAACCATGTCTTGAAGACATTGACCTCACGACTTGAAGATACATTTAGGAAACCCCACCTTCCCCCAGTAAGAAATGCATGCCGTTTTTTATAGCTTTTCTGTACTTACAACCATGGGTACCGTGGTAACCGTACTTTTTTAATGTTGGCATTATCACATTCAAGTGATTCTTCTAATCTCAAGACACGTCAGGATATGTTGTAAATTCATGGCACATTTCACATACTACGTGGGCCACAATACGCTTCGGGAAACCCTTGTGAAACTCACAATGCTCTTCAAGAGATACTTCAAAATATTTTCTGCACTATGACATCCTTCAGGAAACCCACCCCGGACTGGGACATGATGGGGTCCTGGTTACCCCAGGGTGAGCAAGATGGATTGGAGGACTGCATCTGTCAAAGTACTGGTCTTAGTACAAACTCTGACCAAGAGAGTAGGACAGGGCCCCCTGTGGGGGAAAATGGAATTGCATCTCACTTTCAAGTGATGGGTAAGATCTTTAACTCAGTGGTCCCCAACCCTGTTTCTGGAGATCTACCATCCGGTGGGTTTTCACTCCAGCCCTGACAAAGCACACCACATTCTACACCAAGAGATCTTGTTAAGCTGCTAATTCGTAGAATCAGGTGTGCCAAATTATGGTTGAAATGAAAACCTAGAGAACGGTAGACCTCCAGGAACAGGGTTAGGGACCAGTGCTGTAACCTAATGTTGACATATTCTGTTTTGGAATGGTCTCTAAATGTGTCTCAATGTGGGTTTGGGGAATAATATGCAAACGTAACTTTATTCTTGTATGGCTGTTTTTCCATATCACTGCTTACCTTCACTTTCTCATAATGGCGAAGGAACAAAATAGTTCTAAACGGGATCATGAGATTTATGAGGAATGCTATTTGTTAATTCTACTTATGGAACTATAGAGGGTGATTCATTACAGTTGATAGAAGTAATATTCGTTTTGTGGAGGTTGCCCCTCACCCTCACCGGCCCCACCCATTCTCTCCACAAAACCCCCTACAAGCCAAGAGACTGACAGGCAGGAGAAAATATGAGAACTCATGTTTCATACACAGTATGAAGCACACTCCATTTCTGACTCAATGTGTAGTTAGTTAGTGCCATTAATGGCATTAATGCCATTGACACAATTTTTACCAAAACATACTTAAGAGTCCAAACATCATACCGTCTTTATTTGCCTCAATGGACTGCATACATTTGGCAGTTCTGGACACACAAAGTTGCTATAAAATTATAAATTATAATAGAATTTTTCATATGAATGATAGACAACCTTATACAAATGTAGAAATTCCCAGAATATTTTCTGTGGCGTATGTGGATTTATTGGGAATTTTACAGTCACATAAATATTACCCATTTCTGTTTGGTTTGCACCTCATAAATATTGAGACTTATTGAAATATTGACTGATGCCTCTCTACCATTTTGATTGATATGATTCTGTCCTTAGTATTCTACAAAGCTTTAGATCCTGTCCATTGTAATTCCTCTAAACTACAAATAATCACATACATTTGATATATTGTTAAAATGCATGTTTATATTGGTATCTCTTATTGGCATAATTTAGAAACTTTTTGATGACTTCCTGTATGGAATGAGAGATATCTGATTCTCAGAACTTACATTTTCCAAAAACCTAAAAAGAACAATGGCTCCCTGTGGATTTACGTTCTCGTCTCAAGATAACAGGATTTTGATACCGTCTCAATATGATATATCTTAATATGATTTATGAAATGTAGCTTTTGTATTATGTAGCTTTTTATTATTAAGCATAATGAAATTTCATGAACTTTGTGTTTTATACTATTTTCAGTTGGAATGCTTTGATTGTTATAGTTGTATATACAGGTCTTAGGGTCCATATTGCGAGCAAAGTAATACCTGTATAACATTCTAAAGCAAGTGCCTCGTTTTTTTTTTTTAATACAAATGACAACACACTGTCACAGTCAGTCAAGTGAAGATTTAGATTAAAAGCCTACTTCACTGAGTTCTAAAGGTCTGTGTAACAGTACTTTGGGCTCAGCAGCTCAGCGTTGTATGGAATTTCATATTTAAAACAAGAAAGTTACCTGAGCCCCAGAACATTTGAGAGCTGAATGACCGTGATCATTGCAGTAATGAAGCCAATCCCAGGCAGTGTGCAGAACTGCTCACATACACTCAAAGGCCAACTCTGCCAGATCAGGAAGGAGAATTAGCTTCCGTGCCAAGCTAGCAAAGGCATGTCACACCCTGTTTGTCAAGAAAGGACCAAGGGCGGCCACGTGCTTCAGTCCTGCGCGCGTTCCTGTTCTCGTCATCGACACTACCCCAGACATTTTTATAGCCCACACTGTCTGAGGTGAAGAAAAACAGGGACCGAAGTTCCATATGACATAAATTTTTTTTTTGCTCTTTTTGGTTTTAGAAACATAATGCTTTTATGTAATATGATAGACACACTGCAGTGTCTTATACCTATGATAGGAATTTGCCAATGTATACTGTTTTGTGGCTATGGTTCTCCACTTACCTATGACAATTGTATGTATGCATGTAGCTGGCAAACTATAGGTATGTGGGCACCATTTGAAATTGGACCTGACGAAGATCCTAATGGGATCCAAAAATTGCCGGTTATTACGCAATAAAGAGGTATGTTATGGAGTGTTGCAAGTTTAACTTTCATAAATCATCTTCTGTACAGAACCATTTCTGTTCCTGACCACAGTGACGGTAAGAGGAAGTTGTTCTTTCCTTTCTGCATTTAAACGCCAGTGTCAGAATAGTTATTGAAATGACGGGGTGCCTTTTAACCCCGTTTTTAAAAAATCACCTTGGGCTTCCCATCTAGGGCCCTGGTGGCAACTCACAAAAAGCACAGATACAAAACACATGTTGCAACTGCGCAGTCATTGTAATATCACTTGACAGTTTAAAGGAAAGGGAAAGTATCGGGACTGGGATTGCCTTCTGTAAGAGGAAATCTGTCTCGATCTGCCGCGCGCATTCGCACAGGGAATGATCCGTTGGAACTGCGTGATGCCAATTATTCTGGGATTTATGGAAGTGGAGCGTATGGCTGGAAAAACACCTTTTCACTTTGACGCTGCTTTCGCAACCATCAGTTTAAAACAAAATCAGCCTCCGCTTGCTTCCCGTTGCCTTTGGGGTTCAGAAGGAACACATTCCGGTTGGGGGGGTGGGGGCTAGTGAGGGTGGCCGCGGTCGAGGAGGCGACCCGTAAGACCTCTGGGCTGTTGTCTTAGGTGTGTTTTTGACTGGGCAGTGAGCGGCCTGCTCCCCTGCTGAGGAGGTTGACTTAGCTGGAACATACCTCAGAACCTGGAGAGTTGGAGGGTAGGGGGACCAGTCATAGAGAGGATGGGCGGCTCCCCAGAATGTGCCACTTGGAGCGTTTTACCCGCCCGTCCCATTCCTAGCGCTGCAGGGCCCACGCGGGCAGGGACTGACGCCTCGGGAAACCTAGCGTGCCGCGCAGCGGGTGACTCTGTGCAATTGGCTGTTGTTAATGCACTGTGCGGGGGGCACGAGATGCTGTGAAATAAAGGACAGCGGCTATGTCTACAGTTGTCTCCTGCAAGTTCATACATTTTCATCATTTTGTCTTGCGCAGGTTCTTTTTTCTGTTTCTAGTGTTGAATTGTGAAGTATAAAAAATTACATTATGATATTTATTGATTATTCATCATAAGGTATAATGCGGAAAAGAAAGTCAGCTTTGATATATGGGGCCAGTAATATTTACATTTGGCTTTGTTATGGACATGGGGAAGGGGAAGGAGTTTGGAGAGGATTACTAGGGGTCCCAAACCTGGACACATGACAAAGAAAGAATACTGTATCTGTGTGTGTATTGTACAGTGAAGCATTAGCTAGCCAAAGTTTAGGACCAGATTCTCAGATATTGACTGATTCCTACTTAGTCTCCAGACTAAATACGCAAAGTTTATGAGTCTGGGTCTAATTAGATTCATTGTCAAGACTGAAAGTTCACAGGCAGGATCTGACGTCATTCACTGAACTGCCTTGATTGGAGCAGTTTTCGAAGTACCAATCCAAGCCCATGATGGCCTGAATCAAACGGACAATCTAGTGCCGGTTTACACTACTTGTCCTTGTGTTTCCCTTCAAACAAGACTTGTGCGCAAACAAATAGTGTTTGAAGTCACAATTTCGTCAGAAGAAATTAATCTTGCAGTTATTCTGAATTTTCCACCAGTTTTAAAGAGCGCCTTGGCAATGTTTTTACACACAAACTGTACGCAGATAAATTACAGCTGGAATTCAGTGACCGAAAAACAACATGAGAAGTACATAATTCTTTTTATTTTTAATTTATTCCATTTATTTCACAGGGACCATGTGTTATTCACAAAAGTGAAATATGATGCATCACACCAGAGTTAGCAACAGCTAATTTTCATCTGCAGTCCCATGGCAACCCATGCAAAAAGGACAAGGCATCCTGGTTCCACTTAAACCTTTGGGTAAGTCTCTCATGAGTCAGCAGTCGTCCTCAGGCTGCCGTATAGTACCTTACTTCTCCCGGCCGTCCCACCCTGTGTCCTCTAAAGAGATTACTCGCATGAGAAACTGTTCGTGGTGTCTCACGTCAAGCCTATTTTTTTGACCCCCTCCACACATGGCTGCATACCAGCCCCACACCCCCCCCTCGTGTTTTTAAATAAGGTAAACAGCAGGGGGCCAGGGGATCTGCCGAGGGGAAATGTCCCAATTACAAATATTTGGACTTTTTAAATCGAAAGAGTCTGCAGCAGTCCTGAAGCTCTCCGATGTTCTCTAAACACATCGATTCTTCGTCTGGGATGTTTCACTCGTTGCCGTCTCGTAACAAAGAGGCCACTCTGAAAGCTGACGCTCAGAAATACAGAAAAAATCGCAGCGCACGCGACACGTAAAAAGCGCCAGGCCGCGCACCTAGCGTCGCGCGCGTGAGGCGTCGTGAGAGCGCACGTGACTTCTCCAGTGAATGCAATAAGAGAGAGCGGCGGAGTCGTGTGTGCCCAGCCCTGTTCTGAATGCAGTAAACAACGTTGAGTGCAGTTCACCTCTTTGGGTAAATGGTCTCCTCTTTCTGCAGTTCCAGAGCCTGGAACCCCGGCATGAAAGACCTGTCCGTGTGCTGCCGGGGCCACTGATTGCCTTCCTGGTGTTCCTCTCTTGAAAGCATTTGTTGTAGTTGCCTGTCAGCATCGTCCGTGGCCTGGTTTTTTTCTCTCCATACATGTGGCAGGTTCTGGAAACTGTGAAACTGCAGGAAAGGTGGAGCCATCAAATCTATGGGCCCATATCTTTACTGTCTGTTCAAAACTGTCTGGGAATGTTAGAGGAACTCCAAAAATCATCATTCGTATGCTCTGTCTTATCCTCACAATAATTTGTATAACCTTTATTTCTTGTGTCAAAATCACATCTTTCCTCTGTATCTGCAAAAGACCATTTAAGATGATAATTTCACTGGGAAACACCTCCCTCTCTTCATATCGCTTAAATTAATTTTGGTATGTGGTACTGTGGAATGGAATCAGGTTTATTGTTTTCTGTATGTGTCTGTAGTCACAATCACAATCAATATGTAAGACATAACTGAATGTTTGGAATCCTGGTATGTCCTTTGAGACCATGAACGTTTTGGAGTTCTCTCCAATGAGGGAGAGTGGAGGTTACATCATTGTTTGGGGTGGGGTTCAGTCAATGTTCTTCACTGTGGGTTAAATAATTATATTTAACACGTTAGAAATTAGATAAATAAATGATTCAAAAGGTGAGGGCCAACACATTGAATAATGACATCCCCCTGAAAGAGTTACTATATTATTCTGTGCTAGAACAAATGTCAGAATGGGGCTGTGATTGTATGAGAAATGTATAATTTATGATTGTAAGTGTCTTGCTGTGGTTGAGAAACATGCCTTCGGGTAATAGATTAGATCATGCCTGTCCGCTACAGCCTATGCGAATTCAAAGCCAAAACTGTTAAATGTTCAACAGCATGTTTAAGGGCGGCAGAAATGTATTTCCTGAGAATGTACACATAATTTCTCAGCCTTCTCAACCCCCCCCCACAGTATATATTTTTTATATTACCCTCTATCTATTTTTTAAAAACATATAACATATAAACATATATTGTTGCCCAAACTATACCTACTTACCTAAATATGTATTGGTATATTTTGTTTTGCCAAGTTGCCATTTTATATAATATCTCAGAAGGCTAGCAACACAGCTCTGAACTGTTTCAAAACAACAATAAAAGCAAGTAGTATGTATTTCTAGTATGTACAGTCTCTGGCCTGCAAGTGAATAGGCCTACACCATTTCCCAGAACTCCCTGCACATTCTGTAAGTATGTATTGCGTGCTTTCTGCAGAGCACGGCACATTTTTAAATCTTTCACTTTAACATGCAGGAGTGATTGTTCAGCTATTACAGTATGCATTCATGGTAATGGGTTTATATATAACATTGTCATCAGACAATATAGTGTGAAATGATAGTTGACATGGTGGAGATTACTGCTCGTGTTCCCGTATCTGTGCGTGCATACTCGTCTTTCTCCTCCTTCATCCCTCGCTTTCTTAAAGGCTTGACGTGATCTTTGAACTGATTTCATGAGACTGTAAAACATATTTGAATTACCCATCAGCCCTAACTCAGTTTCATTTGCTTTCACACCAGTATGGATTCAAATGCACTTGCATTAACCACTCCGCTCTACTCCTAGTAAGCTTCACCGTTGCAACTGGTATTACAAAAACTATGCTGCTGCTGTTGCTACTGCTACTGCTTCTGCTACGACTATTATGAATAATAATAATAATAACAATAATAATAATATGCCTTATTATGACTATTATGACAATGATTACTTTTCAAAATGTGTGCAAGAAGGCAGCACTACCATAGTTCATTGTATTGGATTTAACACTTGAATAGTCACCAGAATGGATGGATGTGAGAATCCTTAAAGAGCAGACAAGGTCACTGAATCAGTAACTATAAACATTTGAGTTATGACGTTAAATATTCACAGTGTTTTCTGAGACCTTTGCACTGTTCAGAATTGGGAGAGTCTCGCAGCTCATACACTCTGGAAGGGCTACTCTGCTGAGACAGTGCAGGTGTCTTCAGAGTTGTGTTTGACGATGGCTGCGCGTTGTAGAACTACCTGCAACAGAAATAACAGCGATGAAGATTTTTCAGTAAATATTTTTTCCGTCACCCCTTTGCCTCCCGCCAGATCTGACACTGAGGTGTCTGAAGGAGACAAAACCGGAGCGACCTTACTGTTTTCCGGAGTTTTTCTGGGGCTTATCGGAATAACTTTCACGGTTATGGGTTGGATGAATTACGACATGCGCAAGAGCAGCACAAATTTCGAATGGACACAGTTGCTTGGCCCCATCCTTCTCTCAGTCGGAGTAATGTTTGTGTTAATCGGTGTTTGCAAATTCAAGATGTTGACCTGCAAGGTTTGTAAACATTATGATGACAGCACATCAGAAGAGGAACCGGCACAGCCTGGCCAGTCTTTTGTTTTCACTGGCATAAATCAACCTATTACATTCCATGGGGCAACGGTGGTTCAATATATCCCTCCATCATACGCCCATGTGAACCATGAGGGGGGCGCTGCAGACAATATTCAGTCCCAAGGAATACTGCCTGGAGTCTCAAGAACATGTCCACCTCAATATTGTTCCATATATCCTTTTAGTAACCCAATAACAGGTGATGATCACTGCCCTCCAAGCCTCAGGCTGGACAATAGTACCGTCGGGTATGTGTGTGAAGTCATTCAACCTGGCAGCCAATCAATCAATCAATAAAACATAACCTAATCAATAAGTCGATATTTATACAGGCTCTGAGCGAAACCAGGTTTTAAGACCGTTCTGTCTTGGCATGTGTGAGCAGTAGCAGGTGCTGAGGTGAAAACTGAGCAGGCGTTATTGGTCTCGACTCAGTTTTAAATCATTTTTCTTGATTAACAAGTATGTTTTATTCACTAAGTCACTTAACGAAAAAAGATACACCACTCTGTTAACTACCACGTTAGCTTTAAGCACAACCTGCAAAAAAAGGCTATCTAACAAAGGCTGCTCTTCACAATCATTTAAACTGCAAAGTCTTCCCATTTCAGATCTTTGCCATGCTATTCTTCGAGTGTGAGTGCGGAGAAAAAAAGAGTACATATATCCACAAATTTAAATTAAGTTGATTAAATGTGCACAATTTTGCAATGCAAAAAAAAATTGTATTACTTGCCTAATAGCCTACTTGAGGAGAACTAGCTATATCTGATCCTACTGAATATTTTGTCATTTAATCGTTGTATTGTTAAGCAAGGATTATGATTGAAAACAGGTTGAGACCACTAATCAGTTTCAGTGGAAGTTTACTGCCACCTCGATTTTCAGCACAGCAGCCGCCACTGTCTGTGTGTCACAAAAACCACTAAATAGGGGACATCTGAGTGGCACATCAAACTGAGGCCATTGTCCTTAGTGCCAGATCGAATTCTAACTCTGCCAGTTTGAGTTTCTGGGTCTGGCACAGTAATGTCTAATTGGCCATAGAGTTAACCCGGTGGTGAAAAGAGGTATAACCTGTCACAGACTCCTCCGGCCAATCAGGGTCCTGTGCTCTGCCTGTGCTAGTGGTGTCATTTGCACCATCCTCCAGTGCCCAAGACTCAGAAGGTGGGCGCTTGCTGCGTAAAAGGAAATAATCACAGCAGATATTATATACATTATGTATATAATAATAACCTCTGTGATTTCATTGATTCACACATAGAAGACATGGATTTTCCCTGTCTAGGAATAGTGGGAAATGTGCCTAAATAGAGACAATCCACATGCAAAAGAAAATCCATTTACACATTCCACATAAATTATCTTTTTGTCATGCCCATATCTAATTATGATGTGATTTATTTAACACCCCATTGACGTAAAGCTCTAAACAGATTTATACCCAGTAGCCTACAGACTGTGTCATAATGCGACGTTAAATTCTTTACAGGAACCATGAGAATGAAAGGAGACCAGATGGGAAGGCACCCGCTGATGAGGCCCCGGCCAATCCCGCTCCCCCAGCATATGATGACATATTTCCCCTCCCTCTATCGGACGATTTCACATGATGCTGCCATTTTAGCTTTCTATTTAGCTCTTAAATTGTTCTAATGTATTAGTCACGTGTTATATTTTCATTTAGTTGGCCTATTTAGCAGACCATATTATCCAGAGTAACTAGGCTACTTGGTTTATGTCCTTTTAATCAATTTATACGGTTGTATTTTTACTGAGGAAATCCGGGTTAACTATCTTGCTCAAGTGTGCAACCTTTGAGTTACAAGTAAGCACAGTTCCCTAACCATTATATTGCACTGCTGCCCACGTTGGACTGGAAGACAAATTGGCGTCAAATGCCGACCATTTATTCAAGTTACCACCTGTTTTGACTTGAAGGTTGACGTTAAAAAGTAGGCATACTGTTGTTTTTGTCATTGAAGTTCTTGAATGTCAAATTAAATGTTCATTAAATGGCAATTGTAGGGTAACCCATTTCAAAATACAACTGCTATACTTTTATTTAATGAATGATTTAATAATTTAATGAACACAAAAGGGGAGAGTGAGATAAATAACTTTGACAACTGCAATTAAATAGTTCAAATAAGTTCATAGTGTCTATATTTACTTAGATCATAGTTTTCTTTTATATCAGACACAAAGGTATGTTTTCCTACCTGACATGTTTCAACGGTAATACTTCCGTCTTCGTCGACGAAGACGGAAGTATTACCGTTGAAACATGTCAGGTAGGAAAACATACCTTTGTGTCTGATATAAAAGAAAACTATGATCTAACTGCAATTAAAGTAAAGAATATTTCACATGGTTTAATTGTCTATTTGTATTATTTCGCAATTAACCTCTACGTCCATTGTTGAGCTGTCCATGGTCCTGTAGAGGTGTATTTTGCCTTGTGACCAGTGAGAACATCCCATGTGTTTCTATTGAAATTTTCTAGCTGTTGTATTTTCCGTAAAACAAATCTTCAATAAAAACACAAGTTTGTGTTTGTTTGGCTTGAAGTAACACAGATACTGAAACTGTCACTTGATATTACAATAAAAAGTGAATCAATGTAATTAATCTTTCCTTACTACTTGCATATATTTTAAACAGTAGGCCTATCAAAGGTTGCGGACACTACTGAGTTTCTGTCACCCAACCAATCAGCCTCGTATTCCTCCCAGGTTTTCATAATGGTCAGGATCTATATTTATGAACAGTGAACTGTTCTAACTTCTATTACTCGCCTTTTTATCAGATTATCAATGAAAAAACTGAATACAACTGAATTAACTGAATTCACCTCATCGTGGTAAGTTTTACTCCTTGCCACTTGCTAAATAAATGATTAAACAGTTTAGCAAACGCTCTTCTATATCTGGGTAAATCATTATCTTGCGAATAACTTCAATATTATTTGGTTGTAGCCTACTAAAATTGCGTATTACTTTGCGCAGCGTGGTTCTTTGTCCATATATTTGGAATTTAGATAATCCTGCCTGAAACCATTAGCCTATCTGCGCTGATATAATCGGCAATAAATCACGTTTTACATTTACTTTGTTTTGGCCCAGTGGCATGTAAGACCACTCATCAGAAAGTTTTTATGACGTAGTGTTGCGAGGGCTATAAGCGATTGGAGGTCACAGCTCACGGTCTATCAGCAAGAATGAGTAAATCAAATTCAAAGGAAAATTGCATAGAGAAGATTGAATGGAAGGATTGAGAACAAGTTTAATCATGATGACCTGGTGTATATATGGTATATTTATTCGTTGGAATAACCTTTCTGTTTCGGGCTTTTTGTCCACAGTTATTGACAAACTCTGTAATAAAGCTACTATCCATTGCGCAAAAATTGTATTCTGAAATGTACAGATAATTCAAGATTACTGATCGTGTGCTCTTACAGTGACATTTAAATTGCATTTTCTATGCACAGCAAAACTTTTAACTGAGCTTTTCACGAACATAGCCTACTCTCAGTTCTCGGTCTGAATGTATCCTACCTATCTATCCTGAAAACACTTAACGCCGAATGCAAGTGATAGGAAAACCGCTTGGGGGCAGAAATACTATATGAAACTTCTAGCAACGTATTTGCTTGATTTGGTTTAAAAAATGTTTTAAATTATTATTATTATTATTATTATTATTATTATTATTACTAGCTAGTAGTAGAAGTAGTAGTAGTAGTAAAGTTGTTGTTGTTGTAGTAGTATAGACCTAGTAGTAGTAGTAGTAGTTGTTATTGGTATAGCAGTATTTAGACAAGGTCTAATTCCTAGTGGTAGTAATGACAATGGGTGAGTTATTAATGACAATAATAGATGAGTTATTATCCGTGTCATCTGACAGCTGCCAGTTTATTTTATTAATCGACATAAGCATTTTCGGCTGAGCACTTTGTTTGTTTGCACTTGTAATAAATACATAGGCTACACGTTTCGACTTTGATTGCATTTCCCTTGTCTATTTGTTGGTATGTGCAGCCAACAGCCATTCTACCCCCGCATATCGTTAAAATGATTGTACTGCATGGTTTACAATAGGATATAGCCTATACCTACAGGCAGCATTCCGTGTTATAAGCGATACAAAATGGTTTAAGACTCGACTAAATGCAAATGCAATTCCAAATTAAATAATACAATGACAGCTTGTTTAACAAAACTGACGCCTGCCAATGAAAAGCAAATTATTTAGTTTATTTTCCATCAACAACTCACGTGTTCATTGCAAAAAGTCTTGCAAATGGAATTGCATTAGACAAAAAGTGTAATTACAAAGTAATTATATAAATGACCTTTTAATTAAAAACTTAACATTATGACTATTTCATATAATGAGGTCTCCGAATTATTTATCATAATACAAACTATATTGCCAAAACAAACTGTTTTGGTTCTGTTAAAAAAAAACTGGAACGCACAAGAGATGAAAAAAAAAGTTATTTCAACATGCAGCTGCGTGCCTACAGACCAAGATACATACTAAAAATGCTGTAATAATCCAGAATTTCCGTATCAGTTATGTAGATTAATCCATAAATTTGTAGGCTACACAATGCATACGAACTTTAAACTCAGTGTTTGTATTGTTAACCCGTGACTGTATAGCACCTCATTGCAATCAGGTAGGCCTACTGAAAGGGTGCAATTGCACGGACGTATCTGGCAATAACCCATTAGCAGTCGAACAGCCTATTCATATGGTGAAAGTCTCTGGTCCAAGCGTAAAAGGTTTAGAGGTTAATTATCTCAACAAATGTGTATAGGCTAGTTCACCCGAAACTACGTTTTTTCTTCTTAGTAGGTTATAGTCTACTATAGAGGTAGGCTACATCATATATAGCCTGGTAGCGTATTAATGTGTCTGGAGTTAATATTTAAGGACTTAATTAGCCTACATACGCTATTGTGACCATGCTGTGATCCATATTGACACTTTAACAACAATTATGCGTCGTATTTGGTATTTTTTTGTTTGTGTAGTTGATGAGCTGCATCAAATAAAGCCCCACACCATACCAAATTAAGCAAGGATAGCACTAAACTCTACATGAACATGCATACCACAGAGACTGACGTATTAACATTCGAAGCCAATGGACACGAGACCCAAGTTGACCATGGACTATATGAACTAAAAAAAATTAGCACATTCATCCCAAATTTTATTTTGTAGGCTTACGTTGTATTTTTTCCTCATTTTAAGATAAAACTATGACAAAACCAATAACTTTCTTGAGATGATGTATTTGAATCAACCTATCAATACTTGAATACATTGCCTAGTATAGACAATTACAGAAAATTTCTGTATATCAACACTTTCTTGTACCTACAAATGTACCTATGATAGCTACAAATGATTGATTGCTTTCTTAACGACCAATTTATTTTTCTAACACCGATGGTCTGTAGCGTAGCCTACTCTGATGCCTGCCTAACGTGAATAATTTAACGCGGGTTATCATTAAGATAGGCTACTGTTTTAAAACATGGACAGTAACATTAATGAGGAAGATATTCTCTCCATATAACAACTATCTCCATGTAATTTTAATAATAAGTTTGCATTGTCAGGCTATTTATTTTGGCCAACACAGACTGTGTGTGTGTGTGTGTGTGCGCGCGAGCAAAATCGGGGCTGGAGAGCATTATACGTATATGGTAGGCTATTACATAAAATATCTACGTTTTAACAAAAAATGTCTAAAATATGGCAACGCTAAAAAGAGCGGAGATGACAGGTGTAAATTCTTATTTCGAAAACAATTTTAAACTCTTCTATAAACGGGGTTATGTCTTTGTATTGAAACCACAGCACAATGTGACATCCATTAATTTTACTGCACAATGAAATGTGGGTGGCCAACAAAGCTCATTATTTTGCCATTTTGTACCATTTGCGCTCCCTTAGCATCGCGGAACACCTTTTTGAACGTTTAAGCAACTGTGTGACGGAAAAGTGAGCAGAACGATAAACCGCAAATACTCCTAAATACTACTCCTAAATATAGCCATGATAATAATAATAAGTCAATCAATGCAATGCTATATGTACAATAAGTAACACATAATGACAACATTTTTCGCAGCTTAAGGCATTCATGTCATATTTTTTCTGTTCACTTTGAAATAGGTAGATCATAATAGGCAAACATTAACACACCATATTAGCCTACTCTTAAAGGTTTCATTAATAGTATATGTCAGTGAATAAATTTAAAATACAGCAAACAATTATTGATATACATACAGTGTAATACGTAATACTCAGACACAGTGGGTAAAATGTCTTTTTTATGTTCCTTGTATAGTTAAAAAGGTTTACAGCTTGATAAAAGTAATTCTACCATTATATTTTCAGTCGTTCACATATGTTATAACCACACGATGAGAAAATAAACTCCAAGAATAATACAATATTCAGTATCACTGCGTTTGATCTCTAGTGAGACATTATGTTCTAAGTTCCTGATGGTTTTGAATGCGACAAGCAGGACATGCCAAGCTGTACTTGAACCATGCTATACAGTCCCTCTGCTGCATTTTGGAGTGTTTGAGTCTACAGTAGCCTACTCTTATTAATGTAAGACTGAGCCAAAAGCATCAAAGGACATCATCCTGGTATCCATGAAGTAATGTTTTTTTTTACAAGTGTTACGTATTGGCTAGTTCAGTTCAGCACGGCCTTATTATATGGGAAAATTCAGACGGGATGCAAGATTGCATTTTTTTTGGTGGACATTGAGAGGGTTAAAATTCACAGCCCTACAACACCTGCAGCATAGCCTAATTTTCTATAGGTGATAGGTCAGTTGTGATAATCCTGTGTTTCTACCTGCCTACATAAGCATATATACGTTATTCATGTTTGTTCTCAGTAAATAGGCCAGCAAAATAAATATGTCCAATCTTCGCAGTTTAACTCAGTTACCTAGTACATCTGTAGATGCAGTGGTGTGTGTGTGTGTGTGTGTGTGTGCGCGTGTATGTGGAGAAAATTTGTTTTCTGTGTCCCATTTCATTAAAATAATATTGCAAGGGGCATGAAGCAGCCATCTTACAATCTTCTGTAATTATCTCTCTTTGATTATGAGGGAAGAAAACAGCATTGGCAGTTGGCAGATATATTTTTGTCTCTGCATAGGCCTATACTTATTTTTTCGCTCAGTAGCCGAAGGTTGGCACTTTCAAATAAGTTCCCAACACTGGATCAAAGATTACTGTCGCCGTTTTTCGACTCCCCTTCACGTGAACTCACACATTAAGCTTCACATTGTGCTATGAACGATCTCTGCTTTTCTATTGCTTAATTTATTTAAAACGATAATACTTGTGGCATTAGGCCTAATTGTTTATACCACCACAATCCATTAGGGCCTAATTGGTTGTGGTAGTAGTATAAACCATGAATTGTGGAGTGTTTTATTGATTGTGGTGGACCATAAAATAATAGAAAAAAGTCACGATGTTGAACACTGTCTTTTTCATTGTAAAGAAAGGTGATAAGCAGGCAGAGTGAAGTTTTATAGGAATATCATTCAAGTGTCACGAACCTGAAGTGCAGCACATACATGTTCTCAAACATTTCTTATAAACGTATACTATAGACTAATGTAAATAATTATTAGAATCATCCAGAGAAAATTGGTTGAAAAAAATGGGGAGTCAAATTCTGGTAGGTGCGATTTTCTGCAAATCACCTCTTAATTGGGATTGGTTCTAGGCATGGGCACGGGGGACAATGCCCCCCAAATGTTCCGCCTGCCCCCCCAAAGCCAAGTCCAGAAATTTATTTTATCCCATAATATGATGTCGGACATTGACGCTCGTAGCGCCATATATATAAGCGCTACAGACGAATCATATAGATACACTATAAAACTCGAGACATACGGCAACAGTGGGTTATATATTTTTGTAGATTAAACACAGCCAAAGTCATTGCAATGTGCAGTTGACTGTTTGAAAATTGGATATTATCGGAGTTTCCTCTGCAGCATGCGAAAGTTATTTCTCCACGTTATCTCGCGTCTTAACCCCTTCCTCCGTACCGTGTTGCGCGGGCGAAAGCAAAACCTGGTTATTCTTGTTCATGAGAAGGCCATTACATCGGCTCTTGATATGGATTCAATTTAAGTAGGCCTACGTGTTTTTGGTGGAATTTCCTTATTCCACTTTGTGAAATAGCTATACCCCCCTGAAGTACAGATGTGGCTCATGTTGCAGTGTAGGCACATCATGGGGTATAGCCAAGTAGCCAGTAGATTCTTTATTTTTTTATTAAAAGCACAAACATAATAGGTAATCGTACATTACCTTCATGAGGCAAGAGAGTAAAATTGATATCGTGTCTTGACCCCCTTCCGCTGCACCATGTTGTGCATATATATTTAAAATATGATAATCCATTATCTTATCTAGTAATGTACTGATTAGCCTACCATGGCGTTAGCTTTATATGAAAGCATCTCTCGCCTAGGTTTTTGAAAAAAAATCTTCTCAAAAATGTTCATAAATAAAGAACATTTTATTTTATAAAATACTGTGTGAAGTTGTGTAGAAATGCAGGAAATTAGTTTTAAAAGGCTCCAAATTTTCTGGGGGAGGACCCCCAGACCCCCGCTTGTGCCCCACCAACATCTCTTCATGCCCCCCCAATCAAAGCAGTCTAGAACCAGGCCCACTGTTAATATGCTGTCAGTATGTACAAAACTTTTATTACTAATATTCACAGGGGAGGATATGAGGGGAAGTAAATTTTTTAAAGATGCAATTCTGAAACTGCCTAAATCTGACTCCCCTCCTATATTAAAAATGAAAAGTCTGACAATAAATATTGTATCTCAACCTTACCTACAATGTGACGGAGCAAAAAAGAAAAAGAAAGGCACAGGTGTACCATACATTTATTTATTTATTTGTCATGAGATTTTGGCAGATAGCCTACATTGTTGGTAAAGGTTTATTTTTTTGCCATTTTTGCCAGAATTTTACTCCCCCAACCCCTTAAACCCGCTCTGTCATTACTAGTAACAAAACATTATAAATACCAAATACATAGAAATGACTATGCATGGTGAGTTTGGTGATTTCCAGACCTTTTATTTTTAATATAGGAGGGGAGTCGGTTTTAGCAGCTGCAAAATTGCACCCGTCAAAATTGAACTCCCATGCCCTTACACCCTCCACTGGTAACACAAAGTTGTAGATACAGCATATGTAGAAATGATTATGCATGGTGACTATGGTGAACATCAGACTTGCCTTTCTCAGTATAGTAGGAGAGTCTGATTTTGGCATCTTCAGAAAGGCTATACCAGAATATGACTCCCCCATTGTTTCAACCTTTTTTTCTGGATGGTTCTAATCATTATTGTAATTATAGTACATTTATGACAAATGTTTGTGAAGACTTAAATGTGTTCGATGTGTTTTAACACCACAGAGTAATTGTGTTGAGTGTCAGTTCTTCACTTTGTGACACTTGCATGATATCCAATTAAAACAGTTTAAAATGAAAAAGACAATGTTCAACATGGTGACTTTTTGCAATTATTTAATGGTCCACCACAATCAATAGAGCAAACTACAATGTGTGGTTTATTGCTATACTCCTACCACAATCCACAGTATTTTTGTTGTAATTTTAAGTGGAGAAATGAAGCAAAAAAAAAGTGGAAAACGTTTATGGCCTAGCATGTAGCTTGACATGTGCGTTCACGTGAAGGAGACCCAAAATCTGCAGGGGAGTAGAAAAACTGCACAACACCTGGATCTTTCGCCGAAGCCATTCTTTGCAGTATAACATGCTATCTAGGCTAACTCAGAATGAATAAACAGAAGGGGGTAGATCAAATGCTTGCAGGAAAACATGCTGGAGGCGCATAAAAACGTGTAGCTATGCACGTGAAAAAAGTGAAACCCACATTTGATTTCGGCTCTTCCTTCTGACAAGAGAATCACCACCCAGTGAGAGTTGGGACCACCGTTGGAAAGATTCGCAGGTAAACTCTGGGACGATCAAATCTATATGGCCCCGGTTCTCCAAAACTACCCAGATAGCAGACGATTCCGGGCCAATTACGGTTGAATTTAGGCACTTAAGGGTCAGTTGTGGCAATGGCAAGTGTATTGTGGGCCAAAAGTCACAGTAACCAGCTAAATTTATGGTTTATCATGGCACTTAAATTCTGGGCCAAACGTGGCCCAAATGCAGTTCTGGCCCATATCAAACCTGAGACATGGTTTCATCAAGGTTGAGTTGTGGCTGCGTACTGGCAGCCAGATTCGAATGGGTACATCACCGTCATTCCATGGTGGTATGTGGGCCGAATTAAAGTGTGAGTGTGGGCCACTACTGGGCCATTTTGCTATCTGGGCATTTTGGCAGGAAATGATTCATAGATCTGCTGAATATTAGAGCTAATTTGCATGCTGCCCCTTGATGTAATGGAACCGCAAACGATACAGAATCACAGAGGGAAAGAGAGACAGTAGAGACACAATCACTTCTTTCTTTAAACAACGCCACAGGCTACTTATCCTTGCCTAGACTTATGGTAGCTACTCACCATTTTCACATTGGAAATTAGCCTACATTTGGCTTCTCAGTGCAACTGAGAGGAAGGTTTTTGAATGATCATAGTCTACAAATTAGGTCGCTGTAATGTTTCCGTCAAATTTAACTACATAGTTTTTCCTTCCATAAATCTAATGGTTATATGTATGCCTGATAAGATCATTTGCTCTCAGATCTGATCTCGCCACCTTTAGAATGACCAGATGTATTCATTTTCAGTACAGATTTACGGTTTGAATTTGGGAAAATTAATTTTCTTGCTAAAATGGAGAACAGGTGTTTTCAACCATTCTGTGAGGGAAAGGAAACGTTTGGATATGATAGCCTACTCAAGTGTTTTTTTTATCCTTCAAGTCAGATGCACAGATCATCGTCTATTCCTTAGGAAATTAGGCCTCACTGACAGAATCATCTGCTATCCACACATTTATTGGATGTCTGTAACAAGTGCACTGCTGCTGAGTTCAGGAAGCGAACCAAATATATTTCAATAGGCTTGACACTTATCTGGCTGGACAGTTGCCTGGTCTGAGTACTATTTATGGTGTGAAGTAAAAGCATGATAAATGTGTCCTCGGAAACTCTATGCAAAGTTAATCTGTTATATATAAACACATACTAAACGTGGAACAATCCCTGCTCGTATGTGTTCCTTTAAATCCCAATGAATAGCTTTTGACATTCACCAAGTCAATATCACTCTTGAAGCCATGTTTATCTCTTTGCATGTTTTCTGCTCTCTTCCACTAAAGCTTGTAATAACTTGTATTGGAATGTCTACATGGGATAAACATACACACACACACACACACACACACACACACACACACACACATAGTAGTGGCGTATTTTAGAAAGCACCTTTGTGTTATTAAAAGCAAGTATTAACATCTTTCCCCTCTGAAAACTTCTGTCATTGTCAATCGAATGAGAATGTTGCCAACATCATGACAATTATTCCTCCTTAATAACAGTATTATGGACTTTATTGAATTAGATCACCATATCTGTGGTAGGTCGAAGGTGGAAAGAAAAGCAGAAATTATTTTCATTTCAAATGTGTACCCTTCAACATGTGGTCCTTGTTTGGCCTAAAAACTAAGAATCTCATGCATGACCTCTGCCCCCTTTTCAGACTAACATGATTTTGGTTGCCTCGTTCTGAGTTCAATTTGAACCCGAGACCCCGGGGTGAAAGGTCACAGCCACGAAGCAGCAAATTAATCCAATGCGTCAAACTTGGCATGACACCATGTTCAGCCTCATTCTTTCGTGAAATATTCTGTTTTTCAGGCCACCCGCTCTTGATGTAGATCCCTCTCCGCTCTGTTTTTCCAGCCCGTTTAAAATCAGACCCTCCTGGTACTTTATGTTGCATGTCCCCCTTTTTCAAGCAACCCCCCTTTTGCCCCTTACACCACCACTTTCCCCCTTTCCTCTGTGCTCCTCTCTCTCTCTCTCTTTCTGCATTCGTGTTTAAAGACGTTTCAGTTCAGCTGTCACGAATTATGTTCGCCTGCCCAGCTGTCAAAACAGGGGGTGTCTCTTTCATTCCACCTCAGATACTACCAAAGGGAAGGGGGCTTTAATGCTTGTGTTTGGACACAAGCAATTATCTCTAATTATTGTTTTTCTTTTCAGTTTCCCTGTCCTGATGGAGGTCCAACAGGCGAACATGCAATAATCCGCCCCAGTCGGCTGATCTCAGTGGGTTTTGCCGGAGTAGCTTGGCGAAGGGGCTCCGCGGCTTTCATCTCAATGTGAGTTTAGAGTTGATTCAAACTCAGGGCGATGGGTGAATTAACCCCTGAGACCCAGCTTTCAATGGGCTCAGCTAAGAGATTATGCGTGTTGATGGCAGGCTTTTATTTGCAAAGTGCTTTCAAAGAAACTTCAGCTGTTAATTCAAGGCACTATAGCCGTGACCCCCTTCTATTCCCCCCTCTCTCTGGCACAAAACGTTAAAGATGACACTTCTATAAGCGCAGTGATGCTCCACCGCGAAAAACGCTGGTGTCTTCACTGGTCTGTCCTCTCAGTACGGACAAAAAAGACATACTGGAGGTCACTCACCTTTGTCCCTCTCAGATATGCTTGACTGTCCCACCATCGCAAAATAAAACCAGTCGTAGCCTTATGAAAAGCCTGGCTACTGTGACTTTTACTCTAGACGGCCACACGGGTCCTGTGTCCTGTGCATTTAGACACCATCTGCCGATGCTCTGTACAACTCTGGATGGGGCTGATTGTCAGAAGAGAGCGTCACACTGATGACTGTGTGTATATTGGGCCCCCCTCCCCCTCGCTGGTGGACGGCTATTGATTTGGAAAAGTTTGGAGCACATCCTTGGTGGTCTCGGTGGAAAACTCTTCTGAAAGCAGGAAGAAACTGCTTTTGTGCAGACTGGTTCAAGATGTGGTGTCGAAATGGAGGAATAGTGTTTGCAGAACAAAAGCCTGTGCTATCAGACAGCTTAAGCAGGACAGCTCAATTAGTTCTTCTTAGCTGATGGGACAGAACTAAGAGAGCGCAGCCTTTGAGACAAACATTGTGTTAATGACGGGTTTCTCATAACTTTTGACACACTGCTCCTCATTAGCATAGGCATGATAGATAAAGTTCTGTATTACGTAAAATTCAATTTGGGACTTTGGTCATTCTTTCACATTGTTTCCTATGGTGAGCATCTTACTATGCCAATCATCCATACTGCAAAGGCCCAGCTGCCATCCTTTCTAGTGGAATCAGATTGAATGAAAGCAAATACATGTCTGTTTTAGCAATGGGGCACTTCTGACCTCTGTTTGTATGATATATTTTATTTTATCAAGACATCATAGATTGTGAATGGAGCTAAATTGTTTTGGATCTACAAGAAGAAGAAGAAGAAGAAGAAGAAGAAGAAGAAGAAGAAGAAGAAAAAGAGTGGTTTTTAATCTACTTTTAGAAGAGGAAAAAGAAGGGTAGTTTATGTAGTTGACTCACTATCCCAGGCAGAAATTTTCGGTCCAATCAGAGCATTCCTTTTAGATCATGTGACTAAATCAATGGAAGTTTGTTCCCCAACGTATCCGATTATCCCTTCTACTGAGATAGCTCATGATTCTTATTTCTGCCTCATCAATTTTACTCCAGAATCATCATACATAATCAAACTGATTACTTATTAGCTTTCTTTTTAAAGTTAATACGAACATAGATTTTTGACTGTTATATAATACTTTTTAAAAAGATATATATTTTTTTTTTTACAAATTTCTAAGCAAAGCACTGATACAAAAACATGGAAAAAAGTATGGCGACTGTTAAATTTATGTCCACTCCTTGTAGTCAATAGAGTACATGCAAATGACTCCTACTCTCTTTCCAAATAGGCATTATGTGCTTTTCTAAAGAGACCATTTACCAAGGGAACAATGGCTTACTGCTGGCTCAAAGGTCTCATCTCTTAAAACAAGAATCTGCCTCTAAGACACATTATTTCATATAAAATGTGTATTTATTACTCAAGTGAATATAAATATCCAGTCTCAGGCTCATTTAAGACAGCTGGTGTAAAAAATAATTCAAGTAAGAGTTCATAATTTTGGTCTTGTGTGATTTTTTATAACTGGTACAAATGCTTTACGTATATATGTTGAGTAAGCAAATTTATAGATATATTTCTTTTTTGGGTGCTATAAATCTTTGCAATGTTTAACCTGTTCTCACTCACTGGAGTTAAACTGATTCATCAGAACACACATATATACTTGTCCTATTATGGCTTATTCCAATAGCTGTGCCCATGTTGTAACCCTCTTTGGTCCAGCTGACCCGTGAAGCAACCTTGCTTTGTCTGTGCTGTGTCTCTGACCCCTCGTCATCATCCTGTCCAAAAGGTGAGACCCCTTAGTCCCCGGCGCTCCCCGCCCCTCTGCTCTGGCACTGTCCTTTGTCCCTCTCTGTTGGGGGACATTAGATTGTGTGTCTCTTTTGTTTGGCACCATCTCCGTGTGTAATCTCTCCGTCCATGGCAAACTGAGGAGATTAACTCCTTAAACACAGGGATGATCTGTTTGTCTGTCTGACAGTGCTGTCATTCTGCGACGTCCCTGGAGCCACCCACACTCCATCACCTCCCACCTCAACCCTTGTCCCCTCTGTCTCGCTCCCGAAAGCGGGTTTTTATATTATTCAGTAAAAGAACAACAGGCTTATCATTTAGTCTCATCGTGCCATGTAAAAGCTCATCTGCTGTTTGGACATTATCCATTTGACCAATTACAGACTCGATGGGAAATAAAGAAGTCATGGTGGAACTTAATTATGGGAACAGGCTAAGCCTAGTGGAAATAAGTCATCTGTCAAACAATACAGAACGTGCTCCATGTAAATCCGCTGAGATTCTTGGTTCAATGGTAGCTTGATTCAATTATTTTATCAGCAAATATCAATTTTACAAGCCCTTTATTGTGCCTCACATGCACCACTTAGAATCTGTCTCAAAGACTGATACGGATCTCCACTTTACTTTGTTTACACAGTGTAAACTGAAGCGATGCGAGATAATGTACTTAAGATGTCCTTGAGTAAGTTATATGGTCAGTCCACCAGATGGTGCCAGTTGCTAATTAAAATGCCGTTATTATTGCAAGTAAACAAAGATCCTACTCAGCATATTTATTGTGTCATCAGACGACCCAATATATTTCAGATTTGTACCCAACTGAGTGCTGTAGTTAAAATAATCATCCCATAAAGGGACAGTTGACAGATCTGTATTTGTTACGACAGTTAAAAATAGAGAAAACTGGCCTCAGTCGGTTTGTGACACAGAAGACCTTATGTTCTGTTATCTCAAGACCACCCATTCATAATATTGGTTGGACAAACAGAACATCTTATGGCCATAATATTTAGCAGATGGGAGTCAGTCTGTAGCCCACATCAAATGTGATCCTTTATTGTGCTGGTCAGTGGTCATTTATCTGGACCTATTAACCACCTGGCCTTGGTATGTTTTGGCAGCCTTGCTGGAGTCTTGAGTTACATTTACCTTCCTTTGAAACCACACACAAACCCAGTGACTATCTTCACACTAACACCGGCACACTTGCGAGGAGGAGGCGACTGTCAGTGGGGAGACGGAAAGAAACAACAAACGGCACTTGTTATTTCTCCCCTGATTGAAAATGGAGAGCATGTTGACAGACATACATGCTAGAATCTGAAAGGTGTGTATGTGTGTGTGTGTGTGTGTGTGTGTGGGGGGGGGGGGGGGGGCTGGTACATTAAAATAACGTTCAAAAATGCATCCAGCTGTCAGGATACAATGACAGAAATATAGTCAATGTGCATATTTTTGCAAAAAAAAAAAAAAGACTCCTCATAGGCAAATAAAATTTGCGGTGACTAAAATGTGCTTAGCATCTAAAACAACGCTTAGTGGCTTAAACCATTGTATGTCAAGGACAGAGGAAAGGTGAGGGAAAACCTTGGAGGACTCCTATAATGACCGGGTTTATAGTCATTAAACAGATTTCTTTTATGCTCTTTCCCTCCACCTTCCAGATTTGTTTCTGCTTGAATAGCTGAAAACAACAGCAGGGGAACCCTCTCTCCCCTGCACCATGTGACATGGGACTTCCTACTGTGGCTGGAATTTTTCAAGGGGTGGAGGCCGGCGAAGACACGGCCGAGGTTTTAAATCAACGTAGGCAGCCTTTGGGCCTCGAGATTTTTTCTCTGTTTACTCAATCTCAAATTGATTTCCGCAGGTCCGTCGAGGCGACGTCAGTGTATTTTACGTTCCTTGAGAGCCGTCGAAGAATTATGGAAGGGCTTTCTGGGGCCAGGTGGTGAAGCCCATGACATCTGCACCCGGGATCGCCATGTTCTACAGCAAAACGGGAGCTACGGAGCAGAAACATATTTCATTCTGGAGACGTGGGGATACTTACCAGAAGAGACCATCCGGTTTTGGAAGAGGGCGACCTCACCTAAGCAAATGGAGATGGGATCAGCACCCAGAAACCCAGAAACACAGAACCTCATCCTCTGAGCATCCATGTTACTGATCAGATGTAATTGATTTTCTAAGTAATGGATTTGCAGTTTACATTTAACAGTGACTGTGGATGTGAGATTTAGATATAGTATTACAGTATTTAGGTATGACAGCAGATATTAAGCCCAGCACGCCCGCATATTATAGGTCCAGTATCACAGCAGAATTTAGGCCCAGTATGACAGCATATTATAGGTCCAGCATGTCAGCATACTATAGGTCCAGTATGACAGCATATTATAGGTCCAGCATGTCAGCATACTATAGGTCCAGTATGACAGCATATTATAGGTCCAGCATGTCAGCATACTATAGGCCCAGCATGTCAGCATATTATGGGTCCAGTATACCAGGATATTATAGGTCCAGTATACCAGGATATTATAGGTCTAGTATGACAGCAGAATTTGGAGCCACTATGCCAGGATATTATAGGTCAAGTATGACAGCATATTATAGGTCCAGTATGACAGCATATTATAGGTCCAGCATGACAGCATATTATAGGTCCAGCATGTCAGCATATTATAGGTCCAGCATGACAGCATATTATAGGTCCAGCATGTCAGCATATTATAGGTCCAGCATGTCAGCAAAATCTAGCCCCCCCCACCCCCAAATAATTTTTTTATTTTTATTTTTTTTAAGTAAAAATTGAGAGCTTATGTTAAACTATCAAAGAGTTCTGGCTGACAAAATGACAAACAAACTGAGTATCAGATTATCATCTGCTTCCTTGGCAATAGCATTTAGACTTTCAGCACATTGTGGTGTTTACGGTGATGAAGTTAAAACTTTCAACAGGTTCACGGAACGCAGATCCCATATGGTTCATGCATGTTTCCATGACAGTCAGATCAAACATAATGTTTCCTTCAAACGTCTCATCCCAAACAACAAATGGTTAAACAGCTCGTGTGGTACGGCACAACCATCACGCATCAGTCTTTTCAGCAACCGGATACTATTCATTTTTCTAGGAGTGAATGTTAACAGCATTCCAGGAATTCAATTTAACAGTCTATTTCTTTAAAAAGACAATGGTACTGTACTTGATTGAAAAACCACACAAATATGCACAAACACACACACACACACACACACACTGCCAGATTAGCCTAGAATTGTAAATATCTCTGCTGAAAGCATTCAAAGGGAAGAAACGATCTTCTGAGGCATTTTCTGAAAACTCTGTTTGGTCGCCACATTGCTGCGGCATTAAACCAGCAGCAAAGGACAAAGAACATGTCATAAACACAATTGGAGTACTTGTAAAACAGAGAGCTGTGGACAAAACAGTGGCATCATTGCTTTGACCATGATGCACAGCACCGCGCTTTATGTGGTCCTGAATCCTTAGTGTCCAGAAGAGAACGGTTAAACTACTACCCGGGATGGCAAACAAATGGGCTGAATCAATGAAACAGTAATTGCCAGCTTGTAAAATGAAGGCTAAAGAATAATCCAAACAACATGGCCGTGCGCACCATAGTTGTGTTTACAAGGCATCCTACAAGTAAGGTAAAACTATGAACCTGTTAACAAGTGTGGTTCTCAGCATCTCTTTTCTCTCCCTCTGTTATTTATACATTAAAGAGTCACACGGTATGTTTTCAAATATGTTTTCTTCAGCTGACAATAATAGAAATATTAATAAAGACAATGGTTTGAAAAGAAGAGAATCATTATTTTCTTTTTGGATGAGTTATTATATAAAGATTCTGACTCTTTTTTTCTTCCTGAAAAGAGAATGAATGTTACCCTTGTTGAAATGATGATTTATAGAGGGGAGGCATATTACTGCAATTATTTTATTGGGCAATTCCTTATCCAGAATTATTATTATTTCATTTTTATTGTAGAAGAATTGAATACGAAAACAATAAAATAATTTACTAAGAATATTAATCATGTTTTTGTGCTATTTAAATTATACTTATTTACTTTTATTTTTGGTGCCGTTTGATGTTATACTGTATTGTCAAGAGTTACAGAGACCAAAGTTAGACCAGACTTTATTATATTGGTTTCTTTGGATGTAACGTCTTAATGGTCGAGAACTCTTCTTGGTTGTGCTAAAAAATATACATAAAAGACTGATCGTTATTTTGGTAATATTTTTATTGTTTCATTAAAAAATAATAAAATCAGTTGAAGACCTTCATTTAAAAATATTATTTGAAAAAAAAATAGCCTCTTTTAGCTTTTTAGCTTAATGATGCTAATATAATAACAATGACAAAAATACCCTTCTAATACTACAACGACCTCTACGCCTATATCTTTTTTTTTGTAAATAATAATAGACACATGTATCATTAATATTTATTAATACTATTTTCAAACAATCATTAAATAACCATTGTTTTATGCATTTGATATTTGCACCTGTAACGGAAAGGTAGCATGCTCACTTTCTGCAGGTCACACATTTGCTCTTACATCCTGCATCCTACATCCTCCAAAGCCAGAGCTTCCCCCCCCATTATGGACCTGTAAATGATCAGCTGAACAGTAAAGAACATGAGCATCTGTGTCACCTTGCTAAGCCTATGAAACACACTTTAGCACTTTATTTGAAGTTGATTACCAGTGGAGTACTGTTTGAGAACTCCAGCTATAGGAAGGTTATTATGGGCAATGATAATATTTGAAGCACTTGAAAGCTGTTTTTATACCCAGTTGCTTGAAAAGGAAAACATCAAATAAAAAGTCAAACATTTTTTGTTGCAAATATAAGCGATATGTTTCATCAACGTTGATGAAACACATTTCTGGTATTTATTTGTATTTTTAAAAAAGTGATCAAAGTGCAGGTGCCACACTTTTGTGTGTATTGAAACACTTGAGCAAAGTAAACATGCAATTTGTGGTAATCAGCATTTAACAGTTCAAAGAAATTGGATAGGTCCTGAATTGGGAAGAACATGAGCTAACTATACACTTTACGAAGCAAAACAATAGCAGTGCTTCACAATAAAGACCAGGAATACGTTTTGGCAGTCGTGATGCATTTCTCAAAACTAAGTGTTATGGAATTTTGCTGGAAGGAACATTATTTGTATATTCTTCACCAAACTCCATCTCCTTCATAATGATCCCTTTATTTTGTAAAAGGGAGAAAATTTCGCCTGACATTCGGACTGACCTTAGCTTTGTACACAAACGTTGTGGTAAATGGGATAATTGCTACTTGGTCTTCGCTGAAGAGAACTTTGTTAGGATAAAAGGCACAGGCCTGTTCCTCTCAGTGGACCACACCCGAAGTGCCCACCCTAATTTTAACGTCTGGTCTGCTTTCTAGATAATTCCCACAAACGTTATGAAGTGATGCAGCTCCAGTGCCTCAGCAGATGTAGGTCTCAGTAATGTTTTTAACTCTAAGCATTGTGGTTTAGATAATCTAAGCTTCTTATGGTGCATATATGCCCTGGCTAAATGTATAAAACTAGTAGCTAATTATTAACCACACACACATTGTATTTTGACTCACAGTCTACCTTTAAATTGTTCGTTTTTAAATCATAATGTAATTGTGCAGATTATTACTATTTTCCAGTTGCTTAGGAATGAAAAAAGACATATTATAGAACAACATTTAACCAACCCTGCCACACGTGTCCATTTCTCCTCTCTCACTATTTCATGTTCATAGTTATAGTTACCATGCATAGTTACTAAACGACTAAACTAAATGTTGAACTCAAAAACAGCTCTACAGGCTGCTGTGTCTAACATTGTAAGTACAGCATGTATGTTTGTTGATGAAAATCATTTTGTTTGTGCTGACTTGCCAAAGTACAAAAACATAGCTCAAGCTCACTTGAGTGTGTTTGGAGAAATTCACATGAAGGAATATGCACATGTGACTAACACAGAAACATTTGGAAGAGCTTCCCTTCGCAATGTCAGAATGTTTCTGCTTATCAACATTAGTGCTGGCATATGTCTCCAATCACAAATTATGTTCATTTAAACATTCCAAATTCTTTATTATATTCCACCTGGTCCATTTGATTGGTAACATGCTTTTTATACGTAGGCACCATAAAGCTGTTTAACAAAAGCAACTGCCGAAATAAAATGCATTTTTTGAAATGCAGAACATTGAGCAACTGACTGAAAAACAATAGAAGGAGACAGGAGTAACACAAAGCAGACAGTTATGGCTAATGGCTAACCCCCCAGCACAAGCTAATATGTGTTACGGTGTGAAGTGAAAACCTGTGTAATTCCAGCTGAAAGCCACCATGATGTAGGGCACAAACCACAAAATGAGAGGCAGAGAGGGGCAGACCACCCGTGAGTGCTGCTTCAGTGGGCTCCCAGCTGCAGCCTCAGAGCATGGGAATTCAATGAACGAGACAAATAGTAGAATTTTCTTCTTTTGGATACTGTTGCAGCAAAATGGAACAATTAAAAACAGGCATGTTCCCCCCGTGGCACCTCAGATCAGTTAGAAACAATTTCAACGAGGGGGCTCAAATTACTCTGTGCACAACGTGCTCCATTAAAGATACAATGGGATCAGTTATCTCGGAGGTTATCGCCAATGCAGAGTTCTATCTGTTCAGTACTGTTCACGTGTGAGGTAACGATGAATAACAGAACATTCTATCATGCTATTCAGAGAAGTAGGATTGGTCCTCATTCAGAAAGTGATCCAAGAACAGTCTGTTGTTAACTGTTTTTGACCCAAATTGTCTATATTGTAGTTCTGATGAGAATAGGTGCAACATTGAGTCTTCAATTGATCAATTTGAAAATAAACCTATTAAAAAGTCTCCCAAAAATACTGCTGTTCATGTAAGCAAATGTTCTCAGTGAATTGACTCTTCACTCCATGAGTTATTGGGCATTATATGTTGAAGTTTCAAATAAGTGGAATGTTGCACAAATGTTTCTTTGATTAACATGTCACTTATTCCACTTGTTATTTCCTAGTGACAGCCGTAACGGCTTGTAAATGCGGACCATAAACTCCAACACCCTTACCGCCATCAGTTTCAGCAACACATAAAGAATTTTGTTAAAAACTTTGAAACCTAAGGCCAAAGTATTCAGCTGAGATGTTTAGTTTAAGTAACCCCGTGGGTTAATAAACTAAACAGAGGTAAACCGTGCAAAACTGCTGCAATGAAAGCCAGGCTAAGTAAACGAAGCAAAGTTTACAAGAATCATTTAAGGGGAAAAAAGAAAGAAGGAAAAATGCGTGAAACGTTAATGTGAAGCAGGTGATGAACATCGCGTCATTTCTTTCTAATGTAGGAACGACAGAAAGATTCACTGGAAAAAGATGGTTGACAAAAAAAAAATCAATTATTACAATTATGAAAACAAATATTTGTAACGTTATTTTTTTAATCACGGTGAGAAAAGACCGTGGAAAAATGTATCTGATTCTAAAACACAGTTATGGCCAATGGATTTAGTCATTGGTCCTAATAAGGTTATTGCTGTATCAACATTATTATATGTACATAAAACCCCAAGGATATAGCTCAATCAATGTTTCATAGAGACCGTTTCCATATGGGAATCATCCATGATATAACTTTCAATGAAAGCAAACATAAGGAAAGAATATGTATGCTGAAACAGTGCAGGCTGCGGTATTTGTTTGCACAAAACATGAGTAGCCTATTGCTTTGCTGTCTTCCTTCTCTCCAAAAAGATTTCAGCAAAGGGAGAAAAAGCCGAAAGGTTCTATTCTCAAGTTCTTGGACGTGGTTTCAGCACTGAGAACGAACTCTGCACGTGGAGGAACTCCAGAGAAAACACGAAGCCCAAAAACAACAAAAGGGGTCTTTTTAACTTCTTCAAACCACATCTTCCAATAAAAGCTGAATAAACATACCCTGCCACTTGCGAGCGGCTGCTGTCCAGTGAGCTTCACAAAAAGGGCCAGGTTTCAAAAGGGGGGCTTACAGGGCCCTAATGAAACCTTTACCTTAACTAAAATAATAAAAGTACAAAATTCCACATAGATCTTCTATTGGTGAAAATATAGGTGCCCATCCACCCTATGTTAAATGGTGTGTAAAAAACAATGGAGGGGTTTCTTTAAAGGGGGGCATTTTGGGTTATTGGGTCATTTGAATTGGCGACAATAAACAAGACCGTTCAGATATGCTTTGGGAAACCGTTTGCGGGAAACCTCGCAATGAACAGGCTTTGAAAATGAACCTGTAAAATACTGAACATCTATCTTTAGTCCCCCCCAGACAAGACAAAGACAGCTTAACGGCAGTATGAAAAGGCTGGCCTGTGAATGGTTACTATTCAATTTGTATTTCATTCCCCGCTGGTCATGGAATTGAGATCAGAAGAAAAAGTGAAGCCACATGGCCGGGGTCAGCAGGATCAGAGGACCACCACACACAGCAAAGGGAAGGGGAAGGCAATGGGAACTTGAGTGAAGAAATGGATTGTATAAACAGAGCCCACCATTGCCTGCACCCTATTCTCCTATAATTTACACTGCATGGGAGTTTGGAAACGTATTAAACTAGTGATAGGTTTCATCACTGCATCATGGCGTTGACTTATGCCAGTCAAAAACCTGGTGTATACTTTCAGACAAGTTTAGAATTCTTTGGCTAATGTGTTTATTTTAAATATCCCAGGGAAATTATTACATCAGCGGCAAATAATGTTTGAGGAAACAGCCCTTCCTTTGAAGTTTGCAGCAGCGAAACATGATTTTAATTACATAATAACTTTGAAATTGTATTTATACAATAAATGTTCTGGATTAGACGAGGAAGTATAGGAGTAGGGTTGAAAGTTGGCCATACCCTGGCCAAACAAACTGCAGAGAGAAAGCACAAATGTCCCGCCATGAAGAATTAGCCTGTGCTATTTTGTGCGATCGTTAGCATTGGCTTTCCATTGCCAGTGATGAATGGCAGCTCTTCTTAAAGTCCACCTTACTTTGATTAACATTTTGTCAACCCAATTGCCTCCCCTCAACACAAACAAAGGCAATGAGCTCAACAATAGTGAAAACACTTCTCTTGGGCAGAGCAAGCAAGTCTCGGCAGATATGGAAACATTGAACTCCTGAAAATATATCAATTCGCAATCACTATTTCAAAATATAAGTTTTAAATTTCCCAATATGATTCAAAACCTGACACTTTACACCCAGAAATGATCCTTCTCTATCATATGTATATCAATGTTCTATTTAAAAAAATGATATGTAGCAGTTGTATGTACTGTAGCATACATTTAACTAAACTAAGAAATGAAAAAACCACAGCTGGAAAGGTGATTAAATTATATATTCCATTAGATTAATTGAAAACAATGTAGCATTATAAATATGAAAGTTTGCAATTTGTTTAGATTCCTGAGAACATTTTGTAGCAATTGTTTCTAAATATAAAGATAGATGACATCAACAAAATTAAATGTCAGTCAAGAAAAACAATTATTGTTAAGACTTTCGAAATAGAATAGGGGCACCGCAGCATGTGTAGAATAGAGATGTTCATATTGTATTTAATGTTGAATATGAAGGTGCTATGTACATGCTTCTATATTGGGTGGTCTCCCTTAATGAGAAAAATATTTCTGAAAAGTGTGCAAAGCCACACAAGCATTATAGTGTATGTAAGTTTTTGCTGCCACCAGTTACCAATTATTTAATTGCCCCAATCATTTTTGTGATCTGATATTTTAGCAACATTCCGCAATATGAACAGCAGCTGATGAATGTTCTTGTGCCTGTTCTTGTAGCATTTTATAATGGTTTAACTTACGAGTGAATTGGTGTTGGTGTATAGGACCAATTAGCTGATTTAGCCGGGGTAACTGGTGCCAGCAAAAACCTGCATACACACTGGCCCATGAGTGCCTGGAGTTGCCCATACCTGCCGTATATGAACCGTCACATGTAATCTATGATTTAATCTAAGTTTAATGTAACAAGTTTTTACTAATGTTATGTAAAATTCTGGGCAACGTTTTTCACTTCAAAATTATTGGTTCATGTCACACCTGTCTAGACTTCACCAAAAGAAATCATGATTTAGAAGCTCCTTAGTGGCGCATTCAGTTTCTGCACTTAATGCAGTGCCACACACAATGGATTGGAGCTTGAACCAGAGAATTTGTGTTTTAGCAATCAGGATATTCCGTGTCTCATTGAAAAATAACTAATTCTACAAAACTAATAGGTAATACATAATACATTTCAACTTCAGAAAATTTTATAGGATTGTACACTTGATTGCTCAAAGCAAGTTCGAAAGGTACAAACGTGTACAACTGTACCGATTAAGTTACCGAGAGCCAAGCTGCGGTAATTTTACCAGTCTGTGAAGATGTCAGAGGTGCATTCCATGTGTACAGTAGCAAAAAATAATATTTAAAGTTTCAGTCAAGTTTGGTAAAGAACGTGAAGGTCTATTGACAAAGATGTTTTCTGACTACTAACTTCACTTGCATGTTCTTTTTTGTGGAAAAGATCTACCCAAACGTGAGGTCTACTTATGACCTTATATAGTCACCGTGACCTATGTTTACTTCCAGCACATGGAAAACATTCAACATGCAATGAATAAAATGCCAATAAGAACACTGCAGCTGTTCTTCATATGTATACTTTGTGCCTATCGCCAGAGGCTGTATGATATTGAGCTATACTGTGTCCCTATACACAACACCCTATGTCAGGGCCATAGAGAAAAGCGCTTTCACATGTGTACTGAAGATGTGAAGTCTTGTGTAATGTCACCTGTCTGATGACACAACTAAATGGCACCCACTTGCAGCTGAAGTGAAAGAGATCTGAGCATGGTCTGTATTTTTACCCACACAAAGTCTGAATGACTGATACATTTTATTATGCAAGTCGTTCATCTGATGTTTCGCTTAACATTTAGGGCCTGATTTGCTAAGACCTTTAGCGGGTGCAAAAACCTTTAGCACACGCAAAACTAATAACACAACCAATGATTGGTGCAAAACAAATAACATGACCAATCATTTGTCATGTTATTGGTATTGCGTGTACTTAAAGGTTTTGCACACGCTAAAGGTCTTAGTAAATCAGGCCCTAAATGTTATACTAGTTTATACAATATAACAGCATGATAAGCCAAACATGATACATCTATAGACCGCATGTGCACTTGAGTTAAAATCTTTTCCAAAAATGGCTCACGCAACTGAGCTGCCCTTGGAAAAACTGTGATATTCAAGAGATGGTAAAAACAAAAGTTCCTGTAGCTTGTAGCAGAGTAAATGGAAGCACTCTGTGATCTCCCTGGAGACTCTCTACACAAATTGTGTTGTGATGGTGGGGATGTGGCACTGGCAGAGATAATGCCGCTGGAGGGCCGTGATCCAGTCACGGAGCTGGACGCTGCGAAGAGCGCCCAAGACTGCTCAGCTCCACGCTGACCTCACCTTGGCTTCTCCACATAATGTCTGTTTTACTTCATCCAAGTACTCCCACCACACAGGGAATAATAAATATAAAATATATATTCCCCCACCTCTGTCTCACTCCATGTCCTGCACATGTACAGTGAGAGCGATCTGTGGCTACAAACCCGCTCATTCACATGTGAGGCTAATGAGAGATATGAGAGTATGACATGCCGTAACATTATATAGTAACGTTATATAGACTCCAAAAATAGGGAGATAAAGGTCTCCTACCTCGTTCAATTGGCTGGGCACTGATGAGCATTAACTGGCCTTAAGAAGCTTATTTACCAAGCAGCTGGGTAAATATCCTCAGCTTTTTTCTATTAGGACATTTAAACATTTAGTTATAATTGGAGCCAGTGTTTATGCCCTGATCAGCTTGACATCTGTAGTTAATATTGGCTGAAGACTTCATACAGAAAAAGGCCTATTCCTTGTTATGACAAGATGATATTATGAACCTTTGTGGATTAATGTGTTTGCTTTCCTGTGTGCTCCTTTCAAAACAATCTAGGAACCCTTGGTTGTAAGTCACAGAATCTGGGCTCACTGAACCAATGCTAGTGAATTATATGACATTTACGACCCATCTGCCTTTGGCATTATACTAGAATTGATGTGCTTGATACAGTTCCCAGAATTATTTCTTAGGAAAAAATTTCTTCAACGGTTCAAAGGGAGCCAGAATATTGATTACTGAATTAGTTATTTATTTAATCCGTGTTTCTTGTATGACAGACCATATTGTAATATCTCTGAAATTCAAATTCTAACATTTTCCTCTCATATACATGCATACACTAAAAGCATTACAAGATGTAAAATGATCACCTTGAAACTGACTTTTTATCAACCTTCTGGTCCATCTTAAAGTTTAAGGGTTTACCATGCTATAATGAATATAGAAAGATTATTTTGACTGCTGAAGAAACCACAGTAACTTGGAAGAAGGCTTAAATATTTATTAAAGGGCTTTTGTACATTTCTAAAGAGCAACAGATTGACATGATACAAAATAAACACTTCTGAAAGGCATGTTTTAACACTTTGGCTTGTTTAGTAAACAGGACCTTTTCTACAATTGGAGCCCCTTGCTAGAATCTGTAACTCTTTTAGGGGAAATGCATGTCAAAACTGACTGAAAATGTAGATTAGTGTACATTGGCCCCTCACTAAGTAGGGTGCCTTATGGAATCATTTTTTGTGAAAAGTAAGCCAAAAAATGAGCCAACAGTTTTGGCAAGAGAAACTATTGGGGAATATTGCTTAATAGCCCACGATCACACACAAAACCAGAAAAGCATTAGTCATATCTTTGTCCTATTAACTCTAATATGTTTGATGACCTTCATGAAGCTTTTATTTGGATAGCTGTTGGGCCTATATTTTAGCACCTCTTTCTCTCACTCTCTCTCTCTCTCTCTCTCTCTCTCTCTCTCTCTCTCTCTCTCTCTCTTGCTCGCTCTCTCTCTCTTTCTCTCTCGCTCTCTATCTCTCTCTCTCACTCTCTTGCTCTCTCTCTCTCTCTCTCTCTCTCTCTCTCTCTCTCTCGCTTGCTCTCTGTGTGTATGTGTGTGTGTGTGGATGTGCAGCAGGAGGACTGAATGAGCTCAACAACAGATATTCACTGTAGCTTGCACTTTAAATTTCAATATTAATGGTTTGGATTAAGAATGTTACATTTAAAGGGCATATTGCTAAATACTATATTGTTAGACAGTATCGGCACACCTGAAGAGCGTGTATGTGTAATGAACTGTATTTGAAACTAAAGTATATTTATGGTAAAACTTGTGGGTGGGGCGGAGTTTTGATGATGCGCCACACTAGATATATAGAGATATTCATAATTGTTGTTCTCTTCTTCTTCCTATTAAAGTTATCCAACGTTACCTAACCTGCATCCACTACTTGAGAATAATAAACAACACGATTACTCTCTGTACTTTCATTAACGTGACCTATCTTATTATAACTTACTTATCTCAGTGACAGAACTACTGTTACATATGCAGGTGCTAAGTGTGAGAGCTCAATATAAAGAAAAATGGATTTGCTGCAACACTGCTATCTTGCAACACAGAAATACGTCAGTAATAAAATGTTCTGTGTTGCAAGATAGCAGCGTTGCAGCAAATCAATTTTTTTTATATTAAACACCATATTGTAAAATTAGTTAGCAACTGTGGTAATTGGATGTTCACATATATATTGTACAAATACAATATAAATTTTTTTGGGGTTTATTCTACCATCGTGTACAAAGGCCTGTATGTCTCCGAGTCCGGAAGTGACATAATGTTAGGGAAGCATACCAGCTAATCGAGTGAGTTAAAGTGTTAAGTCACAGTTTTGTGGTTAAAGGAACCACCCACAAAATTTAATCACTGATATGATCTAAATGGAAAGTTCAATCTCAACCACTGCATATATTCATATTGTTTATGTCTATAAACATTACAATGTGTTTAATGTTATATCTCAATTAAATGGGAAAGGTTACATTTATGTACTTTGTTAGCTATTACCCCCTTTGGTTCCGCCAAGGAAAATTATTCACGGCACAAACTTTGGCTGTGCGATAGTAAAATGAAGGATCATGACCAGCTACGGGTTTCACATCTTTGAAATAAGAGTAGGGGTTACTTTGACATTTACTCCCTGCTTTAACTACCATGTTTTGATAGATCATATCTTCTCTGGGAGCTAATGTTAGTATCGTCATAACTAGCTAACGATACTTCATGATGACCACAATTGCATGCTAACGTTAACTAGATTTTATTCTTCCGCCGGTCAAGCTAGCTACAAACAAATAATGTTACATCACTATGGCCACTAGTTTCAAAGCTTTGAAATAAGTGTAGTTCTCTAGCTCTGTAGGGTTGAGAGAATGCTTGTCTGGTTTTAAATACCTGTTTGTAAAATTGGTTAACGTTACAAGTTACAACTGTGGTAACTTGAGGTACACAAACAAGCTTATCGAGTGCCGTTGTTTCAAATGTGGCATGTAACATTAAAGGGTAACAAAGCACTAAAACCACTTATTTTAGATGAGAACTGATACATTTGTTAAGTGATACTGATTGATTCTGGTCCAAATTTTGACATTTTACTGCAGTCAGCGCAAAATGGCGTAAACCCAAAGGATCTGGCTCAAAAGTGTCTCTAATGGTCAAAAGTTAAGTACTGCGCGTTCAGTCTGTCATTGGCCAGAAACTTCATCCAGCTGACATATGACTCCTGGTGACAAAATTGAAACCTGTACAGCTGCATCCTGAAGTTTTGGAGTGAGGGCGGGCTACTATAAAATCTATTTGCATGGAGTGGAGAGGAGATAAGAGTGACAGTGAGCGAGCAATATATCTAGCTAGCCTCCAGTTTAGCTTTTTTGAATTTTCTAGTAAGTTATAGTAGCCTATTTTTGGTAGATTTTTTATAGTTTGATAGTTGATAGCAGCTTGATAGTTAGTTGTTCAGTCTAGCTTAGCAAGTAGCTAGCTAGTTTATTATTGTTTTTAAATAATATATATATATATATATATATACTTTATTAAAAATAAATGTATAGTATAAAGCGTAGTTGAGCCAAAAGTTGTAGTATATGCATGTTACATGATTACCTTTGCAACATCCCTAGAACAGACATTCTCTCTTGAAGAGAGTTCAGTGCAGTGACCACATGTGCACCTGTTGAAATATCTTGCACAGTTGCACTTAGTGTGATTACCTACAGCTTGTGTAAAATGAGTAGCCTACATGGCATGGGTAACTATTTGTATGGCGTGTGATTTGTTGTTTGCTGGCCGCATCATTATAAGCCCAAACGAGGCTATGCGTGCCGTGTGTGTAGTGTAGTGAGAGAGAGAATGGAACAGAGCAACCACTGTGAGTGCTGTCCAGAGTAGAATAAGCTGGGCTAGTACTAGTGAAAATAATTGCTGGGGCATGGTTTGATACCTGGAGCTCAGCCCCTATATTATTACCTTATCACGCCCAGATTTTGGCATTTTTCTAATTTCAAGGGGGGGTTCTAGTGAAACCAACATTACCTTTATAACATTACCCTGTAATGTTATAAAGGGGACAATGCATGGTTTTAGGCGTACCTTAAACCTGGCTTGGCAATCCCATCCGATACTGCCATTTAAGTAGTCAGTCTCAAGAAAATATATGATGCACGCCTTGGTGTTTTTTGCCTTGGCTGTAAAATCATCTCTCTTAACGTTACTTTGGACAAATATTACCCAGAAACAAAAAAGCTGAGATTTTCTACTTGGGAACACATGCCTAACTTACGATGCCTAGAAAGACTTGAGTTAATACAACTGCCACAAACACACACATTTACCACATTTATTAGATATTATTTTACTTATTATTTGTCATTTCCAGTGTTCAGCTAATAGGCTTGCTGGCGAATCAATGCGTTGTTTACCCAACATGACGTCACACATTCAGTGGGCGCGGTCACAGGAAACGCCTAAGTACTTGCGGCAATGTGATAGTTACAGGAAAATAATTTTGAAAAGCTGATGATTGATGCTCATAAAGGTTGCATTCCTCAAATATTAAGACACTCGCACACCTTTGTGATTTCATCACGGTAAATTGTGATGGCATCAGATTATTTATTTGACACTCAAAAAACGCTTATTGTAAATAATACTGAACAGCTAGTCAGAAAACACTGTCTGTCTGCCTGCACTGAATTTCACTGAATGTATAATGATAACATTCAGCTGAATTACAGCTACGATTGAATTGGAAATTTGAACCTCACAGGTCTGTGCAGTATGATAACATTCCCCTTTTCCGAGGGTGGCAGACTCATATACACGTTGACGATACTCAGGATTTGTGTTTCTTCATACAGTACTGAGGCCTGCATAATCTCAGTGGTCTTTGCCAACTGCAGTATAGCACTCAGGACCCGGGACTGAAATAGATAATTGATGGGGGGAAACATACCTTGGCCAGATTTTTTAATTAGAAGAAGACATTACAACAGTCATCCTGTTATGCCATATGCTGATTGCAAAAACTGTTGATTGGTTTGTTTTTTTAGTCCACATCCCCAGATTGATTTGTTCCTCAGGTTATAACGTCATCATAACATTCCTAATTCGGTTCAACAGGATATTTAGAGCGCATGCACTCCGACCACTCTTAGAAGTATTTTCAATGGCCTGACTGCAATCTGTAAAATAACCTTAAAAAAACCCAGAAATGTTCCCTCAACGTCCTGAAGATGAGGTGATGAAAGCAAGGCACAGGCTTAGTTTGTGCCTCACGAAAATAAATGATTACAAGCGCTTTGTGAATGAAATTATACACGCAGTGCTATAAAAGAATGAAGGCGGGACACACTCCTTTTCAGGGATTGTCATTAAGCAATTACGCGGGTCACATATGTGGTCACATCATGCCTTTAAAACACACATCAGTAAAAATCTGGTGGGAAAGCAGAAATGAGGGATATCTACCCGCAGATGCTGTATCAACACAGACCCTCCTTACAGCTGAAGGGAAACTATCAAGCCACAAAATAAATTACATTTGCCTAAGTCCGTACACTAAGAAATGGGTGTTAATTTTATTATTGCAGACAGTGTGGTCCTGTGTGGTCTCCCCCTCAACCACACAGTGCTCTCCAGTAAGAACGCTGAAACCACATTGCTCAGGATCTATGGCCCATGTGTGGGAGACTGCTCTTACCCAGTCCGGTGAATCAGAGAAAAAAGGAAGAAATACTGAATGTCTTTGTCCACACAACTTTTTTAAATAATACATTACATCTTTACCATTGTGCAGAGGTTTTGTATTTGGATCACGATAAAACAAAGCATTCACTTAATCTTTATAGTGGAATGATACATTTGATATTACATTGTAAGTAAAACTATTTTGGAGAAAACAAATACGGTAATGTAGATCACAGAAACCACTGAGCCTAAAGGTGTACAATTCCTATTCAGAGTCAGCAAAACTACATCTGATTCTGACAAAAGCCATTTTATTAGGGAGAAATATCAACACTGTAACATACACTGCCTGGCCAAAAAAAAAGTTGCGCACTCTAATATTTCATTGGACCGCCTTTAGCTTTGATTATGGCACGCATTCGTCGTGGCATTGTTTCGACAACCTTATGCAACGGCAAAACATTTATTTCTGTCCAGAGTTGCATTTATTTTTGGCCGAGATCTTGTATTGACGACGGGAGAGTCGTACCACTCCGTAAAGTCTTCTCCAGCACATCCCAAAGACATTCAATGGGGTTAAGGTCAGGACTCTGGTGGCCAATTAATGTGTGAAAATGATTCCTCATGCTCCCTGAACCACTTTTTCACAATTTGAGCCCTATGAATCTTGGCATTGTTGTCTTGGAATATGCCCATTGATGGGATAACCTGGTCATTCAGTACATTCAGGTACTCAGCTGACTTAATTTTATTGCTGCATAATGTTGCTGAGCCTAGACCTGACCAATTGAAGCAACCCCAGATCATAACACTGCCTCCAGAGGCTTGTGCAGTAGGCACTATGCATGATGGGTGCAACGGCGACTTTTTTTTTGGCCAGGCAGTGTAGGTCAATGAGCCTTGTGTAGCTATCAATAGACGGGGCCATGTAGATACATCAGGCCTTTGTGCAAATGTATGTATTTGTTTATACTATATACACTTTTTGATGTACACTCACCATAGCCCACCGACCACCATTCTCTGAGGCAATCAAAACAGAGCAGACAGCTGAGGGATGAGTGTGAGTGAGTGTGTGAGTGTATGTGTGTGTGTGTGTGTGTGTGTGTGTGATTGGGTGTGTGTGTGTGTGTGTGCGGGTGTGTGTGTGTGTGTGTGTGTGTGTGTGTGTGTGTGACAGGATTTCTGCTCTGTGAAAACAATGCCACAAGTCATCCGAGACATCATCCCCCCCCTATTGACTGAGCAACATGTGGTCCTCATAGACATCACATGCCTTGCAGTATAATGGACCCCTTTTAAATGGTTTTGTCATTGGCAGCTTTCTCCCTTTAAAACAGTATAAGAAAATGTTTTCCCCGCTCGTGGAGATGTCGCCAGGGGAGACCACCAGCACACGCTGGCACAGTCAGATGAGAGTATCCCAGGATGCAGCAGGCCTACACATTTTGGGGCCACATTATAAATTACGACACCCTCCACCCTGGAGGAGCCCACCACTAAGGGGGAAGAGAGGAGCCCGGTCCCCACATGGAAGTTGTCTCCCCGCTCTTTTGTGTGTAATTAGAGCTCCCCACTTCTGTCAGATGCAGGGCCGGGGAGAAAAATGGTGAGAAACAGGAAGCAAACTGTCTCCTCAGATCTCCCGTACTGAGGTTCTATCTCATGAAAAGAATTATTTTCTCCCTCTAGGCATTCCCCAGTGTTTTTTTTTAATTTTTTTACCTCTAACTAGATCATGTTTGAGTTTTGTTGATGGAGACACAAATAGCAGTGTGTGGTCACTGAATTACAAATTTGCACACTTAAAAAGCATCCTTTCTGTTGCAGGTCCAACCCCCTTTGCACTGGACGGTAAGCCGATATTCACTTGTCTTGGACCTTCTGTTCTGAAGGGATTTACATTAACATTTAGTCCTTAAGAAAGAGATCAACAAAAATCAGATTTGGTACCTTAACAACCATTAGCACTGTGTTTTAAAAAGGTATCATCAGTGGTGTAGTAGTGCGTGGAGAAGTGGGTTTACTCTAGAGAAGTGGGTATACTCTAATTTAGCAAATCGATGACAACTAATTGATATGTGCACTAGTGGGGATTAAAAAGTGAGTATACTCACTTTTATGCCCACTAAGAAAGAAGTGGGTATACTGCGTATACCCGCGTATACCCTCCACTACACTACTAGGTATAATAGTACTTTAATTAATATGTGTGATTTCTGAACATTTCTTAGTTTTTTTGTGTTTTTCACTTAGGCTCAATGCTTTGCGGTTAGGTTAAACAGGCACATATAGATCATGTTCAAAACAAAATGGGGGTTTCAGTTACATCACATACTTTGCTTTCTGGTCCAGATTTTCTGCAGTTTGGGCCATAAACAGCAACAGATTGCCCTCAAATGAAGCTTACGTTTTCAATTACGGATAATAAAAAAGTAACATTTCTGAAATTGGATTTAGTCTCTTTAAGAAATTTAAGAGGATTCAATTAATTTTAAGCAAATAAAAAAAAGATGACATTTATTTGTGGATGCTGGACGTTCTGGGCAGTGAACCGGCCTCTGTAATAAAAATAATTGGATGATTAATTTGTCGTTTGGTGCCAAGGGCAGATGAAGTCTCCCTTTTGGACTTTATAAATTTTTTTCCACTTCTATTAAGTTCTGTCATTTCCCCAAATTCAAGCATACCTTGCAAGCAAGCTGCTGTGAAGTTGCATTTATTCTTTTCAAAAATAATTTATAATATGAAGCCCTTTTCGACAAAATGACTGGCTCTTCAAATTTTCAGATTGGATAGTCATTTCAGGGTTGAAAATGGTCCGACCCGATTCATGAAGTAACAGCAATTTATCGAGAGTCTTTTCTGTGTATCAAACCTGTCTTGTTATGTACATTTTAATCAAACAAACCTGCTGATATCAAATTACAATCTGCTGATAGCTTTCATAGGTTGTCACCACTTCAGAGGGTTCAGATTTCAATGAACAACCACCGCTTCAAAAAATACAACTTATTCGCCAACCCTCATTATTAGCGGACGCCATAAACCCAATGAAAAAGCACCTCCGATTACGGTGACTGCATGCCCTATCATTAAATCTAAAAAATACTAATTGAAATAATTACATCATTTTGTTTTCATAATTCATAATTCCTGGAATGCTCAAGGAATGATTTTGGGGCGACAGATAAGTGAGGTCATCCCGTTGTATACTGGTGCCTCTACAGCGCTATTAATCCCCTATAAACCTCGGGATCCAGGAGGAGAGTAACCTCCTCCATTCCTCCTGTGGGACTCCCTTTTACCCGGTGGAGGTGTGTTTGGGTGGGGGAAGGGGCTCGCACGCTCACAAAGGCACAAAACAAGAGACATCTCCTCCGTAACTAATGAGGGTGCGCAAGTGCAATACTGAGACCTGCCTACCCTTGAAACTGCGGACCACTGCATTAGAACTATAGGAGAGTTGGTGGTCTTACCTCAGCAGATGCAGCTCTGACAGAAGGTTGTGATCAATAGACAAGCTTGTTCTCACTGGTGGCGGTGCTTAAGTGGTACTTAGCAAGGCATTGATCATATGGCATCAGCGCCATTGTCCCGGCCTTGCTTTCCCTTTTTGCTTGACGATGAAGCTGCTGAGTAGGGAGAATATTATGAATGAAAGTGAATGGGCGTGGATTCATTTGGACGTGGAATGATACACTTAAAAAGAGTCAGGTGCGTGGCATGAAAGTCTGCTAAAATTCCCCTTTTAAATATTTTTTAAAATTTTGAATTGCAATGGATTTCTGATCTGGAAGTTTAAAATATATTTTATTCACTATTGGCAAGGTGCATTATATATTTTGAAACCAGTTTAGGTTTCTTTGTTTGGTATACGGTAAGTCACAAAAATAGCATCAACAGTCAGTAAGCAATTACACCCTGCCATTCATACAGCTTTCGAATACTTACCATACAGTCTTAAAGGCACATTTAACAGTCCTCCTGGCGATGCAGACTTGTTCCTGTGTGTTCCAGCCTGCAGACATTTCCAACATCTAGTTACAGATGTCGTGCATGCTACACAGGGTAGCACGCCCTGGCGTTCCTTAGAAGGCCGCTGGGAAGCCAGTTGTTTTCAACAGAGGGGAAACACCGCAAAACATTTGCGCACAAGTTAAAAACACATTTTTCTGGCGGTGTAAATCTTGGGCAGGCTAATTAAGCAGCGACGGCTGGCAGGGGATTGCCGGAGCGGTGCGATCGCGGTTGGGATTCAGAAATCATCTGTCACGTCACGTCACAGGCTCCCCGCGCACTCGCTGGGAGAAATGTAGGGGCGCGGGATTAATTAGAAGGTGAGGTGCATTTCATCTCAGTCCATGAATGAAACCCCACAAATCTAAAATCAAGCTAAAAGGTGGTGGTGAATGACAAAACGTCACATTTGACTTTTTAACGTTACACCTATAAATGACTGCCAAGACTGAAGATAAAAATTTAAGAAAGGACAAGGGGTTCTAAGTTTAATTGCTTTCCAATTGATCTTAGAAATGGCGGTAACATTAATTTCCCAAGACTTTTGAAGAAAAGTGCAACAGCATGAACATAGCTGCAGGCAGTGACATCCCCACTGAAGACACAGCAATGGTGAGTGGTATTATGGATAGATTAACCTGAGTGGTATTATGGATAGATTAACCCGTTCGTTTATCAGGCAGTAGTAGGAAATGAGGCATTGGGTAAAGAATATATACTCACACACACACACACACACACACACACACACACACACACACGCATGCACACACAAATAAAAAAATGGTTTAAAACCAATTTTGCTATTGGGCATTGTTAACGATAGATATTACACTATGAAAAATGTTTATTTCATTTGCTTAGTCTTATTTCATATTTTTGAAAGTATTATAGTAATAATATTTGTTCTTCAATGTGGCCAAAGGAATTATTGGCACCCCTGGTAAAGATGAGTAAAAATTATTATAGAAAATTCACAGTTTGGTCAATTAGCTTAATCTCACACTGAAAAATGAGAAAAATCCAACCTCATCAAGAAATAATTATTTTTAACAAAACCATGTGTGCCACAATTCTTGGCACCCCTGGCACCAATACTTTGTACAACCTCCCTTTGCCAATAAAACAGCAGAGTCTTCTCCCGTAACATCTAATAAGGTTGGCGAATACAGAGCAAGGAATCTGAGACCATTCTTTTTTACAGAATCTCTCCAGATCATCCAGAGTTCTAGGTCCTCTCTTGTGCACTCTCCTCTTCAGCTCAGCCCACAGGTTTTCAATGGGGTTTAGGTCAGGGGACTGAGATGGCCATGGCAGAAGCTTGATTTTGTGTTCAGTTAACCATTTTTGTGTTGATTTGGACGTATGTTTTGAATCATTGTCCTGCTGGAAGATCCAACAACGACCCAGTTTTAGTTTCGTGGCAGAGGCAGCCAGATTCAGATTTAAAATGTTCTGGTATTTCATGGAGTTCATGATGCCATGTACCCTAACAAGGTTCCCAGTGCCTTTGCAGGGAAAAAAACCCTACAGCATCATGGAACCTCCAGTGGGGATAAGGTTATTTTCGGTATAGCCATCCTTCTTTTTACGCCAAACCCACCTTGAGTGTTGGTTGCCAAAAAGCTCAATTTTCGTTTCATTTGACCATAGAACACGGTTCCAGTCAAAGTTCCAGTAGCGTTTAGCAAACTTGCGCTTACGTTTGTGGTGAAATGACAGAAAAGGTTTTTTACTGGCATGCCTTCCAAATAATTTGTTGGCATGGAGGTGACGTCTAATGGTAATTTTGGAGACTTGATGACCCCAAGATGCTACTTTCTTCTGTAATTTTCCAACATGCTTGGGAATTGTTTTGCCTCTCTTACCATCCTCCTCACTGTGCGTGGGGGCAAAATAAACTTGGGTCCTCTTCCAAGAAAGTTTGTAACAATTCCAGTTGCTTTGAACTTTTTAAGTATTGCCCTAATGGTAGATATGGGCATTTTCAGGTGAGTAGCTATTTTTTATAGCTATTCCCTGACTTATGAAACTCATTTGTGTGTTCTCTTATCTTTCCCATTTTGATGTATGAATAAGGGAATATGGCCTCTGTGTCACCTCATATTTATACCCCAGTGAAACAGGAAGTCATGGATTACTGATTGAAAGTTCCTAAACACTCTGATCAACTTTAAAAAGTAAAATATAAATGGAAAAAATGCTTCAGTTACATTTTGTTCATACAAATTTCTAGGGGTGCCAATAATTGTGGGACGCGTGGTTTTGTTAAAAATAGTTATTTCTTTTTTTTTGTTTTATTTCAGAATAAATTGACTTAAATTAAAGGTTGAATTTTTAATAATTTTTTCAGTGTGAGATTAGGCTAATTACCAAACGGTGAATTTTTTATAACCCTTTTTACTCATCTTTACCAGGGGTGCCAATAATTGTAGAGAGCACTGTATATTACTGAGCTGGTAACATGCAAATCAATCTATGTCCCAGAGGGCCTTAATGAACTGAGTCTATGTGTTTAACCTCTGTAACCAGAAATTGTTAGTGATTTTAAGGTGGCTTGGAATTTCCAAATTTATGAATTATGGGTCAACAGGTTAAAATTCAAAGAGTCCATGGTGAGAATGCAAATCTTTCCAAGGTCACGACAATTGTGGATGATTGGGCAGTAATTTCTCTAAGTGTTTTTGGCATGTCTGTCACACTATCTCACTGCTAATGTATTTTTGCAGTTCTCTTAAAACATGCATGTGCATTCACATTAGGTAGTATAAGTGTGCCTTTTTAAAAGACAAAGTCCCGTGATCATGATAGATTTATGATTTGACCTGCGTTCAAAATTAGTTTTACACAGGATAACGTCCATAAAACTGAAACTAAATGGGACATACCACCCTGCAATGCTAGTCCAGAAATGTTGTCCTCCAGTTCATATTAAAGCTGGAATCAGATAGTGCTGATCTCTGTATAAATGGCATTTTATCATTTGGTCAATGATTTTTTAATGAATAGTTTCATTACTATTAACACAAAATGACCACCACTGCTCACTTATTAAGGTTCAAATACGGGTTCCAGCCTTTCACTTTTTACAATGGAAGCCAGCTGAAAAAATCTAATATTTTTTATAGGCAAATGCACATCAAATGAACATCATGATGCAATCTCCACTTATGTTGTTACAGTAATACTTTCATTTCTTTCAAGCAATATGACCCTCATATCAAATTTGTATTTAGATACTTCAAAGTCGGTCACTCTACACAACATCAAATATCAAATTAAAAAATTCAATATGGAATTTGTTTTGCTGTCTTTTATTGCATTCACACTAGAACTGCTGAACTAACTAAATAAATAAATAATTAAATAAATAAATAGACTTTTTATTTTCATTCAGAATTGGTCACCGTTATTTTTTCATACCACTCAGCTGGATGTCATTCTTGGATGTGAGTAAGATGCAAACAATGTGTCACTCAGACAGTAAACAAAAAAAGGAGGTTGTTATATTGGGTTTTGAGGGCCACAACCCTATACATGTACACAAAACTGACATGGCAATAGGTGTCTAATTGACGTAGGCTTTCTCTCTCCCAGACTGTCAGAATCAGACAGTTGTAGTCACAATAAAAATCATTACACAATATATATAATTTAAAAATCCTGGTATTATTCAGCCATGTCTTGTAATAGATATCTAAGTTTAAGGGGAAAATACCATAACCTTGCAACAATTTCCTACAGTATTTGAAGTTCAAAAGCAAAATGTTTCCCCTAAAACCGACTGTAATCTCATAGGTGCTGGCTTGAGTGGGAGCCTGAAAGCCGATACCAGTCAATGCTATTTTGTGGATGAAAAACAATTTTTTTCTGCTTCTCATTTCCTTTTCATGGTTTCATTCATGGATTACATTAGCCATTTCGGAGAGTCTCGAGCTTAAATGTTTGTTTCCGTGGTTACCTGTTTTGAAATTTGTCCGGATTTGTTTGTCATCTTAATTGTGTTGCCTGCCGAAGCATCCATTGTGCCACCAGGTTCAATACCAGGGCCTGGAAAAAACCAATCGCTTCACTCTGAAAGGAGAAATCTGTTTTTGAAGTCTGTCTGTAGCCGTGCCACTCCCCCTTCTTTTCATGTCAACAGGACTCCACAGCATACGTTCTGTTCTGCAGAGTGCATTTGTTTCTCATTGTAATGTGAAACATGCCCAAGTTCCTTATGAATGTCTTAAGACAATTAAGACCACATTAGATCCTTCAAGTACTTGTAATTTCATAAGTGAGGGTTTGAAAATAAATTAAGGGAGAGGGGGGTGGGGGGTGCATAGTCTTACAAGAGCCACTTGGGAGAGATGGGAAACAGATATTAACCCGCGGTGACGGTCCTTAAAGGGTCCGCCTCCCCACCAGCAGTGCGGAGCCCACCCACAATGGCACCTGCTCTCTCTAAAGAGGTGCTTCTCGACTGCGCTGCGCGCCTCACGCGGTCCGCGTACACATCGGTGGGAGAGCGGGGTGGTAGAAGAGGGGAGGGAAAGCAGAGGCCTCGCGGAGAGCCAGGAGGAGAGGAGAGGAGAGGAAAGGAGAAACGGTTTTGCTTTGGGCCCTTTCACTGGGCTGCTTCCATCTCCATCCCCCCACCCCACATACACACACACACCCCACACACACACACACACACACACAACCGCTCAGGGTAAAATTCCACGAAAGAAGCGGATCATTCCGATTAATCCGGGATGAGCGGCGAAAGTCAGTGTGGACAAACAGGTCATTTCCCAGATCGTTTTATCGAAGAAGTCAGTATATTTTCACTTGTTTCCCCCACATACAGCCCATAATAGTGTCTTTTACGCTTCTCTTTAAAAACTAGCTTAGGGAGTGCTCATCTAGTGCTAGCTGGTGTCTGTCCTTCTTTATATCCCTGTCCTTATTGCAAGTCTGTTCAAAAGGGATTCTGAATCAATCACTGCTAAAAAGTTAATTGGGACCTGACTCATTTTCATTTAGCTAACTGATGGGCCTGTTGCTTTATATTTCCCCTGTTGACAAAAACCTGCTTTAGCCCCAGACTGTGTGAAAAAATGATATATTGTCTTCATTAGATAGAAAAATATGAGTAATCTCCCAGAATGCACGAGGTCTGAATGGGTTTATTGTTTTAGGTGAAGGTGCTATTTTGCTTTATTTATGTTGAGCATGCACATTTGCAATCAGAGTGAAGTCATTAGATTGTTATCACAACTGCTGTGATAGCTTGAAATAGGACTTAATCCATTTGTAATGCAGAATGCTTTCTTCTTGAAAGAGCTGCTCGGCAAGATTATTTTAACAACATATATCAGAAGAGAAAGGCTTGTTACCAGAAAAACTGTCATTTCTTCAGAGAAGCTAGAATAAACGCTTTCAAGCATAAATAATTCTCATAAATAATTAAATCTTAAAATCAAAAATTTTTAAGAGACAAAGACAAAGAGACAGAGTGATTTTCTGTGTGTGTGTGCATGTGCATGTGTGTGTGTGTGTGTGTGTGTGTGCATTCCTGTTTTATTGTATGTCTTATTGTGTATTTATGTAAAGCACTTTGAATTGCCTCTGTGTATGAAATGTGCTATATAAATAAACTCGCCTTGCCTTGCCTCGCCATGTGTGGGTGTGTGTGTGCGTGTCTGCAAAATGCATGTAAATGATTATACAACTGTGTTATCCAGCCCTGTGCGTTTATAAAAAAGATATTCCAGCCTATAATCCTCTAAAATAACTACAAAGCAGGACCTGACCTATGCCTACCCCCACACAACACACATCCACTGCACTGTCACCAAAGCATAGCCAGTCATGCATGACAACAAGCGACTGGAAGGTCTTCAGATTTTAAATGGGCCTCCGCCAGCCATTGTAGGGCAGATGCTGTGATTCACAGCAATGTCTAGCCCTGAAATGCCATAATTGTTTTTGAGGAGCTCAAAAACAGTTTTGCGCTGTGTTGGTTTTTCCTTTGACATTGCGTGACTGCCTTTGATTCTACCTTGACCCAGCAAAATGACCCCTGTCTTAAAGGTTGCCAACGCTTCTGCCAAGTCTCCGTAGGGGATGCTATGGAGTGGAGCGGGGCGGGGTGATGGTGGGGGAGATTTGCACCACTCTGGTCTTCGCCTTCCGTGTTTTAATGCCATTACCTCCCGGTGCTGCAGCGGGTCTGTCACTCGCGCGTGATCGGCCCCGGCGATCGCGTGCGGAACTGGCTTTGAGAACTTAGTGTTCTCCACTCCGGGCCTTCCGCTCGAGTAGCCCTGCTGAGCGGGATGAAAACGGACATGTGTACATTGAGTGTGGGGAAACAGTGAGGGAATCTCCCGTTGCATTATTCAGTCATCAGACTGGGAGCCGAGGCGGAAACCAGGGCTCTGTGTACGGGATGGATGGCGGGGGGGGGGGGTTTATGACACACTTTCTGAGGCTGTCCCCAGCGGGAGACGTGAGGAGAAACCTCACTTCGCGCTGCGCTTTCGCGGCACGCAGGCTGCAGCCTGCTTTTACAGGGAGAGACAAAGGACTGTCCTGCCTGGATGTGAGCGCCTCCACCCTAATCGCGCGCATATACTGCACATACACGCATGCGTGTAGGCCTCGCACGTGCGCATGCACGGAAACAGCGATGCACTCACACACCCCACACAAATATGTATCCACACATTTGGCCATACCCATATGTACACATACATACATGCACATGCATGCACACAGTCAAGTGTGTATGCATGGATTCACACAATCATGCAGACACACACACCAGCACAGACCACGTGCTTGTGTCATTATATTCACACGTTATTATTCATCCTGAGCTGATGTTGCGCAGGCTTCTCTTGTGAGGCCTTTCTTTAAACCTTACAGATGACAGATGAACGAAATATCTCCATCTCGTTCAGTGCTTGGTAAATACAAGACCGGTGTCTCCTCTGAAATTAGCTTCATCTAGCTTTGCTTCCTCATTACATGCAATATTTAAATTTAGGTCTCAGTCACATAGTGACATGAACACAACAGTGATTTCTGCTCTTAATATTCAAAGAGTAGTAGTAGTTGAAGCAGGGACAAAATGGTAGTACTGCTTAATATACACATTCGTATAGGCCTGTGTTTGTGACCAGGAAGCGCAGTTGACTATTGGAAATGCGTGTACCGTATATACATGTGCGGGTGATGCAACAACTAACTTGTAAGCTTGCCCCAAACCAAAGGTGCCATTTTATTTTGTGACTAAACTTAAAAACCCAACCTGTTTTGTAAAAACAGGGCAAAAGAGTGTTTCTGATTTTTATGACATCAGCTTTAATTGCAGGACAAAGCTGTCTATTTATTAAAAACACATTTATAAATAAAGGTGCCATCTATGATTGTTTTGTGAAGTCTTGCTGATCTCATTGTCAAAAACAAGCTGGCACTTCTTGCAGGACAGTTGCTGCCTTGCATAAATCCATGTATACACAGGAAACGTTTTTGACCCAGTCATACATGTGCGTGCAAATGAACACAACAACAGTCCTGAGTGGAGGTTGTTTCTGTGACTGTTGAGCCAAAAGAGGTGTGTTTGCGTGACTGAAGGCTTTGAGTGCTTCAGATATTACACAGCAGCCCAAAGGCTCTCCTCTGAGCACCCCCACTTCACCACAACCGGAAAAAAACAGTTTATTATATTGGCTGAATCATTAGGAACCACTGCTTGTCAGTTACCATGATTTAAACAGGCCATCATAGAAGTTTCTCCACCAGGACAATGCAAATGAAGTTAAACTTAAACTTCATATGCATTTCTCAAGTCTATATTTAGAAATATTAACGTAACATATTTCCTATATGCCTTCAGAAATGGAGGCAAACCACATCACAAGGATGTGTCTCAAATTGCACCGAGTCAGGTTCCAAGTTCTGCATGACTCATTTCTTGGTGTGTAAATACACAACCACGGCTGAGAGCTTTAGCAAACTCTCTGCAGATTGGGGATTATGTGAACTTTCGTCCTTTTTTCTAAAGCGCAGCCTTGAATAACGTGACTCCAGTAATTCATTATGCATGTTTTCATTTTTGGTTTAGTTTCAGTTGCCTCTTTGATTTTTCGTAAAGATTCAGAGTGGTGTTAGGTTCTCCTGTTATTTGCACAGAAGAGAGCGTCAGTGCATGTGTGTATGCTCGAGGTGTGATTTACTCTCTCAGGCAATAGTGAGGTCATTTTCACCGTGAGAAGTTAGATTGCCCAGAAGCAGTGCAACAAGACGAAAAGTCTTGAACGTCGAAGCTTAAAGGGGGAAAAATGGATTACCATGACCTAACGATGCCTTCGTTTCAAAGGAAATGTCCAAAAATCACCAATGATTAATATGCAATTTGGGGTAAAGTAGGTAGAATGTGTGGTTTGTAATGGTGTCATTTTTTCATTTATACTACTTTCCCCCACTGAACAAACATTATTATCGTTAGCGTGAAGAGAGCCGCAATCATTCACAGCCTTGCTTTTCTCAAGTTAGGAAATTGCCTTGAAAATTGGCAAGGCCTGCAAAGTGTTCAGCACTTAAGACCCACTCTTTTCTTTTGATATATGTATAAGGTTTCAAAATTCATACCAAACACCATGTCAGATCTTAGACCGTAACATAAACCAATTTCTCGAGAATGGTCCTCTTCATGGTATAACAAGTAACAATAACAAACAGTTGAGAAATAAGACATTTATCAATTCAAAATCAGAAGAGTAAATACAATACAGTAGGCTAGCATGTAAATACCAAAGTGTAGACTATTTCTAAACCAGCCGCAGACATGAAATTATTGTGTGTGAAACATTTCGAAAAGCTGAGACAAATGTAATAAACACATTTTGGGCTGTCAACGAGAACTATGCTGTAGTTAATAAGGGCGTCCTGGAGTTCTGCACAATAAAAAAAGCCAATTCCCAGTCACAATAACTGTATTTGTATGACGACGAGCTATATATTACTGAATATATTTTGCGGGATTTTACCATTGAATCATGAACTTCCGATTACAAACAGTCCAAAAAAATGAAATAGATAAAATAAAGCATGTTTGGTAATGGGGATATTACATCATAATGATAAGCAAAAGGAATATTAGGTTCTGAAAGGCAATGTCAATGGGTTTGTTGATGACAAATCATAAAACAAAAGGCATTACCAAAAATGGCCCAGCACTGATGAATGCCTTTGGTGTACAAAAGCAGCCGTTTACAATCTCCCAGCATCCCAAGCCCTCTGGTTACCTCAGCTGTGTTTAGTTTTCTCTACTTGTGTTTTTTTCACTTCCTCAAAGCATCACATACAAAATGTTTTGACGTCTTCGTGAAACCGAAAAAGGAAGTTGTCAGAATTGCATTGGACCACATCTTGTTTGGAGAGTCATTCAACTGGGACTGGCTGGCTGTTGGTGGATGTAAGGGCGTCTTACTCGCCTGGGGTTTACAGAACAAAAAAAAAATGGAGCAGTGCTCATGGATGGGAAACCATTTGGGTTTCATTCTCAAGATTTAGTCAGACTGTTTAATCCTTCAATTAACACCAGAAGGAGGGCAATTTTGTCACGCAAAGTTCCTTTTTGAACAAAAAAAAAAACAAGCAAGTACACCCCTGGCAAGTTGCTGCATAAACAATGTGTAAGCATTTTCTTCCAAACCTTCCTTGAAAATATTCTCCAGTGGAGAGCTGTACTGCCTATTTTATTCAGAGCAGAGCTCACCCAATGAGCTTCTTTAGTACATATTCAGCAGTAACAACAAAAAAAACCTGTCCTTTGAAGCAAGTGTGTGTGGCCTTGAAGTCACTGTTGCAACATAATTGCATGATTGTTGGAGACTCTTTGTTTCGAGGCATATTTATGAGGCTTATAGGAATGCATATGTACGTAAGTGGCTTTCTGAACATGCACCTATAACTTATATCTCCATCACCACAATACATTTTTCGCTGTGGCTGAGGAACCACTTCCATTAATCAGTTGTGAGGAGGGGGAATTCTCGTTAGGGGCAGTTTTTCTCGGTTCTGGAAGAGCCCTTCAGCAGGTTTTATTGGCTTTTCAGATGTAATGAGCTGGTGGTCCCCAATTATTTGGTCACAGGCTCAGCCTTAATACTGGGAAATTAAGTTGGCAGTTCCACTTGTGAGTGCGGGACATCGGAGGTGTAATCATCGGGCTGATTTCTGTGGAGAGAGCACGCCAGTTTTAGACTGCCCTCCAGTTTAATTAATGGCGTTGATGAACCTGCTGACAGTATTAGAATCATCCATTCTCATCAGGCCGACACAACAGACAAACCATAATATCCACAGCTTACCATGCATACATTCGGTCTGCAAAAATGCTTTGTTCTTGCCGAGATTCTGCAACAAGAAAAAATCTGCCGTGTAATCACTTTTCCCATTTATCAAGCTGAAGGGCACAGCTGAAGGAGTCAGTGCAAATGGTCAATTCAAATGTCAGCCCTTTGGAAAGATAGAGCAAGTGTTATTCAGACTAATTGTCCCGCTGTTCTTTCATAGTGTGTCATGGCAAATGGCAAATTGCATTAAACATACAGTGTCACATTTACCAGCAAAAGTGAATTCAAGAAAATTCATACATCCATTCGTTTTTAGTTCCACGTAGCAAATCGGTTTCCATTTTGAGAAATCGGCTCTTCAAACAGTAATGTCACGGCCTCACGCTGCCACTGTTTGTATACCCTATTAATCTGAAGCACATTTGTCTGGTGGCTAGCGTGCACGGTCCTCTCTGACTGAACACTGGCCATGGCTGGAGCAAAGGGAGGTGATGTAATGTCGTGGGGAGAGTCCATGAGGGGCTGCGCTGTCACCGTGTGTGGCCCTGAAACTTTTTTAAACACTTCAAGCTGTGACACCTGACTCTGGAGCTCTGAAGAGATGGGGGTACAATCCTGTGCACCTTTTCAGTTCTGAATATGGGTGGGTGGGTGACAGGGTGAGGATGGGGGGGTGATCATAGAGGTTGGTGACCTCCACATTGATGCAGATCTATTCACTGAGCAGTGAATGAACAAGCCCTCTTTTGCATATGATGCAAGGCCCTTATGAAAAACTACCGTGGTTTTACCTTGGTTTTATAGGTCATGGTAACCATGGTAAATTGGTGGGATACTATGGTTATATTTCACCAAATTACCATGGTTACCATGACCTATAAAATCATAGTAAAGCGTTTGGTTACCATAACACCTAGATATTTTTGGGGTATGTTTTAGGCCCCAATGGTTTATGACAATATTTTCTATGATTATTACATAGGCTTTTTAGCAAATGCATACATTTTTCAGTATATGTCGTCCCCTGGGTAAATAGTAAAAGCATTGTTACCATATAAAAACCACAGTAAACCATAGTTAATTTTTGTAAGGGGGAATATGCAACAAATGTGACCTTCTTTTTGAATTTTAAAAGTGCTCATTTTACAATAAGGGGATTTATCAAAATTGTATAGTACTCAGGACCAGTACATTCAATGGTGATGTTAGGCATCTTTATTTTAATCAACCAAGGGAAGTAAAGATGCAATCTTTTTCTCTTGCAACTAGTTTTGTTAGAGTAAGTTTTTTCCTATTTTTGAGAGGGAAAGTTCAATTAAAACCTTGCCTACTGCTAATCACAGGCTTTCATTGTGCATTTAAACAGATTTCATAACCTCAATGCACAAAGGACTCTCTTTTATTGATCTAAATGCCACTGCTGCTTGGGTAAAGTGAATGGACTTCATGAGCCATGGACAAAAGCCACACAAAAGACAGCCCTTAAAGTCTTTGGACGTTTGTGAAAACACCTGACATCAGTACCACAGGATTTGCACCTTGCCGTTTCAAAGAGGTCAGATGTTTAGACGTAAGATTAGGCCTTGATGGCAAAATCACAACAAAGAAAACGGATCCTTGAACCCCTCAGCCTCCAAGGAGGCCCCAAGACAAGGAGTAGCTCAGGACAGCTGGGCTCAACCCCTGGGACCCCAAGATGTGAAGCCCCAGTAATGATTACTAACCCACTTAGACCATTTGATTCTTATCTCCCTGTCACCATGGAGGTCCTACACCTGTATAAAACATACAACAAAATAATCCACAAGAACCACTCTCTTGACTAGTACATGTAATGGCTGTGCAGCCAACACTAGAGTTATACTTTAGCAATTAGCATCAATCCCATAAAGTTTGAATATCCAATGAAGCAAAGACCTACCTATTGAGCATTCCTCCAAAGCAGTTCAGCAGTTATGGTTATTGGTCATAAGTTTATTTTAAGCACAAAGAAAAATAAGATTTATCGCGTCTGGAATCAGTGGAGAACTTCTGCATTCTTATCAGCGCTAAAAATTTAAATGAAAATCCATGCTTCATTTATCTGGAGCTTTGAGATTCTGGCCTTACTGTAAGAGCTTACAGTATTACATCACTGGCTGTGACTCAAAGACGTAAATCAGCTTTTACGACATCCAGTCATTCAGTTTGGATGTTTTCATGCTTTGTGAGTAATGAAACAACTCAAATCATGTGACACGCATTTATTGATGCCTTTGTGAGTGTATTTCAGCTTATGGAGTAAAACCATTCCACAAATGTATTCCATCATTTTGTATAACGTCATTGATGCAAAAGTTAATTATTCTTGATCATCTCCTGGAATGGAACGTTTCCACAGTTACCATGGAGGCCACTAGTACACAAACGTCTGACACTAGGGACACTTTTAATCAGGCCTTGTTTGCCCACCACAGACAGACCTGTGGCCCTCTGACTTGTTTGGGCCAACATCAAAAAGAGAACTTGAGTCAACTAATTAGCCCTGATGGTGTATTCTGTGCACACTGAATGAGTGATCAGCAGCGGGACACCGCCCCCTCTCTCTTTGGGGTGGCTTTCATGTCCCTGGCCAGGATCAAAGGCAGAGGCTGTTTTTCGTCAGGGGAAACTACGTGTAACAGAGGGCCTGATATAAGCGACACAAGTTGTGTATGTCCCAGTCCACATTAATCACAGCGATTCCTCTGGAAGAGGAAAAAGAACACAAAAACAGGACTCCTTTTCAAGGTCGTCCCCGTCCTTTTGTTGAAGGTCCTCCATTTGGCTGGACAAAATTAATGTGTGATATTGTCGGTCCCTCGAGCAAGCCAACATCAGAGAATAAGAAAGAACTTTTTTTTTTAAAAACTAGTTGGCCAAAGGCCTTTGATGTTGCGGGCGTTTGACCAGTGTAAGCAAGTTGGCTTTGAGCGCCGTCTGTGGAAACCAGGGTCAAGCTGGCGTGGCTCTGTGCCAGTGCAGACGGCTTCTGCCAGTGATGTGGCCTGGGCTAGTTAAAGCCGCCTGGCTACCTCTTCCTTGGGTGCCGTGAGAGGGAGTGTTTGCAGGAGCTGCACAGCACGCATCAGCCAGGCCCTTTCCGACCCACAAACCCCCCTCCCTCATTTTCCCCTCAGGGCTACTACTTCCCAGCATCCTAACCAGAGTTTGACTTTTGTTTACCTTCATGTGCCTCGTTGTGTGTCTCTGGGGATCGCACAAAGAAAAATAGCGATTGATCATACACGTACTGTACCTACGGAGCCTGCCAACTGCAGTGAGTAATGGAAACATATCAACACCAAGTGTGCCAAGAAGTTGTTTATGCTGGATTTGTGTCATTCATGATTTAAAATGAAAGGGCGGCGATTGTCTGTGCCATGGAAGCTCTACGCTGAACGTGAAGAGTGGTGCACTGTAAACTGAAAGCCAATTCTATAAAGCTGCATGACAGGACAATGTGAGCGAGCGGTGTGTAATTTCTTGCGGATACCTTGTGGGCAATTTTCCTTTCCACAAATTGGATAGCAGTGCGATTGTGGTTTTGTATATCACCGCGGCACACGGTCAGAAAGTTGCTTCATATATATGTGAGTAAACAACAATAAAGGATAATTGAAAGTACAATATGAAAGACATGTTGGGAAAGTAACATGGCTTATATTCTATAGGGGTGGAATGCAACAGCTAGGTCTCTAGCTACTGTAGAAATTTAAATTACTGCAGGCTGTTGTATTCAGGATCATAATCCCCCAAGCAAGCTGGTTACATTCAATATTTCATGCAGTCATGTTTTAGGTACTGAATGTCTTTATAAATAGAAGCACAACACAGCTGTTGGTCTTCCTCAAGGTTCCACCTTGAGTGTTTCGCTGTTTTTGTGAACGGAAAAATTTGTTGAATTTTGATTGTATTGCTTAACAGGCTCTAAATTGAATGATTTCCAGAACCTTTCCGATTCTCTTTGGGTCAGAACTACAGTCCAGAAGATTTTTAAAATGTTCTCCAAGTTTCCTTTGAATCAAAATCTACAGAGAACGGGACCTTCTACACCCCCAGGTGAACCCTCGCCTTTTCGGACAAGGCCCTCTTCTTCTTAGGCCCAGCTGTCCTTCCTCAGACCTTTAGCGAGACGTATGAATGAACTCCTTATCACTCTCAGAGCAGACCGTGAAGTGCCCGCTGTCATGCGTGTAGGACATTCTTAGGTGCTATTGAAGTGCAGAAATCCTGGCCAGGTTAATGCTTTTGTACGATGATAGAACCACCGCAGCAGCCCGAGAGGCTAATAATGTGTCCTTCGTGCGTTTTACCCAGAAGAAGAGTGAATGAACAGCACAAAAAGAATCAGGTTTAATGGGCCCAGGTCTTCAGGTTTCTTTTGATCTGTGCTTGTGCAAACACCTTCAGGGAAACTCAGCATCATCCGCTCAGGGATGGAATTAGAACAGTGTCTCTTACAGGGAATTTATATAGTCCATTGATCATGTTCCGTGTGTGTTATTTAACAGTGAACGACTTAGGTATTCACGTGTCTAGACTTAGGAAAACACCAAAGGCTCAGAGCATCAACAATACCTTTGTACTTTTAGGGGGATGATTAGATACAGATTTTGTAATGAATCACACTTGATTTAGCATTAGAGAACCCGCTTTTGCATTTTCTTTTCTTTTTACTGGTCTGCTTCTTATGCTAGTGTACTGGACAAGCATAGGCATTCTCTTTGAAGGCAATTCTGTTTTGACCATTCTATGATGTTAGCCAGTGGTCCCAAAACAAACATCCCATTTTTGCTGTGTAAACTGCATGTTGTTTCACATGCAAACCGGTAGTTGCTACTTTTGTACTTTTTACATAGCTGTAAAAAAGTTATTTATAAAATATACAGTGACATTGGACTGCATGAAAATTACATGTGTCTCATGTCGATTATGAAAAATGTTCTAACAGTTTTGCTTGCATTTGTGCACACTGTGTTTGGCAATACTATAATAATTTTCCTACGAGTTGACATTCTTTATGAAGTGGAAAAATATCATATCACCACGTTGTGACAAGATTAGTTGTATGTCTGCCCTGTAATGAGAAACATTTGGGAACATCTGATAATTTTTTAAAATTATATCTCTGAACAACCTGACACAACTATGGCAGGAAAACATCAAGCGTGGAAATGAATGCTCCTTCATATGCACCATCGGTTCTATTGGTTGTTACTTGGAAAAGATTCTGCTTTGAAATTATTTTAAAAAACAAATGTTGTTTTTCAGACAAAGCACAGATACAGCACTATAGTACTGTGTTTTGATTTGCGTGAGCTATCAGTGTGATTCATGTTCAGCTACTCTGAGATTGACATAGTAATGTTTAACAGGTTCTCCCAGTCATCCACGTGCACAAATATTACACTGCTACACCTTGCACTGGGCTGACAGCTCCGCTGGTTTTGCACAAGTACACACTTGTTTCCCTGTTTGGTCTTACAATAATGGCTTCTTACAGGTAATGGTTTCATCAGGAATGCTAGAAAAATTACTGCTTTCTTGGCCTCAATGATTGAATACAAACTTAGAAGATGCTATAACTGAATAGCCTATACGTCGATGAAAACAGTAATGACGCAATTGAATGCATTGTGACCTTTGTGGTGTTTTATAGTATCCATGTACATCCATTTTGAGAAATGTGTCAATGAAGAATGTTAGTCATTCAATAAGTACTACACTGGAAAAAAGGATACACTGTAAAAAGCAATATACTGTAAAGTTTCACATTACTTAACATGTATGCCACATTTTTTCTAAAAACAGTCAGTGGCTTTAAAATGACAGTGATTGGCAGGTATTTCATTCTTGTCCCGTATGGTCAACACACGTCATGACACAAAACAGTCCATTTGTCAGTCCACAACAGTCCACAAAACAGTTTGTGAGTGTGATCTTACACCGTGACTGTATTACTACAAGGCAATACCAATAAAAAATATATTCAAACACAAAGCTTCATGCTTAGTCCTCATATTATATAAACAACCTTTAGAATAACCAACGATTAAGTTAAACTTAATAAAATGTGTTACTGCATTTTTCTATGTATCCTAACACCTTCCACAAGCCATATGGTGTGGGGTCTGTAGCAGCAGTCAGCACTGCCAATTGGCCATTACACTTTTGTCAAAGCAGTCGCTGTATTATTATTTTAAATTTCAATGACATGCCAAGTTTATATATAATTATATGACTGTGTGTGTGTGTGTGTGTGTGTGTGTGTGTGTGTGTGTGTGTGTGTGTGCGTGCATATGTCAGGAGATGAAACCTCCTAATACTCCAGTGAGAAAGCCAAAGCCAGTGAAGATAGCTTCTAATACATCATTAAGAAGCCCTAGGGGCAAGCAGACTCAGTGGGGATTTATTTCTTTAATCAAGATCAGTGCATTTTGGCCTCAGCTTCAATCTAGTGTAATTGCATGATGTAACGATAGTCATTTTTTTAGGATTCATGATTCTTGTGTAACTATTTGGGTTAAACAGCAAATGATTCAAGACGTCCGGTTATTTTGTGGCCATTTAATTTCAAGCTGAACGACCATCAAAACTTCAGTTACACAGTAAGCACTGTAGCGTCAGTGAACATGAACATGTATTCCATGTATGTCAGTAATCATTGTGGGCATGTACACAGGCAAATCAAAGGCTCGAAGACAGAGCCTTTCAGAACTTCACATGGAATACTTTTTGGCAGGAGAGGTGAGTTCGTTTTTTTAATTGTACAATGTAGTAAATGTTAAAAAACACATAGCTCTTTCCTGGGGCAAAAAATGTGCTGGAATCGACATACAATGATAAAATTAAATAATCTATAAATTAATATATCTGATAATAAATACATTCTATACAAATAATTAATAGTTCAAAATAAACATCAAATGCAGATATTGGAAATTGATGTTTTTGCCATTAGTTATACTTATTTTGAATCTCTAGTCAGAAACATGTTTTGCAACAGGTGAGCACGCAATTTTAACTGTTGTCAGGCCTGGTGAAATTCCAATACTAAAAAACAAAGAAAATAACTCTTATAAAGGGTTTCTTTAATAATTCAGGAGGCAGGTTCTTTGCTTGGCAGAGGTTATTTACACTCAGACATTTCCAATCAGGAAGGACACAAAAATAAATAAAGTATGGGTCAATGACAGGCAATGTCGGAGCCCATGAGTTGTAATAGTCATACTTCCTCAGCCTCAAATTTTTTTGATAACTTTCCAATTTTTACTTTGCATAGTATTCTTCTTTCCACTGTGGTAACATGCAAGCAAAGTAGCAAAAACTCTTATATATCTCAAACTTGCCAAGATTATACTATAATTACCTCTAAGCATAACTTTTTTTTATTTTTAGACAATCAATAATACAATTGTAATAAAAAATATCTATGCCATTGGCTATTTGAAAAAAAGTAAACATAATATGAAATTAGGTGCTTAGCTTACTCAATCGCCATCATTAACTTTCACTTGCAAAAAAATTCAAGTCATTTTTTTTTAATGCAAGCACAATTATTCTTTTTCACTTACATTTGATATTAAGACAAGTATACAAACGAACACTGATGAAATCAAAGCCTTTATTCCAGTTTCATGCACGGGAGTTGAATCCCACAAAATGTAATCATAACTGGAGATGTTAAGTTTTAGAACCCTAAATGAAATATTTTTGTGCTATTTTTATTAGCATGTAATTTATTAAATATGGGTAACAAACACACGTAAGACTTCGCATGTATATTTGCGCACGAGAAGCATTATTCAAAGCGAACCAATAGAACAATCTTCTTGTTTTCATTTTATAAAGAATGTTTTTCTTGCACGATACGTCATCGATGTGTCTGCTGCTTTGTTGTCCCTCTGTTATCTTCTGAAAGATTGCAGTCTAAATTGATCTGCTGGTGGGAATGAACATAAACAAAATATTTCATATTTTATCAAGTTCCCTCACATCAAAACAACAAGGAAAGACCTACCTATGAATTATTTACATTCCTTCAACAGTACATTTTTTTGCTTCCTCTATTAGCAATGACAGCTTAAGTTTTTTTTTTTTGTTTGTTTTTTGTGTGTGTTTATATTGCTAAACAACCAACATAGAATTGAAAAAATGATGATTAAATCATCAAATTAGACAGATAAACTGGGAATCATTCATGGTATAACTCTGGGAACACAAAAAGCTAATAATTTCTGCCTGTGCTCTACAAAGTGACTGGATATCTGGAAGAAAAAATATTATTTTTTCTCCATTGTGTGAAATATTGTTTAGGAGGACCTGTCTTTTCGAACATTTTAAAAACTTTTGCTGGCAGGGCTTCTGTGGCTCCTCTTGGGTCAAACTTGTGAGATGGTTCCTCTGCCTTAATAAACCTTGCATGCTTTGTTCAAACTTACAAACTACAGTGTGTTTACTGAGATGACAGTAGCTGTTGAAGCGTAAGCTTGACATTTTTATGCTAATTGCTTGTAGATATTTCGATGTAGAAAATTATCTGAAGCTGAGAGCAAAAAATTTAAAGCGCAGTGTATGTATAGGCTACCAAGACAAAGTGTTTTGCCACAAGCAGTCTTGGTATTAGGTTTGTCAAAGGACCAAATTGAGTCAGAATGTTTTCAGCTCTACACTTTTTTTTCTTACTCACATTAATCAACTATGACTATCGCTATCTCTACCGGTTGGTTTCAGTTGCTTCAGATTCAAATTAAATGTATTTTTTGTAACTATACGATAGCCTATACAATTTTTTTTTTACCGTGTACACACGCGCACACGCGCACACGCGTGCAAACACACACACACACACACACACACACACACACAAACACACAACATAATATGATCACGACCAAAATCACGTCAAAAAAACCCCAAAACTATTCACTTTTAAGTTAGCGGTTAATTGTCTATGTATATAGAGTCTATGTATATCACCAGAATGAAATCTGCGGCTTGGCTCAAGGATACTGTAGGCTATTTATTTATTTTCAATTCTATAAATAGATCTGTGAGCTTTGGCAAACATCTGATGTGGACCACACAAGTATGGTCTCTCCAAGCGTTATTAAAATATTTCAGTTAAACGGGAGCTGATCCTGAAAAAGTCACGTCTACTTTTGGAAAAGCAAATAATCCCAGTCGAATGTGAAGTGTACACAACGCTTACAATATGTGATTTACTGTAGCCTATCATCTGCTGTTTCCATTATCTGGTTTACAACTATAATTAAAAGACCTGCGATGACATGAAGGTTATTTATGTTGCATGCAGCAGTTTTGTGTTTCATTTGCCTAACCATGTGCAAAGCATATTAGTTCAAAACTAAACATGTATTTAAACAAAAATGATTTAGAACTGATACAACTGCACTTGCAATCTCAACTGTACGGCAGGCTGGCGGTAATTATGAAAAAAAAACGCCTGTTTTAAGGAAAGTGCGCCTTGTCTTAAGTTTGTTATTCATCAGTTTGGCAGATGTGATATAAGGTTTAAATAGTTTTTATTGTTGTTCTTGTTTAATAGCATCGCTTCCTTGCTTTGGGAAATAACTGCTGCCTACAAGCAAATAAATAGCTCTTTTCATACCGTTTCAGCTATAGGGCTACCACTAGCACCAGTATATTTAGACTATAACAATTTGCCAAGTAGCCAAGACACAGAGCAAATGTCTACTTTTCTTTCCTCTACAGCGGAATCGGTGGGCTGCTGTTCTAAGTCAAATAAGTGAAGCAGACCCCTGTCGCTTAGTTTCTTGTTTTAACTTCCAGTCGGAAACTAGGTTTTGAAAGCGTATTTTTGTCACTGGTCTAATCGGTGCCTCTCTTTTCTTATATGCGCCCTTCAGGGAATTCCGGGCAAGTTCTCTTTCCTTCCAAACGGCTCTGAACTTGACCAGTAAGCCCACGGAAAACATTACACAGCAGGACGCAAGAGCCTGGAGCAACACACTTTTCTCCCTGTTTGACTTAAATCTGCATTAGTAGTCTGACTCAATAGTACGAATAAACGCTTGTTATTTCAAATCCCAGTCACATTGGAAGAAACTAAATCGATGTGAGCACTTTGAAATATTCATTTATAGGCCTACTCAAATGTGATAGTTAACTCGGGGTAATATTGGCTAATATTTCAGAAACATGTTTAAAAAAGTGTTTTTCACAAGAAAACACCTTGCAGGAAAATTGAGGTTCAGACATAATAATAATAATAATAATAATAATAATAATAATAATAATAAGTATTATTATTATTGTTGTTGTTGTTATTGTTATTAGTATTTGTATAACTTGTCATAATATATACTTGATTGCTATTATTATATAACGATCACATCGTCAGCTACTTGTAAGCCTATATTAACGGAATAAACCACTATTTGTTCTCAAATATTTCCCAGGCTTATTTATTTATTTATTATATGTTTTTGTTTATTAATTAATTTTGGATATGCCTCAAATTAATGGTTTTAGAAGGTAATCTATATGAAGGTCTACGTTGCAAAACAAGATATCCACCAAAAGTGACATCTAGGCTACTCTTAAATTATTGCTCACATACAATCAAAACAGTTTTTGGGTACTTTTGATGTTAGCTATCCTAAGTCATTTTGTTTAAAAATAATTATATTTTTGAAGATCTGTATTTTGGAGATATTGAGTAATTAACTTCAGACAATTTTTTTTTACTTTTTGGAACCAAATTCTTCACATGGCAACACTGAACACACGCTTAACACAAATATTAAGTTCTGAACTGGTAGAATCTCGTCAGTTTTTTTGTTTATTTTTTTTTCAACAAGGAAGAAAATGACCTGAAGACCTATGGCAAGGCCAGTGACACGGAGTGACATTTATTAATTGGAAAGGCGGTAAGGCCAACTTCACAGGATAATCTACATCCCTCATTAATGACTTCCTTTATTTTTCGGTTGGTTTTAATTCCTATTAAAATTCTAGCACTTTTTAAACTATTATTTCACTTTTCTCAAACCCTGTATCACTGTAAATACAGCAGTCAGCAAATTTTTATTTATACGACTTCATAGGCAACCTACCTTCACCTAGGCTATATTCCAACCAATTTAATTTCATCCAATTTTACTTCATTCCCAAAATAACTTAAAGATTTCAGCTGTCCCAGTGTGTCCTAACTTAATAGTTCATCAAGAGTAGCATTTGTGCCACTATTTCCCAACACTGTATTTATCTTATGTACACTCCCACTGGTCTGCTGGCTTCTCTAATCACTTCTACTGAATTTAGTCCTAAGGACAATAGTCAATGTTCCTCTATAAGACTTTAACACTCTTTAAAGTTGTGTATTGAGGAGTTTGTTAGTCTGGGAGTGTTACAAATTTGGAATCAGCTCAATCAAAACTCAAGACAAAGGGCATATCTGTGGCAATGTTACTTTAATGAATGCATGGGACCAGGAATAAGGGGGCTGAACATATTGGCTGACCATTAGTTTCATTAACTTTTTACAACAAAATAAATGTGATTAAATATTACTTCATAATTGCGTTGTATACATCAGCATCCATTAGTTATATTACTATAGAGCAATTAGGTGTGCCAAATATACAGTATATATAGAGAGGTTCTGCAACACCCTGTACATGTATTTATAGATTAAACATCTTTTGAGATGTCTGGCTGTATTTCCATCAGCAAAGACTATGCATGCCTGATCAACAGTACTTAACCGGGCCATCACTCTTTGATTCAATAAAATGTAACAGACTTGGCATACTCAATCAATATTTTATGCAATTATGTTTGACTGATTGCCATTGAAACCACAGGATGTAATAATGCAAGTAATAATAATAACAACAGCAACAAGTGGGGAAAGGAGGATATTCATTCTATATATGGCTGTTATTTGTTGTTGCAGAAAGACCTGGTAAACTCTGTGTGTGTGTGTGTGTGTGTGTGTGGTGTGTGTGTGTGTGTGTGTGTGTGTGTGTGTGTGTATGTGGTGCCTGCAGACTGTCAATAATTAATCAAGTAAGCTGCCACTTGTGTATTATAACACACTGGCGCTTAACACGTGAATTGAATTTAATGCAAAATAGGACAGACTCGTTAAAATACTTAATTTAGAAGTTATCTGAGATGATAACAGCATTTCCCAATTACCACCACGCAGCTATACGGCATACACATTTACACATCTGACTACTATAAATTGGCATTGATTATGATGATGAACTCGACAGGAGGAAAGAACGAGGAAGTAATTAACGTACTGAGCATATACTCGCTTTTCTGTTTAAATTTGGCATCAGAAATGGTAAAAACAATACCAAAAGAACAAAAAAAGAAAAACAGCACATTATTGTAAATATAAAGTCATAGTGTGTTGTTTCTGATTAATCTACTTTACAAATTATTTTTGTTGCTAATACAGACAAACACAATCAATGGATTTCCATAATCTGAAATGTTTTTCTAAGTCATTAAATTTGTATGAAGATTATTTGACATGGGCACTTTTTCAGCTTTTAGAATATGAATTATTCATAAAAATTGGGAAGTGGTTTTTTATCTCCAGCCAACAAACACTACAATTTCCCCTACACATCTATCTTTTAATTATTATTACTATACACAATTAAATGTTTAGTGTTAAATCAACTCTTACAGAGTTTATAATGAGTTCATGGACTCTGTTAGAGTTGACTTGACGTTACTGTGCATAAAAGCAAAGAAATACATTTGAGGTCCAACAGAAGCAAAATAATGGGGCAAAGTCTAGGCCTGAAGTGTAGCCTTGATGAGAGGGGATGCTGGTATTGAGGAGATAATAACTTAAAGCATTTGAACATGCTGTTCTATACTCTGGGTTGCCATGAAGGTAATACCAACATTGTGTATGGGCTCACACTGTCCTAATAGATCTGGTAACCTTCTGAATGAATGTGAGATAAGGCAGGTCAGAATAACAGTAGGCTATGCCAGACTGTAAATCCACACTGCTGCTGTGTTTAGGAATAAACAATACGTGCTGTCTACAGGTTCGGCTCATGCACGTGTCCTTCTGAGAACGCAAACGGAAAATGGTGTCAATGAAGCGTATATATTTTACTTTCAAAACGACGGGTGGTAAAGGAGGCTTATGGGGTCAAATTTCCATTACAATGTGAGCCATTGGCAACCTTTGGATACAAATATAAATGATTTTAAATATTGTTAACCCCAGAATTGATGAACAGTGATTTCAAATGTATTTGTGGCCAATTTTAGCTGAACGACATGTGGACAGCCTCCTAAGAACTTATCTAATAATGTTAAAAGTAATAAATTAATAGTGTTCAGGGGTGATATTATATTACATTAATTAGCCTACAATGAAAAAGCCATCGGTTGAGCATTCTCGACCATTGCGTCTAAGTAATGTTTTTCCAATTATTCACCATCAATGGAACAATTAAGCGACTAAGATTTTAAGAAAAATTAATGGGTATTTAAAATACTTAATTTCCCGGACGAGTGTTCAGACTTTTACATTTTGGTCAACAAGTTGTTTCCTGAATTGATTGTCATGTAGGGCCAATCTTCCCTCCTCTCTCCAACTTGCAGTTACACAAAAAATAGGCTATAGCCTATATGCTTACAGCTGATGGTAAAACACCCATGGGAATCTGAGAAAATAAAGAATTCAGATGAAAAATATTGCCATAAGAATCTTCGTTAAAAAAGGGGACGAACGCTGGGCTTCCATACACTATAGCCTACACATAGTTTGCTTGAAATAAAATTGTTAACACCGCATTTGATCCGACTCTAACACGTGAATCACACATCCTGAAACTGTGCAAACGAGACAACTTATTATATCAAGTAAGCTGCCACTTATAAGCAACTTATTCATACTTCAGCCAAGATAAAAGTCGAAGAATTTCCTTGGCTTCAGGGCAAAACAGACGCGTCTGGTTTTTTCAATCGACTCCCAGAGTCCTACAAAATATTGTTTTTATGTTTTGTGCGCCATGCAACAAATATTTTGTATTTAAAAAACAAAATAACTATAGTTCACAACGAACTGGATGCTGTTCGTTAATATTTTACATTAAACAGTAAAATAACAAACTATATATTTTCCATGGGACTCAAATAACACGCTTCAAGAGTTAATTGCATTAACGCCAAGAATTTGAGCAACATTTCATAAACTAGAGTATGGCGATTTGCATCAATGTATCCAATAACAAACGCTTATATTCTTACAGACCATTCTCCGCAGTGTGACCAAATTAATTATTTTTTCCTGCATTCGCCCCTTTTTATTGCGTAAATATAGTTCAGTATTATAATTCATACTACCGACGTAACGAATATAGGCTACGAATGTTCGTCTGCCTCATGATGTAAGCATGAACAGATGTTAAACTTTAATAGTTCAATTAGCTACTGCCATCATATGCATAATGTAGGATAGACTGAAACGGAATTATTTATTTACTCAATTTTGGTGAAATTAGTTATTAAACCCTTGGTGCAACCCTTATTCATTTGGACCTGCAAACACAGCCCTACCTGTAGCCCACATCTGATCACCACATGCTCGCACTCTTCGACTGTCTCGCTCTTATCCCAAATGCTGTGAAAAGACTGCACACGTCTTCAAACATTACTATTTGGCCGCAAAAATGCAACGAAAACGCAACATCTGTACTTGTCTTCAAATGAAATCCCTGTTGTTTTACTATGCATTGCTTGCAACCTTGACAGCTATAGTAGTTAGATATATGAAAAACAAGAGCAAAATTCCAGAGTTCCCCAACGGGACTTAACGGGTGCCTGCAACACAAAACTGATTTGCTTTAGTTTACAAGACAAAATTCCCAAGATTTTTATCAGTGAAATTATCCATTCAGCTTAACCCTTGCTAACAGATGAATATCTGCATGCTATCAGATAATATGCTGAAATGGCATGTCATTGTGTTCGCTTTAAGGATATGGTTTGTTTTATAAAATGTTTGTTTTTGTGCACAATATAATCTAATCTTGACACACATAATGAATAGTCATTAGCAGTACAAAGCTCGTCAAATAGTGCGCATTAGTTCAAGGGAATAGTTTGGTGTCATATCGAAATTGCTGTACATGTAAACCAATTTTCCCGACAGAGCAGTAAACACAGACGCGATTGGAAGACGAGATGAAAAAAACAACGCATGGGATATCACAAACATTTTCCCCAAACTGCAACAGACTTCTTGGCCAATTAAGAATCGTTTGCTTTGAATGGCAAAGGAAATAGCTTTCCTTGCTGCTAAATGTCACAAAATGCACCCAGGGCACAAAATGACCACTTTGTTATGTTTTGTTTACTTAAACCTGTTGCAGTTACTTTAATCGCAGTTTCCCAGAAGAGTATGCGCATTTATCACTTTAAGTGAACAGTGCAGAAAGTTTTACAAGTTTTTTCTAACATTAACACAGAGCAGTTAGTAATGATTAGTATATTTAAGTAATGATTATTTCTCAGTGACCGCTGCAGACCTAAAAGCATTGTCTTTGCATATCTGAATGTATGCTAAATGTATGCTGAATGTATGTATGCAAAAAATGTATATTATACATTTTTTGATTAATTCAATGATTCTATCGAATGTTTTTATTTAATATGTTTGTTGTGGATCTGCCCCACTGTCTATGTCTTTTTTTTGTTGTTGCTGGTGGCTACAAATGAACTTCCCTCATGGGAAAATAAAAGCCATTCTATTCTATATATATGCCGTCCAAAATTAAAGCGCGATTTAAATGACAGCTGTTAGAAATTAATATTATTAAACATCATCATATCAAACGGACAACGCAACAAGTTCAGCTCTGCCAGAGTAATATACTCAAATGACTTTTATTGGATCTCAGAGTGCCTTCATTAGAGCGATTTAAATTGTGGCAATAACAGAAATGTTTCTGCTTTGCACAAGAAAAGAAAACATTTCAGAAATGCAGTTAATCTATCCCAGTAGACGAGGTCGTGACAGGACCACGTGCATAAATATTGAAGGTATTATTCTCAGATTTAGATGTCAGCCCAAGAAATGCCGGAGACGGGAGGGGTGGTCTGCTCTGCTTGTCTCTTCTGATGCCAAGGTTTTGGTAAGCCCCATTTGGAACAAAGGAGAAGAAACGAGTTTGGGCTGCTTTTTTGGATCAATAAAGGAGAGGCAAGAATGACGAATTCACACCTAGGAGTGTGCAATTCTTTTCTGCCAAATAGGCCTATGCTTTATGCTGAAATGATTCAAAATAGAAAAGTAAACATTGGAAATATCCAACTTGTGTATTAACTGCTGCAGTGGGATCCCTTTCTGGCCTTCCCTATTAGCTAATTCTGACAACACAGGGGACCATTGAAAGAAAAAAAACCTAACGTTACAGCCCTTGCAAATTTCAGATTCACAGTTATATCACTGTATTAATGCATTTCTCTTTTCCTAATTTCTGCATTTACATATTTTTCTAATTCTTTGCTTATGTTCTTCCCAGGGCCGGTTTTTGGCATAGCAGTTGCCCAGGGCGATATCCATCTGGGGGCACCAAACGGGTACGCAGTCGTTATCTCCAGCACCCCTGCCCACCTCCCCGGTCCGCAATCTTCGCCTAAGGCAGGGACGGGCAACTTCAGTGACCCCTGGAGCCATAAAATCTATCAAGGTACACAAGCTTCCCAGCAAACAGTGGTGGTCCTAGGGACGTACCATTTTAGTCCTCCCAAAGTTGATGTGATGTTCCCTAGGGATGTCCTAAAAACATTACTAGGACATTATTAAAGTCCTAGGAAGGTCACTGTTTGGTTACAATATGACATTTAATTAGAATTTTTCGGGGACGTTCAATCAACGTCCCTATCCGGCTATGATATGACATTGTGCTCATAACATTCATGGGACATTCGGGAATGTTCCTGCAACGTCTGTTACTGGTTACAATATAACGTCATGTAATTAATGTCTGGGGGACGTTACTAGAACGTCCCGGGAACGTTATCTGTGACGTCCATGTAACATTTAGAAAACCCTACAAAAAGACATCAAGGCGACGTCCTGATGACATTTCGAGATGTTCAGGGGATGTCCCGGGAACCTAATTTTGTTAGCTGGGTTACCACATGCACACGTTCACTTTAATTTTTAAGCCTGTGATGACTACTGCTCTCGCTTCGCCCGTGTAGGCTATTTGTCACTGAGGTGGCTGTGGTCGTGTTGCTTCAAGTTGTCTTTTTTATTACAGAAACGACCTGTAAACACACCAGACATGGTCAGTTATGGCATTGTCGCCATTAGATTCTATGAAGTGATAATCGCTTTCCCACTTGTTCTGGAAAACTTGGTTTTTGTAATCTACTTTACTTTTAATAATTTTGCCCCTGAACAAATTTAGCAGGCTGGCGTTGTGCTATGGTGCTGATTTTCTATTTTCGGCTGTAGAAGCCTCTCAGCGAAGAGCTTTCCCTGCTGTGCCAGCATGATGCGTATTTGCTGCATCAACTGTGTGGCTAATGCTGGCCATCTATGGTGCTGACACACATTGATCTGAATTTAATTCATTCATTTATTTTAAATTCGGACGGGGCAGTGCGGGCCATATAAACCACCGGGTCGGGCCATACCTGGCCTAGGGCATAGGCTAGAGCCGTGCTTGGTTCTTTCCCTTCTCTTCCCTCTGAATGTCATCAAACACCACAACATATTCTAAAATGAAGGACAGAGTGTCAAATGAAGACTTGATCCCAACGGATACATTTTCCAGTCTTGTTCTTGTTTTGGCAGAACCTGCCGTTTCTGGTTGTGAATCTTTTTTTTGGTGTCAGGATTTGAAGCGGTGTCTCATGAAGCATTAGACCCCCGCGTGGCTGGAAAAATACAGACATAGCCAAAAACCACATTGTTATTTTCAAGTCCATCTTTTAATTCCCATTATGTTGATTCTCAGTGAAAAGCTACAGGAGCCTAAGTTATTCTGACTGAGAGGAAGCCTTTTTCCATAGCGTGTTTAGATGTGTGATCCCTTTCAAGACAAACACTTATCCGATATGGGGCCAGAACAGATAATATACTTGACAAAAATGTCCAGAAATAAAATAACATTAATATTGTAATTGTAAAGGCAAATATTATTTTCTTAAAGAGAGGTAGTTCCGGGTCAACTAGGCTAATTTACATATTTCAAAACAGCTTCCTTTCTTGATAATTGGTAGACAGGGTGTGTGTGTGTGCCTGTGTGTGTATGTGTGTGCATGCACCCTGTCCCATTAAATGTCTAAAAGTCAAAAATTATCTTTTAGATTTTTTTGATAAATTATTTACAAACACAACATTATGGGTTAATCACATGGGGTTTTGAATGAACGCAATTCAGTGTTGAGTTATGAGACAGTACATAGAGCTGCTTGAGATTACATCTTTCAGATTGTGCAAAATAAAACAAACAAGGCTTCTGCATGATACCGACAAGTTGTAAATACCATTTCCTTGTAAATAAGATGTGGTACCTCTCCGTGCTGGCAGTGGCAGTGCAGATGTGACTTCAAGCACGTGCTAACTTGATCTTTGGTAAGTCAGCAATTGGAGTAGAATGCACTGAAAATGTGTAGATGTGGTTTAATTACATGACATAACATTATCTGTCTGCTTACCAGACTCACATATCTGGGTATACTCTTAAAATCTCTTACACATCATCAATTCTGTCACTTAGTTATTACAGCTGGAGCTTCATCTGTGTAAATGAGGTAGATTATCTTTCTCAAGGCTTTCACAGCAGCATCCTACAACCCCAGAGTCCTCCAAGGTTGTTTATATACCACAAGGTTGTGCATATGATACAGTTATATGTCAAAATTAACTTGTGTACAACTATATATATTGTAGAACACAAATGGCTCATGGACAGACCTGTACATTGAATATAACAAACAACATTTTGAGGCAAAGGTTTTTCTGAATAAACCGTTCAATCCTTAATTGCCATTGCTATACTAGATACCCCACTAAGACATCAAAGGGAGTATAATGTGTATTTTATCTTATAATACTGTGCAGCTGCCTCAAACAATGATTTCTGCTTCTTTTCAAATTCACTGAGTCTCTGAGAACATACAGTATTTATCAAAAAAAAATCTGCCAATCAAGTGGCAGGATTCTTGGCACTGGGAATTTGAGCTCTAACAATGGGTTAATTTTCTGCCCCATCGAAAACCCCCATTGTTCTCACGTAATAGGCAAGGCTAAATAGAGTCCTGCTCTTGAGATCTTTTGCTGGACATGGCAACAGTGGAGACTTAAGAGGCCTCATTTGAACCCCTAGAGGGAAGATTCATTGTGACATACACCATTGACACCAGATAACTATCCTTTGATTGAAATCTACTGTCCAACTAATTTTCTTATTATTGTGCTCTTGTACAGTGGCCACATTATCAGTTTCTTTCTTGTGTACTACCCAAAACAAAAGAATATGTGCTCCAGTTTTCTTTGACCTTTTCTTGATCTGGTGACCATAAGTCAGATTTTGCATTACCCCCTAAAAGTGTAATTCCACCGTAAAACAACATTAATCTTATTTAACAGATCAAAGTGTAACTAATTAAGTCTCTCTTTGTGGCTGGCCAAAATCATTTTGTACTGAGATATAAAGTTTATTTTGGTTGAGGTATACGTCATTTTGACATATATCTCTACCCTTTTTTGTTTTTGAAAAACTACAGTGGCGTCAAGTGGGCATGTAAGTTTCCCTCTCCCTGACCTTCCATGCTATGCGAAAGAGGCATTGACCAAACTCACAGGCCGTGTCCGAATCTATTTTAATGTCTACGGTCTATGGTCCGAATGTACTAAAAAAAGCTGTTTAGTAACATTACGCTATTCTGAAAATTGAGTGTTCTTAATGAATCCGGATGATATAACCTACTTATTTCCGGGTTTTCGCTTTCACAGCCACAGAGAGAGAGGCAACCTGATATTATAACTGCAAACAGTAGTAGCTTGTGAGCTAGCTCAGAAAGGTCTTAGCTAAGCTACCAATTATTCCAGTACAATGCTTCCAACGATTTTGTGGACTATACACTAGATGGACACCTTCCGACATCTTTTGAGCCCGAATACACGCCAAATCCGGAGCTGAACACTGAACCGGTAAACAAGCGGTGTAACCTACATGTGCTAACTGTACCGCTATGCCAGCAACTGAAATGGAAACATTTGCTGCAATGAGTGAGACCAGGCACAGGTTCATTTGTCATCTGTGGAGCAAGAAAGTGATGAAAATGGAAGAGTCTGTCTGACTAATGTTACACATCCTGATTTTGAACACCACACACATAAAGCCGGATGTTTTGGACATACATATCTATGGTTTTGGACATATTCTTCTGGATCTCCAAGCATGAACTGGCGTAAGACACCCAGAGCTAACGGGAGGAGAAAATAGTAGCCTAAGTGTTGCAGACTTCTGGCTAGGCTAATATGTTTTCACTATACCAAATGTAGAAAAACGAAGGGCTGTGTTTTCCTAAATGAATGGCCGTATTTCCCCTGTTTTTCTGGAGACTCCAGTTAATGGTGGTGGTATCAGTTGGCTAGAACAGTAACGTTAGTGGCTAACTTGCCAGCGAGTAACGTAGCCTCTCTCGAAGAGCCGCAGGACGCAGAGCTAGTAACGCGGTAGTAGTAAAATGCCCAGCACCTCAGCTACGTTGTATTCAGTGGGAGTGGCAAGCTATGACTGCTGTTGTCTGACACTGCCCATAAAGTGTAAGCACTGGACAGTTGTAGCTCACAGTAAAGCAGGCACCTGGTACATGTGCAATAGTTTTGGGCTATATCTCTGCTCAGGTAGAGAATTGGCTGAGAGCTCATTTTAATCAGGAGGAGCTGCTTTTCTACAAATCAACATCTTTTGGTGGAATTCCCCTTTAAAGTAATGGTACCATTTCTGAACTTTCTCATGATTCTGACCTCGCAATCCTGTCTCCCCACTCCCCCCTTCAAATTAGTGAAATATGGATACAAATATATTTATGCTTCAGATGCTCAACACCCAAATATATACATTTTTTGATGACATGAATGGAATCCTGCTTAGCTATACAGTTTGATTTATAATATCAACACTGTTTTTACCTCACATGGGATTTTAGTTTGGCAAGCAAATACCTGCAATTAAAGCTGGGTGTTTGTCACAGAAAATATTGGCTACAGTCAGAGCCAGATCTAGGCATAGGCAAACTAGTCAGCTGTCTAGGGGCTAACTGCAGCAGGGTGGCCCAGAAAGAGGGGTAAAAAACATCCACTTTAGACCTGTAAAAAAATGTTTAAAATTCTACCTGACCTTTTCACTGTAGGTGAATGGTTCTCCATAATTCTACACATTAAATCAAATGTGTTTTAATGATGTACTTGTATTTCTACTTGTAGTTTTAGGTTTGTGTGCCTGTAATTTATCATTTGAATACAAACATATTCATGCTCTAAGAAGGTGCTCTAAAATTATGATCAAGTCAAACCATGAAACAGCACAGTGTCTATATCAGAACTGAGATGAAGCCATGTTTCGGGGCGAATTATTTATGTCATGTGATTAAGTATATGGGCTTGTGTACAGCTGTGCTTTGAGTACACCATAGCTACAAGACTCAGTAAAATTCAAAAGTTCATCAATATTTTTGTTGACCTTAGACATGACCCTACATTAAACAATGGTTTTCTGGGTACACTAAATGACCACATCTTGCTGTTGCTGCCAAGTTAATGAGACCATGTCATCTCTAGTTTACAGTTCAGTCATAAAGCGCTCAAGTGGAAAAATGACTCAAGCACAGTTTAGAAGCCTCACGCGAAGTTTCAGCAAAGGGGGTGTCCTGATTCAAGTGGGCTTTTCACTGTGATCTTTGAATCTATTCCTTTCTTTCTCTGTCTACCATAAGTAGCATTATGAATATGACGAATGTCTGTAAATAATGCTTATTTTAACGTAATTGAAATATTCATTTATTAAAATGTGTCTGTGTGCAACTGTTTTGATTTAATTTTGACAACTCTCAAAAATAATTTACACAAGTAATCTAAAGTGAACACTTTCAAGCTGAATGTATTCTTTAGCACAAACGTTTTGAGACCTTTTGAGACTTTTTTTGAGAACATTCCATAAAGTGAACATGAGCTCTCTTTGGGGGAGAATAAAACAACATTTACAAAGACACCAGCTACCAAGAGACTGCAAGTCGCAATGAAAAGCTACATAGACCTTAATGGTTTTTCCATCTAGAAAAACAGTGCTTCCGTTTCTTACGAAAACAAACCTAGATATATACCTCTGTGGTAAGTACCCTAGAGGCCTCCAAATATCTCCATCAAGCTTTTCAGACTCAGCTTTCTCACCTCAGTGACCCTACCACCCTACTCACAGAATAACTTCCACCCCAAGTTCAGTCACTAGAATTCAAATTTCAGTTCACTGGCAAAGTGTCTGTAATGCGTGCTTCAGCTTTGTTTGGTTTTATGCCACAAGAAAATCAATCAACTTGAACTTCTTTCAGGCTTGTTTGTTTTGCCTGAACACCACTTTTGAAGAAATTTCACTTCAGAATATGGAAGATAAACATCGTTGCAAATCATTCTTTCAAAATGTGACCGCTGTTTGATGCGGATAACATTCAAGTTAAGCCTTAGCATCAATATAAGAAAATTGCTCAGTACTTGGGAGTAATAAAGGTCACTGCAACAACAATTTAGGTCAAAATGTTGACAAGTAGTTTATATCATAGTACTTACAAGGTCCCTTACAATGTAAGCATGATATAACAATAGATTAATTTTCTTATGAAGCCTATTTATTTGGATTAAATCCAGACCATCCCAGTGCCAGCCTTGGAACGCAGTGCCACAGAGCATCATCTAGGGAGGGAGGGCTAAGCATTCTCTGTCTCTTCATTCAGTTACGACACATCTGGTCTGTCAGGAGCCTGCGATATGACCGCCCCAGTTGCTCAGTGGTGCCGTTCCATAACTGCATTCTACATTGCGGAGTAAAAATCAGTGGCGGCAGGCTGCTCGTATCTTAGATGTGCGTTTTCTTTGCACCGTGTTTTTGCATGACCACCACATTCATAAAATTGAAAGGTGTAGGACTAATGCTTAACAAGTGAAGGATATGCAGTGTTGTGGCCAGAATTAGTTCCACCCATAAAATTATTTAATGGTCATGATGACATGATCCCATGCATGGTCAGGTCCACAAGACGTTCTTTAACTTAAGATGCCCATGTTGGTATACAGAGCGATACAATTGATTTGTTATTTGAACAAACCACATATCAAATAACCAGGATTGAAATACCATGAAGGTTAGTGTAACTACCAGGGTGTTTTAAGTTCTGATTCCATCACATCAAACGCTGGAATGAACCAAACTAACTGTCCACATCTCCTACTGCAAACTGTTTCCCATGCATTTTACAGAATTAAAGAGCACATATGGAACCATAGGTCAAAGGGGAAAAAAACACAGAAAAACTCACAGCTCATATTCATAAGCCCTTCTTATTCAATTTATTAGTGTATGGTATGTGGTGGCGGATGACAAACTATTTCTCAGAAAAGTCACTCATTTGTCTCCAGACTCTTATCTCCTGTCTCTTGTCTTTCCCGTGTGTCTGGTTGTAGAATTGTCTGGGTCCAGATAAGAGTGGCTGTAATTACATGACATTTGTGAATGAACTTTCGGAAGTGGCTCCCAAGAGGTCTGTCTTACTTAAACCTCTGTCACGCCCGCAGATGTCTGCTAAATGGCAAGAGCCTGAGGCAACCTGAAACACACAACAAAGACAAATCTAACAAAACCAAACGAAACAAAGTTCATTCACGAAAATGAAGCAACGCAAACGTCTTTATATTGTTCTCGTCTGAAATACTGATGACAAAATTGTTTTTTTTTTGTTGTAGAAAACGTAACCTGGCAGATTCTCAAAGTCTGAGTGAAGCACTGTGTGTGTGCATGTGTGTGTGTGTGTGTGTGTGTATGTGTGTGTGTGCATGTGTGCGTGTGCGCGTGTGTGTGTGGTAGTCTGTTTGGACGTACAATTTATCCTGCCAGTGTTGGTTTTCATCTGCCCAGCTGGAGAAACAAGCGCCATTGCAGAACTTCCTGTTAACAGGCCAGATTGGCAGCTCCGCTTGACCACTGACCTCTGGGGTGCAGCGTATGTTTCTCTCTATCCTAGATCAAGGAGTATTTTCCCTCACAAATTCTCAGCTGTGTTATAGTCACAAATGTTTTGATCACTCCAGATATGCTGAGGAATTATTTTAAAAACAGGACTCCTATTAACACATGGTAACAAACAATGTTAACATTTAAAACACATGGATAAATATAATATTGCTAGTTGTCATATTTACTGCTTTACAAGCCTTTACGGAGCTTGGTAACAATCACATTAAATGTAGGTTCCCATTTTCTTATAGAAAGCTCAGTTCAACTGGCTGCATTTTATGGTTTCTTTAAAAGTTCTGGGGAGATCTAATTTCCGCTTTGAAACCTAATTTTAAGCCACAATCCTGACTATAAATAAAAGCCTGATTAGTTCTCAAAAGCTGACAAAGGAATACAAAATTCAAATGTTTATGATTTGGCAGTTTGGATTGTACAGTAATGTACAGTAATAAGCTTTGTTTCCTCTAAATGACTGTCATTTACACAGGCTCAACTTTGCGCCAGTTTTATGCCCATAATGCTTCTACAGTTGTATTTGATTGCGACGGGATTGATAGCCTTCAAACTCTTTGAATTAGAAATGTGATATGGGAAAAAAGAAAATTGGGAGAAAAATAATGCTTCACATAGAGGAAGTAGCTATAGTGGACCAGAACATTTAGAGGCGCTTGCCTGTCAGCTCCGTGGTGAAAGACTATGGGGCAGGATTGCTCATTGACTTGCTGAAGTGAAAAGTCTATTTGAATCTTCATATAAACCATACTTTTTGGCGGGTTGGTTTTTCACATGGTTACTATAAATGTACTCTTATGGGATGATCTAAATGCTAATTATATTCAAAAGTGCTTAGGATGAGATCGTCACTCACGGATGTTATTTAACATGCACATTTGAATCAAGCACAGAAATAATGTGTGTCTCAGTTTTTAAGGTGCCCTTAATGCACTGTGTGTACATACTAAATATTTTTTTTAAATAAAACATATTTTTAAAAATAAAACATAATTTTGTGATAAGCCTCCATTTTAATTTTCTATCCATTTTTATGCAACAGTGTGCGGGTCTCGAACAATATACTTTAAAATAAAACATAAACATTCAAAACATGCAGGAAATTGGAAATGTAGTATGGGCAGAAATTCAAGTTATGCAATTCAAATTCAATTTCTGCTGCCATTAATTTCCGGCCCATACGGTAGCAGGTGCAAGTTCAGCTTTAACAAGCTTTGAGAGAGCTGCATGAGAGAGCATACACCTTGTAAAAGTTTTGATACCAAAAACTCAATTTGTGCATTAGGTATTAATTTTCTTAGTTAATTAACTTAGTTCAATGCAATGTAATTACCTTCAGGCAATTAAACTACAAAAAACTTTATACTTCAATTTTCTATTTTTACACATTTTTCTTTACTCATTGGAAAGAACATAAAAATCCTGTATGTGGTACGCCAGAAAAAATCATAACCAAAGGGATTGCATAACAGGACCCAGTACATTTCATGATATCCTGCCGACGTCTGTTCTTCATTACATAATTATCACAATCATTTAATTTTATCTGAAGATTTTGATAAAATCATTGGCTACAGCTGCAGACAGCACATTTTTCACTGTCTGTGGTCCTGATATAGGACTGAAGCAGCATCATCGTATGCAGCTGTTACAAAATTTATATCAGAATAATGAGTAATAACAAGATTCCCTATGAGCCCCTGCCCTAAATGCTGTAGGGTATAAAAATATATAACTTATAAGTAGCAAATCACTATCAAATAATATTTTGTACACAGTGGCATTTTGCTAATTTAACTGAAAAGATGGCATAATTTTCTCTGTTAGTTTTGTCTTGCACATTATGTACTTGAATAGGTTTGTTGATCACTGCAGTGCTTTAATTCATAATTCATTAATTGATGCTATGCTACATCACATAGTTTTGTTACACGATAGCTCAGAATTCTGAAGACTACAACAGAGATCAGCGCATGCTTCCAGTTGCAATGAGCAAAGGCAAATAGTCAATTCCAGGGAAATAAGGGTGTTCATGCTTGTCTGCAGATAACTTTTAAAATTCTAAATGACCATTAGTTCTGCCCTTATTATTTATTCCACAAGGGATAAATAATCCTTTCATTGTGATAAATATGTATGTACGTAAAATGAATTAATCTCCAAAAACGGGACATCTTGTATTGAGATATTGCATGTCTTCCTGCTGCTGTTTCCTCTCACACATTCTCTAAACATAATGCAAGTGGCAGTCTGGCTCTGGAATGAACCTGTTTGGCAACACTAATGGGATTAGATTGGCAACAGATGTAAAGTTGGGCATGCTCTTAGAAACAAATGTATGTTAGTGACAAGGTAAATGGGTGAAAAGATGTTGTTTTCCTTTATGAGTATTTGAAGTGAAGACCAGGGGAAGAATGGCAATGACTGGAAATATCCTCTTCCTTAACAATAAATGTGCACGTGTGGTGTTAATGGGGCATAATAAGGTAAGCAGAGTGTTTCTGGTTGCTGCTGTCTACATCCTCACAAGTGAGAGAGAGAAAAGAAAGAGAGAGAAAAAAAGAGAGAGAGAGAGAGAGAGAGAGAGACTAGAAAGTTATTTCCTGTGGCTGTCACCATAACAGTCAAATAAAATATAATATTGCTTTTTTGTAGTTGAAAAGTTAAGTATATTTTTTAAATATTGTGGATGTGAGGTTTTACATAGTGGCCTTCCTACATTCCTTCGAATAAACGGTTCTGCCTTTCGGACGGTTGGACCACTGTGGAGACTCTTGCACTTGCAGCACAGAAAATGACAGTGCTGGTTCCATGCCAGACAATGACATCACAGCAGGAGGGGCCTGCCTGGAGTTGACACTGGGAGGATAGGAGAGCGGGATGGGAGGAGGAAGAGGGATGAGAGGGTCTGACCTCGGCGCTGAGCGGATTCACACCCAGGCACCGACACACCGGGGTGGCGCCGATCTGGATGATGCAGCTGGCCGAGAGGCCGTGCGGTGATTAATGGGTCCATCCCTTAAAAAAACAACATGCAGTTTTCTGGCATTCTGTCTGCTGGAAGCACATTAAAATCAGATCTTTCATGCATGACTCCAATGCTGGAGGTGGCACTCAGCCATCAGATGGACTATCTTCCATCAGAGAGTATGTTGGGATTGTTCTTCTTAAAGACGAGACGAATTCTCCATTCAGTCTCACCCCAATGTCCTTTCTCTATAGGTGTGAGCAAGAGTTGTTTTTGTTTTTTTTCCAATACTTGTACATTTAAGTAATTTCTTGAATTATTGATTTTTTCTTCTGCCTAATTATAATTTATGCATCCTGTCATTGTGACATCCTTCATCGATTTGGGAGGTCACACAGAAGTATGTGCATTGCAGCCGACCAGCGCTTATTTTCACTCTGCAATGCATTAGCTGAGCGGTGCAGGTATACACTGGATAGATTGTTGGTGCCAAATTGACCAGCGGAGTTGCTATGAAGCAGGATACATTAGTGAATGAAATGGTCCCATCTTGAGCCAGCTATTTGGTACCTTGCTGTATTCCCAGCCATAGCTGCCAGTGTCACAGTCAGAATTCTCCAAATAACAAGAACGCAGCATTGAGAACATAAAACGTACAAACGAAAAAATACTCACTGCTGAGGACCACTGCTGCTGTATTGCACAGACCCCCAAAGACACAGACTTGTGGAACAGATGCCTACAGAGCAGTGCTGCTCCCCTTCATAGCTGTAGAATATCAGGCTGTAAAACATACCTCAGCATGTTCCCCCTCTGCTCAGACCACTGTTTGAACATCAGCACTCAAATCAATCTTTCAAGTGTTTGTTTGCTTAACTGGCTGACCCATAGGAAGAGCTCACCAGGAGAGTTGTGAAAAAAACTTTTATTGTTCAGGGCCTGCTATCACTCAGAAGGGTAACAAATCCGTGTGATAAACTGCAGAAAAAAACTGACGTATCTGTCTTGGTGCAATTATTATAATTTACCTCTTTGGTGCGCCAATGCTAGAATTTTTTGTGTTTGCAAATAAGGTTCAGTCGTGATTGCCAGCTCCCCAGGTTCAAGACTGGACATGCAGTAAAACAGCAATGCACTTGAGGAAACATACTTTCATTTGGCAGTGATTGGTTACGCAGTTGGTATAACAGTTGGTTAAGAATGATCCCTGGTATATCTTAGCATATCGTAGCATCTCTGGAACATTTAAATGAGAGATTAGAAAATGAAAGCAGGGTTTGATTAGAAGTGCCAGACACACAGAGTAAATCACCTTTACTAGTCAGATTTATTAATGGTCAGTGTGTCCAACCTAAAGTGTTTCCTTTTAGAAAAGACCCCCGGACGCTCTTTAACATAGCACTTCAGAATATTTAAAATGTGATTGTATTCCAACAACTAATCATTTTAACCCAGGGTCAGCTATGCACCTTCATGCAGTTGCCAGTAGAGCAGATCATAGGTATAGTGCCAAGTTGAAACCTTTTGTACAATCGGTATTCCGAGGCTTGCCTTTTCCTGTTCCTATTCATCCACAGTTGGACTCCAGATGTGGGAGGGATCCAGGCAGCTGTGCAGTGTGGTACAGGAGGTGGTGCACCTTCTCTGTGGACTGAGTTGTATTACCATTGCAAGGTTAATATGCTGAACAAATTGTTGCAGTAATATCGTGATCAGTAATAAAAGTTTTACATGGGATGTAATCATCTTTTCCCATGGCTTTGAACATCTTGATTGTTGCTATAACCTGAGGAAGCTGACCCAACAGAAGAATTACCTAACAGGAGTAGTTCCCAGTTGTCTGCACTAACACACAATAAGCTCATAAGTGAAAACATGTGGAAGCCAGTGATATTGAAAGTAAAATGATTGAGCACCAGGAAATAACAAAGGCCAAGAAGTGATTCTTGTTCCCTCTCGCTCTATTGTTTTCCAGTCTTATTTCTTTTCATCTTTTCTGCAGAATTTTTGAGTGCTGTCCTCATTATTTGGTCCAATAAAACCAAACTATGATAGCCTACTTAAATTTTATCATACTTTTTTTTTTACTAAAAACAAGAGCCAAGCAAATATTTTATTTTATTTGTTTATTTATTTTTTGAATGACCAGTTTAAAGTGTAAGCAACTTTGGACAACTTTCATATTTACATATTTACATTATGTAGACAACAACGTCAATAAATGTTTTTATTTAACTATATAAAAATTACATAAAATTTGCAAAGTATGCCATAACCGTTGAAAGAACCGCTGACAATAGAATCATAGATGTATGACGTCACACATGGAGGAAGTGTAAATATTTGCCTATTGTACTTAATGTACTGTGTACAATATTGGTCTGTAAATGTAAATTGTAAATGTCTGGTTAGCGCTATGTTGGAACATCGGACTTGTATAATTACGTTAGTCTAACGCTAACTAGCTGTGTTAGCTAATTATTTTTGTGAGAAAAGTTGAAAACTGTCTCTGTGCATTGGCAGGGTTAGTTAGTATTTGGACGTAAATACCTAGGTGACACGACACAACGTTGCATAGACGAGCAGATTAAATAAAACGAAACGGGTTTGTCATTCTCCTGTTAACTTCCAGTGGACATTCACATTAGACGGTGGATCTTGACTGAAACCATAGCTCAACTGTTAAATGTAAAACTGTGTTTTCTACCTCACCTGAATTCATAATTAAAAAGTGATCTAAACAACGTAGCCTATGGAGCTACATCTTATAAACTTTCATTATGGCTATTCAAGGGACGTCACAGGCAACACGCCCGATGTCACCGACGTTCCACGGACGAAGCAAGTTTGGTCAGTGGGTTTATAAATAAAAAAATGACACATAGCGGCGACAGGAAACATGGCGGTGCATGTGTATGTAGCCACAGCAACCTAAAGTCAAGGGTGTCCCATTTCTTATATGCGCCATTAAGCACTTGCGCACTGCACAGGGCACTTGTACCTCTTGGTCCGACCTCGGAAATATGTCACCAAAGTGCGGACTTGAAGGAAGTGCTTAGACCATAGGGTGAGTATTGGGACGCAGTCGTCGTATCCGTCCTCTTCTCCTCGGTCCTCACCTGACCCGGAAATCGATCGAGGTTCGCCATCTTTAAGGACATTCCAAACCGCTAAATGTTCGTGAGGAGCGAGGAGGCTCCCGGAGGATTCTTCAGTAAGGAAACTCAAATGTAGCCTTTGTGGAAGTCTTTTCTCGGAACGCATGACGTGTATAAATTATCCACCACTCTTCACATCTGCCATGTCGCAGGCACACCCCTACACAAATGCAATTTTACCATTCCTTTCCATTTATTATAAAGCACTAATCCATAATCACACTCATTCTTTATAACTAACAAAAGCACCATTTATTCATGAAAAAATAAACTAAAAAGCATTATAGTTAAGCACGTGAGCATAATATGAGGATGACGCTTGATTGAGCAAGAACGTCCCATTTGCCTAATACATGTTGCCTTGTTTCCTCCACCCTCGTATGTAATTTTTGCATCCTTTCCTCGCGTCCTCCATTGGGCGGGGCTAAAAAGCGAGGAAAAGACGCGAGAAAACGATACAAGAAGTAAAAATAGGCAATTGGAATGAACCCCAAGAGTATGGGAACTTCAATTAAAAGATTGGGTTAGTTATGTCAATAAACTAACCCTGCCGGCAGGTGAAAACCTCCTGGATTCTTAAGAGATAACGAATTGGGAGAAAGATGTCATAAAATGGCCTCCTATTCAGTGGCCCAACATATTCAGTGGCCCGACATATCTCGCCGAGACACCCAGCCTTTCATTTTTGATGATGTCTTCTGTCCAGTCCAAACCCACAACTTTCTTCGGTTGCTCTGGAAAGGTCGTAATCCATAGGAATTCAATAGAATTTCAGTCCAGTAGAATATCGGTTTAAACTTTTGACATCCATACACGCAACAACCAGACATTTGTTTATTAAAAATATCAGGTCAGTGTTTTGACAAAAAACCTTCTTTTATAGCCCACAAAAAATGTGGAGACGAGGTGAACGCGGTACTGGAAACACTTCTTCGGGCTCTATTTTCCGGGAAACGCATGGTGTGCGGCGAGCCGTCATAGTCAATGGCGTAGCGTATGGCGCACTGGGCGTGGCTACTGAATTTCGCTATTTTCAGACCAAAGGCGAGGAGCGCACAGCTCACAGCGCACTGTGCAGGTTGAAAATGGGCTGGGTTATGCTGAATATTTATCAGTGGGTGTGCTTCAGCTGCACCATAGCTAGTCAAATTACCTCTCTTCAGTCCTTTTAAGAGCCGTGTGCATTGGACAAATTTTGACCATGTCGGGCTATCCCGCATCACGTGGTTTAGTGAAAACCGACAGCAGAACACGCCCATTCGGTCGTTGTCGGGAGGCCTCCCGCTTGAAAAACTAATAGTTTATCTGGACTGTGAAAAATAAAAAGCTTTTAATAATTTTCTTAGCCTCCAATCAGTCAATAAAATACATTTTAAAATAATTTATTTTACTCTCCCATTTATAATTTACTGGCTCTTTTTTATTTTTCAACTCTTTTCCTATTTTCTAGGACCTAAGCATGCGTTTAATCTTTAATCTTTTTCAAATTTTTCCCATGCAACATTTCATCGCCACATTTAATAGAGACTTTTGTCGCCTTTAGAATTCTGCATTGGAAGACGATAGACATTCTATTTTGCATTGATTTAATTTAATGTAATTTAGTTATTTTTACCGCTAGACCTATACGTGCAACAAGAGTGATTTTATGCACCAAGTTTGTCATTATTGTGAATACAGACGGGTGTACGAAAGAATACAATACCCTTGGGAACACAGTGCAGTATAATAACAGTCATAAACAATTAAAAACAGAAAAAAATATAAGAATTAACATTACAAAAAAGACAACGAGCAATAAATGCAAAGTATAATTTTTTTCTGCTTGGGGGATTTATTTCAAAGTAAAATTGGACCAAATGATCCACGGAAACGGTTGATTGGCTTTTGAATAGGTTATGATCATGCATGAATTGGGGAAAGGCCCGAAATTAGCAACTCGCTGTACGCTGTAGTGCGATTTGCGCCGTTAACGTGGTTTCACCTGGCGGGCAGCGCGAGCGCGAATTGCAGTGTCATTTACCCGAAAATAGCATTCCGCTGCAGTAAAATTTAACTGGGCTGTTCCCTCTTGACGGACACACACCCCCAGCAGCGGCTTCCCTCCCACTTCAGCGCACGGTGAGTCCCCAAATTACCAAACAAGCTCAGATGCATGCAAATCTGTGACGAAATTGCTACCTCGCCAGTGATGGCTCGCCACCGGCAGGGAAATAGAGCCCCAAATTTGCATTTTCGCTGCTCGCTCTGGACTGACACACCTCCACCAGAGATTCCCACTTCCGGCACACGGCGAGTCAAACGGGTTCAGAAGCGTGAAAATACATGCCGAAAATATCACTTCGCCAATGCGCTGGCTCGCCACCCGCCATGCGCCAGCCGGAAAATAGAGCCCTTAATCACCGATATCCAACATTTATATAACATTAATATACTTCATGATTACATAACCTTATACCAGTCATTTTTCTTTCACATTTTTTGAATTTCCATTGTTTAAAATTATCTGGTGTTTACACTTTAACCATTATTGATAATGTTTGCACTCTGCGCATCATACTTGCATATATCTCTTGTCCTCTGTTTTTAGATGTCTTTAATCCAACAAAAAAAGTTTATCAACTCAAACAGATTATTTTAGATAACTATTGTCTCAAATGGAATGCAAGCCAGAAAAACCTCAGTAGTGTGGAAATCTACCCCAGTTCCTTTGCACTTGCATCTTCTATAAATAGGCAAATATTTACAAAACTAATAACCTTTGTAGTGCCCACATCACACAAAACAGAAGCATAAACACACCCATTTTGGTTCATCTCAACCTATCATTTGATGATCAGCACAGCATTTATCTGGAAGCATGGGCTCACTGAATCAAAATGAAACTCTATTTTCTGAACAGTGGCGCAGCCAGGAATTGATTTTCGGGTGGGCCTGACAAAATTAGGTTGGCAATTTTTAAAATGATTTTATCAAATATGCTCTCCAACAGAGCCTATAATAAATCATAATGGAATGGTTTGCATAACAATGTTGTCCCCATACAGAATAATCAAACACTAAATCACTTGTCTGTCTTTTATATACAACAGAATAAACCAGAACACATGTGATCTGGCTCCCAATGTGACCAGACAAATTTGTGGGACGCTCAACGGTCAAAGCACACAGCGTCATTTAGGAAAGCAGAATACCTAACAGGGATTGTGAATAGCACAAAATCCAGTTACTTAACCTCCAAAGGAGAGGCAAGGAAATTAACATATAAGATCATGCTGATTAGCACACACACATACCTACGAGATTATAACGATATACATTTCAACAGCCACTTAAGGTTGAACAGATAACTATACATTACATTACATTCATTTAGCAGACGCTTTTATCCAAAGCGACGTACAGTAAGTGCATACAGAAAGGTCATCGAAGTAACTACAGAACAGATAAGAAAGCACATTCTTCCCATACAGTAGCAGCTATCCCTAGTAATGAACACAATGCAGTTCACAGTGAACTGGGTAAATCAGCTCTAATACAATTCTATTCTATATATTATAAACTTGAATACCTTGAATACACAGTTCAACAAGAACACATACCATGAGGTCCTAGATAAGTATTAGTCCATGTGGAGTCTGAAAAGGTGCGTTTTCAGGCCACGACGGAAAGTAGGCAGGGTTGGCATGGAACGTAGGGGAATGGGAAGTTCGTTCCACCACTGGGGAGCTAGGGTGGAAAAGCTCCGCAGTCGGGACAAGCGAGTGCCATTTACATGGAGGGGGGGAAGTGCAAGTCGCCCTGCAGTAGATGAGCGAAGCGGTCGAGAAACGATGGCGGGCAGAAAAAGAAAAAATATATATATAAACACAGTATTCAAACTTAGGCCTACCATTGATGGGTTTCAATTGGCATGTGATGTTTTCTACAGTGTCCCTAAAATACTTCCATTTAAGTTCTTCTCTAATGAACAGAGATTCTTTAGGCTATACGCACCTCCGCAAAGTGTCTGCAGGCTACGCTGCATTCCTGGCCTTGGTGTAGCCGACTTTACTTCCCCTGGTAATATCTTACTTGCATAGCTTACTCCCACTTCATTGCTTTCGCTAAGTTAAGCCCTGGTTCGATCCATTCCAAGCCACTTGTCACAATCTCCTCCAAACATGGCTTACAAAAAAACAAAGTGTTTGATAGACTATTTGTATAGCTATGTTAGCTAAGCAGATGTAAAACTGATTAGCTAGCAGCTAGTTTACTTGCAATTAAAGCTACACTACAAGCAAAGATGGCGTATAAACTGGTGCCTTTTTAGATACATCTTTAAAAAATAATTTATTCCAGTTTTTGACAGCAATGTGATAACCAATTGCATCACGTTCACCTCCCCATGACATTCATACTATTTGATCAGAAATCTATTAGGATTTAAATGAGAAATGACTTAAAACAGATTAATGAAAGCTTTGGAGACTGTCAGAAGATAGCAAGTCTATGTTATTTCTATAGCTGGCGAGTGGCAACCTACATATTTTTTAACAGGATTATTAAAAAAGTAAAGGCATGTAATGTAGATAACATAGATTGCCACTACATTCACAATTGGGTGTGGTGGTTCCCAGACCATCAGGCGTCTGTGATAGAAAACAGTTGTCTGTTCACTCAGACCTCTAACCTGACTGTATGTGAGCGATAAGCACCGTTCACCTCTGGCATAGTTCAAAGGTCAACCTGTACTCCACGACCTGTACATTTGTCCCGCTTCTCTTGGTGACACTATTGGAAGTGCGCGCCGCTGTTTGGTTCTGTTGGTTGACGTCCACCCCAGTACCCTCTTTTCATTCACTTTTGCAGTTAATTGCTTTGAAGGGCAGTCATGCAGCTGGCCACTCCAAAATCTTTCCATTATTTGCCCTCAGATAACATACTGCCATGTCTTTTAACCCACTTGTACAATTTATGCTGGACTCAGAAGTACTTGCTATAACTTGTGGATATCTCATAATGAATGGACAGTCAGCCCAGGGAATTATCTTACTGGAGAAACTACAAATGAAAATAAGTGGAAAATGATTAAGAGATGTCCAAGAAATTAGTATAATTTAAACTATGAAGTTGCTCAAAACACTTTCATGTGTCACTTGTGCAGGAATGATGTAGCCTAAATAAAAACAATCCTAAACAATAATCATCATAATCAACGTCCGCCACCAGCAAACACAAATTCAAATCACTGAATTCAGTCAGGAATTATGCTATGCTCCCCTCAAACTTCATATCACTTGCAGCAATGAGCCGTGTCCTGGGTGTCCTAGGCACACCCAGTTTTTGATTGGTATGCCCAAAAAAGTTCCCCCCCGGTTTTCTATTGCAATCCCCACGCCCCCCCACCCACAATCCACACTCTGGTACAACCAGAAGTGGAAATCCCGGGGAAATAAAGTAAAAGTCCTACCATGTGTTTCTTCTACCCATAGACTCAGCCAGTTGATTTCATTAATTAGTTCTACCGCCTCGCTGAAGAATTATGTTAATTAGCAAATCCAGGTGATTGGAGTAAAATACTGGGGAGGACTTTTACTTTATGTCCCCTGGATTTCCACTTCTGGGTGATAGGAACTCTGGCACCACAACAGAGTTTACTTGAGGCTAAAATTGTACTGTGTGTACAAGGAATTAAACACTTTGAAGGAATCCATTCTAAAATAAATCTTAAGAGTATTTCATGCATGATGGTTCTTGGGTGGCTATTGATGGATTAATTCTGTGTGTTTCTCCACATTAGGGATTGCTCCTTAACCCTGACTGCCACCTTTACCCTAATAAGCTCATACTGGATGCTTTGCTAACTTGTCCTTTCTGAAAGAAAATATATTTTCTTGTATGCCTTAGTCCCCATGGTCATTAACCATGTCACTTGTTCACAGACATTCCAGTCAAAAATGGAATAACCTTTACTATTTGCATTGTGGTACATTTTTTCTAGTGAATGTTGTATGAGATGAGTTATATAATATGATGACATGATTTTTTTTATCATCATGGTAGAATGAGGATTAACATATTTTAATAATAAAGCAATATTCTCAATGACTCAGTTTCTATTCAAAGGTCACATGAATATATTTGCTACACAACCTGATGATTGCCGGTGTCTGTTCCAGTCACTTACCACAAAGGAAGGATAGCCCAGCAGTGACAGGATTCATTAGCGCTGTTATCTTACAGTCAGCTGTGTGAGAAGGAAAACATCTCTACCCACATGAAGATCTGGAGAGCAATAAATAATGCGCTCTGAGGGTTTGTGGTGCCGTGTCTCCTAGTGTGTTTAATTGATGGGAAGATGGACAGATTCAGCAAATACCTCACTTCCTCAGAGACACACTGACAACTTCCCTCCGAAGGGAAAGAAAACAATTATGCTGATAGATTTGTCAGATGATCTAACCTTCTGTAGTCGCTATAGCGACTGATGTAATGCCAGCTAAATACGAAAGAGGAAAGTGTCAGATGATTAGACAAGATCTACAACCCAACAGAAAAGTATTGCATACTTTTCTGTCAGGGTGTGTGTGTGTGTGTGTATGTGTGTGTGTGTGTGTGTGTGTGTACAGTAAAGTATATATACAGTATATATGTATGTGCACAGTATATATATATCTTTATATATATATATATATATATATATATATATATATATACAGTGCCCTCCATTATTATTTTATTATTGGCACCCCTGGTAAAAATGAGTAAAAATTATTATAAAAAAATTACCATTTCGTGAATTAGCCAACCTTTAATTGAAGTAAATTTATTATGAGAAAAAAAATTCCTCATCAAGAAATTATTATTTTTAACAAAACCATGTGTGCCACAATTTTTGGCACCCCTGCATTTATATATAGAATAAAGTAATAATTTCATATTTGGTCGCATATCCTTTGCATGCCATGACTTAATGATGCTTGTGACCCAAACTCTCGATATCTTATTTTCTGGTACAATTACAAGCGATACTATAACGTCTCTGCATTTTAATTGATCTCTATGGGAATTGGGGGGTGGGACTAGATTTAGCTGTAAATTATGCTGGAACAGTATGGAATACATGGTTGGTAAAATGGCTGTAAGTCATCACGGGTCTGAGGTATGAAACGAGCCTCAAACCATCACTCTGCTGCCAGATATGCAGTAGATATGGATGGATCACTTTAAGGGTGGTTTCTCTTGACACATTTTCCTATTGAACTCTATGGAAAAATAAGTCAGGAAAATAAACCCTTCAAGTTATCCATCCATATCTAATGTATTTCTGGCAGCAGAGTGATGATTTAAGGCTTGTTTGATACGTCAGACCCTTTATGACTTAGAGTCATTTAGCCAACCATGTATTCCATACTGTTTCAGTGTAATTTACAGCTAAATCGAGTCCCACCCAATTCCCATAGAGATTCATTCAAATGCAGAGACGTTATAGTATCGCTTGTAATTGTACCAGAAAATAAGATATCAAGAGTTTTTTTTATCTTTTTGGGTCACAAGCATCAGTAAGTCATGGCATGCAAAGGATATGCGACAAAATATTAAAAATGATTACTTTATTCTATAAATAAATAATTATTTCTTGATGAGGGATTTTTTTTTTCTCATAATGAAAAGATTTTTCTCATTTTTTCAGAGTGAGATTAAGCTAATTCACATAACCGTTTTTATTCATCTTTACCAGGGGTGCCAATAATAGTGGAGGGCACTGTATATATATATATATATATATATATATATATATATATAGCCACAATGTTTTTAATATGTACATAATATGTATAATCATCATGCTTAAATGTAAAAATGTATTTTGTCTTTTGTTTATGGGACAGATACACACTCTGCCTCAAAATGTTATGAAAGACACCAAAACCCAACGATTTTGCGTCTGTTTGGTGTGTTCTTGGTCCAAACACCCCCTGAAGATGCTGGAGAACATTGCCTTGCTCATCAGCACAGTCACCCAAAGCACACCTACAGAGACTCAGTTCTTTATTTATTCACGTTGTACACGAATGACCAGGCAGCTGTTCTTGTTCTCTGGGTGCTAGCCTGTGTGCTGGAACCCTGCCAAGGTACACACTTAACCCAGTTAATTTTTCTGTCATCCTTAGTCTCCAGCTCACCCAAACTTTGCTTACAGCCAACATTTGGCTGTTTTTCCCATTTTCATGCAATAGGTTTGAGAATATTTTTGACATAGATACTTTAAGGTCAACTGGATGATTCACAGCAACATTGTTAATATAGTGACTAAGAGCTAAAGTTGCATAAAATACAATAAAAAAAGTTTCTGTTTTTAGATTTACTTGGGGAGTGGAGAAATATAGAAAATATTTATGAGACGCAAGAGAGAGAATATAAACAGGAGGTCTTGTTTTGTTTTTGTTGTTGAGGAATAAAATGCACTTCAAACATATGGAAGCATAGGTGTTCTACATACCAACTAGGCCCCAGTGTAGGGAAGGAGGTCCCTCATATGGCAAAAAGAAAATGCACACAAATACATTTTAACATTTAAAAAATGACTGAAAGCATTGAACATTAAACCCACGGGTGGAATCTGACAATCCAGAGTTTAGGTTCAGCCATGCTTTTAAATTACCAGTGCTTTCCACTGACATTCATTGTGCCTGCTGTGTCCAGGGCTTCTCCGATTCCCTAGTGCAGTGAGCGTGCCTCTCCGAGCCAGGCTTCAACTCTGCTCTGTCGAGCTGTGGGAAGGTATTTCATCATCGCAGACATGTGAACCAAGCCGTCAGGAAGGATTTCTGCCTCTTTATTAATGACCTGAGCCTTCAAAGTAACCTTTATTTCAGCCTGTGTTAAATCACCACATATGAGAGAGATCTGCCCACAGGAATACCCCCCAGTGTGGGCGAAGAGCAGAGACTGTGGAAAAACATCTAGCGCTCTTTTCCAAGCCCTGTGTGAAAAATATAACCATTAACGTAAGCCCTCTTTAAGAGACTCGTAGAGGGTGCGAAACAAAGTGCATCACACTCTTAATGGCAGCACAATGCTTTTCATCCCAACACGAATCAACAGAAATTAAGAAACTATAAAGAGATACATAGAAATTTACAAGAAGCTTTAAATTGTAAAAGTTATAAGTGCATGCATATGATAAACTCCAATTCTGATTCTGCATTTTGTCCACAGATAGTGCCATAAGATCATGCTAGCTTTTTGGATATTGTCCAAAGGGATAAAATGTACTCTCAATCAGAGTTGATCTAACACTGAACATTTTGCTGTATAGTGTAAAAATATGTGAATGTACTGTGGATATTTCACACATTAAGCCAGTTAAAAACTGTAGAATAATCTGCCTTCATTGGTCTAGAAGCCAAATTAAAAAAATAACTAACATAAAGGTTTAAAGACTTAATTGGATTGATCTGATAAGATGAAATTATTTGGGATCAGTGGAGACAAAGAACGACAAACTATTACACAACTTAAAACATTTTAAGGCAAATAAAATCCAATGGAGAAAAGCACACCTGGTATCCTATCTACTCACCTAGTCTTAACTTAATCGACAGGAAACTATACTCATTCAGTATTGTGTAAAGCAGGCTGTGACAACCATTGGACTCTATTGTTCTTAATGTATTTATGTAATAATATTAAGTAAAATTACGTCCTGAAAAAGACAAAAGATAACTGACACAATTGAAAGAACTGCTGATCATTTTGACAAATGTTGTATAGATGACGTGTTATCCTTATCGTCGAGGAGGTATATATATATATATATATTTTAAATATATATATATATATATATATATTTGATATTTTTAAGCCAGATGTTGGTCTTTCAAAGTGGGAGGATTGTGTCAGGTGTATGGCATTTCACGGCATTATTTCAAAAGAAGAATTACGTAAGACAATGCAGTCTATCCATGGGGTACTGTAACTGTATGCACTAGTTCCCCAGCTTGTGCACTTTGCATATATAGCCTACGTCAAAGAGTTATAAATTAAATGTTTTGACAGAAAAAAAAAAGAAAAAAAAAAGTTATATAATTTAACATATTTAACATGTTGACGATTGTGGTCATTATTTTAAGCACTTTAAAATGTGACTCTGTGCAATGTACATAAAATGTCACTCTTATGACAAGTATATTTTTCATAGCCGGTAAAATCGCGTTTTAAACGGCCTGTTTGGCCTGTTCTGTGCAGGGGTACTATAACATCGCTGAGACCGTAGGCTACAGTGAGTACAGCCTATCTCAAAACTAACTTGTCCTGCGTACGAGTAAGTAAACTAACGAGCAACTATAGCCTACATAACTATACAATGTAAATTATTGGCCTTGTTTTTAGACTGCCCTCAGTCTAGATTAGAATAAAAAAGGAGTAGAACAGTGAACATAATTGAACATGCTGTAGGCTACAACAGGTGGCTTTTTATTCAGTTTTATTTCATTTTTAATCCTTTATCGTTTTTTATAGACAACGAATTATTAGCCTAATGGTATCATTGCGTCATCATGTTATTATTCCAAATAGGTTAATGATTTTGATTTAACTGAAATGTCGGCACTTTTACAGAAATATGCATTATTATTATTATTATTATTAGTAGTAGTAGTAGTCGTAGTAGTATTCCTAGTAGTAGTAGTAGTAGTAGTAGTATTCCTAGTAGTAGTAGTAGTAGTAGTAGTAGTAGTAGTAGTTGTTGTTGTTGTTTTTGTTGTTGTTTTTGCGTTTTTAAGGAACATATATTTTTGTAGTAGGATTACTAACAGTGGCATTTAGCCTACATTTAATAACAGTTGCATTTTACAAACAAGCAGCAATTTGTATTGCTTGTTTGCAAAATATATAATAAGAGCTGGAACATATGTAGGCCTAATAGAGGCAGTAATGGTTTTTCGGGGAATGGTGCCTTTGGTACTTTTGAGGCGGGTGAGCGAGGCCATAAGGGAGCTAGTTAAAACTCTGACTTCCATTCGCATCCTTGAGCCGCCGGGGTAGCTCGAGTTGTAACAGCTTCCTCTTTCACTCCAGGTCCATAAAATTGCAGTTGATAGCAGTTGTCCCAGTAGAGGATACTAAGAAAAACAAAAGCATGAATAGCTCACATTGATTTCGGCAAAGAGGGAATTGCAGGGTCATAGCCGTTCCCCTCCTTATAGAGGAGGTCACTTAACTGAACAACTATTCAGGGGTTGCTGGAGAAAGTCCAAGAGTAGGAATATAAATTCCCTTGTATCTTTTTCTACTCTTATGGTCAACAGTTGATATTACCATTAATTCGTGCTAAACTGCAGAACAGATTTGTTTTAGCTGGTTAAACCTCTAAATCAAGAGTAAATATTAATTTATTTAGTATATAAATAATTATTTTTCATCTATTGCATTTGCCAATTATTTTAATCTGTTAGGATACATGCTACAATGCTATGCTGTCGTGAAAATTCGTAATAACTTTGCTGGGAAAAATGCATGTGAAACCATGCACGTCTTTTTCACAGCGTAGCGTGGTGCATATAGGTTAAAATATAAGCACATCAGTGTGCAGTAAAAATGTCCCAAATATTATGTAGCTTTGTTTTAACAATGGCAGAAAATACCAAAACGTTTCAATCATTTTCAATGCATTCCATAATAGCTTGTAATAAAACGCTCTATATCATTTGTGTAAATTTAACTTTCAACTTAATGGTAAATACCGTGCTAGATGTTTACATACACAGAGTATCCGACTCATTTTGCTACTTTTTCGAGACCTATTATATTTATTTTTATATTAAGTGCACTGTAAATCGAATGTGTATTTAGAATCACAATAGGGTATTGTACACTGGTTCGAGTTCACGTAGTCAACCAAAAACGCCAAAACTAACAAAGGCTGTATTTGGATGTGCAGATTTATGACTGCGATCTGTTACATCCTATTTCCATTTGACCAGGGGTACATTTCGCTTAATTTCCTCATGGACCTGGAGAAATTCTATCCCTACTTTGTGCAGAGCGGGTCAGCCAAAACATGATAATCTGTGTAGCATATGTGCTGAAGATAGACCACCACGGTGCACTTCCCAGGCGTTCCAACTGGAGGAGAGATGTCAGGGATTGGGACGTTGAGTTCGAAGAAGGGGGAAAGAAAAGCATACATATATCAATTACTGATAGTTAGCGTTAGGACACGTCGCCAGACAGAAAAATTGAGGGGAAAAAAATAAAAATAAAATGTTACATTGAGTCGTTTTCTATGTTACATTTTGGCTACTGCGACTTTAAGAACATTAGGCCTACGGCTATCCTACCATTATAAATGCTAACAACTGAATAAAATTAATAATAATAATTAGTTTAAGGGTGTAGCATACCTATGAATTTCCACGAGTTTGTCCCACGTTGCAATTGCAACATACTTTATACTTTGCCAATTATTATTATCATTATAATTTTTGATGTATTTGTTATTAATATTGTTCATGTATTTATTCATTACAGGTTATGACAAAAGACGTGCTTAATTAAGCCTATTGAAAAGGTGAAGTTAATCAGTCTGGTGAGGGTCTGAGTAGGGTAGGCTAATGTAGGCCTATCTCTCTTACGATTGATTATTTGAATAGGACTATATGCAATGTAGCCAATCTTAATAAATATTAAAGGTAGTCGACAACCTATTACATAACAGTAAGCCAACGCAAAGACCATTAGCCACGTCGATCAGTGGTTAGAAGCTTATGAGATAGAAAACACGTGTATGATTATATTTTAAACCTTCTCTGTATGGCTAGTATAACAAAAAGAAAGTGAAAAGAGAAAACTGTCGGTTTTTTTCTCAAAAAATCACAAGATGATTCACAACCTTCAAGCCCTCAAAGGAACACAGCCCTCGAGACTGAGCTCGCAATTCATAAGGCCTATGCAGTGTAGGTCTATTCAAAAACAAATAAACCCGAAGCAGCGCTGGAGCGGGAATAACCGAAAGTTGAGGAGACCGCTATTCATCTCCAGCAGCTTTTGGGAAGCAGTAGGACTTCATACGCGTCCCATGCACGGCCTGGAGACAGATTTGAGCTAATGAGTAGGATGCACGGCAGTCTTCATCCGCACTGCTCTTTTATATCACGAGTAACCACAAGTACCTGGGCTTTTATTGTCATTCTGTGAAGCTTTTAAAGTGCACGTGTTAAGTACCATTGGCATACATTTCTTTCCAAGATAATTATTCTGTAAGGGCTTCCTTTGTGGTTTAGTTTTACTTCCTAAATCTGGACAGCAAGCAAGTTGCAGTTTTATACGTCTTTATCCTTCTTTTTGCACGAGCAAGAGCTGCTGATGTGCCTGTTTCTGTGTGCTTTTGTGTTCAAATTCAAAACTATAAAATAGGTAACCAAATCCATGTGACTACCTGTAAAACTAAAAGCAAACTAAACATGTTGTTGCTTTATGGCATTTGTATAATATTTGTAAGATACTACGCCATCTGTTAAATTTGACTACATCTGGATACCGAAAGAGAGGGGGAAACGTCATCTTGATCCCTTCCAGAATATCATGGATTATTCAAAGATTAACCGATTCTCGTGCTATACTAACACACAACATAGCAAATGTACTGCTATTTTAGAATTCAAGCATGTTACAATTAGTGAAATAAAACACATGTGATGTGGAATTAATAAAACAAATATTATAAGTGAATGGAAAAAGCAAAAATGGATATGATCACTACAAATGTGAATACTCAGGGCCTGCAGTCGTCTCAAAGGTGTTTTGTGTAAAGAGTAGCACTAGACCAAAACTAAATGGCAAAGTGTAAGCTTGTACAAACACAATTCCGGGGAATAAAAAGCCAAGGTCACCGTATCACGTCATTAAGTCAGAGTTCTAAGAGCAAGACTGGATTAGATTCATCTGTAGAGTCAACAACTCTGATCCTAGACCTTCACCTAGGATTCACTATAATCAGTGTGAACAACTGCAAATTGGCCATTATTTGTCTGAATGTATGTAGGGGTCTAATAAAGTGACATACAGCAAAGTCTCGATTTACCATAAATTTATACAATTTAAAGGCCAATTTACTGCATACGATGACCGAAAAGCAACACAAACAATTATACCATCAATCTGCTGAATAAACATTTGTTCTATTGCTTGTTTTAATATGCTCACATAAAGCCTATTTGTAGGAATAAGGAACATTCAGAGTGATTTAGCACAACTAACAATTGTATAAGCCAGAACTCGCAAAAAGAAAATAAGACCCTTTTTGCTTTTGGACCATATATTAGTCTGGAAATATATATTTTGTTTTGTTTTTGTTTAATTTTCCTTAAGTGATGTATTGAATTCGAACTGCCTTTGACATAGCCTCCATGCAGTTTGAAGCATGAAGCAGTAAAACAAAACCTTAATCAGAAATGTTTTTTGTGTGGTTACTAGACTACATAAGGATATCTAGCTAATTGATCATTTTTCTCCTTTTAAGTATTTAGCCGATCCTATAGGCTTAGATAAATATTTGCTATAGAGGCTGGAAGCTGAAAGCTTACACGTGATTCTGTGTCGTACCGCAGCAGAGATATGCAGTTCCACCACATGGCTATTCATTGTGTTTGTCAAATTATAGGTGAGTGGGCATCCAGCAGGTGTCAGGCCTGTTAAAGTAGTGCAAGGAAACTCCCTTAAGGACCCATGTCTATTTACAGTCACTGCTTCGCTCAGAAAAGCACGACCTTGAGCTAATGATGTATTTTATGTGTTGCTGGCCAAACAATTATGGTGTTTACTGTCAGATTTTCAAATGATTTCAGCTTAAAAATATGCTTCTGTACTGGTTTATAAATGCACCAGTTGCATGCTCCCACAAAGCAACAGCAGTAAGCAGTTTAGTCTTAGGCTCTATGAGTAGCTGTTGAGATGTTGAGTTTTCTCACTGAAAGGCACAGGGAACAGTGTCATTTAGCCCGCATGAGAGAAGAAAAATAAATTATTTCGTAAACCATGCAAACGGCATATCGAAAGCCAGAGTAACTGAAATTAGTTCAGATGGGAAGTGAAAAGGTATCAAACAGAGAGGCGTTCAGCAACAGACCAACGCATTAAATTAACCAGCCAGAGTAATTAGTGGCTTCCAGCTCCTCAAATTAAAGCACAGCTGAAAATAACTAGCAGTGAGTGCTTTTTACCACAGGAGAAAGGTGTCCCAGAGATGCATGCCTAAATGGCTATATGCCTGTGAAATAGCCACTATGCAGGGCTCAAAGTGAGGCTAAAAAGCTTCCAGTGGGAAAATTAAATGATAAGTGAACCACTAGAGACAGGGGGGGAAAAAAGAGCTGTGCCCAGTCAGATGAGTGCAAATGGTGTTTTTTCAGTTAATAACAGTTTGTTACAGGTACGATTTGCAAATTCTATACTGATAGCTGTGTTAAGCAACATTTAAGCATATATGATGACAGTAGCTCAAAATCACTATCTACCCAAACATCCAAGCCCATTATAAACAAGACAACTGTCTGTTACGAAGACTCCTGTCCTCAAAAAGGTGTCGGTGTACACTAGCTTTCAGAATGATGGGGACTTCAAAAATGTTTGATGTTTCTCTCTCTCTCTCTTTTGATAAAATGCTCTGAAATAATGGTTATCTTTGGGTTGAAGAACGACTAAAATACCTTTAGTTTCCTCCCTTAAAATCTATGCAGACTAAAAAGAAGTCTAAAACACTATGCACAAACTCAACCCTGAGAATCTGGTCATGAACCCAGCTACAGAAACACCTTGATCTCCAACCGAGATCAGTTCCACATCTCCTTTCCTGACCACCCTGAAGGACAGACCCCCAAACTATAGCAAAATCTAAACTGGGCTGGACTCCAAAAATGTTGTGACTGGACAGAGGAACGTCTTGCTGCTAAGGGAGGAAGTATCAAATGAAAGTGCATCTTTTTCCACTTTGTTGAAGTTTCTCTGGTTAAAAACATTGACTGACAGTCATTGCTCCCCGATATTGCGGATGAGTTACGCTCGCTACAAGGGTTTATTCATTCTCCGTTCTGTTGGGAAAAAACCTGTGTTATTTCAGTATCTTTTTTTTATCCTTTGAGCTAGTCAATGTTGACGCGATACAATGAGTGAAAGATTTTCTTCCCCCACAAGCCACTTGGTTTTAATGATCCTCTGGAACCCTATGCATGGCCACAGAGCTGTTGGCCACATGATTCTCTGTCACTGCCAGGCCACGTGCACCCACACACGATGCAGGGTGGGGCTTTACATCATCCGCACATGACACAATGGATATAAGTTCCATGGCACACTGAAAATTTCTCCAGTTGGGTTTAATGGATCCGTTTTGTGACCACACTGGAGAGACTGCACGCCACATTCAAATTTTTTTCTTCTTTATGAAACATGCTATTTTTTGCTATAGATCTTCACCGAAATTACTGAGATGGTTGAGCGCGTGCGTTGAATTAATTAAAGGTGTCTGAGTTGCTTTGCTGAGTGATGGTTTAGGTTCATACACATTGCGTAATTGTTGCTTCACATTAATAAAAAAAAAATTAATAAAAAAAAGAAAAAGAAAAAACTTAAACCAAAGTGATGGAGAATGGATCAATAGGGTTATATGACTTGCTACATTATATATATATATATAAAAATACACCCCCTGATATGAAAGTATTTTGCAAGAAATGAAAGCTTAGACCTAAGTGTGTTATAGAAAATGGAGGTTCTGTGATGTGGCACTTTTGCAATGACAATCACCGGGCTGGTATAGATCACAATTTCTGGATCTCATTTGGGCAAGATCTGCGGTGTGTGTCAGCCACTTTTGGCACTTTTCCAAAGGACTGGTAATATTTTCAGACATTGAAGACAACATCGACCCCTTTGAGTAGCGTGCATTTTGGGATGCCATTCATAAGATGAATGTTCGATTTTGGAGCTCCAGTGCTTGAAACCGACACTTGTGGCGATGTCTACAGAGGGATCGTCTTCCTGGGTGGCTCAGTGCTTTCATGTGATTGACAAGGGCGTCACCGTCCCTAAAGCACAAACGGATGGATCCTGGTTCACATTTCCACTATATAGAGAGGAACTCTGTTCTGAACAGGCCAAAATTGAATGTATTTCTGTAACACAGAAAAATTGGCTTTGTTAGGTCGAGCAAGCTTAATTGGCCACTGTCTATTGTCTGTCCTTATTTTATAATCATCTGTATCCATGTTCTCACCTTATGAATCTGATTTTGCACTGTGCTATGTATGTTAAAATATATTCAAGAACTTTATATAATATTTCTTGGCTTTTTGATGAAGTGCAGACCTTCATTGTTGTCGAGACAGCTTGCAGCTCTGCCTTCACATTTTTCAGATTAAAGTTCAGAAAATACTACGGGTAAAATCACACCACAGCTTTCGTTCACATTGCGGTTACTTTGATGAGTAGTGTGAATATCAGGATTGGAAACCAAACGAAAACCAAACGTAGACAAATGTAAACCAAATGAAAGCAGAATTACTTTAAAAGTATTTTGGTAGTTGTATGAGGGGTGAAATGGTTGGACGTAACTTTGTGTCGTTATGTAAGGTGTCACTGCATATGGCTGGATCAAAGATTCAAGCCAAAGTTGATGAAATACACAAGACTGTATTTAGTGAGTGATGTATAATTATATATATATATATATATATATATATATATATATATATATATATATATATATATACATACGTATATATGCACAAGGTCTTGCGAATACTTTCCTATTCTGCAAAATATCATGAGTTAATTTGAATGTCATGCATTCTGCATGAAAACATTATTTATAGACGTAGAAAGATTGAAACATTACTGAGTTCTTTGTTGATTTTTTAAGATATGGACCAATTCAGATTAATTCAGCCATTTGACAGTTTGTCTGCCAGGTAACAAATATTTTTGAAAATAAATGCACATCACAAAATATCGCTTTTTTTTTCTCCTTTCAATAAACATCACAGCTTAATGTTAAACCCATATTCCATTCCAATTACAATATGTTAAGTGCACAACACACTTATTTAGGCCAGGTTTTACAGTTTAACTTTGACATTATATCCATTTATACATATGGATAATTGTTGAGGCAGTTAAGGGTAAGTATCTTGCTCAAGGGCCCAAAGGCTGTCTTTCATGTAGGATTCATACCAGGAACGTACTTGTTAAGACTCGGCTTGAATCCACTATACCAAACTGTCACAGCTTTTAATATGAATTAATCTGAAAGAAATGGTGAACTCTTGGCATTAAGAATATTCCCTCCGAGAGGTTAGGGCTTGCTGAGATTAAAAACATATATGTGGCTTAGATTTTGTTTGAACAAAGGTGAATTTGAACTTGGGTGAATAAGTCAAAATGTTCTCAAACTTTTTCCTCTGATAAAACTGTTTGCTTATTGTTTCATGTCAGAAAAAATAAAAATTCCTTTCAGTACCATTACTTAAATGTGTGCTTCTTAATTCTCTTGATATCTCTGTGCATCTATTTTCACATTCTAACGATTTGTTTGCCATGTGTTTACAGAAGATAAAGCACTAAAGGAATATAAAGATCAATTACTTGATAGAGATACAGCAAACAAATTAAGAAATGACTTCAGAGAGATACAGCAAAAGATTAAGAAATTACATTAGAGTCATAAATCAATCACACTTTATAGACAAGTGATTTTAAAACCATTGTTTTTAAATCTCCTTGTCACCCTCTCAGCTTATCCCATCCGCAGCTTGGCTTGCTTTGTCTCTCACATGCTCTACAAGATAAAGCATTATTACATTCATGTAGGTGTGGCACACAAATAAATATAGCTTTTTGCTGGTTGTAGTTATGTTTATTTCTGTCTAATGAAAACTATAACAGGGACACTGAAGACTTATTGCCACTAAAGGGCACACGACCATTATCACTTTTGATCAGAATTTCTGAAATGTAATCAAACCCATTTCAAATGTTCTGATACAGTTTCACATATTCTGCAATGGCAGTGTGGATCACCACTAGCATCCCCAAGATAAATGGGCTGATTATAGTTGATGAAGTGTTTATGAGTAATGGATGTTGTTGCACATATTGTAACGAGCTGGACAGACTATAGAAGCTGTGTGTGCAACCATCGGGCCGGGCTCTCTTGGAATAATTCTCTCAAGTTATTTTTTACTTTGGCCAATCTAAAGGATCTGTAGTTTTTTTCCGACACCAGAGAATAAGGTTAGATGAGCTGTCTGCTAAAGGAACGTTTGGACTCAGACTGCCACAAGTGACACTGGATGTAGGCTGACTTTACTCTATTTATTATTGTAACTCAAGTGGAAGATACGGTGGTAAGCCTCTGCACACCCTTTCAAGTGGACAGAATAATAAATCTGTAGTTATAACAAATGGTTTGTTTCAACCGGGTTGTTGTTTTATCATCACATTCTGCGTATTGCTATTTGTGTGCGAGCATGATTGATAACTCTGGGGGCCAATTGTTTGTAGGGGCAGTGAACATGCCAAAGCAAACAAGCGGAAAGGAAAAGTGTGGCGAGAGCGGGCTGCCCGGGTCTGCAGAGATTCTGGGTTTGGGGAGTTCACCCTGAGGTGAGACAGCGAGCTGCAGAACAAATAAAAACACCCTGAACACTTCATCTAAATAAATTATGGTGAAAAAAAATGGCTGTTTGGATTACATGAATCGGGGGGAGGTTCGGGGGGTTTGGAGAATGCTTACTCCTGCACCTCTTTTGTGAACTTGGCCTCACTCCAGGGGTTTTCAGCCCATGAAGCATAATTTTTGTTTTTTGTGGATTTTACAACAATAACTTCATTCGATTCATATATAATACTGTTTTATTGTCTGAAGTGAATTTTTGTGTCACTGTAGAGGTGAAGAGCTCCCTCCTCTAAACTGTATTATGTTCCATGGGGATTCTAACTTTAAACATGTAATATTTCAGTGTATTTGCTTTCAAGTTTTTTTTTTTTACCGTGTGGTTTTCACTGGACTTTGTATTATTGAGATGAAATTAATTTTTATAACTTGAATTTAGTTGCCAAAAAATTTATTGGTGTAATAAATGATAAAACAAATGTGCAAACAGTTGGCTGTGTGTTGTGTGTGTGTGTGTGTGTGTGTGTGTGCGTGTGCGCCCTTGTCTGGATGTGCATATCACTGTTTTTAAAAAACATGTTTCCATTACATTTTTAAAGTCTTTCCTCAAACTCAACAGGTCAAATTAAATTGATCTCAGTTGTCGCTTGGTGTAAGGGGCATCAAGCGACAACTGAGATCAATTTAATTTGACCCTTCTGCGACAAAAAACCCCCTCTGATGATGGCATAGGCCCCAATGGCTGCTGGACACGTACTGTAAATTGTGATTAGATGTAAGGTGGTCAAAGCCCTTCTCAAAATTTTAAATGGACCAAGGTGACTAATAATGAGGACAACCACGGCAAAGCTCCACTAGAGAAACTGTAGATTTACTGTAGATCAGAAGGCTACCGTGATCCCGGCCGTAATCTTTGTGAGAACTAGAGTAACCACTTCAGATATCCCTTCCAACACAAACATCTGCGCCGCAAAAAAAAACTGCATTCGGTTGAATGAAAACTAATTGAACTGCATTCTGTTGAGTGAAACTAATTGTTATCCAGGTACGGCTCAACATGTACTTTAAAATAATTAGCCATTCTATATTTAGGCCTTATTCCTTTCTGTGGCTCCAATAAAACTAAAATGGAATGCTTCTTGTTTGTGTCTTATTCAATTACATCACCTCGTTCCATGCATCTCCTTTAACTATATGTTAACATGTGAGCAGGAGGACACATGGTGTACTTTTTACCTTAAGCAATGCAAAGTTGTATAACTGTCATGTCCTGTGTAGTGCAAAATCAATGATTGTGTACAAACGATGTAAAAAGAGTGGTGGCAAGTGCCAGTAGACAAAGACAGACACATTACACATCCCCTTTTTGCTGTTTCACTTTCCGTTCATAAAAGGAGAGCTTCTGTCGGTCCGGACTCTGTTTATACAATAATGACCGTATCTGGTGGCACAAAATGGCCCTGGTGCTGTAACTGTTCATATTTTTCTCACCCCACTTTTGAATGTCTGCTAGATCAAAAACCATCTCAGGTTGAAAAATCTGTTGAACTGTGGCCGGGATCCATTCTTTGCGCAGTACGGGACGGAGAAGAAAGGAGAAAACCCCATCCACAAAGGGAATCGCTGAATGCACCACACCGCCTTTTCTTATGTGCAGCCCAACGATTTTTCGTGGTTCTCTAATTAGAGTTGCATTCAGGGTGGCATTAGTTCCCAAACTTTTAATGGAGCGTAAAGCTCAGTTCTTTTTACAGAGAGAGGATAAGTGTAGCAATGCTACGCAGAGTGAAAAGCAGATGTAAGGATTCTGTGCCTCCCATGAAGGGTATTCAAAGGGCTTTTTCCTCCTCTTTTTTCCTTACTTACAAAAATCCAAGCAAATTTGGTGCGAACGGTCCACAGACTTAGCACCACTCCACATTTCTTCTAATTGGTCTAATTAGACCTGGAATTGAGATATGTTAAGAGTACAAATATATGTTAGGAAGATGCCCAATGCTGCCAATCCAAACTGAGTAATTGCTTATTCTCTGTGAATGAGGGGGCAAAAGAGGTCTTCTCGCCGTAGGAGTGTCCGTACTCGCTGGATGGACCACGAAAAGGATTTGTATTATCATTGCAGTGTAACTATGGTATTTTTTGAGGATTAAAACTAATTTCAGAAATTAATATAATTTGAGTCATGGGGTATGCAAGTGTCAGCTTGAAAATTGTGTTCCCAGAATTGAAAGATATATATTATATTAAGTTTATATTATAAACTTAAAATAAACACAATAAAAGTTGTGCGCAGATTGTTACAAAGACATGCAGCTGACACACAAAAAGGTTTTAATTGTTCACCCTGCACAGTTCATGTTTGGGATTTTATTGTTGTTAAAACATGTAATTAATATTTGGAAACAAATTAAGCCTTTGACCCAGGCCCAGCCATTAATGAACTGTTTAACATTTGGTGCTAATAGGATGTCTTACTAGTCAAAGGATTATTAGATCTACCAAAAACTTAAACCACTGCTTTTAGTGTAAGCACGAGATAAGCAAATGTTTCCTTTTTTATAAAGTTATATTTTATCACATCCTAAATAGAAAATCATCATTTGTAACACATTTGCTCGTAAAGCATTTATGAGATTGTGATACTGATTTCATTTATTGAGAAATTATAGTATTGGGCGATATTTCAGAGAAAACATTACAGACGATGACAGAGGGTAATTTCTAACGTTTTATTAGGTGAATTGAATACTTATGAGTAATGACTATGTTGGAAAACAAACAAGATGCATTTTTTTTAAAGAAATGAGAAAACCCCATCTGTAAGTGAAGCATTTGTGATCTCATCAATCAACAATCATATGCAATAGTTTCTTAAACGCAGAATTTATATAGCCATTCTGAACTTAAATGTCTGCAGCTTGATCGCCTATCACTCAGTACTGTAATGTATGTCGGGAGTGAAACCTTTGCTGAACAGTGCGGAGTGTCCAAGCCAAAAGAAACACCCTCAGATAAAGTCCAAGGGAGTCTGTCTATGGGACTCCGTCATGGGTACATCTGATCTGCGTATCTTTTAATATATTTACTATTTTGTTGTCTGACTGATATTTAATGTATTCACCTCATTGCATACTTTTGGTACAGCTGTGCTTCTTGTCTATATTTTTGAGTGTAATAAAGCATGCAAATATGTCTGCCATTTAACATTCAAGAATAAATACAAGCAGGGTTACTTTCCCATAACTTGCACAATATGATATTTTTTTGTTTTATAATAACAACAGCTCACCAATAATAATAAAAAAAGAAGAAGAAGAAGAAGAAGAAGAGAAGAAGAAGAAGAAGAAGCCTCACTCAGACAGGCAATTGCTTACACAGCAAGACACTTAAAAATAGCAACAAAAGAAATACACGACAGAACAAATCATGTTCAAACATGTTTCACAGATGTACATTAGTAAAGAGGTTGCACACTTTTAATTTAGTATAAGTACAATGCATCAAAAACTAAAGAAAACAAAGAAATATGAATAAAATTAAATGGTTCTGCCTTTTCACATTTTCAATAACTTTCTGATGCTTCTAATTGCACCTATGCAAAAGGCTGTTAATACACACATACACAAACAAACTGATAAATATAAATATTTATAAGTTAGTTGTAAATATTTATAGGTAAGAAACAAAGATGACACATCGGCTTTGTTCATTTACCTATTTCTAGCTTCTCTTTTCAAAATTAACCAATAGCACTAAGTTCACACAAATAGTTAAAGCATGTTATCATCCTAAAGGACAGAGCCAAAAGTCTGTGGGGAGTGAACGGAGAGTGGATTGTTTAATGGGGCAATAAATTATTAACAGTGAGTCTGATAGTGTATGCAGGTGTAAAAACAATTCTGGGGTTTGCAGCAGGCAACAGACCTATCAAAACAGGCCAAATCCCCCCTGAACTGTCACCTAGCAAGGTCAACCTCTAATAAGATCAACAAGCAAATGGTGGCAGGACCAGAGACACCATATAAAGGCTAATGTGATTCATTAACTTTTCTGTGATGAATTAATTAAGATTATTGGGAATTCATGATGGGATTTATGGGATCAAAATAGTTTTACACCTAATGTAATCAAGAAGAAAAAAAATACATGTCAGATGTTGTGAAATCAATGTATATTAAAATTAAATAAAAAAGCACTTACCTCTTACCCTATACAGTAGGCTATATTGTGCGAGAGAGAGAGAAAGAGAGAAAGAGAGAGAGAGAGAGAGACTCGCATTGAAATAGGCGCGAATATTTTGTAAACAATGACATGATATGCCTTCTTTCAAATTAAGGCATTTTAAAAACACACTAAACACATTTAGGCTACTGTTTTCTATCACCCTGAAAACTGCAAATGGCCATAGGGTAGCCTACTGTGACATGAACGAATACAGGGCAATAGCTTTAAGGGCAAGACTCCACCTTCGCGGGTTTTCTTGATTTCTTTTTACAGGAGATTTGAACAGGTGTTGCCATTTAATTTTCATTTTAGTTAACGTAGCGAAACAATAGCACCGGGCTACACGTTTTTTCCCCGTAACCTATAGTTATATGAAGATAAACAATTGCTCCTTTTACCGTTACAACTGATCTCATCCATATAATGTCTTGTGTAAAGGTCAGTTCATTGTCTCCCAAAACAGTTTTGCTCATGTAATGCACAACTATTTCTGGTAAAATAACGTGGACCATAATTTAAAAACTTTGACAATATAAAAGCATAGCCCTCGTAGCACGCGGAGTTCAACAAGCAGGCCTATGCTATTCATTATGTTTTTTTATATTTTACTAACATATAATAGCCTATATAATATCTGTTTTATCATAATACATAAACGGCGGAGGTTAATGTGTATGTTGGACATTTTTAAACCAGAACAATATAGCCTGCATAATTCAACAAGGAGTTGCACATTTAAAAAATAAAATAAGATAACAAAATAAGAGCCACTGTTAATGATGAATATAACTAGGTATTGGCTACGTGTGATCAGGCACAAGCCTAGCCCAATTTCTTTAAGATATATGAAATGTTCTTATTACATAGTTTCCATTTATCATGGATTTTTCGCACATTCGCATTTGCCTGTTTGATAAAACATTATAGGACGCCTGAATAAAACATAAGTAAATAATGCTCAATCTCGCTTCACTTTAAAACACACACACACACACACACACACACACACACACACACACACACACAAGTATAGCGCCCTTAATTTACTATCCTATTCTAGCGATGGTAGTCCTCTGGCAGCAGCACACAGATTGTCGTTTCCAAGATTAACTACAGTTTGAAATGCTGAACATTAGATCCCTTGAGGAATGCAGTTAATCTGTTTCATTTTTCGATAGATTACGTATGAAGTAGATTCTTGCTGATTTTATAGTTCCTCATATTTTCTTTCAATTTAGCAATCTGTGTGTGTGTGTGTGTGTGTGTGTGTGTGTGTATGTGTGTGTGTGTGTGTGTAGTTCAAGTCAAAATGATTGAGAATGCATATATCTACTTAAATGTATTATTATTCATTATTACTATTTACTATGAAAATAATAATAGGCTAATAATAATAATAGTAATTACAACAATAATAATAATAATAATAATAATAATAATAATAATAATACATTTATCATGGATAGGTCATATAGTGTCTATTTGGTTAATTCTTGCCATAAGAAAAAGAAGACGCAAATTGCCCCCTTCTTCAAATAATTGAGATATTTTATTCTTAAAAAAGCACATAGAGGATTTGGTTAAATAATGATTTATACACCATCGCACTCGCAAGAGTGCCGCAGAGATTTATAGTCCTAATCTCGCCCGAAGTTTTAGCCAATGGTCACAGCACCACACGCTTTTGGAGCCCACAGAGGGCGCAATCCAAGCTTTTATTTTCAAGCAACTGTATTCATGAAGAATATTCGAATCTCAGCGACAGGTGTTCGGTTTAATAATTTAATAATTCACAATGGCAATGTAAATGAGCGCGCAGACAAAAAGGCTACTAAAAATTTCTTGTTGTACAGAACTCTTAAAACGGGGCCGTGGAATAAGAACATCAATTTCAATGTTTACTAATAGTAGCCTATCCTAAGTAAATCAGACGCAGATATTCATATATGCATTATAAACTTGGCGAGTGTCATCTATTATTTGACGTTCACACACACACACACACTGACACACGTCACGCTTGGGGGATTTAGAACTCAGGCGCTCCATTTTTCTGAAGGTGTTTGATAACCGATTCCAATTGTTTTCGCTAGCTGCTATTTCTTAAGACAATGCCTCAGCTATAACGTTGCTGAAGAATAAAACATGATCACTAATTTAGAAAACATTGAGTAGGCTAACACTGAAAACTGGTCCGTTGAACCTGCAGAAGATAACTTCTCTGAAATGCTAATAGACATGAGTCGCCCTGTTTGACCCTTTTTGTATTTTTTCTTACATTGGCAACATTTTTGACCCGGATCGTCAGTAAGCGGGTCGCGACCCAAGTCAAAGTGCCAGCGTGAATGAGACTTGCGCACTGTCAAAAGGACCGCTTTCCTCTTGGTTGAGAGTTACATCATCGCTGTCCTCCTCTGGCCTAGTGAACTGTCTACTCGAGTTTACACATTTCCTCAGCACCATGGAGTCACGCTGAAATAAGCGTTCAGTAGTAGCCCAAGATAGACTCAGCACATAACCGCCATCGCTCCTGCGAAGTTCAAATATTTAAACAGGTTCATTCTTTCAATGTCACAGCAGAATAGAAAATATATATTTGTTTTTAACCTGACAAGTACATTAACAGGCCAATCGTAAAACAGGCTACGTTGGCGATATGTTTGCACATAATAGACAATTTCTCGTTTTTCTGTAGTGTTTGTGACAGCGTCTCCTTAAACTGAATCGACTTGAATATTCCTGTTTGAATTTATCTATGTAGTATGTAGGCTACGGGCTTAAAGGGCGCGTAAATCTACTGTATGCCTAATATAATGAGGTTCAAATGATCCATACTTTCTCATGCAATTTGTTTTAGAAAATAGGCTAACATGCACTATTGTTTCACACATGACAAAATGTGTTTATCTCAGATCAAGGTAAATTTAAATAGCAAAAATACAGTAGGCTACACTCCAATACACCTTTTCTGTCAAAGTTAGTACTTTTATGTTACTTTAAACACATTTTTGGTCGAATTGCATCATTTATGTGTTAAAATGAGACACACACAGACTGTGAGAAAAAACACAGACTGTTGAAAAGTAGCAGAAATCTGTTGTCCTTAAAACCTTAACTATAGACACGGAGGTAGGCTATTTAAAAAAACTATGCGTTGTTTTTAACACATCTGTTTTGAGAATGTACAGACATGAATATTGATCATATTCTCAACGTACCACAACGTTTTCGGGTTTTTAATTTTTTGTTATCTATTAAATATTGGCTAATTAAACATATTAGGGACACACACATGCACACACCCATGCATCGATACATGCACAATGTTACGATTGTTCAATAGGCCTCCTGGTTAATATGGACTATATTCCTTACATGACAAATATGGCTAATAAGTATGTGAGGATAAGGAACCTTGCAAGGGATGATTGTTTTTTAATAGTTTTTTCCCCCAAGGGCCATCCCAGCTGGTTTAGATAAACCAGTTATTAAACAACCTGCAGACATCAAAATAAAGTCTCTATCACCTTTCTGAAACTTTCTGTGGACTATCCTAAATTACAAGAGTGAATGATGGAGGTGGTAGACGTCCATAAGAACTTACAGCATACTCGACAGGGAGCCCTTAGACTCGTTCCCAACTCGTAATATAAACGTTGTTGTTTCATTGCTAGAAATAGTGCATAAAACAAACTATACACATACATCCTTGTGTAGGCCTACATGATACACACGTGGCCTTTTTCAACAGAGCACAGCTGCAATGGAAATCTATTCAAAGGATTGTTTTTTTTTAAATTGCTGAATTTAAATCTAGTTTGAAGTAGCCTAAACCTCCCTCTGACACATTGCATGCATGTCCAGAGCACTACTCAACACTATTAGCAAAAACAGTGCAGCAATGCTCACCATTCTTCTTTACAGTAAAATCATTGGTGCACACTTTACCACGAGACATGCAGACAATACACTGGATTGTCCACAAGTAAAAGTACAGAGAGCCTCCACCCAAAGCATCTATAGGTCTGAGGTGACTGCACTAGGCCTTCATTATATGCATGATAAATTGCATCCAGGAACATGATCCAAGATTTCAGCCTTGCCTAATAATGCTGGGATAAGTGGTCCAATTAAACTATTTGTGTGGTCTTCTTTCTTGCGATTGAAGCTGTAGTCCGTGAGAATGTGAACATCAATCTAATCACCTACTTTGTAAATAAACGTAGCCTACTTCAATTTTATTTTTAACAGTCCTACAACAGACTACCGAAGTAATTTGCTAGCTTTTTGAAATGGGGCTATTCTAGGATTTATTTGTTGTGCCTATACATGTCCCAAGCTAAGCCATTTAGCAGTTGGTGACTTATTATATTTTGTAAATATTACAAATTGAAATGCATTACTATTTTCTTTGGTATGTTTGGGGTTTTTTATAGTTAATCTCGCATATAGTCTATACCTACTGCGTCATCGCTTCATTCCATCCTATTTCTGTTCTATATCGTAATTAAAACTTTAAATGGCATGGTTAAATAAACGTTTACCAAGGAACACGTTAGTTGTTTCATGAAGTGAGCAATTTTTTCCGTTTTATTTGCGGTAAACCTGTAGCCTATGCCGCTTAATTTGACATTAAACGTAGCCTACCGCAGTACAAAGGTAAAAAAGAAATAACTTTGGAGGCATTTAATACGGCATTTTAAAATATCATTATTTAAACAATAAACAGGACAAACGGACCAAACAAATGAATGTGACCACAAAACATAGAGTGTCTGTCAAACTCCAAAGATATATCTATACCCCATTTTGGTCAACGTTACGATATAAGCCTTTCTCCCCCCCCCCCCCAACCTTATGGAACGTCCTGGATATTAGGAATATACAGCCTATGCAATGACAAGCAGTTGTAAACAGTTATGCTACATTTCGTACTTCATTAGGCATTTATTATGAATAGCATAACCTACTACTAAAACAAGTAGGCCTACCCATTTTACGGAAAGACATGCGCGACTTTTAACATACCAACAACACATCACTTGCACATGACGTAGCCTAGAAATCCCTAGCTGTTTCTAGTCACGACAATATCAATAATTAATTTTATTTTTTTTATTTTATTTGCCTTAAAATATTTTAAATAAAAAAAAAACGTTTGTTTTATATAGACTACTGGTTGGTTACTTAACCAATAAGATCATATCCAAGCCAACTTCATTTTTTGGAAAACAATATTTATTCTTATTGAAAAACAAAACGTGTAAAAAATATCACACTCCAATTTACAATGTTTTATTACTGAAATAACCACACACTGCATATAAATGTATTACTTTCACTTTAGTGTCTCTTCAATACAAATCACAAATTAAAACAATAAAAAAGTTTCAATTTGTTAACCGAGAAAATAATGGTGTTTTCACACACATAGACACACGCAAACACACAAAGAAATACATTGTTTTAGACACGTGACACAGTTTATATAACCTGTTAATAAAGTCGTTATCCTGAGACGTCCTAAACAGTTATTTATACGGATCACTTCATTATAATGAACAGAATGTGGGGAGAAATTAGATTCACACTAAAATGCATACATAAATATATTCGTATATATTTCACAGCATGAATATAGGCACAAATTGTGTTAATGTCCGTCATTCAGCTGCGTGTAACAAAAACATACAAAAATAATCCTACCTTCAGTGAGGAGCGTTTGTGTTTTATTTTTCATTTTATTTTGTATGCAACTAACAGCCATTAGTACCGTTGGCAATCCTGTTAGAAAAGTTCTCGACAGTGTGTAAAGCAGGACCATGGTGTATACTTGGCGGTAGTGGGGGCGACTGAGGGGTGAGAGATGAGGGTAAAATTGGTACGATTGGAGAAGTCCGTGAGGAACAGTTAGCAGAACTCAAAGATCCCCCAATGATACTCTCTATGGAAAAGGGAGACCGCTGCGCTGGAGAACTTGATTTGGTAGCAGTCTGTATCGACGAGGGCAGATTGGGACTGAGTTGGGGGTAAAAGCGGGTTCTTGCCAGGTCAGTGGTTGTGGGCATTAGAGAAGGTGCAGGGATAATGGTTCCAGTATGCGAGTGCCTGGACTGCTGCTGTTGAAACGCGAAAAGCGCTGAATGTGTGTGGTAGGACTGCAGCTGAATCCCATATCCGCAGCCGTAGGGTCCATAGCCATATGCAGCAGCCGGGATAAAACTGCCGTGATCCCGCAGCAGATCTGCTGTCTGCTGACGTTTGAAGCGTTTCCGTCTCCTCAGAAAGCTGCCGTTGTCGAACATATCTGCAGATTCCGGATCTAATGTCCAGTAGTTACCCTTACCAGGGTTACCAGGCTCCCTCGGTATCTTAACGAAGCAGTCGTTCAAAGACAAGTTGTGTCTGATGGAGTTCTGCCAAGCCGGGAACTTCTCTCGGTAATAAGGGAAGCGGCTGCTGATAAAATCGCAGATCTCACTCAGTGTGAGTCTCTTTTTTGGGCTTTGAAGGATGGACATGGTAATTAAGGCAATGTAGGAATAAGGGGGTTTAACTAAGGTGTTTTTGCTTGCTGGTTTGTACGGATCCCGGGTTGAAGAGCTATCCACGCTTTGTGGGGACCCAGCCAAGAGGATATCGTCATGCATCTGAGCCACCTCGTCTACATATGATCGCGTCTGGTTGTCCCCATCCTCTCCCTCGCCGACCACATCGATATCAGTTTCTTCAGAAAGGATGGATGCATCGGACATCTCTGAGCTCAAAGTCATGGCTCGCCGCTGTCAGTTCCCAAAGCTACGGATGAGATATAATTTGTATTGCCTTCTTTTAAAATAACTCATAAACCATCGATGATGAACAGAGACGCGACAAGCAGCCCTTTTTCGCCAGTGCCATGTGTTTTTCGAAGCTCAGCAACACATCATTACGCACCATCCGAAAGCAAACGTTTATTTTAAGTAGGCTATGAAAAGACCTTAAAAAGGCCAGGTCTGAATCTTAAAGAGGGCGGATCTTCATTCGCTCTATATACCAGCATGATGATCACATGGGCATGGAACGTCATAGGGCAATTGTGCAGAAAAAAAATAAAGAAAATTGGGTCTTTGAAAAATAACCAGAGAACTGTGGAATATAAAAAGTTCCCTTTAATAAAGGCTTTATGGTGGTCATTTTGGTACATTCATATGGTTACGGTTGTCCAAAAATGGTTCTTTAAAAATATTGCTCGTCGAAGGAAATGCATCCAGAACAAAGCAAATGAGTAGGAACCTAGTAAGCTTGTGATTTATAAAGATTAACATTAGAACCTAGGAAATTTAAGTTCGTGTAACTAATGGGAAATAGCTTAATTAGCTTGTTTAATTTTAGAATTCAAAGGATGTTATAAAATAAGAATTTTACAGACTGCATTTCCAACTCTACTTCGCGTGATATGGTATAGCCTAGTTTATATGTTATCAAGATTATCCGCAAGCCATTTATAATGGAAAAGTGTCGGCTGTTAATTCACATCAATCACGAAGGGCATGGACAAACTATGAAAGCTACTGAAGGCCCTTGCATGCAAACATTTTTACGAACAAAATGCATTGGCTACTAGTTAAATAATTGTAATGAATCTCCAATAACTTAATACTCATCTGTTTGACTATTGCATATCGAAATAATAATACAATCACTAGGCTATTTAAATGAAAGAAATAGTGGCTAAAATATAAGACGCTACATGTTTCACAAGCTGTTTGCATTTAAGCAATCTAATTATAGCCTAATTGTTTTTAAATCTGACTAATGTAAGCCTCAGTTTTCAATTGCAATTTATAATTTAGTAATTATAGCAGACGCTTTTAGATAAAGCTACTTAGCCTGCAATAGTGCATTTCACGTGCAAACACCATTACAGCTAGAAACAGACTTCTACTTAGGCCTATAATTGCCTCAAGACCTGTGAGATAATGGTTCGTTTTTTAAAGGGAATAAACGCAGAGTTAATAATAAAACCCGGGTTGTACATAGCCATACATGCATTAGACTGTTCAGAAACTAAAACGCGTTGTGTTTTGCACCCGGAATATTAGGTCCAGGCCAGTTTTTGCACATGTAAACACCAGCATTACATTTAACATATTTCAAAACACAAGCGACGACTAAACACTTGTGCAATTACTTTTTATAAAGTTCAGGCAGGGGGTAGGCCTATATCGAGGAGACCAGCTTCATTTCCCTGAATGTCCTGCTTTGCCTCAAAAGTGGTGAATCAATTAAAACAATTAATATTTTCCCCGAAATAACTGTAAAGCAGAGTGCCACAATGTTTGGTTTTAATATTTTGAACACAGCACATATACACTTCCGGTTGAGCAGGCCATGCAAATAAATATGACTATTTAATTATTGTATTTGTATTAACTTTTTGCTAAAAATGAATGTATTCTAGCTTTTGTTTTAGTTTATAAGGTTGATTGGTTATTGAACCTGCAATCTATTAAACATTACCTGGTAGAATATATTGTTTTCACCTATCCAATCATGCATTTATTCCCGATATGTTTTATGAGTAAAATGATCTATTTGCAAAGTAGAAAAATAAGAATTTACGTGAAAAGAAAGCAAATAAAGAATAAACATTAACATTATTCTAAAAATACAACCCGATCAAAATAAACATATTATCTTGCTTAAGGTGACGGGAATGAAAAACAATATAGATCAAGTCCAAAAAGGTTTTCAATGTGTGCTACCTCCAGGCCTTTTATTGCAAGCCTAGCGGAGTTGACAAGATGGATACGCCCCAAATACAGTTGTTATCGCTTTCATGCATAAAACAACGATATTTATGAGAGGTAGAAGGAAACATCCAAATGTAACAAAACTTTTTTTGTTTTTAAGTTTGATTCGTTTTTATTATAACAACACTGGCAATGTTTCCGTTTGGAGAGCACCATCTAGTGGTACAAAGTAGTATTTCTACTCAAATTTCTGCTCACCGATAAGAAACCAAACCCCCACCAGTGCTCACTTGTTCAAGTGAACCATGAAACGTAGTCTATATATTTAATTTTTATCGAACAAATCAAGATTTCTTGAAAATGTGATCATTTGTTTGGGCAAAAAAAAAAAAATGAATAAGGTTTATGAGTAGCAGAAATTTCCTGAAATATAGGCCCAATAACGCTGAAACATATTGGCATGGAGAGGTTTGGTCTACATCTAAGTGTTCTACTCCCTAGGTTACATTTTTAAGTAATATTTGATATTTTCCAAGACAAAATTTTTGGCGTCCTAATAATATATCAAGGTACAACACTGTCTTACCTCATTTTATAAATATTTTGTCTTAATCTGGAGCAGTTTGGGTTCCATTTGACCCTATTCAGTGTCTATTCAATCTCTTAAAAACCAGTTAACCTTATTTTTTCATCTTGATAGTATATGACTTTCCAAGTTTGGTGGGATTAAATAGTAAACACGCAATAAACATGATGCTACGTTTTCAAAAGTCCTTTACCAACTTTGTTTACAAATGTGTTGTGTAGGGCCATTTGTGGAGTATAGCTATATAGAATGTAAGGATTATTATTTTTTTTTATATTTTCAACTTTTCAATTTTATGTCTCAGACTTTTTTGTGGGCGATTCTGGTGGCATGTTCCTATACAGGTTTTAAACTTCACAAACGTTCACTTACCTCAGGCTTTAAAGGCACACGTTTCTCACAGATTTTTAATATTTAGGGGTAAAAAGTTAGTAAATTGGGAGACACCCAGTATATATATATATATATATATATATATATATGATATCTATATATAAAAAATGTATTAAGGTATATTTTCTGCTCAAGAAAAATAAATGTTTATGGATCCTAGGGAGAGCACATCATGTAACTCATCGAGTGAACTAATCAAACTTGGAATGAATGATAGTTTTCAGCCGTCTTAGACTTGGAGTGAGGTTATTCGATGTATGGCAAACCAGGCCTTAGTGTTTCTAAATTCCTCTTGTACAATCGAAGTGTGTTCCAATGCCAGTGGGTACCATCAAAGCACTTAGCTGCTTATTGGAATTCTTCCTTTTAGTTGTGACAATCCTGTGAAATTCACCCTCACTCCATGACCTGGGGTCCTGAGCATGTGATTACTATGTATCACATGCATAAGAAGCAAAAACAAAGTTGGGTCATTTTAGGTACCCCTAAATATATTTCAGCCTACCTGAATATCTTGGAACGGTTCGGTTTGGGTTCAGGAAAGATTTGGGACGCAAACTACTATAAATTGTATGTACGTCACTTCCGTTCCTTCCTCTGGCTTCCGTCTTGCCCCCGCGTGTATTCATTCCCTGTGTGCAGGTCAGTGCGGACCCCTAAAATACTACTTTTCCAGCACTATCACATCCAACTTGGGGCGAAGCAAGGTAAATAAGACCTTGATTAATCATAAAGGCAAATAATCGTAACTGTTGACTTAAAGGGAAGGGTAAACATTACTGGTTTATCAGGAATGGCCGGCCTCGGATGACAGGCCGCCAACTGAACTGCTTTCCTTATTGCTAGACGGACTGAATGTAACGTTACAGCTTAGCTGGCTATCGCCGGTGTGCGACTCGCATGCTGTACTAACGTTAGTTTCATTCCTGTTGGCAGTGGACCGGGTATGGGCAGTTATGAGTTTTTCTGATTCATTGTTAATATGACTAGCTAGCCATTGTGTTTATTGTCAGATTTTTAGATATTCAATCAATTTAACGTAAGTTAATCGCTGCACTGTCCTCAATTCACCCTGTTGTTTAGCCTAGTTAGCTAACTTAGCTGACTAACCTGTAAAGCGCCGCTTTTATAACGCTTGACAACAGCTGAAGTATCTGAGGAGTCGATCGCTGCCTAGTCAGCTAACTAGGTAATGCTAACTGTAATTGTTAGCTAGTTCGCACAGCTGGTTGGTTGGCTAGCTAACGAACTTAGCTAGCGAATGTAAGCTGTTTACAACGTAACGTTAGCTAACAGTTAGCTATTAAAGAGTATCAAAATAACAATAACGTTAACAGTAATAGTAACGTTAGCTAGTGACTTAGCAGGCTATGTTAAACGTTGGCTAAATGGCCATCATCTAACGTTACGTTACAAACGCACCAACATTGCCATTATGGTTCGCTTACGTTAGCTAGTTATGTACTCCATAATGTTTGACGTGCCATTTTTAGCTATCATTAGTAATGCTAACTTAATTACGTAACGTTACGGACTTGCATCTCGGAGCCAACAACAATCAGATGGCGACATTGGTTGTGATTTCATTTTTAATCTCATGGTGGACGTGATTTTACAAGCTATAAATAAACTATGAGGCAATCGCTCGTCAACAGTTTGACGACAACCTGCTGTTTCCACCCCAGATGAAAGAGACAATTATGAACCAAGAAAAACTTGCCAAACTACAGGCACAAGTACGCATTGGTGGAAAGGTAAGCTTTTTTTCAGTTAGTCCTGTTTTATTAACGTTGATGTAGTTCATAATCTGCACACGTGGTGTAGAATACGTTTGCACTCAAACCGAAAGTGTTCAAACTTTGTGGTTCATTTGTTGTCTATAAAGACATTTAGCTTGGCTGTACCTGTAAATGGAAGTTGGTGAAGGGATATGATTTATCTTAAGGACATGCATATAGCCCGTATCACAATAATGGTCTTCACACTTTTCTTGGAGATTATTTTGAAATGTGTTCTTGTCAGATATTTGTAAAATCCTGTATCTTATCTTTTCACTCTTCACTTTTTTCAGGGTACAGCACGCAGAAAGAAGAAGGTTGTGCACAGAACAGCAAGTGCAGATGACAAAAAGCTTCAGTTTTCCTTGAAGAAACTAGGGGTCAACAACATCTCTGGCATTGAAGAGGTAGCTGCTCGTAGTGTTTCTCGTTCTTGTACTGAAATACCAGGATGGTGTTAACTTTAGCTTAATGACACCATGACACTCAAAAATGATGAAGCAAAATAAAAATGGAAGACAAAGCTCTTTGTGTTGTAAAAAAAGAATAAACCGTTGATTGCTTATCCACATATGCTTGCATACCACTGATTCTGCAGTATGCAACTCCGCTATCCTTCTTGCTTAAATTGCCCTGATGCACTTGTTTTGTGTTGCTGCAATTAATTGATTGCTCATATTGTTATGCTACAAGCTTTTGCATACCTTTATTTGTATCTTTGGGTTTTATCATTGCACAATGCAATTGCAATGATTTTGTGTTACTGCACCAGTCACTTTTAGAAAGTATTACTTGCATTTATAGTAGTATACATATATGTCAGTCATTTAAGACCGTGATACTCGGCTGCCTGTCGCCCATTAGAAGCCCTGTAGCCCATTAGATATGCCCTTTTGTAACCATGTTCTCTTATGACTTAGGTGAACATGTTCACAAACCAGGGAACGGTGATCCACTTCAACAACCCAAAAGTGCAGGCGTCTCTGGCAGCGAACACCTTCACCATCACAGGGCACGCAGAGACCAAACAGCTGACAGAAATGCTGCCCAGCATCCTCAGCCAGCTGGGAGCCGACAGCCTAACCAGCCTGAGGAGGCTCGCAGAGGCCCTGCCAAAGCCGTGTAAGTGTGGAGGAAGGCTTTGGATCTGCCCTCTGATCTTCTGCTGGTGCTGCATATCGGGTGATAGGCTGTTCTGAATGAGCCATACAGATTGGGAATAATCTTTTTAGAGCTCTTTGACAAAATGGAAAACTGATGTGTTGCACAGGCACCTCTTATTGAACCCACGGAAAGAATGAGAGCACTTTGATCTAGTGTGAAATAAATTACATGTAACCGTTTTTTACTCCTGGGGGCAGCTGTAACCACATCTGAAAAAGGATATGAAATGTCTTTTAGAAAAATTATCCAGCTTGAGTGTGCTTACTTAGGGGTTGGACCTGTTTATATCACAGGGAACACGGTTTCACAACCCTCATGGGATGGTCTCATTGAAAAACCTCTGAGCTCTTTCAGTCTCTCTTAGAACTGTTGAAGAGTTGGAATCTGATTATCATGAGTTGGTGCCAAGGCTGGCTCACCCAGAACAGCAAAATTGCTTTTCCATTGTGTTTTCAGCAACCTGAGCTGTAGCATTCAGTGATGTTACATTGAATACTGCCTTCAGTTCAGACTTAAGATAGCCTGTATTTTGCGTGCAGTCCAAGTCTTGAGTTTTTGCCAGAATAACCGCACTCCATGTTACCCGTGTCAACTTCCTTTTTGTGTGATCCCATTGGTAGCTTCTTTCTGTCTTTCATTTGCTGTTTTTAATTCCTGACAGAAGCAATTATGGATGCACTCCTTGCTCATTCTCACCACTGCAATTATACAAATGAGGTCATCACCTGTAATGGCAGTGGGCTGCGCTGACACCTACCAGAAAGACAAAAATTCTGAATTTGTTGAATTCTTAAATTAATTGTGCTGGCTTTCAATTCATGTGTGTGAAGGATACAATTTCTTCAAGGAAAACTTATTTTACACTTTGGAGCCCTTCAAGCCTGTGTCATATTGGGATAATGTTCCCTCATGTTTCAAAACAATTACAATGCTTTTACATGATCGTGTGATGGAAGACATGGCCGTTTTAATCACTACACAAGGGCTTCAATTCAATTTTCAGAGAGAGGTCCCAGGCACAAATTAATATATTTTTTTCCTTCTGGAACAGCTGTTGATGGAAAGGCATCAGTTATTGCTGGGGAGGAAGATGATGATGACGACGACGTTCCAGGTGAGATGTCACCCTTCTCTAGTCTTTTGTGTGTTGGGACACCTGTTAGTTAAGGAGCCATGTTATCACGGTGAACATCAAACAGCTTATTTTTCCCCTTGATTATAGACTTTCATGATTTTTTTATGTATTATGTTATTTTCAGGGAGTACAAACCAAAATCATTTAATATTTACATTATGTAATCTATGAAATTATTTTACTGTAGTTGTTACATTGACACTGAGCAGGAGCAGAGTCTTCATTGGCAGCAGACAACATAATTCTGAATTCAGTAGCTATATTGGGTTATACTAACATTAGCCACGATAGCCAGTGATATTGTGCTGAGTTTCTACATTTCTCATTTTCAAGTAATACATTCCGCACATATACAGCTTGGTATCTATGTAATGTGAATGGGGCCTACTAAAATGAACTGTCAGTCAAGGTAATTTACAATGTAAATTGTGGCTCCTCTTTAGTATGCATGTTACCAGACCCTTGTTGTTATACAATTAGACATTTTTCTCTTGTTTGGAGTATGAAATCTTGCAGAAAACAATGTTGTGATTAACTGCAATACCAGCAGTGGAAGGCAGTTTGATTTTCCCACTGTCTATGGTGACAGGCAAAGTGTTGAACACATGAGGTTGCCATTACAAGAACTTAGTATCTCCAGAGGCTCTGCTTTTGTGTAGCCTCACATGGTAACCGTGAAACCGGAGATTTCCCTTTTCACATCAGACGTATTATGGCTGGTATACGAGGGGGGCGGCTGTGTTATAATCAGCATTACCCTCATCATTCATTGAAGTAAAGGTTTCCCTCCAGACATCCAGTTCAGATTCCTGAATTTTGAGTTTGTGCCTTACATTTCCATTTAAACCCCACCAAAAAAAATGTTGCCAAACAAATCGGCAAACATTTTGATCCTCATTGGTACAATGTGCACAGATGTCAAATTAAATAATGTGGTCATCACCAACAAAATTAGAAAATGAATCCCCTTGTTAAATGAGGAAATAAATGGGAGAGGAAGGATAAATTAAATAAAACAACTTGATCCTGTTAGATAAAATGCTTAAGAGATTTTTCTAAACCACATTGAGTGAAAAAGAGGCCTGTGAGAGTTCATGGAAAAATTGAAGTTCTAACACAATTTTTTTCTTCTTACAGATCTTGTAGAGAATTTTGACGAGGCTTCAAAGGATGAGGCGAACTAAGTAAAGTCTGGTTCAGATCTGAAATGGGGTTCACAACTCGCCAGTGTGGAGGCACCGTTTTGTATTTGCCATCTTTCTCCGTGAATGTTTTTTCAATATAGTCTACTGATGGCCATTTGGTGTATGCAAAATATCTATGATACACTTTTGGGGGAGTCCTGTGATTTTGCTGCTATTGCTGCATTGCCAAATATAACCCCCTTGCAGCCTTGTTGAAATGAGCACATCTGGAATAAACGTTTGCATTTGACAAATGTGCATTAAAATAAAAAATAAAAAAACTCACCCAACAATGTTATTCCCCAATTCCTTCTCATTCAGATTTTTCAGGGCAAATTAAAATGAGAATTTGTCCCAATCAAACAATAACTCATTAATTGTTTTTGTTGGCCCTTTTCAATGAATTATATCATTTTGTTCTCATGTTGTTACTGGATCAAGAAGTACACGTATCAATGTCTGTGGTTCACCTAAAACAAATATTGGCGATGGTGTACAAGAACAGTGTGCTCTTACATCCTGATCATTTCCATATTTGACATCAATTCACTGAAAACCAGCCGCAACATAAATGGAGATGTTGAAATTAATGTAAAGGGCACTGGAATACACATGCAGATTCGTATTAAGAGCACCAATCTGAAAAGCAATACTGTTTTATTGCCTAAAGCAATATAAGGGAGGGACAGTAGAATATGTGTACCTTGGTATTGAGACAAAAACCTAAGTACAGTTTGAGGTTACAACATATGCTGTGCTTAAAAGATCTCTCTGGACAGGACGTGTTCAAACTCCCTGTTTAACGATTCAGGTTACTTTCGTGTCAACAGCAATGGTGCTGGTGAAGCTCAGGCGTTCGTACAAAAGCGTGCGGTGGCATGAAAACCCAGAGGGAATCGTACAGCTCATCGGTGAAATAAACGGTCCTTATGGATTATATCAAAATGGTTTATAAGACTAAAATAACACGCAAGCGGCAATTTAATCAGAGATTGGAAGCCATAAAAAAGACTGGGCAAGCAACAGACTTCAGCATTCTTCCTTTTACTGAAACAGGGAAAGTATCTTATTGTCCTTACAAGTTCAGGTCTTGTGTAAAACTAACCGCAGAATATTTGTTATTCTTTATGTGAAATATTCGGTTTGCCACAAGGGGAAACGGGTGAAGTAATCACAAACATTAACCAGTCAAACAAAACGAAAATGGCATCAGTAACCCCCCCCCAATTTTTTTTACAAAATAGTTTACCAATGCATCTGAAACGTACGCATTACACTGGGAGAGAAACATATTCATGTTTTGGCATGCTTACTTTTTAAAAACAGGCAGTCTCCTCTCTATTTCTGTAAACAAGGAACACAAATAGAGAGGGGGTTAATTACGAAGACCTTATGAAGGCTCCTAAATAAATAAATTAAAGCAACTGTACACTCGTATAACCCACATAACAATGGGAATAAAGCAAAAGAAACCCTTACATGCCAGTTACGTCACATTTAACATTATTTAGTCAATAATTGAACAAAAACAACTACCTTATTGTAGGGAGTCCTCACAATAAAGCTCTGACATGCATCAACTGCTCAGTAAACGGTTTGCTTGTGGATGTGCTGCTTCACAAAACTTGAATGATCACTAAAAACAAAACGAGCTAAAAATGATCCATTAGGTTGGATGTAGGTGAATGAAAAAGATCTGATGCATCCGGAGATGTATCTAACATGCAAATAATCGGTCCGTGTCCAAATTGCTTTGTGTGCAGTCACATTCCAGTAACGTAGTCATTCTTTAATCCCTTGTAGAAGTTTTAGCAGATGTGCTTCCATGACTTGCTGAACTAAAAAAAGCAAGAGAAAAAGTATGTGAAATTAAGTAATACTAAATATCTTCTAAATCTCTGATAAAGTTGATAGACATACGGCATCATGTCAAAATATATACTGCAGAATAGGCTACTACCATTTTCTGAATCGTGAATAATTAAAAATATAGGTACTGGAAAGCATCAATGTTCCAAATGTTACAAAATCAAAAACCTACTGTACAAACTGCCCTCCCAAATTATTCACACCCCTAATAAACATAAATAATGAAGGCTGTAGAAAGAATACAGACATTGAGCTATACTCTGCTCAAAAAGAAAAGTGATAATAAGTTATTTTATACTAATACAGTATTCATTAATTAATTTTTAAAACTTATAAAATGATTTCACAATTATGCATACCCCACTAACAGTTATTTTAAATAAAACCCAACAACTATAAATCAATATTAATATTACTACTTTTCAAAATGAATCTTAGTCTTATGGAACTCATATGTAAAATCCATGTGTCGTCCATCGCTATGGAGAAAGGCAAAGAACTCTCAGAAGAAAGAAGGAAAAGTTTGACGGTTTACAAACAAGAAAGAGTTTCACTTCATTAGATCAATAATTAAAATGTTTAACTACTGGAACAGTGGCAACGCTGGAGATCGACAAAACTTGGAGACAAAGTGTACCAACATTTTGTTTTACAATGGCTCTCTCCCCTGACTTAAACCTTATTGAAAATGTGTGTTTTGAACTGAACTGGGGTCAGTTCACAAACACTGAACAAATAATCTGAAGGATCTTTCATGATTCTGCAAGAGCCCGTCCCATATATGTTCTTATGAACATGACTCAGTAGTGTTATTCTTGCAAAGTACTGTTTTGTGTAAAATGTATAATTTCAGAAAAGTGTCATTTCTATTGGTTCCACTGAATACTTACTCAAGTGTGTATTATATTATTCAACATTTTCCATGTTGATAATTAAAATTAAATTCAATACTTATTCAAATACAATACTTATATTATTTGTTTCGTAAGGTATTTTTTTGTTCATCTTTGTCACGGGTGTGAATAAATTTGGAGAGCACTGCAACTGCTTGAAAGTTCTTGGCTTGACCTAGTGAACACACTTCAACATACCCACTTGCAGGAGGAAAAACAAACATTATGCCAAACATTTTTTGAAGATTTTGAAGGTAATCCAGGAAAGAAAAATGGAGTTCACTGGAAAGACAGATCCATTCTTGAGGCAAGCTAAACAAACAATATCAAGTCATGAAACCTTATCTGGATGTCAAAACACAGCAACTGATGTAAACGTGGCTCCCTCCAGATTCCACAGCATATTACATCATGTCTGGGCTCTGTATTCTGGCCAGCCCAGTACATTACTGATCTTTGGCAGGTATCACAAAACGGACATCTGTATCTCAAGACTCAAATGAAGAAATACTTTGGTTTTATTTATTTGAATAATTTTGTCAAAAAACAGACAGACATATCAAATCTGGGGAGGCCAGTACACTGAATCCATGCCATGAACATTCAAAAAAATCAAGCGTCCCCAAACTTGATATTATATGAAGATAACGTGTAGTCCTGGTACAGCTATTTTCAAAAGTTGGATAATTGTGGGAACAGAGTGTATATAAGATATACTTACCATTCCTGTGGCCCATTGCAACTGCCATGTCCATAGCATTGAAACCAGAGTCGGACTCCATGGTGGGATCAGCTCCGCTTTCTGCAGTGGATGAAGTAAAAATCCTGAGAATAGCTCATTTCTCAAAAGCACTTATCTCCAATGTGGCCAGTATTGAATAAAGTTAAATAAATCAACCCAAAAGCAAATGTGTCAAACTTAAGAAACACTTCTGGCAAATAAGCCATTGCTAAGCTCTTAAACATGAGCACACAGTATACAAATGTTACCGTTTCTTCTTCCCAATTAACTTTTTACACCATAAATCTCCATTTTAAATCTTTTATTTTAAAAATGCTTAGATTCAGAGTTGGCTCATTGCCATTTTTTGCATATAGTAGACTAGTAATTCAGAAGCCAAGCAATATAATTGTCCAATATCTACATTCCTGGACAGCCTGCATTTTGGTCCGCCTCAGCCAATGATGGATCCAATTAACATACTGTACATACAAAGATGCAATTAACATACTGTACATACAAAGATGCAATTAACATACTGTACATACAAAGATACAATTTACATACTGTACATACAAAGATACAATTAACATACTGTACATACAAAGATACAATTAACACAACCGCTTCTTGTTATGCTGTAGCTCCCTCTTGTGTCAGTTCTGCATCTGACGCCCCCCTTAGATCATATCATTATTTTATAAACTACAAAAAATGCTGTCTATCAATTTTTACAATATTTAATTTAAATTGTGTGGTGTATTTTTACTGTAACTTAATTGAAAACAGCTTTGGCGTTGGTTTGCATAGCAAGTTGGCTATATTACCTGCATTGCTATTTGAATTTGGCAGCATGAGTAATCTGTCAATATAAAGTACCACTTTCTTGTGGGGGCTTATTTAAGATGTGATTATTATAGCTCAGGGGCTGCTGTACGCAAATGTTAGTTCCATATTATAAAGTTTACATTAAACTTATTGTTTTCATAAGAAATCTAGATGGGACTTCTTTTCTCTGGGTAATACATTTTGTAAAGCCTTCAATTCAGTTTTGAGTAATGCAATTAAATACCAATAAATAATTAATTATCAATACATAATTAACATATAATTAGAACAAGCAAAAAAAAAAAAAACATCCCTAGTAATAGGTTTGAAGCAATGCTTTTTGGGAGTAAGAGGGTTTCTGGTCCATACCTAGAAGGATTTCCACACAACGGACATGATTTCCATGAACTGCATACAACAAAGGGGCTCCTCCGTTCTGAAATACAGAAAGACCGTATCAAATCTCAGCAATCACTCAGTACTCCAATATATAACCATAATTTGGTTTTGCCAACTGTAGATACTATTACCCGCAATAGATGCGTTAACTGTACATTCCCTAACAATACTTTTGGCAAGACTAAATATAAGTTGGATTTCAATTTATTTCATATATATTATAATCACAAGGGTATGTCCACAGTGCAATGAATATTTTAAGTGTATACTAACCAATAAAAAAAAATCATTAAAAAACTTAGCTTCGTAATCAGACAGATGGGCAGCGGAATCTTTCACCGGAAAAAATGGTTACCAGCTGAACTCTGTTCTTCAGAGCTTGTGATAGATGACAGCACAAGAGTAGACCTCTTACCCAGTCATACTCATTGACATCCACACCACAGTCAATGAGCATCTTCACTATGTCAGTATAGCCCTTACTGCAAGCCAGAGACAGAGCACTCTCTCTGCCCTTAGCCAGGATGTTGGGGTCTGCCCCCTATAGAGCAAAACAAGCAGTGCACAAGAAGAACCACTTTTAATTATCATGTGCAGAACCAGTGTGAGTGAAATATATGGTATCAATACAAACTTCAAGGCAAATTTGTATAAACTATATGTTCACGAAAACTTAGCGATAGGGGGCAATAAACAGTCATTTCAAAATTAATTGAATTGAAGGCACCATACATTCTGCAGCAGGAACTCCACCACAGCAATCTGCCCGTGTGCTGCGGCCCACATCAGAGGAGTGAATCCTTCCTCATCTTGTAAGTTTATCACAGTCTCTGTTCAGGGACACACAAGCACACATCTCCCAATCACCAATCATGGGGTTCAATAGTGCGTGAAACAACTTGTCAGGTGGCAGTTAGAAAAGGAGGGAGATCTGATCAAAGAAGGCTTTACTGTAATTGCTGTATTTAGGCCGACTGAATTCTAGAGAACAGATTGCCAGTTGCAGGTCTGGAGATCTAAAACTTTGTAGGATGAAGAGTTGCCTTTAAATTTACAACTGGTAAAATAGCTTCCGATCAAAATCTAATCAGATTAAACAATGAACCATGTGGTCTGCAGATACCCAGTTATTTCCTGTTAGGCAAATGCATACAATACTGCAAATATATGGACTGCTACCATTCACAAGAATTACAGGACTTCAGTAAGTGCATAATGTATAAAGAATGAAAACCAATTCAGTGTGGTGTAGAAATACTCACCTTGCTCAATCCTGCTTGCCAGGAACACCATTTCCCCTTGAGCGGCAAGCTGATGAATGGAGAGAGCTGAAATGATAGGCGACACACAAATCAATAAATCAAAAGATGTATGTTAAAAAAGGCTCCTTTTTCCAATAAGAATAAAATAAGTCCAGGACAGCCACTGTCGCTGCTTCCAGCTGGAAGCCCGGACACTCACAGTGCACGGGGACACTCACAGTGCACAGTGCACAGGGACACTCACAGTGCACGGGGACACTCACAGTGCACAAGGAGCGGAGTTGAGGACACCTCATTGCCGCGATGTTTGTTGGTGAGCGTGGTGGACTGTTTGATGGGGGAGAAGTGTTTGGTGGTGGATGGTGTGTACACGTGTCGCACTTGGATGCCTGGGGACGGAGACGTCTGAATGTTGCACTCCGCTGAGGATAAGGGGGAGGAAGCGAAAAAAAGCTTGTCACTTTATGCAACACAATAAACGATCAGACAAACAGATCAGACAACGCAATAAACTATCAGACAAACAGATCTAAAGCGTGGCAGGGCAAACGTGGTGGTGGCGATGAATATGTGCATGCCATTATTATACAACAGTGAATCCTGTACATACAACAAAAGATACAACATACAGAATGAAAAAACACAATAATAACCCTTCTCAAGCTTAGTCACAAGGAAGTATAAAAGTATAAATCGTACAAGTCCTGGCAAATAACTGGTAAATATAACAGATTGTTACTTAGCAACAGGCAAAACGTTACTTTTAATTGTGGAAGTACCTTTAAACAAGACGGATGCCACCTCCAAATCAGAGTTGACTTGGTCCTGGATGTTCTTGCTATCCTCCTCATTGAGTGACTTGACAAAGCGTGAGCAGACATTCATGTCGAAGCGGTTAGGCAAGATGAATTTAATCCCCATGGCAACGTTCTGGGATCCTCCTTCATCCCCACTCACTCCGCCCAATTGATGCTCTGCCTTGATGGCCGTCATATCTGGCAGCACACAGATGCCCTCCATCTCCTCAGAGGCCAGTTGGCACTCTGTGCTCCTGTCACCTGCTGAGGCCACATCCATCCCTAATGATTGCTACCTCCCACGTCAAAGGTGAGCTCCTCTCAAATGTCTGTTCCCCACAGAGAAGCGTCCATGGGTTGCACAAGTGAAATCCTTCAACACAAAACATGTAAATGCAGTGTCAGAAATGTGTGTGTCTATATATATATATATATATATATATATATATATACACAAACCCCAAATCCAAAAAAGTTGGGACAGTATGTAAAATGCACATAAAAGCAGAAAGCAGTGATTTGTACATTTTATTTTACATATATTTAATTGAAAACAGCACAAAGAAAAGATATTTAATGTTTTACCTTATCAACTTTATAGATTTTTGTAAATATACGCTAATTCCGAATTTGATGCCTGCTACACGTTCCAAAAAAGTTGGGACAGGGGCAAAAAATTTAATAAATAAAGACTGGGAAGTTAAAAAACACCTGTTTGGAACATTCCACAGGTAAACAGGTGATGATAGTATGACTGGGTATAAAATGGTATCAAAAGACTCTTGATATCTTTTTTTTAGGTACTCTTACAAGCGATACTATAAGCTCTCTGCATTTGAATGGATCTCTATGGGAATTGTGGTGTAGGACTATATTAAGCTGTAAATTACACGGGAATAGTATGGAACCCATGGTTGGCTAAATGGCTAAAAAGTCATCAAGGATCTGTGGTATCAAACAAGCCTCAAACCATCACTCTGCTGCCAGATATGCAGTAGATATGGAAGGATAACAGTTGTTTCTCCCGACTTATTTTTCCATAGAGGTCAATAGGAAAATGAGTCAGGAGAAACAACCCTTAAAGTGATCCATCCATATCTACTGCATCTGGCAGCAGAGTGATGTTTTGAGGTTTTATAGCCAGTCATGATAGCATCACCTGTTTACCTGTGGAATTTTCCAAACAGTTATTTTTTTAACTTCCTTTTTTTTTTTTTTTTTTTTTTGCCCCTGTCCCAACTTTATTGGAACATGTTGCAGGCATCAAATTCAAAATTAGTCTATATTTACAAAAATCAATAAAGTTGATAAGGTAAAACATTAAACATTTTCTTTGTACCGTTTTCAATTAAATATATGTAAAAGATAATTTACAAATCACCGTTTTCTGCTTTTATGTGCATTTGGCATTTATAAAGGGCAAGTCTGAAAACCAATATTGAATGCCCGTGATGTTCCATCCCTCAGATGGCACTGCATTAAAAAACGACATGCGTCTGTAATATATAACCACATGGGCTCGGGAATACTTCGGAAAATCGTCACAGTTTGTCACTGCATCTACAAATGCAAGTTAAGACTCTACTACGCAAAGCGTAAGCCATATATCAACAACATGCAGAAACGTCGCCGACTTCACTGGGTTCCAGCTCATCTCAGATGGACTGACGCAAAGTGGAAACATGTGCTGTGGTCTGACGAGTCCACCTTTCAAATTGTTTTTGAAAATAATGGATGTTGTGTTCTCCGGGCCAAAGAGAAAAAGGACCATCCCAATTGTTACCAACGCAAGGTTCAAAAGCCAACGTTTGTCATGGTATGGGGGTGTGTTAGTGACCATGGCATGGGTGACTTAGAGTGTTGATAACAAGAAAGGTGAGAAACATGCCTCTGTCACAACTTTTTTGGGACATGTTGCAAGCATCAAATTTAGAATGAGTGTATATTTTAAAAAAACAAAAAAACAATAAAGTTTAAACATTAAATATCTTGTCTCTGTACTGTTTTCAATTGAATACAGGTCAAAAAGAATTTGCAAATAATAATCATTGTCAGGCTCAAACACCACATATGCAAAATCTAAATTAAATATGAGTGCGGGGGGGGGGTACTGAGAGTGAGTCGAAAGTGAAGGGAAAGAGAGGTTTTCTGTCTCCCAGGCTGTTTGATAACAAAAGATAAGACAAATCATACACAGGCTGGGCAATGGGTAGGCTGAGCAATGAGATGTACCAAAAGAAAGATAAGATAGATCATGGTGAGTGACCCAGATAAAAATGGGAAATATGAATAACAAAACATGGTCCGATCCTACTTTAGCAGAAGCATGCAAAATAACGTTATTCATTGGACCATGAGCGCCCCCCAAAGCGCATAGGGTAAGAACTGATTATCTAACAAGATTAATTTTGCTTTTTCATCTATTGGCTAAAATAAATTATGATGGAAGGGTGTCACCTTAACTAATTTGTTTATAAGCAAGGAAGAGGAGGGGTTATGAAAGTATATAAGCAATTGTTTGTTTTTGTTCTGGGAACTCCTGAACCCTCTGCGTAGGAAAAAGGACCTCCCACTGGCCAGTGCTCAATAAAAGGATAAACTGAATACAAGACTGCAGAATTATTTCCTTCATCTTCATCCGACCAAAGGCAAGACTTCTCCAGCTTAAAACCCACCTCAAATGGAACCTAATGAGGAGAAAGTAAAGACTTACCTCCGCACTTTGTTTTTATTTACATTGTAAACACTGTCCCAACGTTTTTGGAATTGGGGTTTGTACTTACAGAAAAAAGAGCCTACTAAAAATAGTGAACTAGTAGTGTAAGCCACTTGCTCATTGGATATGTAAGTTAGCCTACGTTTCAGTTTTAAGAACTAAAATGTGGTCCGTTTAGTCCTAAATTTATCATAGGCTACGTGTAGCCTGCAGTTTTTTTATTTTAGTTTTTTTAAAGGGGGTGCCACGCTGTTACGGTTTTGAAAGCTCCGCAGTACGATGGCTATGATGCAAATTGGACAAAACCGGTAACTTACTGTATGCAGTAACAGCATAACGTTAGCCCTTTTCTTTTCTTTCTTTTGTTGTTTTCAAAGAGGATATTTCTCGATATGATTGCTGACTTGTGCTTGTGGCGAAAGTGCCGCCGTGGTGACAGATTGACGTGACATCTGTCCAGGAATGTAAACAAGTCGGGGATTTTTCACGGTAAAAACAACGTTAACCTTACCCAAAGCTAAAACACTTAACTAAGACAAGAAGCAAGCTAGCCCACCAACAAATTGCAATATTAGCTAGCAAGCTAACATTAATTATACTGTAATTACTATTAGCTTCATTATTCAAACTATTAGCTACATAGCAATTCATGTAGCAGGAGGTAGTTAGCTAGCTAGCATTTAAGCACTAGTTAGCTAGCCAGCTAACCAGAGCTTAATGTCAAAATATGAGCTTCATGCTAACGATCTAACATTGAGTTAGCTAATGTTATTGTTAGTCTCGCCGGTATACGAATCAAAACGACACAACTATCCAGCAAGCTAGCTCATTCCTTACGAATGTCTAAATTCAACACAGATTTTCCATACGGGGTCATGATAAATAAAAAATGCAACTGTAGGCTACTCACCCAACTGTTGTTTAATTATGTGAAATACTGTACATCATTATGTCCTTTATCTTGTTATTTTGAATCCAACCTCACTTGCTGTATGAATAAAGTTTATTGAAACAAGCTAATGTTCGCGAACAATAAAGTATTTGAAAGCGGAAGTATTTCCCTGGGAAAATGGCTGCGATCACAACCATAATGTAGAAAGCGTTTATATATTTCTGATCAGAACACCAAAACCAGGAAGGCTAATTGTTGTCTGTAAACTTTAAAATGCGAATTAGTAAACAAGGTTAGGGTTCGTCATTTATCAAAAATAAAGTTCACAAGTCATAACCTAAACCAGAAGAAAAGTACAGTAGGCTACACGCAAAGGAAGGCAGTTTAAGCTTGTGCTCAAAATGTGTCTTTAACTTTTACTTCATTTAAGATACAAATAAACGAAAGTTAAAAATAAATGTTAGTATTTACAAAAAAACAGTGATGCGAGTTAATTTCGGTGATTGTTTGAACTCCAAACTGTTGAAGTTAAGGACAAATGTTGATATAATCCAGGCTTTTGTCATTAATTTAATAAAAATAGGCTTGCCCTTGTATGATAATCATCAATTATACATTATACAATTATACATTATTACCAGTGTGTACCAATTAGAAGTAGCCTATTTCTCCTGAATTTGATTTTTCTAAATGTCTACATTTGCATACTGTAGTATATATGTAGATACCAGAATTAATCAATATATTATACAAACCCCATTTCCAAAAAAGCCGGGACAGTATGTAAAATGCACATTCTCTTTTACATATAAATTCTCTTTTACATATATTTAATTGAAAACAGTAAAAAGAAAAGATATTTCATTTGTAAATTAAACTTTGTTGATTTTTGTAAATATACGCTGATTCCAAATTTGATGCCTGCAACACATTCCAAAAAAGTTTGGACAGGGGCAAAGTTAACTGGGAAGTAAAAAAAAAAAAAAAAACCTGTTTGGAACATTCCACAGGTAAACAGGTGATGCTATCATGGCTGGGTATAAAAAGACTCTTGATATCTTATTTTCAGGTACTCTTACAAGCAATACTATAACATCTCTGCATTTGAATGGATCTCTATGGGAATTGGGGGGTGGGGCTAGATTAAGCTGTAAATTACACGGGAATAGTACGGAACCCATAGTTGGTGAAATGGCAGTAAGTCATAAAGGGTCTGCGGTATCAAACGAGCCTCAAACCATCACTCTGCTGGCAGATATGCAGTAGATATGGATGGATCACTTTAAGGGTTGTTTTTCGTGATTTATTTTTTCATAGAGTTCAATAGGAAAATGAGTCAGGAGAAACAACCCTTCAAGTGATCCATCCATATCTACTGCTGTTTACCTGTGGAATGTTCCAAACAGGTGTTTTTTGAACTTCCCAGTCTTTTTTTTTGCCCCTGTTCCAACTTTTTTGGAATGTGTTGCAGGCATCAAATTTGGACTTAGCGTATTTTTACAAAAATCAATAAAGTTGATAAGGTAAAACATTAAATATATTTTCTTTGTACTGTTTTCAATTAAATATATTTAAAAGAGAATTTACAAATCACTGCTTTCTGCTTTTATCTGCATTTTACATACTGTCCCAAATTTTTTGGAAGTGGAGTTTGTAAATAAATATAGAAATGACGATATGATGTGTACTGTATGTATGGTAAGTCAATGTAATGCCATCCTCTCACATGAAATGATGTGCAATCCCTTGTTCTTCCTACAGGTGGCACCCTGATCCTGAGTATTCTCATTCTTTTATATATTGTGTTATGTCCTGAGTTATAGTTCATTTTCAAACATTGTATCCACCCATGTACTAGCTGTTCATTTGCATTTGATATTATGCAGTAATTTATTAAATGTGTACAATGCTACTGCATATTTTTTGGGGAATCAAACTGAAGGAACATATGAGTCCCTGGACTGGAGGCCCATGGAGGTACCCACCGTCTTGCTGAGTGAACAGCACAACAGTTCACAGCGCAACAGACATCTGTGAGTGGAACATCTGTGAGTGTAGCATAATACTGATCTGTGAGCACACACCCAACACCAGACTAATGTATTATTTAGATGTAAGGTCCCTGCTAATACCTTGCAGTCGGAATGTGGGTGTGCTGCAGAGCTATATTGTTTAAATGAGTACCACTATTTACTATAACTGTAAGGTGGTCATGGCTCCATTGTCAACAATATCACCACTAATTATTTGCACATTCTGAAGCAACAGAGTTATCAATAGGGGTAGGGGCATACACATATGCTTCTTTTAAACTAAAATAAGCCCAGCTTTAGTAACCCTTTCAGAATGGTTGCCCTCATAATGGTTTCCCAAACCAGTTGAACTAAAAGTCATACTTAATGATTCTGCAGTGTTTTATACCCTTCTATGCTGCACCGTTCTACAGAATTATCCCGGTGTTGTTTTGGAAGCTAATTGGCTTTCATGGTTGCGCCTTTATTTGAAATTCATTACGTGACCGAGGGACCTTACAAGAGCATGTATTTAATTTAATTTATTATTGTTATTTTTAATTCATGACGTGAAACAATAGTATTGCGCACAAAGAAACTAATTGTGGCAATTCAAAAACTCAGTATTTGTGTGAATACTGAAATGTGTCATGATTTTGAGTTTTGAGACAACATAACTTATGTGTAACATATTAAAGCTGTACAAGGGTTTGAATATATTTGCAAGCCAGCCAACATCCTTGGAGTTCTGCTTGGCACATGAATTGGTTCACTCAAAGGAGCAGGAAGGGTGGGCATGTAATTTGGCCATTCTGTTGCTTCCTGTTTTGCTGTGATTGCTCTGGATATTTGACCTTGTATGGATATGAGAGCAGTGAGAAATGAATGTTACTACCAACAAATACAGTATCCTGAAATATTTAGTGTTTAATTAGCTTGACATGGAGGTAATTTATATATATTCTAGTAATGTATGTTAAGGAACTACTTAATACACCTGAGTAGCATTTTTTGCATTTCTGCTTGCACAACATTGGGAGCGGGTAACAAGCCTGTTTATATTCAAGATCACTAGTCCGATTAGTTGCCTAAAGATAAATACTGTACATGTGCTCATTTTTTCAACATGGTGGTAAGAATTTAGCACGTGATTTTTAATTTTTTTGCCAGAACAGATCAGCTATGTGGAGCAGTGACTAAGGTACTGAAAACTAAAACGAAGGCAGCTCATGTAAAAGGTCATATGTACAATGTAAACAATGTTGCCCTTTGATGTGGGTATTGTGAGACTGCTTAGTGAGAAGGAAATGTGACAAGTCAGTTTCCCCATCCTTCAAACTGTGTACATGACTTTTCAGCCTATTGCATTTGTTACAAATACTCCTTATACTCAGACTTGTGAGGAGAGATTTGAAGTAATGCACATTATGTCAGCAGGTATTTTGATTCTGGTATCATAGCTTATATGAATTTTGCACCTTTTTTACTTTACACTTGTATGGGATTGTATTACTCTCTGTACGATGTGTTGGCAGTGTGTTTTAGGAATAGAGTTACTTTAAGCAGAAGTTTGATGGTTTGGTTACGGGGAATGACACTGCTGTTGTATCCTTGAGTGCTGATGCTTCAGCGCATGTTCTTTCTTTTTTCTTTTCTTTTGTTTTCTTCTTTTTTTATTTAATAAAACAAAACATAATACATAGCATAATAACCTTACATACAAAACACACCATAACAATCAAAAAAATGTTTTTTGTAATAATAATAATAATAAAAGTTAAATATAAATAATAATACGGAAATGAAAAACTTCAACAGGGAAAAGGGGGGGGGGGGGTCGAGCAGGAAGTCACAGATTACCAATTCATCCATCTATACATACATATACCTATACATCATATACCCATGAATCTACATATACATGTATACACCTATGTTTTACTTATTAAATATTGACTATTCACTTTATCAAAGAGAATGCTGTCCAATTCACTCTTATTATCTGAAGAAATGTAAAAATTGCAGAAATGAAAATTATTTTTTATCTGATAAATTATACACTTTTTTGAATTCCTCAAAGGATATCACTTGATTATTACTTAATAAATCTTTTAGATAATAGATTCCATTTTCTTTCCAAGAAGTCCAACAAAGTGGTTTATTCTATAATGGTAAGCTACCAGGAATTATTATAAAAAATTTTAAAAGCTTTTTCATTTTTTTAAAGTTTTGAATAGCATTATTTATAATAGTTATCTAGATTTTTACTTTTATTTTTTGAAAAAAGTTTGGAATTTTTTGAGAATTTTCTATATGAATAAATTTTTCATCTGGAGAATTATGTATTATATGATACAGATAAAAACATTGAGAGGCGAGTTGATACAGCTCAAAGTTGGGAAGATTTAAACTCATTTTTGTTCTTGCCTCCCTTGCTCCACCACATAAATGTGATGTTATTCTCAGGCCCAATCTCAATGTCCACCTTCACAGACTTTGAGGTGCGTTACTGATAAGTATGCAAGGGCTCAATTCTGTCCCACTGTAAAATCAGCAATGCGGGCTCTGTTGCGAACATTTCGAGCCCTTTATGGGGACTTTCCACAAGTCTATAATCTTTCAGACTTTGCTGAGGGAATTACCCACAGTTTATATTGTTTGTGGCAATAAAAACAGAAATTCAGCTGGAAACGTCTCAAAAATTGTAAACAAACGACACACATGGCAGGCAGAGTTCTTTCAGCGGGTACCAACCTAAAATTAAAAGTCGTAAACCGCCGATTGTCATAAACATCTTGCATGCAAGACAGGCATCGTCAAGGCAATATATAATATTGCAAAGTACTGTCCCATTCTTCGTATTTGTACCATTTCGAGCCCTTGCACTCACAAATTTACACTGGGCACACATGTGACATCAACTAAATTTTGTGGGGACTCAGTCCTTAGGGCTCAGGGCGGAAGTTGAGATTGGGCCTAAGAGGGAGGAACCCTCAAAAGGACACTTTTAATGGCAAACAACTTTTGTGTTTAAATATTCAGATTGTACTGTGTATTTGACATTGTATCTTGTACAATATCAGCAGACATACCACCTTGCACTCTGCTTCTGCTCAATGGTTGAAGCTAGGAAGGTGTGGGCTTGGTTAGTACTTGAATGGGAGACCTCCTGGGAAAACTAAGTTGCTACTGGAAGTGGTGTTGGTGGGCCAGTAGTGGGAAATCTTACCTCCGGGCAAATAAACCCCAATGCCTCAGCGCAGTGATGGAGACACTGCTGTAGGAGATGCTGTCTTTCGGATGAGATGTTAAACCGAGGTCCCGACTCACTGTAGTCATTAAAGATACCATGACACTTATCGAAAAGAGTAAGGGTTTCTCCGGTGTCCTGGCTAAATTCCCAACCTGGTTTTTTCAATCTGCCACCTAATCATTCCCCAGTTTAATTGGCTAAAACATGTTACCTCTCTCCACCTCAGCTGATGTGTGGTGAGCATTCTGGCGCAAAATGGCTGCCGTGGCATCACCCAGTTGGGTGCTACACATTGATGGTGGTTGAGGTGAGTTTCCCCCTCATCATTGTAAAGTGCTTTCAGTGTGAGAAAGGTGCCATATACAGTGCCCTCCAGAATTATTGGCACCCCTGGTAAAGATGAGTAAAAGGGTTTATTAAAAAAATGACCTTTTGGTGAATTAGCTTAATCTCACACTGAAAAATTTTGAAAAATCCAACCTTTAATTGAAGTAAATTTATTCTGAGAAAAAAATCTCTCATCAAAAAATAATTTTTAACAAAACCACATGCTCCAATTATTGGCACCCCTGCATTTAATACTTTGTACAACCTTGTACAAAATAAAACAGCACTGTCTTCTAATAAGGTTGGAGAATACAGAGCAAGGAATCTGAGACCATTCCTCTTTACATAATCTCTCCAGATCATCCAGATTCCTATGTCCTCTCTTGTGCACTCTCCTCTTCAGCTCAGTCCACAGGTTTTCAATGGGGTTTAGGTCAGGGGACTGAGATGGCCATGACAGAAGCTTGATTTTCTGTTCAGTTAACCATTTTTCTGTTGATTTGGACGTATGTTTTGGATCATTGTTCTGCTGGAAGATTCAACGACGACTTAAGTTTTAGTTTCCTGGCAGAGGCAGCCAGATTCAGATTAAAAATGTCTTGGTATTTCATGGAGTTCATGATGCCATGCACCCTAACAAGGTTCCCAGGGCCTTTGGAGGAAAAACAGCCCCACAACATCACGGAACCTCCACCATACTTAACAGTGGAGATCAGGTTATTTTCGGTATAGCCATCCTTCTTTTTATGCCAAACCCACCTTGAGTTGGTTGCAGAAAATCAAAATTTTTGTTTTATCTGACTATAAAACACGGTTCCAGACAAGTTCCAGTAGCGTTTAGCAAACTCCAGGCGCTTACATTTGTGGTGTCACTGCAGTATAGCCTACAGTAAGCAGTATGCTAGTACACAGGATGCAGTAAATAGGACATTCACAATGCTTTCTTCTACAACTGTTAGGTACCTCGAGGGGAAACGGGACCCAAATGCAAGACTCAGACGGCTCAAGGGAAAACTCCACCAGAGAGCACATGGGAAAACAGGCAACGGCAAGACAAAGACAGACGAGACACAAACTTGGAGGGTCAGAAACTTGGAGGGTCAGGAACCAGAAAAACGGAAGACCGCGCCCAACGGAAGAATCAGGGGGGAGCAGACCAGAGGGCTGAAACATGACAGAAACTGGAGACAATAAAGAGGCCTAGAAATGGGACTCAGGACAGATATGGGCGAACAAGACAAGACCGGGTACAGATGGGTAAGGTACGGGAACTGGAAGAAGCCGCTCTGAGTCTCCTGGGTCCAAGACTGGCTAGTTTGTTCTGTTAGGTACCTCAAAGGGAAACAGGACCCAAATACAAGACTCAGAGATGGCAAACTCCACTAGGGAGGACATTGACTGGGCAGACAGGCAAGGGCAACACAAAGACAGGTGAGACGGGAACTGGAACTGTAGGGTCAGGAACTTGGAGGGTCAGGAACCAGGTTTCCCTCTCATTTCCTCGTTAGTTGTCGCCTCACCTGTTCCTCATTAAGTTTGTATTTAGTTTGCCCCGTTTCTCTGTTCGGGGCCAGGCAGTCTTGTGGTGTACCTTGTCATGTCATATCCTGTCACGGGACAGGAACTTGATTGGGAGGAGGGGCCCGCTGTCAGGAACAGGAGCGGGGGCCCGCAGATGGTGCGAGGGCGCATGGTCAGGACCAGGCGCACAGCCTGGGGTTCAAGCGTTAGCCTGGGGGTCGGGAACAGGAGCGGGGGCCCGCAGATGGCGCGAGGGTGTGCAGTCAGGGCCACACACTCAGCCTGGGGTTCAGGTGCTCAGCCTGGGGGTCAGGAACAGATGCAGGGTTTTCACGGTCTGGGACAGGCACTCAGCCTGGGGGTTGGACAGGCACTCAGCCTGGGGTTCAGGTGCTCAGCCTGGGGTTTAGGAACAGATGCCTCCACACAAGTGGAGGGAGAGAGGGAAAACACGGGGTGGACTAACAGACAAACGGAAGACCAGGAAGGGATCACAGGACATCACAACAACACTGTTATGACCCAACAATACTATCTCAGATGATTTGACATTACCTTTTTGTGCTTTCATCACAATTCATTACTTCTTTGTATCACTTCCAGGTTTTTTAGACTATTTACCACAAAATAGGCTACATCACCTAACACTTTCACTAGATCCCTTATACAGCATTACCAGTTCATACGATTTCCAACTTTTATTTTCCACCTCACACTATACCATATTACCCTCTTTCTATGCCATTTTCAGCAATTGATAACACCATAAAGCAACCACACGTACCATTTTTTTTGTAATTATTAATCTAGTTATTATCAATGTCTATATAAATAGTTTAAATCCATGCAGAATGTTTGAATTAAATGTTTAATTGGTAAATAGTTTACTTGTTGAGATGTTATTTAGAAAACTTAGAAATATGCTTACACAAAATGTTTCATAAGAGCACCAAGGAGGACAAGGTAGAGACTATCCACAACAAACACCAGACAACACAATTAAGCGGTTTGTTTTTGTTTTGGAATTTCTTCTGCCAACGTCCGTGTTGGTAGGGGAAGATCTCTTGTTCTGTAGTAGGCTATGCCAACAGTGAGGACATTAAAAACTATCCAGCTTGTGATTAACTTGGAAACTGCACACCAACGTTAAACACTCATTTTCTCATCAAGTGTGTATTTGAAATCTTATCCAAGACTTCAAGTACCTAGTTGACAAAGGGTTTAACAGAAAACGATCTGGTTATGCGGCATTATGCTATACTTACAGTTCTATCGAGGTCTCAATGTAAGAAATACTCTAGGGATTTTCCGGGACGCTTATGTTTTGTTTCTGTTATCACTCTTGTTGTAGCCTAGCCTGCACAATATTTTTTCAAATACTTAACCCTCATATTATGTTGACATTTTATGACACCTTTTATGTTTAGAGTCAAATTGACCCCAAAAGTGTAAACTGATACAAAGCATTGCAATAGGAAGATTTTGACACTTTCACCTTTTGTGTGTCTCCCAATAGACTAGCCTTTTGTTCCTAAATATCAAAAATCTCATGAAACATCTCAATATAGAGCCTGAGGTAAGTGAAAGTTTGTGAAGTTTAAAACCTGTATGGGAAAGTGCCACCAGAATTACCCACACACAAAAAATCTGAGATTAAAAAGGTTGTATATTTTCTTACATTTTATACAGCTACCCCACAAATTACCTCACACAACACCTTTGTATACAGAGTTAGTACAGGACTTTTGAAAATAACATTATGTTTATTGCGTGTTTAGGATACTATTCAATACCAGCAAATTAGGAAAAGGCATGGGCTATAGTTTGAAGATTAAAAAATAAGATTAACTGGTTTTTAAGAGACATTGCATCGGGTCAAATTGCCCCTGAACATAATATGACGGTTAAATCGCTAAAAAAATAAAATAATAATACTAATTATATAATAGTAGGCTATTATATTGTTGCACCCATAGGTTGGGTTCGTCGTCCTTTGCACCTTTGTCTATGAGCTCCGTAAATGAAATGTGGATTTCCTTCATTTTTAAATGTTTTTTTTGTAACATGCACCTGTCGAAGTCAACGGTTAAACAGACAAGTCGCGCCATCAGCCAGGTTGTGTCTATGAACACGTGACGCTGTTATTGCGCGTCTTTCCGTGTGACCTGCCTAGAGACCGTGGAGGGAGGCTGGCTATGATCCCACAGTAAAATAAATGAGAAAGCCGACGAGCTCTGCCACACTGGAGTAGCTTTCTGGATACCCGAGATCTACGTGTTAACAGTTTAACACTGACTTTAATCTCACTTGAAACGCTCTTAAATTGCGGAATAGGAGTGCATTCACATGACATTTTTCTTTTTTGCCGTTTTACTTTAGCGTGGACATTTCATCAACTCGAAAAGTTGCAAGGATGTGGGAATACTGATTGCTTATCTTGAGAGTTAACTCGCACAGGTTCTGCTGACGCGTGGATTGAGGTAACGTGCAATTTCACTGTAAACCAATGCAATTAGAGCTAGCTGACATGGTGTTTCTTCGAGACGATTGTTCTTTGTACCTACATTTTATCAGAGATTTAGCTACCTGTTAACGTGCATGCTTTACATTAGGCTGACGTTAGGTGACTTTGATAGCGACGTCAATATCAACGTTGGGTCTATCTTAGCGAGTCCAAATCAATGGGAAAACATAAATAACTTTTATCATTGACAGCTGTAGTACCTGCAGTGTGAAACGTGCTGTTCAACCTTAAGATAGAAATGACAATAGCGTTAATTTATTTTCCCAAATAGATTTTAAAGAAAATTCTGGGAAATATTATACGTTACGAATAAATACAATGGTAAGTCAACTGTATATTCATGTCTGTTGTCAGGGACCAATGTAACTTACAACGGCAGAGAATGTGCAAGCTGTGGTGAGGTTGAGTTTAACGCGGAGCAGGCAGAGTCACGTTAGCGTTAGGGCATCGGGGAAGCAGTCTACATTAGTGAGATCATCAGAAGAGATGATGGTAGGGAATGCACGATTGGTAGCCTACTGATTAAGCACAAGTGTCGGGTAACTTGTGTACAGTGAAATAATATTGAGCCGTTTTAGCTAGTTGCTTAAAAATCCTAAATATTTTATCAGACCTTGTACGAGGAAATATCTATGGCCTATGTTAACATTAAATTTAAAGGAGTTTAAATGACTTCCCATAAAATCTTTGTGAGTTTTATGTAAATGTAGTGAAGCCCAAGTATTTAGGTACTCGGTCTTTGATTGTAAATGCAAATCATTGTTTTAAAAAATATATATTGAAGGATTCGGACTTACTACTTTCTGATGTATAAAGTAGGCTACATTGACAACACAGAATAAGAGCTTGCATTCAATTCTGATTTGGGTGAGATTATTTTCCAAAATCATTTCATGCTGAGAGGAGGAGGAGGGCAATATGGGTCACCATTCATTTGCATTGTTCCATCTTTTTAATGAAATGTTGTCTTTGTTGCAACATACACAGAGCCTCTTTGTATAGGAATACATGCTTTTTTTCATATTACAATAGTTTGCACGAACAAAGAAATATTACGTCTCATTTGGGAGAACATTGTGAGTATTTTATCTCATACTCTAATGTCTTACTATATATTTACTTTACTTACGTACTTTATATTTACAGAAAGAGAGTAACATAAACACATTTGACTATGTTACATGAACATAATAGCAGTAGAATAAACTTTAAACACAGCATCACCATGTAGCCTAGATGTTATAAGCATTCATTACTCATAGATCATTTCTGCAAACCAAACGAAAATGTTGTTCATAATATTTATTTATATTTTGCTAATATATATATTTATTTTACATATTTATTGTACACAAAGGAGATGTATAACACATAGGAGATCTTTGAAAAAGAAGCAAGCATCTTCACATCGCAGTACAATGCATGATATAAAATAGCTACCTGTCTCTGGGATATACTACCTTTCTTTATTCGTTTTCAGCCATGACTCCAGTACATTCAAGCTTTCTGGCATCCTCATCTTCAGCAGCTGAACTTGTCTAATTACTCTCCATGAGCAGTTCTAAAAAGGAACCTTTCTTGCCCAAATTGTATTTTAACCAGTTTTACGAATCAGCTCTTCGTTCTGTCTGGTCAGTCTCAAAACATCTGGTCACCAGCAGTCAACCAGTGTGCATGCCAATGTACAGCAATGCATTGGAACAACACCACTGAAGACATTCATTTCATTTCTGCAAATCCAGCAGACAGTCTTATCTGACTTTACACACATTTGTTCATATATTTATGTACATACAATCGATTTATACCACTGGATATATTTACTGAAGAAATTCAGGTTAATTAACTTGCTCCAGGGTGCAACAACAGCACCCTAGCTGGGAATTGAGCCCACAACCTTTGAGGCACAAGCCCAGTTCCCTAACCATTATTCTACACCCAACTGCTGCTTCACAGTAGATCTAATATTAATAGATAAACCTATAGATTAATGATCTCAGATGTGACCTATTTATTCAGGGGGTGAAAAATGGGATTCTAAAAATGGCTTAGGCTGGCATGGTGGGCATGAAGTGTGTGGATAAGTCAAGGAATGTATTGGCCTTTCCTAGAATAATATTAAGAGTTACATTGTGTTTATTAGTGACATTATGGACCCAGACTGCCAAACCAGCCCTGCATATTCTCACTGAAAAGGTGGCAGTGCAGAAAACCTCTCAATAACTGACTGAGCCTCTGGGTCATATTACCAACAAGTTTAACTTTTGACTGGATAAAGACACAAAACAACCTTTTTTAACCGTGCGATGTCAAATAAAGAAGAAATGGTGGATGTATTGTTGAAATGACTATGTGTAGAATTTTACACTTTTGAGTTAAGAGCAAGGCGTGGCTTGACACAAACTGGGTCAGATATGCTGCTGGACAGCAGAGGATGATGTGTGAGTATTGTCTGTACTAATCAGCTGAGACCAGCTGCAAACATACAATGTTGCTCAATCAACAAGGATCTTGGCCTGAACTCAAGCATCGAAGTGAGCAAATAGAACCTGGGTTGTCAGTCAGTTGAAAAGTTAATGTATCTTTGAGGTGGCCAGTGGGTCAGGTTCTGTTGAAATGAGATGCTATTTAAGACCAGAAGAACTATGAAGCTCTCTGCCATATTGCCTACAAAAGAAGCACCAGAATTTGGTCTAAGCACACTGAGAGAAAGTAGCTTGGAAGGGGAACAACACTGTTGGTCTAATGTGCTGTTGTTTTGATGCTGTGCCTTATTGCTGTGAAAGGATCAGGATTTTTGTCAAAGGGCTGCAGACCTTCTCATCTACCCATAATTCCTTTGGGGGCTACTGCGTTGTATGTCATAGTGGCATTAAATGATGATTCCTGCTTAACAAGGCCAAAGAAGTAAGGGGTGAATAATGGTAATGGAATGTTATGTGTCCTGTTCTAAAACGTGAGAGAAGTTCCCTAGCACGATACTAGCACACAGGTTTAAAGATTGAATCAGCAGTGGATGGAGTATTGCCTGAAACCTGTTCCTGCAGATTAATTATCTCAAATTATATCACAATCAAAGAAATGCATTAAGTGTTTTTTTTATCAGTTCACAATGTTAGCACAAAGGTAACTGTTCAGTGTGTTACTGTAGCCTGGAAAAAAATAGCACTGTGACTAGAGATGAATGCATATGGTAATCTATCATGGCTGAATATCAGATACTTTACTAGCTACGTTACAGCCACTTACGAGTTTCCTGTGGGGCTGCCGGCCATTGGCAGTAGTAGCACAGTCTGGAGGATTCTCCACACACTACAACAGTATCTAACAGGATGAGCCACAAATACTTTGCCTCCTTGCTATGAATGCCGTAATGGCCATAAGATATTACCTACATTACAGTTCATCGTGTACCATTCTTGTGCACACTCATTTGAAATTAATTGGGGAAAAATACAAACTGTTCATAATTCTTTTAACTTAGTAAAAATAAATTGTACTTACTTTTTAAATAAGTATATACATTACATATTAGCACATACCAAACAGTGGTTTCCCTGCTGTGCTGAGATTTCTGCCATTTGACAGTCCTTACAATTCATTTCAGTTCTTAAGACAGGTAAAGCGATTCCAAAGAATACACAAGTAGATAGTGCCATGAGTAAACTAATTTTATCTTCTTTTTTTTTGTTGACTTAAGTATGAAAAATAATCGTTTCAAGGACACTGAATATCGCTGAATTGGACATTAGTTCACCATGATATATTGATCCAGATTGTGATGGGCTGATGTAATTAATAGAATTCAATTTGCAAGTTCACTCTGATTAAGTCATGTCATGCAACTGTGATTAAACAAAAAAAGGCTATAATTAACATTGTTTACTAAAAGGCTACAATTAGCATGTATTTTCTTTTTCTTTCCTGCTTAGTCTATCTATTCATTGTGTGACGTGAAAAGAGAGCCCTAAACATTTCCAATCCATACATGCGTATAAGTTCCAGCAGCAACCACAGCGAGGCAAAGCCTGAGCCAGATCTATGATAAAGGGGCGGGACCGGGACCCTCTTTAGGGTCACCTTGTCCCTGTGTGTGGTGAAGACGTGCACTGTGGTCTGCTCAGGAAGGGAGTGCAGTGGTGCTTGACAGAATGCTGTCAGTACTGATGGCCAGAGGTGGTGCCTGCGTTTGCAGACAAACGCAGACAAATTGTTTTTCTAGGTACATCCAGTTTTCTCTTTGTGACACACTAAAAATAGTTTAGGCCAGGGCTTGTACAGTCCAATTAATGTTTCTGAGTGTTGAGTAGTCTTTAGTACCTGATTGTGGCCAAATATGATTCCCAGGCTGTGGTTGTACAATGTATACTTCAGCAATCTAGACAGACCAGCTAAGAAAATGCAGTTTTTTTGTGCATTGTATGAATGACCTATTCCAGTCAGGAACTGTGGTGTATTGGCTCAAAGTGCACTTAACATTTCAAGAGTTATCACTTTGCTCTTTGTAGACGATAACATAGTGACATAACTGTGATAAAAGTGTTATCACATAACGTGTAACAAGGCATTTCTGAAAATGAAAATAAATGGCCAAAGGATAGAGGACACACACTGAAATAAATAAATATTAATACTAATAAATATTAAATCATTAAATTGCATTCTGAATGAAATTATTATGATATAATGCGAAGTGCAAAATCTTTAGTTGTAGTTATACAGCTGCAACTACAACTAAATAGGCCTATATTAACTACAAAATTGATACTTTCACTTCAGTTTGAGTTGTCAATCCTGATTAGAATCAAATAATGATGCTGCTGATAATGGAGGCCATGTACTGGAGCCATCTTTTGTAAGGTGCAACTCAATGCAGGAACCCTTATAAGCAACCAATAGTAACAGTTGTTAAGACACAGCAACAGCCACAAACCTCCAGGAGAGCCAGACTCAAAGGGGGACTGATGGCTTATGGCTATTTATATGTAGATAACAGGATAATTTCCACAGCAACTTGTTCCGGGTACAGAATGCTGTAAAATGTAATCTGGGCATCCATTTTTATTGCAACCATAATAAGTAAAGGGCCCGACCATAAAAAAAGGACGATAGCATTGTCTCTGACTGAAAAGCCAGTGACAAAAAAATTAAGGAAGATGAGAACAGACTTCAGTATTTGAGGTAATTTTTTCATAAAGGTTTCAGCCTTTATGCCTCTGTTTGCTGGACACAACCCAGTATTACTGTTGAGTTTTTGTGTTGGAAGTTTTCCTTTATACAAGTTGCATGACGACATTGCCATTGTTACTGTATTTGTTGTGCCACTGAACTCCTCGGATGCTAGGCGTGGGTTAATGTAGTTTTAATGAATCACACAGTACTGGTTTTGCATGTATATGGGGAAAAAGGCAAGAGGCAGATCAGTTTAATGACAATGAAAGAAATATGAACCTTGTTGGTTATACAATTTGCTGGTTATACAATATGTTTCTCAGTGCTACAGAAAGTAGGGCTGAGAATTGAAGTGGCATTTCACATGAAAATTACTGGGAAAAGATGACTCAGGGTCATTACACTTTGTTCTAATGTGCAAAAGATCTAAAGATTAAGGGGTTTATTCACATTTTACAGGTGATCAACTAAGAGTCATTATGTAAATTATTCCAGCTGCAAACAGCCATATTTAAATGAGAGATTTTGCGTTTTTGGAATGGTTGCACTGTAAAATGGTTGCATAAGAAAACGGTGAAAACACTGGCAGCAATGTTGCCAGTGAAAAACCATTTAATGAATGGGACAGTGTTTTGAAACATTTTATTTACAAACATTTTACTCTAAAAATACAATGTAAAAAAAAAAACAGTCATGTAGAATAAGAGCAATAACTCAGTATTTATACCATCCCATAAAATAACATAATTTATACAGTTAAATAACAGGATTTGTAGGCTACAGTTAAATAACAGGATTTAGCTGTCATTAAATTGTTTTTCATGGTGTAGGTATAGGCTACTGTTACACTGATACACGCTGGTGATTTACCACAAACTGTTTCTCTCAATGTCTTAGTTTCTACCAGGAGTTACAAATGTTTGTCAGGACTAAAATGATTGTAACTATACTAACTAGCTCTACTCACGCTGTTAGTGTCACATAAAATCACATTTCCATCTGATGATGGATTTTATTTTTATAAAATATTTATTGGCTTTGTTTTTCACTGTATGCTATAATATATGTGATATTGCTTGTTTGATTCAAATACTAGTTACTCTTGTATTCTGTAACACAATTGTCTTCATGATTAAAAATGGAGCCCCCATTGTTACGCAATCATTCAGAATGTTCAGTTATGGATATTCCAAACACACCCGTACGTCTCTTCCTACACCACAAAAGTTGGTGATCAAACTAAACTACAGGTATTATCATTGGTGTGAATATTTGCTCCCATTTTACACCAATGGAGGCACACTGTGGTTGTAATTCTTTGCCCCAGACTGCAACAATTATGGAGAACTAAATTTGTTAATGACAGGGTGGAAGTGATCTCTTGATTGGCTTGTCGGTATCAAGCCCAAATGAGCAATCAGTAGCTTATTCTCATAAAACTGATATTACATGAGAATGATATGTAGTTGGTAGCCTTGAATATAGCTGTGGGTAGCTATTAAAAGCTGCACACAATATTTGTGTACTTGGAAAATAGGACTAACACTGTAGACAAAGAAAAGCATTAAAAAGTAGGAAACTATTAATATATATAAGAAAACGAGACTAGGTCAACCTAGTGCATGCCGGGCACTGGAGGTCTTGCCCCGGCGATGGCTTTCTCACCCTAGCGCAATAAGTAGGCTATTCTGTTAGTGGTGCCTCGTGTGATGACAAGGTTCCTGCCTGGGAATTAAGTGCTCGTGTGGAAATATCATGTAGCTATACGCAGGAAGGTGCACACGTGTCAACAATGCAGTCAGGGACAATGTTTGTTGTCATGGTTATTGGCAGCCTAGGCTATTCTGCGGTCGTTATTCTTTTTGGTGTCGTCAGGGCGCTCTATCAGATTTTTTCCGTCTCCGTTTCAGTGTTTGGATCTCACCAGGCTATTATTCCTCACACCTGTTTTGGGTTTCTTGCCGGTTATAAATAGCCCAGGACTTCCACCTTCCGGCACTTTGAGATTGTCTTTGCTATTTGACAAACGAAGTGGGTACGGTACAGGATTACAAGCGACCTTTTCTCTTTTAAGCTTTTCTTACGAGATACAAGGGACTTGCTTTAGCATCTTGAGTTATTCCTTAGTGGAATTGTTTTTCTCTTAGTTGCTGTCTGTTCCTCGCTTTGGTTTGCACTCTGTTCTCGTTGAGGCAGATTGCTTGTTTGTTTCTTAGTTTTTCTCTTCTGCACTCTCCCGCATTGAGAGTGAGAGAATTATTTTCTTTCCCTGTTTTACTTATCGTTTGTTTTCTTACCTCTGTTATTCAATTGCTCATATTGTAAGCGAGAGGTATTTTCTTTTCACTCGGTTCTCGAGTACGCCCTGTTATTTGGGGTTGCTTTGTTTTGACTTAGGGCCTGGAGTGTTTTCTATTCTCCATTTTTTGTTTGTTTATATAAAAATATCCCCCTCTCATAGTACGAACCCGTCCGTCTTTTTGGTGCACACTACGGTGTGTGCTTTTTGAACCCTTAGCTGTCACGTTTGATTCTCCGAATCTTACACTCTTACACACTCTTACATAGTTTGTGTTCCAGTCCACCTTGACCGACTGGGGTTACGCATACTTGGTAATGATTCTACTGGTTGTGTTAAAGCTAAATCAAGCTATTAAGCTTGTAAAGTGTCACGCCCCGAACCCACCAGACACGCAAGCGCACAGACGCTTATTGTGTGCTCAGATTTGAGCGAAACTGAACCCACCAGATGCGCAAGGGCACAGATGCTTATTGCTATTTTGATTCTGTAGTACCTTAAATCGGTACAGTGATATCAGTATAATAAAAACAGAAGTAAGTATAGTCTTAATTGTTAATTGGACATTCATTTGACCTCCGTACGTACGTACGTACGTATGTACCATGTGCATCTGTGTGTCACACATGTACGTACCAGAGCCCACCACCAGAGGGGCGCTATTACAATTAATTTTCCCCATAGCCAAGTACATTTTGTACCACAATCAACGCAGTGAAAACACTAGCCTACATAATTTTGGATTTAGTTTAACCACCAATATTCAGTGCTTGATTTATAGGATGAAAGAGGAACAGGTGTTGTCTTTTCCAAGTCGGCCCATTATGTTCACCGAAATGCATAAATGACATGGCATCTGGATAATTTCAAACAGTAATAGCAGAGATGGTTAATGGTAATAGCCTCCTCAGTGGGAATATCACAGTCTGCATTTAGCCATGTCCTAACCGTAGTGCTATAATGCACTGCTAGTTGCTCGCATGCGACCACAACCACTGTTCGAGGAGGAGAGGAGCTCACTCTTCAAACTGTCACGTTCTCTTCATATTCAGGAGTTGTCTGGTTTTCAGGTAAGCTGTCACTTGAGGTAAATTGACATAAAATAGCTATTTTGTTAATTCTGTGACATTTAATACAGTCGCTGGCTAATAAGGCATGACCGGGTGTGCCATTAATAAGGTTAACATTATACGTCAGGACACCGACTCATTTACAGTAACGTTAGGCTACGTTAGCTAGCTAGCTTAGTTAGCTACTTTTTTATATTAGCTAGCTAACGTTATAACTTAACCAAGTTTTTCTGTTCCTTGTTCTCTCTTTTTTGTGCTGGAGTTCTTTTAAGAGCTTGATGGCATCAACATATCCAGCCTAATAAACCTTTAACTTCAATTTTGTCTCTTCAGTTATACCCACACACAATTGTACCCATTTTTGGTGGTGAAACATATTGTTTTCATTGTCTTCTCTTTATATTCTCATCAAATTTGATGTTTATTACATGTTAATTTGGTAAGTGAAATTTCATTGTCATGCTCATGGATAGTTTTTGCAGAAATATTTGCTGTCTAAAAGATTCAACCTAATGTTAAATGAATAAATGTCATAAATTAGTTAACAGAGGCTAATCTGTAACGTTAGCTACATCTATTCTCACACACACACATGCTAATGTGATGGTTATATAAGACAAAGATTTCCTGGTTTCCCTCGAATTGTCCACCATCAATATGCTAATGAATTAAATGGAGGTGGCCATCAGGTATATTGTGATACAAACGTTCAAGAGAACGTTCAACAACTGTAGGCTGCATGATAACGACATGCACGTGGGTGGGGGATGACAGGTTTACTGTGCACTTGTTAATTGAACAAATATATATATATATATATATTTGTGTACTATAATAAAGAAAAAGCATTATAAAAACGGGAATAACTGGTTATATGCAAAATGTATGACTTGATTTAACAATTTTTTTTTAGGATAGCCACGGACTCGCAGCACTTCTTAACGTCTCTGCTAGAATGTTAACGAACGAACGTCGGTTTTTTAATTTACCCAACCGATCAGCTGTGCACAATATGAAAAATTTGGCGTCAGTTGTTAGGTGACAAACATGAAAGTTGATTAACGATTTCTGACTGAGTATTTAGGGTTTCCTAACCTGAGATAAGATATGATTCCTAAATTAGTTAAGATTTGCTTCGTTAATACGAATTTGTGAAAAATCCTAACTTAGACTTGTCACATCTTAACTTAGACAATTCTTGAACTAAAGTGAACTATCCCGTTAATGTCCCTGATAATAATTTACCAACGTGGAATAGTTTACTGACTGGATGTAAAGTAGGCTACTAACATGGTTAGTTTCTATGAGCATAAGTGGCAAACAGCGCACACAAACATCGCAAGATCAGTATGCCCCCATTTACTGCCTAGGGATTCACGGCACTTCTCGGTGACTTCAAACAATGGGGAGTCACTCACACACTCAATCACTCAGTTAGCTACTCACTCAGCTACTTTCACTGTTCTAGGCCAGCCTGGTGCCCAACAATTATTATTCCACAAAGTAAGGACATGTACCAGCCCATGCAGCTTTTATTTTTATTGTGTAGCCTAATTAGTTATTGCTAATTTTATACTGCTCAGAAAGAAAAAAACGGACATTGAAGTCAGATGTGATTTTGATATAGCTGCTTATGGATCATTCCAGTCTTTTACTGAGTTTCCAATGCCTTGCATAGGTTTCTGTCCACTCAACTAAGTGTGATTCTGTTATGTGTTTGTGTAGATGCTGAGGGAATGGAGCTGAGCAGACGAGAGGTGCCTCTGTATGTAAGTAGTCCCTCCCCCCTCATCCTTGTGACTCAGGAATCACAACATTGAGTCACAGGTGAAACCAGAGAGTCTCAAGCATCTGTGCCATTCCATATTTACCTTCATTTTAGCTCACTGTTAGAAAAATGCTAGCTTTAAGGTAAAAAATTAAAACATTAAAAAACAATCATGATGTGAGTGAAAATAAATCAGTTTCAGTATCAATAAAGTTGTGTAGGTAACTGAGATTGGATGGATGAATGTCTGACACTAGCAATGTTCACAAAAGTTACTTCAGCAATCATGTTGGATGAAATCTTCTAAGAACAGCAAGGACATGTTTGTTTTGCTATTTCTATTGTATTTAGATCAGTGTCTTACATTCATAAACTGAAAAAGTCTGACAGATCCAACATCTCTATTGTGAGAAGAGCATGAGAGTCAGTACCAAGCGTTTATTTTAGATGTCCATTATTAATTGTCATTGCTGGATAATAGGAAGCACATCCTGTGTGGAGAGGCTCATATTCTGGCTTGCGTTCGGGCTCTGGAGTGTGTGTTATGTCTGGACTTTCCGCATGTGTTTGTGAAGTGAGTGTGTTTGGCTTCCGCTCAGGAACTGCCCTGAGAACAGTCTGATCTGAGCACAAGAGCTCCTGTCAGCGCAGCGGTCATTGGGAATGTTTGGGTAATATGCTACTGTTGGCCAGCAGTAAATCATCACCTGGTTACAGACTGTATGCCAGGTAGTAGATACAATGAAAAGAATGCTGAGGCCGTAGGCCTTATTCTGAGGGAACTGTGGAAGTCAAAGGCAGGCCAAATCTGAGCAGTTTGAGCAATCTTTGGTTGAACACTGACTGAAGTGTCAGAAACGGTCGCAGCCATAGTCACGTTACAACTGTTCATTGTATTCATCAACATCATTTTAGCCTTTTTTTTTTAGAGCAGATTGTGTAGGTGCATTACAATATTGCTTTCTCCTGCATTATTTAAATTTAATGGGAATATTCTAATGAATATTCATTTTCTATTCACAATTCATATGGTCTATTGTTATAAAATAGTCAGTACCCGTTTGAAAGCTGCATAATACTGTTTGCATAATGCAGCCTGTAGAAAATGGATTCTCGGTTGTGGAAGAGTTGACCGGAATAGGGAAAAATATTCTGCAAGCACTTGCAGGCTAAATCTGAACAATTTATCTCACATTCAGGTAAATTATATTGGACAGGGAGCATACATATTTTAACTGGACATTAGTCAGCATTTCAATTTTATAAGTATCATTGAATGTTTGATATTTTTGATTTACTGAAGCACAGAACAACATTAATAGTTGCTTGGCTGATCATTCTGTCCATCACATTTTAAAACATGTCTCACAAAGGAGCTGTCACAAGTCAATTCACAGTGCACTCTGAAGAGACCATTTGAGATATAGGCCTATCAAGGTACAGATTGAATCAACATTTTTACTTTGATTCACAGTTCTTCTCAAATGCAAGTTCAACAATGGAAAAATGTACTTGCCAAAACACTTTATTATTTGTAAGCAACAAAAGTCAGATATGCACATAGATGCAGACGATGTTCGCTGGTAATTATTGCAGGTTTAACTATTTTCATAATTTGTGCACATCTGAATATAATTGTAATAATTAGGAAATAGTTTTAATGTGGATGGATTCCAAGTTAGTGAGGATTCTGTAGTTTTGTAGCCCCTGGGATTGTTCCAGGTGAGAATTGAGCATGTGGCATGCTGTTAATGAGAAACAAAATAGCGGAGGTTACATTAAAATATTACTGATTAAGAAATATATTTAGGTAAAATTAAGCTATTAAAGCTTTTTCGTTCAAGTGCCGCAAGCTCTAAGCAAATTTGTAAAAGATTTTTGATCAACTAACAGAATGCACAATTTGTTTTAATAGCAGCAATTATTAGCGGCCTTGTTTTTGATGATTACATGATTAGATGATGTTGGACCAGTTTAAATCCCTCATTAGTACATTTTGTGACCTTTGACATTGTCTGTGCTTACATCAGAGTGATTGCACAACCGTAAGTTGGTGGTGTTCAATTGCATTTGGAGTGGCTGCATGTCAGTATCCTGTACTGTGCTGTTATTCTCTGGACCACACCTTATAGTATTTGGCTAATTAAAGCAAATTCTATACCAAAGAAACTCTAATGGCCAATTTCCAGAGTATCACCTTCTGCACGATGCAGGACATGACATGAGTGTGCAGGAGTGTGCAGTTGCCTTCCTGGGGCATGTCCTGCAGAACCAACGTACAGTATCTCAGTTCTGTCCTCAGCAAAACCCACTCCTGTTCGAGGATGCCTGTGTTCGAATTTGAATTTGAATTTGGGTCCATTTTGTTTTAAAAGAAGATGACGAAAAGTAATGTTTTTTATATATATGAAATATTGTAGTATTTGTATTTGGAGGGTTGTGCAATGTTCCACACCTATTGAGAAGCTCCTATGACATGACCTGCACATGCGACTATTCAGGGCGATACAAATTCACCTGCCTGCTTTAATGATACCTGATCTTCTGATATCTGAAGCTCATGGATTAATATATTTTTTTTTACTACTGCACAATGAAACAATCAAAACATGTATTTGGATTTTCAGACACAGCTTTGCAATGCTGTGTGTTATAATTTGGACATATTACATTACTCATATTTCTTGTGTGTAGTGAAGATGATTACTATTTCAAATTTACAATGTAATACAATATCTATTATATATTTAACATCTTTATTTATTTATGTATCTTCTTTCATTTTAGTGGCTACCAGAATTACAGTATTGTATAAGAAATTCAATAAAAAAGCAAACATTGGAGCACTGATAATAAGGACAATATATTAGTACATTAGATTTGATTAAATATGGTCCTTAGTTTGTCTTGCAGGTACGACTTTTGACTGAAGATTTCAGTTTTTAGATTTAAATGACTGCAGATCTGTGTGAAGTTGAACTATTCAACAGGACACCACCCCACAAGATGTGAATATGAGAAATTAACTTGACTTTCTTACTTTTTCTACTTTGTACATCTGTATTCACACTTTTCCAACTTCTAAATCATCTGTGGCCACCTTCAGAGCCAAAAGTTTTTTTTTTTTTAAATTGGCCTGTTTTTCATTTAGTGGATAGGCCCATTGACCTGTTTCCCATTTAGTGTTTTCTTCTGTCATCCTGAAAATGATAGTCAAAACAGTACTAAACTCTTGATACCAATTGTATCTCCTTCTGAATAGGTTGTCCCTGTTTTTTTAAGTATTATTGCCATCTTTGACACTGTTCCAGTATTTTGTTGGCTGTCTTTGGGGTCGTTAAGAGGTCACAGCCAAGATAAACCAAGAGTGCAAATAACAACCGCACATCTCCTGTCTTCCCACTGTGCCTGTGACATAATGCAAGGCCAATTACATGTCTTTCGACCGGCCTCAGCCTCTTTGGGACAGTGTGAATGATTTTCTTTCATGTTGGGCTAGAATTCCGGCTGCAGTTTATACCAGCCATTCTCGGTTTTTAGCAGCCTCTGCAGACTAATTATGGCGAGAAACTAAACACCCATTGTTGGGGCCCCTTACAGATGGGAGAGAATCACAGCCGTTCATTCAGAATCCTGAGAAATGGCTGAAGGGCAGATGGGAAAGCGACATGTTGATCCCACATGAAAGGTCTTCCTGGAGGATTTTTCCATTTTTCCGTCAGTGTTTCTCAAGGGTTTGGAAGTACCAGATGTTCAGGAAACCTTTTAAAACGGTCAAAAATGAAAAAAAGTCTCATATGAATAAATGTGATAATAAACTTATTTTTCTGATGTTCTGATATACCAGTAATAATCTATTTTTGTTGGTTTTAAATGATTATTTTCAGGGAACTCATTTTCTGAATATTTTGTCATTGCTGACATTGGTGGGGAAAGGTTGCAAGGTTGTTCTGATATAGGTTTTATGCCCAAAAGAATGATAGGTATTTTGTATTTTTCCAGTCTTTGATAAGTTATGCATTGGTTTAATTCACTGACGCAGTCATGTATTTTGAATGCATTTACCAGAAGCTGTGATCGCTGTCATTATGTATACGCATTAACATGTTTGTAAAACTTTTCAATGGATTATTTGTGTACTGTCAGGAAAAAATGAATTGCGTTGGGTTCCCAATAGTCTCTTGTTTCTGCGTGCTGATACATTTTGCCAACATTTTCCCTTTAGTTGATGCACTTTTGTACCTATTTCCTATATCTACTGTCTGTTACTAGATCAACTACTACCACTATAACTACCTTAACTACAACTGCAACTACTACTGCTGCTATTACTACTAATATTATGATGACTACTATAATTATTGTACTGCCAAACTGCATTTACTGTATGTACCAAGCATGTCTATCAGGCAAATCTAGCTGGTCTGTTCCTATCTAGCTATTTGCTACCTAAATTCCTCTGAGGGAATACATATTTTTCCTCAGACTATGTTCCTCAGTAGTACTTAAGTATCATTATCTATTATAAATCCCGGTACAGGCCAGTTTTTACAAGCATATCTCTATCCTTAAAACCTCAGGGAGAAACGTGCCAAGAATAATCAGTATTACAAGGTCATCCAAAAGGAACGGAAGAACATGCTGACTGATATTAAGTATGTTTCTTGCCTAACAGAACAGACCCCCTGTTCCTCTGTATAAGCCACACATTTTCTGGTCTTGTCCAGTTGCCACAGTAACTAGCAATTAACCCTTTTAATGCGGTCCCCTTACCCTCACTAACACTATTCTTCACCAACACTGGTGTAGAATCCTTATCTAATATTGCTGTGCAATTCCAGAATATGGAATGGTTTTATAACCACAACTTCAGTCCAACAATATCATTCCATCACTATCACACAGTTACATGATATGTAGCCAGGCGGATAAGGCAACGTGTCCAAATATCTTTGTGATATTGCCATACGTACAAAATACAATACGCGAGGCACACACCGCAGTAGGCAATATCCACTCAGTGGCCACTTTATTAGGTACACCTACGTATCTACTTTCTTGCCTCCAGAACAGCATGGATTCAACAAGACTGGAGTCTTTGCAGCATGGATTCAACAAGTCCATGCTGACTTGATAGCATCATGCAGTTCCTGCAGGTTGTTCGGCCACTCGTTCATGCTGTGAACCTCCCATATCACCTCATCCCAATAGGTGATCTATTGGATTGAGACCTGGGGACTGTGCAGGCCATTGCAATAAACTGAAGTCATTGTCATATTTGTGGAACCAGCTTGAGATGGTGCATTGGATGTAATTATCCATTTGAAAAGGGGTACTGTGGCCATAAAGGGATGCACATGGTCAACACCAATGCTTAGGTACTTGATACTCAGTTGGTATAAAGTTGTCTATTGTGTGCCAAGAAAACATTCCCCACACCATTACACCACCACCACCAGCCTGCACCGTTAACACCAGGCAGGATGGATCCGGGGATTAATGCTGTTCACGCCAAATGCTGACCCTAACATCTGCATGTTGCGGCAGAAATCGAGATTCGTCAGACCAGGTGATGTTTTTCCAATCTTCAGTCATCCAGTTTTGGTGATTACGTACCCACAGTAGCTTCATCTTCCTGTTCTTAGCTGACAGGAGTGGAACCCAGTGTGGTCTTCTACTGCTGTAGCCCACCCGCTTCAAGGTTTTATGCGTTGTGCATTCAGAGATTACCTTTTGCACGACACTGTGGTAAACATCTGCTATGAGCATTTGTGGCCTTTCTGTTAGCGTGAACGAGTTTGCCCATTATGCCCAATATGGAGGTGTTTTTGCCCACAGAAACTGCTGCTCACTGGATGTTTTTAGTTTATCGCACCATTCTCTGTAAACTGTAGAGACTGTAGTGTGTAAAAATCTCAGGATGGCAGATGTTTCTGAGGTGCTGGAACCACCACATCTGCCACTATCATAGTGGGAAAAGTTGCAAAAACAGCAACTAAACCTTGTCACCTCACATTGTTTGCTGTTTGCAGGAGTAGGCCATTTGTGTTAACAAGCAGGTTTACTTAATAAACTGGCCATTCTTTGTATATCTGAACTGTCCACAAAACTCCACATTCACACCTTGAAAAATTTCTGGTTCTGATTGCCACAGGTTCTTATTGGCTCCATGGCTTATTGTTGGAGATACACTAAGAATGTGTTTTTGTGTCCAAAGCCTTTTGGTAACTGGGTTTTCAAATATCCTCTTGATAGATTAAAGCTCAGCATTATAGTGCTGCCTGTGGTGTGTGGAATGGGTGTTTTCAACATGCAGCATGTCATCCAAAGGATAATTTCATACCTTTCTAAAGTAGTTTGCATGAATGGTGTATTTATGTAATTGGGACAATAAATATGGATAAAGGAAGAATCTATGAAGTCAAAAGGTACTGAACTGAGGTATAGCCATTTCTTTGTTTTGCCAAATCAATAATAATTAAAAAAAAAAAAAAAAAATATATTTTAATGCAGCTTGTGAGTTCAGCAGTCACCAAATATAACTTTCCAGACTTTGTGAATGAAAAAGTGACACTTACATTTACTTGTAATTCAAATATAAAATGTGATTTAACTAAAATAGAATTTTCCAGAATTATTGGTTGTTCATTTTGTCTCTGCATCTGGTCTACAGCAGAACCTTATATTTATGGTAGATTACAGACTCACTCCAGATTCACTACTGGACTTTGTCTCTCTGACTGTAAAACAATAAAGAAAACCCCAGGACAAGTTTTTACAATGGGTTTAAGTCACAGGCATTCAGGTAATATACAATAACAGTTTATTCTTAGTAAATCTACCCCAGAGATTTATTATAGGTGCTTATGTCTAATTGCCTTTATTTTCTGTAATTTTGAGTTTGGGCAAGAACCTCCAGCTAATTATACTCTCCTCTCTTGTTGTGCTAGATGAGCTCATTGACTATTTAGTAATTAAGAGTTGAATGTGAGTGTGAAGGTAACAACGTGTAATTCAAGGAACTGTTAATTAGTAAACCCACTGTAACTAAATAGCTGCCTTTAAATACCGGTGTCTTTGGGGAGAGAAGAGAAGTACACAACTTGGAGGCTGACCGCTAAGCAATGACCTTTATCCTTTTAAACCACTTCTGTGACAAAGACAAGAGCCCACAAATGATCGCAGATTTGACAATGTACAGAACAGCATGGGGGAAGTGAATAATATTGACCTACCAGTGCTCAATGTTTTCTATGTGCTTTTAAAAATACAGCCATAACTGGAATGTGTTGACAAATTTTGAGGTATGTCTGTGCACAATTTATATGGCAGCCAAGTACAAATAAGCATTATGAGACCTGTGACTTTGTAAATCTCCTCATTAATTCTAAGCTACCTTCAATTGTTAATAACCTGAGCTTTTTAAAATTCAGGCTAAAAGATTCAAATGTTTGTTAAAATACTTGCTACTTGATTTTTATTTTGAAATGCACAAAATGTGCTTTATGAAATACTTTGCGCCCTCTTTCAGTAAAAAAACAGTTCATAACTTGTGGCAACAAATTAAAAAGCTACTTTTGCTCAGTCCTACAATATTATAGGTATGGTATGGTATGGTAAGCCTGATATTCTTTTACTGTGGGTCAGAATAGCTAGCTGATCCATGATCTGTTATTGTGGGCATGCATATGTATACGTGTGTGCTTGTGTGTGTCCACAGGGGCAGCTGGAGGCCTATGCGGTATTGCAGAATCCAGAGCCTGGTCCAGAGGCCGAATTCTACGTGGTACTGGAAGGGTCCACCTTGGCCCACATCACAGTGGCTCAGAGAGACGATGATGGCCGTACCCTGTGCTTCACTGTCCCCAGTAAGCGAGTCCCACACAGTCACAGACTGCCCGAAGAGCAGCTTCTCTTATGCATCTGTTTTGCATGGCCACAGCATCCATTCTACTTTCGTTTGTCATAAACGAGTGCTAAATAATGGCACTAGCACATGGGTATATATTTTAACAAAAACAACCAATCGTTAAATGTTGAATGTTCTGTGTCCTGATTTTGTATTGTAGCAGCAATGAACGTCGCGAACACGTTCGCAGAGTAAATTCTGGCGGAGAACCTCTCGCTGTAGCCGAGCATGGTCGGCTAGCAATCACGCGTCATATACTCAACCAATCACATGCACACACCTCTAATGGAGCACCCTTTTTAAGCCAATAATTAGTTCTCTCTGTGCTGCTTGAATGCTGATGCGCTGCTCATTGTTGCTTATGTCTTGTGCTAAAATAAATTTGCTGTCACCCTCCACCACTCCAGCTTCCACCTGTTGTTTGGATCTGCTTTAGTATGGGGGGGGGGGGTTCTGGTCATCTCCTGTTTAGCGGGGGGGAGATGCCCGTGCTCCGGAGCAGTACTAAAGCAGATCCATTCACCGCCAAACTAAAATAATTATGCAGCACATTCATTCATTAAACATGTCATTTAAATATGTGAGTTGTCCTGACAGAAATAGCTTTATAGCTTTATGATGTTGACTGGCGCGATATAGAAAAATCCGGCTTTCCCCATCGGTTTCAATTAAATTTTTTAAAAAAAGGCCACCATCATACAGAGACAGGCTTCAGGGTCTTAGATCTAGCAGGCGTGGCCCCGCCATCTCTTCGCGTGTCAGAGTGCCATCTGATATGAGAAATGGAGAAAGGCTTTGAGACGCATACAGAGGCGTGTAGAGTTGCTGAGGGTAACACAACTCCCAGTCAGCTAATTGGATACTTTGAACAGATGCTTCTGGCCGACAGAGTTGCTGTTTGGAAGAGAAATAATTTTAAAAATAAAGGGAAGAAGCGCAGTTGGGCTTTGAAAGAACATGGTGATGATTTTTTCATCTGTGGGAGAAAAAGTTGAATCCTTCTTTTACATCTGTGGAGATGTGATATAAAATGAGCTGCCTTTTCAGAAGCTGGGTCAAAACCAGCAGCCATTGTGTAATTGTTGCGTGTGGCTTTTGCCATACATTTTTAATCAGTAAACGGTGTACTTATGCCGTGCCTGTATTTTGCCATTTTCAATGCACAGCAGTGAACTTGCTTTCCAAGTGTTCAGCATCATAACTGGATCTTAGCTGTATAGTTTTTTTGAATTCATTTCAATTGGAGCAGGTGTCCTGAGCAATATTTTTGTAACTGCTAAAATATTTGATCGTCATAGTGTCTATTTATTTTGATCCTGTGTTCCTTGTGTACTTTTACATGAATAATTAGTGAGCAAAATGTACTTTAAGTATCTCCATACTACTACAACCGTACTACGTAATAACAAGCTCATGTGTACAACCCTTGTTGCTGTCTTTGTGTATTCACCTCCAGGTCATAACCTCGTGGAGGTGGTCTCTGTCACAGCTTACCTCCACGTTGTGGGAAGACCCATCTACTGTCTTGGCAGATCTTCTATTGAGTATGTCCTAGATGATGCTCAAGAGCTGGCAGAACTCTTGATCTCCCAATCTCAGTGGCCCAGGGCCAGCAGCTGTCAGGACATCTTCAGTAGATTTGGACTGGGGGACGAAGCCACCCGCAGGAAGCTGGATGAAAATGCCACAAGGGCCATGGCGAACTCGGGCTATTCTGCGTGGACTGTCCCTGGAAGCCAACCTGGAGAAGGTATTTTTCAAAATGTTTTTAAGTTTTTGGTGCATAGTGGGCTTTTTAAAAATCTTTCTTTTTAATAATTTGGAACCCAACACAGGGCTGTCTATATCCAATTCCCTCCCCAATTTGGAATGGGGGACACTGGGTATCTTTACCTCAGTGTAAACCCACGGCTTTCCTCCGAAACACGTGACTCAACCACCTATTGTCCCTACGTCCCTACGCACCATCGCTGCAGGCCATGGGCTTGTCCATGCTCAGCGGGGTTGCCTGATGAACGTGGGCCGACTGATCCCACCCGTACCCTGGGCAACGCAATTGCCAATTGTGTGTCGCCCCCCGCAGGGCTACCGGCCACAGTTGTCACTGGCATGATCCGGATTCAAACTCAGGCCGTGGGGCTCATCCATGCACCGCAATGTGGCGCCTTAACCGAATTAGCCACCCAGCAGCCCCTTTGCATTTGTGATTGTGAAATGTAGGCAATGTTGTGGAATTAAGAAAGATGCACGTGGGTCATGTATCTATGGTGTGTAGATCTTTCCATGTTATATACTATAAGTCAAGTTTCTCCATGTCACAGAAATCAAGATAAGCTCCTATGCTCAACCCAGGCTCAGACATTGCTTCAAATGTAAGGAATGGCCTAATTAGTAGTACACATTTTTGCTAGTGAAGTGTTTCAAGGATCAAACTTAAAAAAATACTTTTCCTTGATGTCATTGGTGTCATTGTTTTTTTTACTAGTGTTTACATTGTTCTCGCTGGAATAAAATGGTTTGCTTATGTGAAATTCCCTATGCTCTGTTTTGAAGCTATGCCAAGTCATATTAAGTTTCCTGTTATTGTTTCTGACACCCACACTTAAAATGTTTTGATAAATGTTTTTGCCTCGTCCATGTCATATAGATTACAGTTAACAATGGCTCATACATATTTCTTGGGGCAATTGTCTCTACGTGTCTTGACATAATTCCTCATAAGATCTCATTTAAGAATTGTACATAGTCTCAGAGTTCACTGTGTGTGAGGAAATGGTAGGTCCTGGGCCTTTGCCAAGAGGATGGCGATACGTAACAGGTCACTGTGGTAAAAAAACAACAGAAGACACAGTGGCAACGGAGCAAAGAAAATGTGTTCTCAAAAATGGCGCAATTACAGCCATTAGTGTAAAGAAGATTAGTCCAGGAGAGGTTTGCTGATGGCTCCATTAATTGTGATCCCATATGTTGTACTCTACAATCACAATAATCGCAGTGCTCACATCTGACTGCCTAATCTTCGTAACCAGGGTAAAAGGCCTTTGGCTAATACCATGTACATTTTTCAAAAGAGAGATTATGAATTATTTTGGAAACTATCCTCCATTTTTAAAAAGTGCCTTTTCACTCTCATTTAGTTTGTTAGTCTGTGTGTTGGTTGTCAAAAAGGCCCAGGTAGTCTGTGAAAGAGAAGTGAAGGAGCTGGAACAGGATAGAATCTTAACAAGATAAGATTACTTAAGGCCGCAACAGACGTGCTGTATCCCAAGGGTATTTCCTGGGCTGAATAAGTGAGTGTGTGTTTGCTTTTTTAATGCGCAGTGGAAATCTGATTTACCTCGTAATGCAATTATGGTAGCCTGTTTTCTAGCACGACAGATTGAATGTTTCTTTAAAGCCGTCTGACTAAATTCTGCTAATATGTTGGGAAATTCAATTTTAGGGATCATACAACGGGGTAATATAATGGTTAAGGAACTGGCCTTATAACTGAAAGTTCCTTAACCTGGGTTCGATTCCCAGGTAGGACACTGCCGTTGTACCCTTGAGCATGGTACTTTCCCTGAATCGCTTCAGTATATATCCAGCTATATAAATGGATAATATATGTAAAACAAAAAGAAATGCTGAGATGTTGTGTAAGTCGCTCTGGATAAGAGCGTCTGCTAAATGCCTGTAATGTAATATAACCATATTTCCTGCTCTTTAGGGTCCCTGTCTGTAAAGAAATGACAGGCATGATCATATCTACGTTTTTAAGTTGAAAGGACACTTCAAGGCATTTTCAGGATGTTTATACTTTCATAACCACTTAGCTTCTCAATGATGGTGTTTTAAAAGAGATTTACGATTGCACGTATTGCACGCGTCAGGAATGCTCTGCACAATGTAAAAGTTTAGCGACAGTAAATCGCCAACGTGGTTGCCTGCATAATGCCGTATGTTCACACCCTGATCACCAGCTGCTATCTGTGCGGGTTCATTTGGAAAACATAATGAGCTGATAATTAGGTGAACGATTCATGAAGCCAGAACCTAAGCAACTTCTCAAAGTCGCTTAGTTACGGACTGTTCCGGCGTTCTTGTGCAGGAGGACCTAAAATCCCAGAAGCAGTGAGGGAGATAATCATACGATTGTGTTCTGAGGAAGAGGATTCACATATGTCATTATGAGGAAGAGTTTTCAGGTTAGGGTTGTTATATTGTATTGCATTACTATTTTAATTGATCACATTGTAAAGCCAGCTCATCTTAATTTATTTTTGTCTTCAATAATTACTGCGTGAACAATCACGATTGCGTTCACTCTTGTGTAAGCGTGTCGAAGGGTGTGATTTGGTTTAACAACATTTGCCAATGTTGCAAAAGTGCAAATGTCATCAAATGAACTTATCCAGGCAAATTTGTTCATTTTAATCATATTTATTAAGATTTATTATCTAGATCATTACAGTAGTATATTGATCCCATTGTTGTACTGTATTTTCATTCTTTATTCTTGGAAATGCCGTTTTTTTCTCAGACAGCTTTGTGAAGCTGAGACATCTGATGTTCTGACAGCCCACACATTGGTATTACTACTAGCTTTTAATGTTAACCTTTGGTCACCTTCCATGGTATATTACCTCAGAGGAGATGATAGACTGGCACTGTAATGGCAATATAGCGTGATCTATGCAGGGAACTTTTGGATAGAAAAAGAAAAACAGTTGAAAAAGAAAACGGTGTACATTAACCAAATTTTTTTAAATGTAGATTATTCCCGACCATTGCAATGTATAACCCTCTGAATCCCCAACTGGATATTGAACCTGCAACCCTCTGCAGGGCCAGTTTCTTGCTTTGTTCTCATAGCGACCAGGCCTCTTTTCACCATGTTATATTCATCTGTCAACTTAACCCAGACATATTTGAAAAGGCATATATTGTTTACTGTTGTTCTCAAAAGCGCCCATGTCTATAGTGCAGCAAAGTGCTCTGCTGTGTTACAGTGTGAATGGCTGTGTTGTGTTATGTTGTCTTCTTGACATACAAAGCTGTTCTCCTCTAAACAGTTGAAGCAGGGAGGCATACAGTGTGAATGTGTGTCAGCAGGAGCCGGCCTCACTGGGGAAAAGACAATGCTACCAATAGCTGACATTCTTCCAGAAGTTCTTACATAATAGAGATTGTGTGTGGTAAATTGTGCAGCTTAATTTGTGCTAGGCATTGAGAATTGGCTCACAACTGGTGCAACTGTGAGTCAGTTTGAATTAGCAGAGGGTTGATCGTTTGTTGTTTTCTACCCATGCAGGAGAAACATTTTTCTCGCCAGAATTTCTTTTCACAATTTGTGGTCATTTCAGGAGACCCTAAAAGGAGAGCTGCTTGTGTCTGAAGGTTCTGAAGGCTCAGGTTCAGATTGATTTAATTACACGGTTTCTCCATTAGCGTTGATCATGTGAAATAGCATAGTCTCCCGTGAATGTGAGAGAGAATTCAACAACAAAAAAAGAAATGGAGGCAATCACACAACCTGTTGCTGTGCCTGTAGCCTGTGGTTTGCTCAGGTTCAACCGACTTATTTAACCACACGATTCTAGACGATTGTAAGAAAGACAAAGCAAAACGGGAAAGTAAATGCAAAGCTTGACCTGGAGTGTGACAGCAATTGTCAATAATGGAAAAAAAAGGACAGCATCAGTACAATGTGCAGCTACGGCAAAACCGGTAATAATTTGACCTTCAGCACACTCTTGTTTGAAACACCGGACAAACTGGTTTTCGGAAGTTTATTCTGTCTCTCCAGGGTCTAGTACGTCTAGTACGGCACTCACGGAATTCTGCCTGCAGAGGCACATTCTAATAAAATGATAACTCATAATGACTCATAAAGTCTTCACAAAGCCGAGAGAAAATTAAGCTCATCAGCTCATGGAACACAATATGCTGGTGACATGTATTTCCTGTGTGTTTTTATATTACCTCTATTTTATTTAATGTTTAACATAAAAAATTTAATGTTATTATGTTATTTAATGTTATTATTTTTTGCTTCTTAATTTTTAAATATATACTTATATTATTATGTTTTTTTACATTGCCTTTTATGTTTTGTTTTTTAATTCTATGTTGTACAGTGCTTTGAGCTGCAGTCCCATGTATGAAAAGTGACTTAGATATAAAGTTTATTATTCTTATTATTCTTATTATTATTAAAGAGGAAGGTATTCAGAGTACAGCATGCCCACTGAGTGTGATTGTGACGTGGGTGACATTCACACTGTCAATGTACACCCGTCAACAGCAGTAATGGGTGTATTTGTATCACGCTATTTGAACATATTCTCCACCAGTTTGTATTTACGGAATTTGAGTCAATATTAGTTGATAGGTTACATTATTTCAGTTCTAGTGTATGTTTTTGATTGGCCCAGACAGTGTTTGTGTGTGTGTGTGTTTGTGTGTGTGTGTTTGTGTGTGTGTGTGTGTGTGTGTGTGTGTGTGTGTGTGTGTGTGTGTGTGTGTGTGTGATGGAGGATATTTTCAGTATTTACAGAAGTGTCTGAAGACCAGCCAGCTTTACAGTTGCTGGTATACAGGCATTCAGGGGTTCATGGTCGAAGGCAAGAAAATACACTTGAAGTAACTTCCAACAGCTTATACAACACCGCTATGCCCCCAGAGATTGTGTGCGAGTATATCACCTGATTATTGTTCATAAGTCAAACTTAATTTCTGTTGGAACTCTTGTTCATTGCACATGCAATCTGAGACTGCTGCACTCAAGGAAAGAACTACCAGCCCAATATAACATCTTATATTTATGTTTATAAAAGTGAATAAATACTATACAATGAATGCGTTCATATGAATAGCCTCTGGAAACATAACGCCGCTTTACACGCTGCTTTCCAGTTACTTGAAGTGTATTTTCTTGCTTTAGAATATAATCCCCAAATGTCCCTAAACCAGCCATTATAAAGCCAGCTGGCCTTCTGTAAGTAGAAATATATCCTTCATCGCCCATACACAGTGTCTGGGCCAATTGAAATCATACACTGAAACTGAAATAATATCCAAAACCCCAGAAAATTAACTATTCCTTTCTGAACAAAATTAGTGGTAAAACTAAGGTCCCAAAAATAGTGACAATTAAAAATATGACTGTGCTTGACATTGTCACAATAAGGCACAATAAAATGTCAAAGGTGCCATATTGAAGTTTTGTAATACAGGATGACGACAACTCATTTGACTGTTATAAATGTTGTTTTATCATCTCTCCTCCTTCTCATTGGCTTAAATGACCATTGTAGTCTACCAGTGTAGAATTGGCAAGGAGAGGCTCATTTGAGTCGGACGGTGATCTGTTTTGTCTCAGAGCAATTAAAAAAAAATCTCAAGCAGCACTAATCAATGTGTATTCCCTCAAAAACAGTATGATGTTTTCTGGAGATTGATGTCATGTGAACCCCTTGACCTTTTCACAGATGTTTTTTTTTTTGGATGTAAAAAATAATTTTCACAAATGTGACAGACCAGCTGACGTTTAGTTTCTTGCTTAGTGTCTGCCGTGGGTGAAAGATGGCAATGCTCCTGTGATGTGATATCACTGTGTAACGCCTGGGCAAAGTTGGAGAGTGCTCCATCTGTGTATGTTTGATTCCTGCCCCTGAACCTGTTTATCAGCCGCTTGCCTTCTCTTTCTGGGCTTTGGGATTTGAAGTGATCTCTTATACAGTATGGGCCTGGTTTACTAAGACGTTTAGCGGGTGCAAAACCTTTTAGCACACGCAAAACTAATAACACAGCCAATGATTGGGGCAAAAAATGCCATGACCAGGCATTGGCCATGTTATTGGTTTTGCGTGTGCTAAAAGGTTTTGCACATGCAAAAGGTCTTAGTAAATCAGGCCCTATGTGTTCTATGTGATTTATTTATGTATTTGATTGTATATCGTCACCTCTCCATCACTAGGCTATATGTAAAAATGTAGGAGGTGCAAGTTCAGTAATTATTTTTCCTAATAATTTTGGAACAGCTGAGCTGACACAAGTACAAAATCGTTTCTCTGTCAAAGCAAAAATCCAGACATTGTCTATCAATTAATCCATCTAATATTGGTCTGTATATCCTTTCCTTTCTTTGCCGGATGTGACTACTCCTCTTTCTTAAACACAAGAACACATTCACTGCCGGAAACATTGTTAGACAAATACAGTCACTGCAAATCTGAAGCGGATAATATACCTCCAGTGATAATTAAATTGAAATCATGTGCTTTTAATTTGATGGTATAATATAGACGGTCAATCATACTTTTACATATTTGTATTTGTATGACAGCTCTGATAATTGTTTTGATAATTGCAAGTAGGCTATGCAAACAAAAATAAGACCAATATTATGTTCAAATAACATGCACTCATTCTAATATCCATTTATGCAAAAGATGCTGCATTTTTCATAATCATCTATCGATGAGGCTAAATATAAACCAGCTTTCTTTCCGGAAAAAGCTGAGTGGAAATAAATCATAATAAATGAGTGAATACTCTGAATCAGTGTATCTTGCTGACACGCCTCGTTTCAAGCAAAACAGGTGCATATATACTGGAGATACACTTAAAACAGCCGAAAAGTCAAATATCAGAATCGAATAGCTTAAAATTAAGTGGAATTTCGGGAGTGTGCCATTTGCAAGTGATTATCTCAACTCTGGTCCTAAATGTATGTGTACGATAAAGACAAATTAAATAATGAAAGTTTATATTATTTTATTGTGAATCTCTCACTCTCACTTTCTCTCTTCCTCTTTCCGTCACTCCCTTTATATCTGTACTGCGTGTACAGAGTCCCCTCCCCAGCCCAGAGAGACTCTTCTCCACCTGACTGTGCGTCTGGGCCTGTTGCGCCTCTCACAGCTGCTCCTGTGTAACCCGGAGGGTGTTATGGCCGTTACCCTGCCCAATGAAGAGGGGGAAACGCCCCTGCAGCTGGCCAGAGAATCCAACTCACAGGCTCTGCTGGAGCTTCTGACAGAGTGAGTACTGTACTGTTACATAACCGTTACAGGACGAATATGGGCCGCTGCAATAATCTAATATTTACAAACCCTCTGCCATGACCAGCTTGCACACGGTGAAACAAATACAATGTGTTTTCAGCTTTCCATTCTTGCTGCCCAACGAAACAGCCCTGAAATCCGATCGTTAAAATTATTGTAGTTTGACGGAGATAAATAAACACACTATACCACTGATAACTGTGTTGGATAAGTCGTGACATTTTGTCCCCATAAACCAAAAGAATTTATGATGTCCTTTTAAAGCACAACTGAACTTTGGTAGAACTTTGGGTTGTGTAGTTACCTGGCCATGATATGAGTCCAAATGTGGCGAAATATGTTCGTTAGTTGCTCTGTGCTCCACTGGGGTGATAATCCAGAATAGGGTATTTGTCACTCTTCATTCACTTCTATAGGGCAGCTAAAACGGTCTCAAAATGACAATTCTAGCCCATATAAGATCTCGAACTAAGAGGATTCTGTCAATACAAGCAATAAGCATTTCTCGTACGTATTTTTTTATTTTATTAAATGGTCCGACCTGCCGACATTTTGGTAGTCTTTTCTGGTAGCTTGCTAACAACATTGAAGAAAATAGTACTTTATAAATAATTTTAATTTGCCTACATGATTGCCTACAGTATCTAATCCCGGTCGTATAGGCCTACGTGCTAGAAGTGTCATTTTGAGACCGCTTTAGCTGCCCCATAGAAGTGAATGGAGAGCGACAAATACCCTATTCTGGATTATCACCCCAGGGGAGCACAGAGCAACTAACGAACATATTTCGCTACCAAACTTCAGTTGTGTGTTTAAAAAAGCACAATAACCACCCTCATTTCTATGCACTATGCAGTGCTTCCTCTGGTGGCGCCGGTTCTCAGTTCATTATATAGCACTGTAAAATAGCACAGTCTTCAAAGCAGCATGTATTTTTCACTGTTGTTTGAAAAATATCATTGACCTCTATAAGTAATCATTTTAATTAAATTACAGCTGAAGTTAAATTGTATAAAGCAATAAGGTGCATGGTCTGCTGGAGGCCAAAGCTGGGGCAAGTAATATGGATGGACATCTCCATCTCATATCAGTATAGATTTTCAATAATTACCCCATAGAAATATAAGTAACACAAGTTCAGAGGAACAGAAGGTGAGTCATAGCAGCATGACTAGCTGTAACATAATTATTTAAAAATAAAAGTCAATATTTCCTGCAGGCTGGACCCAGTTCTGCATCATAGAGATAGCCTTTTTAACAGTTTTTTAAATCTTTTGTATCTCTTTTTTTTTAAACTGGCGTAAATGTGCTCCTCTACAGCTGAATTATCCTGAAGCAAGACAGTGTCTGTGTTGCTTGGAGACAGCCTCCTTTCCCGGTTTCATTTAATTTCATCAAATGTCTGTCATTTATTTTCAGAGCTTTTTGTGTGGTATGTACTCAATTGCAAGAGTTCAGGCACTCCAGGTGTGTGGTGAGGGCAGTGAGTTAGTACACATATGGAATATTACATTGGTGAATTTTAAGGCAAGCCTTTGGCTATAACAAAACTAAGTAGTCCACAACTATCAAACACTGCTAAAATGAACAGATTGCTTTGATCCTAGCAAGTTTTCAGTTAAGCTAATTTGGTGAACTGCATGTGCTTTGACAGGGCTTTGCACATTGTCTTTTATGACTTGGGATTTCCAAGGCAACAGCATGACATCATTGCACCACCATGGTGACCGAGGTCACAGAGAGCACAAATTATCCAAGTATGGGTTACAGTTAGCAATAGACGAATCCAAGCGTTAAATACTACCTGCACAACAATGTATTGGTGTGGTGTATGTCCCGTTAAAAAAACCAAAAAACATTTTAAACAAAGGGGGAAGGTGGCATGTAGTTATTTAATTTGTCTGGAGATAATACAATGCACCATGAGACCAAAAGCATAAGCAGAGGTCATGTACTACACGCTTGTAGTCTCAATGGTATCGGAAGACACGTCTGTCCGTGTTTAAATGTAGTTCTCATTCAAGACATCTTATTGGATGCCATTGTCTAAACTGGCATCTGCACAGAAGGAACACTCCTGTAAGTATTAAAAAAAAATGTCTCCTGGTTAATTTTTCAGCCCACCTGCCACGCAAGTCACACCCCAGGCCAGCATGGCCCGCGTTTGGGAAGACGGTTCCCACACGCTGCGCTTTAGCCATGACTCAGGTACTCTGATACTGACAGTCCAGCGGGCCTCGGACCAGAACCAGGAAGCCAACATTCTGCTCTTAAGGAAGCACTTAAGGGATCATAACCTACTGGGGAAAGTGAGTCTAAGGTCCGGCATCTCACACAACATTTCATCATGTCTATTAAAACATGGATTATTAATAATTAATCACTGTTTTTAAGTTAAGTAGCTTTGACTTGTGTTGTGGCTTTATAGTAACGCGATGCACGGAGGTACAATGTGCAAACACACCGTCGAACACTGACCGACACATCCTTAAATTTGTTCAAGTGAAACAAATGTTGTTAGAACTCTGAAAGTGTATTTAAACTTTTTGCACTTAGTTACAATCAAGGCAGATGTTTAATGGAATTGCTTTCTCATTTAATCGATCAATTGCCTTTCAACCATTGCAACACATAACCTGTTCATCAATAAGCCACCATCATGTTTATGAAAGTTGAATAATAAAAGTTATTACTTATATTACTTGCTATTAGGGAAGTGTCTGGTAGGGTAAAACTGAGCTGCGCTGATTAAAACTGGCCCACAACACTGTGTGACAATGCTGATATGTAACTTGAAAAAGCAGCTGTCAATTACAGATCCGACGCAATTCATTCTAATTTTACATGACTACATTTTTCTTCTACCTTTCCTTTCTTGTAGATGAAATCACATAAAACAAGTGGATTGCAGGATAAACATGAAAATGAAGTAACTGGAGAAGAAACAAACAGAGGTTTGTTGATTTATAAAAAGAATTGTTTGAAGGTTTTGGGATTGATGGTTTGTATTGGTCATCTTCTCCCTTTCTTTACATTTTAAAAGAGGAAAAAAAGTAGAGCTAGAAATACATCATGTATCAAATTGTGATGTATATTGGTGTATCATGTTCTTATGCAGGTAACACAGTGATATGGGGCTATCTACAGTCAGACAAGCCCAAATCAAGTCAGTTCAAACAAACTGGCCTTCCTTGGGCAGTACTTTGAAGTATAAAGTGTTATTATAAGGATTATATTTAAATAATTTATTGTTAAATTTCATAAATATATATACATAAATAACAGTATCATATTTATATATATATATTTATATATATAAAATACATGTACTGCTATTTTCATATACTGTATTATGTGCATATTTCATTTTTTATTAACTAAGTATACCACTAACATTTGACATTTATAACAATTAGATATTTTAGAAATTTTTTATATGTATATTAATCTAGAGGCAAAAAACTTGAATACACAGGGTAAGAGCAGCTACCGTTTAATTTTAATTAATGCCAATTAGAAATATCCTTTTTCAAAAATTTTTGGATTACTGGAAATATTCCATGGTGTCTCCCTCTGCTGGCCAATGTGGGCGCAACAAAATTATTTCTTCAGATAGTGTAATAAAACAGCTAACCGTGTATTGATTGAGGTGAATAGCCTGTTTGCTGTGTTCACAGTGGCAGTAATTTCAGCTGTTATCTGTGTGTGACATCAGAAAGGGAGCACATACATATGTACTGCCGTTTTTTTGGCACGGCTGAAAATTATGACACATTTCCTGTTTCTTTGAGCACCGATTGGGACTGTAAAGCGTAAGAGCTACTAAAGCACCTTGTTCAGACTGAGTGGTTTTTCTCTCTCTTTCCTGTTATTTGTTTGTAGAAGTACGCTTTTCCTTAACGGCACAAAACTGAAGCTGAAAGAGTTGAAAGCATAAAGAGATATTGGGGAAGGCAATAGATGGCCCTATGTATTCACGTTCTGCCCTCCTGCACTCAATGTTAATGCTTAAATAACAGCTTATCAGGTTTGAGCTGTGATTTTGAGGGGTTCTTGATGGAAACGAGGATAGTGGCACAAAACTCTTATTTCCAGATTTTTTTGGCAAAGTCAGGCATTGTTTTTTAGTGTTTCATGAATATTAAATTATCGAAATATGAGGGGTTAGAATAAAACAATGCAATCACGTGTTGTTTTGTTTGGCTGAAGCCCCCAAAATGGTGCCTGGCAGAACAGCTCCTGATGCGCAGTGTCTCAGGAATGTTTTGCTAGCTGTTTTCCTGAGAAAAACTCCCGTCTCGTTTGTCTGGATGATTCCTTGTGTAAACAGTTGAGCTAAAATGCTGTCTGTGACTGTGCTTCGAACGCTGCACTAGTGGCATAACTTATTAAATAAAGAAATAAAGTTGTAGCACTAGTATAGCCGACTGAGATGGCATAGTTAACAACCGACGTCATTGTGAGGGGTATTAGGGGCATTTTTTTTACTTCATTTGTGGCATACAAATGATCATTGAATGTCATGCCAGGACTCTGCTGTGTTTTCCTTCGTAAAGGCCGGATTGTGATGTCTGTTCCACTAATCACTATGAATGGCCACCGGATTGGGAATGCCCGCTGCCGTTGACTGTGCGTGCATTTCCGATACGGCTTGTAGCAAATGGCCACGTGGCATGCAAAGCTGGTCACCCTCTGTGTGAGTTAGCCAGTCTGGCCGAGCAGGGGACTCAGTGAATTGGTTTGTTTGTTGCATTACATGGGGGACACAAACAGGCCATTGTGAGACCACGGCGGCGTCTCGAAGTGGAGGAAAAAACACACTCGGTTTCCCCTGGGTGGGCCAAACCATGGTATCTCAGTAGCAGTGGTGCACAAAGATTCAGTCGCTCTCTCCTTTGTGGATCCCAGTTCTGTTGCAGGTAACCATAGTGACAGGAGGGTTGATTGCAGTGCCATTAGCTGGGTGACTTGGGGCTGCAGTAAGTCGATACCATGTCTTCTGTGACTCCTGAGCTGTCATTAGATGCAGGATTTAGAAAATGATTCAAGTCAAAAAAAAAATGTGTCATTGGGACACTCAAAGAAATTGGCATTGATTACTGTTACAGAAAGAAAATCTGGTTAAATGGAACACATTTTGCTTGGTTTATTATTTGCAAAGGTCATATATTATCTTTTAAGATGTAATAGCATAAATGAGGGCATGGAATATTACCTGTTATGTTGTGAAATTACATGATGATGTATTATTTAAAAAGCTTTTTGTTATATTTGGTAACTGTTACCAGTGGGAAAGTAGTCAGTGTTCATGTTCAGGGTCATTAATCATAATCCAGCTGCATTAGTTATTAATAAGTTCATTGAGTTGGAGACCTACTTAGAGAATAGCTATTTAGTATTTACCTTTTTTATTTTTTATTTAATTTAATTTATAGATTATAATTTCTTAATGACTATTACTTAACAACTTGCAGAGTTCTTGTATATATTCTTAAGATATTATATGCATTGCACTTTATATACAATACAAAGTACTGCCAATAATACATGGAACAATTTCCATTAATTATTGCTAAATGACACAATGTTTGACACAATTGACCAGCTAGAGAAGCATGTTGATTTAGTGGTGCCATCTCAGGAGTTTCAGTTTTTATCCCTTTAGGGATAAGCCAAGCTGGAGTTATAAGAGGTGTTCAGAAGTTGATTGGCTGTTTCAGTACCAATGAGCCGTTTATACCGGCAGCGAGGTGCCAGAATTTTGGCTGAGTGGGGCTCTTGTGGTGGGGTCAAAAGGCAAGGTGCCGGCAGGCAGCCAATGAGTGCAGTGGAATAATGCTGCATGTAACAAACTGGTGCCAGCCCTGACTATGTGACACATACGTCTGTCGGGGCAGAACTGTGCATGTGCTAATGAACCAGTGGCTGGTTTTCTGCGTTCACATATCCCGTTTCATTCCTATTCTCTGCCAGATTTCCCCTCGGACTTCTGCGGAGCGGATCATGTGTCGGCAGATGTGAGTATGACATTAATGCAGGTATTAACTTCCCCAGAGCAGGTCATATAGTGGAACTCATTTGCTACTTCACTAGTCGCTGTATCTTCGGGTAAAGATGAAAAAAAAACCTTTGTCTCTTTCTGGTGCCATTTCTGTTTTTATTGCCCACTGATGAATACCAAACTTAAATTTTATTTTTCATTTAGCTAGGGATTCATACAATTAGAGCTGTATTTATAGTGAAGGTGGAATTTTCTTCAAAGGTAGATATACATTATGTACATTGCACCAAAACTAGACTGTTAATGAGGCGAACCTCTGATTTCACCGTGTCCTTATTCCCCGTCTGCCAAAATGCCAGTCAGGAATAATTCATGATTCAGCTAGCCGAGTGTTCTTTTTGGAACGTGTTGCCAGCGATACCCGGCTGGCGACGTTTTGGGTGTTAAGTTGTTGGCACATCCAGTCGACTTGTGAAAAGGACCTGACTCCTGTCTGAGGAATCAGACTCACCCGAGAACTTGAGGAGGGCTCAGTTTTTTCAGTAGATTCAGGCTTGTTTCTGAAAACAAAACTGCAAACCTTACCATGAATATCAATCCCCCCCCCCACACTTCTGGGATATGGATTTTGGTAATAATCCTCCAGTGGGCTGGGCGTCCTGTCTAGGGGACACACTTGTAAATTACCTGTTGATTTAGTTGATTAAAGTTTCCAGTGTATGTATTCATCACAATATGCAGTATAAAAATAAGGGTACGTTTTGAAAATTTTATATACAGTATATATATATATATATATAAATTTGGCACCAAACGCGGGGCTGAGCATATCCAATTTCCACCCCAATTTGGAATGGCCAATCGCAGCCGTGTACATTGCACAAACCCCACTGCCGATTTGGGAGGGTGTAGACCTCCATGGCTCTTCTCCGAAACACATGGTGTCGCCAGCTTCGTCCTTTCACACCGCGGACTACAGCTAGGCTCGGAGTCGGAGGAGTGACCTTTCATAGGCGGCATTGACTGCAATCTACGGTCGCACGATCGACCAGCAGGGGTCGCTAGATAACAATGGACCCCTATCTGACAGAACCCTCCCATTGCCTCGGCGACGCAATTGTCGATGGAGCTACCGGCCACAGTCGGCATTGGCACGGTCCGGATTCGCTCCGAGGCCATGAGGCTCACCACAGTGTGGTGCCTTAACCGAATGAGCCACCCAGTAACCTGTAAAAGACCTTGTTGACCTTGTTCATGGTTATGCATCATAGTTTATGTTTTTCTGTCAGATCTGACTGATCAGATATTCAGTTATTTTAAATGAAAGGACAAGATTGTGTACTTACATTGCATGAAGGTACTGTCATTAGCATTAAACTTGTACATTGAAACCTCTGTTGACAGCTGAACTGCTGAGTACTGTGTTCTTTGTTAGTGATTTTCTGAGAAAGGGGGTCGGTCTGCTAATGGACTAAACACCCTTAGTTCACATCACTCTCATTTATTGCTTTAAGAGGTGTTATTTGTGTGCGCATGCTTGAGTGTTTTTGTGTGTGTGTGAGTGTGTGTGCCTGCCTGCCTATGGGTTTGTGTGTGTGTGTGTGTGCCCTTGTGAGTTTGTATGTTCTGTAATTGGCTTTATCCCTGTGTGACGCCCTGTGCTGTCACATCTGACCATGCTGTCTCTGTCCCAGGCTTTTGAAGAACCGCTTGTGCTTTCCCTAGAAGAAGGTGAGGACGAAGCTGCATCGTTTTACTCTAGTAAGATTTGTATTTGTATTTGTATTTCAACCACACAGGTCTAAGATTTCTTAATCGCTACTCCAAAAATCATATGTAGCCAGGGACATGGGGTCCCAGGGATAGATGGGTAGTGATAGTCTATCATGGTAACATAAATGCTCTTATATCTGTTGCTACAACTACTACAACTACTACTACTACTACTAATAATAATTATAATATTAATAATAATGGAGCATATATTATTCATACAGCAAACAGAATGTGTTATTGTTTTTATTAACTGATGTTTGCATAATTCAACAGAATAAATCAAGGATGGTTGAATTTTAACAGCTGTCTTCCACAACCACTGGAATATCGCCCAAGTGCAATTTCCAAGTGATTTAAAACACGGACAGATAATGCTGATAACAAAACATGCATTTTCTCAGCCATCCCTCTGAATGGCGCTTTGGGTAGCTTACTCATGTGTGTGGATTTGATTAGCATCTGTTTGCAGTAGATTGGCAGGCTTTCATATTCGCTTGCGGAAGCCGCTACCAGGAGAGTAGCCTGTGTGCTGAGCGCTTCTTTTTAACCTGTATAATCTGAAAGAGGGAGTGGATTTTATGATAAGAGGTATGTGATGTGTTATCTGAGGTAATTATCCACACACAATGCATGTTTAGAATTGTTTGGGTCAAGTGTGGAAGATCGATTATCTCCTCCTCAGGATTCAGGAACAAACTCCAGAAATGACACAGGGACAGTTATGCGCCTGCATGTAGTAAGAAGCAAGCAGCATCGCCGACATTAACCAGGCAATTTAACACGCAGCGAAAACGGTGGTGTAAATTTAGCGCTCTAGGGTGTTTATATGAAACGGCGGTCTTGTATAAACACCCTGGGGTGTTAAATGTACACCAGCAGTGTTAGATTTACATCAGCAGTTTTTGCTATGCAGGATTACAGGGTTGTGTTCTGTGTCAGACCCTGCTGTTGTGCATTTTTAACAGGAGGTGTTCACTCCTCTTTCACACTGCCAATTCTCTGAACAGGCACTGAGACGCCATGTTGCTTTTTATTAATTGCTCCATAATGCTGACTTGTCTCTTTTCAACCGCTTAACTACAGCTCTTTTGAAAGACTTTACCAACTATGTACACACAGTGAAATGACTTCAGAGTTTAGTTGATTAGTGTAGTTTGTTTTAGCTGGTAAGTAGGCTGCTTTTGTTTGTTCCATTCTTACTTGCAAACTGCATTTTCTCTGCACTGTCTACTGGAGGAAAAACACAAAAAACAACCAAAGTAAATGGTTTAAAGTAAAACCAAGAGCAACCAAAAGTTGTTTGTTGCATGATAATGTTGCTGGACTAGTTGTGTGCACTGTATATGACTTGCAAATGTCTTTGGCATATATGATGAAGAGAGTTATTGAGTCTGTAGCTGAGTCTTAGAGTTTTTGGGGTAATGCTGCACCCTGGCTGTATTGTTGAATAGATGATGACCTAACACAATAGTTACCATTGGACTATGGCTTATGGGTCATGGTTTGCAAATGGACTGTCTGCTACAGGAAAAGGCCACAGAATGTGAGGGCGTGGTTAGGGAAGTTGACTAGAGTGCAGTGGTTATATTTGAGGACCCCTCCATCACCCCTCCATCTCTGACCGAATCCGTTCTGCTGCCTCCTTCCTCCATCTTTTCCACCTCTCCATGTACCGCAGACATGCTGCCTCCTTCTTCCATCTTTTCCACCTCTCCATGTACCGCAGACATTAGACAGCAAGCTAACAATCTAACTTTCTAGTCACCGACCATATTGACTTTCTTGTCTTACACATTACAGCCATGTGGCTGGGTACAATATGGATGAATGGTTACAAAATCTATGTTTAGCAGATTTAGCCGTTTTATGGCACTGATTTAGTAAGCTTGGATGCTTGAGATTGAAAACTCTACTGGGACACTGCTTCTTTTGGGGGGGGTCACAGATTGGATGCGTTATTGTAATAACAAAAGGCACCAGTCAACCTGACAAGATTTTTTTGGCGAGAGGTGTTAAAATACAAAAACAACCCCTGTTCTTGAGAGGCGATCGATGGTGAAGCGGCCAGGGCGCTGATCTGCACAGGAGTCTGCCCTGAGACCCTCGCGTGCCCCCCTGCTATGAGGAAAGGCGCAAATAACCCTGCAGTTTGGCCCTGGATGTCGTTGGATTATTACACTTAACGCTGCATCATTGCTAACCGGTATCTCAGACATTTACATTACTCGAAGGGAAGCCACACACAGACACATGCTGTACAATACTAGCCTCATGCCCAAATAATACATGTATGCATATTACTTTAAAAAGCATTCAAACCCCAGAGAAAGTGGCCATACCTGGAATATGTTATTCAACCTTGTGAGGGCCATTTACTTGGCTTGGAATGTGAGGATCCATTTTTATCCGGTTTTTTTCCTATCCAAGATGATCAGAAGTTGACATTTATATAAAAATGCTTACATTAGTGTCTTCTTACTCGCTGTCTGGGAAATATATGTTATATTCTTTTTTTTCATTTATTTATGGTATAATCTGGCATCTTTTTTCCCAACAATTTTCTCACTTAAATTTGATCATTTATCATAAGTTAATATCATAAGATAATCTCCTGCCTATTACTGTATACCTTCTTATTTTGCATTTAGTGAATATGTTACTGGTAGCAATTTTAATATCTGTTCACAACAGAAAAAAATAGATTGAAGTATATTAATTGCTTAGAAGCGCTCTGTTGCTTGAGTTTATTTAATCTCCCAAGAAGTACTCAGTGCCTGTAGATTTGACTCTGCCGTTACATGATAATCATACTGTATTTAGATCTGCACAGAAATGCTTGCACTTAAGCAGCATGGTGATTAAGGCGGCGGTATGCTATACATCATGTAAAAAGTGCATGCTGTCAGCCATGTGTGTAATTACATGAGCCAAGCATTGCCTTTCCCACGCTATGCGGTTTTTGACATTGGGTAGTCGAGTACTCTAGGAGCGTATTTCACACATAATGACGACAGCCATTTTCATCACATCATTAAATCACACTAATAAGCCTTACACACTGCACGGTTAAAGCTTGAGTTCTACTCAACCACAGCCAGCCGTTGCAGCAGAAAGTTTTTACTGATAATCTATGGACATGGTGCTTTTTCCAACCACCTTTGCATAATGATGCACGGAATGACAAAATCCAGTTTGAATGAGTGAAGACAATATATGTCACTGTTTCTGTTGCGTGAGCAAGAAGCACTTTTAGTCTGAAAGTTAAAGATTCCTCAGCTTTCTTTTCACACGACCAAAGAATGTGCAGGACCTCATCATCAAAACGCAGTAGCTGTCCTTTACTTTAGCTAGAGTCTCTAGTCATCTCACAAAAGGTGCAATTATTCAATATAGCTATAGAAGGGGTTACACAATAGGGCTGGGTGATATGATGATGATATTGACGATGATTGACAACTATCCCGATGGGAGCTGGATATCGTGATTTACGGGCGATGTCTACATTGCTAAGTTTGTTCCCACCTGCGACGCTGCACGTTGAAAGAGCATAGTCCCGCATAGCGGAATGCACAATGAATAGCCACAAATGCATTCCTTTGCAATAACCTGTTCGTTAGGCACGGCCAAAAAGTCAAGAGAGACGCATCTTGCAACGGCGGAGCCTCTTGTCAAAAAGAGACTAGAAGGCCTCCATTCGTCGCTTTCCTGCTCACTCATCCTTCGTTATTTTGGGACGCCTATTTCTGAAGTTTTTTTGTTTTTGTTTTTGTATAATGTCTTCACGTATGTGACTAATTAGGTAAATGACCGGTGCACGTATAACATTTGGCAGTGCCGCCGATCACTGTGAGCAGACATTGTTCCAAACTTTAATAATAACGCTCATTTTCAATCTTTTTTTAATCAATGCAATGAATGCAGAAAGGGGGGGGGGTGAGGGCATAATAATAATATTCAATAAATAAAACAAATAATTTAACAAACAAATCTAAAATACGCCCAACTTTAAACATTCTGCACTGATCGGGAGCTTATAAATATGCGACTAGCCCAACACCACGTGTACATTTTCCTACCTTTTATTTATTTTTGATTCGTGAATAGAATTCACAAAATGTCATAACTTTGGGGTGCATTCTACTATCTACTGTATATCATGACGCTTCACGACACAGTATCGTGATATTATTTTTAATGGACATCCCCCGGCCCTATTACACAACCACATACAGTATATTTGGCTGTGTTTTTATATAGTTTGTTTTCAAGATTATAATGAAGCTCTTTAAACACTTTATGATACTCCCTGTAAAAATCCATCCTGTACATAAGCCTAAGGAAGCGGTAGACACTGGGTCACTGTCAGGGTATAATGCTGTATTATACACAAAATTACAATGTACGTCATATGCTGTCATTTTATAGTGGCTGTTTACATTATGGCTGGTAAAATTATAAGTCGATTGATACATTAGCTTCGCTGCTAAGTTGGACCGATTCTGAACCTTGCACACAATCGACATTCAGTGAGTATGGATGCTGATTATCAGGGGCGTCGTAGTGGGGGGACAAGTGAACCTGACCACCCAGGGCCCCAAGGTGGGGAGGGGCCCCCAGAAGGCCCGTACTAAAGAGTTTGCATTGGGAAGGGGGCCCAGAGAGACTGCCTTTGCACGGGGCCCAGAATGTCATGCTACGCCCCTGCTGATTATACTGTATCATTTTTGTGCTAGTATACCTTGCTGAGTTCAGATACATTTGTTGTAATCAAGTTAGCTTTAGTGCAGAAGCACTAGTAAAGCTAGTGATTTATTGAATCACTGAAAGCATTCTTGGTTATTTAGGTTTACATATCAACCGTTTTCTTGGTCATTTAACATTAAAAAATATGCCTTTCGTATATGCCTCATTTTTATACATATTTGGATGCCCTAATAGGGCTCTAAAGTGCTTTCTTCGAGAATTTGCTCCTGCAAATGGACGTGTACTTACTGGAAAGATTATTTAGGAGCGCATCTACTTGGGGTGTATTAGTGTGCTCTGAGATTTTTCAACTTAGGAGCACATGTGCTCTTTGGAAAAAAAAATGTTAGCATAGAGTACAGGAAATCAGACAGGCCGGCCTGCTTGCTTACACATTGACATCAGTGTCAGCCTTATTAGCACAGGCCTCTAGCACAGATGGTGTAATTCAACAGAAAATGCTGTCCAGTTTCAAGTGACCTGTATAGGCTACATTTTAACCGATTGCACAACATTCTAGCCAAAGTTCATGAGTCTTGGACAAAGGGAGTCCCCAGAGCTGTTGCTGGTTGCTCAAGTCTGTTGGACAGAGTTCAGATTACATATTGTAGGAAAACAAAAGAAGCCATCATAAAAGATATAGCATATGCAGCCCAGTGTGCAAATTAAATTGTATTTCCATGGTGAAGTGATATAAGTACTGGATTGTTAGGGGAGGGGAGGGGGGGTATTTGAATGAAAAGAGCCCCCCGGCAAATACATTTTTTTCTTTCAGATATCACCTGATAATTCACACATATGGCAGCAATCACAAAGGGCTTGATGCACCTTTGACTTAATTTGAAAATGACCCTACCCTGATTAGTAGTAGCTGTTAATATCACTATCATCAATCAAAATGTAATCAATACAGTTTCTTTTAACAATCAAGTTATCACAAATTACTTAGAAAGTTTAGCTATTCAGAGTTTTCAAATCATAATTGTCCGCTTCCTTTCCTCGCTCGCTCCCGCTCACATGCTCTGACACACACACCTTTGAGCATCAGATGCACTCTGTCGCCGCAGTATGCAGGCCAACCTGCATGCCCCAGAACAATATCCCCACTGGCTGCATACAGGCGTCCGGGATGACCTAGGCTTGCCTAGTCTTGTTTCCTATCATACACTGTAGGAACAAGGTAGAGTTGTTCTATACAAAGGATACAGAAGAACATGGAGCTTTATTGCCTGAGATTGTTTAGTGCTCGAGGGTGCATGACTCTATGACTCTGTAATTAAGTCTGTCAAACTCACAGCTAAATTACCCTGTATTTATTTTTATTATTAATTGCGGAATTTATGTGGCGATTGCTTACCAAGGACAGATTGCATATAAATCGAAAAAAAAGTCAGCACTTACTAAAATACTTAGGCCTAAAGATTTAGTAATACATGGTGTGCACATTCATTAATAAATTACAAAACCATGAAGTATTTTAGTAAGTACTGTCCTATATTTCCAGTTATGTATATTTGGGGGTTAAGCGTGTTTTATTTTTAAATGATTATTTAAGCTTTCATTATGTATTGTTTACACAGTTTTATCTCATACAATTAAACCTGCATCAATGATTTTCTCGTTATATTGATGTAATAAATCTCATAATCCAGTGACGTGTCATGGTAATGCATTGGGATGTTGCTAGGTGATCCAAGGTACTAACTATAATGCTGGGAACCTTTAAAACAGACACGCAGGTTTATAGAAGTGGAGGAAGCATGTGCTCTGTACAGCATGGCCTCTTTGTAACACATTATTTGGCTTTCTATGCAAAGAAATGGCTCTCAAAGAAAAATGTGACGGTTAACATTTCTGCTCTCTCAGACCATTTCAGTGAGTAAACTGCATAGCAGCATAATGAGAACTATTTAGCTACACTATTTGCTTTTTTATGGGATAATTACATCCCTATGATGGCTTTAATGTCTTAGGTTTTTCTTTGTTGGGTTTGCACAAACCTAAAATGATTTACTTAGTAACACATTTATTTATCCTGTTTGCCTTAGTGTTGAATTAAATAGACTCTACCTGTCATGTATGAGATCGAGAAAGCAATTCCAGTATCTGTGACAGAACATTATTAGCAGGTTTATATTTTATTATGCCAAGCCTTTATCCATAACTGCATTAGCGCAAATGTGCTTTTAATAGTTTTGTGATTTAGAGCAGCTGTGAAAATATCACAATATTTTGTTCCCAATGCTGTACCTAATTACGGAGGGACGCTGTTGAAGGTGCACTTCCTGGAACGTATTTGCATGCTTGGAGTCGTGCGTCAGCAGCACAGCTGCAAACGGGCCGTGGCGGGGCCGTGTGCCCTGGCCGCGACGCTCTTAGGCAGGTGCTGAATGTGTCGTGTGCCTGAGAGAAGCCTTCTGCTGCTCCACCTTCGGTGAGACATTCTACATCCTGCCTGGTGCTCTTCTCCGCATGAGAGCCCGACAGATGGGAAACTCCCATGGGCTAAAAACCAGGGAACTTAGAGGGGGGTTGGAGGGGGGGGGGGGGTCTGTGGTAATGGGAGAAGCATTTTCTGAAATGAAATGGAACAAATTAGGGTCAGGGAGGTGTGGACATTATAACATAACTTAATGGCGAGAACAGGCTATTCAGCCCAACAAATAGATTTTTCATTTGTGTAGATTGTATGCTTTTTTTGCATTGCATTTGATGCGGTTCCTTGTTTGATGTGATGGATACTGCATACGTTGGCATTCACTGGTGTTATCTTTATGAGTAGAACAAGGTGAAGTACAGTAATTGGATTGTTGGTTTATGTACAAGAAAGATATTTTTGTCTTTTATTTTTGTATTAGAAACATTCATAGAAAGGTTTGAAGTTTGTTTCTGAAAATAGTTAGAGTAGTTATATCTATGTCTCGTTCCTGTCTTAAATTCAGTTGTGTACTTCCACAACAACAAAATTTATAGAAACAGAAAGAATTTATCATGGATGAAGTCCTACTTTCCCATTCTGTTTGTGTATTATAACTGCAGGCTCCTTTATTTGGATTGGAGTTGAACATTGGTGAAAGGACCTTGATGTGTGTTGCCCTCTGGCTTTTAGGAATGTCTTATGCGTTGTTTGGACATGTTCGGAGTATTTGGCCATAAACACAGCCCCTGCTTGTATGTGTTTTACTCGGGGTGGGAAATTTTGGGCAATTTCAGTTTTCAAATGAAAGCTGAAAGAAACTAAATTTAAGCCAAAAGTTCAGTCAAACGTTTTAATAAAAGCAGACAAATACATGCCCAGTAAGGTACGCACACTCTAAATACTGTATGCTGGATGTTATTAAATGCTGTAAGTTTTGCATAACTACAAGCCAGCAGTAGGGAAATGCTATTCAACAAAATTATAAAGTAATGCTATTACCAAAAGAGTGAGATTTGGGAGTGGACTTGCTATACTTTTGGTTTGCGTTTCAGCTAGCTATAGCTGAGGAAGTTGTTGATAATGTTATTACATACACTGTTATTATGTAATTCATGTGGTATACTACTATGAAGCAATGCCTCTTTTCCTGAAGTTACACATTGGGCCCACATCTTTCCCTTTGAAAACAATGCGTTAGCGACAAAGCCAACTGCTAATTTTGTGATGGCCGAAAAGCAAGCGCGTTATGAGAGGCTCTGTTACGAGAGAGCCTGTTACTCGTGATATCAAAGAAGGTGTGACTGAATAGTTTACATTTTTATATTTATTTTTAAACAAAATATATTTTCTATTTATATGCCAATCCTTAAAAACGATAATAAATGGTTTGCATGAACAATTCCGCAGGGTGCATGTTCCCAGTCAGGCCAGGAGCAGGAGGCTTCTGAAAGAGATACCCTCCAGTCGGCCTATGAATTGTGCTGCTGCCTATACTGTTTCAACCTGGCAGGCATCACGCTTGCGAACCAGATCAGGACAGGAGAGATGACAGCGTGTTTAGTTTGAATTGTGTGACTCTGAGAGGTCTATACTACAGTCAAGCCGGAAAGTCTGCACACCCCTTTCACCTTCTCCACGTTTTATTACGTTACAGACTTATACTACAATAGATTGAGTTCATTTTTTGCCTCAAACATCTACACACATTAGCCAATAATGACGAAGTGAAAACAGGTTTTTAGAAAATATGCTATTTTATTTTACTAACAAAAATTGGTTATTTAGGGGTTACATATTTGTACACACCCTTAGCCTAATATTTGGTTGCTGCACCTTTGGCAGCGATTACAGCTTCAAGGCGTCTTGGGAAAGAAGCTACGAGCTTGGCACACTTGTCTCTGGACATTTTTGCCCATTCCTCTTGGCATATCCTTGCAAGCTCCGTCAGGTTGGACGGGGAGCGTCGGTACACAGCCATTTTCAGCTCTTTCCACAGATGTTCAATTGGATTTAGGTCTGGGCTCTGGCTGGGCCACTCAAGGACATGCACAGACTTTCTCCGAAGCCACTCTTTTGTTCTTTTGGCTGTGTGCTTCAGGTCGTTGTCATGTTGGAAGGTAAACCTTTGCCCCAGTCTGAGGTCCAGAGCCCTCTGGAGCAGGTTTTCTTCAAGGATCTCTGTGTACTGCATTCATCTTTCTCTCTATGAGGACTAGTTGCCCCGTTCCCGCTGCTGAAAAACATCCCCACATAATGATGCTGCCACCGCCATGCTTCACTGTAGGGATGGTATTAGCCAGGTGCCTGGTTTCCTCCAGACGTGACACTTGATATTCAGGCTAAAAAGTTCAATTGAGTGTTGTGACAGAGCTCCTGTTGTCTTTGGCTTCCAGAAAATCTTGATTCACATGGTTTGAGAATCCTCTAGGTGCCTTTTGGCAAGCCTTTTACTAAGGAGGGGCTTCCGTCTGGCCACTCTACCATAAAGGTCTGATTGGTGGAGTGCTGCCTGGATGGTTGATCTTCTGAAAGGTTCTCCCATCTCCACAAGGATACGCTGGAGCTCTGTCAGAGTGACCCTCGGGTTCCTGCTCACCTCCCTGGCTAAGGCCCGTCTTCCCCGATTGCTCAGTTTGGCCGGGCAGCCAGGTCAAGGAAGATTCTTGGTCGTTCCAAACTTCTTCCATTTACGAATGATGGTGGCCACTGTGCTCTTTGGGACCTGTAAAGCTGCAGAGATTTTTCCGTACTCTTCTCCAGATCAATGCCTTGACACAATCCTGTTTCTCAGGTCTGCAGATAATTCCTTTGACCCCATGGCTTGGAGTTTGCTCTGACATGTACTGTCAACTGTGGGACCTTATATAGGCAGGTGTTGGCAATCCACAATCATGTCCAATCAATTGAATTTATCACAGGTGGACTCCAATTAAGTTGTAGAAACATCTCAAGCAGTATCAGTGGAAACAAAATGTACATCAGCTCACTTTTGGGTGTCATATCAAGGGTGTGTACACTTGTGTACATATGATATTTTACATTTAGATTTTTAATAAATTAGCACAAATGTCTAAAATCCTGTTTTCACTTTGTCATTATGGGCTATTTTGTGACAAAAAAATTAACTCAATCTATTGTAGAATATGTCTCTAACGTAATAAAATGTGGAGAAGGTGAAAGGGGTGTGCAGACTTTCCGGCTTGACTGTATGTCACATCAAATGGCCATGTAGTGTAGAACAGAGCACACCACAAAGAAAGCACAGAGTTTCTGAGGAATGTATTGTAATGTATCACCTGACCCATCCAAACATCTGAAACCCATTTTTAACATTCCAAAGGTTCGCTCAATCATTGACCTAGCCCTGCCAAATGTACGTTGCTGTTGTGTTCTGGACACAATGTGTGGAGAAAGTACCCACGATTTTAACAAATGCATATGCATATCTTACATTTGATGGGTATTGCCCATCACGTTCCTTGTGTCTCTCATTCAAGTAGCTTACACCATTAACTCCATCCAGATGGTGCATTGTCTAAATAGCCGACTTTAGAGTGCATAACTGAACACAGCTTGTATTTCAAATAGTCAAATTGAAATAAACTAAATATATCTTGCATCTCTGTGATGTGTCCATGCATTCATATGTGCAGCACTATAACGACAGCAAAATAGTGCAATGCGCCAGCATTGGTTTGAGTTTGTTTATGCAAACACATTATTCAACAGCAAACTTGCACGCCGCTGAATGTTTCTATTGACACACCCCCTATTGTGCCGCCCAACCCATGTTGATGCACGCAAGTTTATTGCAGACCACAAAACTGCCAAACCTAGCGAAAAAGATTCCGTTTGCACGGGCTGAAACTAGCAATTCCACTTGTGCCCAGGCACGTTTCTGCTTGCATTGTCACTTAAATCGGGCCCATTATGTCTTCATTTTCTGTTAAATATTAAGCATTAAGGTCGAGGTAAATTATATTTGTTGAGAGTATGCATAAATGTGAGCATTGAAGTTCTGTGATTTTTATGAACACATTGCTGAAAAATGAATAGAATTTATTTTTTCTTAGTATTCTCCTGTCACATTGTCTTAGTTGATATGATAAAAGTAGGATCTATAAAAATGATGTTGCAATTGCAATAGGTTGAAGTTCAGGCTCTATTTCATTTAGAAGCTCTGTCACTGTACTGCTTAAACTCCTACAGTCAACAGCTTTGACTTCACTACGCCGTGTAAGTGCAGAGCACACACTTGCTATCTCAGCAGGACACGGGGGAGGAGGTCCCATCCCCAGCTCTGGGCCTCGGCTGTGGGACTCATCATTGAACGTAAATCAGGAATGTTAATAAGCTCAAATGTCATCGTCTTACAAATGCTGGCACTTAAGATGAGCCACACATTTGTGTTTTCTCTCCCTGATTTTATGATCCCCCTTCTCTCCCAGCACTCTCCTCTGCCCTTCTCTCTGCTCCAGCTTGCTTCCACTCTAGCCGCACACCCCCTTGCACCCCAAAGACCCGTAGGAGTGCTGAGGGGAAGCCGTGAGGGAAGCTTAATGTGCGTTTAGTGAACCTCTTTTTTTTTCTTCAGTCTCGCTCTCTCTCGCGAACACGTATGGGGCACTTGAAGAAAGGAGTTTTGTGCGGGTGAGACGATGCGGGGGGGAGGGGGTTGCCAAGGCCATGTGAATGCTAATTGCTTAGCGAGTTGTTCTGGGAGACTGTATAAGAATGGAGGACTTGTTGTAAAAGCTGCCTCTGGGGCTGTTGTTACCGAGAGCAGAGGTTGTAAAACTGCCAGACCCCTACGCTTCTGAAATTGGGGGGGGGGGGGTTTGCAAGCTTCACCAGTGCTAGGCTGACTAATCTGAGAGCCAGTGGAAACAGTCAGAACTTATTCAACTCTGTCGACTCCTGGAGGACAGGCTCCCCCCACTCCCCCCTGAAAGGACCCAGGACTGTTACCAAATCCTTTTCTCTTTCTCTCTCTCTCACTTTCTCTCTCTCTCTCCTGTCTGCAGTCTGCGAATGGTGTGAGTGTAATACTGGATTTGACATTTCTAGGGGGGGGTTATCTTGCTCTCTCAACTGCCAAGCTCTGCAGGCTGCCTGGGGTGCGGGCTGTGGGTGGGGAGGGCGGGGGCGGGAGGGGACTCACAGCATGAGGGTGAAGATGGAAAGGCCGTGGAAAGAAACCTGTGTCAAGTCTCTCCAGTCAATGTTTGTGCATGGAAAAGTAGGCTGTAGCCTTGGTGGGAGGGAAGCCAAAGACAACAGGAGCTCTGTCACAACACTCAAATGCACCGTATCCAGCAGCACGGGACGCTACAGCGCAGCTGCTAGCCCGAAGGCACAGACTTTGCCTGCAGAAGTCTCAGTTCTGGTGGCTTATTAAGACTTTTTCTCTGTGGCGTGAAGGGGTGGCCTCGTACCTTATGAACCGGCTAAACTCCTGTGGCTCACATTTGCATGGAAATTGAAAAGGTGAGTTAATGATTCATTGGCCTTGGCTGACCTTCCGAATTCTTCCGGACACCTCGTCTCGGCTCCTATTTGTCTCCTGGGAAGATTTGAGGACTGTCGTCTGGTGGGGCGGTCTCTGTTTTTTGCTGCACCTTTGGATCCCCGCTCATGTCAGAATTACAGATCTCTGTGCAGCCGGTCCTGGAACATGAACCCAGTGCTGCTGGAGAATAAACTAGAACTGGACGTTAAATCGGACACCATCTGGAGAAGCACCGTTCTGTTCTCAAAGCATGCTGGAGTTCACCCCTCCAGCTGAACTGCCTTTCTGAAACACGCCAGGAACAGACATGGATTCCGATTCGGATTCCCCCTTTAATTATTCCTGGCCCTCCTTTCCCCGAATGCGGATCCGTCCGAGGACATCAAAACAAGGTAAAAGGGAACGAGCAATCTAATACAGAGTTTCTCTTAACTGTTAAGACAGCTGCATTCAATAACGAAGTTCAAGAGAAATATAGCCGGAGTAACGGCTGGTCCAGAGCAATGGAACGAGTGTACATCCCTGCTGTTCCAGGACCTTACCATGCATGGCTTTCATCTGATTTACAGTAACAAACAGATTGAACAGTGTTTTTCAGACCTTTAAAAACAGTATGTTTATCGAGTTTTAGTATAGTCATGTACAGTAGTCCATAGAACTGCTATAGGGATCTTTCTTACACCTCATATGTTTTTGGGCAGTTACATTTGTTCTCCTGTATCAGAGCTCTGTCTGATGGGATTGGGACTGTTTGTCGTCGTAAGGATGAGTTGGGATCTTCGTCCTGTGAACACACTTGCGGCTGTCTCAGTGCTTGCATGTTGCGATGCAAATTTAAAACGAGCGATTGACTATGGATAAAATGTACCTTTTTTTTGTCCTCACGGTCATTCCCTAAATGTCTGAAGGGGTTCGCGTCTGCTAGAAGTTTCTCATTAATCACTGCGGTTTCATAGCTGACAGCTAGTCTGTTTGCGTACCGCAGGAAAAGACTAAATGTACTCTGATGTGTTTACTAGGGAATACTCAGGAATTGTTCAGTCCCGTAGAATGGCAACATGCAAAGCAAGCACTCCCATCATTGGAAAAACAAACAGCAGGATATGTAGAACTTTTTATTGAATGTCATATTTATCAAGGATCACGGTGCTGTTGACTTGTGGGGTTCAGGCAGTTCAGACGCTGTGTTTTCTCCTGAAATTTACAGCCATGTTTGTGTCACCGGCATAAAGCTAGAGATCTGGATATATTTGTGCGTGGATGATAACAGTAACCAATTGAAGTTGAATAGTTTTCATCCTTCTTTCTGTGATATACACACTCATTTAAAGTAGCTTCATTTCACGACATTTTCAGTTAGGAAACTGGATAGCCTTGTTCTTGGTAATTGTTAATAATTATTTGGGTATGAATTCAAATGGTTCATTTGATGTGATCTGGCATGCTTTGTGACAAGCGATAGATTATGTCTGGAAAATAAATTGCAGTAGAGATTACTAAAATAGAGACTAGAAAGAGAATGACAGATATACAGAACATTGTATTAACTTTATCCTGAAGACTTCGTTTTATCATCTAGGGTTACCAGATTCATCCCAGAACTAATCATCACCCAGCTGTCAATTATTGTGTTTTTCTAACTTTGGAAATACAGCTGTTGAAGTATTATCAGATGGGGTTACGAGCAGGGATTGGGACTGCAGACCTCTCTTAAGACCTATTGCTATGGGTTCTTGTACAGGTTTCTATTTATATGCATCTCTGTACAATGGGCTATGGATATTTAAGATAATATATCAGTATCTTAGGACTCCTTCTAAATGGAAGCTGCACTTGTTACGCTGTTTACAATGCGTGGAAAGTGTGTACTTTTTTGCAGCTGGCCAGATTATGACGCTCTTTTACAGTTTACCAGAGGACATTTGAATTTAATTTTATTGAATATTATTTTAATCTCCTTTTTGGAGTTCTTTATTTTTGGTGGCTTATTTTGCCTGCTGGTTATAAGGAAAGATCTAGCACAGACTCTAGATCTGTAGAGACATCTTGACGTTGACAGTCTGATTACAATTAAGGCAGTTGTTTTTACAAGTTGTAGGCAGTAGACCTACAGAAGGCCCTGTCCGTGCTGAGTGATTGATCCCGCGGTCCTGAGAGAGATGAATAGTCACAGATGGGCCTCTTCACCCTCCTGAGGTCCTTGGCTACCCACACAGAGAGAGATTAGCTTGACAGGAGTAGTATTTATGAAGGCAGTCTGAGCTCACAGTTTGAAGATAGACTCCCACAATGTGTGCGAGAACTCAAATGTAATCATGTCACTTAATTAAACAGAGCAACCATTAATTGGATTTATAGTAACATTACAGTATAGTACTATAACACTTCTTGCAATCCTTATTTTGCACCTACTTAATGTTTTGAAAACTTGCCTTTGACGCAATGGAATAAGATAATGTATTTGCAATAGTTTAAAGCCAATGAGAAAATATAAAAGAGTATTTTGCCACTCTGTTTAGCTACTGGTGGGATTATGCCGGATATAAATCGGCTTACCGGACATTAGAATGTCTAAATTGAATTACTTATGTAAAAAGAGTAAAAGAATGCTTTATTTTATGTTGTTAAAACTGTTGTGCCATCAGTTTTGCCCTCTTTAAAAGACACACTCAAACTCTTAAGACCATGGCAACACCAACGAAAAGGGAAAATCATTATGGGCTTAACTCCACAGTACTGGGTGAGAACATCCTGCTCCATCCACTTAGTGTAAAGTATACAATCTTTAGTTACCGTACCATTGGTCCAGTTAGTGTAAAGTATACAATCTTTAGTTACCGTACCATTGGTCCAGTTAGTGTAAAGTATACAATCTTTAGTAACCGTACCATTGGTCCAGTTAGTGTAAAGTATACAATCTTTAGTTACCATACCATCGGTCCAGTTAGTGTAAAGTATACAATCTTTAGTTACTGTACCATTGGTCCAGTTAGTGTAAAGTATACAATCTTTAGTTACCGTACCATTGGTCCAGTTAGTGTAAAGTATACAATCTTTAGTAACCGTACCATTAGCCCTGTTAGTGTAAAGTATACAATCTTTAGTTACCGTACCATTGGTCCAGTTAGTGTAAAGTATACAATCTTTAGTTACCGTACCATTGGTCCAGTTAGTGTAAAGTATACAATCTTTAGTTACCGTACCATTGGTCCAGTTAGTGTAAAGTATACAATCTTTAGTAACCGTACCATTGGTCCAGTTAGTGTAAAGTATACAATCTTTAGTAACCGTACCATTGGTCCAGTTAGTGTAAAGTATACAATCTTTAGTTACCGTACCATTGGTCCAGTTAGTGTAAAGTATACAATCTTTAGTTACCATACCATTAGTCCAGTTAGTGTAAAGTATAGAATCTTTAGTTACCATACCATTGGTCTAGTTAGTGTAAAGTATACAATCTTTAGTTACCATACCATTAGTCCAGTTAGTGTAAAGTATACAATCTTTAGTTACCGTACCATTGGTCCAGTTAGTGTAAAGTATACAATCTTTAGTTACCATACCATTGGTCTAGTTAGTGTAAAGTATACAATCTTTAGTTACCATACCATTAGTCCAGTTAGTGTAAAGTATACAATCTTTAGTTACTGTACAATTGGTCCAGTTAGTGTAAAGTATACAATTTTTAGTTACTGTACCATTGGTCTAGTTAGTGTAAAGTATACAATCTTTAGTTACCGTACCATTAGTCCAGTTAGTGTAAAGTATACAATCTTTAGTTACCGTACCATTGGTCCAGTTAGTGTAAAGTATACAATCTTTAGTTACCATACCATTGGTCCAGTTAGTGTAAAGTATACAATATTTAGTTACCGTACCATTGGTCTAGTTAGTGTAAAGTATACAATCTTTAGTTACCATACCATTGGTCCAGTTAGTGTAAAGTATACAATCTTTAGTTACCGTACCATTCGTCCAGTTAGTGTAAAGTATACAATCTTTAGTTACCATACCATTGGTCTAGTTAGTGTAAAGTATACAATCTTTAGTTACCGTACCATTAGTCCAGTTAGTGTAAAGTATACAATCTTTAGTTACCGTACCATTAGTCCAGTTAGTGTAAAGTATACAATCTTTAGTTACCATACCATTGGTCTAGTTAGTGTAAAGTATACAATCTTTAGTTACCATACCATTGGTCCAGTTAGTGTAAAGTATACAATCTTTAGTTACCGTACCATTGGTCCAGTTAGTGTAAAGTATACAATCTTTAGTTACCGTACCATTGGCATTGTGAAGGCAGATGATGAGCGTCTGTACAGCTAGACAGAAGTGACCACCCAGCTTAAAGGGGTTTCTGCTTTCATTAGTTTTTTTTGGGAGAGGGGTATAATTCCCTGGGTTTTTGAAGTTTCCCCATAATTGAAGAATGTTTTTACAAACCTCACTAAGTCCAGTTTTTATAATAAACCATATTTTTAAAGGTGGGTGTAATTTTTCTGATAAATAGTTACTTTTACTTTTACACTATTATTCTTTGGGATTTAAGTATAAAATGTGATTTCTCATGCAAAAAAGTACACCAATTTAAAATATACAAAAAAACACTCTTCAATTATAAATCAGCCACAGAAAAAAGGAACTGTTCAAATTTTCCTTTTCCGAGCTTTTGTGAGGACCAACAGTGGGAGCTTGGCGCGTGCCAACTTTGGAGTGTGGCTGTGCTCCTGGAGCTTGGTGCTTTAAGCTTATCTGAGGGTTTGTTTCATTTTTTTGTTTTATTTCCCTGTGAGTGGAATCTTTGTATCCCTTTGTGAAACTGGATCATGAGTGGTGCTGGGGACCGTAGATTGGTTTCCACCGAGAGGCCGTTTCTAAATACGAATTGTACTCTATAAGGGTTCTCAAAACAGTGGAAAGTTGAGTGGTTTGGTCCAGCCGTTCATGGCTTGATGATGGCACAAAATGGGCACAACTCATTGGGCCAAATGGCCTCTTGGCATGATTATCACTTTTCCACTGGTGTGCGTTTCTCTGACTAAATTGACAGGATGTAAATGAAACATGTCATGAATCAAATCTTGTGTTTATTGAGAAGTGAAGTGCTATTGCAAGAACAGCATAATAATGTAAAATTCGAATATTGTTTTGCTTGAAGATAAAAATCTCATCAAGCGATTGTATAGGCAGGATTTACATTTCAATATATGAAAAATTATGAGCTGTATGTGCAAACACCAATCAGAGCTGATTTATCATCCCTCCATTTCTCAGTTTGATTCTACAGCACAGAATACAAGATTTATTTTAAAGACACTGTATTTCCCCTGTCCATTTGTTGCAATTATGATTGTGCCATTTGCTTTGTGTGGCATATTCTCATGTTACTGGCAGTCAAAATCATGTCTTTCATCATCAAGTAATTTTTTGTGAGGCTTTTTGATCTTTGCAAGCAGTGACTTCACTTGTATATGTCTTGAGAAAAAAAAACACTGTTGTCGTCTTGGGTGTTGTGATCTTCACCTAATTAGTTTCGCAACTGTCCAGTGACTTAGGGGTTGTCAAGTCTTGATGCACTTAGCTTCATCACCATGACCATTCAACATTTGTATTTGCAAATAAATGTATATTCTGTACACACATATTTTATTTTTCATGGATGACAGGCTTTGAGACGCTGCATTAATCTCAAATTATTTTGATTTACAGAAAAAAAATATTTTTTTGCTTTATGCATGTTTTGCGGATTCATTGCTGAATTTCTAATCTATTTTGAAAATTGAAATCAATATAATTAGTTTGAACAATGTTTTTGTGCTATCGTACAGACCTATAGAAAACATAATCACATGCACATTAAAACTCACACTATCGCGCTTGTGTGATTCACTTTTATTGACGACGTTTCGGGCATAATTTATTTTCTTCTTTCACAAGTGCTAGTCTTTGCTGGGCAGCTGCTGTTGACTTTTTTTGCAGATGTTCAGCGTATTTAGATGCGTGTTAAACCACAACACAAAAACAAAAAGGTTGCTAGCACAGCGACACTCAGAATACAGCTTGTCACCTTGTGTTCACCTTTTTCTAGGAATCCTATTACAAGTGCAGGGCAAGGCACTTATTGACTTGGCAATGAAATACAAAACTGAACAGCGTTCTGTACATGTGGCGAGCAGCTGTTGGTCCTTTTTTTATCTGGTGTGGTTTGAGATACTCCTCGCCTGTAGGCACAGGCAATCATCAGCGGACTGGCCCCAGACTGCTCCCGCTGGCGCGCTGACGTACCAATAGCTGAATCAGGACCCAGAAGGGGACAAACGGTGCGCTTTCAAATTGGTCGGCTCGATTTCAGCTCTGCTTCTGCGCTGCTAATATCCTGCCCCCGCCGCGGGGAGCTAATTCCATCCGGAAACTCGCACGGCCCGAGGGAGAGCTCAGCGTGTGGGAAATTCACAGGGTGCCTCGTTCCTGCCTCGCTTCGTTACACGCTCCCGTTTAGTGCAGGAGCGACGGGAGCTCTGTCCGTACGCGGACTGGGCTTGGAGTTAAAGCTAGGGGAACAAATCCATTTCAGGTATCAGGTTTTTATTGACATATTTGATGTTTTAACAAGTTTAACCTTTCTTTAGAGAGCTTTGTTGTGCTTTTTAAATGACCTCTGGAAGCCAGAAAACATGTTTTCTACCTTTGAAAGGCAACAACATACAGTGCCCTCCACTATTATTGGCACCCCGGTTAAAGATGAGTAAAAAGGGTTATAAAAAACTTCAGACAAATGTTTCTATTGAACTCTATGGAAAAATAAGTCAGGAGAAGAAACCCTTCAAGTTATCCATCCATATCTACTGTATTTCTGCCAGCAGAGTGATGGTTTAAGGCTTGATAGGTCAGACCCTAAGATGACTTTGAGCCATTTAGCCAACCATGTGTTCCATACTGTTCCAGTGTAATTTACAGCTAAATCTAGTCCCACCCCCCAATTCCCATAGAGATCAATTCAAATGCAGAGTCGTTATAATATCGCTTGTATGAGTACCAGAAAATAGGATATCAAGAGTCTTTTGATGTTGTTGGGTCACAGACATGAGGAAGTCATGGCATGCAAAGGATATGCGACCAAACATTAAAAATGATTACTTTATTCTATATATAAATGCAGGGGTGCCAATAATCGTGGCACACGTGGTTTTGTTAAAAATAGGAATTTCTTGATGAGGGATTTTTTTTTCTCATAATACATTTACTTCAATTAAAGGTTTAATTTTTCTAATTATTTCAGTGTGAGATTAAGCTAATTCACCAAACGGTGAATTTTTTTTTACCCTTTTTACTCATCTTTACCAGAGGTGCCAATAATAGTGTGGGCACTGTATGTTCATTTATCCATCAAATGCAATGAAAAGTGTTGGTTCTATTTTTCCACTGGTTGACGAGTTCTCAGTGTTAGCGGAAGACTTTTGCACCCTGCAGGCTTACTATCTATCCAGGCTACTCACAAAGGGTCCTCCTATGCTTACAACCTGAGAAATGGCACTTCTGTGCCATGATGTCACGCCTTTCCGTCGTGTATTTATGAAATCTCCTTTGGCCTTTGTGGACAAGACAATCTCGCACCTTGGCTGACTGATGCGCATACTCCATGCTGCATTAATGCCCTATTGATTCATAGTTTCACAGAATCGGTTTTAACACAATCGCAACCCTGTCTCTGCTTCCATATCTTAACAGCGAATGTGGGAACACTAGATTATCATAATTTACATTGGTGAATACATTTTCGCATGTTCATACACTTGAATAAGAATGAGTTCTCATTATACAAGCATGCTATGAGACTCATTCAGAAGTGGAGAATGTGTGGTTATGTATGAGGGGGGGGGTTCCTATTGGTGGTCTCATTGTTTGAGTGTGGTCTGCTGTGGGTTTGTATGGGGAAAATTCCGCTCGGATTCATATGATTATTCTTGTTATCACATGCAGTGAGGTTCGTTGAGACATCCAACATAGTGCTCAAATGATATTCTCTTTTAGAGGATCAGTCAATCCCTACATTTTACCTTGGTAGTGTGTTTTCATATGTATGTGGCACACTAAGGTCGTTTTAAACATAGAAATGTCCATTTGTAATCCTATTCGGTATACTCGCTGTGCTGTAAAGTGTTCATAATGTTTTCTATGAACATTCTCTCTATATATTTTTAAACAACTTTTAATGTGTTTGGTGTGTTTATAAAGGTTTTTACAAAGCTGTAAAAAAATGTAATCTCCCGGTTAGTATAATATTTAAGTCGTGCAGTATTTGCATGGTTTGAACTGTGCATTGCGTTTTAGCAGTTTAAAAGTCTAGCTCAGATTTGGACATTTCTCTTCTTGTTTCACTTACCAAAACAAACAAAAAAGGTGATGCATCATGGGAACATACAATGTCCTAGACATTCCAGTTAATTGTGTTTTTGCCTTTGCTTTATGACAGTATTAGCTATGGGAAAGATAAATATTGGCTGCTATTCAATGACAATATTACTTCGTTATAAATAAACATTCACCTCCACAGCAGAAACAAAAGTGATAAAACCAAACCTTGTGTATTGTTTAATTGTTTGACAAGATTTTTGTTACTTTTCAACATTACAAAGATTAGGAATAACAATCCGTTAGTATGTACCTTTGTAAAGTAAACAGTGATATAGTACATAATTTATTACAGTGAAGCACGAAAGCAGTAAGACAGTCAACAGCTGACCCGTGGGTCATTAATTGTGCCATTATATTGTTAATGAAACATGACAGCAGTGGATTTGGGGGTTCTATTTAACAAAAATGTCTGTATCGGCCTGCTGTAGAATTATGCAGCACAAGTTAAAACTATATAAGATACAGAAAAACTGTTTTAAATATTTCCTGTGTAAACCCATGGTGTGAGGTCGGAGCTTTATAGTATGAGCAGATGTGCTGTATTTGATGTCTGGTGTGTTCTGTACCCTTCATTGGAAAGAACTGTAATAAATATAAAGTAATGAAAACACTTATAATTTTTTAACTATTTGTTTTTGTAAAATACATCCAGAACATAAACACAAGCAGAAAATCACTTACTAATATAATTTATGAATCTATGGAAATGGATAGTGAAGGAAAACAACCAATAACATATCAATTCAATTGATGAATTAAATTGTATGAGAAAAGAATAGTGGGGAAATGTTTAACCTAATGAAAGTGAGGGAAATTAAGTTAACTTATTATTCGTATGCACTTTTTTACTCTAGAGAAAAGTCAGTCTGCATCCCTCAGCAGACACCCGGCCAGGTCCACATGGTCAGCAGCAGAGAGGCTGTCTTCCATGATCAATGGGAAAGACCACATCTACGCCAACAGCATGCTGGTGGATCAGGTAAACAATAGGGTTCCAATGGGGCTCCTCTAAGTGGCTTGGTTGGCAAAGGCGCTCACCGCAAGCGCAAGCTAACTCTCTCCTGTTGTACGGTGTGCTCTTGAGGTTGTGAAATAGTCTCTGGCTCACAGGGCCAGTGTGTTGGAGGAGTGTAGTCTCTTAAGCTGCCGTGACCCTGTTGTGTAGAAGAAAGCTTGTTTGGAAATCTTGAATTTCCAAATTGTGAAAATACAAGAATAGGGAAAGACGGATTTAAAAATAAATTGTACATTCGCTTATATATTAAGCCTGCTTGCAAAAGACATTTCAACTGGTATTTGCTTCTGAGAATATCTGCACATGTTTTGGCAGTCACAGAGAATATTTTTAAAGCAATGTCTCCCAGAAAATATTCCCCCCACAATCTTCAAGCTTGTCGAATTTCACATGAAATGGACTGTTACAGCAATAATAATCCTTGAAAATCTTGACATTTATCCTAAAAATATTGTTAAAATGGATGGAAAATATAAAGGCAATATCTGCCTTGAGTGTTCAACGGCCAATATTTAATGGATGCAATCATACCATGCCGTCCACAAGGTCAGGTTAGAGGAACTGAGTCAAATAGTTTGTAGTTTAAGGAAATTACACTGTCTTCATCCTTAGAACACTTCTGGCAAAAGGCCTGATGTAAAAATGCTTCTACTCAGCATGAGAGATGGAAAATAAATGATATGAACGTGCAGTGAAAACAAGGCTGTCACACATTTAACTTGGAACAGATTTTTTTAACTTTTTTAATAATATACTTGGGGGTGATATCACAGAGGGAAAAATAACACAATGCACCATGTGTGTTGTACTCGGCTAGTTCTCTTCAGTTTTAATCACAAATTGGTGTTGCATAACTGCTGTTGCTGCTCTGCAACATATGAATGAGAAGCTTCTTTTGTCTCACGGTGTAATCCAGCTGAAACCAGGTTTTTTATCTGAGATCCATTGAGTGGTACTGGCACTGTGATTGTTTCCGTCATGGTGCAGGTGAATGACCTGGATATAAAGTACAGTGTGGCAGGGGTGACTGGGGATGGCACGCTGACGGACAGCGAGGGGTGGGACAGCGCCAGGGGGAGCTCCCCTGAGCCAGCACCCCATAACCCGGAGGTGTGCGCATCCATGACTCGCCACTCTCCCCCCCGGGTGGAGAAATCCCCTTCTGTCTTCTCCTCCCACATGCCACCCCCCTTCCCCGCTGAGCTGGCGCTGGCGCGAGCGAACCGCACACCTCGGACCAGAACCCTCAGCGGCGGCGCAAGAGTGCGACGGGAGGCCTGCATACTGAGGTGAGAGCCTGAACTCTGTCTTCTCTCTCTCTCTGTCTCTGTCTTTCTCTCTCTCTGTCTCTCTGTCTCTGTCTTTCTCTCTTTCTCTCTCTTTCTCTCTCTCTGTCTCTGTCTTTCTCTCTCTGTCTCTGTCTTTCTCTCTCTCTGTCTCTGTCTTTCTCTCTCTGTCTCTGTCTTTCTCCCTCTCTGGAAACTTGCTTTGCTCAGTTTTCCTTTTACATTGCTTATCTAACCTTTTACATACTTGTAATGATGAGTGTGAAATAGGCCAGGGGCCCTATCTTACACCCGGCGCTAAGTGGTGCTAACTTAAATGCAAGTGTCTTTGCTATCTTTCACCCGGCGGAGGGTTCATTATAGCGCCTAGCGATCACATCGTTGAAATACCAAGTCATCTTGCGCCCATTGCAAGTGAACTGCGCGGATTGGTCTTAAGATGAGGAGTGGCCAGGAAAATATTTGGTGTATTGCTATCTTGAGCCAGCAGAAAGCGCTTGCGCTAAAACCCCCACAAACCTGATCTAAAGTTATGTCGCAGTTGTTTACATGTTATTTTAACGGCGCATATAAGTGTGTCTACATAGGCGTGTGTTACACACAGGGGCGTGCACAAGCATGACTAAAAATATCAAGATTAAAATGTGAAATATTGTTATTGTGTAGGCTATATCAAAAAATACATAATAATAAAAGGGTCCATAGGTCAAAGACCACATACCTGTCCTTCAGCGAAGTGAAATGCCAAATTAAATTGCTTTCAGCCCACTCCATCAACATCCAGGCGATGTGCGATGGTACATGTTTTACATTTTTGCCAATAATTCCTGTAATCTTCTGGGGGGTAAATCTTCTCTTACCAGACAATGGCTATCTATTAAAAACTTTGCTGATAGCACCTATATCGAGCCTAATGTGCGAATTGTCATTTACACCTAATGCGTGAATTGTTATTCAATGGAACTCTCGCACTGCAATAGATGGACATTTCAGTTCTGAAAACAGCCTGTAAGTAAATAGAATGGTTTTGACTGAAAAAAGTTCAAAACCTTGTTCAGTGTATTGTTTTTCAAATAGCCTATAGGCTACAGTCCCAGGGATTTGCTGTGCGTAAGGTTTTTTCGATAGCCTACAGTTAAAAAATGGAGATTCATTTAAATTTCACCATGTTAACTGAATTGTAACCTTATTCTTTATCCTTCATATTTTTTTAAATTACAGTGACCAGGTTTCCATACTCTCATCTTATTAAAACCCAGCTGAAACGATTTTAAAGAGAACTAAGAGTCTAATTAGAGACTAAAACAAATTTGCAGAATTAATTCAGAATTAATTTGAATGCCATTCTCTGCATGTGTGCTTTAACTTCATGCAGGACCAGGTCTGTTTCCCCTGCTGTAAATTACTCTTTTCACGGTCTTCCTAGGAAAGTGGACTGAATTATTTTAAAGCATTATGCTACCAGTAAAACAGGTTGGTCACATTTCCATAAGCAGGACATTTTAAAACAAGGGAAATATTTGTGAACCTATGGGTTCCCAACCTGACAGCTTAAGTGTATTTAGTTCGTGTTGTCATTAAGGCAAAATAACAGTATTTACGTTATTAATCAATATTATAATGCACATAATGAACTTCAGATGAAGCTTGAACTTCGAGAACTCCATGAGAACAGCCTCATGGAATTGATGTTTGACAATGCTTCATTGTATAATCAAACTAAATTCGTTAAACAATTTGCCGTTTTTTAAAGTGAGACTAAAGCCATTCTGGTAGCTTATTCTCAGCTGTTGCAGGTGCTTTTAACGAAATGTAACCGTATAGGCTATATTTTCTAAAATAACAGCACTGTCGGGAATTACCGGGAACCCGTGCCTGTGTTAAACCCTAATGTCAATTATTATTATTGTGTATATCAAAACGTGGTTAATAATAATGGTTAGTCCGAATAATATTTATCATACTATTGATCCATATAGCCTATTACATATGATTGCACTACACACGCACGAGCATGTCTGTTTGCCATCATATAAGCAATCCGCCAAGGTGGAAAAGCAGGCTTTTAAAGGGAATGGGATATGACATTTTGATTGGTTTATTGCATGTTACGCCCAAGACACAGACACTATAATTAATGAAGAGTCTAAGTTCAGGCTTCCTCTTAGGCCCCACTGTGTACTCCCTCCCTCTAAGTGTGCTCTTCCCACAATGCTGTGCAGTTCTGTATAGAGGTTTGTTCTTCCCACAGCCCTAGCTTGGTCGCTCTGGAGGTGGACAGTGAAGAGGAGGATCTTTTGGACGAGTTGCCTTGTTCCACATCCCCCCATTCAGGTGGCGTCCTGCAGGCCAGCAGCGGCGATGAGAAGGACTCCTTTGACACCTCCCCCGACCTCAGCTGCAGCCGCACATGCTCCTCCTCCTCCTCCTCGCACAGCCAGCCACGCACAGTGGTACTGACATGCTCCTCCTCTTCCACCTCGCACAACCAGCCACGCAAGTGGTACTGAACGTTCTGTCACGCGCACGCGCATACCTGCGGCATTACTACGTGTTGAGGTTTTTTTTGTCTTTTTCCTTTGAACATACTATTGTCTGCAACAAGGCACTGAGATGTGTTTAAGAAAATGTGACTACATCTACATCTATCTCTATGCAAGTTTACCATGCCGATGATACTGAAGATGATGATGGGTGTTGTGGTCCACGGAAAATGTTATGCTTCTGTGTGGTCAGTCAGCAGTAGCTAATTCCAAATAGCAATCCAAGTTCTATAGAGCTCTGTAGTCCCGCCCCCTGCTATCCCTGGCTGGTCTCGGAAGACTGCCGGAAGCCATTTCCTGCCCCACTTCGGGATCTTTCAGTCACCCTTATGATTATATTATGGCATTGTATGGACCAAGCTTTGACATATATGTGATACAAAGTCCATTATATACTCACCACTGCGTTTAAGTCAAATTTGAATCATGTAATTAACAGAGTTTGAGAAACACAACTACAACTGCCCAGAATCCCCGGTCGTACATCGCCGGCTCCCGCTTTTGCTAGCTAACACAGTAGCTCCTGGGCGGCCGCTCTGCTAGTGAAAATTGCTATCACTCTGTCTTATTATGGAAGTGAAACTAACAGTATCACCAAGGGCGAGAATCACTATCAGTCTGGCCATGTCAAAAGTGTTAGCTTTATGGCTTTAACTTCAGCAGTGGTGGTGAGCAAGTGAATAGGGCTAGACCGGATGTCGTAGTTGTTTTGGTTGTTTATTTGTTGGACATAATTTCAAATTACCAATTTTATAAATTATTTAAAAATGTGACAACCCCTCTCTTGGGTGTTTTGAACGTGTAGCTGCCTGAATATAGAAAAAGAAAATTTTCAGTCCATTGACTCCCATTGTATTTTTCCCGAAAAGTGGCACCAGACGTTCGTCACCAAAATGGGCGGGACTACGGAGCTCTATTCAGTTATGCTAGACCATGGTGCCATAATGCTGATCCTGATATTCCTGATCTTGTGCTTGTACTCATGACACCTAATCTCCTCAGGATTCGGGGGATTTGGGGATCCGCTTGCGCTCTTACTCCTACTCCTCTCCCAAGATCAGCCTGGTGCGCCCCCGGTTCACCCGCGATGCGGCCATCGCTGACCTCAACGAAGGTCTGTGTTTCTACCAGTCACCAGGAAGACTCACATTCACCTCACTCTCCAGCTCATGACATTTCAGTCAGGGTATTATTAAGTTTTTGTAACATCATAACACTTCAGAAAATTGTGTTTGCACGAGAGGGCAACTAACTTTCTATAGAGCATGTTGTATGTCTTGCAGTCATAGAAATGTTGAGAATGGTCTATTCTGTCAATGAATGGCTTTTTTCCCCCACAATGAGATATGCATATATCTGTTGCGCAAGAAAGCATTCATCAGTGCAGAGAGGAATGTACACCAGCCTCTCATTGCCTCTGTTGTAGTAATGTATAATCATAATTGCAGAAAATATTGACAATTGTCTGTAGTGCACTTTTCTGCATGCTTCTATGATTTGGGAAACAGTTTTAGCATGTTTCCATGTGTTGTGTGTGTATACACATATATACCTGTGTGTATATATATATACATATATATATATATATATGTGTGTGGGTTGTGTGACAATGACCAACATTTTAAACATGGACCACAATCATGACCACACTTTTGGTATGACCATTTGAAATGTGGGAGTGACCGATCTGAGACTGTGGACCAGATGGTTGTTGTGCAGTAGAGCGTGCTACCACAGTGAGCATTGTGTCCTTGCCCTGTAGATGGCGTGTTCAGCAGCAGCGGGCGTTCTCTCCTTCAGGCTCTCTCTCTGTCTAAATCACTGTCCCTGCTCAATCCAGTTAGTAAGTACACCTCGCACGACTGAGCGCTGACGCCACTCCGCTAACAGCATGTAGCACAGGCCGCAGATCACTCTGAAATCAACAGCCATGTAACCAGCCAAGCTTGCTGTGCTGTGCCTGAGGCGGATGGCTCTGTCCAGCAGCTGTGCCCATTGTCTGTTTCACTGGTGACATCATAACATTCTGTGGTGACATTATAGCGGTGCGGGTGGGAAGGGGGGTGGTGTGGAGGGGTCGCGCTGAGGGTCGCGCTGAGGGATGTCACAAGGTTACAAAATGCATGACCCTAACTGTTAACACAACTAATATATTTCCCTGAAAGCCAAGCAGTGGTAATTGATCCACAGAAGCAGAGCCTAGACTGAAAAACAAGTCTTGCATTTTGTACCTTGAGGCAGTGGTATGGTCCTTTTGCTCGGCTGTGGTGGCCAAAGACGTCATTGTTCCTGTGTTTGTTTTCCCTCTCACGTTTGGCTTTTTCGGTCTGTTGAGAGCATCTGTTTCCATCCCTTCTCTGCCCCTGGGATACTCTGCAAGTGTAAATTAGTTTTTTGTTTCCCGTGTTCAAGTGACATTCTTTGTGTGTCAGCTTCTTTTGCACTTCACAATGCTACTGCAATGTATAGATCTTGGACCAACGTATTAATGTCCGTTATGTGTGTTATGTGTTTGTTTATAACGTGATTAACACTTTGGAATTGTGATAAGGGGCATTTGGGAATAAAAAAAAAAAAATTGGGATCCAATTGAAAACAATGTGCATTTGTACTGATGTTATGTCAACCATGTTACTCTCTGCAGAGCAGCGAGCTTTCAGCTTACCAGAACCTCCTCAAGAGAAAAGGTATTTACAAAGGCCTTCTTATCTTCTGTCTGTTTCGGAAAATATGACTGCACTTTTTCTATGTAACATACATGTTGCTTTATATTTGCTCCATTCCTAAGTACATATTATAAGATGTTTTGTAACGCTTGTCTATGTTTACTTAAGTACTTAAAAGTAAATGCTTTGAAAGGTCACAAAGATCATGGCTCTACTCATAAACGTCATGCTGTTAAATGGCCTTTTGGTATTATTACTTTTTGTTATTTTATTTTATTTTTTGTATAATGTAGGTATCTGGACCTAAAATCACTGTGCCTTTTTAGTGCATAATATTACTAGCTGAAATAAATTAAAAAAACAATCAAATGTGGAATAATTAAGCAAATATACATTGCAGTGGGTTGTATTTTCCCTGCACACATGAAAAAAGTTGAGCATTTTGCCACAGATAAACGATAAAAGGAATTCTACAGAGTAAATGTATTTATTTAAGTCCAAGAAGGGTAGTAAGTACTCTATCAGAGTTGATTTACCACTGACTGGTTTACTATGCAGATAAAAGTGGGCATTTGTAATTACTGTCGACATGGTGACCACCCATGGAGGGGATTGGACTGACCTTCAGTCCATTCATACTTTAAAAATGCATTACGACTTGTCCTTTTTCGGTGATAAGAGTGGCAAACAGAAACTGGCCATCTAGAGAGGCCCCTGTGACACCACAGAGCTCCTGCTTTCCTGTCTTTCGCTCTCTCTATCTTGGGCTTTTGGAATAGCTGTCTAGTTTTTTTTTTTTCTCTTTCTCTCTCTCTATCTTGGGCTTTTGGAATAGCTGTCTAGTTTTGTTGTTTTTTTCTCTTTCTCTCTCTCTATCTTGGGCTTTTGGAATAGCTGTCTAGTTTTGTTGTTTTTTTCTCTTTCTCTCTCTCTATCTTGGGCTTTTGGAATAGCTGTCTAGTTTTGTTGTTTTTTTCTCTTTCTCTCTCTCTATCTTGGGCTTTTGGAATAGCTGTCTAGTTTTGTTGTTTTTTTCTCTTTCTCTCTCTCTATCTTGGGCTTTTGGAATAGCTGTCTAGTTTTGTTGTTTTTTTCTCTTTCTCTCTCTTTATTCGATTACTGAGTAAGTTAATTTTGCGTTGTTAACGCTCCACACAGAGTAGTGTGTGAATATTGAGCCATATGGCTCCCTGCAGACATGTGGACCTCACAATCTGCCAACAACCAAATCGTATTATGATTAAAATTCCTGCTGCTTTTAATACTTTTAGATTTTGTTATTAAATAATTTTGTGCGTTGTACAGAGACATGCACACTTACACATCAGTCTTTTTTATGTTGTCAGCTAATTAATCATTGGTGCAAGTAATATTATTTTCATCTGGATTAACATAATATTATGTCCCAAACTTTGCCTCACAATGAAACACTGGCACTAGCTTTTCTCTCACTGATACTGTTTCACAACTTCAGCAATTGCAAAAAAAAAAAGTAAAGTTCAAAGTAAGGAGAAATGTTGATTAAAAGCGTATTGCGTTGAAAGCGTATTGAAAGATTTTTTTTGTTCGCGTAACATTAATGTTGAACAGAACTGTCCTAACCATAAAAAACATGTTCATGTTTAACTCTTAACTGAAGCTACCAATGTGTCACTGTTCAGCTCACTAACTGGTGTGACGTTTAACATACTCACAATTTCCAACACTGTAATGAAGTGGTTCATGTGAAATTAGATGAACGCAGTCAACACACGCAATAGCACTGACGGCCAAACAAAGTATTATTGGAAAACGGAAACCTTCATTTCCTGTACTCTTCTCATGTTGATGCCTTATGTTTCACATCTCAGGTCAAAACCGTTATTTTTATAAGAGGATTTCATCATTTTATAATAATTTTACAGTTGTTGCTCGTAACTGCAACCAGTGTATCACAATGCAGTTTTAACGGTTATAATTTTCAAACCAGCTCATGTTGCTTTGACGTTAAACAAAAAACTATTTTTTAAACAAAGATGTTTTGTGCTACCTTAAACGAATTTGTGTTATTGTACCCAATTGTACATTTTGTATGTTTTTTTTAGATATACTATAGCTGACTCATCTACTTCTTGATTTCACTAATCTCACTTTAATTGTGCACTTAGGCTTATTTTGGCTTCACTATTACACTTAATTTCATTGTATTTCTCTTAGGATGGAGCAATGTGTGCAGGCCGATAACATGTTTTGTTGGACTGAGCAGTTCAGTATTAATTTCATAGACAGTCCCAGTTCTGCGGTTATTAAAGCCCCAGCTCTGAAACCATTGCTTTGTAACATTTCCCTTTTTCATGGAGGCCAAACGTAATCACACAAATATGGCCTTGGCTCACACAGCCACTATTTGCACGCGACAAACTTCAAAGCCGGGGCAACATTTACGCTGCCATCAGAAGCCGATGTCTAGGCGAACAAAGACGTGTGCGTTTCCCCTCTCTTGCCCTGGCATATTGGGAGAACTGTGTTGTTTCCTGTAGGGAGATAAGTTTCCACAAAAGGGCACAGTCAGCTGAGGATCAGGGCAGCGTGGCATTGGCGGACTCCATCAAACACCTCACCCTCTCAGAGTTCCTCAAAGAGTATGTAGGAAGCCCCAGTCTCCTGTGCCAAGCACGCGTAGGGCCAGCCTGGCATGACTTATTAACCATGAATGCATCCTGCCAGCCTTTTCCCTGTAACCACTTGTATTATTCTCTCACCCCTGTTACTTACCCATAATGGAGCTTCAGTTACCATCCCCAGTGACATTGAACTGCTTATAGCATGACTTAACTATCTTAGCATCACATCACAGTAAGACTCCCTAGTACCTAGGACCCTCATATATGATGCTGGATCTCATCAGATCTCAGGGATCCCAAAGATTTTCATGCTTGAATTATTAATGAAAAAGGAAGGAATGGTTTGTTGTAGCCTGGTGGGAGTTTCAATGTTTTTGCTTTGTGTTGCATGGAATGTATGCCCTGTCTTACACCTTAACTCCACCGTCCAAAGGTTGTAACCACAAAAGAAGCTAACAGTCTGAACTAACCAACAACTGTGTTGACAATACTAGTGCTCTGACAAAGGTTATCGTACACATTATACTCAAACTATTATGCCTGAGCAAATGCTCACATATAGCATGGGTTTATTAAACACAGGACTATAAGGCTGATTTAAAACCTTTTAGCACACACAAAACCAATAACATGACCAATGATTGGTGCAAAACAAATGCCATGACCAATCATTGGTTGTGTTATTATTTTTGCGTGTACTAGAATTTTTAAACCAAGCACCTAAGTGTGGAATATTAGATTACCATTATTACAAAAATGTATGTCCTCATGCTCTGTAAAAATGAATGATTGAGTTGCTGAGATGGCACAAACTAACAGTTAAGTCCTAAGGTCAAAGTCACACCAGGGGATTCTGAGCCTGGTTTGCTTTTAAACATTATATTTTTCTCAAAACAGAATCGAAGAGGAGGAGTGGGATAGGTACATTATCCCATCAAAGACAGAAGCAGAGAAGTACAAAGTGAGTCGTACTTTCAGCTTCTTGAAGAGCAGGATGTCAAGCACTCGTAACAAGAACAAGGTAAGAGATCTCACTTGTGCTGATATCTTTGAACCATTTTCTGTTGGTTAATATAAATTGTGGTGCTTCTTCTATTCATTCTGCTTAGCATTGTGTTTTGTCAAGTTTTAAACTCATTTAAACTCGAATATACTCTAATAATATGTTTACATGGCCAAAATAATAAAAAAAAAACAGCAATTGCTTCGTGAGCAGATTTCCTTCTCTAGTCATTAACTCTTATGAGCGTGTTAATAATCAAATAATAGTGCTAATAGTCTTCATGTGTCAACATTGCTATCTGGTCCAAGGGCAAGGGGAAGGACAAGGAAGGGAAGGAGAAGGCAATGAACACACACCACTTTGCGGCTGGGTCTGGCTCCAGCCTCACACTGTGCTTAGTCTGCGACAAGCCAGCGATGGCAAAGGACCTTCTGCAGTGCTCCCGTGAGTGTTGTCTCGGTTGCTTTCTGGTCTGCTTATGAGCACTTTCCCTTTCAGAGCATGCGTATGGTGTTAGTGCCATTAAATAAATTTACATTCTGGATATACAAAATGGAACTGTAATGAATAGAGCTTTAGGGTTCTGTTCAGAAGTATATTTAGATTTTGTTATTGCCTGAAAATATCATTATTATTATTATTATTATTATTATTATTATTAATAGTAGTAGTAGCAGCAGTATGTACATACATGTATGTAAAGTATGTTGTGTAAAGGCTGCTATTTAATTTTTGTATTTGTTGTACAGGTTAGAACAGAGCAGTTTATAAAGGCTTCAGCTTTGTACTAAAATAATTTTAAACCTAGCTATTTGCAGATATTTAATGTAGTGTGATGTCAACTTCTTTCCCAGACTGCTCCATAAATGTCCATAAAAGCTGCCGAGACTCCACAACGCCATGTATGAAGGTAGAGCGCAACTGACCTGTTACTGGGATGGCTGAAATGAACTAGCCATAAACTAGCCATAATATAAAGGAAATATAATACACTTCAAGAACAGAATTTCAAATGACATTATAAGAATATGAGGGTTCTGCACTGATGTCACTGAAACCTACTCACACATAGGGCTCTATTTTCCAGCTGGCACATATCATGCGCCAGCTGGCAAAGTGGTATTTTCTTCATGGCTTTTGACGCGCCCGAGCCGGTTTGGTCATTTGGTGACTCAGTGGGAGGAGTCACGCTGTTGGGGGATTTTCAGCCAAGATCAAGCCATTTTGGTGCAGCGCATTGCAATTTTGGTGTCAGCATAGTTTGCGATGTACGCTTGCACTGCCCACCTGCTCAAACCAGGTTTATGGCGCAAATCGCAGCCCAGCGTATGGCGAGTTGCTAATTTCGCGGCTTTCCCAAACAATGCATGCATGATCATAACTTATACAGAAGTCAATCACGCATTTCCGTGGAGCATATGCTGTCATTGTCTTTTATCTTTTTTATAATGCTAATTCCTGTATTTATTTCTGTTTTGTGACCATGCACCGTTCACCGTGCACTATTGATTCAGAAAATAGAGCTCATTGTATCCATGTTTACAGATTATGTTTTACTTATATATCTAAACGCATCTTTGTGTTTCGGCATCTCAACATATCGCAGATCAGAGATCTACAGATATCATCCTTTCTGTAATAAAATAAGGTTTTATAAAAAATGTATTGTGGACCCAAAGAAAAAACTGGCTGTTCGTTATTGTCATAATGCTATCACTAAGTTTATTTTGGGTAGACCTCCCCCTGTAGATCTTGCACCGTGACCTCATGTGCAGAACCTTAATATGAATCACTTGCCATGAATCATTGCCAGGACTGTGCTCTTTTTTACTCTTTCATAGTAGTAATACAAGTGACAGGGAATGTTGCAAATGGAATCATGTCAGTGTTTATATTTACCAGTACAAAATGAAATAGATGTAGCAATTGAACAAAAAATGAACTTATATTTACATCAAGTGTGTTGGACTTCATCTTTTTTTGAAGTCATGAAACGGGAACTGACATACATGTGAATCAAATTTTATTCTTTTCATGTCCACACAATTCTTACCAGACTGTTTTTACAGAAACTTCAGGACAAGTATGCAGTGCTGACAAAGAACAGAGCCGCTTCCCTCCCACAAAGTGAGTCAAAAGTTAAAGATTTTCTGGCTAAATTAATGTTTAGCACACCACGCAGGGGATCAACACTGAGGCACTGCAGTGAGGGAGAGACTGGGAGAGGAAGTGGTTTTTCAATCATGCCATCTAAGTCATTAGCATTTGCATTGTAAACGCGTTCTGTAACATTTCACACATTAATTTATGTCAAAGTCCAACAAGAATTGTTAAAGCAAAGGCATGCGCAGAAGTGCAAGAGTTGTAGTGTGTGTACAATAATAAGGCCAAATCCCCAATATGGATGGTCATGTTCCTTCCCTTGTCTGAGATGACAACCAGTCACTTCTCCTTTATCCTTGACATTTGCTTCCCTAAAACTCAAATTTCACTTTAAAATAATATAAATAGATTCAACATTTAGGTTTTGGGCACCCATGCTCTTATTTTTCTGGCACAGAGTCACCACATTTGGCATAAAAGCCATTGGATGGCCTGCATTGAGGCAAATACTATTTCAACCATGTGATACTGAGTGTTTTTTTTACCAGAATTTGCCAATCACATTCACTCAGAACCTGAAGTTCTGAGTGGTGCATCTGTGATGGCCCATGTAGCTGGCCCATGTAGCTGGAGTACTTTATTTATTTAACTGAAGCATTTTCGTTTGTGGACCATGAGTGAAATTGGTGGTGTGCAGTGGAGGCAGAACTAGGTCAAACTTATTTGAAATGCTTTAAGTCTTTAGAAGCAAAATTTAAAAACACTCCTGCAGGTTCCTGAAATTTCTCAACAAAACTAACCAAAACATTCAATCACATGAACGAAAAGTGTAGTTTTGAGTACTGATATACTGGGGTTTATATACTTTCGTATTTCACATAATTGTTTGCTCTGAAAGGGGTTTATACAAAGGGACTGTATGTTGGACAGGATGAAGTTCTAGATGGGGCCTTTCAACATGTCCTCATTTCACTTCCAGGTAGCACTGTCTGGGAGTGTACCACAGCCTGCCCTATCCCCACCTCTGCCTCTCTTCCTGTCATGACATCCCGGGACAGGAGGGATTCGGTGTGTCTCCCAAACCCCCTCTCAAAGAGTGTACCTGCAGTCTCTGAGCGGTGAGACTCTCCTCACATACAGGGGCCACTGAGGGTGAAATGGCAGAGATTCAGCTCTGTAAAGGACATCATTCAAACTCAAATACATACTTGCATACATACATACATACATAGACTTGCTACATGGTTACAAATTCACAAATAAAATCAACGCACAATCCATTCTATTCTATACCAGAACCTCATGTCCTTATATGACAGACATACACACATACTGACAGCGTACATTGAAACCTGTCATATTGTAAGTAATTGCAGTATTTCAGTTATCCTGTAATGCTCTATTGCCACGGCCAGAAATAGCAGTTAGATGTTGAACACTCATGCAGGTACATGTTGAACGGTTTGATGGTGGTTATAATGTGCATTTTGAGTAGAATGCCCTGAGTCTAAAGCCAACCCACAATCATTATATGCATTTACACATGTGGTGTGGGGCACTCTGACATGAATGTCATGAATTGACTGACTGGTCATGGTCTGTCTCCCGTCCAGGAGGATGAGTGAGAGTCTGGAGGGAGACGGCGAAGCTAGCCTGTGGACGAACCGCTCCCATTCTGAGGAGCTGCTCCAGGTGATGGAGTCCTCCCCCTCCACCGATTCCTCCATCAATGAAGGTATTTGGACAGAGCGTTCTGAAAATGTTTTTTATGATGTGTGCACCATAGGACAGTGGAAAAGTGCTTTTTACTAACTACAATACATGTAGATACACGTAGAAGTTGTATGTCTTTAAACCTGGCTGCTGTATCAAAGGCCATTGAACTAGAACTTGGGCATTCGTTTCAGAATGTGCAATTTCTCACATGGTCTCAGGAGGAACATCTCTTTTAGTATTTGCAGTTTGCCATGAAATCGCTTGCTATATTTGAGGCCTTTAACCTTTCATCAATTCTTTTGTGAATGTACCCTCTGGTACATATAACCTCAGGCTTCAAAAGAGGTTGTATTACGTTGCCCACTGAAGTAAATTTAGCTGATGAGTATTGTGAGTGATTAGATCCATTCCTGTGATTTCCTGTGTTGGGTTGGCTGCCTCTCCTCAGACATAGTGGACGCCCCTCTGCGCAGCGCCCTCAACGCAGATCTGCTGGACTATGAGGCCGAGTCCTGGAGCCTGGCTGTGGACCACAACTTCTGCAACAAGCAGGAGAAGAGGGCCATTAAGAGGCAGGATGTGATCTATGGTGAGTCCTGCTGCGGTCTCCCAGAGCAGACTGAATGTCCTGCTTCCTCTGACATTTTGCCGAAGCAAAAAAAAAAAACTGCTCTCGTAGGTTCTGGTTTAGTTGAAAAAGAGACTAGTGTGATTAGAAGAATGAGGTCTACGCCTGGGTATGTCTAAATGCAAGATCTATAAGTGAGCCCGAGTGCGTGTAACAGAGCTGCCCGATGCGTGGCTTTTCTCAGAGCTGATGCAGACGGAGATGCACCACATCCAGACCCTGACCATCATGGGGGAGATCTTCCGCAAGGGCATGAAGGAGGACCTGCAGCTGGACCACCACTCAGTGGACAGGGTCTTCCCGTGTTTGGACGAGCTCTTCGACTTCCACAAGAGCTTCTTCTGCGCCATGAAGGAACGCCGGCAGAGCTGCACCCAGGAAGGCAGTGACAGGAACTTCGTCATCGACAGGATCGGCGACATCCTTGTGCACCACGTGAGTTCAAGACCTGCCGATAGGCTTCCATATTATAGGTGCACAGAATCCAGAACCTGCATGCTGCTCGTTTTGTGAAACTTCTCAAGGGTAGCGCAGGTGCATTTGTAGCAGTTGTGCCTGTGCAGAAGCAGTAACACTGCAAAAAAACTCATCTTAACAAGCATTTTAATCTTATATTTAGACTTTAGAATCTTATTTCTAAATAGCACAAACTATCTGCCAGTGGGGTGAGATATTTTTACTCATTTCAAGATTTGCCAGTGGGGTAAGATAATTTCACTTGTCAAGCAAAAAGTAACTTTAAAAAAGCTAATATTTTCCACTTTTGAGAATTTTTTTTTGATTTTAAGTCTCATTACAGGACTAAAACACTTGTTAAGAGTTAAGACTGACATTTTTTTCTGTGTAACATCTCCCTTTTTTGGTTTCAGTTTTCGTGTGACAGTGCAGAAAGAATGAAGCTGGTGTACGGGGAGTTCTGCAGTCACCACACGGAGGCCGTGAACTTCTTCAAGGAACTCCAGCAGCAAAACAAGAAGTTCCAAGTGTTTATCAAAGTAGGTTCATTCCTTCTGGTCACCCGTAGCTGCATATTATAGAATTGCATGTTTGCGTAATCATTTTGATTTTGACGTGTGCTCTGCCAATGTTTCTCCAGCAACAAAGTAACAACTCATTGGTCCGGAGGAGGGAGATCCCAGAGTGCATCTTGCTGGTGACACAGCGCATCACTAAGTATCCAGTGCTGGTGGAGAGGATTCTTCAATACTCGCAAGGTCAGTTTGACTCTATATTGCCATCTAGTGTTATGCTCAAGATCCCCGTAAGCAAAGCTATATCTCATAACAAGAGAGAGGGGTTGAGGACTCCATACAGTCACTTTTTCTCCCAAGATAAAGATATGCATGTATAGTAATAAATTGTCCTTGATAAGGATTTCATTTCTAAATATGAGGAGGTCTGACTATATCTAGGTATCTATACTATATGGATATTCCCTTCAAGTTAAACCAAGCTGATTAAATGTTAATTACACAATAGACAAATAACTTTACTTTGGAATTGCATTCCCTGCACCATGCAAATGGCTTATTTAGTCACAGCCAATAAAAATCTCTTGGACCCACCATTTTTTACACTGATAATGTTTTTAACAAGGCAATGAATGCTCAGAAACTGTAAGAATATGCATAACTGTAAAGACCGGTTTCCCATTGCTTCAATGTTCCTGTGTGCAGAAGGCACAGAGGAGCACGCGGACCTCTCCCGGGCGCTGGTACTGATCCGAGACACCATCGCCGCCGTGGACCTGAGGGTCAGCGAGTACGAGAAGGAACAGAAGCTGCTGGACGTGATCAACCGCATGGAGAACAAGAGCTTTGCCAAGCTGAAGAGCGGGCTCACCTTCCGCAAACAGGACCTGCTGGTCCAGGCCAGGACGCTGAAGCACGAGGGGCTGATGTACTGGAAGACTGCCACCGGGAGACTCAAGGGTCAGCTGCCTGCCTGGGAGCCGCGTTTGATTGGACGCCCCGTCGCTGAGTCTCGGTTCTGGTGCTTTGCACTTTTGGTGTGACTGAAACGTTGCTGTCTTCTTCCACAGATGTCCAGGCACTCCTTCTCACAGACACGCTGATATTCCTGCAAGAAAAAGACCAGAAATATGTATTCGCTGCTGTGGTAGGTTCTAAAAGTTATGCAAAAGAATAAGAGGAGCTATTACAAGAGACTCAAAGACCTGCATGTCTGTTGACAAATAAAAAATTTTTACAACACAGATTAATACAATTTTCTTTACAGAGAATATATGCCTGTAACACTGCTTACTGTTATGCAGTGTTTTGTAGTTTAGAGGATGGTTGATATTGAATGTAAATTATGAGCTATTTGAGAGGAAGAATTGGAATACGTTTTAGATCTAATTGTCATTTAAATTGCCTCAAGTACTGTGCATTTATGTTTCTTTCTGATGGCCTCAGTTAAGAAAAAGCATATTTTATTTAGCTGACCTACCAGATCATAACTGCCTATCAAATTCAAGCTTAGAATAATTGAATTTGGAAGAATTAATTGGAATCCTAATGGGCATTTCATGTAATCTCTATTAATCCTCATTATGTTCACATTTAATGACGCTTTTATGTTTGGGGTCAAATTGACCCGGAACATAATATGAGGGTTAAACACTGGTCCAAATAAGGGAACAGAGCTGTATTTCTACTGGTCAATTCATGGTTAATCATGCCATAATGTTAACGGATTGGACAGGACCAGAAGCCCCCAGTGATATCCCTCCAGAAGTTGATTGTGAGGGAGGTGGCCAATGAGGAGCGAGGGATGTTCCTCATCAGTGCATATGCAGCTGGTCCAGAGATGTACGAGGTTCACACCTCCTCAAAGGAGGAGCGAAACAGCTGGATGAGGCTGATCCGGGAGGCAGTAGAGAGGTACATTGTGTAGATTACATTACTGTGCGCAAATATTTCTGTATTATGTTCCATACCTGTATTGTCGTTAGCCTAGTGTGCATCTTAGGGTGTGTATATGTATGTGTTAATCTGTCTGTGTGTCTACATGTGTGTTTATTGAATTTTTTCATTTTATTATACATTTTATTGGACAGCACAGTGTAGAAAGACAGGAACAATGGGAGCGAGAGAGAGGGAGAGACATGTGACAAAGGTTGCGCGGCCGGATTTCGAACCGCCGATGTTGTGGCTCGCAATGAGCATTTGGACGGAGCTCTCTACAGGCTACGCCACGAGACACCCCACAAGTGTGTTTATAGTTGTATCCACACTCCTAAATACCTCTTCCTGTCTCAGCTGTCCTGAGGAAGAGGAGAAGAATGCCAGTGAGTCTGAGGAAGAGCGTCGGGCTGCCGAAGCCAGGGCTCACAAGATCCACAGAGTACAGGGTGAGAAGGAGGGCATGTCTTCCCATCATGCCTTTAGGTGTCCTCCCTTACACACTTACAGTAAACAGTTCTTCACAGTCATGCTGGGGTCAACATGTGTGAACAGTCCTTTGGTATAAGTAAGCTGCTAGTGTTTTGTGGAGTAGAAATGTGCAGTGTACACTTTTGCTAATACTTCGGCAATGCTCTGTATTGTATTGTATTTATTTTTATTTTTATTTTTTTCTGCAGAGACACTAAACTTGCAGGACCAGCAGATCTGCACTAGGTTAGAGGAGAAGCTGAAGATCTATGCGGAGCTAACAGGGCTGAGCACGAGGGAGGAGCCTCTGCCACAGCCTCGCCTCCTGGTCAGGCCCAATCCGGACGAGGTTCCTCAGGCCATGGCTCTGCTCGCCGCCGCGCTCAGAGAGGGTGAGCGGCCTCTTCCTGCTACTTTCTGTCCCACTTCCCGTCCCCCTCCGAAGAAACTCCACGTACCATCTTGGACTCTCTCAGCTCAATGGCGCTTTCCCGCAGGAAGCAAAGACTTCCAAAGAAATAACATCCCCCCTCTATTTGTTGTATGTTCCATTACGCATGAACCTCAGGCCTGCATATTGCTTGGAAAACATTGGGGAGTGCGACTGTCCGGCTGGCTTTCTCAGTGTTAACCGGAACGTGTGAAATTAATTCTCATTGTGTTGTGCGTTTCCAGCGGAGAACCTCGCCGCCACACTGACTTCACAGTCCTGTCCGTCATCCTGCGTTTCCCTGGAACCCCTTGGGGAGCCCAGTTCTCCTGTCAATCTGGCAGAGTCTGGCAGCTTCAGCAGCGTCCCAGAGTCCCCCACTGAATGTGAGCGAGACGGCCCTTCCTCATCCTCACTTGTTTTTTACTGCTGGAGGAAACCTTGCAGCCATTTACTGTTCAATCTTTGTGCCTTGTTTCATTTGTAACCTGGCCTTTCTTAGCTGTTAATGGCTAACAAGATTAAAAAAATACCTGTGGAACTTCAGCTCTGATGTGGAATGGTCAACTGTAAGTTCTATTACACTATGACTGTCCACTGTGTATTATGATTTATGCATTTAGGACAAAACAATACAGCCAATATTATTCAACCACATTTATAATATGAACAAAAAAAAACTAAATCGCATGAATGCGATTCCCATTAACAAATCTCATGCCCGGTGATTTCCAAACTGTTTTTCAAACTAATTCAAAAATAATTATTTACAGAATACAGACTGCATATTTGTGTAGAACTATGTGTGTGTTTACTCAAACATGCTTTTACTGTGCCACACTTCTTAGGCTCTTTAAAGTGTCATTAGGGCTACATTTCATCTTATTCACTTGTAATCTTGTAATTCCTGCCATTGTCTGAGTGGTTATAATGCATTCCATGTCATGGAATTAAAGCCTTACACTACTAATACCACTTTAACTGTTCCCTTTTTTTTTAGCCAATTACTTGGATACCCAAAGTTGGAGCTCAACGTCACTGGCATCAGACTCAGAGACAAGAGAAGTGGAGTGGATAGGGACAGAGTCTCTCATTCTGCAGTCTTTCACGCAGCTAAAAAGGGAGGATGCCAACAGTGTTAATCTGCAAGTAGGTCACACAATTTACTGTGTCCTTTTCTATATCACATACAGTTATGCCGCAGATTGTTCATATGTTTTTGTTTTATTCATAATTTAATCAGAACCATCAGTCACAGTCTTGCTGGCTGTTGCATTTGAAGACAATTTGGCGTCCTTGTATTGCACTAATCATACCACATCGATTGCTGTGAGCACAAGATCAATCGAGAAGGAACTTTGGGAGACTCCAGTCTCCACTCATTTGAACTTGAATCATCTATGAGAGTATTACTTCATCTGTGAGATGAATCGCTTATTGAACAGACTTTGGTGAAATGAAAGCAAAAGAAAGATGCATAAATCAAATCCGTTCATTAATTCAGCCGGCTACCTCATGTGCCCCAAAGAGGATTATTTATTTTCTTAAAGTGGTTTAACATAGATTTTATTTTTGTTCTTGTTTCTTGGCTGGAATACATTTTGCTTATCTATGTCACCATGTTGATCTAAAATTTTTTTAGTATGCTGTTCTTTATCACACTATATTTATTGTATATAAACATATATAGCTGTATTTTGTGAGGACATACCCCAATATTTTTTCTATGTCCCAAATATTTAAGGACATAGAAAGAATTAATAGGAGAAATTATTATTCCATCACAACAGACTGTGAATAATATAAATATTAATATAATCACAATAATACTGCCCAAAGGGCCTGGCGAACAATCACCGTTAATTCTTAACCACACTTGGCCTGTAATATCTTTTTAGAAATGTATCAGTACACCTACACATTGAAGGAAAAAACATTTTTGTGGGCCAAGACATCCACTTTGAGGATGAAGCTAGAAGCATTGCCGTCTTGCGGTTGCTCTTCCTTGGGTTCAGCTGTAGCAACAGCTAATTTGCTGTGCAGTCTTCCAATGAATGTGTGTAGTTCAGGCATTCTTCCATTCCCCAAGGACACGATGATGAAAACATTAATTATTCATGTGAGCTTATTAAAGTCACTCACTCGCTTAAAGTAGTCAATTATGCATGTCTGGATAACAAACCAAGAGTTCTTTTCAGGTCTTGAATACTGCTCCATTTTTAAAAGGATGCTAGTATTTGCCAGTGTAATTTATCATTCTGTTCATTATATCAGTTATAATGATAGGATGGTTGCCTGAAAGCATTTTTATGACAAAAAAAGAATAGATGAAATCCAGGTGTTGTTGATAATGTGACGTGATAATTCAGTGAACCACAAGGGGGCACTCACAATACACTTAAGAACTGTGTAGAGCAGCGGAACAAATGCATCCAATCATAAGTTTCAGAGGAGGATAATAGGATAGATAATTCTATTTGATAATCCTGTGTATGACATGATGAAGACAAATTATTTAATTAACCTGGTCAATAAAGAGTTTTGTGTAAGGCCTACAGCAACAGTACCATCAAGTACCTGCCTACTAGGAGGTTACAGAAACTAAACTAGCCAGGACAGTGCTTGGTTGGGAGACCACAGAAAGAAAAGGTTCCTGCTAGAGAGTTTAGTGTGTGTCATTAGGGGGCACTGTCCCTCCCTGCCAAATTATCTCCACGATGCACTGCAGTGAAGTGTCAAACTTACTATATTACTATAGCCATATGTTGGATAATATTAAAACTGAGGCCCTCGCTCCTATCACTGAGAATAGGGTTAATTACCCTGGCTTTGTGGCCTAGAATTATGGTTTGCAAAAGCTGGCCGCAATGTTGTGCTCCTTGGTTATTATGTAATATTTAATGTGTGTATGGCTTCTATATCTTAGATATCCATGTCATTATTGTAACTGACCTCTCTTTCTCCCTCTCGCTCTTTCTCTCTTATTTTCTCTCATTCTCTCTCTCTCAGACACTGACACACACACAGCACAACACACACATGCACAAACACATTTTCACATTTGCTACACTAATCAGTCTTCTGTCATCAGGTTCATACCTTGTCATTTGTAGCTGGCGGAAGGTCCCATGTTTTAGAAGGTGATATGAACGTCTGTATTTTTTCATACACTGGGCCCTCATTTTGAACCTGGTTTGTAATTTTCCATTGCAGGTGGTGCAGAGTGTTCAGAGCCTGACCCAGTTGCTGTACAGTCTGCAGGTAAGACAATCCCTGAACACTGACTGAGTTCTGGGGATGATAACAGCACTCGTATGGCCATCAAACTGTCATTTAGCACGGTGCTTAATTCTCTCGGTTATTAGTCTTAGAAATTGCCAGTAATTCTCAATAATTGGGAATATTTTATTCAATGTTATGGCAGGGGATCGTGGGTTTTATTTGTTTGTTTCTTTTTTATTCCAAGCCTGGGTAATGTTATTGGTTTAGAGTTGTATGTATTGAGTGATTGTTTTGTTTATTTTTGTGCGTGTACATGTGTGTTTGTATGCGAATATGTGTATGTGTGTGTTTATATGTGTATGTCTGTATGTGTGTGTGCGTGTATGTGTTTTGTTGTGGCGGGCACTCACAACACTTCACACCCCATTTGCTGGCAGAATGAACTGTTAATCCTCCTGAAAGCTGCATGGATACCACTGCGAAAAGTGAAAGAAAAAAACCAATTCATAGCTACTTGAGTGTGTACAGGAGAAAAACAGACCCAAGCAGGGAAAGACCATGCCAGGGGAAGGCCATGCAGTCTTTCAGTCATCATACAAGGTCCCTCATTAAGAGTGTCTGGATTCTAATCTTCAGTGCTGGATGAAACCTTGCAGCCGTTGATGGCCTTCAACCAGTTTTGCGAATTGCATATTTTGGCTGTTTATCTAGTTTTCCAATTTCAGTTTTTCTCAAAAAAAATCTTTCTTGTTTGCCTTAGGGAAATTCATTCTTTGCCTTTGGGAAATGCATTATCCATCTGAGGATCCACTCCTGTTTAGAATGTCTTCAATTTTATTTCCTATGATGACTTTTTAGATCTGAGAATTCAAGTTAACTAGTTAACTCCTTAACTAGCACTGATTTGTAAAATGACATAAAACAGGCTCAATAAAAACGAGGACTCCGTATGTTCTACAGACGACACAAATAACGCTTAAGTCTGTATCCTTATCCCGGCAAAAAAAAATTATAAACTTTTAGGCAAGAAAACAAACTTCCACTGTGTTTGAGCTTCTGTTACTTTGTTTAACTTCACTCTTGGAAAACAAACTCCCAAGGGTTACCTTACAGAAGAGACCAGGACTATGCCTGGAGTCAAAGGGGTTCAACAACAGTAACCATTTTATTTTCGGGCTTGTGTTCAAAAAAAGGTGCAGCTAGAGAATGGGTTAACGGTGGCCATTGGGCCAAGTCACTAACCATATACATTAGCATCTGGTGTTGAGTGTTTTTCTCCTAGTTCCTTCCGGTTTTGAATGCCTAGTTGTGTTTGTGCTTATTGGTGCAACCCACTCTGTGAGCTGGGGGAGAGTGCAGACAAGAATGTACTCTCCTTCAAAACACACGTCACCTGCTGCTTCTATTCACTCCATGGTCCACCAGTTAAATTTGCACAGACTTGGAGGACACTTCATGTGCTGCTTGTGTCAGCAGACTGGGGGTCAGACGAGGGGTCAGACGAGGGGTCATCTGTGTGGGCAGAGACCAGGACATCCTTATGGCAGAGTGTACATATGCAAATCCACAGGTGACCGTTAGCGTCGACTGTTTCTGACCATGTGCATGCGCGTCACAGGCAGCGGTGACCGTCCAGGACAGCTGCTTTGAGGTGCAGAGGCTCCTCCTCCAGGAGAACGAGCGGTCGCCCCGCCCCCACTGCCCCCGGGGCAACGTCCTGCAGGAGCAGGAGAAGCAGCGCAACCTGGAGAAGCAGCGGGAGGAAGTGGCGGGCGTGCTGCGGCTGCAGGGCCGCCTCCGGCAGGAGCGCCAGCGCTGGGAGAGAGAGTGCGACCTCCGGCATCGGCGGCAGGGCGAGCAGGAGAGCTGGCTGGAGCGGCGCGAGCGCGACTGCCAGCAGGAGGCGCTACGGCTGCGGCGCGAGCGCGAGGAGCTGGACGGCCAGCTGAGGGAGTACCAGCAGAACCTGGAGCGGCTGCGCGAGGGCCAGCGCCTGGTGGAGCGCGAACGCGAGCGGCTGGAGACCCAGCAGAGTCTGCTGCAGAGCTGGAGGCACGCTCGGCAGAGGAGCCTGCCCGTCATAATGATCCCCTTGAGCGAGCACCAGGTTCGTACGACCGCGCCTGTGCGTCCAAGACCTCAGGCTGCGCAGCCGGATGTCTCCGCTGCAAGGGGCAATTACTATACCACGCCCTCCCGTGTCTAAACATCTTTTAAATATCAGCCGCATGCCCTTTTATACTCATTTTAAGATAATCCTCTGCCTGCATGTTCTGCATAACCTGGCACGAGAAAATCAAACAGACAGTGCCGGTAACATGAAAACGTTAAGTACATCTTAAGCACAAGCGGCAGTTTGCATACAGAGGCAGGCGTAATCTGGGAATCACCCATCTCCCAGTCCACCGGATGAGGCTACTGGAGTGGAACTTTCCCAGACTTAGTCCCTCTCCACTGTTGCCAAAACACCCAGGGAATAATCTCAGGAAAGCTGCCTGAACTTCCCCTTTGTCGTCTCGTAACAAGGAATGCTGTGAAAGGGAGCCAACTTTCTTTAGCAGAGGCATCAAAACATCAGTTCTGATACAAACCTGAAAATAACATGCATGTTGCGCTTCCAAAAAAGACATTGACTGAACTGCTGTCCCTAGAATATCACAGCCTTTTAATTTAGTAGCTTGGACAGTTTAATGTTACAGCTTACGTCCTGCTCCGTCAGTTTATACAGTTATTGAAGCCATTTATATTAAGTGCCTTGCACAAGTGTAAAAATAGCAGTGTATGTACAACCCACTTTGGATTCAGCCATATAACTTTCTGGTCCAGTTCCTTAACAGATAATTACGTCCATTTCCTTAACCTCAAAGGCATATTGCTATCTATTTAACATTCTAACAAAGCTTAATTACTCCACACAAGAGCCCTTAAAAGTTCAGAATTCCCTCGTTCGCATGGTCAGAGATACTGTGCCAGTGGTTACTCTGGCTTTGTACGTACAGTAGAGGAGCCTTAATTGAAATTCTGACATGGTGCAGGATAATGAGAGCAATTTAAAAATCATCAGTCTTAATGTCAGGCCACTCGGTCTTTAATAAACAAGGCAGTGATTGATATTTATTAAACTGCCCGCAATTGAGCGCAGGCAAAATAATTGCAGCAGCGACCATTTAGAACCGAATCAATTCCCCAATATCCTTGAAAAGACTTTGATCATTCATATCAAGCCCAAGTCGAGGAGTCCCAAGGGCAGAAAACAGAACTGTACCATTCAGCAGAAACCGTTCAGTTACTCATCCAGCGGTTTTCTTCACAAGTTCTCCGTCAGGTTTTTTCTTATCTGGAAGCTGGTAAGTGTACTGATAGATCCACTTGACAAAGGCGTTTGCCATTGAGAGGGCATATAGTCGTGAGCGACCCAAAACTGTGAACTTATGGAGGTGCGTCGATATATTATTTAGCCAATTACTCTTTTCCAGGAAGGTCATCGTGGTTTTTGAGCTTTATCTGGTATTCGTGTACAGCGGGGGTGTTAGTCAGATATTTCATGATGAATATGTTGTTCAGCAGCATAAGGGCAGTGTCCCCAGCTGCTCCTCGTCACTGATATACACTAATTTGATTATGCTTACTTGGCATATCTGCTGACTATGCAGTTCCTGGCATTTGGGAGGGATTATCAGGGATTCCAGGCCCTGCCGCTGCAGAGTAAATTAATTTAGCTGTTTACATCCTAACCTTTGTCATTGAAATGAGCAGCGTGAACACACAGGAGGCAGGAGGCAGAAGGGGTGGGCGGGGCGGAGGGGGGTGGGAGCGTGCTACGAGTCACACGTCCATGCGGTGCTGTCCACCCCAATTAACAGGCCGCGCTTGGCTGACCACTTAGAAGCTGCATTCCCAATAGACTGCATTTTGCTCCTTTCACAACACTCCACCACTCGTGAGCACAATTCTTTTATATATGTATATTCCATGAAATGTCTCACAAATTGTACCCTCATTCATAAGTAATGCAGTACAATATATTCTATTGCACACAATAAATTTTTTCACTTTATTCCACTTGATAAAATATAATTTGAAACGTTTTAGCTTTACTTTTAGCTGTAATGTATGTTATGTAATCTCATTGTAGCTATATTTTTTGAAAATATTTATTTGAAAAGTATCATGTTTACTTACAGGCACACCAATAAATATATTAAAATATAATTATAATCTCTTGGAGTGATGATATTTTTATTATCCATTGAGGCATTGGCTCGATGAAGTCACACAGGCTTTCATTTATAGGATTCCAGTCACAGCCAATCCGGTGTCTTTGACGAGGATGGTTCGGTTTTCATCAACGAGGCGGCGCTCCATACGCCTCGAAACAACCGTCAACTTTGCCAGCATCAGAATCCCGAGTCGTTGGCCTACTCTGACACACCCAGCGTCCACAACAGCCTGAACTCACTCATGGCCTGCACCGGGGACGAGCAGGCGTCCTGTCACGACCTCGTCCTGGCCCGAAACCACAGCAGGACAGGGAACACCGCATACCACCCCTTGGAGAATGTGGGCGAGAGTGAGAGAAGGCACGATTGGGACCCCACGAACAATGGTGAGAATAGCCACTATTTAAGGACAGTATGTCAGAGGTAGAGAGGGCTGGAGGTGGCCAGGAGGCAAAAATCTACACAACCTTTCTTATTCTGATGGGAGGTGTAGTTCATTATTAGTTTAAATGTGCTCGTCAGACTGGACTTTGCTGTTTCCTCGAGTTGTATGTCATTCTAGCAAAGTGTCATGGAAAATTCATTACTGTGGTTTGGCATGAGTGTTAAAGGACTCTTAAAGTCAGCAATGCTTGAATCATCATAAAGACTGCTATTTGGGTAGAACATTAGAGGTATACAGCACCGGGCACAACGTTACAGGCTTACTTCAGACCGCACTCATTAAAAGAACACTTCTAGACAGCAGTGGACAGGATGTTACGAGATGCAGTGCTGCCGTGGAGAAGTATAAACAGCGGCGGATCCCAGCCTAGGGTTGCCACTTGAGACCTTTTCCATCCTTCTTTCCTAGTTAATCAGTGTCTCCAGACAAAACAGCAGTCTTCCCTCTCGCCTCTGAATCAATCGCTCTTTATTTATCGAGCCCTGGAGTAGACAGCGCTGCGCGGATCACTCGGCGGAGAGCTATACCTGACTGATTGGGACATTGATTGGAAAATCTTTGCCAAACTCATTTACAGCTCCACTTGTCACTGCAGGGAAGATTAAACGATGGGTCGCGCAAATATTTAGCCGCGCGTTATAAACGAGGTCGAGGTCCGCCGACTGTTCGGATGTTGACCAATCTGCATCGTGAAAACCCTTTTATGACTGAAAAGGCTGTTGATACAGTGTTGAATGTAAAATAAAAACACTTAGTGCCACGTGCTTTAAGTGTTTTGCTCGAAACAGAGAAAGCATTATGCTGACAAAACCGTGTTATAAGCTTCCGTTTATATCCAGCTTTAAATTTGATGTTGCATATAGGTGCTCCAATTTATATATTTTCTTATGAAGGACAGATTGGCTTTGCCATAATTTTTACTAGAATTCAAAAACCGTGTTTGTGCATTGATTTGGCTTTCCATTGATGCATTGTTTATGAATAGACTATGTAATGGTTCCAGTTGACAGTTGATACCATTTTATGCTGTTGATTGTCTGCTGTTGATGATTGAAAGGGTGACAGTATGGTGTTGAGAGCTTGAGTTTGCAATACCAGGTGGCACACTGCTGTTGTACCCTTGAGCAAGATATTTAACCTGAATTGCTCTCATAAATATCCAGCTTCATAAAAGGATAATTCACCCTGTTTAAGAGCCGCTACTAAGAAAATAAATGACTGGATAATAATGTTAACCTTTCATAGTATGAACGCCTTGCGGGCTCCAGCTAAAGCAGCATTGTTCAGTAACAAGATGGAGGCTTTGTCTACAGCAGGACAGTTGGTGCTCACCGTCATTTGCAGTATACCCCAGGGCAGGTTCTCACCAGCCTCACTCATGTGTTGATCTCAGCAGTTGACAGGAATTAATCACAATTTCTAGTTATTCCTGTCCTACAACCAAAATGGTAAGGTTGTGAGATATTTTTACACCAATACAGGAAGGATTATTCTGGTTTTGTTATTCAATCCAGATTTTTTTTGTAGTGATAGAGTTTGTTTTTCCTTTTCGAAATAAAACTATTTTTAATATGGAAATCATGAGGCTTACTTTAAAACCAGCTGTGAAAATCATATTAGCTTACCTCTTTTCGGTAGTCTTTTTCGCAGCTCGAGGAGAATGTGAGTTAACACGTTGCTCACCCAGATCATGTGCAAAAGGAAGCTATATTTAAAGGTCAAGATCCATTACTGAGCCGTCATTGTGTTTTATAGTATCATTATCGTGAGGGTAGAAAAGGTCAATTCAACTTCAAATGTGAACTGTGCTTTTACGGTATAAAATCCCAGTCTAAACCTTGTGCTTTCTCCTCACCTCAGTGACAGCCATGAAAACACCTGGAAAGAATCCGTTGAGAGTCAGGCGACAGGGTTTAGGTACCCGCTAACACCACCCTTCCCATGACGGCGTATGAATGGGGCTTCGTTACCGTCTCCGCGTCGTTTATCAAAGCCAAAGCAACAGTCCGCCTCTGCGGTACGCTAATGAAGTGCCGCGCAATTAATCATGCGAGAGATGCATTCCTGGTGAGTTACAATGAGCCGATTCATCGCCAGACCGCTGACGGCGGGCCGCGGCACAGCACCTGTCCCGAGACCCTGTCCTGTCCCCCCCCCCATGCCCCCCCCCACCCTCCACTCAGACAGACGAAGGGTACATCTGGGTCATCTCGCTCTGATAATGAAATGTCACTGGAAGGGCAGCCTTGTATATGGGCCTGTGATAGCCGGACTCACTGTAGTTCTTTACCCAGGTGGCTCTGGGGCCTTTTCACCCATTTGAATCCTCTATTGATCGATGCCAGGAAGTCTGAGGACTTTGGTTCGACAAACCATTATTTGTCCTGCAGGTTCTTGCAGCCTGCCCTAACCCAGAAACCAAACTCTGAGCATTAGGATTCAAGGAACGCAAGGAAGTCTCACCCTTTTCTGAGAATAAAGACCCTGTTATAGGCTCCAAAGACGCTGCATTGCGCAGGTGTTTTATGACTTCTGTGTCGGAGTTTGACAGCCCTGTTAGCATTCTATTGCTTTGAGTCGTTGCCAAGCTATCAAGTTGAAACATGATGCTGAAATATGAGCAAACAACCAATGTGCAAAGAATATATGCACGTGAAGTATTGCAAAAATGCATTTGTGTTTTAATGCGTGCAGAGGTACTGCCTGTGGCTGCAAAGACAAATATCCACCGTCATGACTCAGAATAGTCCTTACAGTGGAGGACAAATGTCTCGTTATTTGAGGAACAACCATGCCATTAGCTCTGATTATCCAACACAAAACCGGCAGTGCCCTCTATAGAGAAATACCATAGTCCAGAGTTCAGTAACGCCACCAGGTACTTAGCGGTTTATGTACTGAGAAGACATTTGAGACTGAGAGTGACAGCTAAATTGGAAAGGAAATATGTTTTCTTATTACAAGCTGTACATAGCATATTTAATTTTAATGCCTATCCGCGTTTGATAGTATTTTTAATGACCCTGGTTGGCCGCTGAAAAAGGCTGAATGCCAAATGGTTTATGCTCCACTTCTGTGTTCATAAAATGAATAATGTTTGATTGTAAACCATCTAATAGCCATATTAATAATTTGAGCCAGTGGATTTTATTGATGATATCTGCTTGTGATTGATAGTGATTTAAAGTAGTGATTGAAAATGATATAATAAAATGAAAATAATTATTGATAGTGATTTAAACTGATGTACTGTGATTGAAAACAATTGATACTGATTGATCATTTAAATGCATTGAAACGGATCTTCTGATATTGACTTATTGTGATTTCGATTGGATGATGGCGATCGCTAGTCGTTAACGGTGATTAATATTTATCTCGGTTACAGGCTTTCCTCCCCACTGAACGCATGGAGAATGATTAATTCACCGTAAGCTTGTAACTGATATCGGGGGATAAAAGTAGCAGAGATAGTTTAATGGATCCCCTCTTGGGATCCCTTTTGTACTCCCTATTTAAATATGACAGAAGCTAAGTATAATTTATTAAAGGCATTTGACCTCAGGCTGGATAGATGCGATGTCAAATCCCAGGTGCAATATTGCCCATATGCCCTTGAGCAAGCTTTGTAACCCGTAAAAATTCCCATCTGTAGACATTAATTTGAGAATTTATGCAATATAGTACATACTTGGTCATACAGGTTTTTATTCTTCAAAGCTAATGGTGGATTTTTACTCTTTTTTTTTGATGCAGATGTGAACATGCACAACTACAACCCAGAGAAGTGGTCTGTGGGAGCAGCAATGAGCGGGGCAGGGCGTTTTCTGGGGCTCTCCCCGTCTCCTGTTGGAAGCCCCCTCCACCCTCAGACATGCATCTCCATGGAGACAGAAAACGGGGAGGATGGGGGAGAGGAGAAAATTGTGTACCTCTGAGTCCCATTTGGGGAGGAGAGAAAACTGAACAGTGGACTGAACTGGCCCTGTGATTTCATATGGAAATTGTCTATGGAATTAATAAGTGCATATTTGTGTATACGTATCTGTATAAAGATGTGTGTGTGTGTATGCATGTATATATATATATATATATAGACGGGTGACAAATTAAAGGAAAAACCATCATAAAGTGTCTTAGTAACGTGTTGGGCCACCACGAGCCACCAGAACAGCTTCATTGCACCTTGGCAAAGATTCTACCTCTAGTCTAGCATAGATTCTAGTCTCTGGAACTCTACTGGAGGGATGGAACACCATTCTTCCAAAAGATATTCCCTCATTTGGTGTTTTGATGATGGTGGTGGAAAACGCTGTCTTAACATGTTGGTCCAAAATCTCCCGTAGGTGTTCAATTGGGTTGAGATCTGGTGACTGCGTATGATTCTCATCAAACCATTCAGTGACCCCTCGTGCTCTGTGGATGGGGGCATTGTCATCCTGGAAGAGACCACTCCCATCAGGATAGAAATGTTTCATTATAGGACAAAGATGATCACAGAATAACTTTGTATTGATTTGCAGTGACCTTTCCCTCTACGGTGGACCCAAACCATGCCAGGAAAATGCCCCCCACAGCATAACATAACCACCTGACCCCCACACTGTATGGGGTTTTTCCTTTAATTTGTCACTCGTCTGTATACTGTATGTATATGCAGTGTATATATATTTGTAATTAACTGTATATTGGTTGTCCTGTAATTTTTTGGTGAGTATGATGGTTGTATATTCGGTTGTATATGAGCTGGCTTTATGTCCTGTTGTTTTGGAGATAAAGCTGTGCTCAGGTTCTTAAATCCACTGAACCTCTCACCAGTGTCTGCCCCTCTCTGATCCCAAAGCGTGGTTGGGGTGGAGAGCCCCGATTTCATTCCCTCCCGCCGTCCTGAGGAGGGCGCTCCTCGTTTTCGGGGGCTTGAGCAGGTGCCGCAGTCCCTTGCCCCATCTCAGGCCACCATCACCCGCCAAGCGTTTCGTTCATCTCTCCCTTCCAACTGTGAGCGTTTGAGGTCCAGAGGCGCAACTGCGCCTCAGCCTCCCGTGACAGAATAAGGTCGTTCAATTCCGGCCCCAGCGCCATTTGTTTCCCGCGACGCGGCCGATCAGAGCGCCGGCGTCCCTCGAAAGGGAAAGGACCGCCATGGCTGGATTCGGTCCGCTGGCTGATCGTCTGGGCTGGGCTAAAAAGCAGCGCGGCACCATACATCAGACAAGCTCTGTTTGCCAAAGTGGCAGGACCCAGGAAACGCATTAGTAATGAATGATTAGCTCAGCCAGTCTTGGTGAAGCATTTGTCCTTTGTTCTCGCCTTCGTCTGCTAAAGCGCCTCAAATTTATTAATTTTATTCTTAAGTTTCTGTTTTGTGGAGGTGAGTCTTTCACAGGTTTAGAGGCAATGGGTTCCAGTCCCCTTTTGTCCGTTTGCAAGTTATTTTAAGTACATTTATATGCTACAGTCTGCAATTTTTGTGGTTTTACATGCGAGTATACCAACAGCATTTGAAAATATGCAAACGTAAATGCAAAGGTAAACTTTACAGCACCTGCCGTTTGTACCCTTGTTTGCATAGTGTCGTTTATAAGCCTGCAGGTACAGTATTTCTCTGAATCTTCAGAGCAATTTAATATAAGTCATTATTTTGACGTCAGCTTGAGCCGGATGATTATCTGAATATATTGTCATCTTTGTTTTTGCCACACCATTTTCATAGCCAAGATTACATTACACTACAAATATATATATACGTAGTTATCATCTGTCGGTTCAATACTCATTCAATGCTAAGAATGATGCAGCCTTGTTTGAGCAGTGTTCGATAGCTCTTTATCCTTAACTCATTGAAACTGTTCACACTGCTTTAACTGAGTTTATGCAGGTCAAGTGGCATGCAGATTTGCGTCTTTTGAAGCATGAACATTCACTCATCTTCATTCACTCATGGTGTCCTTGAAAATCTACCCTCTATGCAGAAAATTAATCCTATTCAAATAACTATCTGTAACAGCGAGTGCCTAAATCATCTTGTGTAAAAGAAATGAGACGAGGAAAGCTGCCTAGTAACATTGTTCAATAACCATGCATTGTTGTACCATAAAAAATAATAATAATAAAAATGTCCATAATGATACTTGCATTGACAGTTTATGGCAATGCTGTACATGTGTATGATATAACTATTTTCATGTCAGTATTGTATCCCCTTAAAGTAATATCAGAGAATGTGGACATATATGCTTTGTACCATGGTTTTTCCCCCCCGGAATTGTGTTCTCATCTGTATTTTGCAAGTTATTGTTGTGCAGTACAGTGAAAACCTACATTGCTACTTTTTTGTGATAAGTCTGCTGTTTATTGTGTTTTTCAATTATGTTTTTATTTATTTCTGTTCTTTTTTGTCTATGTAAATGGAAGGTGTCAAAATGTTCTTGTTTTGTATTCTGTCTTGTATAGTGGCAGGTTGACCAGAATATATTATTGCAAGCCCTGTACTGTATATCCCAGTAAAAAGAGTGCTACATTGTAAGTTCTCCATAAAGCTAATCGTTCCAGTCCTCTCTCTCTATGTTTCTATGATTGCTGGTTTTTATAAAATATTGATAACCTTGGATGATGGATGACCAGTTCCACATAAGCTTGGCACTCTGGTGACCTCATTTCCTGTTGTTTTCAATGGTGAGAGTGTACAGTACTCCCTACATTGTTAATGAATTGTAATGGCAGTTTTCCCATTATTTTTATGGCCACCATTTGCTGACTGCAGTGCCAGTTCATGTCTTACCCCTCCAAAATGTCCATTGCTGAGAGATTTAAACAGTGAAGCACATATACTCCAATAACAACTGCCAATGAAAATATTCACTCATGAATATTGTAAATAATATCTCATGAATATTGTAAATAATATCTCAGATTACAATTGTCAGCAAAAGTATCGAATTGTACTGGTTTTCTCGAAAATATGAATTTGAATATTAATTTGAGAGTATACGGTGACGGTTTGGTTGCAGGCACTGAGAACACACCAAATCAACAGCCTACGGTGGATTTACCCATCGTTTTTTGTGTATATCAAACGCTTTCCCTGGAATTGATATTCTCCCAGAACTACCCGAGGTGCCTTTTAAATATTTTATCAGGCGCAGATGTAGAGTACAGTGCTGGTGCAGAGCTGTTATTTAGAAGTCTTGTGCCAGGTCACCTCGTTGAAACCCTTTCCCACTTTGTGGGAATGAGCTCAGCAGGGATTCGGTAAGAGGAATGAAAATCACTCTGGCGTGAGTGTTGGAGCATCTCTCAAGTGCATATCCTCTCTATTGAAAGTTGCGTGTTCTCTGTCCTGACATGAGTGCTGACAGGGCCGTAGCATCAGAGGATCTATCAAGTCAACCTTAATGGCACATTTTCACCGACTGAAAGTCAAGGCTGCAAGTGTAAGTCGTATATCCCTGCAACCCCTTCACCAGCATTAGCTTAGCTTAGCCTTCATGTGATTTTCTCTTGGGTTGACACAATAATAGTGACATACCGGATGAAGTTTCATTGAATTGTCACAAATCGACTGAATAGCCAGCATCAAAGCACTGTGGAACAGCATGATACAGTGACTTTTTTTTAGGATGCGAAAGCACACAATGGACTTCTGGATGTTACCATGGCAACTGCCAAGGATTTCTTGCAGTACAGAAAAAAAAATTGGGAGCAGATGTTGAAGTGTGTGGTTCTGTGTACTTTGTGTGACTATAATGAAGATATTCAGGAGTGCAACGCACAGCCCAGAATACTAATGCATTTTTAAGGAAAATGTGACTTAGCTGGTGCCATATCTCATAGTGTCATTAACACTGGAGTGATCGCTGTCTTTTTAGTGTTAGGAACGTTTCTGTCAGCCGTCATTATTCAGGTCAGTCTGCTGCACTGTGTCACGTAGGTAGATAGTGTAGACCCTTTAATTATGTGCATATTTTATATTTGAACTGAACAAATGCGCTGGGCATTCTAATACTCCACAAACGATATATAAGGTGTATTTAGCAAATTGTGGTCTATTCTGTAAGCAAGAAAACATACATTTAAAATAAAATGTTCATAGCCTTTCACATGGTGCAGATGTTATCACCATGCTCTTTGTAGACTTCACAGATATATAAGGATTCAAACTGCTTGATATCTATGAGCATTGCAATTTTTATAAAGAAGCTTGAGTTTAAGACTATATTTATGAAGACCAAATGGAGTCACTGCAGCATCTCATCAACAGAGCATTTTTGTGAACAAAGCAATAGATTCTTTCTATTGTTCACCAAGAGAATCAGAGTAGGCGTAGCAATTTAAGCTCATGTACTACTGTACCAGCCCTGGAGGGGAACAGAATACCTGGCAGGTCTCTCCTGAAAATAATAGAAACTATATTCCTTCTTCGGAGGCTTTTCATAATACAGCAGACCCTGTCTCTGCACTTTCTGTACACAACACAATCCCAGCATTTACACTCTGTATTCACACCCAAATCCCAGCATTTACACTCGGAATTTACACCCAAATCCCAGCATTTACACTCTGTATTCACACCCAAATCCCAGCATTTACACTCTGTATTCACTCCCAAATCCCAGCATTTACACTCTGTATTCACTCCCAAATCTCAGCATTTACACTCTCTGCATTTACACCCAAATCCCAGCATTTACACTCTGTATTCACACCCAAATCCCAGCATTTACACTCTGTATTCACACCAAAATCCCAGCATTTACACTCTGTATTCACTCCCAAATCCCAGCATTTACACTCTGTATTCACACCCAAATCCCAGCATTTACACTCTGTATTCACTCCCAAATCCCAGCATTTACACTCTGTATTCACTCCCAAATCTCAGCATTTACACTCTGTATTCACACCCAAATCCCACACAGCAAAGATATTGGCGTACATTTGAGACTGTGGTCTCATATGAACACTGTAGAGTGTTAAATGTACACCATATGGTGTTAAAGTTACACCAACAGTGTTAGATTTACACCAACAGTTTTTCTGTGCAGCATTTATACTCTGCATTCACATTTATATTTCTTCATTCACACTCCCTGCAGTCACACCAAAATCCCTGCATTTCACTCCCAGTAGTGATGAAAATAAAATGTAATATGTAAGGATGAAATCAATGTGAGGAGTCAACATGTCAGCTGTGAAAGGATACAAATAAGCCAAAGTAATAATGAAGGGAAAATTAGTTTGCTTTAATGACAGCAACTGAATCCTCCAGGAAACTATACGCACACACACATGTAGAAAGTAAGGTTATTGCATTAAGGTCTCTCTCACACACACGCACGCACGCACGCACGCATGCACGCACGCACACACACACACCAAGGTTGTGCTTTTGGCAGACAGGTTTTTATAATCCTGGATCAGAGCACTTTATATTAGAAATGTCAGCAGTATACACAAGTTATTGGATCCTCTTTATGCTGAAATGCAGGAGTAGGCTTTTTCCAAAAAATATATAAAACACGCGCATACACACACACACACACACACTCTCTCTCTCTCGCTCTCTCGCTCTCTTTCTCTTGTTCTCTCTCTCACACACACACACACACACACACATGCAGTGCCCACCAGAAGTATTGGCAACCCTGGAAAATATGAGGGGAAAAATAGGTTGTAAAAATGTCTGTCGTTTATCAGCATGACCTTACACTCAAAATATGAAAAAAATCAAATCTTTAATTTAGGTGAAATTATTCAAAGAAAAGTTTTCTTAATAAATATATACAGTTGGGTGAAAAAAAAAACCCTACAGTGAGGGGGTCCTGTGGCTTTGTTACATTGTGGGAGGCATTTTCCTGGCATGGTTTGGGTCCACTTAGGTTTCAACACTGAGTAAACGTTTTGTTATGCATCCACAATGCTGATGGTCATGTCCAGACATAAGAGGCAAGTTAATATTTTTATCATTTGATATGACTCACCTGGTATCCAAAAATATCTTGGGTATCCAGGCAGATACTGTCTTTACGGCTATGTGGACTGTGACAGCCTCAAAGCCACAGTGCTGTTGTGTGGTGAAGAGTGGCAGAATTCCGTCACTGAGTGGATCACTGTGGTCTGATCTCATGGCCCCCCGGAGAAGGTTTTGCTAAATTCACCCCTTAAAGTTGATAAAAATGAGACTTAAAATGTTAATCTTAGTGATGTCTTAAATAGAAAAAACTATGATATAGCTAATTGTAATTAAAATCAAACAAAATTTTATTCCTAAGCTGTTAAATTGTTCCAATATTAAACCTTCGATTTTGATTTGAATACCAACAAAGTTCTTCCCGGCCATTTTAATCCACACCTTCTCCGCATATTCCAATGAGTAGAACGAATTTTACAACAACAAAGAAAATCACCACACGTACTTCTCCGCTCTTTCCACTCTGCCTATTGCTAGCTAGCTAACGTTAGAAAAGTTAGCTCCAGAAAGGTTAGACGTCTGCTAGTTCTCCTTTCAAAATTCTTTTTAAATATTGGCCTTCCAGCAAATTTGCAGCACATATTTTTGGCATTGTTTGCTGCTAATGTTACATCACGATCCATGATCATGAAAAATAGATTAATATTAGCGAGCTGACCATAATCATGCGATTTCACTTTTGAGTATTCAATTACAGAAGCAATATTTCTTCTGGGCTAGTGCATTAGCTGTTGTTAGCCACGGCTTCTTGGCCTTAAATAAAGGCGCAAATGCAGATTTTTTATTTCTGTTTGCAATGCAGTTGCTAAGCCACACATCAGCTTTTTACCATTTATAAATTGCAATGTTTTAATATATTATTTGATTTTGTTGTAGGTGGAAGGCTTTCTGTTTTGAGCCCAAATACATTGGCGGATTAGTAGCTGAACGCACTGCCAATCCGGGACTGTTTCAACATGAAACTGTGCCCCGGTACCACTCATTGCAGCAAACATTTCCATTTCAGTTGGCATTGCGGTAGTTACCATACTTGGGTAACGTTAAGTGTTCCAAAGTTCTGGCGAGGCTAGCTAATATGTTTTCACAATATCAAAAGTAGATGGGCTAAATGAAGGGCTGTGTTTTACTAAATTAATGGCTGTATTTCCCCTGTTTTTATGGAGACTCCAGCTAATGGTGGTGGTATTTTTTCAGTAGAACTGTTAGTGGCTAACTTGCCAGTGAGTAACATGGCCTGTCTAGTCTCGGAGAGACGCTGCAGGACTAGCAGTAAAATGCCCAGCCCCTCGGCCTTGAAGGGTTTCTTCTCCTGACTTTTTTTTTTCATAGAATTCAATAGAAAAATTTGTCAGGAGAAACAACCTTTAAAGTGATCCATACATATCTACTGCATATCTGGCAGCAGAGTGATGGTTTGAGGCTCGTTTGATACCTTAGACCTTGATAACTTACAGCCATTTCAGCAACCATGTATTCCATACTGTTCCAGCATAATTTACATCTAGTCCCACCCCCCAATTCCCATAGAGATCCATTAAAATGCAGAGAAGTTATAGTATCGCTTGTAAGAGTACCAGAAAATAAGATATTTTTTGAGTGTTTTGATTGTTGTTAAGTCACAAATCAAGACATGGCATGCAAAGGATATGCAACCAAATATTGAATATGATTACTTTATTCTACATTATGTTAAACTGTCCAATATTTTTTAATGCCCGAAAATGGGGGGGACTATGTACAAAAGGTTATACATTTTCTAAACGGTTCATCCGATATGGATGAAAATACCCTCAAATTAAAGCGGACAGTCTGCACTTCAACCTCATTGTCATTGTATTCGTTCAAACTCAAAGTGCTAGAATACAGAACCAAAATAACAAAAAAATTGTCACTGTCCAATTAATTATGGTGCTCACTGTAGGTATGGGGCAAGCCCACCAAGCTTGGTGGATGGCATACCTGCCATTGTCGTCATGGTTTCTCAGCCTGCTCTTCTCTTGTTGGCCACTTCCCTGGGGAGCGCTCTTGTAGCGTCTGTTTCTTTTGTTTTCATTGTCTGTTTCTTTTTTGGTTTTTCTTTCTGCTCAGCGTGTTCACCTGTTCCGAATTTCCTTTAATTATTTAAACCTTGCGTCGTCTTTGTTTGACGCTTCCATATTGCCATTGATTTGACAAGGAAAGCCGGTAATTCACGGTATAGAACTGACAGTTTGTTTAGGACCGTATCACTTCAACTTGTTGTCGCTACATGGGACTTGTTTCGGGTGTCTAAGAGTTTGCTAGAAACTTAGCCTTGGTTATTGTCCACCCTTCGTTTGTCCCTTTGCGGAACCTCTGTCTCCCTGTGCTAGACAGATCTGTCTTCACCGTCTTCTTTTCTTTTTTGTTTGTGTTTTTCGGCTCCCTCGTTGTGAGCAATAAATCTTTCTTTGTTTTTTGTTGTCTTAATCTCTAGTGTTAGAGTCTAATACGGGTCGCTTTGAGTTTGGTAGCGGAGTCTCTCATTGTAAAGAGAGTTTATTCTTTTTGAAAATAAACCACTTTGTGGTGTTCGATTAGAGCACTTAAAGATGCCCCATTGTCGCGCTTGGTCCTTTGTTCCATACGCTACCCCTGACAGCCATCCCAATTTGTGAACTTGTTTATTTTTTTTATGTGAAATGTTGCTTTTGATCTGATTAATGTTTTAGAGGTTATTTATATTTGCAATAACACTGTGGGGACACAGAAGAATCATCATAAATTCCACGTTTTTGTGGGGAATTCACCTGACTGAGCTAAAACTGTGAAGCACCGAGAAATCATTACTGTAATTACTTGTAACATTTACTGTAGCAGTCTTATATAACTCTTGCATGACATGAATGGGTTTTAAGAATGTAACCCTTTGTTGCATTCTGTGAAAATGCATAGGTACAAGCTTGCCTGTACAGATGCATTAAAGTAGATTAAGACTAAGCTTCAAAGTAGAAAATGGAAAAGCCTTTAAAATAAAATGTTGTATGCTACATGGCTTGAGATGACAAGGAGTCTAAATGTTGAAAGGCAGGGCTAATCCATAACTTCAAACACCAAAGAAAGCCTTGAGATGTTGGAATGTTGATATGAGTCACTTCAAATTGCCCTCCACTGTAATCACCCAGCGATTTGTCTACTTCTGCTGGTTCCACAGCCAGGGGCACACTGTCTTCACGCATCACATTCAGCTTTTCGCTACCCAAACATAATTGTGCGACTTCAAACACAAAATAAATACTAATATATATATATATATATATATATATATATATATATATATATATATATATACAGTATATCGAGCTATTCTAACCTTCCAAGGATTTTTTTAAATTCACACATTATATATTAAATTATTGGGTGGAGCTTTAATATTGTGGGACACAAAGAGGTAGAATAGCCTGTCAGAATAGGACTTGAATAGGACAACATGAGTGACATGATTAATTTTTCTGAAGAATTCTAACCTAGGAAACACTCATCTGCTCAAACTATTAACACCGTTTACTTCATGTTGTCCCTACACAGAAGCTGACAGTGCCATAGTTTAGGTTACATCAGGTTTTTCTAGGCCTCAGCAGCTACATTTGCTCAAGTAATAACACTTTATAACACTATTAAACTATCTTTAACGTTGATGCGTAATACCCCCCACGCACTGCAAACTCATCTCATTCCTTCCAGTTCATTCTGGTTTCATTGACAATTTTTTTATCCAATATAGACATTATTACCTTAGGAACGGTGTTTGCAATGTCTTATTGGATGCTTTGAACAATAAATTACAGCCGGGCTTTCTAGTTTTATCAGTTTAGTTTTCCGCAAACAAAATGTACATTCGCTCGCTGAGGCATAATAGTTGCTTTCTGTAATTTTTTCTAATATACTATCTTGTCAGCAAGGCAAGAGAAAATCCTCGCCAGCTTACATGAATTTTGGGAGTGGTTATGCTATATGTTTGATATTGTTATTTTCGCATTTTGAGTGCATTTCACATACTGTAATGTAGGCGTGCATAGGTGGCCCATATCCTGTTTTATGTTTGATTTGGCCTGAAGCTAGAATATTTGCCAGCATTTTCCTGATGGTGGAATATCATTTTATTGTAATCTTATCATACATAATATACAGTGTATGGCGTAGTATATCCCTGTGCAATACTTGTCACTCAGGAAATGGAAAATACTCATTCAAATTTCCTGTGCATATGTGCTAGATTAATGTAAAATTTTCCTTGGAGTGAGTATAAATGTGTATATGCTTTATAATAGACAAAAATATTTTATTCATTTTATGACAGGTTTTGGATAGGTGTTTCGACCCATGGATATTTATCCCCCTATACTGATGAAAAGATTGTAATCACCACTTGAATGCAAAAGTGAGTTTTCTGAGCCAAAACAGTTTGTAGCTAAATATATCATTATTGTATGATTTACAGCAGTGCACAATTTAGACATTTTGGATACATTTGGAGATGCTAAGGGACAGCAGGGTACACTGCCTATATTTAGCATTATAAATCTGTAGTATTTCGGCATATCACCCTCAGATTTTATAAGAATAATTTTTTTTGCCTTTTTTTTTTGCATTTGTGGCACTTTATTTTGACCTAAATTATGAAGATAAACTAATGTAATATAATGCTGCTTCTGCGTTATATTGTGCTAAGTAATTAGAGCACTGAGATTCTTTTTATGCTCCTCTTACTGGCTTGATCAAAGAAGACACCAGGAGTCAGGGACATAGGCAACTTCAACCTTTATCGGGGTGCTTTCTCACTCTTCCACACCACAGCTCCCAGCTACACACACTGAACTTTTCAGCTTACATTACTCCCCCTCCCACAAGAAATGTCCTAATTTCTAAGTATTAATAAGTAAAAAAAAAAAAAACTGGACATAACAGTATCCTATACAGGAACTAACCCCACCATTCTAGAACTCAGGACTTAATACATGCAATACAGTCTCTTTAGCACATAGTCCTTCAGGCTGTGGGCAACTGCCTTTGGCGCAGAGGTCTGTCCGTGCGTGACCTCTTGTGACTTGTCATTGGGTGATTGCCAGAAGAACTTGGCAGTGCCGGGGGTAGTGGGCCCTGTGGCTGCGTCCCATCAGCTCATGCAAAAAAATCTTGTGTAGTGGGTGAGCTGGCTGATGGTGGTAACCACAGTCCCTCTGTTTGCTGCTGCTGTAGAAGAGGAGGCGGCAAGTACCCCGCTAAAGCTGTCAATGGAGGCAGTGTGGCTGCCGGAACTTGCAGTGTAGGTGCTAGATGTGCTGGAATACCTGCAGGCTGTATGGCTTCAATCGATTGTAATAGAGGACCTTAGGTTTAGCCTGTGGGCTGGTAAGGTCCAGCAGTTCAAAGTTCACGAGAGGGGTGGTCAGCTGAAAGGAGGAATGGACTAAGCGCCTATGACTATTTGCAGGGTTATCTACGAAAACCAAATCTCCTACAGCAAAAGGCACATTTTTCATTATATTATATTATTATATTATTTATATTTATTTCATTTTTACACTAAGTTAGTATTGTAAATGGTACAACTGTCTTGTTTCATTTAAGCCATTATTCAAGTCTCTGTGATGCTAACACCTGGGGCCCTATCTTACACCCAGCGCTAAGCCAAACGCAAGTGTCTTTGCTATCTTACACCCGGTGGCGCTGGGTTCATTATAACGCCTAGCGCTCACGTCGTTTAAATATTATGTATAATACCATGTACAAACCTGGTCTAAAGTCATGTTGCAGTTGTTTACATGTTATATTAGGCTTGATATAGGTGTTATCAGCAAATGGAAAGCCATTTTTAATGGGTAGCCATTGTCCCGTAACAGAAGATGGTCCCCCCAGAAGATTACAGGAATTATTGGCAAATATAGGCTGGATGTTGATGGAGTGGGCTGAAAGCAATTTAATGCTGCATTCCCCTTCGCTGAGGGACAGGTTTGTGGTCTTTGATTTATGGACCCTTTTATTATTATGCATTTTTTTTATATAGAGCCTCTCATCTTAAGACCAACAGGTCCAGTTCACTTGTAATGGGCACAAGAATACATGGTATGTAAATGACGTGAATGCAAGGCATTATGATGAACCATGCATGATGTAACGTTAGCAGCAAACAATGCCAAAAGTAAGCTGCAATATTTTTGTAAGGGTAGCTGTGCAAATTTATAGATTTTTAATTTTTTTTGAAAGAAGAACTAGCAGACTAACCTTTCTGGAGCTAACCTTGCTAACCTAGCTAGCTAGCAATAGGCAGAATGGAAAGAGTGGAGAAGAATGTACGATGATTTTCTTTGTTGTTGCAAAATTGGACTCATTGGAATATACGGAGAAGGTGTGGATTAAAATGGCCGGGAGGAACTTTGTTGGTAAATCAAATCAGGATCGAAGGTTTAATATTGGGACAATTTAACAGCTTAGGAATTCAATTTTGTTTGATTTTAATTACAATTAGCTATATCGTTGTTTTTTCTATTTAAGACATCACTAAGATGAACATTTTAAGTCTCATTTTTATCAACTTTAAGGGGTGAATTTTGCAAAACCTTCTCCGGGGGGCCATGAGATCAGACCACAGTGATCCAATCAGTGACGGGATTCTGCCACTCTTCACCACACAACAGCACTGTGGCTTTGAGGCTGTCACAGTCCACATCACCGTAAAGACAGTATCTGCCTGGATACTCAAGATATTTTTGCATACCAGGTGAGTCATATCAAATGATAAAAATAATAACTTGCCTCTTATGTCTGAACATGTCCGAACATTGTGGATGCATAACAAAACGTTTACCTTAAAGAAACCGTATTGCATAATGATAAGACTTAATGTTTTGAAATATGGTAGCTGCTGATGAATGGTTCTATAATTGAAACCTTATTGTGCCTGTTGGAACAAAAACAAATGGAAAGATTGATTAATGAGGGCAATATGTCAATTTCAAAGAGGTTGTAGAAAATAAATGTTAAATAATTCTTATTGATGTTAATTTCCAGTGGTTGTTTCCTGCATCCTAAACCTAATATTATAAACCCCCCCGCACCCCCACCCCAAATGGATCTAAAGAAATTACTGTCCTTGTTTCACCGAAACAAATACTGAGGCCATAAGGACAAACTGTTTACATACTGCTATTTGTGTCTCCTTTGCTAGCGGTGACAATTCATGTGTTCATCCAATTACCAATTCCTGCCCTCAGGAAGCTAAATTCTGAGCCATAAATGTCATTCACCAAAAACCGCCGCTGCATGCTTGTTACACAAGCAAACACTTGTTACACGCATGCTTGTCCCACTATGCAACCAAAAATTGTAACTACCAGATGGAACTACCAGATGTTTCTACTACTAGAAACTACCAGATGACCTTAGATTGGCCCCATCCATAGCAGTTTTTAAAAGTAGGCTCAAGACCTTCCTGTTCTGTTTGGCTTTTTTAAGTGCTGCAATGCACGTCTGCACTTTATATCTTCTTTTATTGTTTTTGGACTGTTTTGTCTTTTCTTATGTCTTTTTAAACAGATTTTAAACTCCTTTTATATTGTTTTTAATGTTTTTAATGTTCATGGTACAGAGACACTGATGTATAGAGATGCCGGTGTACAGAGAGAAACCGGTGTGCAGAGAGACACCGTGGGTACAGAGACACCGGTGTACAGAGAGACACCGGTGTACAGAGAGACACCGCGGTGCAGAGAGACACCTGTGTACAGAGACACTGGTGTGTGGAGACACTGGTGTACTGAGACACTGGTGCTTGCTTGCTATCTGTTCCAGATGACTGGGATACCAACAGATGTTGGAATGTTGAGACAGATCCTGAGACAGAGAGATGATAGGATAGGATATTCCTCTCATACCTATGCAATGAGGTAACTTTCCAGACTTTCCAACTTCCTAGACATAGAGGTCAGAGATATTCAGTGATTCTGTCTCAAAAATTGCAGGGGCTATAACAAATAGGTTACAACAATACAGTTCTGTACTGTGAGCCTGTTGCATCTTGGGTATCATAACGAGTTGTCACAGCTTCTTGCTCTTTAATATTCTTGTTGAGGAAATGGATAATTATGTGTTATTCCCCCTTTGGAAACACAGGACAGGCATAATGGCGCCTTGGGCCTTTAACCCAATAGGGTGTGGCACTGCTGTTGTGTCCTTGAGCAAGGTACTTACACTGAACCATTCCTGTAAATATAGCACCTGTAATCTACAATGCTGAAATTCTTTATAGCATACAAATTCTCTTCTTTATAGCATATTCTAGCTGGCTCCAAGATACGGTACCACAACCAGTCAAAAGTTTGGAGACACCTACTCATAGAAGGGTTTTTTTATTTTTACAATTTTTTAACAGTTTAGAATAACAGTAAAAATTAGGAAATAGCATAAATGTAATTATGCAGTGACCAAAAAAGTGTTAAACAAATCAAAATGTATCTTATATTTTAGATTTTTCAAAGTAGCCACCCTTTGCCTTGATACCAGCTTTGGACTCTTGGCATTCTCTCAACCAACTTCATGAGGCAGCCACCTGGGATGCTTTTTGGAAGGTCTTGAAGGAATTCTCATATATACTGAGCACTGCTTTTCCTTCACTCTTTGGTCCAACTCATCCAAAACCATCTCTATTGGGTTTAGGTTGGGTGTTAGACTAGGTCACAAAAAAAAAAAAAAAAAAAAACAAAAAAAAAAAAAAAAAAAAAAAATTTACAAAAAAATTTTTAAGCCAAATAAAATAAAATAAATCAATAGATATACATAATTTCAATCAACAGTGGTCTTTTTTTTCCTGGTACTGTGTCCCCTAGTGGTCACTTACTCCATTGTTCCTGCTGTTTTGTGTTTTTTTTTTTTTTTTTTTTTTTTTTTTTGTTCTTATGATTGTTGATTTTGTTTTTTGTTTTCCCCAAAAAAAAAAAAAAAAAATTTTTTTTGAAAAAACAGAGCGTAGGTAGGTTTTTTTTTTTTTTTTTTTTTTTTTACACCCCCAGTTTTTTTTTTTTTTTTTTTTTTTCTCTCCTCCTCGTCTGCGCTCTTTGATTAGACGTGAGGTTTATTTGTTTTGTTTAAACTCTCTATTTTCGAGTCCGCCTCCTTTTGAGGTAGTTTTCAGGTGGCTACTGCCAGGAGGGTTTTCTCCTATATTTTTGTTTATTCCTTCCCCGGTGCGGTTATTTCTGCTTTTGTGGTATATCTTTTAGATACGCTTTTAGATTTCTTATCGGTCGCGTTTGATTCTCCGAACCTCACACCAACCCCTCACATAACCTTATTCACATATTTGGCTCTCATTTTTCACGAGGGGCTATGTATTCACTGCCAATAATTTACATCTGAGTTATGAAAATAACTTAATTTAAGGCATGATAATAAATGGTACCAGGGTCTTCTTTAATTTAAGCCATTATTGGTGTTTGTTTTACATTACATCTGGAGTTATAAAGCTTTAAATAGAACAGTACAAAACAGACAAAAAATGAGCCTCTGTGTGAAGGGGTTAAGAAAACATTGGGTTGCATTTTTTTTGCAATAGGGTTTGCTCAATTTGTGTGTGCTAAGATAGCCTTTATTGTATCTTGGCCTCATTTTGATATCAATACTTTTAGTGGCCGACCTAGATTTTACAATTTTAATATATACAGTGCTTTGTATGCATAAATAACTTGGCATTTTTGTAAGTTATTTTTTGTTGAGATATATTACATACAAGAAGGTTGCTTGTTGAAAGGTTACATATAACTCACTTGAGGACATGAGTGTGTGGCAGGACAAAAATGCAAGATAACAATCATATAATAACCATTTCTTATTTTTGAAAGGAATATGGTAGTCTGTCTTTTTTCTACTATCCACTTATTCAGAGAGGGAAAAGCAGGGAGGGTTACAAATAGAGATGAGATTAAGGTACAAAAAGCGCCATGGTGGGGAATCAAATCCCGGCTGCACAGGGGGATTCGTAAATGGGTTGAGAGCCGGCTGCCTTACGGACTTTGCTGCACGGTCTCTTCATGACTTTTTGAATATATAAATACTGTATATACACACACACAAACTGGTGTGAGTGTGTGTGTGTGTGTGTGTGTGTGTGTGTGTGCAATGGCAACTAACAATGTTGTTATTGATTAGCTTACTCAGTTTTACTGTTACAATGTTATTGTATCCAGGTTGCATATGATATGAGATATATGAGTGTATAATCCTATTGTTTTTATTTGTCAACAGCAGAAATCCATTTGCGTCTGAAAACCTTTGTATTCATTGTATTGTTATATCAAAGCAAAATTAATTAAATGAATAGAAGAAAGCAGACAAATCAAATGTCATTCCATAATTTTCCACGGTATGTTTATGAACTCCTAAACAGTATAGATTGCACCTGCCATTTCTTTATGTGTGCTGATTAGCTCAGGGGAACTCAACAATGTCGCATGCAGGGCGAAGAGAGGAAGGCCTTGAGACACAGATGTCCTGTTGACAGAGAGGAATTTAATCATGTAGGGCAAATTGACCTTTTAATCTGTCATCAAGGGCAATAGCTTGATAGCGTTAACAATAGAGGAAATGTGTCTACGTGTCAACACAGCGCTTCTCTGTCAGGCTCTTTTTATAATGGTGACTATAGTGCACTGTGAATAGAGGCAGGTCAGAGGCAAAGCTATGCTCCCTTATGCTCCAGTGACAGGAGTCATGCTGGACAACGTCACACTCACGTTCATTCACGTCATATGGAAATTATGGTTTGAACGACTTGCTAGCTCATAAGAACAATTTGGAAGCATACCGCGTCGATCTCCGATGAACCCTTTTAACGCCAAGAGATTTGAGGAGGGTCTCTGAGATCACTGAAAAGATGGAGGTTTGCTGTAAACTTTTGTTTTTGCTATGTCTCCATTTTGGTAAATTTTGCCAAACTTTGCTGAACATTTGACTCGACTGTTGACTTTTGACATGTCATCAGGTAGGCCTAATCCGTTAAATCCAATAAACAATCGGTTATGCGGTTATTTTTTTTATTTATTATTTGGTAGAAATATGTTTCTTTCTTACGATCGACCACAAAATTTGCCACCATGCTTGGTAGGCCATTTATGAACTAGTGACATCAAGTGGGATGAATCAGAATAAAAAACAAAAAACTCAAAGTTCACAAGTAGTATTTACGACTTGAAAGCTGACGTGAACGGAATTTTCAAGTTGGAAGCTCGTAGTTACCATCTCTCCCATATAGCAGGAATGCAGCATAAGCTTCTCACCAGCTCGAAGAGGAGGCCAGCTTTTGTCCTCTAAACCCTGACAGTTTGTGTTGACCACTCTCTAATTAAGAGAGTAGGATATTCTAGACATAACAACAGGCAAAGTTAACAATACCATTGTGGCATTTTGTACTGAGAAACTAACTGGGAATGGAGGGTGCCTCTAGTCACTAGGAAGGTTAATTGAAAAGGGAACAGGTAATTACCATTCAGAGGTCACTTTCTATTATTAATGAAAGCCATGCTTTGAAATATTTATCTTCTGTAATGGCGTGTCATCCGAAGATTGCCATGACAAGTCTGCTGGGTTTCTTTTTAAGCAATTCACAGCGAACAGTACCCTATCAATCTTATTCAAGATATGTTGTATTTCAACCTAAAAAGTAATCTTTCTTTGTGTATTTGTGTGTGTGTGTGTGTGTGTGTGTGAGAGAGAGAGAGAGAGAGAGAGAGAGAGAGAGAGAGAGAGAGAGAAGAGAGATAAGGTTTTGGAACCTTGTTATGCACATCTATTAGATGTGTGAATAAGCAGAAAATGGCATTGGATACTAATTTCCTCACGTTGTGTTGGTAATAATTAATTTGCAATTGACTGAAACAAAGCATAAACAGGCAGTCAAAGGGAAACAACACATTTGTTTCAGAATGTCCTGAGCCACTTTCCTCACTGCTGACATTAAAATATGTTTGCGTGTTAAACACCTTGTTTAAATTTACTGAAATATGTCTCACAGGTATCAGGTGGTTTTACGGTTGGCTTTATCGCCTATATATTTCTGAGGAAAATAAAACCGACTAAGATCAATAGAGCCGGTTTTTTCACAAGTTTGCAAGATGAGAAACCAGTTTCATTTGTCGGCCAGTTCCTTGGAAAAACTGATGCAACTATGTGGTAAATACGGGTATCTCCCAATGGCATTTAAAAAATGCTGCATAGTGACATAGTCACTTCTTGCGACTTATTTTTTCATCCGTGTATGGGCAGCTGGCATGAGAATACCGATAATTCATATTGAGTTTATTCAGGAAGGCCACAATTTACCATTCAAGCCTCACAAACATCTCTGTTCCAATAAGATGCTTGCTGAACCAAACTGTACACCAACAGGTCAAGCACATGAATACAAGCATTTCCACCAGAAGTCAGTTATTATTAATACCAGCATCTTCTGTTCAGGCACTATACATGACTCACTTAAAGATATGCTGAATGTCACACTTCTTATGTAAGCTTTCCATTCATTCTATTTATTTGCAGGCAATATTTTCCTAAAGACCAAAACAGCCATTTTTTGTATAGCAACAAGTTGGAAAAACTCCCAGCAGCCCTTTCTTTGTTTTTCAGTGCCCCTACCCCCAATTTTTTAATGTACTTTGATGGTTTTGTTAAAAGCTACACTTTTTCAGTCATTATTGATAAATTTGGAACCCCCCCCATTGCAGAGAGCTTTTCTTTGAAATGATTCACAAAGCACTCAGTTCCATTAGTAGGAGATTAATCTTCCTTCCACTTGCCATCAGGTGAATCAGCCTTCATAGTGACTTTCAAGTGACAGGAAGTAGGACTTGCCCAGGACAGTGACTTGCCAAATGGAAAACTGAGCTGGGATGTTAAGAATTCAATCAGATATTACCTAAAAATGACCAGCACTCATTTTAAATGCAGCTAGTGTATTACAGTAATGATAAAATCCGTGTTACTGGCCAAAGATTTTTAGATTTGAAAACTCAAAAAAAACCTTTTAATTAATTTGAAAATAAATAACTTATGCAATCAAACTAAATTGACTCATGCATGTCCTGCCATCATTCTATAAAATAATTATTATGCAATATCAGTAATATGCAACCACCCACTCTATGATTCTCTATCCAGTGATCTCATGCCGATGGTGAGTAATGAACACAGATGCACTGTTGAAGGTCATCCAGTGCCGTCCTCCAAGGAGGACTGTGTGCATCCTTTACAGTAGCCCCATTACAGCGGACCCATTATAGTAAAACCATTACAATTTGTGGCACTAACTCCCACCCAGAAATGGCAATTTTCCAATAAAAGGTTTCTTTCTAGCTAATGGGGGCAGGTGAATTCCTCAGAGGAGGAAAAAGAACCCCACATATTTTGAATCGATAATCTCAAACATTTACAGCTTTTTGTTTTTACTTAATTAATTTGTATGCCTGTGTGAAAAAATCTATGTAATATGTAAAAGCTGACATTTGCAACAGTGTAATATACACTGCTCACAAAAAATAAGGGAACACGTAATCATCACAATATAACACCAAGTCAATTAAACAAACTGGTCATGCTGGATGATGTTGCAGGCAGCATAACATTCGCCACGGCGTCTCCAGACTCTTTCACGTCTGTCACATGTGCACAGTGTGAACCTGCTCTCATCTGTGAAGAGATGCCAATGGCGAACCTGCCAATTCTGGTGTTCTCTGGCAAATGCCAATCGAGCTGCACGGTGCTGGGCTGTGAGCACAGGTCCCACTACAGGACGTCGGGCCCTCATGCCACCCTCATGGAGTCTGTTTCTGACAGTTTGGTCAGAAACATGCACATGAGTAGCCCGCTGGAGGTCATTTTGTAGGGCTCTGGCAGTGCTCCTCCTGTTCCTCCTTGCACAAATGAGCAGATATCAGCCCTGACACTGGGTTGTTGCCCTTCTACGGCCCTGTCCAGCTCTGGACATATAGTGTAATGGCCCGTCTCCCGGTATCTCCTCCACGCTCTTGAGACTGTGCTGGGAGACACAGCAAACCTTCTTGCGATGGCATGTATGGATGTGCCATTCTGGAAGAGCTGGACTACCTGTGCAACCTGAATGGGCTGCAGGTACCGCCTCATGCTACCAGTAGTGACAAGGGCACTAGCAAAATGCAAAACTAGAAAAAAATAGGAGAGAGAAATGTTCTGTGGCCACCACCTGCAAAACCATTTACTTTTTGGGGGTTGTCTTGCTGTTGCCTCTCCTATCCATCTGTTGTCACTTTCATTTGCACCAAAGCAGGTGAAAATGATTCACAATGATTTACGCTTCCTAACTGGACAGATCGATATCCCAGACGTTTAATTGACTTGGTGTTATATTGTGTTGATTAAGTGTTCCCTTAATTTCTTTGAGCAGTGTATTTGAAAAATATATTTTAAATAAAACCTCAAAAACTCTCAAAAACCTACCCTGAAGTTTTCAAAACGTAGAACACACACTTTTCAGTCATTCTCACCCAAAGCCCAGCTTGCCAAAACCGATAATCTTCCTCACCCAAGACAGAATCTGAGGTTTTGTGCTTTACTCACTTTATGAGCTCTATCTTAAGAGGGAAATCAGTGCTTAGATGCCGTCATAAATCTCAGTCTCACTTTTTTGATACGGTTTTTATTGGTAGAGCTAGGCTGATGCAAGCATCTTTTTAGAAGATAAAGGTCCCATGCTGTTTAGGTCAAAAACTTTGATTTAGAAAATCCTCATGGTTAAAATGCAGCCGAGTGTTTCTCACCTATAAATCTGCTCTGGATTAATGTCTCTTTACGCCGAGGGGTGTGCTGTGTTATCTAAGCCTGAGATATGTGCTGCTCTCAGCTTAATTCCTGTCAATATTTGAACATTTCTGAGAAGTGCCCCTGCAGACATTAATACAAAGGGCAATTCCTTCTGAAATTCTCTGCAATTCATGCCTGCCTTGACCAGAATAACAAAGGATTTCAGCACGCTCAAATTCCATGGTGGTTTCATGAAAAAATCGTATTTGTTAACTAGAAGATACAGAGTAACATTCCACTGTAGCATCTAAGATTAGTAGTTCTAAAATGTAGTTCTTGATTAATAGATTGTAAAGATTTATGCCGACAGGTTCTACCAGCAGCACTAACCATAAGTTAATTCATAATAGGCCATAACTAATGAATAACCTGTAGGTTTCCATTAATCAGAAATGCAGATCAATACAAGTTTTACACATACATTGCTGAGAGCCATGGAAAAAAGAAAGATGGCGCAGTAATGTGGCATTGATTTCCAACGGATTGCTTAAAGGGATCACAATATTGGGAAGGCAGTGGATTAGATTTATTTAACAAGCATTTTTAAACAAACCACAATTCACTGCTGTTTTATGTAGAAAAAAAAGTCTTATTGCATTAAAGGTCTTGCTCACACGCGCGTACATGCACGCACACTGATGGAACTGGAAATTACTTGTAATTAAGTCATGTGACAAGAGTTGGTTTGGTTTCAGTATGAAAATAATTTACATTTAAAGAACAGTAGGCCTACTGAGTTTTTCTTCCAATGACACTGCACACTACCAGAAACCATTGAATGAGCCTTGTGGGAGAAGGTGAACATGCCCTGTGCAGCCTGGTAATGTTGGGCTAGCAGTTGGATCTCCAGTGGGGGGCATGGAAGATGGAGATGTGAGATTAATTGAGCTGACATGTAGTAAATGGTTTCGCCTCTGCTGATATTGGTATACAGTATACAAATCTAATTAAGACACAAAAGTGAGTGGTCATCTCCTCCCTTTAGGTGATAATGTAAAATGAAAATGGAATACAGTGTGTTTGACAAAAGTGCTTATGCAATGGAAGGGTTGCATTGCTCAGGCCCCATGGGCGTAGTTTTGTAAAGGTTGTGTTTCTGTTGTTGGTTTGGTTGCGGTTGACCTTTGGGGTTCAGTTAAACGGCTAAAAGCAGTCATTGTGCCTTTCTGAAAGACTAACTTCACAGCAATTGAAGATGATGGTGTCTGCCTGTCTTATGTATCCAGATCCAAGCATGTCTGCTTGCTTAACCCTGAAGTGCAAATTTAAAAAAAAATATCTGACAGACATGGTCTTCTAGTGTTTTCAATTTAGCCCCAAACGTCTGTCCTGGGCCATCCAATATGCCTGGATGGACTGGACAACCCTTGCCTCAATAAGAAGCAGAGATCAGGCTTGTCAAATAAGATGGCTGAATGTCAGTGAGGCCAATTATTCTCTTGTTAGTGTAGTACTTTGCCTGAAACAGGGATTCTAACCAAGATTGGCCTGTTATCTTTAACCACCTCCCGCACTTTTTAAGAACACTGGTCAGATTGCTGTCAGTGACTGGTGCTTCATCAGAATACCTTAGATCCAAAATCCAACATTTGAGGACCTTAAACTTGCCCAAAAGATGCAATTTTAAATTGTTGAAGAACATGGCCATATATGACGAATAAATATGGCTTTAATATTAGATTTCAACTTTTCACTTGGCATGATCCATGGTAATCAACATTTTAATTCATATTCATCAAATACCTTCTGCCGCGCGTGTGTGTGTGTGTGTGTGTGTGTGTGTGTGTGTGTGTGTGTGTGTATATGTGTGATATAGCAGGATGGTAAATAAGGCTGAAGCATCAATATGAGCATGCAAGGCTAGGATGCTGCTCTTTGGGGGTGGAGCGAATCAGCCGGCCGCAGGAATGACTCTGTTGTGCTCAGTTGCATTGTGCTGGGCTACAGGTCTAGATCCAGTCCAAATGCACAATACACTCTGTCTTTAACTTTATGTGACCAACCAAGCAAGTGCTCATTTTAATTGATAATACACAGTATAAGGTGCTAGGTGGTTGCTAAAGTTAATACAAAATGTGGCTTTCTTGAATATGTTGTTTTTACTGTGAATTTGCCGTTCATATAGGTTCATAGTGAGTATAGATGCAGCACAGGCATCATAGTAGAAAGGAAAATAAGCTTTAGACATGCAATGCAATAATACTGTGGGTAAGATCATGAATACTGTATGGGGCAGAAATGACAGCACATCCTATGTGTATTTTAGCATAACTCAGAACAGCTAAACTTATTCAACTTCAAACCAGCAACCCAGGCATTGTTGTTCAAAGAAATAGCTGTTTAATGGTCTCTCTCATTACTCCAATACATCAGGAACCTATATGCCATGGCCTGTGCTTTTCAGAACCCCTCAGTCCAGTCCAGTATGTAAAAGGTTCATTATGGGAAAGGCCGGCTTTGTTGGCCTCTCTTTTGATTTTGGCGACCAGGCCTTGTTATTTTTGTACTGCAGCGCAGAAAGAGCGTGTTCACAGCGCCCTGCGGACCTGACACCCACTCCTGCCCTTACTGACGACTCCCCTGTCGCTCCAATGCTTTTTAATTACAGACCTCAGTAACCAGTAGAGTGAACATTTTAGAAACTGTCTGCCAATTACTCTGCAGCCCAACTTAGATCCTAATTAAAGAGCTGTGGAATTAGAGCTCCCACCAGCCTCCTGTCACTGAACAGCAGTCTTTACTTCACCCGCCTTTTCCATGAAGTCTCACCACCTCTTTTACGCCCATTTAGTACCATAACAAGGGTGGTTTAGCAGATCAAAATTCACCCTATCACCCAACAAATTACCCTCAGTTAAAGGGGGCTAGGACCAGTGGCGGTACATGCGTCGTAGGTCATTTTAGAATTTTATTTTTTTACTTATAGTCAATGAGCTTTCCGGTTCTACTAAGCATCACACATGAGAAGCTGAGCTTGGTTTTTACTTTACTTTTACTAATTATGTCTAACCCTATCATGTATGCGGAGTTGACAATCTGATGTATTTTTGTCTTGTAGGCTCACAAAAAAGGTACAGAAGAATTCCTAGTAGGAGGCAGATAAGCTGATGTCATCTAACTGACAAATACTTAACAGGTAATTTTATATTGTTACATCCACTGCAGCCTTTTCATTAAACACACATACTATATGGGATAATGCTATACTCAGATGGTCTATGAGTTCATTAACTGTGAACAATAAAACTATTTTAGTGTTATGCAATCACTGGGCAAAAGTTTATAATGGGAGAGAAAAATGACATTACTTCAGATTTAACTGTGGAAAATAGAAATGAGTGGTTTACAGCAAACAGTGCAAGATAAAGCATTTGGACACGTTTCCCATTGTAAAACTTAATGAAAATACGACTGGGTTTATAATATAAATACAATAACAGTAAACTTTGATGGTGATTTTGCGAACTGTTATATAGGATTTAACGCTGGCTAAAGTAGCTTTTCCTGAAAATGATATTCTTTGTTGTGGGTATGTTATTGCATTCTTTATGGTTTGAGTGCTAGTTGTTAAAAAGAAAAATCCACACTACTCCCTGGGGCAAGTATTGACTGAAAAACTGTATGGTAATTTTTGAAATGACTAAGACATGCATATTTCAGGGGTCATGACTGAGAGCTGAGTAATGAATTGATTGCTATTTTGTTATTCAGATTACTTAATGATATTGATATTATAGCTCTATAATTCCATGGGGGATTTTTATTCTTGCCTACATTCCACTAATTATTTTACATTAACACCTTTTCTCTGGAATACCAAACAGCAGTTTGCAAAAGGACAAAACACATGCAGCATTTTGAAGTGACCACCCTTGAGCCAAAATAGAAGACCACTGACTCTTGTCATTTTTTAAATAGTGGGAAAGCTCATTTTGATATGTAAACCTACACTTTACTGCACTTTAAGTGAATGGATATGGCACAGGGAAAAGGAAGGCAAGGGCATGGTAGAGAGATGCTTCATTTTAACAGTATATTCACACCACTACTCTAAGGTCCTTATTATGAAGATATTGCATTACAATATTAATTAAAACAGTAGAAAACTCACTTGCGATGTTGTCTTTCATTTAGAAGAAAAGTGGTAGCAAAGTATGAAATGACTGCTTACTCTATCTATAGGGAAATAGCCAACCAACTAAGGGTATTAACATGGAGGAACATAAGACAAGAACATCATCTGTGAGTCACACTGTTGCTGATAACCAAAAAAGCGATGTGGGAAATCATCTCACATTTGTGATGGTTTAATTGTTTCAAGTGCTGGAGTGCGGTACCATTTTGCTTTCTTGTTTTGGTTATTTTCCACTGATCAGACAAAATGAACCTCTGCTTCGAAAGCAGTGGAAGTGGGTCTCACGCAAGGGCGGGCCATACCCGTAGAGCATGCAGCAGGAGGCTCAAGAGGTCTAAAACTCCTTCACCAAGCCCCAAAGACTCCCCCTGGCCTGGATGCATGTCCTTGGAAAATAACACAGCTCTGCAATTGGGATGTTAGAATAATGGGCACACCATCGGGGAAGGCAGGCCGTCAGGAGTGACAGGTCTTTTCCCTCATCTAATTGATGTCCCAGGGCCTCTCCCGTTGATGACCTCTGTGATTGCCCGCGGGGCTATTGAGGAGGCAGGGGCCTGCCACGTTAATTGTTGCTCGCAGCCATGTCTCACTCAGTCATTCATTAGAGTGTCTGAGGAGCACCGGTCGGCCTGTGGTTACGAGGGTGATGGGTAATGAATACATGGGAGGCGTGTGTGTCACACTAAGATTTCCCCCTGGGCTTTTGTTTTCTTCTCTTTTTTTTTTTTTTTGTCTATTTCGGTCTCCCGATTCGCACAGAATGGAGGCGTGTCCCCTGTAATTGTGGGCAGGGAGGCCTCTGATCCATTGAGCTGCGCGTCCATCACCTCGTCAGTCATGCACGAGAGACGTGGAGACGTGCGTGACTCATGTTGTGGGAAACGCCGCATTCGTTTTCAAATCCTTTTTTGTGTCACGATACAAGTCCTTGCAAGTGCCAAGTTTGGTCTGTGAGTACGTATGGTTTTTTTTTCATCCTATTGGCCCTCAATACCACAGAGTTCCCCGTATGTCCATCCCGCTATTTTGATGACAGCCTTTTGGTTCTGTAAATCATTAGAGAGTCACATATAACCTTTTTGATGGATGGGCTGATGAGAGCAAATCACCATTGTGTGAACACAAGTATGTTCCAGCTATTATGGAAATCTATGCAACCAGGAGTAGAAAATTATATCCGTTACCCACAGCGATTGTCAATCAACAAACCCTGAACATGCTATTTGTAAAATATGAAGCAAACGTATTCAAAAAAGCAGTCACTTTGAATGAGTAGGCCATGTGTGATGGTGAAATTGACTATGTGTTTTTGGATGGGCATTGTCTCATTCCAGTGCAAAATGGTATTTTGTGCTCGTCAATTACCACTGCATGTCAGTTACCTCACTGTATTTCTGTCATTCAGATACAAATTTAGGCCACAGCATCATAAACAAGCTTAATCAAATTATATCATATAAATTAGATTTGTGATAACAATTGTATTGTAATTTCTGGGATGATACTGTACTGATATGATGTACAAACATATCAGCTGCTTCTACTGCCAATACGTCATGTATAACGGAGTTACTTTCTTTTACAATAACAGTAAAATGCATATTTCTTCATATTTGTATATGTAACACAATTAGCCAAGAGCAAAACTTTAGATAAGCTTCAAATGAAAAGTACAATAATAAAAAAAGGTTTTGTTGAAAATTTTCAAACAAGTTCATTAAAGCAGATCCACTGTTCCGTGGTGAGCAAATATCAGCAGAATTACAAAGCAAAATATAACATTTTATAAAATAAATATAATATAATTAGCACATTTTGTTTAAAGCAGAATATAATCAATTTATGCATTTTGTACAGATTGTACAAGAATGCCAATTAACTTATCTGTTTAAAGATAGCTTATGTGTTAATCGTGATTCAGAACACATTTTTCTGCCTTTATCTTAACCTCAAAAGGATCTTCAAGGGTTGTCAAGATTAGAGAACCACGGATACATAATATGGCACAATGGAAGATCAATCATGAGTAAATGTGCTCAACTTTCAAATTGAAATGAAAAGTGGATGCTCACATGCAACTTAAATGCTTGGCTTTGTATTTCTATGGTATCGTATGCTTATTGATGTGTGCTTGATGAGTCAGAAGAAGACTTAACTATGAAAAAGGGCTGGTAAGGTGACAAATGGTCCTTGTCTATCATTATCAAGGACTTTAGTGCTGCAATGTAATTCAGATTCCCCTCATATCATGCTTTTGTCTGAAGAATTGCTTCTGATAATTCATCTTTAGTAATTTTTAGGCACATGTCATTGTGAAGGACAGGATGCTGCTAATATTAATGATACAACACTATTCATATCAAAGCAAGTTTCACAATGCCATGCCCAAAGCCCAGTATTGCAGGTTTCACAGGAAACTACATTTTACCAGCATGAAATAAATAAATAAATAGTCTGTGTGTGCATACACTACAAGTCCTTACTACACTTTCAGAATTTTTTTTCCGGTTTAAAAAAAATGTTTGTTCTATGTTATTATAACATAATAAGTATAATGGCAAGCAGGTATGTTGTGACGTTGCAATTTAAATTGTGTGATTTTAAGTTTGCTTTGTTTATTATTTTGGGTGAATTCATGTATAGTGATTTTTTTGTAGTCAGATCTGCTGTGAATTGACAGTAACTCAGTCAACACGTGTTATACATTATTAGTCAAGTGTAGCTGATTGATTTCACACGCAGGGCTCTATTTTTCTGCCAGTGGTGAGCCGCCGCACTGGTGAAGGGGCATTATTGTCGTGGACTTTGATACACCTGAGCCCGTTTGGTAATTTGGTGACTCGCCGTGTGCCGAAGTGGGAGGAGAGGCACAGTTGGGGGTGTGTCGAAGTGCAATTTTGGTGCAGCGGATTGCAATTTTGGGGTCAGCTTAGTCTGCGATTCACGCCTGTGCCGACCCACCTGCTCAGACCCATATGGTGAGTTGCTCATTTTGGATCCTTCCCAAGCAATGTGTGCATGATCACCTAGAGCAGTGGTTCTTAACCTTATTGGAGGTACTGAACCCTGCAAGCTTCATCAGTGCATTCACTGAACCCTTCCGACAAAAACGGCTCGACATTGCTAGTGTGAACCGTATACTGTGTGTGTCTTGACCCCTGCCGAACCCCTGAGACTGACTCAACGAACCCCTGGGGTTCGATCGAACCCAGGTTAAGAACCACTGACCTAGAGAAAAGCCAATCAACCATTTTTGTGAACCATATGCTGTCCAATTTGACTTTGATATAAATCCCCCAAGCAGAAAAAATGCATACGTTGCATAATATTCATTGTCTTTTATTTTTAAAAAAAAGTTAATTCCTGTATTTATGTTTACATTTTTTTATGGCTGTTCTTATACTGCGCTGTGGTCCCAGGGGTACTATATTCCATCCTTTTTTTTTTTTACACCTGTCTGTAATAAGAATGACAATAACACAATTCTGTGCTCCTTCTACCCAACCAACTCGCCTATGTGAATCAAAAGGGGGTCCACTCCATTAGCATCCAGGTAACCTGTGATGCAAATTGCCTGGTGACACAGTAGAAAATTATTGAGATGGTTGGATCCTGTCCCTGTTATGCCTGCAGTGTCAACTACGGGCATATGTACAGCGATTGCGCAAGGTAGGCATAAATATGGTGCAAACTAGGTAACGTTTTTGAACTGAATAGCATTTACATCTGCACTAGCTAGCTAGCTCTTATATGGCAAATAAAGGAGGTGTGTTGACTAACACATCAAAAGTGATGCTGATGTGGCTATGTTCTTTTGGACAGTCTGTAATATTTTGCTTGAATTGGCTTGACATTGTACTAAAATGGTCTGCCATTCACTCTTATTTTATGAGCTAGCTATAGTTATCGATGGCGTAACGTAATGTAACTGTGACAGATACATATTATAATACTGTATTTTGTAAGATCCGCCGTTTCCCTCCAGTCCACCTGCTTTTCGTTTCTCATGTTTTCCCATTTCTCTTATTTCATGTCGTGTTTTTCTGTTCACCCTGTCTGTTTTGTTCTGTGTTTTTGCAGGCTGCGCATGGTTTCCCCGTTTTGTTCCTCGTTTTCTCCCCATATCATTTAGCTTATCACTCTCCCCCTCTGCTTACATTCCGCACGCAGTTCTAATTATTTCATCAGTACTCTCACCTGTTCTTCACTCTACTTATACTCCCCAGTTTCATTCACTCACTGCCCGTTTGCTGTTTGTCTCAGCCCCATCTAAACATTTCTTGACCATTCTGCCTAACCTGTTTGTTTCTATGTTACTTGCTCCAGCCCGTCCAGTTTGCTTCCCGTCCTGTTCGCTCCTGCCCCGTCTCCTTAGAGTTCAATAAGAAAATAAGTAAGGAAAACAACCCTTAAAGTGATCCATCCATATCTACTGCATATCTGGCAGAAGAGTGATGGTTTGAGGCTTGTTTGATACCTTAGACCCTTGATGACTTACATTTAGCCAACCATGTGTTCCATACTATTCCCGTGTAATTTGCAGCTTAATCTAGTCCCACCCCCCAATTCCCATAGGGATCCATTCAAATGCAGAAAGATAATAGTATCACTTGTAAGAGTACCTGAAAACAAGATATCAAGAGTCTTTTGTTGTTGTGTCAGACATTCAGGAAGTCATGACTTGCAAAGGATATGCAACCAAATATGAAATATAATACTTTTATTAAAGTTTATGTTAATTTGTCCAAATACTTTTGGTCTCCTAAAATAGGGGGGGACCATGTATAAAAATGGCTACATTTAGCTTATATATCTAATTTTTATAATTTTTTTATAATTTAATATGTACACCTGTTTTTTCAAAAATGTCAAAAAAGGGGAAATCTTTTGTTTAAATGTGAGAAAAAAGCGATATTTCCATTAAATGTGGGGAAAAATGCATGGTAAAATCATAGTGTTTAACGTCGCATTCGGCTTCAGATGTGTTCAGTGAATGTTAGGATATAGAATGTTGATGTAATCTGAGAGGAATTCCTCAGGGAGATGAATCAAAAATCTGCGTTGTAAACTCTGAACCGTACCGTGAGTGAACCGTACCGCGGCACACAGAAAACAAAAATAACCTACAGGGTCAAAACAAATGTACATATTTTTAAACTTTGAAAGACATCCTGAAGGAATTCTGTACATCAATACCTTCTCTAACATGCGACATGGCACTATACAGTAATGGAAATCCTAAACAGAGAGCGCTAATGTAAATTATTATTTGTTTCTGCCCAACTTTTGTTGATGACAATCCAACCCTGTCAACCCTGTCAATCATGAACTCCAGCCAGCACTTTGAAGTTTATTGTGTTAGCAACAGTCCAACATATGTCATTTTACTTATGTTTGTTCTTAGGAATATTTCACATGTCACTAGCTATAACATTTGAGTATATCTATAAATAAATAAATAAAAATGAAAATAATACTATGTGACTAGCTGGAAAGAGGCAACAACCTCAAACCCTTCCTGTGCACCTGAGGCCAAAAAATGATATAAAATAATAATGTGTAGTGTCAGTGGAAACTCCTTCAATTTCCTCCTCAGCTTTCTCCATCATATGACTCACATGATAGGCAAATATTAGAAGCAGTTTTTTTTCAGCCAAAGCAATACAGGTCATAATGAAAGTGCAGTATGTCGGGTGTGCATGACTGGAGATTTATCCTCCCATCTGCAATCCATTTTTTATTCTTAAGGGAAATTAAAAAGTTGATGGCCTTAGTCTATCTTGATCTCACAGAGATGGAAAAGGATCATTGATATTTTGGGATTGCAGAAATGAATATGAAGTTAATCAAAGCCCAGGTGTAAACCTTCCTGTCTCCTCTAATACGATGAGCAATGTGCACATTTTTAAACCGGTTTTTATTTTAAGACTGATTCATAAATTGCTATGCGCCAGTTAATTAATTATGACTTATGTACCGTGAGGCTTTTTGAAACAGTGAATCCAATAATTACATTTTCATTTTGATTGTTGATTTACCACTTCAGCCAGGGAAAGATTATGTATTCAGCAGTTTATATTAGTTTTAAACCTCTACATACATGTTTGAGAATGAATGTGTGTGCAGGTGACAAGTGAAGTCTCAAAGGTCAGAATGTGCAAAGTAGAAGAAGTGGTATCTTCACATCCATGATTTCCAGCAATGCCAGCCCCAGTCCCTTATCAGCAAACACATACGTGCACACATATCTGCACAAATCTGTTTAGATCCTCTACTCTCCAGTCCATTGTTAAAATACCACTATTCATGAAAACATTACATTTGATTTGTATTACATATGGCTGAAAATATCTCATAACATTTACATCAGCAATACATACAACATAGAACAACGTACATACAACAGCATATTGTATAAAACACAGAATGCATCTTTTTCAATATTTATTTATGTAACAAAATTAGCATGCTTTCCTCATTGTGCTTTTGCTTTGTGGCCCTCCTAATCTCTATTCTCTTTCAAATGTTGTTGTCCAATTTTTTTTCCAGCCATGTAACCTTGGATCTTTACTGACATTGTGCCATATATTTAAATAAACAACGACCTCAGAGCTCTTTGAAATTGAGCAGATGGGCTATACCACCTGTGAACATGCAGATAAATACCAAGAGTCAGTCTTGCATATTAAGGTATTTTCCAAGACGCAGTGTTTCCCTGAAGCTCCCCTACATTTAAAATTAATTCTTTGATAAAACCATAAGTACTTAGCAGCATATGAGAGGAAAGTACATAAAGCCAGACCAGTGATTCAGCCCAGCCCTGATATGATTTCATACGGGGCTCCTCCTTTCTACTGGCTGTTTCTGTTGCGTTTTCTTGCTTGGAATGAATAGCTAAACAGAATTGTGAGGAAGTGTGTTATGTGTACTTGTTCTTCTATACATGTGTTGTCTGAGCAGAAAAGTAGGAACTAAATAGTACAAGTGAAAGCAGCACACGGCACAGATCAGCATAACATCAAGGCCTAATAAAACATTCAGGTTCTGTTTTTATTTCAGAACCCTGGAGCCTCCTTAATGCCAGTGTTTCCTGTAACTTGCTAGGGATAATTCTTTTTTCTCCAGAGCAGGGAGGAGCTCCGTGGAATCCCATCTCCAACAAAGCCCCTGTAACAATTCATGTAATGGAAACTCAAGATAGGCGATGTGTTGTGGGGCTCACCGGCTTTCTGTATTTACCATAGAGATCCTGTGCAACAGCAACTGAAATTCAAATCTCCCCCAGTCAGCCTGGAGGTCACAGGCTTTCAGGGATGAATTATGTGAGATATGTTTGCATATCAGAAGCACATTCTTCCATTTCCTCCTTTAAAGATAGCTATGCTGGAGTATCCTGTAAAGCTGGTACACAGCAGATAAGTAGCGGATAGCCAAGAGGTTTTTGGTCATTTATAAAGGATACGTACTGCATTACGATCAACCAACTCCCTTAATTGAAAGGTAATGCAAGTGTGTACTCTATGCTAAAAACATGCTTTTTTATCACTACAGAAACACAGGCAGATGCTTTATTGACATGTGCATGACGTTTGTGACCTTTTGTATTTATCCTACACTCTCTGATCACTTATGTATTTGAAATCCAGGACATACATCTGATGAGAACAATAATATAATAATATAATATAATACCCTACTGTCTTTCCGTCCATCTCAAAAAATCTAATGTGCCCCACTTTAAAACCGGCATGACTAAAATACAGTCTTTTCAATGTTTTTAGGGGTCATTTTAGTCACTACAGTGTATTTTGGAAATGAGGCCATGAAACGCATGACAGCTCCATGGCCCAATTTAAAAAGGAAATAGAATATGCATGTAAGCATATTGAGAGATCCCCCAATTAATTTTTATGTCTGGTAATGTTTTTTCAAATGCCAGTAAAACAGTCAGATAAGGTCAGTACTGTGGTGTTAAAAATATGCTGGTCTGTTCCTTAAGTCTGATTAAAATGCAGGTGATATTATTGTAAGTGTGCTGCAGAGTGAAGAGGAATAGGATGTTATTAATCTATTAATTGTGCTCACTGTGTATTTATTGCATACTGAGTCGTGGACATGGCATCACGAGTGGATTTTCCACCTGCAATGTCTAGACAGCAAAGATATCATTCCCCCTTTAATGGATGCCCACAATTGTGAGGATTTGCCTGATCCAAAACAGGTGGGTGGTGCAATTCCCTCACAATTGTGGGCAATGGATGACTTAGTTTAAAAAAAAAATTGTTTTATCTTCTTTTTTTAGTTTGTTTTCCTGTAACAGCTGGGGACCGCTACGAAAGGCTCCTGCGTTGGCTGGCAACTTAATCAAAGAGCTTTAATAAATGTTAAATGTTAATAATGTGTTTGTCTCTTAATTAATACACATCTCTAAATTAACACACATTAAAAATCAGAAAATTACCATCACAACTGCCAAAGGTTGTTTAAGTCATTCACCAGGCTAATAGTTCCCAGACTGGCCACAAAATAAATGGCTGTTGCAAGTTTATTTCAAAATTTCAATAGCACATCCAGAAGCATAGTCAAATTAACCACATCAAATAACAATAACAACTAACACTAACCCAGGGCACAGTGAACTGTGATGTGCCAACATGAAGTTACAAAGTTATCTCTGGTGCATAACTTTGCAAATACTTGCAAATACAAATAAAAGAAAACAATTTGCCATGCTGCTTTGCGTATCACTGAACACGTCTTTGTTTTGAAAAAAAACAAAACAAGCAAACATCATCAGTTTTTAAAACTACCATATTCCGGTGACCAGAATATAAAAACTACACCTGGAAAATGCAGAGGTGAAATGGGAAAAACAGAACTGCTTGCATTACACTTGGGTGAGCGTCACCTAAGAAACATAGTTAATAACCACACCACAATACTGGGCTGCTGGATGGCTAATTCAGTTAAGGCACCACCCTGTGGTGCATGGATAAGCCTCACGGCTGATAAGGGAGCTCGTAAGACTGTATATCAAAGCCACATATGAAATGTCTTTCTCCGACGCTGCTCTGTGCGAGCTTAGCTGTGGTCTGTGCAACCTTATTTTAGAATCTTTCTGGTGAGAGATGTCTATGGCACCGATGACATTGGACAGGTTGGCAATTTCATAAAAACCCCGCTTTACCTCCACCTGGTTTTGCATCTTGTAGGGGAATTGGATGTATGCTGGCATTAGCTGGATTAAGCTGTTGACCACAATTGCAACCCTGGCTACAGACATGTAAGCTACTTTAAAGTAAATTCCATTGGTTAAATGTGTGTTTTAATTAGCATAGCCTATGTAAGGTCATGTAGAATTAAAATTTTGAGCAATTTATAAAAAATAGTAGGCTACTGGGAGCGTTCATTAGCCTACGTTAAGGGTCTAATTAAACAGCTTCATAGCCTACTATTGATTAATGGGCGTAATCGAAAGGGTTTGCTTTTTACAATCATAATTTATTACGTTTGAAAGGTGTATGAATGAGGCCCCATGTGTTTGAACCGTGAATGTCCCAGCTCTCCCGACATTGGCAGGGTGGTTTGCGCATGGAATATTGCTGCGGTTGCAGCAGACAGTCCAGATTTGGGTGGGATTTGGAGATGTACAGCCCCGGGTTGGGTGGAAAAACATAAATAAATAATTATAATTATAATTATAAAACCTCAATAGTATTTCCACAGTAGTTATTTTGAGGTTTAGTCATAGAGCTCAGGCCAGAGTATGACAGTATAACCTCATAGACTTTCACCATGCATAATCATAGCTTATTGGAAGTGCCCCCTCATGTCTCAGCTCATCACAATTCACAGCTGCCCCCTGTCTGTAACTAATATGCTGGACTCCTATTCTACACACCACACCATCTCACCTGGCACCTTCAGACAGGGCTGGTCCTGGAGATACAGTAGGTGTGCACTGGGCCATTGCACAGATCTCTTGATAAATATGTCATCAACCTTACAAAGGTCTCTTTTAGCATAAGGTCATGCAGGTAACACAAGGCTCTCTGTTGGCCTGCAAGAAAGCAACCCCCCCGCCCACCCCGCCCCCCTTCCACACTGCAAAATGGGGTCCACCATTGGCATAATTGTGGCCATTAGGAGTTTATCGGGCAAGCTTTGCAGACCCTTTGAAGATTCACTGAGACAGATGAAAGATTTATGGCTTTAATTTTCACTTGCTACTTCACTTGCTACTGACAACTTAATTCTATTTTGTGGGAAAAAAGCTTTGCGCACAATTTTGAGCACTAATAATCTTGGTTAAGTTTATTTTAATGTAACATTTGTTTTTTTTGTTTTTTTACATAAAACTTCACCCAAAAGCACTGTTTAATCATGATGTGAGTAATGGAGTTCATTTTAAACCCTGAGGACGTTGAAAGGACGGCTTGGATGAGGGATCTCGTTGGTCATTTGAGCTCTTCCTTATTGCTATGCAAACATTTGAGGAAAGTAGGACAAATAACTTTTTTTAGGACTTGCTGGAAACTGTAAAGCCATTGTTCCTTTTTTTTTCTATTTACATTTAAGACACCGGATAAAGTGTATTACTCTGAAAAACAAGCATGATTCATTCATAACCACATCTTTGATATTGTAATCTGTAATTATGTTCAAATTATATTATTGGCAGAAACTTAAATCTTAACAGGACCAAACTAGCTATTTATGCTCTTTGTTGAAAACAGTCTGAAACAACGAGGTAGTATATCCAGCATATTGTGTGTCTTTGTCTTAAATCAACCACTTATTTACAAGATATATAATCCTTTCTTTCCCAGGACTGCACTTGCTAAGAAATACACGAGTGAGATAACATTTTAAGTTGTCTTAATTCCATAGATCTTACAGATGTATTGGAATAATGTGAATGAATGATTTGCACAGTACTCGTGAACTTTTTTGCAATAAGTGTGCACCAAAGTGATCAAATGATGTTTAACGTTTATGTGAAAATATACTTGTTTCTACAATAATCAGATAAAGAATAATTAGCATACTGTCTATTGAGTCATTTAATCTCTGTTTAAGTAATTTAACTTTTAAGTTACTGCAGGACCAGTAGTTTATATAACTGTCACATTGTCATTTTAATCCAATCCTCCCAAGCTTATTAATTAGGTGTGCCACATTTGAATTAAATGTACTCAGTGGGGGAGCAAAAATTATTCTCACTTAAAATGTATTGTAGAAATATAGTACAACATCACAGAATCCATAAGCACATCTCACTTTTTTCAACCCAACTAACTTTTTTCAACAAACTAAATTTTACCCATAGTTGTAAGACTACTCATACATGTTAAAGTTGAAATAATACAGTAGATATGGATGGATAACTTGAAGGGTTTCTTCTCCTGTCTTATTTTTCCATAGAGTTCAATAAAAAAAATTGTCAGGAGAAACAACCCTTAAAGTGATCCATCCATATCTACTGCATATCTGGCAGCAGAGTGATGGTTTGAGGCTCGTTTGATACCTCAGACCCTTGATAACTTACAGCCATTTTACCAACTATGTATACCATACTGTTCCAGCATAATTTAAAGCTAAATCTAGTCCCAACCCCCAATTCCCATTGAGATCCATTCAAATGCAGAGACGTTATAGTATCGCTTGGATTACTTTATTCTATATATAAATGCAGGGGTGCCAATAATTGTGGCACACGTAGTTTTGTTAAAAATAATTATTTCTTGATGAGGGATTTTCTTTTCTCATAATAAATTTACTTCATTTAAAAAAAAATTTCAGTGTGACATTAAGCTAATTCACCAAACGGTGAATTTTTTATAACCCTTTTTACTCATCTTTACCAGGGGTGCCAATAATAGTGGAGGGCACTATATATATATATATATATATATATATATATACCATGGTCTGGGTGAATATTCTATTCTGATTGGTCAATGAGCAGTGGTTATTTTTGTATAATGCACACGTAGTTCGGGTCAGGTTTGATCACCGTTCAAAATGCATGCGCTGCCTGGCCAGCTACACAACCTATGGATGGGAATGGCAAGCTATTCCATAACCAGCTAATTCAGAGTTCAAAACATCCAACAAAATAAGTGTAATAAATAAAGTGAATTAATAATGTAAATAAGCAGAATGTAGCTACTTTCTTTCCCTCAGTGACTAACGTTACTGGATGGCAGACGTATTCTGCCTTGTATTCTGCAAATAGTAACTTCTTAGCTAGGCTACTGCATAGCTGGGCTACAATAACATTTTGTCATTGTTTTTAAGATAATGCAAATGCAATACATGGCTAGGTAACTATGTAGGCCTAGTTGCATTATCACAAAGTTAGCGAAGCAGTTAATTTGTGCAATCTTTAATATTTTTTTTAATTAGGCCATCTACTGCGAGTCATAGATTTATCTCTTCTATGAATAGGCTAGTAACCTTAGCAACAGTTTGCAGCGGATTTACCATCATAAAACCGGCAAATAACATTAAATCTGCAGATAAAAAAATAACCACCAATAGAATTAACGACAAAATAGGACTATCAACCTTGACGCTTGACGCAAAAACAACATCCCAAAAAGGCCGCGGAAGAATATTTAAATTTCAGCTGATTAAGTAAAATCGATAAAAATCAATAAATATAAATGTAACTTTAAATAATCATTGTTGGTAACCATGGTATAAGTTCAATACACGGTTTTAATGCAATCCGCTGATCAGGCTGGCAGTCATGGTAAGTAGCTCTACAAAAACTATGAATTCATAGAATAGGTTTTTGGGGTGGTGGGGAATGGGGGGGGTGGTTGTGGTAGTTCATGAGCAGAGGTGGTAGAGGCTTACAAATGAAATTGTATCGGATACCATATTGAAGGGGAGTCTGTTGAAATCACTGGAGAATTAATACTCATAAGAAATGTACCCAGCCAATGACATCATGTAATGAAATAATAATGTCTGCTGGTAGTGCTTTCTCCGGGCAATAGATCATGCAGCCAGTGCATCATCCCTGTGAGGTAACTGCTTCACTTTCTCTTAGCTGCCAAAACTATTTGGTCTAAATTCAATAAGTAATAATAATAATAATAATAATAATAATAATAATAATAATAATAATAAATCAACAAAGTACCAAAGTGTACAGTACCAAAAACGTCTCCTGCTTTCCATCTAGATTAAACATTCAGAGCTTAATGTCTCTCATGGTGGATTGGCTGTCTGGCTTCAATGACATGAAGTACCTTTTGTGCAGACACAACTAAAGTGTTTGTTATCTTGCGCTGAGGTCAAGACTGCTGATTAGAACACGGGAAAGGGGTTGCTGAAATTCTGTGGACCTTTAGTTTTTATTGGTGCTGGCACTTGAGGTGAGAAAAGTATTTTTTTTAAATTGAATGATTCAGAAAAAATGTGACCTGCTGGCAAGCCATCAGCATCCAACTGTCATCTGTGAAAAGGAGCCGAAAGCACAATGGAACAATGATTACACCGCTGAGAGATTTGCCCTGGAGGACTATTGAAGCTTTTTGACGTACAGGTTTCGGTTGTGGTTAGGCAGCTATGCTTCATCAATACACCTGTTCAGCTTTCTCAGCGTCATTCTAGAGAACTACTGTTTCAGTCTTGTTTATCCTGTTTTTAAAATCTGAAAAAATAGGCCATACTGGCTGAACACCTATATAATCCAGGTACATAACAGCAAGTTCCTCAGGTTAGACATGTGAAATGAAAGCCTTCCAGTTATAGTTAAAGAACATTTTGAGTCCCTTATTGGAGCAGCACACAAAGCAAATTAATAAGTACTGTTCATCCAACTGTAAGTAAAAATAAATAAAAAAACATGTTACCAACCCGCTGTGATTTAGGAATAATTTCCCTCACTAGCCTTTTAGCAATCTAAGAGTAGCACACCAGGTGATGCATTTTCAAACCCAGTCATGGTTTTATGGGTACGGGACAAGGATGCACCACCTATTTATCAAAAAGTCACTCCATTTGCATTCGATCTCAGCAGGCCAAGGTGAGGCGCGTATCTTTGACAGTGATTTCTCATTCATTAAAAATGCATTTATTATAAAAGTCCATTCTCAGTAGACAGGAAAGCCCAGCCATTTACGGAACCCAGAGCATATCCCTGGCCTTGCTGACCCCTGTGGCTATGATGGATTGTGGGTTATGTGCACACTGACAGAGTGGGAGGGGTCTCGGGCCCGAGGTAATAGGAGATTACAATGCTACCGAGACTGTGTCATAGACCCTGCAACCCACATCGTGCTGACAAGTACACGCATCATCCTGCTCAATTTTGATCAGATGAACATGTAGTGTACTCATAGAGGTTATGAAGTCTCTGAGTTTTTCCAAATGCTCAAATAAGAAATGTATGCTTACTCCATATGTGTGTGTGTGTCTGTGTATATCGGTGGCGGCTGGTGGGTTTGGAAACGGGAGGACAGAAGTATGTTTGTGAAATATGTTTGTAGGGGTGTGGGGGGAGGGGATGTTTCTCCCCACCCAAAAGACTAGAAGATTTTTGCAAAAATCACCCATAAAATAACCCTTAAAAGTTGATGATAAATTAGACTTGGTGATTACATAAGAATGTTCATCTTGGTGATTAATTCGATGGAAAAAACAATTAAAAATATAGCTAATTGTAATTACAATCGAACTAAATTTCCTAAGCTGTGGTGGGGTGGGCTATTGAAGGGGTGATCAAGAGTGTGTGTGTGTGTGCCCTTCTTGTAGTAGCCTAAGTAAGCCTAACGAGCACAGTGTGTCTATGCGTGGTGTGAGCGACAGTGTGTATTGCGTGTGGTGTGTGGGGAGACACGCTTACCTGCGGGAGGGGTCGGCTTCGTCCGGCAGAGTGGAGAGAGAGAGACGGGGAGGGAAAAGGGACCCACAGACGGACCGAGCTCTGTCAGATTGTGCTTGTGTGTCCAACTTTTAATGAACTTTTGTGAACAATAAAACATTATTTTTACCTTTTACTTCTGTCTGGTGTACTGTTTGGAAAGCGGTGGATCCCGCAAAAAAACCTGGGCCTTATTCGGATTCATTGTAATTATTACATATTTATATTCAGCACAGTCTTTTCCCTAGATAATACAAGACAATTCCAAAGATAGAAAACACAAACTCCTGCCTAAATGATTTAAAAAATTGTATTTCACTGATTATAGTGTGGTAATTCCTTTCTGGCAGAACTCGGCTCTCTGGGACCATTTAAAAGTCAAATGTCACCTCAGTGACCTGACCCCACATCCTGAACACTATCCTCCAAGTTGTTTATTGTAAAAAGACTTGAACAGCAGTTAACAAATGTGAAATATTTTCCTGACAGTCATAGCCCATTAACATTTGATAGTTTCCAGTCTCCCTGTAAAGGTTGATGCGTTTGCCATTGCAGACAAACTACCTTAGCTCTGTTCCTCTGCATAACTAGGACTGGCAAGAGAAGATAGGAATGGTATCATTTTGTTTCTTTCTTAAATCATAAGCAAATCTGTGCTATAACAAACGTATGTCTCAAATATACCAATACCAAAGCTTTAAAAAATAATTACCACAAATAATCTTTAAGGTAATTACTGTATATAAGGTAAAATGATGAATTCCTCTTTTTGAACTGTGCCCTGTCATAAGCAACTAAAAAAATTATGTATGGACTGATTCACACAATAATTGTAACAAGTAGGACTGAAATACTTAGTCTATAGTCACTGAAATACTTAATCTACATAAAGAGGTTAAGTTAGCCTTAAGATATTAAAATGTTATAAATGGAGACAACAGCAATTTAGTAGTCACTACATTAGAAAATATATTTAACAAACCTGTGAATTATAGACCTCATGCTTGGTTGTTTGTAATAGCCAATGCTAAGCCCATGCCTGCTTTGCATGAAAATGCGTAGTTAGTCTGAAGTCAAGTGATTTTTTAGAATGCATGATGATAAGAACAGGCCATACAGCCAGTTAAGGATCATTGTCTTTCTGCTTTCTAGAGTGTATTGCTATATCGGTATTTTTGTGTATTTGTGTGTTGCAATTGTTTGTAATTCTTAGAAAATATTTGTAGAAAACATTTGTATTACAGTGCATGAATCTAAACCAGAAGGGATTTATCACACAATGAGTTAGGCTAATACATTTCCAATGAGCTAAGGCATTTTCATGAGTCATAAGATTCACGTGATAGCCTGTGTCTGATATAGGCTATGGGTCAGACTCACAGACAATTATAGCAATGAAAAGAGGGGCCATAGAAAGCACACAATACAATGACATATAGGCTTTTAAATTTTTCATAGTTCCAGTATCTGTGGTATGACAGTATTTCCCCTCTTCTGAAATGTGTCATTTATGTCTCCCACGCTCTCACTGTCTCTCTCAGCCTCACTTCTCCTGTACTAACCCTGCAGTTCCCCAAGCAAGGCCGTCCTTTCTCAACGCAGCCTACATATTTATAATTCTCAGGCCGGCTAATTACAACATCATCAATTGAAGAAGGTCACGCAGGCAAGGATAATTTACATGGAGGAACTCAGTAATTGACAGAGAGCTATTTTAATTGTTTAATTAAATTTAACAATTTAGAAACAATTAAAAGCGCAGAATCACTTTTCAACTTGGTCACACATTGCATGCACGTTTGATTAGTACTGGCTGGTTGTGTACATATCGCTCCTTGTAGATCCCCTGATTGGATCGTCTGTAGAAGCGCAGAATGACAGTGAATGTCATCAAGTGTCATGAGTTTTCCCTTTCCCTCTCTTTTTTATAGTTTTTTTTTGTCCAATATCTGTCTATCGCTACAGTTTTCTGAATGTCCAAATGTTATCGACTTGATATTTTACATTACGATTGACATCCCCTTCACATATTTGGCTACGGAGCAGTTGTGTGATGGCATAATGCTTTTAAACAACGCTTAGGTATTTGTAAAAGTAATAACTTATTTTTTAAGGGACATGTATGACTTCCCAGTTAACAACGCAATGAAGCAGATTAGGAGCTCAGATGCTCAAAAGATCCTGAAAGATAATTGCATGCTCTGTGTATACTTTTTATACAGAAACAATATCTGAATTATGCAAATAACAACCCTGCACAGCAAAATGTTTAGTGTTTAAAGGGGAATTCTACCAAAAAAATAACATACGATTTGTAAAAGAGTACGGTCCTCCTGAGTAAAATGAGGTCTCAGCCAACTCTCTACCTGTAGTGAGAGCAGAGATATAGCCCCAAACTACTGCGCGTGTACCAGGTACCTGCTTTACTGTGAACTACAACGGCCCGGCGCTTACAGTTTATGGGCAGCATTAGACAACGCCAGTCACAGGTTGCCACTCCCACTGAATACAACCGGAGGGGCTGGCTGTTACTACTAGTCCTGGAAGCGGTTCTTCGAGAGAGACTAAGAGGCTTAGCGGTAAGCTAGCCACTACAGTTTTACAACAAAAAAAATGTCACCACCATTAGCTGGAGTCTCGTGAAAAACGTGGGAAATACAGCCCTTCATTTATCTATTTAAGTCTGCGACATTTACTCATTTCTTCTCCCGGTCCTCTAACTTAGATCTGGGTCTCTTATGCCAGTTCATTTTGGAGATCCAGAAGAATGTCTCCAAAACACCCGTATGCGTGTGGTGTTCAAAATCAGGGTGTGTAGTCGGACAGACTCTTCCCTCTTCATCTGTTTCTTACTCCACAGATGACAAATGAAACTGCGCCCCCGGTCCCACTCATTGTAGAAAACATTTCCATTTCAGTTGGCATTGCGGCACAGTTACCACACTTACATCACCAGTCATCGTTTATCCGAGGCAGAGTTGAGTTGGCAGCGCATTCAGCACTGGCTACAGTATGAGAAGGTGCCGGCTCATGCCTTCGGCAAATCTCCTCAGCCGTGTTTCCAGGTTCAAAACGTTAGGCTTCCACCTCCGATTCAAGTAAAATGAGCTTACTCGCAAGTTAATACCATTTAAAGATGTAACAGCACCTCTCTCTCTCTCTCTCTCTCTCTGGGTTCGGTGAACGCCTCCTGGGAGGTGTGGGAGATATCTCCGAATTCAACTTACCCGCTCACTGACCACTGTAGTTTTTGAAAAATGAGGAAGGGTGTATGTCATTTTGACATACAAAGGGTCTGAAAACATTCTGTATGCACTGTATACCTGTACCAAATTTGCACCTTTTGCTGCCAATATTTCTGCTCAGACAGCCACAATCAGTTGCGCCTTGATCTGTTAAATAAGGTTAATGTTGTTTTTCAGTGGAATTTCCCTTTAATAAACTATTTTGCACTGATACAATGCATTTTTACATATTGGAGTCATATAGACTCAGAGTATAATTAAGTCAGAGTCGATTTAATACTCTACATCATGCTGTGTGAATACTCATTGGAGCAATCAGTTGCCTTTTTCAGTTTTATTCAATTTTCCCCATTAAAACAATGACAGCGTCTGCCCTTGCCTGGCTTATAAAGCACAGTAAATGAGCAGCCTCTCACCACCTTGACGACTTTCTCCAGCATTTTGATTAACTGCCCCATTATGTAAATACGGCTAACAGTCTCGCACGTAATCTGTCATGCACAAGGAAGTTTAAATCATTACAGTATATTGGCAAACCATTTTAACAAACATTAATAATGATTAATAACTGGAACAAACTATAGGTTTGTTTTGAGCAAAATAGTCCATCACTGATATGAAAATGGACACAAAATTGATAAAGGTTAACACTTTTCCAGTGTTCATAATTGGAAATTCGTGGTATACTATTTGCGTGGCAGTAAAACTATGGACTTTTCATCGTTTCTAACTGACAAGGGTGTTTCCATTGCGAATTTACGGTGGAAAAGTCATCAATACCATGAGCCACCAGGAATATCGCAGACTGAGGTAAGAGTTCCAGGCAGTACTGAGAGCAGTCAGACAGGATCATGTGCTGAGCACATGCTCACGATCATCCCCACCTAGACAGAGAGTGCAGTGATACCATCTGTGCTGCCTGAAGCACCGTCTGGGAGATCTTTGCAATTACTGCTCAGGATCAAAAACTGTTGAAGCCCAAGATTACCCTCAGCCCTTATTTTATGGGCCTGGCGATAAACCATATTGACGGTTATCGAATGTTTTTTTAAACGTAATAAAAATCAGGGCATTCCAGCTCCCATGTCATTGACAAAAACACGTCACATGATCACATGGAAACTGTATGACCTTGCTGTTGATTGGCCGTCTCATCAACATCCAATAGATATCAGCGGTGATGTTTTTTTCCCCCCTAGAAGCATTTCACGTGGCCTCAGAATTTAGGCTGTTTACTACTGCATCAGGTATGATTTAAGAAAAAATACAAAAGCCGATATGCCGCATTGCAGTGATGATTGTTAGTATGCTTAAAAAAAACATTTGATAACCGCCGATATGGTTAATGCCCAGCCCTACTTGTTTGTATAGAATTGTGGCAAACTGGACCAGTGGAGACCGAGCAACACTCATCGGTGCCTCTGAGCAAAACAGGATCACAGAAACACCGATGAGTCATTCACATTTCTGAACGCGCTGAAAGGTGGTAGAAAGGAGTAAACACGTATGTAGGATGGGGTCTTTGTCATGGTCAGTGTGCCGATTTCATACATCTGGAAAGTAAGGGTTCACATGCAAACCTAAGAGTTATCATATAGAAAAATTGGTGCTTTGCTTTGTACATGGGTACATGTGTGTGTGCTACCAGTTAGACCTTAAATCTGCTTGCCAATAAATTACTTGTCAATTGCAATCACACCATGGCAGACCATCCTGCAACAGAAAGCCGGCACTAATGTAGGTGTCATGGGAGGTGTCTTTGTGAGCAGATTCCATAGCTTTCTTGTCACCGCACTGAATATTTGATTTAAGAATGGCTCACGGGTATCTTTCATTCAGAAGGTTTGTCTGTTAAATAAGTTCAGTATTTTAGTCAGGCAGTCAGGCTGGACACCAATTTCCATTCGTATTGGGACCTTAAACTGGCTGGAGCTCTACAATGATCCCTTCAAGTTACAACGAAGCACTCATCTCTGCAGTGTCTGTCGAGCCTGAACACTATTGAATGCAAGTCTCAAGATTACAATAATTGAGAGGAGAGTGGCCATGCAGTAAACCCTCCTCCAGAAAGCCTGCACGTGTGAACAAGGGTGAATCAAAATAAACCCACCTGTCTCCAAACACACTGTTGGGAAGCACATTCCTGCCCGCCACTACCCGGTGTCAAGTGACAACTTTTAAACCCCCAAAACAGACCTGTTGCCAGCAGTGGTGTTTTTGTTTTGCTTGGGTTCAAGAAGATCTGTCTGCCCACTGCTTTGGACACCTGCTTGGGACTAATCGGATGTATTGGGTCCAAAAAGTGGGACTCGTTTCAAAATGGACCCAAGAAAATTTGGACCTGTTCCGAAATAAACCAGAGGAAAAGTCGGACCCGATTGGACCCGACAATCCTGAATAAGAAAGATAAATTATATTCTCCCCTGAGAGAATTTTTGTTCAAAAACTACTCTGAAATGGTTAATTCTGATGACTTCGGAGAGTAAAATATTACTTCAACAATAATTACATGTCTGGTTGTCGGATAATTGGTCTGTGAGAATTTTTCCAAAAATCACTCTGAAAATGGCTCATTCTGATGAATTGTGAGTACAAATGTACTTTTATTTACAATTACATGGCTGTCATGGATGCATTTTGCCAGCCTTAAACTAAAATGTGTAAGCGATTGAAGACCTATACACTAAAATAAATCCTTATACAGTTCTGTGCTCCGGGAAGAGCATCGGTGATGAAACAGAAGTGTAGCTTTTGCCGCAAGGAAACAGAAAGTGTTCTCGGAACGTGTGACGTGTATAGCCTAAATGATCCACCTCTCCAGACCTGCCACAGGCAGGTACACCCCTACACAAATCCAACCTTACTAGTCCTTTCTATTTATTATAAAGTGTTTTAACCCATAACACTCATTCCTTAGGACGAACAAAAGCCATGTTTATTCATAAAAAAACATTATAATTAAGCGCGTAAGCATAATATTTCTGACTTTTTTGCTTCCCATATCATTCAGTTTTTTTGTTAGGCCGGAAACATACCTTACATAAATACGCAAATGTGGACATTTCTAACGGAAAGTCTATTTCATGCGTCGTTGCATTCTAAAATGTGCACCTGAAACTGCAACGCAAGTGCGAGCAGCAGTGTCAAGCTTTGCACAAGGGACGCTACAGCAGGAAGAAGCCATTTTCTTCGATTTGTGCTTTCCTCCGCTCCGTCAACTGTCATGGCAGCCCATTTTGGCGAGATTCTCGCTGAGCATGTTCGCTCACATAAAAAAGTTATGATACTTCGTCACCTCTTCATTCAAATAGAGCAGTATATCTATTTGTATATCTATTTCTGGCATAATGTGGCTGTCACATTACCGTGACACACCCCAGGGAGGGAGATGTGGCAGTTCCGGGTTGCACATAAAACTTGCCACATGGAAAGAGAGAGAGAGAGCGTGCCCACACAGACATGAAAATAAATTAAAACACCTTCACGGGCAAAAACAATTAGCTAAAACAACAAAGATAAAATAACAAACTAAAGCAAACCAAACTCCGCAACCAATTTTCAGTGTCAGCTTTTGAGCTCGCCCAGCCAGTTCATTAGTTCTCATAAATAAATAAACCTACTTCACAAACTCGCTCTCTCTCGGCGTGTGCTCCCGGTTTTGGCCCCGTACTGCGGCGATGAGCACACTTTAAGCACCTGGGCTGATTAACAAACACAACCCAGGTGCGTGTGCTCTCTCCAGTAGTGGGCGTGGCCAAGACACATCCAAGTCCTCCTTGGACCGAATGCCACAGTGGCTTAACAGGGTAAATAATCCCTTAAATCATAAGCACAATTAATAAAAATTTGCAACTTCTAACTTCAAAATTGTGGTTCTAACGAAAACATACGCACCATTCCAGATGCTCTGATTTGTTCTGGATCACGTTGATAACCTCCACCGGGACATAACGCACATTGAGAATGTAGGCTACAACCTGCCAGTGCGTTTGCAGTGTGTAGACCCGGTATTGTCATTTGTGTTTGCGTATTTACGTAAGGTCCGTTTCGGGACTTATTGCATGGGAAACGTAACTTTCAATGCTTAATGTTAACCCATGTCCTTTCAAAACAATTACATTTTGCCGTATGTAGCCTATGCAATATGCCACGTTTAGCTTAATTTTATTCAGTTGAATGTATCTGGCAAATAATTTTAAAATAGGCTCTACAATCACGGCACGTTTTCAACTGCAACAGCGTAAACATGCAAGCCGGCTTGTATTCAAAACCTTTTTTTCCTCACTCTTGAGAAAGAATAATGTAAATGACATATTTATGTGCATTTGCTGTGTTTTACCGATGCAATGCATTTTTTAAACTATTACTATTTTGGATCATTTGCCATACATATTTTATGCCTGAAATACAAGCTTTTAGAAAAGTGCAACCTATTAAAAGCCCACTGACTGAGCAAGGATGTTCCATTTGCCTAATGGATGTTGCCTCGATTCCTCCGTCCTCGTATCTCATCCTTGCATCTCTTCCTTGTGTCCTCCATTGGGTGGAGCTAATGAGCGAGTAAAGGATGTGAGGAAAGGATGCAAGGAGTGAAAATAACCACTTGGAATGAACCCAATGTGTTTCTTTTTACAGAATTGTGTATCTTAACAAGGGGGACGGACGGTTTTGCCAATTTTGGTTAACAAGGGGAACGCTCAATGACAATTCGAGCCCTGCTTATAACTATTATTATACTGTATTATGAGCACATTATAAGTATGTTTTTTTGTGATCAAACTTTTATTATATCACAAATTAAAGGGGACATACAAGTAGAAACACAGATGCCATAATATCCCCTTTGAAACCCCTCCACACATTATAAGTGTGTTTAAATGTAGGCGTCATAAAAAGTGTTACCTAATATTTTAATATTCACCATAATAACAGCTGTGCTTATGGTGGAAAGTTCTATGGTGGGCAGTGCAAAAGGTGGAGCTAGGCAGTTTGAATACATTACCTGAAAAAGTAATGTATTCAGGTCAGGTGTCAGGTCTAAGCCAGTTTTTCCTTAGGCAAACATCTGGAAACTCTAAACACCCCACATGTAACACTCATGTTCAATCCACCGTAAAACATGACCATCTTTGAACAAAGCCGTCATAAAATAAAGGCTTCTCTGGGGTGGGCCTGTCTCTCTTTTGTGTAATCACCTGATTACTGTGTGTTCACACTGCAGTGATTGAGGAAACATGATCTTGTTCCTTAGCAATAGTTATAAACCAATGCGCGCATGGGTACAACATCTATCTTTTGTTCAGTTCAGCTATGAAAGCTAAAAGTATAATGCATGTTGCCATTCTGTTTGGTTTGTAGAATCGAAAACTCTAGGGAGTCCTACTTTTTTAATGACTGTGTGCATAACAGAAATGATAATAGAGACAGCTGCTCTAAAAGAAGACGACAGAATAAATATGGAATTACTTTGTTGTAATTTCAATGAACAGGAGAGTTGTATTTCAATGGAAAACATTTGTACTTCCAACAGTCAAATCATCACTCATCTGGATTAGAATCTGAAGAGTCATGCACTGTTAGTCTGGAGGAAGTATAGTTCTTGGACTATACACTGAACTGAACTCTACTTGTGAGTAACTGTAGAATGCTGGTTAATGATATTGTCCTGCGTATGTATGTGGCCTGGGGAAATAAATAACACATATTGCAATCAGGTGTCAATGTTTCATGTTTAAAAAAATATATATAATAATTTCACAGAATATGATGAAATTCCTTATTACTAATATAATATAATAAATATTTTCACTTCTCTGTCACAAAGACACAAACATGTGTTTGAGAAGGCATCAAAAAGTACCCCATGTTCCTGTTGAATGAGTTGTACAGTCAACAAGTAATATTGTTAGTGAGAACATCATTGGTGGAGGTTGCAGGGCCAATTTTAATGTGTGAAAAGGTTATAAACAACATCATGTTTATGAACTTCATATTGTGCTGCTAAATTTCAATAAGCAGAGTAAGAGAGCTATACATTTTCAAATGAATTCTCAAATATTTTCGCTTAATGGCTGTAATTTAAGAAAAATATATAGGCTACACTTCCAAATATAATTTTTCTATATGTTCATAAGGTGCTAATGTAAGGCATGTGTTTTTAGGCACCTCTGTTCTTCCAAGTTTTTCTTGCAATGCAACAATTGGGACAGTGTGCATTGCATTCAGATTGAACATAGGATCCATTTAAAAACACACACATACTAGTTTCCATCGCCTGTGTTGTGTTCCTCTTCTTTTTTCTTGCTGAGAACTGGACAGAGGCCTACGTACAAAATGGAGAGTATGTTAATTTTGAGAGACAGCCCCATTAAACCCCTGCGCACTCTTTAAATCCAACATTAAAATTTTTATTTCACTTGCAAATAAATACTCATTGTACAGACTCCGGTTCTTAATGCTCAGACAGAACATAATCTAACATGTGCGTCTGTGTATACATGTGTGAACCCAGCATGTAAACCATCAGGGTCATAGAGACATAGACCGGATACTATTACGGAGATGTATAATACTTGTCCAAACAAAAGATTTTCTCCCACATAAAATGACTGCATTGTGAATATTGTCCAGATGAAAAGCGATATGTTCAAGGGATATAAATAAGGATGAAAAAATGGGTACAGATCAGCACTGACAGTTTGGCTAATTTTAAGCACCTAAAGAAATAGGGCAGTGCAGCTGGAAGAAGGGTGATGTTAAAATATACAGCTGCGTGGTGAGTGTGGCCTACAGGAAGAGCCGTGCGCTCCATAATGGATGCCACTCCGAACACAGTTGCCTCAGTGGAATGGAGAGAATCAAACTGAACAGTGTAAATTAACAGAATAATTGAATACCATGGAGCTGGCAGCAGTAAGACCAAACGTGGCAGTAGAGTATATTTCTGTAAAGCGTAACATAAGAATCTGAAAGCCAGCACAGTCGTGACATTGAGATGCAGGTTTAAACCTTTGAGAAGTATAATATTCAAATACACCTTTCCAACTGCAGTTTCCAAATGGCTGACAATTGATGAAATAGCATTTTGATTAAAGGTTTTTTTTTTTCAATATGCTTTCTTGTCTTGTCACACTTCTTTATACCTATAAGTTTTTAATTTGTGAGGCCACAATGAGGTTTTTTAAAACATTTATATTATAAATGAGGAATTATCCAAGATTTTAATTTCTGTCTCATCCCCGTTACTTTTAGAATATATGTTTTTAAAGAGGGATACATTCATTTATTGGTCTTTTTTGGAGATTTTACAGAAATCTGTATTATTGGTTGTTTTTAAATGACTGTGTTGTGACACTTAAATTAACTTTTTGTTTTTTTTAAAAACACTTGACGGTGGTAGCCACGATGTTTAAAGCTGATGTTTTTTGAGGCCTTGCCGAACAAGAAGGGGAGGGTGCTGTATGTTTTGCAGTTTCCCATATCCATTGTGTAGTTCTGGTTTGGGTAGTGACTCATTGTGTGAAGAAACATCCTATCTCCAGGAGCGGGGTGAAATCAATACTTAATTATCCGGTGAGCTTCATGCTATGAAAAGGGTACGGTCACGGTGAACATAGAAGGGTATTCTATTCCTGTATAGTTTTTTTATTGTGGGCGTGTGTTTTTCTGTAAAAGATGTTCATGGAAAATATTTGATGTAGCTTCCATTGTGCCTGCGAAGCCCGCGCGGCACTAAATTCTTAATGAGATGATGGGTAACTCTGCGATAAAATTTTAAACAGGTCGTGTTATTTAGGTTATATGGGTCCGTCCTCTGGAGTAATTTACTACCTTAGCATCCAAGATGGTGAAATGAGATTCTTAATGGGAATATAAATTATCATTCGTCAATAGGGGGGTTATAAACAAATTGCATTTAAATGAGGTGACATCTGGTACCTTGTCGGCTCAAAGGCAGACTAGGCACCTGTGGCAGGGATGAGTTCCATGCAAATGCGAATGATGTCACCTTCAGTGTTCAGATTTATGTCCGATAAAAAGGAAACGGTCTAGTCTTCACACGCAAAGGGACTGCTGTTCTCTGCCAAGGTTGCAGTCAGGGTTGGGGAGAATTTGAAAGCGGATGTTACAATATTTAAAATCCTGCTTCGGCGACCTCTCCAATGATGTATGCTGTGTCACAGAGAACGGAGCTCCTCTCGAACATACACCCTTATGTTCTGGTGTTTGTCATTTTGGCAGGATTATGTAAACACAATCTAAACAAATCAAAAATTATTTTGTTTATACGTTGTAAAAGAAGGGTCTTCCGCGGTATGTTTGTGTTTTATGAGTGTTTAAGAGAAGTTTTAATTACCGCTCGGATGCGAGACACTGATCTTCTCACTTAAAGCGAGTGACCAGCTGGTGGAAAGAAAAACACTGAAACACAAACAGTTCTCGTGGTAGTGAAAACACTCACACATAGGTGAATCACCCTCTAATCTTGGTGGGAACATAATGCTGGGAAAAGCAACAAAACTCAGGGTGTCTATGGCCTTGATCACGTCAGGTCATTCTCTTCTATTATTTTTTCTCTACTATTCTCTACTATTATTATTTTTGTAAGAAAATTGAGAAGGAGCTCTAGGTGTTTACATGCATAAAATGTACTGTTCTTTTCTGATCTTTGAGCTCGTACACAGACTAGCCAATACTTCATGACTCCTGCTTGTTTTGCTCTTTTGTGGATAGTATTGAATAATAGTATGGCAATGTCCGCTTTTGTGAATGGAACATCAATTGGTCACAACACAAATTATGGCTCAAATCAAGTGAAATGAAGCAATGATGGGTATTCACAAAATAGCTTTCCTGTAAAAATGAGGCCGATCTTTATGTATTTATTTTTTGATACAGTTCTATTGTAGCACTAGTCTTTGGTTTCACTACCTTGCCTGCTGAATAGCTCCCGGATGCTATAGAATGAAAGAATGCACAAATAAAACCACGGTTTACTTTCTCCACCAATACACATTCAGGAAAAATATAGTGTGACTACTAATAAATAAAGCCTATTCCCTCCTAGGCTTGTAAAAACAACATTTCTGGTTAAAAGTTCTGGTGAGCACCTACAATGGACCTTTCATACAAGCAAGCAAAGTCTATTATATTCAATGTATTTTCTTGCTTAGCTTACTGATGTGGTAAGGCTGTTTATGAGTTAAGTGATATTTAAGCGGGAAAATAGTACCATTAAACACACAATTATTTCCCCTGTACTTGCAGTTTTTTTTGCTAATTCTTTTATTAAATGCGGTAGGCTGTATTCATAAAAAACAAAAGGACCAGATATATTCCATTTTCTATTCCTACAAATGTATCCCGATATTTGGATTGCCTTCGGACTAGGCTGAGGCGCAGTTGATATAATTTAATTGCTCCCCCTGTAAACTTCAGGGCTGCTTGTTTGAATTTACAGAACTGTCAACACCCAGTATGTCACAAAACTAATTGCACTTAAACCAGTAAAAATATTGAGTGACACATACTTCATTAGGGGAACCTGCTGTTTCTGGAAACATGTAAGGGGATCTTTTGTGACCAAACTGTATTTACTGTGAACGGCGTGGTTGCGTGTTTCGTGAGGCTCGCTGGTTTAGACAATGCTCCTCTGATTTTCCAATCAACGGACAATCGGAAGAGCCTAGTTGGCCTTGACAACCAAGGTGAAAGTGGATTAATAATGTTGGTTGGTGATACAGGCTGGGCAGGGAAAAAGACAGCATAGATCTACAGAAATGGTTCCAAATGTTTTTTCATACAGATGAAAATGAAATAAGGGAAATATAACAGAGCAAAATCTCATTAAAAGGCAGCAGATGAAAAGGTTACCAATTTTAGTCAGGGTCAGAAATCAGCAGCTAAGTTTTTTTTTGCTCCATTGTGCTGAATATATTTTATAAAATATAGGCCAGGGATGTGGTTGTGACATGCAGGAAACCGACGACTAATTAGGCCTGGAATCTGTCTGGTAAAAGGGCAAGGGTCAACAGCAAAAGTTCACCTGCTCATTGAGCCAATCAACTGGCAGCAATCATAGAATACCACTTGCTCACACAGTGAGAAATTCATTCTAGAAATAATGCCTTCATAAGATTCACAAAAAGGTAAATTGTTTCTACATCAGGTTATCAAAATACTGCTGTTCATGAATATGTAGCAGTAATATTATACAGTTGCCGTTTCATCTGTAAGGTGGCTCCAAGTTTGTACATTCATCTCTGCACCTGGAGGGAAGATGATATTTGTTGAAAGGGCATGTTGTTCGAATTACACAGATTCGTTTTTCAGTGTGTTGATATAATGTAGGGAATTCCGTTTGACATGCTGTTGTGTGTTAAACAGGTGTTTCGGACAAGCAATGTGACAGGGCAATGTTAGCTTGTGAATTAGGCTTATTACTGGCATGCTTGAAGAGAGAAATACAAACTGCTTCTCCCAAAGGAACATTGGCCATTTGTGACCCGCTCTACGAAAATTAGTCTGATGTGGAATTTTTTTAAAGTTTTTGTACAGCGGGTCACATTTACGTTTGATGTCATACAACACTGAAAATAAGAAACACAAAGATCAGTTACTCGTGCTGCTTTTCTTTAAATAAAAGGTCCAGCGGGTCTGTTTGTACCAGTGAAGTCACAGCGACTGCAGCTTATAGACGAAGGACCAGACAGTCGGTCAGTTTGCAAAATTGCAATTGCACAAGAAAAACCACAATTAGAGGATCCTCTGACATCGTCTGCTGAAAAAGGTGGTGGATAAGAATGCCTGTATGCAAGCATTGCTTCACAAGTGTGTCAAATGCTAATGGGAACATGTTGAACATGATGGCCCATTTATGTCAACATCAACATTGTGTGTCCATAACAAGCACAGAAAGCACAAATTTAACGAAAGGGGGCTATACCTTCGAGAGAAAACCATGTTCTATTCATTTTGATGCAGTAAACTACTTTAAGGGTTGATGCACTCTTTCTTGTCTTCAGTGTTGGCCCTAGGGTGTTGGTGGCCCTAAACAAGAATGTTGTTGTGCCCCCAAAGTTACATTACATTACAATTAATTTTGAGCGCATTACAAAGTACTCCAAAAAAAACTTGAATTGTGTGGCCCTAAACGACTGCGGTGTTCACGGCAGCGGTTGGCTCTGCTTGTCTTGTTTACATAGTCTACTGCAGTGTTCATGGCAGCAGTTGGCTCTGCTTGTCTTGTTTACATAGTCTACTGCAGTGTTCATGGCAGCGGTTGGCTCTGCTTGTCTTGTTTACATAGTCTACTGCAGTGTTCACGGCAGCGGTTGGCTCTGCTTGTCTTGTTTACATAGTCTACTGCAGTGTTCACGGCAGCGGTTGGGTCTGCTTGTCTTGTTTACATAGTCTACTGCAGTGTTCACGGCAGCGGTTGGGTCTGCTTGTCTTGTTTACATAGTCTACTGCAGTGTTCACGGCAGCGGTTGGGTCTGCTTGTCTTGTTTACATAGTCTACTGCAGTGTTCACGGCAGCGGTTGGCTCTGCTTGTCTTGTTTACATAGTCTACTGCAGTGTTCACGGCAGCGGTTGGCTCTGCTTGTCTTGTTTACATAGTCTACTGCAGTGTTCACGGCAGCGGTTGGGTCTGCTTGTCTTGTTTACATAGTCTACTGCAGTGTTCACGGCAGCGGTTGGCTCTGCTTGTCTTGTTTACATAGTCTACTGCAGTGTTCATGGCAGCGGTTGGCTCTGCTTGTCTTGTTTACATAGTCTACTGCAGTGTTCATGGCAGCGGTTGGGTCTGCTTGTCTTGTTTACATAGTCTACTGCAGTGTTCATGGCAGCGGTTGGCTCTGCTTGTCTTGTTTACATAGTCTACTGCAAGTTGACCTTATGCTATTTATGTTGATGGCCTGAGCCTATAATGTGGATACTATTTTGGCAATGTTGCTTTTGAAAAGATTCTGTGGAAGCCTGTTTGTTCTCAAGCTGTTCATAATGATTTCATTACATTTTGTTAACCATTTTTAATAAAAAAATCTGTCAAATAAATGAAAATTAGATTGGCATCGGCAATGGTACTTGGAGTTTACCAAAAACGTACAGAACCAAACAGAACTGAAACCTTGACACCAAAACCATGAACTGAACCGACGCATGAGTTTTTTGAACTGTTGCACCCCTAATATACGTGTCTGTTTGTGTGTGTGCATGTGCATGTGTGTGTGTGTGTGTGTAACAGAACTGCATAGGCTGAGATGTTCAGTCCAACAATGTTACTACAGAAAGAATTCCATCATCTGAAACCACAGCATATTGAAACCATGGTTTAAAAAAAAAAAGGCTGAAAACACACCGAACATATGCACAGGAAATACAGCATAGGTGTCTGGAATGTCCTGTATTTATTCATTCTCCAGGTGTTATTATTCAGAATCTGGGCTCAGCATATCACAGTCTGGGTGATAAGAAGTGGAGTCAAGTTTTTTTTTCTTCAGCAAGGCCGAGTGAGTTTGGCAGATGAAAGAGACATGTGGAATGGAACAGAGGCACACTGTTTGGGAGCAAAGAAGTCAGGTGTCACGTCCTTGGAGCAGCGATTTGAAAAGTGGTTTCAAACGTAGTGCATCTGGGAGGGTGCAATGGCTACCTTGTTGGGTGATCTGTCATCACTTCCGATGGACGGGGAGCAAAATGTGTCCCAGTGTGGTTACTAAGAGTGGCCATTACAGGGTTTTACTTGTTTTTCTTTCTCAAGAATTAGAAATAATAAACCATCTGTTTTCAGTGGACTGCCAATGTAAATTTGTGCTAATTAAATGAGGTAGCTATCCGTACAAAAGTCATGGAATTCATAACTTTTAAATGACTTGAGAATACATCAATTACAATATTCAATTTTTTCTCTGCATTGAATTTCTGATATATCTCACTAACCTTATAAAGAACACTAGATCTGTGGTTTTGTGAATATTAAGAAATTGTTTTGAATGTTGTTGAATGAAAGTCATTCTGTTAGGCATTTTTAAATTTAAAAGTACTATACTGTGTACTGTGTACTGTAATACTGTGACTCATCATCTCAAGCTCTCTGCTGATTTACATTGGGGAAAAAAGAGAGGAGCAATTCAGTCTCACATTCAATAGCAACATCACTAAACCAAGGAATATAGAAGAAATTCATTCAAAACCCTTTTGTTGAAAATATGAGGCAAGGGAACACTATTACACTTTGGACCATAACGGACCATAAATCTGAAGAGGACAAAGGGAGAAATCTCATTAAAATTCAGTATTTCAGTATATTGATTCATAGACATTGATGTGGAATAGAGACAAATGCCTCCTTTCATTTTTCTAACTCCTTAATGTATTCTCCTTTTGCTCATTTTAATGCCGGTCCAATTTTCAGGAACCTCATACAGTATATTTCCAGTACATTCTATCTGCTGGTACTGTGATCTGTGCTGACTTTGAATCTTGGTACTTATGATTGAGGTCAGCTTGATTGGGACCAAAGCTGTCCTGATACCTACAAACAAAGGAGGACAATGCATATAATTCTAATTTCACTGTATAAATATGAATGGTTGTCCTAGCAGTCAATTCATGACAATAAATGCAAAACGAAATACAATGATAAATACAAAGCAAAAATCTACTGCACCACCAATCATTTTTCTGTGTCTTAGATTTAACTGCTCCTTATATTTGAGGAGCTTAGATACCTTAGTTTAATTATGAATGATAATATTTCCCTTTATATAACAGATCAATAATCCTTCAGTGAATTGGGAGACAGGGGGATGATTTGGGAGTGTGAGTCCCTGAGATAATCTGTTTGTTTGAAAAATGGATTATTGAAATAAATGGATCTTGCAGAAATTCCTTACTGTTCCATTACAGCAATGGCCTAATGGATCGAGCCTGCTTTTGTAAGGTAGAGCTGGGGCTTTGCATTCATAAAAAAAAATCATAGGAGGCTGTAGCCCAGTATCAGTCAGACTGCTGCATTTTAATTATAACACTCTATAGAACCCGGCCCACACTATGTACCGTAACATTACCCTACGTGGGCAAGAAAATCATGGAATCATTGGCAATTCATTTGCATTTCAGAAAACATTAACCATTGTAAGAGTGTTTAAGATAAGGATAGAAGAGAGCTTTTTTAATGTGCTCGTATAATCACTTAGAGGATAAAATCATGTCACAACAACATCGCAGTCGTCTGATTTTTATGTGCACATTTTGGTGAGAGCTTTCAAGTTGTGCTCATAATACGTTTTAATAGAGCTCTGTCCTTGATGGTAATTATAGTGCGCTGTTTGCTTTTTACAGTTTTAGGACTACTGAATACCATTAATGGGGTGTATCCATCTGATTTTGATGCATAAGATGACAGGTCAACAGTTTAATGGAAGGATTTTTTATAACCACAACTGATGTGAAAATATTATCTTAAATGTTTGTTTTGGATCAGCATACTTGATGTTATCAAATTATCAGTATATTTGCCATCTGGATTAAAGTATGCACTTTTCTAGAATTAGGAATGCATTTTACCTAATTATAGCCCCTCTTGTTTTATTGAGAAAACTTGTATATTAAAAAACTGCAAAATGATAAAAAAAGCTGAACAATTAGTTTGATACATATAGCCATTGTGATGTCGTATATGCTATAACAGAACTATATCTACTGTAGGATTATTCTAGAAATAATCAGAAAGGAAAAAATTACATAATTATTCACAAGAACTAATAATTCACCCCTCATTAAATTGGTGTTGGGAAGGTGAGAGACATTCTTTCTGGCATAAGAATTATATAAATCATTCTGCTGTCCTAGTTTAAATGCATTAATGAAAGTAAGAACTTATTTGTCATGACCTAGAACGTGAACTGAACTCAAACGCACGACCAGGAGACAGAAGTACGATATTAGGTGATTCTTTATTAGCTTGGGGCAGTCCCAAGCTGTACACAAACGAACACACAAATTTACAGGAGATCACAGGAGCTCTGTCCACACCTCGACTCGCTCCAAACCGGAGCTGGACTTGACTGGACTTGGCAGGGCGGACGAGAAATGTTCCAAGCCGGAACTGGACTGGACGGATCGGACTGAGTGTTTCCACCCCGGAACTGGACTGGAGGGAACGGACTGCGTGACGATGAGCAGGAGCAGGAGTGGTAGAGCACGACCGAGTAGCTGCAGGGTAGCCTCACGGGGACCCAGCTAGGGTACTCGTCAGGAGGAGAGCGGGGGAGACCGCAACACAGGCAGGGATACGAACACTGCAGGTGGACAGACTTGAAAACAGGGGAAAGGTTAACTGGACACAAAACGGGCTAGAAACAAACAAACACTGAGCGAATATAAACTGGATATAAAGATCGCGCAGACCAGAGTGACTGACAAACTATCTTAACAAACAACGTTAACGAACTGGCAACAAACAAGAGACAGGGAGCGGTTTAAATACAGGGAGTGATTGGTAACAATGGGAAAAAGGTGCGAATGTTTAAGTGAGTGATTGGTTACAATTAGAAAAGCGTGTGAATGTCTAAGTGGGTGATTGACCAGAGTGAAGTGTGAGGAATGTGAGTAGAGGGGAGAGAAGAGGATAGGTCGAGACAGGAGTGGTTTAAACGAGTGGAACAAACGGACAGGACACGCCCAACCTGCAGCATGGGGAAAGACACGGATAAGGGAGTCAAACATGACACGGAGGGAGAGGGAAAAACACGGAGAAGGAACAGGATGGGAACGGAACGTTACAGTACCCCCCCCTCAACGGACGCCTCCTGGCGTTCCCGGAGGCTTGATCTTAAGGGGATGCATCTTGTGAAAATCGGTTATGACGGAGTGGTCCAAAATGAGGCTCTTGTGAAGCCATGACCGCTCTTCAGGACCGTACCCCTCCCAGTCGACCAGGTATTGAAAACCCCGACCCCTACGGCGTATGTCCAGAATGTGACTCACCGTATAGGCCGGGGCATTGTCGATAATCCGGGGCGGAGGTGGAACACCTGCGGGGGCACTGAGAGGGCTGGAGGTGACAGGCTTGACCTGACTGACATGAAACACAGGGTGAATCTTGAGGGAGAGGGGAAGGGAGAGCTTAATGCTTACAGGATTGATGATAGTGAGGATGGTAAAGGGGCCAATGAAACGGGGCTGTAATTTCTTGGAGGTGGATTGTAAGGGGATGGTGGAGGTGGAGAGCCAGACCTGCTGACCGGGCTTGTACTGCGGGGCTGCGGTCCTATGAAGGTCCGCCAGGCGCTGGGTACGGGAATTAGTGCGAAGGAGTGCGGTGCGTGTCAGCTTCCAGATGCGTCTGCATCTGAGAAAGTGGGACCTAACGGTGGGAACCGCCACTTGCTCCTCCTGGACGGATAACAGGGGGGGTTGGTACCCTAACGAACACTCAAAGGGGGACATCCCTGTAGCAGTGCTCTTAAGGGAGTTGTGGGCGTACTCCACCCACGGGAGGAATCGGCTCCAGGAGGAGGGATTGCGTGCGGACACGCACCGCAGGGCGGACCCCAGGTCCTGGTTAGCCCTCTCCGTCTGACCGTTAGATTGGGGATGGAACCCAGAGGATAGGCTAGCGGAGGCGCCCAGGGCCGTACAGAACGCCTTCCATACCTGGGAGGAGAATTGGGGCCCACGGTCAGAAACAATATCAGAAGGGATCCCGTGCAGCCTGACCACGTGCAACACCAGGAGTTCCGCCGTTTCAGAGGCGGAAGGAAGTTTGGGGAGAGGGATAAAGTGGACCGCCTTGGAGAACCGGTCCACAATTGTCAGAATAGTGGTGTTGCCCTCTGACAAAGGTAGACCGGTAACGAAGTCTACACCGATGTGACTCCAAGGTCGGCCCGGGACAGGGAGGGGGTGGAGGAGGCCGGAGGGTGGCTGGTGGGAAGCCTTGCTCCTGGCGCATACAGAGCAGGCCAGGACAAAGGCACGGGTATCCCCCCTGAGGGTGGGCCACCAAAAACTCCTCCCAACCAGGGCGGTAGTTCTGGCGACCCCTGGGTGACAGGCCAGGCGGGAGGCATGGACCCATTCCAGGACCTGGGAACGGACGGAGTCGGGGACAAACAGGGTAGAGTTAGGGTTATTGCGGGGGTCCGGTTGGGAAACCTGAGCGGACTTCACGGTCTCCTCGATGTCCCAAGAGACCGCAGCCACGACGCAGGAAGCCGGTAAGATGGGTTCAGGGTCAGCAGAACTGGCTAGGGGGGAGAACACACGGGATAAGGCATCGGCTTTTATGTTGCGGGAACCGGGACGGAAAGTAACAGTAAAATTAAACCTGGTGAAAAACAGTGACCATCGGGCTTGACGGGCGTTGAGCCTTTTAGCAGACTTAATATAAAGCAAATTGTGATGGTCAGTCAGGACAATAAACGGGTTACCTGCCCCCTCCAGCCAGTGACGCCATTCCTCCAGAGCGAGTTTGATGGCCAGTAGCTCCCTGTCCCCGACGTCGTAGTTCCGCTCTGCGGGCGTTAGCCTCCGGGAAAAGAATGCACAGGGGTGGAGCTTACTGTCCTGCACGGATCGCTGCGACAGAATGGCCCCTACGCCGGTATCGGAGGCGTCCACCTCCACGATAAACTGGCGGGCTGGGTCGGGATGACACAGGATGGGGGCTGTAGAGAACCGGGTCTTGAGTTGCTCAAAGGCGTGTTGAGCCTCGGCATTCCAGAGGTAGGGGATGGAGGTAGAGGTTAGTTTGGTGAGCGGAGCAGCGGCAGAACTGAAATTGCGTATGAATCGGCGGTAGAAATTAGCGAAACCCAGGAATTGCTGGAGGTGCTTACGTGTAGTGGGCTGGGGCCATTCTGTCACCGCCTGGATCTTGGTAGGGTCCGCCCGGATTCTGCCCTCCTCTATAATGAAGCCGAGAAATGGTACCGAGGATGTATGGAAGGCACATTTCTCGGCCTTAACGTAGAGTTGGTTCTCCATGAGTCTCTGGAGGACCTCGCGAACATGGTGAACGTGTTCCTGTGGGTCTTTTGAAAAAATTAAAATGTCATCAATATAAACGAACACAGATTTGCCCAAAAAGTCACGTAATACATCGTTCACCATGCCCTGGAACACTGCTGGAGCGTTAGTTAGCCCGAAAGGGACCACTAAATATTCGTAGTGGCCAAGGGGGGTATTAAACGCGGTTTTCCACTCGTCCCCCTCACGAATCCGGACCAGATGGTATGCGTTACGGAGGTCGAGTTTGGAGAAGATGACAGCCTGGTTAAGGGGTTCAAAAGCAGAGTTGATCAGAGGAAGGGGGTATTTATTACGGATGGTGATTTCGTTGAGGCCCCGGAAGTCGATGCAGGGTCGCAATGTCCCGTCTTTCTTCTTAACAAAGAAGAACCCTGCACCGACCGGGGATGAAGAGGGTCGGATGATACCTGATGACAGTGACTCGTGGATGTAGGTCTCCATGGTGATCTTTTCCGGGCCCGACAAACTGTAGAGACGGCCAGACGGTAGTTTAGCTCCCGCCAGCAGATTGATACAGCAGTCGTAGGGTCTGTGGGGAGGCAAGGAAACAGCACGTGATTTGCAAAACACTTGGGAAAGGTCGTGATACTGATGGGGAACGCCGGTTAGATCAGGTACAGGTTGAGGGTGAGATACTTGTTTAACCCCCAAGGGGGGTAGGGCTGACCGGAGGCAGTTGGCTAGACAGTGGCTGCTCCAGTCCTGAATCTGACCGGAGCGCCAATTAATATGCGGGTTGTGGAGGTGTAACCAGGTCTGTCCTAGGACTAACGGGTACTGTTGGGAGTGAATGAGAAACAACTGGATGGTTTCATGATGGTTGCCGGATAGTATAAGTTGGAGGGGAACGGTGGAATGGGTGATTGACCCCAGGCTCCTGCCGTCCAGGGCGAATGCCGAGATGGGCTTGGATAGGGTTTCGGTGGGAATCCCGAATCTTTCCACGAATGCAGCGTCGATAAAGTTGGCATCCGCTCCGGAATCGATAAGGGCGGATGTAGAGGCGGAAAGGTTCCTCCACTGGAGAGTGGCTTTTAAAGTGGAACGGTTCTGGGCTGAGTGGTTGGTGGTAATGGGGCTCGTCAGTAAGCCCAGCTTCACGGGCGAGCCAGCCCCTTTTGGGCGAATAGCACAAGTGGCGATGTGGTGGTCTGACTTTCCACAGTACAAACAGGAGTTTGTGCGGATCCTCCGTCGGCGCTCCTCGGCGTCTACGGAGATCTTCCCCAACTGCATGGGTTCTTCGTCTGTGGGAGTAGGTGAATACTTATTCCTCTCCATGGGAGGAAAGGGGCGACTGTCGTGCGAGGAAGAGACCGGGCCGTTAGACGACCCTCTCCTTCTCTCCTGGGCCCGGGCTCTGAGGCGATTGTCGATGGAGATGGCGAGGTGGATGAGGGCGTTTAGCGAGGTCGCCTCTTCACGGGTGGCTAGCTGGTCCTTCAATTCCTCGCTCAAGGCCTGAAGAAAGGCCCCCTGAAGAGCAGCATCATTCCATCCTGCCTCGGCCGCAAGGGTGCGGAATTGGACCGCCATCTCCGCCACACTGCGACTGCCCTGCCGAACTTGAAGGAGGCGTTGTGTAGCGTTGCGTCCACAGACTGGGTGGTCAAAAACACGCCGCATTTCGGCGGTGAAGGTGGGGAAGTGAAGACAGGCTGGTGTCTGGCTATCCCACAGAGTCAGGGCCCACTCCTGGGCACTGCCAGTCAAGCAACTCATGACCAGCGCGATCTTGCTGGCGTCGGAGGCATAAGAGGTGGGCTGGATGCGGAAGACGATGTCGCACTGCATGAGGAATTCGCGACATCTTCCCAGACTTCCCCGGTAATGCTCAGGGAGTTGGACACGGGGTTCTCGAACAGAAGTGGGGACGGGAACCTCAGGCAGTGGTTCAAGTGCGGGTGCGACGGGAGCCTCCTGGATCCCAGGAAGGGGCTGGTGGAGTAACATTTGCGTTACCTGTTCTCCTAGACCACTCAGGGCTTCCAGAACATCATCCAGGCGGCGGCTCTGTTGGGCGTTGACCGTGGCTTGGTATGAGAGGGCGTGACGGATCTGCTCCAGGTCGGCTGAGTCCATACTTTGGCCAGTTCGTTCTGTCATGACCTAGAACGTGAACTGAACTCAAACGCACGACCAGGAGACAGAAGTACGATATTAGGTGGTTCTTTATTAGCTTGGGGCAGTCCCAAGCTGTACACAAACGAACACACAAATTTACAGGAGATCACAGGAGCTCTGTCCACACCTCGACTCGCTCCAAACCGGAGCTGGACTTGACTGGACTTGGCAGGGCGGACGAGAAATGTTCCAAGCCGGAACTGGACTGGACGGATCGGACTGAGTGTTTCCACCCCGGAACTGGACTGGAGGGAACGGACTGCGTGACGATGAGCAGGAGCAGGAGTGGTAGAGCACGACCGAGTAGCTGCAGGGTAGCCTCACGGGGACCCAGCTAGGGTACTCGTCAGGAGGAGAGCGGGGGAGACCGCAACACAGGCAGGGATACGAACACTGCAGGTGGACAGACTTGAAAACAGGGGAAAGGTTAACTGGACACAAAACGGGCTAGAAACAAACAAACACTGAGCGAATATAAACTGGATATAAAGATCGCGCAGACCAGAGTGACTGACAAACTATCTTAACAAACAACGTTAACGAACTGGCAACAAACAAGAGACAGGGAGCGGTTTAAATACAGGGAGTGATTGGTAACAATGGGAAAAAGGTGCGAATGTTTAAGTGAGTGATTGGTTACAATTAGAAAAGCGTGTGAATGTCTAAGTGGGTGATTGACCAGAGTGAAGTGTGAGGAATGTGAGTAGAGGGGAGAGAAGAGGATAGGTCGAGACAGGAGTGGTTTAAACGAGTGGAACAAACGGACAGGACACGCCCAACCTGCAGCATGGGGAAAGACACGGATAAGGGAGTCAAACATGACACGGAGGGAGAGGGAAAAACACGGAGAAGGAACAGGATGGGAACGGAACGTTACATTATTGAGGCCAATACTACTCATGAACTAAAAATAATGTAATTTCCCGCTCTTTCTCAAGTTCTGCTGTTCAATACAAGCGTGTAAATGGCAATTGCCTTTCATTGAGATGGGCATATAAAAATTATATGTTACATTGACCATTTTATCATAACACTGAATTTTATTGAAAAAAAAAAATCCTGTATGAGCAACTGAGTGGAGAGAAAATGAGACCTGTGGCCATGCAGACCACAGGTTGGGTGGCAAAAAGAAAATGCATGAAAATGCAGAGGATTTACATGCTTATTTCCATTCTAATGCTTCGTTGTCATGCCTACACAAGCATTCCATTTTGTATCAGTATACACAGGGTTAGACTGAATTGTATTCATGAAGCAAAATTGAAATAAAACAAAAGCAAACTGCTGATAAGGCAATGCAGATGAACTATGGTGAATGTCTGTAAAAAGGCTTTGCCACAGAACCAGAATGACATTTAGTTATCTCTCTTCCTCTTCCTGCAGAGGAATCGCTTAACATATTGAGAGGAGCTGAGCATTAACCCTAACCCTAACTTTCACTGGCTTTGGTATTACGAGGATAAGCAAGCAATTTGAGTATTGGGGGGATTGTTGTCTTTAATACTAAAATAATGATCTTGACATGTAAAAACCAAAATACCCCCCCACACACACACACACTATTTGTATCTGCTGTATTGATGTAGGGGATGTAAATTAGCTGCCAGGCTTTTGCCGTGTGACCTGGCTGTGGATGAGGGGAGATTCTAGTAGATTCCCTCATGTCTATGGTGTGTTTCAACTGCACTGCTGAATAATACTATCTCTGATTGCATTCTGTGGTTCTGAGAACCTTCAAAGGTTAGTATAGACCAAAGTTGTCCAGAATTCTATAGCAAACTCATTGGAAATGAGGCATTGAATTCATAATAATTAAATGTTACTTTAAATTCAAACAATCTTGTTTTTCCTTGAACCAAAAGATTGTATTTGTTTTTTATCAGTGGAATTTGCTTGACTAAATAGTAACCAGTCCAGGTAATAGACCTTAGGAAGAAAGAAGCCTGTTCTACCCACCCTATGCATTACTGTGAAAATAATGGTGTATAAATGATGCCATTGTAACCCTTTGCTTCCTTTTATTTTGTATTCATAATGAACCATACACTAAAAAGAAAAGTTAAGAACATTCAATTGTTGTTAAGCATTATTTCTTTTGTGTCTTATTCATGACGTGTGTACACAGATGATTTTGGGGTTATCCAAGGAATGTGAGCTATTCTCTGCAGAAACCTGTTTTTAGCATAGATAGATTTTGTCTTTTCACACGCCCAGCCATTGGGAGTTTCTGAGATCATAAAAAATGTATGGTTCAAAGTGTGCATACCAGAATTATCAATCATGTCTGAAGCATTATGTTCCTTCAAAGTCAAGATAAAAGCATGCTAATGACTAAGCCTTTTTTCTACTGTATTAGCTTGAGGAGTATTAGAGGAACAATAGAGGGCTCTACTGTACCAGCGCTATCAGGTGCATTCTCTGTATGTATAAAAGCATGACAGTGAATCATGGTAGTCCGTGGGAACTGCAACTAAGATCAGAACAGACTTTCGCATTTTCAACATCAACTACATTTTTTTTCTACATTACATTTTTATTCTTCATTGTAAGTAACAGTACACCGAATTGTTCTGAAAAGTTACAAAATTTGAACGTGTCCTTTCAAAAATGTAATGATTTTATAATAACCGGTGAAAATAAGAACAGAACAGAATGAGAAAATAAGATTCACACAGACTGACTCTTGGAATTATAACTTACAGCTCATATTGTACAATATACAAATTTGCCAAACCAGTTTCACACATCAGAAGACACTGCACAGGATATAGGTTAGCAACCTTTGTTATAAATATTGTACACAGCAGGATGAGCATGCTATTTTCATGGAAAATATATGGGCCGGTTCCCCCATGTAATTTGTTTATGTCCAGTTATATCTTCATTGTTTTCAAACATTTGCAAGTACCCTAGAAAGCTCAGGCCTCACTGCTAATATCTACTAATACATACTACAAGAAGTAAGCAATCTGATAATTTAAAAAAAAATTAGTTTCAGATTTTTCAGTTTTCTCCCAATTTGGTAGCCAATTGTACACTAGTACGCTTCAATTCCCTGTGTACTGCTGAGAATTTGTGCTACACAACCCCGTCGGCCGGCGGTAGGAATGAGGTTGCCATGTCAACTTCAAGGCGTGACTCCTCATGCCCCTGACCGTAATTCCAGCACGTACACGGAGCCGCTACGTTCTAGATGATTTTTATTTTTCGGGTTCCATTGGATATAAGACCAGGACATATTAATTTCAAACATGGAATTCATTATTTGATTTGAACAATGACTGTATATCTGCCTCTTCTTTATCCATTTTGTTTATGATCAGTCATTATGTAATTGGTGGTTTACCAGTCACTAGTGCTCATTCAAATAGGTTGTTTCATGTTATATTGTAATAATTTCTGTCAAATTCTGACTGTGCTTGAGTTTTTACAACTCATGAAATACTCTGATATTTCACATTTATTTAAAGATAAAATATATGTACACAGATGCATGATCTTTTATTTTGCATTATTCTTAACAAATGTGCAAGAATATTTCATCTTCACATGGCAAAATAGGAAATCTTGTTGAAATGTATCTTACATGTATTTACAAGCATGTTGTATTTACAGTAAGTGGAAAGCCCCATGCACTTCAGATGTCAATGCAATTTAAGAAGGCAGTCAAAAACTCTTTTTTTAACTATACACTATGTTTGTTATGCTGTATACTTAACAAATATCCATAAGATCTTCCAACAACAAGAAATGATTCTATTTGGCTCTGTTAAGAGTCCTGTATTCCATATATTGTTGTGTATACAATGCGGTTCCTGGTGGGACTGTGTCAGGCGAGGTCACCATGAAAGCCAGCCTGCTTAAGACAAGAAGTCCTTTGTGAATCATTTACCGTGCTGTTTCAGTTTTTCTGTCAATGGCCATTATCCACCACATAATGTGTTGTTAAAAGCAATTACTCATATAAGAGAGCTGCCTTTCATAGTCTACCTTCTGCTGTTCAGACTATATGCAAACATGGACGGTTGCCTTTTTCCCCCTATAAAGTGAGGTTCATTAAATGATATTTCATCCCACAACCCTACGATAAGTTTACCTCATACGATCTATTATATTCTTGCACTGCTCAAGTTGTCTCTGAAATCAACTCGTCATGTTTGCCTTTACCGTGAAGGTTGCGTCTGGAGTTATCTTATCAGAGACATCCGGCAGACAGAAATTCCTTTACTTTTTTCCTGCCAAAAAGGAGGATCCAAGGTTTTTCCTGCTCTCTGGTGTTTATACACTGTCTGTAGTTGAGCCTATTTTTCTTCTTTTGTTTGGCGGCAGTTGTGTTTTCTCAAGAACAAATAATTACATGGGGGGTGGCAGCAGGAATTCAGTGAAAGGTCGAAATGAAATGGATGCACATTTGAGGACAAATTGTTGAGTGAACTGTTGGTACTTAAACATCACACAGACGATATGCTTTCAGGGGCCTGTGACAACAACTGATGGCGTAACATTATATTTTTTATGAGAGAGTAACTGTATACTATATATATACACTGCTCAAAAAAATTAAGGGAACACTTAATCATCACAGTATTTATTAGTATCAGTACACCAGTATATATTAATTGACTTGGTGTTATACTGTGTTGATTAAGTGTTCCCTTCATTTCTTTGAGCAGTGTATATATATATATATACACATGTATAAAGTAAAAATTCACCTAAGAATCTCATCCCAGTAGCATGCATTAGTTGGGTCATGACTCATGTTGTCAATTTAAAACATTGCCAGTGATTATATTTATTATGCATAATGGTGGCTTTCTGTATATGCATATAAAATAGCATGGAAAAATTGGTGCATTTATTTTATCTAAAGATTATGGCACAAGGCAGCATAGTTGAAGGCTTTACCGTATATCCATCAGACTAGACATTCAACAGGGAGCTTAGCAAAGCTATGGTCCAACTTTGACACAGGAGATGAATTGCAGAAAATAGATTTCTATTAGAATAGGACTTTAATTCAGCGTCAATATGCACAACGGTCTAGCACTGGTTCAGAGCAATTTGCATAAAGCATAAATCACAGCAGATATGGTCTATTAAAATCGCTGGCATGATAAAATACAGCAATGACAAGTGTTTGTTGTTTTTGGAGCCCTTTCGCTCCTCTTAACCAGATGTTTCAATTTCAAAATAGACTCATAAATGTTTGTTTGGTAGCACTGTGGTTTTTACAGGCGGTGTTGGGAGTTAACTTTCCTATCATGCTTCAAACAGAGAGATTATGTTGCAAAACCCAACATTTTCAAAGATGGCATTCAGAGGTGCTCATGAGGGAAATCCACCATTTAAAAGTCACATGTGAGAAAAGGTCAGTATCTCTCCCAGAATGGCATTTCAACAGAAATCTGGGATTGTTATGACAATTTAAATGATATTTTCACACATTTATACATGTATTCATAAATGTTTTTAGTCTATCCTTCCTCATAAAATACGCTATGCTTGCTGGCTTCTTTTAAAGCTCAATCTAAATAAAACATGCAACTCATTTACATGTATAGTACTGTTGAAGACTGGTGTGTGACATGGATTTTATAAGCCACATCCAAGAGAACAGCATATATAAAACCCACTTTAAATGGGCACAATATCCTTTACCTTTGTGCATGTATTTGAAGCTTACAGCGACACTGGGAATGGGTTTGGATAGGGTTTATTGCTACAGGTTTTCTCTTTAGACCGTGCAAATGTGAAAGTTCAGACTGTGTCATCGTTATTCATCATTATGTATGAATTGCTTTATCTTTGAGAGGTTTATATACTGTGTGTGTGTGTGTGTGTGTGTGTGTGTATATACTATAAGTATTTGGACAGTGACACAATTTTTGTTGTTTAGGCTCTGTACTCCAGCACATTGGATTTTAAATGAAACAGTTACTATGAGGTTAAAGTTTCAGCTTTAATTTGAGGGGTTTTACATAAATATAGGGTGAACCGTGTAGCAGTTGTAGCCATTTTTATACAGTGGTCCCCCATTTTAGGGCACCAAATGTAATTGGACAAATTAACATAAACTTATATAAAGTCATCATATTTTATATTTGGTAGGGATCAAACGAGCCTCAAACCATCACTCTGCTGCCAGATATGCAGTAAATATGGATGGATCACTTTAAGGGTTTCTCCTGACAAATCTTCCTATTGAACTATGAAAAAAAAGTCAAACATTCAAATTACTTTTCTATTATTATTTTTTTTAATGAATAAATTAACTTTTATTTTGATTGCTAAAAGATCTAGTGCCAATTTCCCCAAAGACATGCTGAAACTTGACCTTATCAAAAGAAGCCTTTGAGTTTAAAAAAAAAACTGTTTATTTTGGAACCATGCCCTGTCATGACAGACACAAGTATGGTAAATGCTTTGTGACCACACACCTTTGCTCTGTGCAACATAAGAATGTTCTTTCATGTACTGTAGGGTGAAGTAAGGTTTATTTATATTTAATTTGCACCTTTTGTTGTCTATGCCAATGCATTTGCCCAGTTGCAAATGTTTGAAGGGAATTTCCTTTAGGCTTAAACATCTTATTTGTACCCACTCCCATACTGCTTCATGCCACCGCAATAAGTGTCCCAATAATTAACCATCTTTATTTAAAACATGTCACACAGACTGGAAAGAGAGAATGTTGATGTGAGTAGCTCTGTCACTCAAGAAACCTCATTTAACAAAGATTTGAACTGTTTAGGTTTTCGAACATGCATACGTATAAAAACATGATTATGAGTGTTGTGAATTAAGTTAAATATATTTATATATACAATATAGATTATATATACATATATACAGCATATTTTCAGCTATATAAATTATATTACTGTAAAAACTAAATATAAGACATTTTGTGTTTTTGATATCTTGTATTTACAGAAATGACAAATACAGGTTGGAATACAGAAATCTGGATTCAATCAACATTTCTCCTTGAACTTCTGAATGTCAAATAAATGCAAGTGGTTGTTTTTTTTAGCCAAGTTTTTTTAGTAAGTTCAAAATTAACTCATGAAGCTGTTTGTGAAGAAGAAAACAAACATTTCTTGTGGTTCAAAGTTAAGGACAAATATTGATTGAATCCAGTCCAAAGAGAAAGGTCCAAAAGAGAAAAGAAAAATTCTGGCTTTGTAGTAAGGTAGTTGATAAGCTGATCTGGAGAGGTGGATGCAGCTCTCAAAACTTTTTTGTGCTGTGGTGGGTGCACACGTTCTTCTCGACAACAAGAGTGGGGGTGACCCACAACAATGGTATCGGGGGCCTGAGAGAGCAAGTTATTGCTCTTATTGCAGACAGAATGTACTGCTATATTTCCAAGCAGCTGCTAGTGATTCATATTTTTATTTGTGGATTGTTTTATGCATGTCCCTTAAGCGTTCTCAATCTATGCAATTGTTTTTATAAGGCACATCTTGATAATGTCTTCACTTGGCAGATGTTATCATATTCTGTTTGTGGAAAGCTGCCAAGTGAAGAACATTATCAAGGTTCCTAGATGTTCATGGCTAATGTTCACATTTTTAAATCTGTATTTTTATAGTTTTATTGCAAGCAGCTGCTAAACACATTCTCGTGAACAGTTTCTCAGGTGCGGGGTACATTTAAACTCTGCAAAGCACAAGTCAGCTGAACAACAGAGATATAGCAACATACCCAATGTCATGTTGTCCTAAGTAATATGAAGTCCTCACATTGTCATGACAGGTGGTTACTGCTAGAGCTCTATAATGGAAAAGCCATAAATCACACCCACATGCACTTTCCTTTGTTCCAACTTCTGCTTGGAGAAAAACACGCTTTCCCATGATTCTAATGCAGCTTATGAAAGGTTTGTAAACCCAGAGACTTGTTTAGGCCAGCCACTGACAAATGGGCGATTGGTTCATGCACTATGGTTCTCAACAGACCTCCTCTACCCCTGTAAATGTGTATATGATCCTGAGCATGCAGAGTCATAGTCACAGTTTAACATCATATATATTAAAAAAATAAAAAAAGTTTTAGTCATTTGCATATAAATTAAACACAAGGTTTGTTTGGAATTATATTTAGAGTAGTATGTGATATATATTGAGATGATGCTTCATGTACAGTAAACTGATTGCACAATGTGTGCTGAACACATCATACAATATATCTGCTGCAACTTTGATGAATAGTTGATTGTAATAAGCCTGCATCTACCCTTTCCTGTGCCTCACAAATATGCCTCAGTCATGTTTTACTAAACACCCATACTGTAAGACCAGGGTTGCCTACAACCTGAAATAAAGACTCTGCTATAACTGATTCCAAATAGAAATCTTTTTGGTGCTGGTGAACTGAATAAAATGAGGTGTGTATGTGTGTGTGATCCATCAGTCTTGCTCCCAGTCCTTGAACAGAAAGCCAATGTGTCGTCCCTGAAATGACCATTTCTCTAGGGGATGACAGCTAGGGGGAGGGAGGCTCATGTCAAACTTGCTTATCAAAGGCTTGCTTATCTCTGGCAGTGTGGACAGGCAGCTGGCCTTGCCGTCAACACAGGACCCCCGTGTGACTCTCCAATCTCTGAGTGTCCAATCAAAGACTGACTGAGGAATTGAACACTGTTATATTGATGAGAGACACTGAGACATCACTGTGAAGAGCAACAACAAAATTTATAAGATTTGCCATATTTTGCGGTTTGCCATATTTTTCTTTCAGGTATAATAATGCATGTAGAAAAGCGGTTTCCAGGAAACACCACACTGTGTTTTTCACGAGGAAAATCACTGCCTGAACAGCAGGTGTACTCTAAAAGAATGTTTTGTATACTCTCTGCTTAGTTACAAGAGAAGGGTGAATTCCAGGTTTATGTTTGGGCGTTGAATACTGTTGGTAGGTACGCCTTGAACTATTACATGTCACTTTTTTCAGTGGAGGTGTAACTGTGAGCATTTGCAGGTACTGAAAACAGCACGTTCCTCTTTTCAGACATGTAATATTGGTATCTTAAGTCTTAAATCTTTTATGATGCCTGCATATTTTATGTGACTAGGCAGATGTCAGAAAATAATTTGTTACAGGTATTAAAAAATCATGAACACTTGAATATAATTTAATGGAAGTGAGACAAACGGACAGCTTCCTTCTGGAAATACTCTTTTTTTGAGATTAGTGACTTAGTAATTCATTTCTAAATATAAAACAAATTACCTTGTGACTAATCTCAAGCAAAATCACAAAACCATCACAGGTTTCCCCAAATATAAGTAAAATAAGAATTCATGTTACATATAGTAAGTTGAGAATGTGCAATTTATTTGACCTTTGTACTGGTGTACTGATACTTTAATCCATTGAGTACACCAGTATGATGAGCATCACCTGTATCTTGATTTTCAGAGAATAAATGCATTTGATGCATCGCCTTCTGTATATAAAGCAATGAAAAACTCAACAGAATGCTCACGCTAATACAGTAACATTTGGTGTCCCACAAAGGTCACATTTAGGACAGTGTTGCTTCTGGTATTCATAATTCTGTCAGTAATATAACTCAGAGGAATATACTCATAAATAGTACCGCATTCCATGGTCCCATCTGTAAGGGCACTCCCAAGAGGCAACAGAACATGTCTGCATTCCACAGTGAATGGCAAAGCCTTTTTATGTTTCCTTGCGAAACAAAACATTTACCATAATCTGTATCTGCGCTCGCATGCCACTTCCACATGCACTGCAAAGGCCGTAAGCGAATGTGCCTGGTGGCTATGGGATGTTTTTTTGCCATCTGATTGGGGTGAAGTCATTCCAAACAAACTTTCCTCTGAGAAAAAAATCCATAGCTCTCTGCGCTTATTCCATTGCTGAACGTTACCTTATGCACAAAGTAGATTCCACATAAGCAGCTTTTATCTGGTTTCATTGCAAAAGAAAAATCTCACAAGTAAGGGCACATTTCACCATGGCAGGTGTTGCACATTCCCTGGCAAGTCAGTTATTTCAGGTATGCCCTTGTTGCTGTTTAGAGGGGAGGGAGATTTCCTGGGGAAAAACACCACAACATGGTCAAACCTGCAGAGAAACATTACAGCATCCCATCTGCAGTTAAAGAATGCTCATTTACCACAGGTGTTACACTCTTCGCTCTGGTCTTCTCCGGTCCTGCCACATGTATGTCACAAAACATATCACACAAGTGCGAGGAAAGCCCTGGGCTTTCAACTTGATGGTCATTGCTGTTTGAAGGCCTGTAAGAATGATAATGACAGGTTATGATACCTGTTGAAGGTAAAAGTTCCATATGTGGCAAGTGAGAGCAAGACAGTGAAAGGGAGATCAAGTGCAATGTGCTTTCCCCTTTTCTGGGGAGCAAGTTTTGTATACAGTATAGATATACGTAGTCAATGTCTTGCTTTATGCATTAAAACATTAATAAACAACTAAAGTAGCTGTTACTAATGTTAATAGCCCTTCATTTGTTTTAGTGTTAATGATCTCTACAGGTGTACAATTTACCTGAGTGCTTATTTTCTTATTTCCCACAAAGTACAGTAGATGAGAACCCTGTTCTGACTGGAATGCTAAGAATTCAGCACATAAATTTCCTCACCAGAAAGCCATATGTCTGCCATCTCTGTCTATTTGATCTTTGATGTTTCCTGAATGTTAATTAAGCAAACACAACTTTGATCCACAATTACAGTATGCATTATAATGTGTGATTATTCATTATAATGTACAATTAATTTAGATGATTTCTGTATGTTAAGCGCGTTAGTACACATCTGTAAATTATTTCCAGTGTTTCTCTCTTTTCTCTTTCTCTCTATTTGTGTGTGTGCACATCACATATGCGTGTGTCTGCTAGCGTGCATGCATATGGTGTGTGTGCGCGTGTATGCGCGTGTGTATTATGTGCATTTTCACACTCATGTGATGGGGCAGCTGTGTGCCATGTGTGATTGTATGTATGGATGATTATACACATGACCTCAGACAGTCCTTTGTCTCTGGGGCCCAGCCAGTGATGGTTATCCAGCTCTTCCTGGTGGGTGGGTGGCCCAGCTCCTTTCATTGTTTCCCTCTAATTGGAGAGGAAGTGATTTTCCTGGCACTTCCAGTGAAAGATAGCTACTTGAGTTAAGCCACCTGCCAACCAGCAGTTGTTCAGAAGGAGACGTGTCACAGTTCAACACTCGCACAACGTCACAGAAGGAGGAGAACCGCAAAAAAACAGACAGCAGAGACAACTTCAAAAGTTTACAATTGAAAAGTAAGTATGCACATTCATCTTATATGTAGATCTACTTTTAGTTTTTATTTCATTTTCATAGTCTTCATTTTTATGTCCAGGTCTTGATTCCTTTTTAATTGAGAGTTTTAACAGTTTATCATCAGTAAAAAAAAAAAATAGAGGGCGACATTCTGTATCTCTGAATTTTCTCTTTTACTTTGATCCCCTTTGCTTTGTCCATAACATCGATTTTGACCAATATGTATAAACAGAAATGGCTTTTTCAGTATCAAAGAGTTTTTTTCATCGATTGCTGAACTTGTCAAACTGACAAAATGTTATGTTTATGAATATTACACAAGCTGAACCAGACAGCGTAACATAGATTGATTAAGTGAGTTGTAAGTTGTTGTACGATTGAGGCATAATGCATAATGTTCCACTGTGTTTCGTATGCCTTGCCCATTGTTCTCATATTACATATCGCCTCATCCTTTCCTTGGAACACATCAAAAAATGAGTTATTTTAGATTACATTCTATGACAAAACATTTTCCCAGCGTGTCGTGCCAAAATTATTTTGTTTTGATTAAGTTGGTATGTACAATCTGTCCAACTTCCTTTAAAGCATCTATGACAGTCTTTACTTCCTCTTATGTTTCCAATAAAAGACTGTTTTTTATGTTTCCCCGTGAATGTAGAGGCATAGGTAATTTCACAACTCTACTTGTACGTATATGCTTCCCTCTTTCTTTCAGTAGTTCAACATTTTAATGGCAATGATTTTCCACAGGGAATATAGAATATATTATAAGTATGTACAAGTACCTTGTTTTTTTGGCATAATCACGAGGATTGGTGAGATTTCAGTCTTGTTGTTTGCCGATTTCTTTCCTACCGGGTATGAATCCATTCTGCAACCCCCAATGTAACTCACAGAGTTCCCTAAAACCCACAGAGCTGCACAATAGTGTGTGGAAGCATAATGTGAGAACCACTGCTACAGTCTCACAAACAAATTGTTGCACAACAATGAAACTGCTCACTCAAACAAAAACAGTTCACCGGTTTAAGACTCCATAACCCTTTTAAATCCCACCAGCATTCAACACAACTGCAGGAGACAACCCTTCCATTTTGGGATTTACATTTGCACTCAATAATTTGCATGCATTTCTGCAGGACCTATTATGTAGGTCATTGTTTTTGTTTTCGGGATTTTTTTCTTTAACAGACAGTGCCACTATTCATCTGTTTCATTACGACATTCTCAGCATGTCATGCACCTGTGTATTAGAAATGTAAATAAAACCCCCAGGCTGTAGGAAAAGGTTACATCGTCCTATTTCCATACGTAGCCCAAAACACAAATTTAAAACAAATGTTTAATGTCTAAGTACCACAGAGACCTCTCTTTGGTGTAAAATGTAGGCCTGTGTTTGAGTGTAGGCCTCATTCTGATTAAAGGTATTGCAGAGGTGACTATTCGCTGCTATATATGAAAGTAGAACAGCCAGACAATACAAGAACAACAATCCTCATAGATCACAGTGGTGACTGAGAACGTGACTTCATCCACAAACAAAGCCAAAAAAACCACAGGAAAACAAAAATTTCTTTTGGAATCACTTTTTACAGAGAATGTGGAAAGTGTCCAGATGGGCCAATCCAGTAATACCTTCACCACAACTTCAACTCTTTTTGAGGCTTCAATTTGCCTACAGTGGTATGATCTGCACACATTCACTGTATGATTTAAACTTTAAAAACCCCAGAATTGTTCTACATTTGCCTTTTTATGTCTGCAACAAGACAATACACGATGAATCATTGTCCTTGAGATTAGATTAATCTATTCCGTTATAAGCTTGTCTAAGACAAATGGCATTCAATATAAAAAAAAAACCTTCCTACATTAATGTGATTAATGTGAACTCAGTTTGCAATGCAGAAGGCAACATCTTTCAGCCAATGACAATAATTTGACAGCAAGTGATTGAGAAAATAGATTCCTCCTAGAAGATACATTATCAACTGTCTTGGCTGCTGTGTGGCTCAGCTGGTAAAAAGGCTCACCAGGAGTGTGCGTGGGCCCTCTAACTGTGGCTTTGAACTTATTTGGATAGTAAGCCAAATGTGACTGGGGGTCTGTGGTGGCTTTGCTCTGCAACAGGTAGGGATGGGTTTGAAGCCTCATGGGCTCCTTGGGACACATATGGTACTTTGTGATCTCCCAAACCAGCAGAGGATGTTGCAGTGATGGGAAGAGGCTGTGAATATGAATGGGCCTTTAAAATTGGGCAGAGAATTAAAATAATGCATTTTGTTATAGAACAGCTGTAAACAGTCCTGCTCTTATAAATATTTCAGGAAAGCGGAATCACAAATATCTATTGTATGTATTCCAAAATATTAATCTATTTTAATATTCATTATCACTGAGGGGCGGCATGGTGGTGCAGTGGCGCTATCGCCTCACAGCAAGAAGGTCCAGGGTTCGAATCCCTTCCTGTGTCTGTGTGGGATTCCTCCAGGTACTCTGGTTGCCTCCCACAGTCCAAAGACAGGTTAGACTAAATGGAGAGTCTCCCCTTATGGAAAAAGAATATACTGCAGTATATTTTAAATATATCAAAATTATCTTCACAATATATTTAAAATATACTATATTACATTTCCATAAGGGTAAATTGCCCGTAGGTCTGAGTGTATTGATCCGTAAGTATGAGTGTGTGAAGTAATGATGTGTGTGCCCTGCGATGGATTGGCGACCTGTCCAGGGGGTATTTCTGCTCTCACCCAATGCATGCTGGGATAGGCTCGAGTCCAGACCCTCTGCCCTCGGCAACCCTGACCAGGAATATTTGGATTCAATAATGGATGGATTATCACTGTTTGACTGGACACAATGATAATAATGATAAGAATTGGTATTACTATATTGTAATGAAAGAAACATTAAATGACGTGACATTTCAGCATTCTTTTGCTTGCATGTTGAGTATGAAACAGCATACAACCAAGTTGACTGAATGGGGCTAAATGCAAGTTATTCACAATCAGCTCTTTTCCTTTAGTTGCATTGGCAGTTTTGAGCTGAAGCAGGGTTAAAAGGCTTGATTTGTATCAAGCATGCAGCAAGTCAGTGTCCCTTAATTGTCTTTCTGAAAAAAAAGACCAAGCTGTGTTTATGTTTTATTAATACTTCTCCGTTAATTCGAGGTGAACCACTCTATTCAAATGTGGCCTTTAAAGGTGAATGAGCCTTCTTGTTTTGAGTCATGAATATCAGAGGGAGGCTGTAGATTTCCATGGAAAAAGGTCTGAGACGCAAGTGAAATAGTTTACTACTAAACAGCGGGTGTTGGCACCACAGCAGACAAAGCCTACAGCCGTATTTACTGTACCACCTCCTGAGGGCAAGTCAGATGCTAGCACAAGCACTGCCTTTTCAATCAGGACTACAGAGCCATCACAGTGTAGCCACGGAGCCTTAGGGCCAGGGTTACGATTAGTATTTTTGTAAAATAACTCTATGGTGGTTTCGGGTGCTTGGGGCCACAAAGTACCTGAAGCCAGGCAACAAAGAAGTGAAATGAGCAGCCGTATGATGATGTCTAGTCAGAGGTTCGGGGTGACCTGTCCCTGTGGGAGGGGAACCACGCTGACCTAAGTGTGGGTTTCAATGGCAGATTGAGTTGCACCGGGGTAACTGCACTGAGTAAAACTCAGAACCCTCCCAAATCTGGAACATGGACTGAAGTAAATAGAGCTGTTCCGGGTTTTATTCAGTGCAGCTATCCAGTTAACTCAGTAATCTTGCTTCATGATACAGGCCCTCATTATTCTGATAACCTAACTGACATGCTTGTCATCTGATGACAACAATCCTCTGCTGGCTCTGACGTCAGACAGCACAAAACATGTTATGCCATGCTTTTCCATGCATTTATTCAGGGAGGCAATCCAGCATTCATTTTAGTCTCTATAATAAAGTCAAATTGACCTCTGTCAAAAAATAGGTAAATAATAATAATAATAAATACCCTACTAAATAGTTTTATAAGTATGACCTTTATGGTGGTCTGGTAAGGAAGAAATTTAGTAAAATACACTGATAACAGTTCGGCCACTGGTAAATTATCAATCTCAATAGACGATTCACTCAGAGCACTCATTTTTACACAGTCCCTCTTCATTTTACCTTTTCGAAATGGAAAACACAGCAAATGCAATGGCACAAAGGTGCAAAGTAAAAGTGCACTGCCTGTCTCAGCCTTGATGCATTTTGCTTGAGATTAGAGTATCGTTAGCTAAAGGACCTCACCTCAGGCTGAGAATAGCTAGCAACCATAGTAAGGTTATTTACAGATTCAGAAAGCACCTGTTTATATTAGGCTACAATCAAATTATTGAGTTGCCAACTATAGGTCTATTCATTTCGGAAGTCAGTTGTCTATCTCCTTATAGTAACTAGCTAGCTAGTAGCTACAATAACACAGAATAGTTTATAAAGTGCATGACACTTATTGTCTATAAAATTAGCAAGCTGGTAAGCAATAAGAATTTTAACCAATCAGAAGTTGTGGCTAGCCAGCTAACTAATTACTTATTATGTTACAGTTGAGTGTCACCTGTATTATTCGGCAAGCTAGTTAGCTACCTTGCTACAACTAGAAGCTAGCGTGGTTCTACTGTCTGCAGACAGCTCAATAGCTAACTAGCTTGTCAGACATAATAGTTAGCTAGCAAACCACAACTTGTTATTGGATCATAGGTGCCAAGTTTATTTTTTACCAGAGGGTACCCTAAAACAATTCAGCCACAGGCACAATCTTTTACAGCAATGTCCTGTTAGCACACCCCTTAGCCTAACCTGCACATGTATTTCAATATTTTCAAACTGTTTCAAATCCATTTTGTAATAGCACAACATGATATACATATAGGCCTACCAGTGGTTTATTGACTATTGTTTTCATATTTACTCTGCACTTGCTATCATGGCAAATTGAGGGAGCGAGAGACAAAAGAAGGATGGTAACATCAAAGTAAATACCTATTTAACTTGCAGAAATGTTAGAAATCACTTTTGAAATGTCCTATGTGTAACTTTTTTTCTTCCATGAAAACCTGTCGCTCAAGCTAGCTAGGTCCTAGATGCAATTGTCATCTATCTTGGAAGCTTCAGCTCTCACAGTGCGCCCTCGCGGTGCTCCGTGGTTCACGTCATTGCTCTGCGTTTACCATGATTCTTCAGGAATAGGTACCCAGTGCACATGCTCTGGAACCCTAAAGCCCCATAGACAAACATGGCAGCCTCCACAAACTACCTTTATGCGCCAATGAGCAGCTCCCATAGGAATCCACTGAACCAGTAGGCGGAAGCTGTCTCCAGTTCTTATATATCTCGATTGGTGTGCATCATATAAAATGCCTCTAATCCTCACAGAGAAAAGAACATAAAGGACTGTGTCTTTATAACTTATAGATCTGTCCCTGTCAAAAAGTGTTCAGTCTGTCTGATCTTTTGAGCCTTGAGCTAGGAGCTACTGCTCAGACAGTGTGTGGGAGAGAAATATAATTCCAGTGGGGCTGCCTTATTCTTCCAAAAGCACAGATTGTACTGTAATGAGAACACCAGCACCAGCATCCTGTCTTGAGCCCTTTCTACAGGGAGAGAGAGAACGTGTCACCCACTGTGACTGGAGGAATTTGGCTGCTAGGCCAAATGTTCCAGCTTTGAAGGTCAGGCCATTTTCTAACAGAACTCACTTACACTTAAGTCCCTTTTCCTTCGTCGTACTGGAATAAGGGACAGTCGGCCTAAATGTGGCTCAGCCAAGTTTAATACCAAGAACACCTATGAACACCATGGCCTTATGAAACCATGGACTTACAACCTTGGTAGGGTGCCAAGAGGTAGGGTTTTTTTTCCAAAATGGATACAAATGCACTCTAAAATTCTATATAGTAATATTTCAGGTTGAGAAAACTTTGTGTGGAAAAAAAACTGACGCATTCACCAAATAATTTTTTTTAGTATTAGCGAAGTATAGTTGCTTATTGGGGAAAAAAAAGAAAATAATTCACATCACATGTATGCTGAGATGATATGGATGCCTTGCATTGTCTAGAGCAGTGGTGTCAAACTCATTTTAGGTCACGGGCCAGATTGGTTAAAATGTGATTGTAAAATGCGGATTATTTTTTGTTAATGTGATTGTAGGTCTGTGCATGCTGCCTGTACATTAATTGCTTGTTTTTTTCCGGATTCTTGTTTTTTCAACCTGCTCTCACATGTCTAACTACTGAGTGATTCTTTTTTACAAATTTCGTTTCATCTTATGATATATATTAGTATTCTAATAATGCATTCTAATCCCAAATAGAATATAAACTCCATATTATCCTATACAACACAATTATAGCTGGTCTGAAAAACCTCCCAGAGCTGTAGCACAAATAACGAGCTTCTTTCCACCAAAGCTATTTAAGTAATAGATCAGGAGAGGGAATTATAAGCACGTTGACAGTGAATGGAGTGAAAATGAAAAAGAAAAAAAAAAAGGAAAATTCCTTCTCAAGCTCAGTGAACACTTGGAAATGATTCTGAAACTCTCGTATAAGCCCTGATATTTTTTCCTTGTACCTGTCCATATTTTCAGGTGAAAAAGGGAATATCCACTAAAAAGGCAAGATCACTAAGCCAGTGTGGGTCATCCGACTGCCACTGATTTCCCTTTCTGCTCCATGAATAGTCCAATCTCCGCGCGTAATTCAAAGAAACATTTTAGCACAGCTCCTCTGCTCAACCAGTGGACTTCAGTGTGGTAGGGTAGGCCATGTGCAGTATTCTTTTCAGACAACAGAGCGTGGTTGAGTCCCTTGGCTCTAATAAAATTCACCGTATTGATGACTACACCCATGATATTGTCAATTTTCAGGCTTTTGCTGCATAACGCCTCCTAATGTATAATACAATGAAAATTCCAGAATTCTTCCACTGCCTGAACCTTCTCCTTGCGTTTCGCAACTACACCTGCCTTTTTCCCCACCATGGATGGTGCTCCATCTGTTCCTATGCTGACCGCACGCACGAGTCCAGTCAACCTTCAGTCTGTCCAGGGCCCCGATGGGGCTCAAGAAAACATCATTGGCTATGGTGGTGTTGGTGTCTGTCATTGGCACCAGCTCTACAAACTCCTCAGTAACAGTGAAAGATGGATCAACACTACGGTTGCATATTCCCAATTGAGCTACATCAGTCACATCAGTGCTTTCATCAATTGCAATAGAGAAGTCAATAAATGACTTCACTTTGTCTTTCAGTGTTCAAATCTCCTGCAAGGTCCTCGATTCTCTCTGCCACAGTATTTTTTAACAAGCTAATATTAGAAAAGCCTGTATCTTCTCAGGGCACACCAGCTCAGCTACCTTTAGCATGCATGTCTTTATGAATTCGCCCTCTGTGATTGGCTTCAATGCAGCAGTGGTTTCATTGGCAAAAATATAGCTGGCCTTGACAGCTCCATCATGAGTCTCTCGACTTTTGAAAAACACTGACTGTTGTTTTTTTAGCACCGCTGCTAGCTCGTTTACCTTTTCTGTTCTGACTCTTCCTGTGTACTTACCATATCTGTCTCATAGTGTCGTTTGATATTGTACTCTTTCCCCACAGCCACTTGTTGCGAGTATATCAGACGCACAGGTTTGCCATTGACCTCCCAGAATAAATACTGTTCCTTCTATTTATCTTGGAAGATCCGACCTTTGTTGTGAACTTTTCTTTTGTTGGACAGCATTTTTAGTTTCACTTTCTAAACTAGCCACAGCGCTAATGGCCTTAGCAGAAAACGTGCCAAAGCAGCATAGCAGCCTGCCAATTTCTTTCTCCTTTCTTCCTGATCGAGATGGTTTTACTGCTAATTCATACAAATATCTTAGAGACCTCTGTCAGTCTTACTAACTGCACACAGATAGACGATAACTGGATGTGAATATTAAAAAAATAATTATATAATTATATATTACAATCCTTTTCCCCAAATCATCTTGTGGGCCGGATTGTCCGTATCTCTGTCATCCCGTGTCTAGAGGGAGATTTTTCGAGGAGGTGCTAATGTTAAGATTCAGAGTGCATCCACACAGGCAGTTCTCCCCTGACGGGCCATGAAAATGGCTATCTGAGCAGCTCTGTATGCTTTGACTTTTACACCCCACATCAGATCAAACTTTAATTGGAGTTCAAAGGCCAAAGAGAAGCCAATTCTGGACAAAATGGATGGGGTATTGGGGGCGGGAGTCATGGTAACCTTGGAATGGCCCCCAGAGAACTACTCGCATCAGGTATGTCACCTCACTGCAGCAATCTTATGCTACTTGACTTTTCACAAAGCGGTTTTACTTTATCTGATTTTGTGTTTATTGAACTTTCTGTTTTTAAACTCCAGCTTTCACACATGAGGGTACCCTCCACACCCTCACAGTTCAGCTTCTCTTAGACCTTTGAGTGAACAATGGATTACCAATCATCCCCAGACATACCTATAAAAACAAGCTGGAGTTTAAAGGCTTGAGAAATGTGCTTTAAATACAGCAAGTGCTGAAAGATTGCAGGAGTTTCTCACAGAAGACAACATTATACAATACAATACAATACAACAAGCAGGTGTATTAGACAGGATATGCACTTGATAGCAACTCCGGTGTATCAAATGTAATGGTGTGATTGTTTCCGTGGCTGGTGATATACCACTTTAAAATATGTTTTGCAGCTTCTGTTGCATCACTGCAGATGACATACCTTCAATACATAACAGAACAACGTCTACAAATTAGTTAATATCCATCCTCTTTGTGTTCATGGAGTTTTTCCAGAAATGTTTTAGTGTCTATACAGCTCCCACACAACCAAGCCATTTCAGTTCAAGTCATTTTTAACCTGCAAGTAAACTTAACATAACATAATGGAAACAGTTATCCAGAGGCTCAGCTTTTCCCGGGGGGTGTTTGAGAAGGCCGTTTCATTAATGTAGATAATCCATTTGCAAGGTCGGGGGTGTGCTCAGTACTGCTTACACAGGTGCAGAAGCTCACTGTTTGTTCAGCTTCCTTCATGGGACAGAGGGGTAATTACAAATCTAAAGCTCTTCATATTACACAACAGCCCAGTCATTGTACTGTCCAGAAAAAGAAAAGAAATGACTAAGTTCCAATGATTTGATGGTTTTTAGTGAACTGGATTTATTTCCAAACAGAGTCCGTGATTAGTGTGTCACATTGACGCTTTGTTCAGTCAAAGCAGACATAGGATCCTTTTTAGCCTTGCCAATGAATAACCAATAGCAATTCAGCAAATTAAATAAATGTCAGTTACACGCAGTTGTTTGTATAATATGAGTGCACGGTAAACAATATGTCAGCACCTTGGTTGCTTGGTTGCAATATGTCAGCACCTTGGTTGCTTGGTTGCTTTGACCATGCCCCTGAGAGTGTTGGGTGTTTATCCCACAGTACGGGCTGTCACAATATCACATTTTCATAATATGATTATCATGGCAAAAAATATTGCGATAATATCGTTATCTATATCGGCTAAAAAATAATTACTCAAAATGCATCTTAACTTTATTTTGCACCAATGTTTGTTTGTTTTCTCATTAAAAACTGAAAACAACTAATTACAATAAATTTTTCAACCAAGTCAACCAATCACAGGACCTTCCGTGCTACTTTTGCCAGCCTGGGAAACGCCGTTTCATGTGTTTTCCACAATTGCAGTGGGCCATCTTCAGTGACATTAGGCATGGACGTGTACCTGGCAACTTCTAGGATTTCCATTTGTACTGTGTCCGCCTGTCCTCTCTCCTGCTGTTTATGAATTGTGATGGTCTTTAGAAGGATATGCAAGCGTTTTGGAGCCTCAGAGCAGGAGGCATTGCTCTCTTCTTCGGCTTCTCTGGCAGAATCCTCCTGTAAGACCTGCTCCTCTAGCTCTCGTTTGATTGCAGGGATGTAGTCAGCATCTTTCACGAGGCCCAACTTGAATCGAGAGTCAAAGATTCATGTCATGTTCATAACTGTAGCCGTGTCTGGATCGTCATATCACTTTTGCAGGTCCTTGCTGATGGCGTCTTTCATGCTGCTCATTAGGTTGCTGTCTTCATCCTCCACTGTCAGGATGGATTTAGTCAGATGTTGAAGTACTGGTCTCAGAGCGGAGATTTTGATGCATGGCTTCAGCACCTTAGATGAGTCCTCAAGGGTGGAGATGTATGACCCCTTGAGCATAAGGTGCCTTAAGCTTCTGTCAGCCATGAGAGTGACTGCCACTGCAGTGTGTTGTTCGATAAACCTGCAAGCATATAACAGATAAATTTAAAAAGCTGTTTATAATAAACAGCTTTTGTGAGTAGTATGTAGGGAATGTGGTGTGAGTGTGTGTGGTGCATGATAGGGGGAAACATAATAACTAATTAGTGAGTGAATAGTTCTATGTACAGAATGTTACTGTCTCTGAAATTCAGACATACCTGGAAACCATGTCGTAAGTGGACCCCCATCTAGTCACAACACCTTGGATCAGGGCATGTTGAGGGAGATTAAGTTCTGCTTGTATCTTTGCCAGTTCTCTCCTTCTCTTTCAGGAGTGGTTAAACCCCTGGACAACACTTATGCACCCATCCAATTTTCAATGCTTTTCCGATGGAAAGATTCTAATTATGCCCGAAGGGTACTCGGGTACTCGGAGGAAGGACTTGAATGCTGTCTTCATGTTGGTAGCTTGTCAGTTGGTAGCTTGACACACACAACTGCTGGCAGGGAAACTTTCCACTCTTCGATGAGATCATTAAATTAACTAGCCATCAGCAAAGTCTGGTCAGCTGAAAACTTAGCTTTAACATTACTGCCTTAAATGAAAGACAAAGCCCATGTGTGTATTCTGAGTTTGGAACATTGGAAATAGAAATAGAAAACAGACATAACTATAATCTCGCAACCCCTATCTCACAGTGAAATGTATATACCACAGCACCTTTGTCTGTTGTCAGAGAGAATTGAAAGCGAAAAATAAACGGCTGTATTAAGTTTCCTATTAACAGCCGCTATAATACTGGAGAAACTCAGTTGCCCTATTGTGTTTGTGCTAACAAAGTGTGTCCCTTTTCACAGAAATATTCAACAGGCAACTCAACACAAACAATTACAACAATATTACCGACAATGACCGTCAGGAAAGCCCATTGAAAGGATTTCTGTTTCTCATTCCAACTGTCATTTTTCAAATTGGGAAAAAAAGTTATTTTTCCAGTAGGCTACATAATGACAGGAATTAAATAATTATTTATTTAACACTGATTTTACACTTTGAATGGTCATATAATGAGAAATATAGGATGATGGAAATCATGTTTTTAAAAAACTTACATATTAGTTTACAGTGACCTTTAATAGTATACTGTGGTTGAATGGACTTCAGGCCAGAGTTCATTAATGGGCACTAACCCCTTACAACCTCACACCCTTTCTTTGTATGTGTTTGATTTCATTCATAATGACTTAATCTGAGAGTCTGAATAGTTGATTGATGTGTGCTTGTTCCGTCTATGAAAGCCAGAGCATTAAATATGCACAATACAGCCACTGAGGAGAAGGGGCTGATAAGAGGGACATTAGGTGCATGTGTATATGAAGTGAATGGAAGGTGCCTGTGGCTAAGAAACCAAAGCGAGAAGTAAAACCCAAGTGAAGCATTTTATTGTTTTTTCCGGACAAGGCTGACTTCTAAGAAATAAATCCTGAACGTCCTGGTGGAACCCTCTGTTAATGAGCTCATTCCCGTAATGCGCCAGTATTGTTTTAGTTGTTTATAAGTGCATTTTGCTGTTGACCTTATTTTACGTGTTTAGCTGAAATGCCCCCACCCCACGCCCATGCTTTGTGTGTGTTCTTAATTAAGTTGGCTTTAAAAAAAGTCAACTTACTGTTCTCCTTATTAAGTGTTCTCCTTTCTTCTTATTCCGCATCAATATTCTGTAGGCTATGCTACAGCTTTTCAGCCAGACCTACGAAATTTGGCCAGTAGCGTTGCCTAGTATAGGATTGCGTTGATTGTGCTTTTTGTGTCAATAGCTCAACAATTTTTTGAGAGATTTACAATTTTATATCAAAAAATTTCCCATTGATTAACATTGGTGAAACATTCAGAATCTGAACAGCACACGCAGCTGATGTCACAATCGGCCACTGCAGCTGTCACAGATACAGACCGTCTCTCGAAATCACTGGCAAAGGGAGTAATGCTCAACCCTCGCTAATATTAGTTAGTTTTCTTTTCTTCTTGTGAGCTAATGTGTATATCAACATTAGCTTTTTCAAGCCAACTTAAAGTTTGTTCTCAAACCTTTCTTTATAGTGTTGTTATTGTTCGAAAAAACAGTGACACCACCCAAGATAAGGTGGTAAACGTACCTTTTGATTGAATGAGGACATCATTACTTGATGGCATAGTCAGAGACCTTTTCCCATGCCACGTAATTCTCCTTGTTCTTGAAACTCAGGATATACCTTATCTTAAAGAGATATGGGCTGTGTCTGAAATGACAAAATTGCTGGCAGCATTTGAAGGCAGAAATCGAGGCGTATCTCATTCGAAAGTTAGTGTAAAATGATTCCTTAGAAGGGCGCATCTGAAGCAGCATTGCATGTATCCTTCTCTGGGTATCCTATAGATCTTTGCGATTACCTCAGGTTTCTCAATTTAGTTAAAATAATAATGTCTAGAAACAACGAAGCGGCTGTTGCAGCAGAGAAGCTTTTTTACAGTGTGAATACAAAGTAAACTCCATAATTTGTTATATCTAAAAAATGTATTAAATTAATTAATACGCTGGAATAATGTACATAATGTACGTAAAGCTTTTGATTAACTAGCCAGCTAACTTGCTAGTAATCACATTACTTTCCAATAGAACTAGCTAACATAAATCTCATATGTCATCATCCTGCCTTCGAAATTAGTCCCAAATCCGTTGCCTTTTCAGATACCTTTGGAGGCAGCTCACTTCGAAGGATGCAAGGCAGTGAGGCAGCTGCCTTCCATTTGAGACACAGCCATGATGCTTCCTATGCATAATTTAAAATATCTAAAAACCATTGAGAAGATTATTTCTCAATTTGGATTTCAATATTGTTTCAATCCTACAATGAATGATGATCCAATTAATGGTGTTCCGTTGGGTCCGGGCCGGGTTTCCACACTCGAGTCAGTAGTGCTTAATCAGTTTGTTGCACAAAATGTATGGGGTGACATCCTTTCGATAACTACAAGTGACTAGCTCCTTTGTCTTTGTCAGCCTTGAAGCTGTCGTGGTATATTGTACAGGTTCATACACATACCAGCTATAGGAGGTTCCTACGTCCACATCACACAGACTTGTTTGTTCTGTACTCAGCTGTTTCAGCAGGGCCTTAGGCTAAAATCCAATGAAGAATTCCATTAGTTTGATTTTAGTCAATCTGTCATCAACACAGAAAGATGAGATATTCATAAACACAGGAGATGGAACATTTCATGAATGGGGCTTTTTGGGAGATACCCTGATCTATAGGTGGAAGGGGATTGTGCTTTCAGAAAGAGGTGAATATGCACTGAGCAATAACACATCCTGCCAATCTGTCAGTTATTCAATCTGAAGGTATTAGCCGCACCATGCAATTTACTCTTTGGGCCAGAGCTCTGCTGTACAAGTGATTCGGTGGAAGGCGTTGTTGAGCGGATTTTGGGCGAGGGGTTTACTATTACTGGGAGATCAGCTGGGGCTGTTTTCTCTCCTCTGAGTCCCCTTGGAAGGCACAGCGTTATTAACAAGCGCTCCTTCCACCACCCCTGGGATGAAGGGGAACCTGCCGGATATTATGATGGATGGCGGGCCTTACACCAGGGAACAGCAGACATATGCTGTGGAGATGATCTACAAAAACTAGAGCTAAAAAAGATTGGATCGTTACCCAGATTTATATACCTCTTCCATTCCCCGCACTAAAGCGTGCCAGGTTAAACACTCACAGGGCCGCACAGGCAGCAATATTATCTAAAGTGTCATCACATACATCATAATCTTAAGAGCAAGTCCGGATGGCTATTGCAGCAAGAAAGTTGAATTGATGAATGCACACAGACCATATGTGTAAAACTTTGTGCACAAAGAGAAAACGCTGCAGAACTCCAATAACAAATTTACAAACAATTTATTTTAGGAGTCAGAATTACTTTTAAGTATTATTGAAACAAAGTAACATAAGCTCAAACACATCGGAAGTGTGTTTTTTTTTTCCTAATTTTTTTTTTTTTTTGCTTGGATAAGGATACCGACTTTACTGTGATTCAGAACGTACAGTCTTAGTTCTGATGTTTTGTGTCATGTTACAAAATAAGGAACTGTTGTTGCTATAACATTGGGATCGTAAAATACACTGCTCAAAGAAATTAAGGGAACACTTAATCAACACCAAGTCAATTAAACTTCTGGGATATCGATCTGTCCAGTTAGAAGCATAAACGATTGTGAATCAATTTCACCTGTTTTGGTGCAAATGAAAGTGACAACAGAACAGCAAGACAACCCCCAAAAAGTAAATGGTTTTGCAGGTGGAGGCCACAGACCATTTCTCTCTTCTTATCTTTCCTGAATGATTTTTCTCTAGTTTTGCATTTTTCTAGTGCCCTTGTCACTACTGGTAGCATGAGGCGGTACCTGCAGCCCATTCAGGTGGCACAGGTAGTCCAGATCCTCCAGGATGGCACATCCATATGTGCCGTTGCAAGAAGGTTTGCTGTGTCTCCCAGCACAGTCTCAAGAACGTGGAGGAGATACCGGGAGATGGGCCATTACACGAGGAGAGCTGGACAGGGCCGTAGAAGGGCAACAACCCAGCGGCAGGACCGGTATCTGCTCCTTTGTGCGAGGAGGAACAGAAGGAGCACTGCCAGAGCCCTACAAAATGACCTCCAGCGGGCTACTCGTGTGCATGTTTCTGACCAAACTGTCAGAAACAGACTCTATGAGGGTGGCATGAGGGCCCATCGCCCTGTAGTGGGACCTGTGCTCATAGCCCAGCACCATGCAGCTTGATTGGCATTTGCCAGATAACACCAGAATTGGCAGGTTCGCCATTGGCGCCCCGTTCTCTTCACAGATGAGAGCAGGTTCACACTGAGCACATGTAACAGACGTAAAAGAGTCTGGAGACGCCGTGGCGAATGTTATGCTGCCTGCAACATCATCCAGCATGACCAGTTTGGTTTCATTGACTTGGTGTTATACTGTGATGATTAAGTGTTCCCTTCATTTTTTTGAGCAGTGTAGTTTGTAGATATAAAATCGTGAGTTTTGACACTTTAAAATGGTATATTGTGTGACCAGATTATAATTTTTTTTTACCGTAATACGGGAATAAGCGGTTAATAAAAAGAGTCATAATAACTATTACAATATACAGTAAATGAGCTTTGGGATATACATATACACACTGCAGGTGGTTTTCATATAAGATTTGCTGAATGAACTGCTTGAGAGAGATTAATAGTTTGATAGTGCTATAATGGGTGCAGAAATGTTCTTGGACAGAAGCCAGAAGAATGTCAACAGCACAGAGATTAGATGCGATACATTATCCTCACGATAAAGCATTATGCACATTGGCTCCTGGTGATTGGTGGAGTAGTGCCAGACTGTTGTAGTTATAATTTCTGGTTGTTCTAGAATTGTATATCTTTGGGACTGTAACACTAATCACATTAAAACTGCTGTTTAGAAAACAAAATGGTTTTAAATAGGCTTTAATCCCTCCATTCACAAGAAATTTAAATCCAAGAACATTCTGTTTCCTTATTAGCCAGTTACTCTCGCATCTTCAATTCTGTGGACTGAATACATCTGATTTTTGAAGTTGTGAAAGTGTTTTCATAATTTAGTTGTTTTACCCAAAGGTAGCATTAACTGCGGCCCATGCCATGGTTTAAACTTTAGTCTGTGAAAAACAATAAGGTCAATGACTGCATACATCTGCATATATCTGTGTCGATCGTCAATGACAAAAACAGATTCTGGTATGACATGCTCACCACATATAGGGTCGAGAGGAGAAACAGTGCTGACCACAGGTCACCAGGCTTCCATGCAATCAACAGGCCTCTTCCTGTCCCACTCATTCCAGCCCATAGCCCATATGTTCCTCGGTGTCACTGACAGATGTGGCAACACACACGAGTAGGATCTCTGCCAGGCAAACAAAGGGAAAAACATCCACTTGAATCTTGCCAAGCCCAATATATAAGCATATCATTTTTACTAAATGGCTGTGATGAATGTTAGAATCAAGAGATTTCCATTTGTCATGGACTTCCCTTGATATATATTATGTTTAACTACACATGAAGGAGAACGTTGCATCTGCGAGCATTTTGACTGTTGGGTTGTAGCATGCAGGTGGCAAAGGCCACTCAAACGAGCCATGTTGTAGAATTATGATTTATATGGTGCCACATACAGTGTGCTTGTAAAGGTTAATCACTTTTGCAAACTTTTCCCAGGTGGGACAAAATTATATTCCATGCTTTAATATTTCAACATCATTTCAAAATGTTCATGCAAAGAGCTGTGGAGCTCATTGTGTCATGACTCACACTGTAATGACTGTTTTGAATGGTGGACGATTTAGCAATAGCCAGACTGTCACCTTGTGAAAACTTGTTGAAGTTGTTCCTACAGCAGAGATACATGCACCAGGCTTGGTCGAAATCATGAAAAGGGTTTTATTAGCTGAGCCTGGTCCGCAGACGGCGAAGCAGTTAAAATAACCATGGGTTACAGTAGTTCACAATAGCCCATATTGTGATTGTGAGTGTGTTTTTATTAAACTATTCAGTAAAATGTTTGTTTAGTCAGGTTACTCTGATTTAAGAGTTACTCAAAATTAAACGCATGAATATGCATCATTCAGAAAAGACTACACATTCTATTATGTTGCTATGCAAATAGCCCATTTAGTGCAGTGCTGCACTGCAGCTTAAAACTAAATACAAATCTAAAAACATCTTGGAGCATGTATGGTAGGTTTGTACTCTTTTCTAAGAACTGAATGCTTACACTTTGGTCAATAAGAAAATATGGGATTTATACTGTGTTTTTGTTCTTGTGCTATTAGTCCTATATGGTTTTCTTATCTATGTATTCAAATTAATTGAAGACAACACTATACAGAACATAAAACTGCGATCATCAAACTACAGACTATAGGCTAGCCAGGCTACAGCAAATAGATGCATATTGTTATTTTTGCACGTGATGTCGAAGATTCCATTTAATAACAAAGTTGAGTTCATACTAATAAAAGAAAGTCTGAACATGGATTGAGATCTTGAGCGACAGAAAACGAGGCAAGAACATCCTGCCCCCTAATAAACTCAGGAACCCTGCCATCTTTTATGTTGAAAGCCACATGTCACAGATCAGCATATAATTACTGTCTCCATGGCAGCCCTTGAAAATTGAATGTAAAACACTTGAAATATGTTGACGGACAGATTCCCATTAATGAAATCCACTTAGTCGCTTTTCCCCCAGAGTAAATTTTGTTCAAGCAGAGACAAACCTGCTAGAAATGCAGAATGGATAAGCCAAACTTTTAATTTTGTGATTGTGATCAATTTTCCAATTTCTAAAACTTCATTATCTTTTACTGTTCAACCATTGTCTGATGGACAAAAATATGAATGTATGCACATGCATTTTAATTAGATTTGCAATCCGACTTTTTTTTTTCTTTAATTTTAATGAACAAAGCAAGACCAGGAACAATACACGCTGTGTTATAGCTGATTAGCTTTTTTAAAATGAAATGCACAGGAGTACATTACCACTTCCACTAATGAGGCAGTGAAAGTATGGATTTGCTGTGCATATGGTATGTTATGGTAAACACGACTCTTTCCCTGGCTGTCTCCACTGCATAAAATGTGTGGGCGATAGGCTACGTCAGTCATTGTAAGGCTTTGGCCTCATTTAGAATTTGATTCGTTTTCGCTATCTACGGGGAGCCTCTTACCCTTTGCACAGTGCAAGTATTAAAAGTGTTTGATTCGGGCTCTATTCCAGATCAAAGCGGTCCACAGTCTCCACTGTGCGACACCCATAGGCAGATCCACCGCTTAAACAAAATGACATACGGCGCTGAAGTGCCTGAGTAAGAGCTTGATCCTGCGCAATCATGTCCCTAAGTGTTTAAAGCCAGAATAAAGCATGTGCGGTGAGCAGTGGCGTGCGAATACAATCAAGCCATTTCTCCCCTTGTCAGGACTCATTTGGAATGACACGACCAGCGCCTTTCAAATGGTTAGACTGTATATGAAACGGGAAAGAAAGCACAGATATAGATTTTTTTTTCTTCTTCCTTTTCTTCTCGCTCAAACTACGTAATTTCTCTCAGAACTAATGCGTGTGTCCATTAACGACACCGAAAATCCACAGAACGCGATCCGCGCTGGCGCGGTTACAAAGACTGCTGCTGAACTCAATTATGGGCCGCGGCCCAGAGTGTCTGGCTCTCAGCGAATGGGGCGCAGTAGGACGAGGTCGCGTTAAGCAGCGCAGCAGATGTCAAGGCTGCAGAAATGAGACGAGCAGACTTGAGTTACACATCCTGTGGGACTCCTATATGTATATTTTATCAGTGCCAATATGGTGTTAGTGTCCTTTTTTATATCTTGCACACGTTACTCATTATGGCTGTACCCCTCTCAAGGTTATATTAATAAAATAGGATTTACTTTCACGTCACCAAAAGGATGTAATAATATCGAACATCCCCCTTCTCTCTGGGAGCGCTCCAAAGGTCTGAGCTGTTCTGCGAAGTTCTTGGGCCATGTCTTCTGGGATTTATAGATACACTTGACATTCTCTCAGATGTGCACGGCAGCCAGGCTGAGGTTTTGATGACTGAATGTAGTAAATTGTTGTGGTTTAATATTCAGAACTGCAAACAAGGACAAAAGTGGAAAATAAACAATACGCAGTAGCCTCACCAAAATAGCAGCTATACTGTTGCTGACAACAAAGAATTTGTTTCACCAGCGATGCAAGTGTTTAATTAAGTGTACACACACAGCCCCCAAAAAACGAGATAACAGGAAAGAGATGCTTTCAAAATGACCTTTTCAGTAATTTTCCAGTTTCTCTCTCAAACCAAAGAGCATGCTTGACCCGGTTCTCCTTTTTTTTATGTGCAATATAAGAATAACGATCTAAAGGATGTTATCTCGGTTGTCTTCACGACACAGCCTCCCGATTGCAGATGACACAACCAGGTCAGGAAGAGCCTAACTCAAACCAGCGAGCCGCAGGCTACAATGGGAAGGAGAACACCCCAAGATAATGAGTCACAGAAATGTAGAAGATCACTACTACACCACTGTTGTCAAAGGGCTGCTCCGTGACAAATTCCAAACTTTCAATATTTGGTTTGCAATAAAACTGAACGCTCGCAATGATCACTACTTAGGAATTTCACAAAAGCTCTGTCAGACACATTACTCGTATGTAGCTTTATGAAAAAATACAACCCAGGGAAACAATAAAACCACCGCTCTTGTCGGACATACAAAACCAACCTTGAGAGGACACTCAGCATGCATTTTGTACGTCCAAATTATATATTTTTTCCTCTAAGAGTGCTGATAACCTTTCGATACCTGCTTCCCCCTGGCACCGTGCAGCAGTATGGCTCCAGGTGACAAGCCCTTTCACTGGTTTGCTTCTCTCTGCCTTGCCATCTGCGCCGTAACAAGCGCTGTCTCGCACTCCACTTCAAGGCTGTCAGTCAGACGCCTGCAGAAAAGGTGTCTGAAAATAGCCCGTAACTCTGCACTACCATTCTCTTCAATTTCAAGTGAAAAGCTGAGGCGAAAAAATGTGGAAAAGTGTCTTCACCTTGTTCTATGCAATCCTTTAAGGCCACAATATGAAGCATGAATGTGATAATATTCTGCAGACGCCCCTGTCTGAATCTGAAGTGCTTGATTTTGTATTATTATTCTTGAACATTTATTACATTCTCTCATGTTTGCTTGAGCCTTTACTTGCAAGCTGAGTAACAGCGTTGTTAACCTTGCTCGCGACTCGTCAAACGACAATAAACGTCCTGAAAGCCTTTAAGACTGAAAAGGCCGGCCACTGAACATTTTATTCACGTTGCTATCTCAATCCGAGCACGCCGCTCTGTTATCTTTCTTTCCATCATCACTCCATCTAATGTTCTTTTGCCAACAGAGCGTAATTGTGTGCCGCATTCCATCCCTTTCGGTGTGTGCAGTTGGCGGAAAGAGATGAAACTGGTCTGCCATGCGGCAGACTTATGAACCTGCGAACAGTGTCATTGTATGGGGCATAGCCCGACGAGTTATAAGGAGGACTTTTAGAAGGAGATAAGAATCCAATGCATTATATTGCTGCGGAGAACACTATATTGAACACATAAATCATGCTCTCCCCCAGCACATACATATTCTCCCTGCTGCCCATGTGCAATGCACAGACGTCCTTGACATTAAATAGGTTTTTCTGCCAGTTTGTTCATTACACTTGTTATGTACAAATGATTTATGTCGCCATTGCAATACACAAGTGGCAATTTCAGAGGTCTGTAGATTTAAAATGTTGTATTTTTTTTTTCTGGGTCTAAGGCTGAGAAATGCTTCCAGTGTTGAATTCCGCAACTCTGTACAATCCATTTGTGTCATTCTGACCTGTGTGTAGGGTAAACATGCCTCTCAAGATTGAGCTTGCTACTCAAAAACAGATTAGCTTCTTTGAGCCAAAGACCTAAATCCCTGCCATGTCTCAGCCCAGAAAATAGATTAATTACCGTCGATGCTCTTTCTCCAAGCCTAGGTGTAATAAGGTATGACAAGCCCTTTATTGGTATGGTACCACAGACTGGTGTGACAAAATGGTACAGTTTGCATGAAAAGAAAATAATAGATAATGAAGAATCATTTCTATGTCGCAACCTATATCATTAAAAATGAATTGTATTCATGTAGATTGTATCATATCTTTGGTGTAATTCATTATTTTACATAAGAAATTGAATCAATCTATAGAGGGTGAAAAGAGCTAGATAAGACAGGCCAAATAAAAACTTTTGTCATAAGCTAAGTTTATGAATGATGTGGCTGAGTACATGGTTGATCGTCAAGATTCTATAGCCATTTGTAAAACTTGTGTCAAGTTCTGAAAATCCATTTATCACCCAAAAGTAGCTTGTTTTAGAGTTGCAGAAGAAATGTATCTTGAATCACAATATATAGGCATATATATATATATATATACAGTATATATATATATTTTTACACTCACCACATTGAAAATTTCAATCAGGACATGAAGAAGAAGCGATTGAGTTAGACAGATGTGTTCTGACATTAACTTAAAGACATAAATTGCACCTGAACTGATATCTGACCACTAAAATACAGAAAATCCATCTGTTGTTTACGACTCGGTCCGACAGTCTGAGAGAAAATCCAAAATGCCAGCACTTAAGTATAAAAAATATCACCGACCCTGCTGGCAAAACACCACTTCTAATACTCCCATTGGTGTGCTGTGTGAGTGTTTCATTGTGCATTTGCATTACATGAACACTGATAGCAAAATGATTCATCATGAACATTCAACACATTTGCCAGTTACAGAGCTTAGGTTTGCCTTCTTCTTCAGCAACCAAATCTTTGCACCCTTAACAACCCAGCAGTCACCACGTAGATATTGCACTTTAATATAGTCATGCAGCCTTCTCATTCCCATAACATAACAACATTTCTGGCACTCATAATACAAATATTTAATTATAATTTGCTCACAATGTCTAACTGGGTTGATACAAGAAGAAAAATACATGGCTTGCTAATTTGCTACTGACATGTATTTCTTGAAGTAAATACACATTTACTTCTTACATTAATTTAATCTAGCTAAAGCTAAACCTTTTATGTACTACCATTGAATCAACCAACATACATTGCAGTCTGTAAGTATTTGGACAGTGACACATTTTTTGTTGTTTTGGCTCTGTACTCCAGCTCATTGGATTTGAAATTAAACAGTGACTATGAGGTTAAAGTGCAGATCTTCAGCTTTAATTTGAGGGGTTTTTACCAGTGGCATAGCCAGGAATTCGTTTTTGGGTGGGCCTCAGCAAAAGTGGGTGGCCATTTTTTTCATTGATCAAATACACACTCCAACAGACAGCCTATAACAAACCATAATGCATTGGTTTGCATGCTGATTGCACACACGCCTCTGCGATCATTAGCGATATAACTTTCCGCAGGTTGAACGCATACCACGCCAGGCAGAAAATAAAAACTGTATATAAACACAGCATTCAAACTTAGGCCAACCTTTCATGGCTTGCATTGGCATGGTTTGCATGTACATGACAAGAGGCAAAGAGATCAGGGAAAGCTTTGGAGACTGCTGAAGACAGCGAGCGTAGGTGCAGAGATCAGGTAAAGCTTTGGAGACTGCTGAAGACAGCGAGCGTAGGCGCAGAGATCAGGGACAGCTTTGGAGACTGCTGAAGACAGCGAGCGTAGGCGCAGAGATCAGGGAAAGCTTTGGAGACTGCTGAAGACAGCGAGCGTAGGCGCAGAGATCAGGGAAAGCTTTGGAGACTGCTGAAGACAGCGAGCGTAGGCGCAGAGATCAGGGACAGCTTTGGAGACTGCTGAAGACAGCGAGTGGAGGCACAGAGATCAGGGAAAGCTTTGGAGACTGCTGAAGACAGCGAGCGTAGGCGCAGAGATCAGGGAAAGCTTTGGAGACTGCTGAATACAGCGAGTGGAGGCACAGAGATCAGGGAAAGCTTTGGAGACTGCTGAAGACAGCGAGTGGAGGCGCAGAGATCAGGGAAAGCTTTGGAGACTGCTGAAGACAGCGAGTGGAGGCGCAGAGATCAGGGACAGCTTTGGAGACTTTGGAGAGTGTAGGCTACGTTATTTCAATAGCTGGAGCGGCAATGGACGGATGAGCAAGGATGCTATTTAGGTAGCCGTGGCTCACCAGTGGCTACGCCAGTGGTTTTTACATCCATATTGGGTGAACTGTGTAGCAATTGTAGCCCTTTTAATACATAGTCCCCCCTCCATTTTAGGGGACGAAAAGTCATTGGACAAATGAACATGAACTTAAATAAAGTAATCATAGACGGGACTAGATTAAACGGTAAATTACGCTGGAACAATATGGACTACATGGTTGGCTAAAGGGCTGTAAGTCATCATGGGTTTGAGGTATCAAACGAGCCTCAAACCATCACTCTACTGCCATGATATGCAGTAGATGTGGACGGATCACTTTATGGGTTTCTTCTCCTGACTTATTTTTCTATAGGAAAATAGGAGTTCAATAGGGAAATAAGTTAGGCGAAACAATGTAAATTGTTACCATGGTACCTTTCAGACAGCCTCAATCTCAAGTATAAAAGGTGACCAGACAAGTAAAACCGCCATTTAAGTCTTTGTTGTGCACAGTGTTACATATTTATATTATTATTATATTATGTATATTCTATCTATATTCTATTTTTCATATTCTACTACATATTAATTATGTATATCAAAACTAAACAGTGGTAGAGTGAGAGAAATCATATTTCTGAAAATGCATGTTTAATGGCTCAGTGGTGCCAGTGCATGTGAGATGGCAGACACACCCAATGCACACACACACACACTCTCTAAACTCACAGGCATAGACCTTTCATATGTTTAAAACAGAAATCCCTTTAAACTTTCATTATAGTCACATGTCACTGAATTACCTCATCTCTCAGGTTTTAAAGACATTATTGTTTTTAATCTGCCTTAGTCAGTCCCCTCCTTGGGATTCAGTCCAGTTGCTCCATTCTGTGCTTGCTCCAGGGAAGGTCAGACAGCCTAATCCTATAAAAACAGCTACGGCTGTTCCTCCACCAAGAGACTTTTCAGAAATCATTGAAACGGTTTAAGTTCATTTCGGGGCCCAGAAAAGGTAAGCCGATAGACATCTTTGGAAGCACTTGCGTATAATTTAAACAGAAATATTTAACGAGAAGCACATTTGCGACAATGATTTAGCCATGGAGGCATATCAACACAGAACAGTATTTCTCCATGCAAGCTCACTCAGATCCATATCTTCAGCAATTCTACTTATATTTCATTAATGATCTCACCCAGATTTATCATTACCACCATCAGTGCAGATGTGTTCTCAGAGGCCTAATCTGTATGAATAGAAAACTATCGCAGCAGCAGGTTCCAGCAGAACATCATCTGAGCAAACACCTACCCTCATTCTGTGCAGGTGACTCCATATTCTGTTCATTCTGGAATGAAGATGCATGATGAGATTTGAATGTAGATATGATTCATGTTTTTTTTTTCCGGCTTGAAAAACAATAAAAAGGAAATCCCCTGCAAACAAAAAGAAACCAGTACCTTTTCATTGTAAGTCAATCCTGATCTGTATTGGTTTAAGCAAGCAAAACCATCCTCTAGCTGCTATGAGGGGGTTTTCATTGTTATCACCTTGGGCAGTGTGACAACCTACATAGCTTGGACTTTGGAAAGGGAAGTTGACTTGCTTTTATAAGCACGCTTTTTCGTCGGTACACCCATATTGTCTTTCTTCAGCTTTACGAACTCGTCTGGCTGGTCTTATGTCTGCTGTTTTATGAATCATCTGTGAGATTTATAACTGCAATAACAGAGATTAATTTAACAAAAAATACAGAGCTCTCTCCTCTCAGTCATTTAATCATTACATTATATTATAGGCATTTAGCAGACGCTCTTATCCAGAGCGACTTACACAACACAATCATGGGATTGCCATGTATTATACACACATCCTCAATGTCCAGACACAAAAAGCCCACTGTATAATCTTTATGTCACAATGTTTCTTTCTATGGCCTATGACATACACTGCCACACAAATCACTTCTGTGAAATGTAAGTTATTCCTGCTCTCTATCTCTCTCTCATTTTGCTCACTTTTTTGTACGACTCGTTTTTATGCACTAGTCCTCATTAATACGTAATGCCCCTAGGCCCAAATGAATTAGAAAGCTGTGAGTGTGTTTCTTACACTGTGCACTGACAGAAAACTGCAGCTCTCGTCTGTCTGATCCATTCGAATTGATTCTTCATAACTAAGTTTGTCCCGCCCACTGTAAATACCCTCATCACCTTTATGATAAACTGGGGAATTGAGTCATGGTGCATGAGGAAAATCGTGAGAATAATTGCATGTGGGTCAAGACCATTTTAATCATTTCCACTCATGTACGTCTGTGCCTTGTATAATCTTGGGCAATGGGCCCCCTCAGTGACTGTACTGTTGACTGAGGGTGACCTGCAAGCCAGCAATACCCCTTTGCAACAAAGTGTTGATTAAAAATATCAGGACAAACAAAACCCCCATATTTCTGGAAAATGAACTTGTGAATAGAGTCCATTGGGTCCTACATCTACTGTGTGATTTTCAATTTAAAAAATGTTTGGGAGTTTCTTGCAATCTTATGTCATGAATTCCACGTATTAAGTACTCTTGAGTGGGGGTAAGGTGTGTGGGGAAGCAAACTTTGAAAGGGAAAGTTTTTACTAACTATTATAATTAAAGCAGCTGACCTGAAATAAAAACGAATGGCATACACAGAATGGCATACACAGAATGGCATACACAGAATGGCATACACAGTAGCACGCTTCCCCAGTCTGGATAATGGAAACTTGATTCATCCACTGTGCCTGCCTCTATCTCCCTTTAGAGAACAGCAATGCAGAGGCCTCATAAACCTTGCTGGAGAAGGGGAGGTGTAAGGCTGTCCCAACGGAGTACCACTGAGAATGGTGGCTTTCTTATAAAGCTGGTGACTTCCAAACAAGCGAGCCTATAACAGTGTCTTTTGTACTCGGCTGGAATTTCAGATAGCCTTGAAAAACAGCCTCACAGGGAGAGGAAATAGGCATGTGAAATATTAGGTGATTAGACATCTGATTTACAAGAACTCTCATTTTATTTTCATTGACCTTGAAACAGCACATCTTTCATAGACATAATATTTCTACTTAGATAAAGTACCGTCTTCGAAGTTCACATTAAGTGTGTCTCCTTCCCCCTACCGCTTACTGTGAGTGCATGAATCGACAAAATCTTGAACCTGCACCAATTCTCTTAAGACTAATTTCAGACTACTGACCCCTAAAAAAACTTTAACTGAATTGAAAAAGTATGGACCCACATTTTGATGTTTTTTTTGTATTATTTTTTTTCCAGGATATACATTTTTAATTTACACAGTTAACATTCAATTCAATTCAATTAAATTCAGAGAACTGTCACAAAGACGCTGCACAGAGAAACATAAAGAAAATAGAGCAAAAAAACAGTCCGTAACCCCCAACCGGCAAAACGAGGTAAAAAAACTCCCCCGTGGCGAAAAAAAACACTGAACAGTGGCGAGAAAAAACTCCCCAATAGGAAGAAATCTCAGAAGGAACCTGGCTAGAGAGGGGGTGCCCATTCTTCGCTAGTCGGCCCGGTTTAAACTAAAGGTGGAATGGACTGTAATGAGGGATCTAATAAAACTAGCTAGAAAATCCAAAAAAAAGGATGTAGAATGTTCAATTCAAAGGGGCGGGGTGGTGCATCTGGGACTCTGATTGCGATCGCTAACTTGTGTTATCTTTTTCCTAATTCCAATTGTTTTACCACTCATTACTGCCACATAAAACTGGAAATTGAGGGTTAGTTGTTGCATGATTATTAGTTAGTTCAGCAACTGTTCTGAATAGAAACCGGGGATTGGTCTACCTAGTATTGGAGAGAGCATGCTTATAAATAAGACTCTCTTTCCAGGCCAAGTGGAATACCTGCAGTTTAGTGGAATGTCATTGGCGTTCAAGCTGACGAGACTTTTGTTTAAGAGCCCAGTGTGGTCAGTGTACCAGGGGGCAAGCCTATTCTAAATTACTTTTTTACTTTTTAATGGAGCAACTACATCTAAAAAGGGTTTTGCGTAGACCAGAAGCAAATCCCTCTGCCAAATCATTGGTTGACAGGGAGCTAGCTGAAGTGTCTAAATCAAAGTAATTAGGTAGCACATGAATAAAGTTTCTAGTAGTGGAGGTATTGATAGTGCGACCTGTATACATTCTGAATTCAGATGCTACAGGGTGGGCTAATTTTACCATTATTTTACCATTATTTTAACATTAACAATATCAATACCAAGACTTAAGACCAGGTCTAAAGTGTGACTACAATAATGTGTGGGGCCGACAACATTTTGAATGAAGCCAATTGATTCCAAAATGGTCATAAATGCTGAGGTAAAAGGATCATCTGTATTTTCAAAATGCAGGTTAAAATCCCACAAAATAAACACTTTGTCATGACTTACAGCTAAATGAGAAAGAAAATTAGTAAAATGCATGAATAAAGCCAGAATATGGGCCAGGAGGTCTATAGACAGTCACAAGTAAAATAGGCTGAGAAGAGGGGCGGTTTCTACCAAGAACTGCTGGCTGAGTTTTCACACTTCAAACGAATCAAATACATACTCTAATTTTGGAATTGACTGAAAAACAGATTTATAAATAACAGCAACCCCACCCCCTCTTCGACAGAGATGGGGATTTTGGCTATATATGAACCCAGGCGGAGAGGATTAATTTAATGTAAAGTTCTCATATGCTTTCAGCCATGTTTCAGTTAAACATAATATACATCCAGAGAGCAATCTGAGATTAGTTCGTTCACAAGAGCTGCCTTGGAGTTAAGGGATCTTATATTTAAGAAGCCAATTCTTATGGTAGTAATATCACTTGAGGTAATAGGATTGTGTTTTGTTTTAATCTTAATAAGATTATTGAAACAAATTGAACAGTTTTTAGATTGACATGATTTTGGTCAGACACAGTTTCCATTTCTAAAGGGTGAACCCTAGTTGACGATTTTGGGGAACAAGCAGACAAGTAGTTTAGTTGTTTATAACACAACGCAAGTACATCTATTTCTCAAGGAATTTTAAAACACACTATTCCCAGTCATTGTGTAAATTGCGTGTGTAAAACCATCTTTAAACGTTTTATAATTGTTTGCATTTTTAACACTCCCAGTGTGTAAATTGCTGTGGAAAGGTTCAGCTCTGACTGTACATTTTGATTTGATCACCTATTGATGGCCAGTACTTTTTTTTTTACATTCAGGTTAAGCTACTTTTCCGTACATCGTACGCAATCAGCTGTTACATATTTGCTATTCATTTAGCATTTTGGTGGCTGACTATAAGATCATATCTGACAAGTACTATCATAAGCAATAAAATACAAGCTAAGCTTCTCTGTTCTCTGCCTCTGAAGATGCAGCTGTATGTATATGCACTAAGATCAGATAGCTATTCATAGCTTTGGTATATGAACCGAACTATGCAGCCTTTGAAAAGTTCCTGCCACATCCAGCCGGGTATTAGCCACAGCACACTCATTATGCTGAACATCTTCCTACCCAGATGTGCGCTATCGACTACAGCATCACTAAGACGCGCTCAAAAAAAAAGGTAATTTTGGGTTATTTTCATATGTTGAAATGTTTTTATGTTTCTCATGCTTGTTCATTGCACATTGTGTTGTGTTGTAATCTAGTATGATAGTTTCCTAGATATTCTCCAGATAAATTGGAACATAATCTCGTTTCGACTGAGTGCAACTCTTGAGAAAAGCCAGACATTAACCAAGACAATAACTATCGTCTACAGCAGTGACGCTATCCCCTGCCTGTATTTTATTTCAGACGCAGCTAAATTGAAGCTGTGTGACATTTTACTATGGGAGAGAAATATAAGTCAGAGAAAATTGACATTTTCTTATCAGAGTGCTATATAATCTGTATTCCAGCACATGACAAATGAGGTAATTTTGCCAGATATGGCAATCATTATAGGATTTAGAGAATTTGAAAATGTTAAATGAGGGTAATAAAACCAGTAATGTTCTTAATCGATCACGTGCGAACATTGATTAACCTATGAAATGCATATACTCACACACAAGGCGAAACTAGGAAAAAGCTCGCAGCTATGTTGGAAAACAAGTGCACATGTCTCTGTAAAACCCAGATAATATGAACTGTAGAGCTGGATACAAAAATGACTTGGATACCACAAAGTGATATGTCAGTCCGGAACATTCTCTTTGGAAGGCGTTCATCCAATGCATGTGACTATCTGTAATGAACGAATGCACTTTTAATACAGTTAGAATGAGCGTCATTAGGGCAACTTGGTAAGTTATCCAACTAAGATACTATTCCAGTGAGTGGGTAGGTCCAATCACCGGAATAGTTTGGTATTGATGCTGCACAGTGCCAGTACCTGTTTGGCCAATAGCCCCACAGGGTGGCACATGCTTTGGCATAGTGTTGCCCTGAGAAGGTGCCTCATTGCACACTAGAGATCTTCTCTGGTCAACCGGGTTCCTACAGTCTGCCTGCGTAAGCTGTACATGTGTCCTCCTCTGACTCATTATCTGAAAACTTAACTGGCAGACAGTGGGGTGAAAATAACATCATAGCACATGCTTGTCTACGCACACCCAAGGGTTTGTAGCAATGAGCATGAACACAAAAACACAATTGGGCATACTAAATCAGGGGAAACTACGGGTAAAATAATTAAATTATTAGTTAATATCCATTTTGGAACCCATAGGCCTATAGAGGATCACCGTGTAATGGTAAACAATTAACTAACACCAGTGTGCATCGATAGCTCCAAAAAATGTAGGTTCGCAGAAATTAGATCAGTTGAGCAGTGTATTGTATTTTCACACTTTTCATTGATTTACCCCTGGAGTGAATCAGGGGATCTTGTTAGCCAGATTATCCTCAATTTTTCAGACAAAATGTATTGGGGGTCTGTTTTTTTTCCCCCTCAAATATGGATGTGGCGAATTAATATAGGCATTCTGAACTATACTACGAAGAGTGCATTGGTTCTTTTCAGATGATTAAATAAACCCAGATACTATTTCCAGACTGCCTGGCCTTTGTAGATGGGAGGGCCAGTGAGCTGTACAATAAACAGCAGCTAATACCATCAGCTTAGCCTACAGAGTCAGCCAAGTCTGTCTAATACTCTCATTACCATTTATCACTGGCTTATATTCCACAGGGATGTTGTGAGAGATAAATATATGTTTTTTTCCCCAAGGTGACAGTATTTACTTTAATTCTTTGGATGCAGACAAATGGCTGAGCTATGTAGCTTGATTTGCTGAATGTCTATATTCAGATTTCTTGGATTTTTATGTGTGCCCAATAACACGAAACACATTTTTTTGTATGAACGTACAGTACATTATCTGTTTTAGTCAGAATTTGAGTTTATTGTATAATGTGACTTTCTTTTCATCGTAATTGTATTGAACATTTATTCTACAATGTATGCAGGGAACAGTATAAGGACTGTGGTTCTCTGAGTTTGTGGTCTTTGTTGTGTTGGTCGCAAATATAAAATGAGTCTGTTTGTGTGATTAGTGCGTTAGACGTTCCACCAAAACATGCTGCCCCTCCGACAGCTGAGATCCATAGAAACCTGTGAGACTGCTGAAACAGCACATGAGAGGCAAGACTCTCTACAGGGAACATTCTGGAACCCTCACTACCGCACTACAGCAAGTATCATGTCTTGTAAAATGGAAAATGGCTCACCGTGCTTGAATTTATTACCATTGTCTTTCCACTGAATTGCTGTGGCGAAGTCTGTCCTCTTTTAAAATCTATAACCATAAGCCCCATAAGAATGCAGAGCATGTTCAATAAGCCATGGAGTGTTGGTGAGGGTGATGATGCTGGACTAAAACATAATAACATTTCTAACATCTCCATGCCATTTTGAAACCTAATGGCTTTGCAAATGAAAGGTTTCCCAAGAGAGAGTGGAGGAAGCAGGGCGGGGGTTGGGGGGCGGGGGGGGGGGGGGGGGTGTCAGATACACTTCAGTACATTTTGTGACAATAATGAGGCAGCTTGTGACCATAACAAAGCCAGACAATATCATGAAAAAGTATGCAAGTAAATAAATAGACCGTTGGATAACCAGGGTCCTGGATAAGATTCAGCACATTGGTGCTCAGTAGACCCTACCCAAGGGTCTCTCTCCATGCTGCATGTCCACCTGAACATTAATGTCATGGTTCCCAAGCTGCAGATTACTGGACAATTTGTGCTCAGGATGTATATAGTGTGCTTAATGAGGAATTAAAGTGCGAGGTGCATCATCCCCTCACACACTTGCTGTCTCGTTAGGTCTTACGAACAGTACATCTGAATACCTACTGAAACCATACATATTGGCTTTGTTACGATTATATTGGAGGCTTTTTGACTGCCAAAGTCTCCTTGCCTTTAACTAATTAAAAGCTATAGAGTTAATTCTCGATCTCCCTTCTTCTTTAGAATCTTTTTCTACGATCACTTTCATTTAATTTAATAGGGCTACAGACGTGCCAAGAATGCAGAAACCTCACATCATAATCTTTTTTTCCTAAAAAGCATCCAACAGTTCTAGTTTTATCCATTTATCCCTCGTCATTCCTCATATAATTATAGCGATTCAAATTGTTATAAAAAGCTTCAAATGTGCTCATTTCAATGTGCACTACAGTGCATAGCTCAGACAGTATCAGATAGGCTTTTTCATATATAGCAAGTTTTCATATTTTGTTAGGTCTACTTCTTTGGCTATGGATGCTTTCTAGCATGTATTCTGAAAATAAAAATCATGTCATGTTACATTTGGTTGCTACAGTGCTGCAAAAAGCAGCAAATAAACAAATAATAGGAATAACATTCTTGAGGCTAAAATTGTTACTCTATTACCCACAGGGAAACCAATCTATTTCTGCTCCAACAGCATTAAGATGAGTTAAACAAGGCTGCTGAAAGTCTATGGACTGTCAGAAAGACACTTCAGCTGTTCACCTTGTTTAATAAAGCCCTGGCTCTAAACACACTATAATGACTGTGCTGTTTATATTTGCCACACATTGCTGATTAGTTAAATTTACAGTTCCTACAATAATTACATTTTTTAAAGTTCTAAATTCATAGATTCTAGGTTCCTTATTTCTTCTCTGTTTTTTTTCCAGTGATTGTATAGCACCTTCAACTCATCAGACAACATTGGTCTCACACAAATGTTATATAACTGTGAAAGATACAAAATACAGGTGGTTCCTTTGCAATATTGAGCAATCTAGGAGGGAATCATCAAAAATGTCTATGACCTTTCTTCACATTTCATAAATTCACAAATTTTGCAAAACTTTTTTACAAGAGGTTTGTGAGTTTGTTGTACAGCTATTTGACTTCCAGATATCGAGTCCTATGTATGTATCTGTTTTATGCAAGTTTGCATTTCAGAATATGAGCGCCGCTACATCATTTGCCGGGTTGTCACGTGATTTACCGACCGATTTCCAATTGGCAGAGCAATAGATATGTCTGTGCGTATTGCAGCGTCTATAAGAACCATGACACATATTTATGACTTCTTCAAGGAACACTGCCACATTTTACGAACAAATACATTTTGCGTTTACAGCTTAATCTATATTATGCATTTTTCCCATCTTTCAGTGGTGATAGATTGTGTTTCACATTGGTGGCTAAATGCCTTTTTGATATACTATGGAAGGCAATTTCATACCTGTCATAACAAAACATTATTCCTTCAGCAACCCACACCGGGTTGGATCACACGGTGAGTGAGAGCCTGACACAGATTGACCCTGTGAACATTTGACACTACAAGCTTTGGCGTCTTCTTGATACGGCCCAGATTCGCTTGAACTGACTGTAGAAATAGAATAATCCCATTGCTTCAGAGGTTCTTACATTATAGGCATTTAGCAGACGCTCTTATCCAGAGCGACTTACACATGTAATGTAATGTAATGTAATGCTTCAGAGGTTCTGCCTGTTAATCGATTGCACTTTTTTTTTACACAGCCTTCAGTTTGGGCATTTATTTTAAAGTAATTTTGTTTGTAAATTCATAATCATTACGGAGGAGATCATCAGCCGAGCGTTCATAAGTGGGGGTCTCAAAACAAGATAATATTCTTATATAACCCCCAGGCGTATGGGTGGACTTGCTATATCGCTGTAGAAAGCTGCCCTACAGACTGGCCCACACATCTCTGTTCTTGTACTTTTTTGAGTACATTAATCATGCAAGTACAAGGTTACTGTACTCAAAATCCTCTCATCCTTCCAGGGTGTAATTATTATAGCGGGCCTACAAACTTCAATGAAAATTGCACAAATAAAAAACCTCTGTGTAGTATATTGTCAAATCTGAAAAAAACAATCAAAGAACAGATACTGTATATTAATGGCAATATGTGCACTAACCAGACTATTTAGCTACCATGTCTGTTTTCATTAAGCCTCTTAAATAGAGTTAAACAAATAAATAAAACCACAATGTGTTTCTCGAATGACATGCCATGAAGTGCTGTTACTGTGGTCACTAGAGGCACACAAACCGCAACTCTCAATATCGCCACTTGCTTCACCAATAGTATGCTAACTATAACAGCCATGGACGCTGGACATTGATAGACATCTGTTTCAGGTAAGCACATCTTTACAGCAAAGATTCTATGTGTCACATGTTTAATGAAAATTTGACACCTTTTTCTTCCCGTTATCTATGCTGGTTGTCCTCCGTGTTTTAATTACTATTGCATTTATCATTGGATTCATTTGTTGTTGTTTTTGTAGCTACTAAGAGCTGAGCCCTCATGATACTGTACTGGATTGTCAATATACCATACTGTAGTGGACCGAATAGCATTTTAGTCTCATTTCTTCTCTGCATACTGTACTGCAGAGAAGTGATGGGACTATATAATAGTTATATACTATAATATATTTTGCATTGTCTCTTGCACTCATTGTTCTTGTTTATCACCCCCTTATGACCAGAAGAAGATGCTTTTTAAGAGGATAAAATGAAACCAATACAGGATATTTTAAACTTGCAATATTTCACTGCAGAATGCTTAACATTGTTTTATGGAACCCATAAATCCTGTTTCTTAAATCTATTTAATGGCTTTTTCTATAGGCCAGCATAGCCCCAGGAGGTCAGCTTCCTGAACTGCTGACCATGGAGATATCCACCAAGGGTATCCACAGGAAATGGAAAGATAAAGATGTAAAATGATATAAGCTACAGCATATAATTTCATGTTATCTACATTTATAGATGTACACAAATTAAATGACCTTTATAACTGTATATATTGTAAATATATAATTGTGTTGCTTTGGGGAGAATAATACATTTTATCATTCAGTAAAACCACTTATTTATTTTTTTTGCACTTTGGATGTCTTGTGACAGCTTTAAGGCTCCCAGGTCCCACAAAACTGTCGTTTTTTTTCCATATATGTTATAATAATACTATTTTCACCCTTTGAAATCGAAGGTTTTATATCCGGATTACAGACTGATCTCTCAATGATGCCATTATGACTGCAGCATATAGAAGTAATAAAATCTGTCTGGGGATAGGATTAGGTACATTTAATGCAAGTAAACAAGATGTGAAGCCTTTTGGACTTTCTGAATTGCATTAACCCTATCTAGCAGTTGGAGAAGGGGCCATCGTTGCTGGGAGACTAGGGATTTGAGCTCTGAGGAATTGCTTTCTAAGGGTTGGATTTAAAGGGCCGGAGCAAAACACTGTTAGAACAAGCTCAATGGGCCCATTTGCAAGGATTTACCTTTATGGCAACATTGATCCTCCATAAATCACTCCTGAGTGGCAGAAAGAGCATTTAACCATCTGTGGATGGGATGAAAGAGGGAGCGTGTGAGCGTTAATTAACCGCCCACAACCTGCAATTCTTCAGGAATTCTGCCACAGTTTTTTTAATGCAAAAATAGAAGATACTGCTACTCTTAACAGCACGAGTCACAGTTTTTTCTGTGACAATATGATCAATTATAAGGTTTTCACTATATAGTATAGTTATTGTTTATTATTGTAAAGGACATGTGTAAAATGCATGCATATTTTACACCTGAAAAACAACACCAATATTTAAATTAAAAAATTGAAGTCATCTGTGTGTTAATGATCTCCTCCAACATCTTGAAATCATGAGGCATTGTTTTTAAACATATATTTGCTCTACGTCAGTCCTGGCTCATATTTGACAAAGTTTTGTTCAGAAATTTCAGTTAAGAATGTCATGGATATATATGTTTTAGAGGCAAAAACCTCACAATTACAGCAATTACAAGTAATTCAAAGCAGTCAGTCCAAGCCAATTTTTCTGAAACTGTGTTATGAAGTATAATTACCAATGAATGAATGACAATCACAACTGGAATCAGAGATTTGTTGTGATCTAAATTAAATGGTAAGTACTGTGCTCCCTTTGGGTATGAAACATGTTTTGTCATATTTTTAATTCCATTTTCTTTATTTTGATGAAGCATCTCACCAGCAACCCTTTTTCAACATGTACAAAAAAATTGCGATGTGTCGAATTGAAAGTAAACAAAAACAATAGTTGATGGATTGCAAGAAGTGCCTGTTGTGCTATGAATATTTCTTACATTGTATGAATATTTCTTACATTGTATGACTATTTTGTTGGAGAAGCAATTTTCATATAATTCCATTTCAGCCCATTCCATTTTCCACCACATGTCACTGCATGTCCCATTTAAAAAATTTTAATTCTAGTCCCCAAAATATGAATTTGACATTCATCCGACAATATCCTTTTATCAGGCAAGTCTGCAAATTGAATTAGATAGGTAGACTGAAATCAAGCATACAAAATTAAAAATGTGAATAAAATAATGTGACTTCTGTAAGATGCAGTGATCTGATTTTCAATAAGATAAAGGATAATCAGGTGACACATTCTCTTGTAAATTTTCCTGTGTGCGTGATCTTTGCCACTTACCTCAGCTGTCATGCAATTCTGGGTGTTCATTTTTTTTTAATTAAGCACCTCAGCCAAATTGTACATGGCTTAATGGAAGTAGAGTTCTTATTTCAACTGTTTTATTGTGGTATGAAATACATGTGCACAAACTGAGATGTCCACCGGGGACCATTTTAGATGTGCAGTGGCGACAACAAGTTCAACCTCTGTGAAATTACCAAGATACAATTATTTTCAAAAACTGCTTTCACTGTGAAAAGCTGTAATACCATAAGCCCTAACCTGACCTCTGATGTCATCAACAGTAAAGAGAAGAACCCCCCAGAGTGCATTGCACTGGCTGGAAGATAGTTATAATCTTTCTTCTTCTATGGTTGACACATGCACAGCAGTACATGGATTCAGTGCAAAAAAGACCTCTTCTTGGGTTCGTGACTTTCAGTGAAAATGGATGCTTAACTAATTGGTTTTATGGTCTACCTTTTTCCTACTCTTCAACTCAGTGTCCATTTGCCTCTCCGTTTTGATTGAACAACAACACCATCAAAATTTCTTAGAAATGTAGCCATTTTAAATGAGCCACTTTTTTAAAAGTCTGTGAGTGGAATGCTAATATATGTTACCCTGGTGATCAGCTGGCAGTCTACCACTTCCTCCAGACATGGGTCCTCACAAGATAAGCACAAGAGGTAGAGACATGTCCCTAGATATCTGTCCTTTAGATTATGCCAGATTCTAGTCACGGTCTAACCTTTATTATTTGCAGTTTCATTATGCAGTAGAGTCATCTGTGTCTAAAGATAAATGTTATTCCCTATTTCTAGAATGAGGGTAAAACGTACGTGGAAAGGTCTGTTAAGAAAGTCTGATGAAAATGTAAATGGCAAGAAGCACAGGATTGTTTAAACTGCAGAGTCCTCTACACTTTTCAGAGTCCTTATAAAAATAATTTTTAAAAAGGGCAGTGTTGAGCAGTATTCTCGCACCACAATCCGTGAATAATTCTGAGTCAAATGTGAAATCTCAGTCCGGCACCTACAGCTGGGAAGATGAGTGCCTTGAAGACATTGGGGTTTAAAAGATCATATGGAAATGCACATAACTGAGAAGTAACAGGACACAAAACTGTCAGCCCTAACCTCCTTGGCACGAATGGCTTCCAATGAGTTCATTTCAGATGATACATTGTGCTGGTGAGCGGGCTCGGTCAGCAGAGTTGCAACACCGGCCCGTTAAAGACAGCGACGATGAACATGACAAGCGGTCACGGTGAGGGTGTCGACCGCGATGCTTTGAGAAACCCCTTAATGAGTTAACCGCCTCCACCGAGACCGTTTAAATTCCCTTGGCCGGTTTCTGCTCCACACCAGCTTCGGTCCCGCTTTGTTTCTTCACGCCTGCTCTCCCGCCCTGCCTGCCATCCACACTCACGGGCCTCTTTTGATCTGCACTGCCATTAACGCGTCCTAACAAGGCCCAGACCACATCAAAAGTTTGGCAGCTTCTTTTTGTGGTTTGATGTGGATTTAACTATTACCCATTTAAAAATAGTGCCATGTCTGTTCATTTTTTGTAGACAAGCGGATACATCCTGAAAACGGTGCATGTTTCAAATCCCAAGGCAAAACTTGGTCGCAAAAATGGCTTTTGTTTTTCTAGCTTATTAAAGCAAAGCTAGAAAGAGCCTACGTGCATCACACACTTCTGCCAATCGTACCTCTTCCTATTCTTTCAGTGTGAGCATGTGGTAACACTGACAAAAGTGGTCTGGAGTTTATTAGCATGGATCTGCACACATTAACCATGAGAAACAATGAACTCATTGAAAAGATTTTATTGCAACATTATTATCTTAATTTGTGAGTGTTTTCTCAGGATATTAGAATGAAGTTAATATAATACACACAAGAATGAACTTAAATAAAAAATGTATTTAATGACACTGACTACAGAATTACTACATTTGTACAGTAGAACAGCTTTTTTTTCCCGCCGGCATTTTCATCATAGATTTTCACGCTCATGAGCCCGTTTGACTCGCTGTGCGCCGAAGTGGGAGGAGAGCGGCTGTGTGTGATCATTCATTCATAACCTATTCAAAAGCCGATTTGACTTCAATATAAATCCCCCAAGCAGGAAAAATGCATACTTTGCATTTATTGTGCATTGTCTTTTTTATGTTAAGCTGATTCTTGTATTTATTTCTGTTTTTACTTGTTTATGGCTGTTATTATACGCCATTGTGGTCCCGGGGGTAGGCTACTGTATTTCGTTATTTTTTTCTTACACCCGTTCGTAATGAGTATATATAAACGCAGCTGTGCGATGCTGGTGTGGACACTTTAATATTTGTAGCTTATTATGAATGGAAAGTGAATCTCGCTTGAAAATATGTAGACTACTCACCGTAGGCTACAAAACTGTAAATAGTTTATCAATATTCTGCACTGTAAAAAATATCTCGTAAGAAAACGGTGAAAAGACAGCAATTTAATGAATATATAAATCCTGTTATTTTAGGGGATGGCCATAAAATAATGAGTTATTGCTGTTATTGTACATGTCATTTTACAGTGTTTTGAAAATGAATTTTAATTAAATTGATTGTGTTGTATCGTTGTAGCAATTGATGATGCTTATGAATAAAGACATACACCCTTGGCCAGCATGGACAGATAGATTAACTCGTATTTCAGATTTTTTTTTATTCACACATGACATCCAAACACACGATTGAATGCTTGATTAGTGGAAATGTTTGATCATAATATCAATGCATAATGTCGCAAGGTGGGATAATTCATTAACGGCTGTTTAGCTGGTCATTTAAAAATACAAATACGCTAGTTTCTGCATGGGCTATTTCAGTATATGGTGGACTTCATTTTATTATACTATCCTAGGCTATCACACAAAGGCACTCTTTTTCTATTTAGCCGTTTAGTGACAACTTGCATAATTTATTGATTTACGCAATCTGATGCAATAATTGAACTACACATCCTATAAAGCACAATAGGACTAAAACACGTATGACTAGGTATAGGCCTACTTAGTTTGTGATTTTAGACGTTCCTCTTTGAAACAAATGCATTCTTACATTGATTATTACAAAATAGATATAATGTTATTGTCTTCCACTGCAGTCCGCTGTGAGCTATGCACTCCTTGCCCCTGGTCTAAAAATAGTTAAATTCAGTAGCCACATTGCAGTGCGCCATTGACTATGACGGCTTGCCGCACGCCATTCACTAACTGGACAATAGAGCCCAAAGTATTATTATTATTTATTTTTAATCGTGTCAAATAATTAAATCAAGGAAAATACAGGTAAAACAGAGCTATTATCTTTCATAACCTGTGGTATGTCAATATCTTGACTGACAAGAGGCACATCCAGCTCATGCACTTCTCAGTTTTCAGTCTGGTGATACACCCCACACTCTGAAACAAAATACTGACCATGGTATTGCTGACTGCATCCAGCAGCCCCACAGGGAGGGTGTAAAATCGGCCGTAGTATCAACCAGGAGGGAGGCTTTTAGTCCCTGCTGCGACTCCTCAAGGTGATCAGATGTTTGCAATCTAAATGTGCAAGGTGTGCAAACACTGAATCCTGGGTTCTGAAGCTTTTCTAAATGCTGGTAAATGCATATCTAATTGCTGAAACTGAAAAGGTAGCATTCCTCTGTTATGGTACAGTATTGAAGTGTGCTGTTTTTAGGCCACTGAATAAAAAATGTGCGGGCAGCATACGTAGGCAGCGTTGTTACATAGTATCCTGATCATTTAGTCTTATTACTAAGTGTCTTGCTCAGGCATTCACAGAATGCTCCATCAGACCTCGAAACCTACAACCGTCTGAACACAAAGTTGTCTTCCCATGAATGGTGAGCAAATGGGACTTTTTTGGGGAGTACTTTGAATTCTTCAGACTGCAATGTGTACAGGGCTCAAAATGCACTTTTTTACTTGGTAGTGCTGGCGCTCTCAGACTCAAAAAGTTAGGAGCACCAGCAACAATGTAGGTGCGCACACCAAAATCTAAGGAGCAGCAGCCATTTTTTATTGAACAATGGACAGTAGTGTATGTCTGTTGAAAATTACAGTTACAAAAGTGGGATCCGCATCCAGGCACACTTGGATTGAAGTCATTATATAGTTTGGTTAATGAGCAGTAGGCCTTTGAATATCTCTTTACAGGCCCATAATTGAATATACTGTAACATTTTTTTTATAAATAATGATAGGTTCACAAATCAGCCAAGGGTTCTGAAAGTGTTTACATGGTGTCCTCTTTCAGATACAGTTGGACTAAGGTCGTTGTGTTTTGGTTATGTGGCAACATTACTTTGAATAGCATTCCAAAAAGTTCATGATGAGTTATAGAATATAGTTTATTAGAAAAATAATTTAAAATGTTAAATGTTTAAAGTTTCACAAATCAGTAAAAGCTTGTGAACGTTTTACTTTTCCGATACTTTTTTCCAGAAGATTGAGGTCATTATGTCACCATAAAACCCTGGGACCTGCTGGAACCTGCTAGTCTATTAGAATTAATCCAGCATAGCTACTGTATTTGTATGTAGCCAGCGTTACCTGCATGAAACTCAAAAATCTCTGCATAATACCATTTCCCAGTCAGCATCAGCTGGGTTGAATGCTAATAGGTGAAAAAAAATTTTACAGCTAAATTAAAAGTTGGGAAAAAATTCACAAATAGTATCCTTCCAGGGCATGTCGTTTTAGACACCTTTGTCATCCCATTTTTAAATTATTGCGTAGTGAATGAAAACGTTTTGGCCATTGTTGGTGCCTATTATTCATCTACGTAAAAATAATGCGGAGATACATTAAAATTGCAGAAAAAAATCACAAATCATCCTCCACAAATTTTAACCTGTCTGGTATTTCTTAGTAGCTGAATTATGAGATAATGAGGGGGGGGTTAAGTATTCTTAAGTCTTCCGAATCACTAATAATGATGCAAATAATTATTTGTTTTGCTCAAAATTATGTGATTGTTTGTTTGATTTTATTAACCCTTTGGGAAAACTGGTTCAGTTAGCTAATGTTAGTTAGGTTTAGGAAATGCTAACTTGCTAAAACCAACATAGAGGTAAGTAAAGAGAACCTGACTTTTGGTTGCTTAGAATGGTTACAGGGGAAATAAACATGTTGAAAAAACCATAGAAACCATTAGGAAATTTTTCTAATGGTCTCCATCACATAACATCAGGTTTACCATAAAAATACCATCACAAACCATTAGATACCAGTAGAATAAAATTTGATCACCATCAATGACCATTAGATTTTCATTAAAGCACAGTACACACCATTAGATCACCAGTAGAGACCACTAAGCACCATTAAATAAACATTAGAAATTCTATAATGGTTTGTAATGTTTTTTCAGCAGGGTAGTTTTTTTGATTGCAGTATAGTTTTTTAAACAGTCGCACCAGAACAATTGTTTACGGTTGCACCAGTGTTCGATATTTAAATTAAACTGACAGATGTCCTTCAAGGTCTCGTTGATTCAGACAATCTGTACTATCAGTGCTTAGCCCCAAGTCATGAGACCAGACAGTGCAGCTGAAATGGTACATTGCCAATCTGGAATTCTGTGTTTTCTATTTTTGAGTAAGGAGTCAACTGTCTGAAAAAGTATGTAACTGTATAGTACATGTTTCCCATAGTTGTATACGTTTGACTAAAATGGAACCTATGGAGATCTGTCAGATTTACTATCCCATAAATTTGACAAATGGCCTTGGAAGATGGAAGTCTCAGAGTTCTTTATCAGCACAGCAGTGCACAGAGGGTTGATCAAATATTAATGCAGCAAACCTTCACTTTTCCACCTACGTTTATGGCAATCAACGGTCTGAATAAGAATAACTGGAGCATTACAGTAACGACCAGGTACCCTTGATTAATGGCGCAAATAAAGTGTATATGCAGCTGTGAACCTGGATTTAATAGGGAGCACAATTATCTTTTAATTTCGGAAATGTGCAGTCTAATGTGAGAGGCAAGCACCCCACTGAGCTCATCAGAAAACATTTTCCTTTTTCAAACAACACGGACACCTCTCACACAATCAGGAGTTCTGTTTTATTTCATCCATTTTAGTCCTCACATAAAGCCCAATAATGAGTTTGTTAACCCGGGAAAGGCGAACTTAATGAATACTCAACTCCAGCAACAGGCGACACAATGGCCTCCATTCGCATGCGTGCCTACACCCCCGCCTACCCCCACCACTCAGCCACCTACCGCCAACCACCAACCTTCTCCAGCTGCTTTAAGGTCTTAATGACAGGCGAGGTCTGTCACCCGGGCCTTTGTCATTTTTGCCATTGTTTGGAAGAATGCACCCCTTCTATTACAGTGCTTGAAATCCCTTTATGTTTTCCCTCTCTTCTTCTTCTGCATAGAGCTACTTCAGAGGAGGATTAGAACCATCACAAATGAAAGGGCATGGCCGGCCAGCGGGAGGTTAACAAGCAGATGACAATTTCTATCACCGGGCGGCGTGCCAAGAGTCTCGCCGCGGTGTCAAGGCGGGTGTCAGACCCCTCGCGCCCCCAGAATCACGGCACAATGGGAAGAGATGTCGGGCGTCCGTGTCCCATGCCCATTCTGAGAGAACGACGCTCACCAAAGGGGCCTGGAGACTATCGGAGCCTCCCCCGGTGGAGCACTGTGGATCCATCTTCATGACTGTTTGGAGATTTCCCGCACATTGTGCAAGGCGGTTTTCCGAAGAAAATGTGAATGGATATTGTCTGGAATGTGAATTATGTTGCTGAGGTTTTTCTCCAGAGGAATATGGCAACTTACTTCTTAGTGTCTCAGGGCTGCAATTCGAGCCACATTTGGCATGTGTGAAAAATAAATCTTCTAAATAAAATTCCATAAAACTCCATAAGCGCAATGCTTCAAAAAATGTCACACCATTCACATTCATAAGCCCTGGGAGAGATTAGAAATTTTATTTCCAGAAGCTGATTTCTATCATCTTTATTTTCAGCAAAAGATGAAAAGTAACATTATTTGTAATAGTGATTTTAATATTGATCATTGTTAGCGAATAAAAGATTTGTAAAAAAAGAATTATAATAAAATACATGCAGAACTGTGATGCATTACTTGACCATATGACTTGCAGATCATCCCAGTTCATTAGTATAAGATAGCATATGATAATATGAGAATAACAACAGCTTAATAGAATTAAATTCAAAATGAAATATTGTGTTTCACTGAGATATCTGTAACATTGGTCAAAATCTCAACTTATAATTGTTTGTCTTTAATTGTGAATTACAAATGTAAAGAAGTTTCCTTATCCAGGATGGCTTACACAAATGTCACAAAGTGTCCTTCCTATAGTTATCTATTAATCACATTGATTTATTTTTTATCATATTAAACCTTTTTTCCAAAGCATAGGAATAACTTGAAATTGTTTTCATAAGTGTGAACAACAACATCAAAGTTGCAGCAACACAACCTTCCTTCTTTCATCACAGTGAAATCATGAAAACAAAAATGTTTTTCCATTCCGTCCCATTAAGGTGGAAATCAGCGGCTGCAGGCATTGCTCCATAATTCAACCACCACAAGTGTGCGCACGTGTGTGTGTGCGTGTGTGTGTGTGTGTGTGTGAGCGTGCATGCATGTGGTGCGTGAACAACAAAGAATCCAATTAAAAACTGTAGACTAAAAGCCTTCTATGGAATGGTGGTCCTCTGATGTGGGTTTGTGGGTTTTCTCTTTATGGAGGTAAATTATTCTAATCTTAATTACCGTAAAAAAGCACACAAAGCAGGTCCTCCTGTATAATTAAGCACTGCATGCATTCCCTGCCATTGCAACCATGCAAATCCTGTCTCTGAGTAGACCCCTTTCAGAATACTGCCCCTGCATGCATTCCCTGTCATTGCAACCATGCAAATCCTGTCTCTGAGTAGACCCCTTTCAGAATACTGCCCCTGCAAGCATTCCCTGTCATTGCAACCATGCAAATCCTGTCTCTGAGTAGACCCCTTTCAGAATACTGCCCCTGCATGCATTCCCTGTCATTGCAACCATGCAAATCCTGTCTCTGAGTAGACCCCTTTCAGAATACTGCCCCTGCATGCATTCCCTGTCATTGCGACCATGCAAATCCTGTCTCTGAGTAGACCCCTTTCAGAATACTGCCCCTGTATGCATTCCCTGTCATTGCGACCATGCAAATCCTGTCTCTGAGTAGACCCCTTTCAGAATACTGCCCCTGCATGCATTCCCTGTCATTGCAACCATGCAAATCCTGTCTCTGAGTAGACCCCTTTCAGAATACTGCCCCTGCATGCATTCCCTGTCATTGCGACCATGCAAATCCTGTCTCTGAGTAGACCCCTTTCAGAATACTGCCCCTGTATGCATTCCCTGTCATTGCGACCATGCAAATCCTGTCTCTGAGTAGACCCCTTTCAGAATACTGCCCCTGCATGCATTCCCTGTCATTGCAACCATGCAAATCCTGTCTCTGAGTAGACCCCTTTCAGAATACTGCCACTGCATGCATTCCCTGTCATTGCAACCATGCAAATCCTGTCTCTGAGTAGACCCCTTTCAGAATACTGCCCCTGCATGCATTCCCTGTCATTGCAACCATGCAAATCCTGTCTCTGAGTAGACCCCTTTCAGAATACTGCCCCTGTATGCATTCCCTGTCATTGCGACCATGCAAATCCTGTCTCTGAGTAGACCCCTTTCAGAATACTGCCCCTGCAAGCATTCCCTGTCATTGCAACCATGCAAATCCTGTCTCTGAGTAGACCCCTTTCAGAATACTTCCCCTGCATGCATTCCCTGTCATTGCAACCATGCAAATCCTGTCTCTGAGTAGACCCCTTTCAGAATACTGCCCCTGCATGCATTCCCTGTCATTGCAAGCATGCAAATCCTGTCCTTGTGGAGGCCCCATACAGAGTACTGCTTTTGCATGTTCAGTGATATGACCCAATGTGCACACAGGGCAAGGGAATGTTTGCCTTCGAACTATTCAAAATTAAATAACTTTCAGCCATTTCGTAAAAAAACATACTGTTTCAATGTTTATGATAAATAGATTTTAGGTTATCCAAATTGTAGTACACTTAGACACTGGGACATGTAAAAATGATAGTAAACACATTAGAACATTATTAAATATTTATGGAAATTAGTGCAATTTGCAATTTTTATTTTCACCAAGTTAAACGGAAATATCTTCTGAAACTATATATTAAATGAAGAGAACCTCACAAGTAAGTAATTTAAGTCAAAATACAGTCATCAAATATGTTGACAACTGATATGTTGTGATTTTCAAATAATCTACAACTAAGCAACAAGGTAGAAAGGATTAGCATTTCCAAATCATCCTAAATCCCAAGACTACACTGTTCGCGGGCCATCTCACAAATCAACCATCTTTGTAGGCCACCACATCGAAAAGATATGACAATGTAAAGTTTTTCTGTATCATTATCACGGCTTCACAAAATGAACTACACTACTATTATTATTAACGTTATAGTTCCCATGACAGCCTGGGTGTCCCCTTTCACACGATGCAGCTCGAACCTAAAAGGAAAATGAACCGATGTCCGCTCAATAAATCATACGTGGTGAAGGTTTTAGTTCTGTGGGACTAAATGAGCAGCCTAAGATAAATCATTTTGCTGTCTGTGGAATATGAAAAGTTTTGTTTCAAAAGTCAAGCGCATGAACACTATCAGAGAGTATTGGTTTGCACGTTGGTCTTAAGCACACACCCCAAGGCATGTCCCAAACATATGAGAGCAATTATGACAAGGAAAGAAAAGGGGCGTGGCTCTCTCTGAGGCTGAGGTCATGGCCTGGTGGGAGAGAGAGGGAAGGCACGCCTGTGGTAAAACAGGCCTCTTTTATTTGTGAAGCATCATGTTCCATCGAGCATCTGCTGTCAACAAAGGAAGTCAGGGCTGGATCACTGTGTCAGGTTCCCCAGAGGTGCATTACTCTTAATGAGGAAACAACTAGTCGCTCAGCTGTTTTCTGGGGATGCAGTGGACTTCCTCTGACCTCACACAAACAGGTTCTGTCCGTTGTCTCCTCTGAAGTGCTCACAGCGTGACTGGGCGAGAATATTATTCCCCCTGAAATCTGAGATGTTGGGCTTGTAGTCGGGTAATGTTAGCAACAGTGGCACAGCATCGGCTGAAACTGTCAATCATATAGGAACTCATATCAGGCAATGAGTGTTGAAACTGCATTTGCAATTCTAAGTGAACCATAATGATTCCTTTTCTTGTGCAAAAAAACTGTACTGATTTGCATGAATATTGAAATGAAACACATTTTGTGTAGATATTGTATATATAAAAAGAGAAAGGACAGACAGTAGCTCAAAACACATAGTATAGTGTAGCTGGTCTGAAATTGTTTCTGCGATGTCCCACTTTAACACATATCATCAGCTATTCCACCAATTTAAAAGTAAAAACTGAGATGTAAGCAATGTGGCAGGCACAGCTCTAGCCTTTCTGCCGCCCTTGGTGAGATTGGGGGGGGGGGGGGGGGGGGGTGATAGGAACGTACCTCCCCAATGCGCCCCCCAAGATCACCTACTTGTGATTTAAACCCAACAAAGCTAACCTGGTAAAGTACCTGGTAAAAACCCTGTGGGGGAGAAGCGGTAAGGAACACTTTTGTATTATTCAATGCTATTGTTCTTTATTTTTCACTGTGGGTCATGTTGGGCTTCCGTTTCTAGAAGTGGGGCAGGGTCAAAGGTTAATACAATCCTGTGGATACAAATAACTAATGCTACCCTATCTTAAAAGGCTGATATGTATCTGCCCCTGAACTCATCTTAAATTTGTCATGTTTATTTGTAAAATTGTTTCAACCAAACATGAAATTGCATTTATTTCACTGGCATGTGCCACCTACAGGTGAAATGCCAAAGCTATGAAAAAATAAATAAAGGTGATGACATGTCAAGAAATGTTCACATAATATTTCTACATCATATATGATTACTTTATAATGATAAAACATTTGCCATCAATGCAAAACACTTTTATCTTAGTTGTATTTATTTTTATAAATTTGGAGTCCAAAGCGGGGTTGAACATGTCTAATTTCCGCCTGAATTTGGAATGTCCAATTATCTGCCACCAATTATCTGCGTTCAGGCGCAAACCCTACTCCCGATTCAGGAGTGTATCCGCGGTTTTCCTCTGACGCATGTGGTGCCACCACCTGCTTCTTTTCACACCACATACTACAGCCAAGCCTGCATATTGTGTAGTTGGAGGAAGACTTTTGGAGAACGATAAAACGTGGACCCCTAACCGACTGAACCCTCCCATACCCTGGGCAACACGATTACCAATTGTGCATCGTCCCTATGGAACCACCGGCCACAGGCTGGATTCAATCCGAGACCATTGCACTCATCTTTGCACCACAGCATGGTGCCTTAACAGGATGAGCCACCCAGCAGCCAGCAAATCACTTTTTAAAGACCCACTGTTTTAAATGTTCCAGAGGCATTTTGAAAAACGTACATATGTACAGCCATATGTTTCCATATTCATACATTGGAATTTGCCTATGATATTTAATATAAAAATCACATATGAAAAGTGGATGTTGTCCTTTATGTAGTTGATTCTCCCCTAAAAAACGTCCCTGGACTGACTACATCTGGAAATGTTTGTTATAAAATTTACTCGTTATGGATTTTCTGTTGCCAAGATGCAGACCTACAAGCTGAATGTAGTAACGTATTGCCGGTTCTCGGATATCAGGATTGACCAGCTGCAAAATGTCGTTACAGTTGTTCAGATACCACATGGATGAGCATGGGCGCGGTAATTCATGTCCCACCACGGAAGAGAACACTCTAAAGTAACCAACACTATTGAAAATGATACAAAACCAGTAATAACCAAAACAAAAAGTTTGTAAATGTATTTTGAGTTCCAAAAAGTTATCTTTCAAAAGAAAATGAAAACAAACTGTATTTTTTATATAGCAAGCAGAAAGTGAAACTGGTCAGTTTGAAAAATTTGACATTTTTATAGGTTAGAATTGCAAAACTTTATTCCTCAAAGAAATATAGAGGGCATTGCTCAGTGCATATGAGACTAGCTAAGACTAGCTGTATCTAGCTAATAAAGATTTTTCAGCATAAATCAATGTGAATCAGAAAGATTGGTGCTGACAGAGACAAAGCCGATAAAGAAAATGGCTGTTAAACTTGTTAAACAAGATCTGGAGTGAATTGTTTAAATTTAAATATTTTCAAAGTCTAAGTGTATTATCTAAGCCAGAGAGAGAAAATGGAGAAGAAAAAAAAATTTTTTTTAAAAAAAATGTCCGTGTGTGTTGTATTTTCAACTTGTTGCTTGTTGTTTTCAAATATTGTTGTCCAAGAGAACACACAAAGTGCAAAAATAAAAAAAAAACCTACACTTGAAATTCAGTCCGTATATTTGCATAAAATTTTGCTTATTTAAGGCATCAATGTCCAATAGAAGAGAAATGCTGTGCATATGATTTGCCAAATTTTGTAATTTTGCAAATCGCTCTCGATGAGAGCATCTTCTACATGGCAGTAATGTAATGCTCAAGGGTTTGAGGCGAACTGAGGGGCTTAATCAATTGTTTATATATCAAATACATTTTAGCCATAAGTGGCAATAACAGTAAGTACTACAGCTGTGCCCTAGAGTCTGTGATGTCATTTCACTATTTCTGGACTGTCAATCCACACAACCTCATTGGACACATGTAATATTATAGATGTGAACTCCCTAACCAACTTACCTACAATATATCCATTGGTATCAATTGGAGAAGACACTGAAATCTGTAACTGTAAATCCCATGCACAGTATTTCCCTCATATTAGACGTTGGGCCTAAAAGTTAGGGAACTGATCTTGTAACCCAAAGGTTGTATGTTCAGTTTCCTGGTAGGACTCTGTTATAACCTCATGGCACAAACACTTATACCATTACCAGTATAAATAGCCTGTCAGCAGGATTCTGGACTTTCAGCTGTTAGTTAGGTAAGTGCTGAGGACAGGCCCAGGGGGATGGTAAATGGAAACCAATGATGATTTATTTAAGTGCCAGAAATTGGCGCAAATATTTACATTGCAAAACTTCAGAGAGAAAAGAAAATTTTTATAAATAAAAAATAAAGCAAAAAAGAACTGGCCAAAACATATAATAATAACAACCAGCTATGCAAGACACTTGCAAGCAGGTTACGTCATTGCCGGCCCCTGCCAGAAGATAGCCTCCTCCACCTCAAAATCACATTCCCCCGAGCAGCCAAACTGCCCTCAGCTCCTCTCTCCGGGATAGTCTCAATTATTTCAAACAAAAAACTGTGAAAACAACCAAAAAGCACAGGACTGAAATGCATAATTAACAAATCAAAATAGTGCACTTCCACATTACTAGAACCATCACTACCTTATAAAAAAGGCACGTCCTTTTAGCAAACATACGCTAAATATCTCTACATGACCGGGATAATGGTCCCGCCCTTCCCGACTGCCGGAAAACCCCTCTAGAAATATGCGAATGGATTCACCATGTTTGGACAAAATGATCAAACATGGAAGACGATACGTTGCAGAACAGATAGATTTTAACTGGAAGTTTACACAGACGCTAAGGAATATGCATTGTACTCTGTATGTATATCTTACTGGCAACTATAAAATACAATGCCTACTTCCCCCACAGTACATGTAGGCGAGGGTGGAACCATGGCAATAACAGTGTAATTCTGGGGCCCAAGCTGTGATGTTTCATAGAGTAAATGGTGACAGGTTCATTCCATGCAGGCTCCAGTTCAAGTACAGTGTCAAACGATTACACAATAATTACACAACCTAAGCAAGGGGAAATGGAAAATGAAACCCATAAACATCTGGAGGAACGTGGATCTCATCATTTCTGGAAAGGGCCCAGAGTGACTCGTTCAAGGGTCAACAAAGTAATCATCACTAATGTACAGGAGTGAGTGTCCACAGGTAGACAAGAAAGCGATAGAAGGGGGAAAGTAGATGGATGTGTGCACTCAAATAATCGTAATGTAATGCATATCGAGATTATTTTTTTGTTTTTCTCATGCATTGAATTGGGACAGGGAATAGAGGGTAGCTTGCACCTTTTTTGTGTTTCTAAGGTATGAGTCAGACAATTGATAACACCTTCAAATTACATCTATGAAAGTAGGCCATTCCAAAAAAAAAAAAATTGGAAATACCATGATGCTAATGGATCGCTGAGCACCAAATGGGTTTGTATGTGTTCATAGGACACAGCGTTTAAAATGACGTGCATTCGGGAGATCTTTAGGTACATGACGGTTTAAATGTGATTAGTTGCAGGATCTTCGAGGGAGCCTGTGGTCTGTGGCCGCTGATGAAACACGAGTTCTGAACCCAGCATGGTGTCGAAATGAACTCCTGCTACTGTAACTGTTAATATCAATGACCCTCCATCCTGGCCAAGTGATGTAAGAAAGGCATAACTCCTCGGGTGCCTTACGCCATCTGGATCATACCGTTGTTCCCATTCACCTAAGAAATCCCGTGGGTATTTTCTAAATGGAAAAAGGTATTCCTTAGATTTTTATTTAAAAAGGCATGTGCCAGTTGAAGAATAGCATTCCATCCCGGCGGTCCAAAGTCCTCCTAAATGTATCAGATAAATTCAGGAAGGTTGTGTCAGCTGGGTTGGTTGTCTACTGGGAGAACATAGCCTTTGCAGCTGGGTGAACAGAGGTGGGTTCAGCAGGAAGCCACAAAATACTTCTGCTATTTGTCTGGAGTGTGGTCACACGTAACACAACACGTGTTTATGCTCATGTTTTGTTTTTTAAAAAAACACATTGCCAGGTTTTTAAATATATATATATTCTTGAGACAAATGGGTTTGTTAGGTCTGATTTGTATGTTTTGTTTCAAAACATGTGCCTCGTTATATGATTTTTAAAATTAACATCCAGATAACTTATTTGAATTTTGTAGTATTATGTATAATGTTTTTTATTCAACTGTGAGTGTAATTATGACCTGAACATCCTTGTTGTTGTGTTTGCTCTACTTTATGTATCTTTAGCTCATATGTACATGACATTGTTGTCATGTTCATCTACCTTTATTTAGCATGTGTGGTTACAGGTATTGGAAGCAGTGCAGAAAATGCCTGTTTTTAAGCAGTGATCACTGAGGAGTTTCAAACATGACTGAGGTAAGACTGAGTAATTCTCTTTCCCTTGAGATAGCCCTGTAATATAGTTTAAACATACAAGTCAAATATGAAAGAAAATGGGTGATATTTAAGTTAAGTATTAACACAGCGTTTTCAACAACAGTGCCAGGATTAGTGGCACATCAATAGAGCTTTGGCATTTGGCTCGATATGGCTCTGCCTCTGCCACAAGCAAAGCAAATGTGCAAGGCCCTCAGTAAAATCAAACTGCTATGCTCTTGAATGTAATTGCAAGGCTAGTGGGGACAACTACTGGCCCACGGATAAACCCAGTAAAGATCTTCTCACTTGCAGAAGAGTGCCTTGTAAAATGGTCACCTCATATATATATATATTTTTTTTTCAAACAGCTACATTCTACTTATCAGATGGTAACATCTAATGCCATTGCTGCTATCAATTGAATCACCAAATAGATCGTACAGTGACTGAAGTCAATGCTTCTTTAAATGGCATCACAATGTTGTTTTGCTACAGTGAACTACATTGGAATGGAATGACATGAATTGATGAAATCAGAGGGAGTCCATTAATCATGCATGAGCATCTCTGGCTTTATCAGATTAGGGCAATGTTTTAGCCTTCTCATATAACATTCAAATGACATAACAAAAGAGAGTGCACGCTTCCCACAGAAAACCGAGGGGGAGGGCTTAATCTTTGGAAGGAGGGGTACCGTGCCCGATAAACCTATTAGAGATGATAGCTTTCCTTTCTGCTGCAAATAGACTTTGATGCAAGGTTGACAAGGAAACAGACATTTACTTGAGTAAGAAAGGTATTCAATCTAAAGAGGCTGACCTATTTGTTTCACTTGGATGATATAAATCCCATAACCTGAAGCAAAAATGTTAACCCTTTGTGTATCGGCTCACATCTGGAAAGGGGTTTCCATCCTGCCCAGTTGGGTTCTCATGCAAGAATGACACAGGAAATATACTCTCAGCATGTAGGGCAATAAAAAAAACTAATTGTGCATTTTATAGTTCACATCCTCCTGAGGTGCTCAAAAGCTAGTTTCCTCTCACTGTGTGTTTTACCATCATATCTCCACAGCAACATACGTTATAAGCATCAGTCCAGTTTTTGTTCTCTTCACAATGACAGGAAATGGAATGTAGTCTTGATTCGTTTTTTCAGCCTTTATTGTTTCACAGACACTGGCTTTCAATTTGCATGACCACTGCACAAGAGCAAAGTCAAGTGCTAACTGCTAATTACAAGAAAGCATGTTGTTCAAACTTAGGGCTAATTTCACTTTCTATAAAACAAACAGACTTTTTTAAAGTGACAGTGGCACAGCAGTGAAAGTCTATAGGTTCCTCCAGCATAACTGACACAAGCCCCTTCCATGTTACGGAAGATGTTCTGTGTTCTGTCTAGATTCCCATTGGGCCTGTGAGATTAGGTTATGTGTTGAGAATGGTGTAGTCTTGTGACACTCCAAATAAGTTCTGTTAGATCTGGGAAAAAATGTCTCAGGCATGTGACCTGTTCAATTTTCTAAATTTTATTTTACTTTATAACTTAAAGAACAAAATGGAATAACATTCTAAAGCCACTGCTGCAGTTTTCCTTAAAGACAATGTTTTAGGGACATCCAGAAAACTGAATAAATGTACATGCTGGGAATATTTACCCAAACTACCAAACATTCTTGGAATGTTTTGATGAGTAGCAGGGGAAGTAACTATTTCGTTTTTTCACTGCGCTTGTATTTATTTTATTTTTTTCCGTTTGTTACACATGTAGCAACAATAGCAACACTTACAAAAATGCCTATATCATTTCTGGTTCATCCATTTTATTCTGAAGCAATGTAAAAATTAAATTGGGGGAATTTACAGTTATTTGGGTTGCAAAAAGGTTGATTGTGTCACTGCAATTGCATCAGTGAAAAGGGTTTCAGTCAAAGACCATCTAGAGCTAGACTAGAGCAGCGTGAAAATATCATTCCATTTAAAATATGGCTCAAAATTATATAGACCTCACAGTCCGTCTGCTTCCCTCACACATCCATGCGATGTTTTTCAAATGGTCAAGCACCTTATATTTCTGAATGCCACTGTGTTGGGTCTGCTCCTCTTGCCCCACCCACCGTTCACCACAATCTTTGCTGTAATATGTTTAGATCAATCAAACCGCACCTACAATGAGCCATGATAAATGAATTACATGAGTGCAGCAGCACACTCTCATGTGACTGATTGTCTAAATGCACGATTGAATGCTTTGATTAGTGAAAAGTATAATATTAATGCAGTGTTGCGAGGTGAAATCATCTGTTAACGGTTGTGTAGTCGGTCATTTAAACATATAAATAAGTTTCTGCATGGGGCTATTTTAGTAGGTTATATGGTGGACTTCATTTTATTATTATATTGTAGGCTACCACACAAAGTCAAACATTTTTCTATATAGCCTGTTTAGTGACAATTTGTAGAATTTATTGGCTTATGCAATCTGATGGCCATCACTGTACTTAAATATCATACAAAGACCAATAGACTAAAACACAAATTATTAGGCCTACTTAGTTTGTGATTTTAGACATTCCCTTGTGAAACAAATGCATTATTAAACATTAAAATTTATATATTCTTTTCGACTGCAGTGGTAGTCAGAAATTGGCAGTTAGCTGGGTTGCAAAGCGCGCTTCTCACCTCTAGTCATGAAACTAACAAAATCCAGTAGCCACGCCCAGTGCCCCATGTGTGGCGCCATTGACTGTACCTATTCGCCGGTCGCTGGAAAACAGAGCATTTAGTTTCTGAGATTGTTAACATTTATACCAAAAAAAACAGATGTTAAAAATTGAACAAAGATAGGCTGACATTGTTCACAGTAATGGAATGCAATGTACACACCCTCTGTAAATGCAACACCCCTTAAATCTGGCAGCCTATAGGTCATAGGTCATGCTCCAAGGACCGGCCCCGATGTCATTCCCAGTGTAGTTTATGGCAATGCAGCCAGGCGACGTGCTTGAAACACATGGCCAGGTGTGAAGAGGTGTCAGGTTGTTTCTCTGGGTTCATTGTTAGCTTTTCACACGTCAAAAAACTAATTCACACGGTATTATTGACCAGATGCACAGGGTCCGATTTTTCATAGGTTTTCTGTTTGGATCTCATCATTTGGATTGGGACTAAATCTTCCGTTTTATTTTTAAAACCAAAAAACGATATTTTGATCATTCTGATCCAGATTGATTTCATTTTGTTTTGATAATCCAGCCCAAACTTGAACCACGGTTAGCTTTTTTAGGTTTTTCATTGATAGGTAGAAAGATCCAAAATATGGGGATATTGTTTTTACATTACATTAATTTAGCAGACGCTTTTATCCAAAGCGACATACAATAAGTGCATACAGAAACGTCATCGAAGTAACTACAGAACAGATAAGACAAAGCACATCCTTCCCATAATGTAGCAGCTATCCCTAGTAATGAACATTGAATGTAGTTCACAGTAAACTGGGTAGATCAGCTTTACTACAATACTATTCTCAATACCATTATAAACTTCAACACACAGTTAAACAAGAAACAAAAAAGGTCCTAGATTAGTATCAGTCCAGGTGGAGTCTGAAGAGGTGTGTCTTCAGGCCGCAACAGAATGCAGGCAGGGTTGGAGTAGAACGTAGGGGAATGGGGAGTTTGTTCCACCACTGGGAAGCTCGGGTAGAAAAGCTCCGCAGTCGGGACGAGCGAGAGCCGTTGACACGGCGGGGTGGAAGTGCGAGTCGCCCTGCTGTAGAAAAGCGAAGTGGTCGAGCAGGAACTATAGTTCTGGATTAAGTCCTGTCTACAAGAAAGGTGAATTTGAAAAGTTGGAAAGGGAAAGCATATTTTAATGTAATTAAGGTGGGGGTATTAAGCAAGATATATTCCAAATTATAATGAAGATTATTCATGGTAGTACCTCATGTTTTATTTTTGTTGAATTGGCAGTGGTACAAAGAAGTGAGTTCTTATCAAGATTAATTTGCGGATATTTTTTTTTCCACAGTCTCCTCCTTGTAATTAGACTGTGAGTATTTTTCCACAGTCTCCTCCTTGTAATTAGACTGTGAGTATTTTTCCACAGTCTCCTCCTTGTAATTAGACTGTGAGTATTTTTCCACAGTCTCCTCCTTGTAATTAGACTGTGAGTATTTTCCCACAGTCTCCTCCTTGTAATTAGACTGTGAGTATTTTTCCACAGTCTCCTCCTTGTAATTAGACTGTGAGTATTTTTCCACAGTCTCCTCCTTGTAATTAGACTGTGAGTATTTTTCCACAGTCTCCTCCTTGTAATTAGACTGTGAGTATTTTTCCACAGTCTCCTCCTTGTAATTAGACTGTGAGTATTTTTGTTCTCACCTTTACTTCCCTCCGGTCTGCAATAATCATGACTTTTACTCTAAATCTTACCAGTCAATTCAAAACTGATATTAAATTTGTATAACGTGTTGTACGTGACATTTACATAATGGAAAACATCCACATTCCTGTGGTTCATTGAATCAAAACAGCGGAAAGGGGAAATAACCACGTCTTCCTGTTTAATTATGGCATTATTCAAGTTAATGTTAACTTAAGCTTTCAGTAAATATACAATTTTGTACCTGAAAAGTGATATAAATCCCAGTATCCCTGCTGTTTGCATCTACTGTGGATCACGTGTACATGCAAACCTGCATACTTCTCATCTACAGAATATCTGCAGGGGGGTCTTTCAGTTTGTGTCCAATGGACACGTTCATGACCTTCCACTCTGAAAACACACAAAGAATGACATCATGCATTCCATACATCCATCACTGCTTTGTTCGCCTTTCACACAACTATTTCAATTTCTTGAGATTCTTAAAGCATATTAAATAATGATATTTTCTGTGCCTTGATGAATACATATACTGCAATATTCTGAAGTTACCCATGACCGCATCGATGAAAATGTGAAAATTATTTTTTGGGGAATTTTTCTAAAGTTTTGAACAGATAGCGAGGAGAATGACTGATTCTCCCTGGGTAAATTACCCAATTTTAGCCTTACAGCAAGCATCACGACTTTGGTCCCAAGTGAATAGGCTCAGTGACTTTGTGGAAGGGCACAGTCATTTTCTGTGTAATTGGAATACTTTGTCATTCAGGGGCATTGTGTCTGGGCTGAACCGGAGAGATTAGGGCCTGGAATATCTCTGTGGTTCCGAGCCACTAAGGCAACAGTCACGTTTCATTCAAAAGCAGATGAACGGGTTCCTCCAAGAATAGCCACGTGCATTCCGTTTACATTGCCAAGATCCCCATGCAGAATGGAACCTGGGTTTAAAGGATGGAGATTTATGCCATCAGTTCTGTCACGACGTCCGACAGACAGCGCTCACAGAGACACAAGACGAGGCTTATCTGATTAATGTGACAAGAATGCATTATCTGTGCGGTGGATCCATTTGAATGGCTGGGAGAGGTATCCTGGGGATGTCAGGGCTGCAGGATTCCTGTCTTTAGTATTCTCATTCCTCCATCTCCGGGCACACAATGAAATTATAAGCCTTGCTGCTGTGCAATTACCATGTGAATCACGGCTGTCGATCTCTGGAGTGGGCCATCCACGGCAGAGCACCTCAGCGTCTTTCTCCCGCTCATTTCCAAATGGCGGCTCAGAGACTTTTAAGCAGAAAGCACTGCTGTAAAAATTTAATTTGTTGCATTTCAACGATGCAATGACACATTTTTAATGATTAAAATCTATAAAACATCATCGGACAAAAATCATGTCCGTTTTCTTCCCCAACTGTAAATGCTCAGCCATGTCAATTTTATTTTCCCAGTTACTTTTGTTTGGAAATATATATACAGTAGTCAATATATATATACGTGAGCAAATTAAGTCAATCATTTCAGTCTTGCATGCATTTTTATATATTTATTGATATGGTTATTATATGTTTTGGCAATATCTAGCTAGCATATTAGCTAAATGTAATGCCATCTCACATTTCCCATCACAGTTGTTGTTCGGCTGTTTTTCCATGCATTTTGAAAATGTTATATATGGAATGTGAATATCCTTGACAATTGCCAAGAAATATGACATTATGTGGAGTAACAAAATGGTTAGTGACAAATAATGGTAGAATGTATGTAGAATGCCATGTTCTTATTCTTAATCTCTGGATTATTCTATTATGTATGTAGCCTAAAATGTTTTCTCATGTGATTGTGAGTGTATAGTAGAAACTACCCACTGGCATCTTGAGAGCTGGATGGTTCAATACCACTTAAAACATGGAACCGTTTTATCATTACTTATTTAATATAAGCACTTTGGAGTGCTATATATTTTTGGCTTTAGCCAGAGATATGGATTACAGGTATTACATGATTTGCAATCTCACAGTATTTAAGCACTCCTCATGCCATGTGGGTCTCCAGCGTTCTTTGTGCCAAATATGAAAATAGAGCATCCATTAATAATTTGTCTCATATCAGTGTGAAACTAGGTGGCCCCAGTTGCATAGTGAGATCAGGCCTAATTCAAAATGAGAATTTGTGGCAGACAGAGGACCTCGTCACAGATCTGTGAATGCTTAAGAAGATGGAAAAATTAGGAGCAGTAATAGAAGCAGAAAGAAAATAAAACATGTACCAACATCCCTGACAAAGTTGAAATATGAGTGTCTAAACTGTAGCATCCCACTCAAAACCCTCACATTTTCAGACACAGCTCTGGAACTGCTACCACTTTTCAATCCTCTCTCGTCACTCTTTGTTTTGTCCCACTGCGAACGTAAATACAGCACATGTAACAAGACTGAGTACATCAAAAAATGTAATAGTTAAGGGTTAAGTTAAGGGTTCAACCTTGATATCTTTCATCTGTCTGATGAGGTGACAACATATGAAAGATAAACAACATAGCTGAAATTATATTTATTTTTTTGTTTAGAAGCATGTAGCAATTACGCACAACAGTTCCCAGATTATATAACCAGATTTCAGATTGCTGCTTTTCGCAGTCTCTCTGAAAAATGATATGGGAGAGAAACAAGCGTCACTCTTGAATTACCTTAAGGATCGACCTAGATTGGATTGATTTTGATTCAACCTCGACTGTAATTACGAGCAAATAAGGGTTAGGTTCTACATCTTAACAGGCATGGTGAAGGTATTATAATTACTGCAACACAAGAGCTGGCTGCTCTTAAAGCTATTATAATGAATATGTCATCCCAGAATGAGCTGTGCATCTATATGAATGTGTACCATCCTTATAATCGTCCTATAGGCTACTGTGTTACAGATTTGTGATTGCAGGGATAAGTCACTGGACGACTTCAAGGCCCGTATTCAGGGCACTGTCACTGAGAAGTGCAATTGTTTTTAGATGGCCATTGATAATGGTTGATTGTTGTGTTTTTGTTGAATGTGTGTCAAACTGTAAATTTTAATTGTGACTATACGGGGATAATATTTTTTTACTTGTTCTGCCTCAAAGACTCATAGTCTAGACACCCAGTAGCAAAATCTTAATTGCGCTACATCCAACGTGTTACCTTTCACGCCTCAACTAAAAAATGAAACCGAAAAGGTACGACTTGCATAGTGTTTTGCACACATTAAAATGATCTGTGAAGATGTCCCACGGTGTCATGTAAAAATAATACTAGAAATGTAGTATTTATGGCCTGTTCACATTAGAGCAAAACAATGAGAGCTTCTCTGTAGCTGACTTTCTTTCAGGCTTTCTGGACACCAGAGGTCTGTGCTAAAAAATCACTGGTCAGTCGGAATCAGCAGGTCACTTTAAAACTGTACAAGCATACTTGTTTCAGAAGGAACTCTCAGGAGGCTTGAAGCTGAAGGTGAAGGGATAGAAGGATAAAACTATCTTCTCACCATGACGAACAAGATGGGAATTAGTCAGCAGACAGTCTGTGCTCTGAGGCAGCTGGATTTCATATCTGTGCTCAATCTTCCTTCCTGTTTCATCTGTACTTCCCCATTTACAAAAAGCAGCCTCGAATTTCCAGCAAAAACAGTCAATGTTTCACATGTATACAAATTGCTGATAAAGAATCAGAGACAAGTACAAAAATAGCATTAGTATGCAAATGCTTTTACGTAACAGAGACTTTCTCATAAAATCATGAGGTACACATTCATGGATTTGAATGTATGTCGTAATAGTATAATTCATGCGTAAAACATAACACTGCCTAAATGCAGAGAAAAGATAAATACAGTGGAAAATACATGTTATTGTGTTGGCATAGTAGCCATAGTTCTCAGACTACCTATCTATATCTGGTAACTTATCTAATAACAACATACCAAAGTAACTGACATATCTAAGCATTCACCTAATTTACACAAGATGGTTGTTTGCTGTTCGGTGATGAACAATGATTGACTCTCTTGGCGATTCACTGATACAAATTTTCTAACATTATTTTTAGATATATGTATGCATAAATAATACTTATATATTTAAATCTCATTGTATATCACCACTAACATGCATATGCAGAGTAAGCAAACTGAGATAACTGAATCCAGATTAAAGGGAACCGATTAAAACCACTGAATATCAGTTTTTTCCCAGTTCCTCTCTGAGAGGGAAAGTAGAAAAACTTGGCTGTAGCTACCCTGCATAGAGCTGGTGTGCACATGTGGCACATGGTCAACACCAATAAATGAACAAAGTTGACTCATTAGTCATCTATTCAGACCATAGTTATACAATACATGTTTTTTCAAGGTCTATCACTTCCTGTAATAAGACAATAGTGCATAAATGGAGATACGTATGTTTTTTTCTGTGATCAACCCATTGAATCACTGCATCTCATGATTCAGGAGTTGCTCTCTTAACGTAGCAGTAGGCTACAATTGTGTCTGGGGCCTCTGTGATTCAGAGGCAGTGTGGTCAGAGACTCCTCTTTCCCTGGGGCTGGACACAGGGGGTGGTTGCTTACCTCTGATGTACTGCTTAAGCAATCAAAGCAGCTGCCTGTCATTTGGTCCTGTAGTGTTTCTAGTGGCGCATTTGCAGGGGCCCCTCCCCCACTGAGTCAAGAGGGGGATTTCCTGCTCGCGTACACTGGAAACGTGCCCCTCGACCCAGAAATGCAGGAGCCCCTGGCGGTGGGCGTTTTCTGCCTTTAATAAGCTCCGCTCCACTCATCACAGAGGCAGCCATGGCTCTAATGGCCCTTTGCTTCTCCCTTCTAACTGGGGTGATGTATTCAAATGGGACAGTGGAGCTCTTGGCAGGGGATTCTCATTGGGAAGTGATATAAGAGGTTGTATTGTTAACATTTATGATCCGGGCAGTACCTGAACAACAACAACAGCAACAAAAAGGCCCTGAATAGCCCATGTTTATGATCCAGAAAATGCGCTAATTGGAGGTTATCAGCCCCAAGGAATTCAATCCAACGTTAAAACCATTCTGTTTTCAAGAATGAGGCAAGTTGTGTTGTGCTACTGCAGCCTACCAGTCATGGTCAGCTAAAGACGTTACCCAAGCCCCAGCCTACAGCTCAAGGGCCCAAATTCAGACGCTCAGCATTCTTACCTTAATGTACATTTCTGTTTTGATCAAGTAAATGTGTTAATATACAGTAAAAGTCTTGACTCAAGTGTGGATGAGCATGAACATGGGCTTGGAAACCATTTTTTAACAAAATGTTATTTCTCTTCACCCTTTAAATAATTACCGCCCTGCTCAGTGTACAATGTGCAATGGTTTCAGTTTTTTTTTAAAGCTATTTTTCTAAACTGTTTAATCTTTGAGCCTCATCCTACCTCAAAAAGCAGAGTGCAGATATTTTCTGAACGTAATTATTGAATTCATTAGATCAGCTTACCTCCGTTTTTAACCCAACTGTGGAGGTTTGGTGCAATTACCCACTTATCAAAGACATCATACTGCCACCTTTGTAAAGACTGAGTATGAACACTTTTCTGAGGCTGTGGTGCGGTCTCCAGCAAAGCAGGAAAGCTGGTGTCCATTTGATCTATACACACAGCTATTCACACACAGATCATTGCTATTGCACAGGCTTTCATCTTGGCCTACATCCATTGGCATTCTGTGTGGACATACTGTATATGGTTGGTTTGTTTTTGATTAATGTTAAAGTTCCAGGCACTTGTTTCAGGTTTTGACCTCTTGTGAAAAACTCGAGATTTGAAACAATACTTGAGTCAGCTTCGGCAGTAACTCCCAGTAGTGCAGTTAAAAAGCTTCACTAGGGAGGAAAGGACACCAACCCAAAATGCAAAACAGCTGTTGGGTGTCCTGCTTAACTCTGCTAATTATAAACTCAGTGGGCTTCCCCCACTCCATCTGGTCGTGTGCCACTTAATTAGGGACGCTTTTAATTGATGAAAGTCAGCACGCAGAAAACATAAAACCACAGACAAATTAGCATTCAGGCTTGGTAAGTTTCGTCTGGATGATTTCCTGTTTCATTACTGGTAGTTACACTGCTTTGCCTGAATAGGCCACATGAATTTATCAATGTCACTTTAATTCTATTTTGGTAAACTCTACTTTCCTTCTGACATTGAAATACTTTCACCATGTTCATTGATTTGTGAACTTGGGTCTTACAACAAAATCATCAATGCTTTACAAATGCACTGTTCTGATCATTGTGGAATAACTTTCTAATACAATTTTTGTGCCATATTTAAAAAAAGAATATGCTGTTCTGAGATGGAAAACATGAAGGAAATGCATGCTATAGCAACAAACTTAGCAAAACCTTCAGTTTGGCTTGAAAAAGTGTAAAAAACTTTTTCAGGCACTGAAATACCATCACTATGGATTCACATATACAAAGTTGATTAAAAATGTTGAATTAAATAGCTATATCACTATTAAATAGCTGACCACAGCCTTTATCAAACAAGTCTTTTAACATGTAAAAACTCAAGTCAACCTCATCGGACAGTAAACCCACTGGTGACTAAAACATTAGCAACTGCAATCAGTTTGAATGAAATCTGCTAACTACTGCTGGTTATAATTTAGGAATGCATCCACATACTGCCACGGACAGTGTTATAGAAGTAGGGGATATTGGTCAATAATTTTGCACACCTCAGCTCACCTATGCTCAAACTGCAACAACTGTAACAAAGATGAATTATTATTATTAGTATGCATTTATGATGCATTTCCCCTGTTTGATTCACTAGTGGAAACTCATGTTTATGGATATGGGTGAGGTAATGTTTTCTGCCTCTGTCTTTACCCCACACATCCACTTGAGACCCAGTGAAAGGGGGCAGATTACTTCCCATGAAGATCCTGCTGTGCTTCACATTTCTCCTGAGGACATCACATTCAGGGGGTCACCAGCTTCCCAGCTGAAGGTTTCTTTAAGAGTTCCTGGGCCACTAGACTCAGATAAATGGTTTTTAAGGGAAAGGTCACTGACCTTTGACCTTTGATGCGGTGCAGAAAAAGATTGGCCACTCCCTGGCTCAGTGCAACAGGAGCTGCTCTTTCCTGAAGGATTGCAAGGCATTGAACAGGTCAGCGGACGTGGAGTTGGACCCCAATATGCCAATATTGACAACCCACCATGGGTTTCCTTCCCCTTAATTACATTTCCAGTTCATTTAGAAGGGCTGATGAGAAATCACAGTTGCTGATAATTGAAAACATGCTCGCTGTTTAATGATTGAATTTGACACGTTTTATGTCATTAGAGAGTTGGAAATCTTTGATTCGTTTTTTCTTTGTTACCTGCTTACTTCAATGGAGAAATGGTGCTTGTTGACAGGATTTTAGGTTTAAATAGTCTTCACAGTTGTTTTGAAGTGCAGTGAAAATATGTCATCCCCATCCCCAAATAAAAAACTATACCACAAGGAACTTTTTCTGATTAAAAGCTGAAGTGATGCTTCGAAAAAAGGGAAACAGTTTATATGACAGCCTCAATGACACACAGGGCTTGTAATGAAGTGTTTTTGGTGAAAGAATCATTGTTTTATCTTTTTATTTAACTTTAATGATAGGCCCTCTGCTTTCCTGCGGGTGATAAGTAGCGTAGAAATGACACTTATACAGCTAATCATTACAATTTTACTACTTAAATAAGCATTATCTGAATCAAGCAGTAAGTAATAAGCATTTTGGTTTATATAGCCATGAAAACTCTACCCACCGTGAAGTATATACTTTGATTGTTCCATTAGTAACAAATATCACTAAGTTCAACTTTATGCTCACTGAATGTCAAACTTTATTCTAAATCACACAGATTCTATGTAACGGAAGTGGTTGACTATATTTAAACTTGAATATGAAGTAAAAAGACATGTTTATGAATGCGCGTATATATGTAATTGTATGAACATTTAATTATACAGCCTATATATTATTATATATGGAGACTAAATTATGAAAATTGTACAAGTATTAATCCTTTGCATTTTATAATTCATCTAAAATATATGAATATGGTAAATAGTCCAAAGTTTGTTTTATTTTTATTTAAATGTCTAATATGTTTAAATTTTGTAACATGCGTATGAGATCCAGTATACTGTTGGGAGAGTGCTTAAGCAGTAAATGTAAAAAGTATCACCTGAAGGTCCAGTTTATTGACTCTTGTCTGATTATGTACATTTTTTAATCCAGGGAACACTCACTGATATCCATTTCTATATTGACTTTGTGTGCACATGGTAAAGAATGTCAATTTAGTAAAAAGAAATGCATTGGAACATGTTTACCCTCTATAGGCAATGCCAAATCACTACTGCAAATATTCTCCTACACTTTTATTCCAAGATATCAATACAAATTCTACATTAATAAACCCTATCAAGAAACCATCCTAAAAAATATAATTTGAAAATATTGTTCCTTTCTCTACTTTGTTTGTGCGTCTAATTTCTCTTGCGGTTTATAACCCATTACAACATTGTGATAAATTGCTCAAAGATAATGGCTTTCAGAAGAACAGTTTGCAATAGCCAGTTAAAGTCAGTCCCACTGAATACCATCACCTCAAGTTTACAACATAAGAACCAGCTTGGACGTGTCCCTCACTTCCTGGCCCCACCCCATAGCCCTGACCTGCTAAACATACCTCCGACAGTCATAGAAATGTACGGTAACCCAGACCGAGATTCTGTGGTCCAGCTCATTTACAGGGAGGAGAGAATTCCTTCCCATCAGCCAGTTTCCTGTATATCCTTTCAGGAAGGGAGCAGATTCCACCACGGAGCACAACAGGAAATATCCTGTATCTTATCCATGAGATAAGACATGCAAACTCTCATCCTGACAATCTGTGGTGACAGATGCACTCGATTCTGTTTTTCCAGACCTGATCTTCGCTGACTTCATGTTATCTCACTGACCAGATCCAATACGGAGTTCATCATTGACCATTCTTTTTGTAGATGCTCTATGTGACAGCCTTTTAAGATATATCTCGCCATTTCCTTTCTGTGTGCACATACCTTATTCGGATATCCCTGAAAAGATAACTTTTTAATTAGATTAAAAACATTTTGATGACTCCCAGCCGGGGTGATGACTTTATAAATATAATAAATATATTTTTCAAAAGGACATCTTTCCACAAGCAAAACTCAATTCAACAGAAGCAAAGGCTGTCACAAAAAACAGCTAATTCAACAGGAAAGCTGTTTTCCTCGCATTATAGTTTGGGGTCTTTTGAGGTGAAAAGCACAACACGATCTATCAGAGGACGTTTTTGCTTTTTTTTTTTTAAGAGGTGTAGTAACATAATAAGCTGGTAATGGGTTGGCTGCTGTGAGATGCAGTCACCAGGGTGTGCCAGCTCAGTGGAGCAGGATGAGGGCAGTGCCACCCTTACCCACCTGTGAAAGGAGAAGCTATTCACCTTTACAAGCTTGGAGTTGTTAAACTGTGTCCCTCTTTGTAGTCATTCAAGCTACGAGGCAGACCTGGACCATGGGACCAAGGCCACCTCTGAAGCTCCATTTGCCTCCAATCAGATCTCTGCCGGTGCGAAAAGCCTGATTATTCCCATTTCCAGCAGGCAGAATTCAGAGGAACTGAATCTCTTGTCTACGGTTTAGTGCCAGTGAATGAAGCCATTGTTTGGCCTGGATTAAGTCTCTCTTCGTTATCAGGGGCTGTTTGCATGGCTTCATTCATTCCCCTTGTTTTTTTGTCCGCTATCTTCTGAGGTCCAGCAGGTGGTCTTAGGAGCGTCTTGAGCTCCCTTGCAGGCTTGCCGAAGGGAGAGGGACTCTCAGCAGGTATAAGATGGATGGGGAGCAGGGTTTTCCCCCCACACAAACGGTAAGGCCAGGCGCTGTGAAATCATCTAGCCATGACCACCCACCCACCCCGCCACCATTTTCCTGCCATTCATCTCAAAATCCCATGCATTCAACAATCCATTGACAACTCAGCAGGGAAAAGGGGTATCCAATTAAACACCAAAGAAAAAGTACTGAAGGCCACATTAACTTTGCGACTTCCCAATCGATATTCCATTATCATCTGCATGCCCTACAAACTTGTGATTGTGAAACATTTGCTACTGAAAAGGGGATGATATCCAAACCTGCTAAATGGTATCTACTTATGCGTTAAAATAGGACTGCAATGAAGGTTGTGCTTTTAGGGAGTTTCAGAAAAAATTATGTTATTGGCCTGAAATTAAATGAGTTCACATTGATTTCTAATCATAAAAACTGTGATGCAATTCCATTGTAACATATTTTTTATTTATATATTTTTTCTGTCATTTTATTTAATGCTCTTTTCAAATAATACAGGAAAAATACAATAAAATACAAAATGCATACATTCCTAATTCCAAGCAAAACACTGATGCATTGAATACAATCTAAGTTTAAACTGAAACTTATTTGTGAAAGATTTATGCATTTTTTCAGCTGACAGGCCATGCCTTTATTGAAGGAATATTGGTATAGAAGATCCAGATGGCTTCTTACAAATGGCAATATGTTATGAATTACACAATGTATGTACAATGTATTAACACATAATGTGTTAGACATAATTAGCAGTACACATCAGTACACATTTTGTTTACCCAGTGCATGATACAATAATACCTCAAACCTTTTTAGGTGCCATCGTGACTAATCTGGTTTAAATACATCTTATCGATCAGAGGTGAAAGCATTCTAACTCCTGCCTGGAATCGATCTACATTTGTCCTGAACTGTGACCCACGATTAAATGCCCACACAGAGCTCAGTAAACATAGAAATCTTCAGGTCTGGATTTGCACTGAAAAAGTCATATTTGCCCTTATTTACATACAGTAAGTGAAAATTCAGGATACATTTAGAATTAATCCAAATGGCAAAAATTTTCTTCAGGAGTTCCCTTAAATGCAAAATAACATGTTATAAATTACAAAACGCAATTCACTCTACAAGAGCGCTACAAGAGTCTGACTGCCTTCTGGGAAATGAAATAAAACACTGGAGTTAAACGCTCCCCACCACCTCCCAAGGAGTACATGCCAGAAAGGTGCCGAAATGCAGCATCGGTTCTGTTGCACTCTGTCTGTTTACACGATAATGTATGCATCCTGAAATCCCATTATAATGCGTAACACCCGTATCCTTAGACTTAATGTTATTTTGGGTGCTGGTTACTTGATCCGGAGGCAGTGTTGCTGCTGGCCAGGTTTAATTTGAAGAGGCTGTATTAATGTGTGCGGGGGCAGTAAGAACCAGACATGCGGCAGGTTCTCATCTCACACTGACAGCCCAAAACACGGGGACATGAAAGGTATGTGTGTGTGTGTGTGTGTGTGTGTGCGTGTGTGTGTGTGTGTGTGTGTCTGCGTGTGTGTTTCATGATCATCCTGTATATACATTTACTTTAATCAGCCTTCCCCCATATTCTAGAAATCTGTAAATCAAATGATTCCATTCCCACAAATGTACAATTCATTTTTGAATACCCAAGAATATCCAGACAATTTATTTTGGTGACAAGATTTGTAAAGCATCAATCATCATTAGCAAAGTGGCAGCGAGGAGAATGCAAGAAGTGACTCTCCTGGATTCAGTTGAAATTATTGCACATGTAACTAAATTTAAGCCCAATGACAGTGGCTGTGACATGTGACACATTGCGCAAGACAGAGTTTGGATATTGGTTCATGGATCTGCATGTGTTACTCTGGGCTGCGTTCCACTTTCTGACACTGCTTTTTAAATTGTTTTTCTTGCAACGTGCCAGATTAGCTGGTAGCACGACTGTGGGACACGCTTCCCAGTGTCACAGGCCTGTGTCTGTGTCATAAATGTAAAATACGTTTACATAAGGGCAATATTAGGAGCACACCTGCATGGGCTGGTTAAGAGCACTTTGAAATGAACTCACTGAGCACATGGCCAGTCATAGCATGCACACATTTACTTGGTTGAGCGGTGACAAGACCTTTTCTACTGACATAATTGGCAGATTAATAGTGCTGTCGAGTGGAGGTGACAGAAAATAACCTGTTACCAGAGAACTGCAGGGTAAAAAGCTGCATGAGACATTACTTATGTAACAGTGAGCAAGACACTGAATCATACCTGCTGCATAAAACTCTGTGTAAATTAGTAATATGCTATGAATGTATGTTCTCCTGGAAATAAATGCACGTAATTATAATCAATATGTAAATTTGAAAACATAATTATGCAGTCTCTAGAATTAGAAAAGATATGATTGAATAACGTGAACATATGCTCTAAAAACATCATGAATAAAACATTAATCATAACTTCATGTCATATCTTCATATCTTCAGTTGTGCACTGAGACAAGGCTAGAACCAGATGACATATTAAACACATTATCCATTGCTGTCTATGTAAGCTCTATATATTATATCAAAGGCTAGCCTTGGCTAATGTGTTAACTGGTATTGGGTTCATGAATGAGATCTATGACTTTTCAGTAAGGATGAAAATACATTGCTAATTTAGGCACTAATATAAGTGTAGGAGGTACATCGCATCATGTATGTATTTGTACAGGTAACCAATTTTATATAACCAAAGTAAAGTCAAAGAATGCAGTCAGGAACAAGCTCATTTCCCCATTTGGCCTGACAGGCCTGTCAACTTTAAATTAGCATAATTTCCGTTGGACAGTAATTTGTTTTGATCTTTCCTTTCCTCCATGATTGAATCGGTTCATCAAAAGAAGTCTTTGTTCAACGTCCTTTGAAAAGGAACACTTAAGCAACGCTTACGGCTGTAGCATTCATCGCGTGAGTCACGGATAATGGGTCAGCTGAGGAAAGAGCGAACGAAGCTAAAGCATACAGATGACACACATTACATACATGTGCCGTCTGTTGTTTTGTGCTGGTGATTTCCCAGTGAGAACTGGTTCCTCCACCCATCACTGGTATGCAGGATGAGGTTAACCAGCCAGTGCTTTGATAAGCCAGCCGTCATCGTGAATGTTACAATTCTTTCCCACGATGCAATGGTATGGCAGCGCTACTGAGTCATGAAGCATTCCACTGCGCTGGAAAATAGAAAAAATATATTGGGGCCTATATCTTTCAGACTGATATCCTGGAAACGGACTATACAAACCTGAGCTCTTCTTATCCAATCTGTCCTCATAATAGGCTGAGGTGCATGCAACCGTTGTATTTATTTGACGCGCTAGGTAAATATTTGAGGCTGTCAGGAAAGTTTTTCATACGCTTCATGTTGAAGGTTATCGTAAATATTAAAACATGCGTTTGTTCCTTTCATCGTCCAGGTGGGCGTTGCAATGTGTGTTGACCTGCAGTGGCATCCAGAAGCCAGTAAAACTGGTGTTTCTCAACCTGCCTCTGGGAGTCATTTTAGACAGGAATGTAAACAGTACGCTCGAGTCCCAGCGCTCAAACGTGTGCAGGGAATGGCTCAACACAATCTCAGGTGTATGAAATGCTGAACACTGCTGAGGAAAATGCACACGTATATAAATATCACTAATGTGTGCTCTGGTAGTTTTAGAAATGTTCAGGGTGTTGGTTATTGAGGAGCATTCCTTGAAGAGATATTGTGTAATTAAAGAGTGGGCAATTAAAGAGTGAGGGAAAACACTTCCTCTTGCACTAAAGGCCAATACAGTTTACAGTTGCTGATTATGTAGTTCTATGCAGAAAATTTCAAAAGCGCCCCCCTCCCATGTTCTTCTCTCAACCCCCACCGTTTGCAGATGAAGTTCATGGTTGTCAAGACGACTTAAAAAAAGGAGAGCTCTCTGGCTCAGTTCCCCTTGTTCCTGGGAAACATGCTTAGCTAAAGCTAGGGCGTGGATAAAATTATTTCAGTTTCTCTATTACAGAACAAAGTCATCATAATGCACTGGATTTAATAGAGGACAATAAAAGTCCACTGCGCCTTCTAACCCTGCCTAACAATGTGAAAAATGTGGTAATGACTCTTTCCTTTTTTGTTTTGGCTTCCTCATTCCATAAAACTATGTGATGGATGTCACCGTATTTTTTGGGCTAAGAGTTTCAAGAGTAAAGGTCTTAAAAAGTGCACCCTGAACGCAAGAGAACAAAACAGTTCACATAAACCAGGTCACTATAATCACTCAAATGCTTAGAATTGTAGTAGAGATGATTTACCCAGTTCACTGTGAACTGCACTGTGTTCGTTACTAGGGATAGCTGATACTGTATGGGAAGAATGTGCTTTCTTATCTGTTCTGTAGTTACTTCGATGACCTTTCTATATGCACTTACTGTACGTCGCTTTGGATAAAAGCGTCTGCTAAATGACTGTAATGTAATGTAATGTAATGTAGTGTGATGCAAAAAGCTATTGTCCCCAAAAATGTTCCAAGAGGTGTGAGCAGCATGCAAGCTCACCGTTTAAGGTGAGAAGCATTCAACAAAAGAGAACCCATCATTTACAGTAAAGAGAAAAACTCTTTGATCTTTATTAGCCATGAATTTCACATTGTGAAAAAAAATCACTCGTACAAGGTAATGTCAAACTGCAGTAGTCCAAAAAATCAGAGCAAAAAGAAAACTGACATTGAACCGTTAAATCTCCATTTTTGTGAATTTTACATATCATTGTGAACACATATCGAACTTCTTATACAAGCAGGTGTCCCCAATTTAAAAAAAATTAATTATGCAAAAAAAAGAAAAAAAAAAGGGGGGGTTGCTCATTGTTGACTGTTACTATGGCAACCGTGGGTTTAAATGGAGAGGATCCCTCTCATCTGATGATGAGGATTTGAAGTGCAGTGTGCCGTGAATGGCTTTTGCGGTCAAAACTAGAGGACTTTGCATATTTGGAATGGCGGAATTGTTCGCCAGAATTCCCAAATCCACAAGGCAGTGGTCCCTGATGGAGTAAGCTACACTCCTGTTTAAGAGGGGTAGGGGCAAACCTGCATGCTGCAAAGCCAAGTCATAGCCAATAATTCACAAAGCCCTTCAAAAATGCCACTTTTTATACGGTATAACTGGGTGATGAATCCCTTTCAGCATAAACTAGGCAAACATTGATATGTTACATTTATGATGCATCACATAAAATCCAGTTGAGAATCGTTGTAACAATTTGTGGCTGTTGTTCGGACCTTTTGTTAAATTAGGCAATGTCACAGTCTCTTAAATTATGCTACACTCGAACATTTCAGCCCCACTTGTGAGGTTTCCTGTGCTGCTGAAAATTTCCATTCCTGTCCAACCATAAATACAACAAGTTGTGCCAAGGCTGACAAAACCAAGCTACACAATTCATAATATGCAGTATATTTAAAAACCAAAATGTTTTCTTTGAAAACTCTGTTTAATGATGGACAGTTCTGTAAATCGATGACATTCTGTGTTGATGATTAATGGTATATCCACCCTAAATTATAAATTTCAATTGGATTAAACAGGGGAAGGACCCCGTTCACTGTCACGCAAGCAACCATAGGTTATATGACTCATTTTAAACTATAGTGACACTCCGGCATACACAGCCATGACACATCACAGCTGTTCACCGAGACATCTGCTTCTTTACATTCCTTGTGCTCCAAATGGATACAGCCTTTTTCCGGAGTTGACATGCATCACTTCTGGATCCAGCCGTAAGAATCGTGCCGACCGTTTTTTTTTTCTTCTTTTTTTAAAATTTTAAATCAGACACACACTACTTCCACATTTTGTTTTTGCTTTATATCCACCTCAGCTAGACACCTGGGAGTAGAGGTCTGGATCTTTTTTGGCACAGATGGTGAATAATATAATGACATGATATTGGGGTAAGCACTTAACCTGGGAGGCCAGACCCCAACCTACGATTAATTTAGATCCAGTCGATTTCTCATCAACTCCCACTCGACAACCTGGCAACCTGCTGAGCTGGCCACTCACGTTCCGGGTTATCTGACCACAGACAGAACTCCCAGTTGTCTCACTGCTGAGACGCACCCACAAACTGACCTGTCACTGCAATCACATGCCATGCAAGAAAGCGAGAGAGGCGGTGAGTAGCGTCGTCTGACTCCTCCCCCCGAAAATGCTTTCCTCCTCAGAGAAACTCAAAATGTGCAAAACAATAGCCAGGTGAGAAAGAACCACAGTGGGCCGTGCATGGTACAAAACAAAGCTTTCAGAATACAAGCCGTGAAATAAATAACGTTTCATCCCAAAAAGTAAACGCTTTCATAAAACAAACGAAAGTGAAGACACACAGATTCTTATAAATACAAAATAGAACATACATTAAAGCCAGATAAGTCTTAAGACAAGCAATCCATTTCTGCATTAATAAAAAAATTATTTAAGTTATTTATTTATTTTTTAAGTGTTGGTTTGGAAAAGGGTCCTTCTCTACACCCCCCAGTGTTTCCCACCTCCGGTCCCCCTGCTATGACCATATATGCCTCCCCCCAGTCCACATAAAGGGTTTTCTCAAGGGGCTTCAGCTGCATCTTCACTCAAGCAAACCTGTCGAGACACGATCCCATTCTTTCCCAGCACAGCTGCTGCTGGCACTTCAGCCATTCACAATTTCACACCAGACTGGCAGGTTCCACTCAAACTCAGGAAGGTCTGCTCACAAACACCCTTAAGTCTTTTAAGAGTAAACAGTGTCCACCTTTCCGAGTCCCAAATTCGTTCTTGCAGGACGAATAGAGGGCGACGACTGTCCTCCATCGACGGCTTTAGCGGAGACATGGTTTGGGCCGACGCTTACTTGCCCAACGATGCCGACGCGGAGACAGGCAGAGCACGGAAGAGAGGGGGCGGTTCTCCGTCGTGTCCGTTTCATGCTCCGTCACGGAACGCCGTCCTCGAGCGGCTTCCTCCGGCCTCGTGCTCGTCCACCCCTGACTTCAATCGTTCATCCTTCATGCTGAATGTTAAAGTCCCTGTGCAGACACTTACAGCGTTATGGGAGGACAGCGCGGTGTTGGACGCGGCACATTTGTCTGTACAGATGCCGCACGATTCTACTGAAGACACTACAAGCTTCAAACGCATCGCGTAATCCCGATGGCATTTGTCGTTAATATCTGCCTTGTGGGCAATTAAAGCAGGCCTGTTCAGCATGGTGCTCTGCCACAAATACGTAAGCAAAGAAAGAGCAGGCATGCAGTGACATCACTCTGAACTGAAGGTTCGGGTGTTTAAGCAGGAAAGGACTTTAAAACTCACTTTTATATAATTTGTAACATGTACGTTAATGCTAAAAATACATCTACCTTTGTCTTTGTGCCTGCTGTATAACTATTATAGAAAATTGATTTTCTTGAGTGGATCTTTTTTGTACTTGTGTTTTCTTGACTGCACAGGGACTTTAAATGTATGCGTGTTCACAGTTGAGATCCAGTAGATGTGTTGCAACAACAGGACAATCTATGGAAAGAGAAAACAAAACAAACGTCAGAAACTAGTGCGGTAAGGATATATGCAAAATGTAATTTGTCCGGTTTGAATGATCCTCTTGTACTGCAGAGATACTGCGTTGAAAGTATTTTTACTGTGAATTAAGCAGAGATCTGAAAGAGGACAATTTTTTACATCACTATTTACGAAGAGTTTACAGACTGCAACCCCTTCCTTGTCTTTAAGATTGCCACCAAAACACACATTTGCAAGGGCCAACACAAAGGTATGCAATGGAGATATTAAAAACGAATAAAGCTTTAGTACACGCTCTGCTACTGTTCTGTTCAATTGATATTCTTAGTATTTGTAGTCAGATCACTGCACTCCAACCTAATAGTAAGATTTTACAAACACCAGCATCCATGGCAACTCTGATATTGTGCCCGATTATTTCCTCTGCCTTAAATCCCTGCTGCTGCAGATTTTATGGCCTCAGAAAGTCAATATGTAATGCAATTCTAATATCCATTTTAAAAATGTACTCTACTCCCATGTGGTCTGCTGAAAGAATAGGGCCTCCAATGCAGCATCCTTAAGTACACACAATGGGGGCTCATACTATTCAGCATCCTCCATGTGCCGCCCACTCTGCCTCCCTGAAGCATTCTTTAATTTGGGGCTATAAAAATGATTTGTCATCTCTGGAAGAGGTCGGCTCTGTTCCCAAGTCACAGAGAAAGAAAAGCAATTAGCGAATGATTACCATCGCTATCCTCCGCGAAAAAACCCCCCACCCCACCCTCTCTCTCCCCACTCCACCCACAACTCTCACATACCAATGCCTCGGAAATAAACATTGTGCACGCTTGCCTTAAAACCAAGCACTTTCAATGACAATCCACTTGAGGTATGGGTTATTCGGCTTGGGAAAACAAATAAAGATAAATAAAACTTGCTCTAAAACTGGCCCCGGCCATTAATCAGTGAACAGGAAGGCCTGTATTGATAAGTGGTCTTTCCTTTGAACGTGCTGGGAAGGGTTTTTTCCCAGTTTTTATCTGTGATAAGTGTGGGCGGGTCACAATTTTGATTTTCGACGGGCCCCCGATCCAAGGTGAAACCTCAGACGACAAAACAAACGCATTCCTGCCACTTCCTTCCCCAGCCCAGGTCTCCAGCGTGTTTTCTTTGTGTCAACACTGCAGTGTGACAGAGACCGCGAGAGGTAGGGGCGGGGTATGGAGTAAACAGTGCTCCCGGGGGCCGTAGAGTGACCAGAGCCAGCGTGAAAACAGAGCTCCAGGGGCGGCTTCCCTTTCCTCTCCCCTCCCCTCCCAACCGGACTGACCGCTGGGGGACAATAACGCCTTTCCAGGGGCCCCTGCCAAAGCTGCATTAATAGAGAGTCACAAAGGGACCACCACTTTGAAATTTACTGCCCAACCTAGGTGGGCAGCATTCCGCTGGAAAACAAAGGTGGCGATGGAATTCCTGTCAGGGGCTCACAATACCCCTGCAGCTGAAAAGAGACCCGCAGGGGTCCATGCCAGACCGGTTACTAATGGTCTGCGTATATTGAGAGGCTTGTGCTAATCTATTCCATCCCTGCTTTTGCGGTGTCGAGTCATTCATTCTTGTGTACAAGCCATATTTGTACCAATGTTGCATGAGGTTTCTTTGATAATAAGAAACAAACAAAAAATAACCTACGCTAACAGAACTACACTAAGAGAACATTTTACAACGGTGCCTCTAGGAGACGATGTTAACTTTGAAATGATGTTGAGCAGCCTGGCTGATCCCCCTCCTGATCACCAGTAGTACATTTTTTATGTATTTACTGGAGATTAAACCCATCTAAATAGCGTCATTTATTTTGTGAATTATGTGATACAGATGTCAAGCCGATACTGCAATTGCAAATGAAAAAAAAAATTCTTCCAAAACCACATCCATTGTGTCTGTTTGTCATCATCTAATGGGCTTCAATACAAAGCTGTGCAGTCAAGGAAATGTCCAGGAAATAACAGGACAGCCTACAATATAAACATTCCAGACACAAACGCAAGTGCGGATGTGTGGAACCCCTCTGTATAGAACTAAAATATCAAAGCTCACACCACAAACAAATCAAATCTAATCCAGACATATGTGATTCCATTACCCCTAGCACACTTTTTCTGCCTGCACACTAAGCGTGTCTAACTGCCGTTACACCATTGGGGACAATTACGGTATTCCAATCTATTGCCTTCTCATATATTCTATATATTCTATATATATCTCATTTTGGCGACTCACTGCCTCCTGCTGTAGTCTCATAATTCAATGTGCCATCTGTCCAACCAGTATCTGTTCAAAAGCAGAACATCGAAGCACTCGTTTGCGAGTACATCTTTGTACCGTTATACCAGTGGACCATCTAGTTAATTTGCCGTTTGCCATTTCAAAGTAAGAAATTAAATCGAGCTCAAGTTTCTCTTCCCCTGTATGTGGCTGGCCCCTCCCTCTTGTTCTGGCTCGCACTGAACTGGCCTGTCACATAAGCCAAATCTTCTGTGAGGTGAGGTTACAGAGAACGGCAAAGGCAGCCTCACCTCATTTACATTTTCCTATTGACGTTCCATTGGTTGTGATAGTGTCACCTTTTTATCAGGGAATTGGACATTGCTTAGAGTAGTGGTAGACAGCAAGCAGTCCAGTTAGATGATTGTTGGGTTACTGACCAGATGGGAAAACAACCACCATTCATATTCATGGCAACAATCTGCCACACCAAATTAAATCAGAACCACATTACTCTATCAAAACTCAATTTCAGTTTAATTCAATAAGGGTCTTTGTCCTTGTAAAAACTGCAATGTGTAAATTCTATAATTGTATTTCTGCAGTGGTTGTTTAAAATGTGTGTATGAACGCAATCTGAACCATATCTAATCTTGTTATTACTATAAATATTGAGGTTCCTGAGTGAAATATATTTAAGTTACATTTTTCACTTCTGTACACGAATCATTGGTTTGAATTTCATACCTTAGAGGTGCTTATGCTGGAAGATGTTTCCACGTGCTAACGAAGGCAGTGGGGATAAGCGAGTATGGAACAGTGGTAATACTATTCCAGGTGTCCAGTGTGGGGTCATAGCAGTCCAGAGTTTTGCACCGCTGGGCACCAAAGTAGCCACCGACTACATACAGCTTATTGCCGGAGGCCACCGCCTGACAGCTCATGCGCTTGGCTGTGACGTCCCCCACTTTAGTCCACTGGTAGGTCTCGCAGTTGAACTTGTAGGCAGAGCACGCAGAAAATTCAGTGTCTCCTCCCATGACAAAGATCTGGTTGCCGAGGACAGCGGCGGCCGTGTAGCGCCAAGGCTGGGGGCATGTGGCTGGCACAGTCCAGCAGTTCTCCAGCGGGTCGTAGCACTGTACTTTGGGCAGCTTGTCGTGGCTCACGCTGGTGCCGCCAAAGGCGAAGAGCTTGAGTTTGACGCTGACTACCGCCGCGTTGCTCACCCCTTCCCTGAGCGTGGCCACCATGGTCCACTTGTTAGTGGCTGGGTCGTACTGCTCCACCTGCTTAAGTGACACTGACGGGGAGGCTGGGAGGCAGCCGGTGGCGGCCGTGTGCCCGCCCACCACGTAGAGGCAGTGTTTGAGCTCGGCCGAGCCGTGCCCAAATCTAGCAATAAGCATGGGGGCGGCCTTGGACCACTCCTCGTGCAAAGTGTCATAGACCCACACGTCTTTGGACACCCCGTTTTCTGAGCCTCGGCCCCCCGTGACGTAGACCTTGCAGCCGATGGCGCATGCACTGAACTCCTTGCGAGGGCTGGGGATGTCGGCTTTGGGGATGATTTCTTTGGCCTTCTGGTCCACCAGGTACAGCTTGTCACACATGAAGGTCTGGCCGCCTAACAGAAAGAGGGCATGGCTGGTCTTCCTGGGCCTGGCACACAAGCTGGTCACCACGCCATCGTTCTGCAGGATCTTCAGCTTGCACCGGATCGCCTCATCCACCAGCTCTTTGCTCTTGGCCTGCTTGTTGATGAGCTCCTCGGTGGAGACGTTCTCCATGAGGAAGATGGCCGGCAGGAGGGCCAGGCGCACAGTGCGCAGCAGCTCAGGGAGGTCACAGTGCCTCCTCTCCAGGTCGTAGTTGACCCAGTTGAAGGCAGACTCATAGACCAGCCTCTCGTCCTCTGTCTCCAGCTCCTCGTGAGAAAGCAGCTGGACCAGGATGTCTTTGGGCAGCTGCAGGAAGTCCTCGGTCTTGCAGATGGTGGGGAAGTTGTTCAAGCACATGCACCAGGAAAGCTCTGACAGCTTGGCGCACTGGTGGGCATCTGACAGCAACAGCATGCCCAGGCAGTTGGTGGGGTGCAGGTTCTTCTCCAGGAACTCGGCGCAGGCATCCCGGATGTCCTGGAACTCCAGCATATCTCCGGCCTCCAGCAATGACTCTGCGTTCTCTTCATTGATGACGACACGGGAGGAGTAGGCATAGTCCAGCAGCAGCTCCAGCACCTCAGGGTGGATGGAGTCATGGAAGTTAACCTCACTGGCTTGGCTCTCCATGAGGCCACCGCTGAACATGGCCTCGAAATACCGGCTGCAAGCAGCCAGCACAGCCCGGTGACATGGAAAAGAGCGGTTGCCAGCATGCAGGAGCACGTCAGTGAAGAGCCTCTGCTGCCGCAGAGCGTTCAGGTGCATCAGCACACTGTCTGCGTAGGAAGACTTATGGAACAGGTAGATGTTCATGGAGCCCGTGCTAGCCCGGGACTTGCGATTCTCATGGACACAGATGGACATTTTCATTGAATCCTACAAAGACAAGAAATTGGATTGATTTAGACAATGTCAAAGCAAATCAATAAGCAAGGGGCAGAGATTTCTGACACTCAAAATATGTCCCCTTTTTAGCTTCTCATAATGTCACAGGCAACTTAAGAATGACTGATATCAACATAATTTAGCCCTTTGATCACAGCGTCAAAACAAAGCCAGGCGCAAGCCAAAGAAACGGGCACTGCTGTGTGATGTCATACTGCAAACAACTCCTGTATTCATTACTGATGTCGGTCCGGGAATCTACTTGAGTCTAATCACTGCCAGGTGGTCAAAGCAGAACATAATGCAGGATGGGTGGGGGATGGAATTTTGAAGATAAATAACTTATAAAGCTGCAGTCACATTTTGCAGCCATTATTTATCAGTGAATGTCCACATCAATCATATCGCACCTGCAACTCTGTAAATGAATATACCAATTTAACAATTGGCTTATTTCAATTTCCATGTAGGCTAATCGATATAGTCCTGCACATTTCTTCAATTGAGCATATCTGGCGCCTACATCAAAATACGTACCCCACTTATTTTCATGAGGCTACATTAATAACCTGAATATACTGCACCTGATGTTCCAGCACACATTAATAATTAAGTAGCTATATAATGAGTGCGCGCGAATAACAAATAGCCTACATTTAGGACAAAACATTACTTAACATTTACAGTTTTATAAGTCACAACATAACTTAGATAGTGAAATTCTTATGATTGTTAAACTCGGTCGTAGGCAAATAACGTTATAGCGACACACGAACTGTAACGTTAGGCTATTTATATTCGCATTTTCTTTTATTTTTTTTGCAATAAAAACACGTTGTGGATAGGCTGTTATGGCACGTCACAATTCTACAACAGGCTGACCATTGACCATTCAAAAAAAAACTTGCTCCGCCACTAGGTTTTACTGATCTTTGATATAAAATTACTATTTTACAAAAACCTACCTCTTTTTGTGAAAGTAGGAGTTCAAGTTGGTCTCTTTTAGTCCTCGAACATGCCACTTTGGAAAATGCCACGATGCTGCCAAAACTGAATAAAATCCAGTTTATTGGTTGTCGTGGCCGGAATTGCAGACTTGAACAAGCTTATTCTCTTTATGTCCTTCGTTGCTTCCGTGTGCTGCAATACCTTGAAAAGCACTGATATAATTGATTCGGTTTCAAGCTGTACCGCGTTGTTAATCATGCAAGGTCTACAACAAAAAAAGATCTCTAGCTGGCTGGCTGTCTCACCCTCAGCTCTGATCGTAGCCTACTATCAGTCTGGCAGTCCGTGCGGGTCTACTCTTTTCGCTTATGTCAATGGGTGTGTTTTTAGTATTGTGAGGGAGGAACATTCCTGTGTTGAGGAAGAAAAATGGGTGGAGTATGCAAAGTAGCTAGCTGGGCAGGAGGAAAACAGTATATCAGCCAAGGGGAAGGGAAACGGGTAATAAAATATGGGCAGCATGACAACAGTAAGCCTGTAGAACTCTGCATTTATGGATACGATTTCAATATTTTCACGATTGCCATTGTAAGGGCAAGATATCGATCAAGATTAACGTATCAAATTCAAATTGAGACACATAGGTCTATCTATGGAGACTGATTTATAAAATAATTCAAAACAAAAATGGAACAATCAACGTAGACTAGCCTATAGGCTAGTACACAAGAATACATAATACAACTGCAATAGGCCTACACCTAAAATTAATTGAATCATAGTTACCATACCTTCTCAAACTTAATGCTTGCTAAATGTATTTAGGCTACTTCTAGCCTCATATACATTCATTTTTATTTTGCAGGAACAGCCTGTGCAACATGCAAAATAATATCTTACAAGTTTTGTATCTAAATTGAAACTTTTTGTTGTTTAAAAAAAAACTGCATATGGCGTTATTCAAATAATAATCAAACTTGGAAATAGGCGGTAGTTTTGAACTATTCTGTTATTGTATCTGTTCGTTTTCTCTAGGAAAGTACAAAAAAGGCATTAACTGTTGTGCATGGCTGGATCAGCTGTTTCTGAGCTTCAGAACAGTCCTCGAGCGAGCTCTGGACAAGAAAACAACTCCCTCCGGGAAACAATGGCCTCTGCACAACCCGAAAAGCGTGGATAATTACATTATCTAAAATGAATAGTTTCTTCGTGTCTGTGTCTGTCCCTGAAGGAAAAGAAGGATATTGAATTAATTGCACAATTTTCAAGCACAGGATTTTGCAGTTATTACAATGCAATTCACTGTTTGTCTTTTTATTAGCTTCATTGCTACTGTAACAGGCCTATTTGTTAATGACAGAAAGCAAAATTGTTTCCTGAAGCAATTTGGTTACTATATTCACGTTGTTATTCGTCTGGATTTTGTCAACAGCTGGGAAATAATTACATTTCGAGAAATTGTAAGGGCAGTATCAGAAACGCATTTCCAAAGTGTGTGTGTGTGGCAGGATCTGGGCGATCATTAACTTGCCAATAGCGCCACCCAGTGAATTATTTTATGTCACATGAATCAGGTAAAGCTGTCAGTTACATCTTTCCCTGACAAACTATGCAGATTTGTGCAACTCCAACCTTCTAAATAAGGTATAGAAATAATGAAACTACAAGAGCTTTGGATTTGTCCTTCATTATCTACATCACTAAAATATGGTTAATTTACAGCTGCGTTTATAAATGAATGGATAATAGCTATGATTTTTTCTGGTTCAGATAAACCAAGATAATTTACATAAACATAAAACATAATTTTTGTTTTAAACATTTGAATAAGCACTTCTGACAGCAGAAACCTTTGTAGCCAGTGGCGCCGCCAAGGGGTGGCCAGGGGGGGCCACGGCCACCCAGATAAAATCGCTGGCCCCCCACTGGCCCCCCCCCTCGCGAGTCGCATATGCATAATATGCTGCTTTCTGATATTTTACATTAGGTACTATTCATTTAAATCAATAATTATATTTTTCATAATAGTTCATGCATGTGAAAGAAAATAGCAAACGTATAGCCAGCCAGCCGCTTAAGCGCAGTGCACTGCCAGGAGACTGAGCGCAAATAGGCCCAGCCCATCCCGGGGGGGAAAACACATCCCGCTCTCGCCCTCTATTGATTTGACGTGCTGGGGCCTTCTTTTTTTCCTTCGTTTCGATCCGTTAAAAGTTGTTGTTTGGTGAGATGCACTACAAACAAGGCACACACAAAAAAACAGAGTTGCGGTTTTATAAGATTCCGAACCGCGGAGCCCATAAGAGAGAAAAAAAGTGATCCGAGCAATAAGACGTGGGGCGGCGCGGAAAGAAGAAAAAAATGCGGGACCCCTGAAACTCCACAATGCTTATGTGTGCAGCAGCTTTTGTTTTCACAGGTAAAAAATAAGTTATCCAATTGTCAATGTATGGCTAACTAATATTGCTGTAAGAAATGCTAAAACATTTTGACCATATGCAAATGGTTTGTAGTGGAACGTGGATAAATCGGAGTGCTATAACGTTACAGTATTCTATTTGCAAGTGAAAAATATCATCATCCACTAACAAAAAAATTGTGGGCATCCAAAGAACGATCATTTTTCATCGTTGTATGCGTGTAGATTCCAAACAATCAGCTTTCAATGGGTAGGCTACTCTTCTCATGCAGGTTTTAACTGTTCAAGTAGGCTAAGCTAGCAAAATAGAGGTGACGTTGTCATACATTTTTTTCTTACAGTGAAAATGGACGACTTGTTTACATTCTCGGACAGATGTTAAAGTAAATCTATCACCACTCGCCACAAGTCAGCAATTTCTTTTAAAAGAAAAGAAAAAGGCTATGCTGTTACTGCATACCAGTTTTTGCCAAAGCTGCATCATAGCCATCATATTGCGGAGCTTTCAAAACCATAACAACGCGGAAACCCTACGGTAGGCTACCGTAGGCTAGATAACTGTGGACAAAACGGGCTGAGAAGAATGTAGCCTAATAAAGCAGGGATATGAGTAGGCTATAATAAAATGTATATTGTTGTCTATGATTATGCTTTTTTGTTTTGTTTTTCATTTTTTGACATATATAATATAATATTTTCGTTTACTAAAAGACACAACAACAGCCAAATACAGCTGTATTGAAAATAATTTGAGGCCTCTGTGTGGTGTTTTTAAACTAGTAGGCTTGTTCCTAGTAAAAGCTTTGTTCCTTACAATCAATGTAGCAACGCCTTCAAATTAAAGCTGTATATTTGTCTTTTTAAGGAAAAGGACAACTACTAGCCTATTTGAAGAACAATGAATCGCCTATGTATATGCATATACATGACACATTAAAACAGGATTGCTGTGGAACTCAAAATGTTAACGGTACCGGTCTGTGCACATCAGATAATTAGAAACAATAACTGTAAAATAAGAAACCTAATTATATGAGTATGCGATTAACTTAACTTAACATAACTTAACTCTCATATTAACATAGTTTTCCACTAGCCTATATACTACAGCATAATAGAATTTCTGAAATTCAGTTATGGCTTTTGGTTTTGGTGTGCCACCCCAAGATTTTCAGTGGCCCCATCTGGCCACCCCAATGAAAAATTTCTGGGGGCGCCACTGTTTGTAGCAAGTCATTGAACCATTACATGGTATTCAGTGACCGTTTCATGTAGTTTGTGCAATCAGTTGATTGAATCTTCAAACCACCTTGATTCTGTGGGCTGAGCAGTCAACCTATTGACAGGAGGTTTGAAAAAGAATGTTGAATTTATGCTGTTGAATTCGAAAGGCTCAGAATCATATTGAGATTAGATTTAAGCTGCTTCTTGTTTGCACTGAAGCTTGAAGTAATAGGAATGTTTCAACTTAATGGAGCAAAGCTACTGGCCATTAACCCAAAATGGAGCTTCCTGTACAAGTTGAGTACATTACCTGGAAGAAAGATGTTGCAAGATATTGAATTAAATCATGGTCAAGATAGAGGATATCTTTACTCACTCCCACACTCCCTCAAGAAAATAATACATGATAAATATGCAGCAACATAATATATGATGGAATGAACATTTCAGAAATGCAGAACATATCATGTACTATAAACATTTAAAAGTAACATATTTATCATTTCATAAATACACTGTAGAATATATTTAATGTACCTCACCTATGCAGTCTTATACATACATTCATCCAACGTATAATTATTATTAATAAAAGATTAAAATGCACTTCAACACAAAATTGCAATGTGTACTGTATGGGCAATTGGTATAAACAAGAACTCCATTCATGTATCTTGCTGAACCTCTTCAGGGGTGAGATGCAAATGCCTCCCTCCAGACAACTTTTATTTTTGTTTTATGTACACAATCAAATGAAATGTACAGGCTAACCAAACTGACCTAAAGTGACTGTCAGCTTACTACTAAAGAGGTTTTCAAGTGTCCATGTATTTAGGATAAATATTCAGAACAGTTTGTGCAATCATTATATATGACATTTATTATTTATATTATACACAACCTGTTTTTGTGTTTTTAAAGCATTTGCTTTGACATATGCCAACAGAACAATTGAGTGCTTGAAAGTGTTTTAAAAAACATTCATAATGGTGTTGAATGAACAGCTACCTATTGATAAAAGATATTTTCTTTATAGTAGTTAGCAAACAGGCTATATATGTAACTATTATGCAGATAATGTCAGATAATTATGTGAAAACTTAAATTAAGTTCAAATTATATGAATAGTATAAGACAATGGTATTAGGATAGAAAAACACTGCATGCTGTAAAAACACAATGTACTTTATATGTAACAAATGTAATATGATACTTTCATAAAAACATGTTTCAAGTCATTTTGCTTATATTTAAATACAAAGTTTAAAAATGATAAATACACTTATCTTGCAATAAACGTACATGTATTATATTGTGTGCAGTATACTGCCCCCTGGTGTATCACAGATCAATCAACATCTCAACGGCTGGTCATGGACAGCATAATTTATTAATATGAACACTGTCTCTGTTACAGTGTGACATGACTGTGTATAATAAAGCAGAATGTAACTGATGGAACATAGTATCGGCTATATCTTCAGTTGCAATCCTCTTAAAATTGATCAAAGATAAACAAAACAGGCAAAATGTATACTTTACTCACTTTATTAAAACATATTCTGCAACTTCAGAGTTGAATATGATCCTATAGCTTAATGAAAAAGGCCCATTTTTTTATTTATGAGTGCAAATTTCACGGTAAAGTGTTTCATTGTCAAATGATAAGCCTTATTCAGATGTAGTCTGAAATGAACATGCATGGTTTGAAAAGCAATGTGTAATGTGCAGCATTGTCATGGCCTACAGTGCAGTCCAAACCTATTTGGACAGTGACTTTCTTTGTTGTTTTGGTTCTGTACTCCAGCACATTGGATTTGAAATGGAACAGTGACTATGAGGTTAAAGTGCATTTTCCTATTGAACTCTATGGAAAAATAAGTCAGGAGAAGAAAGTGATCCATCCACATCTACTGCATCTGGCAGCACAGCAATGGTCTAAGGCAGTGGTTCTTAACCTTATTGGAGGTACTGAACCCTGCAAGCTTCATCAGTGCATTCACCGAACCCTTCCGACAAAAATGGCTCGACATTGCTAGTGTGAACCGTATACTGTGTGTGTCTTGACCCCTGCCGAACCCCTGAGACTGACTCAACGAACCCCTGGGGTTCGATCGAACCCAGGTTAAGAACCACTGGTCTAAGGCTTGTTTGATACCTCAGACCCTTGATGACTTTTAGCCAACCATGTGTTCCATACTGTTCCAGCATAATTTACAGCTTAATCTAGTGGCTATGCGGTTCACCCGATATGGATGTAAATACCCACAAATCAAAGCTGAAAGTCTGCACTTTAACCTCACAGTCACTGTTCTATTTCTAATCCAATGTGCTGGAGTACAGAGACAAAACAACAACAAAAAATGTGTCACTGTCCAAATACTTTTGGACTGCACTGTAGGTATTGTGTTGTATTGTAGTGCTCTAAATTGTGTTGTTTTTTTGGTTTTGTGAAATAGGCTTAAATATTTTACTGTTATCTCATTCTTGATGAATAAGTAGTTTGTTTTCTCCAGATCAGCATTTTTGTGTCCTCGTTGACCCAGGGCCTAAAAAAATGCTAGGAAAGCATCATATTGTCTATTTCCAACACTGGCAAGAGCCTAAACACTGACAACACACTCCCTTTCTCACAGGAAATGGTGGTGTTGACCTCTCTTTAGGTCAGGGTTTTGTTGAACTCCAGGGGGTTATACTATGAAGCAGGATTAATGAGTTAGCAACTGCGCTGACAGGTTGCCAACTCACACACATCTGGCGTGAGACTCAGAAATCCTGCTTCGTAATATACACCCCAGGTTCTGCTGGTATTTGATCCAGCCATGCACTACACCACCTGATTTCACAAATTAACTTACTTCCTGAACGAAAGAGGTAAAATAATTTGTGAAATTTGGTGGTGTAGTGCATAGTTGCCTTTTAGCATTCTCCATCCAAAAACTGTCATTTTATTTAATTGCCTCATAGTGCCCCCCTATGGACACCATTCGCCAAAGGGGACCAACTCAAACGCTCAGGCCGTGTCCGAATCAGTACTCTTCCATACTGTTGAGTAGCCTTGGTGAGTAGATAGGGCGAGAAAGTCGTAGAGTACGCAAATTTATTTCAAATTGCAGTGTACTTGAAACACCCGGATGACACACTTACTTCCGGGGTTTCGCTGAGTACATTTGGGAGCACACTTTTCAAGAAGTACACAAACATTTTGTTCACACAAATATGACGCGAGGCTTCGTTTTAAAAAAATGAGGCGCAGCTTCGCTGACGTTTACCTTCAAGTACAACATAAATAACACGTGACATGGCAGCGCAAGGGTGTGGCGCAGGGTTGCCAGATCTTGCAAGACTTTCCGGCCAAATGGTGACTCAAAACTAGCCTAAAATATATTTTTAACCAAAACCAATCTATTTGAAATAGAAATAATCACATTTTTACTTTTAAAATAAGTGCGTGCTTTGCCACTTTTAATTTTTACCCGTGACTCCACTTTGAAAGTATCCCAATTTAGCTGTAAAACCACGGACGTGGCAATACTGTGGCACGTCTTATGATCTGCTTACAACACTTCCACAGTGCGGTTGGAAAATAGTATGGCGGATATTTTTCGCGGACAACTAAACAGTGCCCATTAAACAGCACACTTCGGCCAGTGCACTGTACGCAGGAAAGAGGGCGCAGTAGATAAGAGCTCTGATTCGTACACAGCCTCAGTCTGTACCCAGTCATGAACATTGGAGTTGAGCAAAAATATGTTTTCCTTGTATAACCCATTCTGATTTCAATATAGCAATACATTAAACATCATGCACATAAAGGTTAATACATCTAAAACATTTAAACACCTTTCACCTCCCGTAATATATACAAAGAAATGTAGGCGCCTATTTACAGGAGTTTGATTTGTAAAAATAATAATAATAATCCTGCTATTTTCTGAGTACCTTACGCTATGAGAGTTTGATAGAGTACGCTAGGGTTAATCGAATTTAAAGCAGATTGCAGGGTAGATGTAACGTTAAGTTGGTTTACCGTTTTTCGTTCCACCGATTAACGACTAGATTCACTGAATCATCGACTGGGTTTTGCTTGGAGTGCGTGGTGTAGGCTACGGCCTCTAATCTCGTAACTGTTTTTCATGTTAGTGCACTGCAACCTGAACCTCATATTCTTTAACGCAACACGATTTTAATACCGGGGTAGCTTCCCTTCTTTGATGCGGGTAGGGCATTTACCAGACAATCTAACTAATCATTAACTTTTTACAACCACAATAGCTTTCCTAGCCCAGGGGTTTTCAAAGTGGGGGCCGCCAGGGGGCACCAGGGGGGGCCAATTGGAAGGGAGAGGAAAATAGAAAATGCAAAAAATAATAAAAAATGTATTTAAAAAAATTATTTCACTTCATAAGATTACTGTGCCGGTTTAAAATAAGATATAAATTGTTATAAATCCTTTCATATCGAAATTAGGTCTTTGCCGTGCCCTTCTTTCAATCGCAGCCAATAACTAACCGTCTGGCTGTCAGTCAAAGCGTTACGTTGAGCTGCTAACGGCACGATTATGGAATCAAAATAGGGTCAAAAGTATTGTGTTGTGTATTATGAAGCTGTATGTTTGATTTTTTTATATTTGCCAGTGTAATTTAAAAGTTTATTTTTAAAGCCATTTCACAATAGGGGGGCCCCAGCCAGAGGCTACGGCTATTTGGGGGTCCTTGGCATGGAAAAGTTTGTGAACCCCTGTCCTAGCCCATACGCCTTCCATAAAACGGCTCTGCGCCTTTATGCTTAACATAAAGAAACGTGGGAACTCTCACACGTGACGCTTCACTCATCAAAACAGCCAAACGTTACTTCCTTTCTAGAAACAGATCCTGTGATCAGCGAGTCAGCTGACTGCTCAGTTAATAGGCTAATACAGCTCCAGCAACACCGACTTCACTTCAACCATCATGGTTGCACTGCTAAAGCTAGGAGCTCTGTTGCTCGTGGTTACTGCTTGCCAGGGGCGATATGAGCAAGAGGTGGACGTTCCTAGCATTATCAATTCTGAATACGGATCTCTATGGCCTCTGCCACAAAATGTACAGATCTCACCAGTGGCATTCAGTCTGAGCAGGAATAGTTTCCAGATAGTCCATTCTCAGCAGTCTTCAGCCGGTCCCAACTGCTATCTTCTGCAAAATGCCTTTCGCAGGTAAGACAAACGGGCATTTGCGAATTCAGATTAATTGATTATGTAGCCTACTTAAGCTGCACGGTTTAGCTACGCAAAAAGTATTGTCCGACAAAATCTGTCTTTTAGTTACCTGAGATGTTGCAATTTCACCTTTTAAATAGCCTTCTGACATAGCTAGCGCGTTGACGAATAAAGATTGCATACGATGGTTGCTAGTTTTGTGTAAAATCTAGCCGGCTGGCTATGGTTAGAATCGCGGCATTTTCCTAATGGAAAGCTAACTAGCTAGCTTGATTTAACCCAGCGGTACAGTAAATGACAGTAAGCTAGAGGTTTCTTCCCTTTCATTTCCGCTTTCTGAAACACTGCTTGCTTAACCTCGTTAGTCTGTGTGTTGCAACCGGTGTGTATTTGTCCTTGTCTCACAGATATTTTGAGTACATGTTTGGCTTCACTAAGAAACAGGGAAGATACAGGAGCGGACTGGCATCAGAGGTGTCCGAACTACAGGTGTGGATCACATCTGCGGACCCGGAATGTGACGCATATCCAAGCGTAACATCTGATGAGTCATGTGAGTTCCCGTATTCAAACTCGTGCTCATTGTTCTCTGGAGCATAAGGTCAATGTCACCACCACATACAGGTCTGTGGTCATCTCTTATTGCTGACAGTCCAATCTACAGAGTGAGAGGAAGTTTAGGAATTGTTTTCCAACGGCTGCACAGAATGAAAGTGCATTCAAACGGACGATAAATATTTAGATAACTAAGATCTGAAAAGTATCCCAGTATGGGAGAATAAGTTAATTGGATATACAATATCAAATTAGCTGACCCTCACCCAGCCCCCTACTTTCAGTTTCAGTTCATTATGTGACAAGGTGAATAAATATTTTTTTCTTTTGTATCTTGTATCTACAAAAGTTTTTTTTTTAAATAAATAAAAATAAATAAATAAGGGGTTGACCTTTGATTGCACTCTGCACAGAATGACCCAATAAAGGTTTGATTTTTGATACTTTGGAACTTTTCACCCACTCAGTCATGTGGTAAAGATCTAGACTTGTTATTGTCATGTGATATTTATTTCACTTTTCTTTGCCTCAGATGAACTCTCTGTAGATGAGCCTACTGCTGTACTGAAGGCTAGCAAGGTGTGGGGAGCCCTCAGAGGTACAGATTACAGCTACATTGATATATTACAGATATATTACTGTGCAACATGCCTTCTGAGATATTCTAAAATATGCAATGAGAAATGTGATAATCTACAATCCATTTGACTTTCATTATCTTCAATAACACCTAGATGTGCTGCACTGGGTATTACCTAGTTATTTATCTACTTATATTATTGTTTTGTCTCCAACACTGACATTACATTGTAAACATCTTTTTTGTTACAAGGACTTGAGACTTTCAGCCAGTTGGTGTATGAAGATGACTATGGAGCTGTAAGTTTCAAATTATCTGTGGTTAAATGGATGTGAACAGAGAATATTTAAGCATAATAATAACAACTGTTCGACTAATCACATGCAGTGTGAATTTGAAGGGCACCGATACAGAGTACTCAAGTGAGTCAGTCGTGGGCGGAGTCTGGTTTCGGAAGTAAATTCCCCATGAAAGATAGAATGGGCTTCGGAGACTATCGACTATTTCTTGAAATCTGATTTATAGAATTAGCCAAAACGTTCCTGGATTAGCCTGTGTGGTACAAGGATATATTCTATATATCGCATGTTCCAATTGAAATTTTTTAAAGTTATGCATTAATGAATGTAGTTCGACTTGTAGTTCACTTTGACGGACTAAATATCCAGTAGTGGAACGCACGGGTGGTTCTCGACCAATAAGATATCATCATCTCGTCTGTCTGACTGTGGCAGATGGGAGTAGACTACTGCCACTGAAGAGGAGCTAATGTTAGCTTGCTAAGTAGAGAAGCCCGCCCGACAAGGTCAGAAACCACTACGGTTAACCCCATAAAGCAATTCTAGCTTTTAGTACTTCAAGCTAGCTAGCTAACGTTAGAAAAATGTGTTTAAAAACGGAGCTGTGTGCTACTGCTGGCTAACGTTATATGACAACGTCTGGAGACAAGGCTGCACGTTCGGAGGGAATTATGGGACGTGGCGTTTTTAAACAGTGCCAGCGCTGGTATGTTCACAAAATACTAAATACTAAATACTAAAACGTAAAATATAAAAAATACTCGAAGCTGGTCCAGAAAAACAACATAGTTTGCGAACGGGCGTTATATTGAACAATCTGGGAAATTGACGGTAAGACATAATCAGTAGAAATGGGTTAAAAGTAAGCTTTAATGTCTACGCTCTAAATGAATGGGGAATTTACTTCTGAAACCAGCGTGATGTAGTCACGTGAGTACTCTACTGGCTTAGAACTATTCATTACAACACGGAAACCAAAATTCTTCCTAAACAAACTGGTATTAAATTTTGCCAAGACAAAAAAGGAAATGACCAAAGTCTGTTTCAGGGAGTATGTAGCTGATTTCTTTTCCTCGCCATCTATTCCACAAAACTAAGGTCACATCTCAACTCAACATTCTGCTCAATAAAAAGTTCATAGTCATACAAATTTAGAATTTAATCAGTAAACTCAGTATAATTATTTGTACAAAATGTTTCTTGCCGTGCATGGTTGTTTTCATCAAACTCTAAACTGGAACTGATGGATCAATAATGCATGTTCCTGGGTGAGACTTAAAAGTTAAAGGCAACATGGTGACTGAAATTACAGCTGGTAATTATGTCAAGACAAATTGGTTTACATTTTTTAAGATATGCCCTCGATGTGTTCTTTTTATCTTGTGTGTGCACACATGCAAAACATGATGTATACCTTTTAAACGGCACTCACTCATCTTTCTGTTTACTTAAAACAGATGAACATTAACAAGACTGCGATACTGGACTTTCCCAGGTTCGCCCACAGAGGCATTTTACTGGACTCCTCCCGTCATTTTCTGCCCATCAAAGTCATTCTGGCAAATCTGGTGAGTCTGGCATGGGTCTGTGAGGGTTGGGTGCTGGATGGGTACTGAATGTTCATTTAAAGGCCCACACACATCGGCATTATCTTTCTGGTTTTAGTATCTGAAACGCCCACAAAACGTTAGCAAAGGGCAGTGACATAGCTTTTGTGAAAAGTCCCAAACGCCGCCCCCTCTGAGAAACATAACTACACTACCCAGAATCCCTGGTCGTGGCCTACATCGCCGGCTCCCACTTTTGCTAGTTAACGCAGTAGCTACAGACCGCTCTGCTAGCGAAAACGGCTATCACTCGGTCTGCTCTTTGAACGTGTAGTTGCCTGAATATAGAAAAACTTTTTTTTAGTCCATTGACTCCCATTGTATTTTTTCAGAAAAGTGGCCCCAGATGTTCGTCACCAAAGTGGGCGGGACTACGGAGCTCTATTCAGATTGCGACTCCAAATTATGCAAAAATATATGTCATATCACGTGGGAAATCGTTTTACCAAGAACTCGGAAAAATCACATTTAAACCCTAAAATATGCATACTTCGACCAAGATTGCAATTCTTTTTTTCTTGAACCAGTATGGAACACTATTGAAAAGCTCCAGGATGATATGAAAAGCTCAAAAACATGAAAAATATGTGAGCTTTAAATCCTTTAAACAACCATTTTCTAAATTGGACAGAGAGAAAGCAGTACAGCTGAATTCATATTTGTTTTTCCTCTTGTATCCAGTGCTTACATTAAACGTATAGTTTAATGCTCATACTTTAAACAATCACTATTGTACGACACACTATTACTACTGTTGTTTTCACAACAACACATAGACATCTAAAACTGTCTTGAATCTTCATTGGAAAAATAAAACTACATGATGTGTGCAGCTTGCTGAGCTAGTTCCAGCAGACAGCTCGAGAAGCACCAAATCACCGTCCGCTCACACAATGCTTTAAATCACCAACCTTACCTGCTCATGCACTGCTCATTCTGCCGTGCTATCCTGCCGCTGCTGCTACCCATGCTTGGCCTGGATTTTTTGAGCTCCCCACCACTACCCCAGTATCCACCTGTGGGCTCTGCTATGATCCCCATGGGGGATTTGCAGTGGTCACTCTGTTATCATTTTGGCTGGTTTATACAAGAAAATTGTATACAAACAGGGAGTGATAAGAGACACAGGCTTGACACATTCACTTTAAATCTCAATAAAATATTGTTGTAATTCAAATTGTGAGTTGTTTGGCTGAAATATGATTAAGTTTCCTTGTAAAACTGTTCATCAATAAAAATGAGCTACAGTCATACAAGTCATACCAACCACCTGTGTATTTTCATGTATACATAATTCTTGTTTCCTTGTAAAGGGTTTCCTTATAAATTAATTACCCTTACATCATGTCAACATTATTTTGATAATTCCCTTAACTAGTAAAGCATGTGAACTGGAACTTTTTAACTCAAACTTTAAAATTAGTTTTTGGGTTCTGGCTGTCTGGCTGTCACTAATGAGTGTTCTCCCATGCAGCTAAATTGAGTATGATGGAGGCTCTGTTTTAAAATAAAATGAAAAAGTATTAATATACATATAACTGTATGTCTTGAGTGCTGTGGTATGTCATGATAATGAAATGATCTGTACAACAGGAAGCCATGGCAATGAACAAGTACAATGTCTTCCATTGGCACATAGTTGATGACCACTCCTTCCCCTACCAGAGTCCATCCTTCCCTGACCTCAGTCAAAAGGTAGGCGAAGCTCCATTGGGGACATTTTATTACTCCCTCTGGACATTTGAGAGCTAGCAGGAGTGACTATATGTATATAATATAGAATTTTTGAATTTGTTCCTGTTTTTAGCCGTGTGTACTGGAAGGTCTTGTTTGTGAGATAATGGTTTTGCACTCCTGATCAAAGGCATAACCGCAGCTGCACAGTATTCCCCAACAGGAATAATGTACAAAAACGTACTAGGAATAGATTGAGAGAATTTTTTTTCACATTGTCATTTCAGGGGTCTTTCCACCCATATACACACATTTACACACCTTCAGATGTGAAGATGGTGATTGAATTTGCAAGGATGATGGGGATTCGTGTGGTCTCCGAGTTCGACACTCCAGGGCACACACAGTCATGGGGAAAAGGTGATCATGATGAAGAGAATGAGTCCAGGTTGCTTTAGGGCAGGGGTCACCAACCCTATGCCCGCGGGCACCCGGTCGCCCGTTGGCTCCTTCTCAGTCGCCCGCGAGGCATGTTCTAAAAATAGCAATATAACGCGTGTATCTACGTGGCTCGTTATCGGCGATTTACTGTTAACTTAGGCACGCAAAGGAACACTCGCGGCAAATACGCTAAATGAACAATTTAATAAACAGTATTTTATTCCCCCCCCCGTCAACAATTTCAATCGAGGTCAGCGAAATCCTTTGATCGCACTCCCCCCCCCGTCAACAATTTCAATCGAGGTCCGCAAAATCTTTTGATAGCACCCCCCCCCCCCCCGTCAACAATTTCAATCGAGGTCCGCGAAATCTTTTGATAGCACCCCCCCCCTCGTCAACAATTACAATCCAACAAGTAGCCCTCCGTACTACTCAGTACCCTTGAAGTAGCTCTCAGTTGCAAAAAGGTTGGTGACCCCTGCTTTAGGGTTTACTCCAGGGGTCCTCAATCTTATCCAGTTAGGGCCGGTGTGGCTGCAGGCTTTTGTTCCAACCAAGCAGTATGGTTTACTCTATTAAATAAATAATAGATGTGAATACAGTTAATAGTTACATCGCTGTTTTGGCTGTGAATACATTGGACTTAAGTGGTTTGTTGACCCTAGACATCTAGGCAATAGTATGTTTGTGTCCGCATACTGTGTGCGCACCAGTGTAATTTAATGGGTTTATCTTGTGATCATTTTTCTTGCACATGCAGGTCAGATGGGGCTCCTGACTCCATGCTATGCCGGGGACACTCCCACAGGAATTTTTGGGCCTGTGAACCCCATCCTGAACTCCACCTATGAATTCATGAGTCAGTTCTTCAAGGAGGTTAGCGCTGTTTTCCCCGATGCTTATATTCACTTGGGTGGAGATGAAGTGGACTTTACCTGCTGGTGAGTGGCTTTATACGCAGCTCTGATTTACCAGGAATATAGTGGACAGTGAGATTACATACAATACATTTCAGCTTTTAACATGTTTTTGATATGATTTCATATGACTTAAGAAGTTTTAACATGAGGTGGCAAATGTTAAATACTAAAATGTACAGAAAATGTATATGCATTATTTAATGTAGAGACAAGAGGCAGATTCAATTTCATCTGTATTGAATATTCCTTCTTGCTGTTATTATTTTGTTAAACAAATTCTGGATGTTTAACAGGAAATCAAACCCTGACATTAAGAAATTCATGGATGAACAAGGTTTTGGAACGGACTACAGCAAACTTGAGTCATTCTATATCCAGAAGTAAGTAGCATTATTTGCTGCCATCTTGCATTCTTACATGTATTAATAACAGCAATAACATCATTATTAAAGTGAACACAAATATATGCTCATAAATTCCATTCTGCACATCAACGTCAGTAGACATAACATTAACTAAAACAACAGAAAATGCAGGGTCACGTACCGTATCAGAAATATGAGATGTGCACAAAGGCAAAAATGAACCTTTTCCATGTGTCTGCATTTTCTTATGGATGGCATGAAAACGGAATGTGCTTTAATGGTAGGATCCTGGATATTGTTTCTGCAACCAACAAAGGCTACATGGTTTGGCAGGAAGTATTTGACAATAAAGTTAAGGTAAGTGTTATTACAGTGGAATATATTGCAATTTGCTTCATTATAATCATGAATACTCTTGCTTTTTGCTACCTGTAACTTGATGCTATGCATGTAATTAATACTCTGGCTTTGGTTGTGTTCAAGCTTCATCCTGAAATGTTATGTATGGAGGGCATGTGCATTTTGGCATATTATATGACTTGGGGCATGCATGGCTTTGGCCTAATCTGAATTTGAATCGAATATCTAACGGCTAATTAGCAAGTCTTTTCACTGGTGAATGTAAACTCAATGAAATCGCACATTTCTGCAGAGGTTTTCTTGTTAATTACTGTATCATTTATGGAATAATGAGTGAGAATCTCCTTTATTTGAGTTATTAGTAGACTAAAGGCTTATTTTTACAATTTGCTCATTGCAGCTGAAGCCGAACACAGTAGTGGGGGTATGGATTAACTATAAATTGGAAGAAGAACTTCAAAAAGTTACCGCGGCCGGGTACACAACCATCTTGTCTGCCCCGTGGTACCTAGATTACATTAGCTATGGACAGGACTGGCAGAAGTACTACAAGGTTGAGCCACTCAGCTTCAATGGTTAGTCAAGGTTTTGATCTCATACCTGCATGAAACCCACTTGTAAAATCATGTTTTATAAAGCTAAAAATGTACTTCAAGTGAGGACATATGACTGAAATATTATTTGACTGGTGCCAAAACGAGTTTTATTGTTCCTTACCACACCAACCCAAAAGGTAGTCGTTACTTTTCCATAACTAGATTTTGTTGGGTTACCTCAAAAAATGAAGCAAACGTTTGGATTTTGAATACTGGCAACTTCAAGTTCAAGCTTCCATTTTAAAAAGTGAGTTTAAATAGATGCATCAAAACCTGTGAACTCAAAACATGAGTCGGGTAAGAATTAAGTGTGGCCTTGCATACATACATTGAAAATGCATGCCTCAGGCATAATTTATGTACTCACTTTAACCTCCTAAGACCTGGCGTCCACATATGTGGACATCACATTTTGGGTTGTATAACCATAATACTTTCAGACCGAGTGTCCCCATATGTGGACATCATTTTTCTCAAAAACTAAAAAAATCATGTAAAAAGATTATGCTTAGTTTTTATAGTTATCAGGTCCCAATAAGCCCAAATAGCAAAGAGAAATTAAAAAAGCATTGGGTCTTAGGAGGTTAAAGTATACTTCCAATGTACTAACATTTACCTACATAACGGCTGCCCCTCCCCCCAGTTTGTTGGTTGCGCACTTCTAACTTGCATGGTAAATGTTTAACCCAGTGGAAATCCCAAGGACTTTGTCTCTGGCTGTGCTGTTTTGAAGACGCAATCTTGTGCGTCTGCTCTGGATGCAGATCAATCCCGACACACTCGTTCAGGTGTGGAAAGGAAACGAGCAGAAGTACCAGGAGGAGATGGCTGCAGTCACAGCAGCAGGCTTCCAAACCTTACTGTCCAGCCCCTGGTACCTCAACCGCATCTCCTATGGGCAGGACTGGCAGCAGATTTACAAGGCTGACCCCCAAAACTTTAATGGTGTGTGCGTGTTAGTGACCGCTACAAAAATCACTGTATTCTGAAATGGAGTAAAATGGGTTTCAATAAAGATCTATTTTTATAAAACACACCTGAAATAAACTCTGAAGCCTGCCCACAGGCTACCAGTAGGTATCAGTAAGAAACATGTCTTCCCTTAATTCAGTGCTTGCTCTCCTGTAGTACTGTGTAGCCAGCAGTGAGGTTTCCCGTCTGAGGGCATCACAGCTGTGCACAAACATCTGCTGCAGTGTCCCTTGTTACTCTACAGACACAACTAGAAATTCCAAATTGGGGATAAAGAATTATAGTAAAAAAACACAATAAAATTAAATATTCTTCAGACCATATTTAAAAATATCAGATGATAAACAAGTTGTTAATGTTCTATCAGTGGCCTATATTGACGGTTTATTGTCTGAAAAAAAAAAAAAAAAAAAAGGTCCTCATTTCATTGCATGATTAAAACGGCTATCTATGCCAACCAACAACCCTTCTCGGAATTTACCGAGCAAATAGATGTCGGCAGTTCTAAAGAAAACTGAAAACCCATGTAATTTATGTGATATCTGCAAGGCCTCGCATGAACAGGAATATTTGGTTGCAAATTTTATGCTTTTATGAAATTAAGGGGAAGCTTCTCGATTGAGGTGACCAAATATAGCTGAGCGTTATATGGATTCGACGACTAAAACATTGTGGCTTCCGTGTGGCCTCCCAACAAATTATCTGTTTTGCTGTGGTAATGTCAATAAATTGATTTGGCACCAAGTATAGTTTCCTCATTGCAACTTTGTTACAGTTTCTGAATCGGTTGAGATGTAGGTCACTGAACCAAATTAACTTGTTTTCTGCGTTACCCAGGAACCGAGGAACAGAAGAAAAAGGTTGTTGGTGGAGAGGCCTGCCTCTGGGGGGAATATGTGGATGCCACCAATCTCATACCAAGACTTTGGTATGCTAACAACACCTCAGACTACTAACCTGCAGCCTTCATAATCAGTGTGATCTAGTAAATGTGTAGTCTGAATTACCTGGGTGTCTTAATATGTACTGTACAAAATTATACATACATAGGGGAAGATATGCACTTGGATGGAGTCAGGACAGATTATGGGGAATAAGCAGTGCTGGAAATGGCAAAAATTTACTGGGGGGACTCTACACTGGGGGGGGGGGGGGTGTCCGGGGGCATCCTCACCCATCAGAATATTTCAAATTTCAACAAGTAAATGCATCATTCTGATGCACTTTGAGCTGAATAAAGAGATCATTTAAAAAAATAGTGGTGTATGTATCAGGTCACACACACACCAAATAACATTAAAAATAACATGTTATTAGCTAGCTAATTAGTCACAAAATAAACAATTTACTAGCAAGAAAACAATCAGCCAAGTGACATTAGTTCACTAACGTTAGTTAGCTAACGTAACCGAAGTTTGAAGCACCCAACTTCTGACTGACGTTATCAACAGTTAGCTAGCTAGCTCGTCTGTCAATGGGTTGACGTTAGCTGGCTAGATTGCCCACAAAGTTTCAAAATGTTAGCTAGCAAGCGAGCTTCTACAGCTGGCAGCTAGCTAACATAAAACAACCATCTTAGTTAACTAACTTACTCTGGCGTTATTTCAGGGAAGTCGGGGAACACAAACCGGGTAACGTTACACAAGGAGGTTTAATCATAACAACTGCACCTCGCGCAGTGGTCAGGAACGGAGAAAGAGGCTTGCATCCTATTGGCAGGGAATTGGCATTCAACAGAGGCAACATTGCGCAACACGTACTTTTAAATGGAATAGAAATGCAATATAAATCTTATGTTGAAAAACTGAACCAATTAGAACCGGAACGGCGTCCCCCCCTCAACATTTACTCCTCGGATACCGTTCCCTTGCGTTCACCCCATTTCCAGCACTGGGAATATGTATCTCCTTATCTCAGATTTAAAAATATGAGGTGTAATGGCAACGTGGACTGTGACCCTCTGTTGGTCTCCTTCGTGTCTTCACCAGGCCTCGGGCGAGCGCTGTAGCTGAACGGCTGTGGAGTGACAAATCTGTGACCAACATCGATGACGCCTACAGTCGCCTCGTCCAACACCGCTGCCGCATGGTCCAGTAAGTGTGGGATTATGTGCACTGCATCATGGGAAACGGCACGTGTCTGAACTGCGTTTTTAGGTGTCAATGAAGGTTTGGACATATTTACACACCATAAATGAGGTGATCTGCATTTTCATTGCGAGTTCTAGAATATGGGGTCCTTAAGGGGTTGATAAGCATGCGTTATGACTTGCAATGGTCTCTTTAGTGATCCTCCAATTTTATCAGGTGAATTAATAAATGCTGTATAGTGCTCAGGTTTAGCATAAATAATAGTATATTCAAATGCTACATGTCTGAAGACAAATGCAATACAGAATGACTGAAATGGGTAGTATACATTACTTTTAACCATATCCTGCATCCAAATTATAATTTCTTTTCAACCTTTCCTTTGGTATTGCAATAAAACGCACTGAAACCACCTGCATTGTCTAAATTTGAACGGTTTTGTTCACCTCCCCTCTGGTCGGCAGGGAAATTGCCAGTAAGTGACCAAACCACAAACTAATACATAGTTGAGGATCAAGTGAATAAAGACTAATTTCAGCTGTACTTGAGACACAGTGCTAACAAACACCCCTCCTCTACGTTTGTTCCCTTCCTCCAGGCGAGGGATTCCGGCCGAGCCGCTGTTCGTAGGACACTGCGAGCACGAGTACAAAGGCTTATGATAGCCCGTTACTGCTGGAGTCTGGAAAACACAGCAGCATGTGAGCCCAAAAAACAAAGATCAATTCTGCACTAAGAGCCTGATTTACTAAGACCTTTAGCGGGTGCAAAACCATTTAGCACACATAAAACCAATAACATGACCAATCATTGGCCAATAACATTACCAATCGTTGGTCACGTTATTGGTTTCGCGTGCGCTAAATGGTTTTGCACCCGCTAAAGGTCTGAATAAATCAGGCCCTAAATCTTTTTGAACATTTTCAATAGATCAGCTGATTACATTAAATGAACTGATTAAATGCAAAACAAAACATAAAAGGACATTCTGATGTATACACAGATTTATTTTTGAGCAACCTTTTTATAAGCATTTGTATGATTTTTGAAAAAATAAACTTTTGAGTGTTTATGTATGTTTTGTATATCATTATTAATGTATGGTTAATACTACTATTAGTAACACGATTGTTGACTGGCACCCATACTTGCCAACCCTCCCGATTTTCCCGGGAGACTCCCGATTTTCACTGTCCTCTCCCGGTAATCACCCGGAGACAACATTCTCCCGCAGTTCTCCCGATTTAGGCGAATATCCGTTTTTTATTTTATTTTTTTAAATCTGACGCTTGTATCTACGTGGCACTGTGGTCCGCACAACACGCGATATAACAGACACACGCAGACGCGGACGCAAACCCGCGGTACATACGTTAAATAATAAACCGTTAAATAAAGTTTTTATTAATTTTTTAAAAAAAAGGTGATTGCACCCCCCCCCCCCTGGTGGTTTTGGAAAATCTCCCTATTTCTGAGGGCTCAAGGTTGGCAAGTATGCTGGCGCCTGGGCCATGTTGATGGCATGATTACAGCTTGGAAATTCCTCCCAGAGGAAGGTGTCAGTCAGGCCACTTATATTACAGTGAATCTTCTGCATCTGACAAAATGGATTCCACATGTCATGCAGCGCACTATATTGTTCTCACCAAACACAACTTAGATTTGAATTAAAGATCTACTCATGCTGCTGATATGGATACATCTGGAGGAGAGTCACTGTTTGTAAGGTTATAAGGTTCACTGTGAGAATGAGATTGTATATTTTACTTTCGGTTTATTCACATTTAAGGCTGTAAAAAATATGTACTTTTCCAAACATTTAGCTCACAAATGTTAGCGTGCCTGTAAAGCGCATCTTTGAGAGTTTTCTGGAATCATCCCTCTCTCACATGCTTCACCAGATCCTGTGATCATGGCACCACTGAAGGCCTAGTTCAGGGGCGTCATACCAGTCCTGCCATTTTGTCCAGGACGGCACTCTGGTCCTGGGGGTTCATAGTCTCATAGCTGGACAGCTGCAGGGAGAAGGTGGCACTCCCTGAGGTCAAAGTGCGTAGGACAGTGGAGTAGCCCTGTGTTGGGAAACAAAACGGGTTTTAGCGCAATACAAATGCAATGCTCTATAAGCTCTTTTGTTTATGACCCATCTAAATATAGAGAGCTTTTTTTTTTCTTGTGCTGTTAATCATGTTATGTAGCTGTGGGCAGAGTACAGTTAGTGACGCGGGAGGGTTATGTTGCACCCACCATCATTTCGGCCAGCGGCACGGAGGCCAGCACCACCTTGTTGTCATGGCGACTCTGGATGTCGTGGATGGCTCCACGTCGCTGCGCCAGGTCCCCCAGCACGGAGCCCAGGTGTCCCTCCTCCAAAGTGATCTCCAGGCTCATCAGAGGCTCCAGAAGCTGTCCGCCAGCCTGCCTCAAAACCTAAGGGCCAGAGGGTACAGTGCCATATTAGCTGGTAACATATTGTACACAGCACACCCTCACTGGTACTATAGTACTGTATACAGCACATCCTGACTGGCACTATACTGTACACAGCACACCCTCACTGGTACTATAGCACTGTACACAGCACACCCTCACTGGTACTATAGTACTGTACACAGCACACCCTCACTGGTACTGTACTGTACACAGCACACCCTCACTGGTACTATAGTACTGTACACAGCACACCCTCACTGGCACTATAGTACTGTACACAGCACACCCTCATTGGTACTATAGTACTGTACACAGCACATCCTCACTGGTACTACACTATACACAGCACACCCTCACTGGTACTATAGTACTATACACAGCACACCCTCACTGGTACTATAGTACTGTACACAGCACACCCTCACTGGTACTATAGTACTGTACACAGCACACCCTCACTGGTACTACACTATACACAGCACACCCTCACTGGTACTATAGTACTGTACACAGCACACTCACTGGCACTATACACAGCACACCCTCACTGGCACTATACTGTACACAGCACACTCTCACTGGTACGATAGTACTGTACACAGCACACCCTCACTGGTACGATAGTACTGTACACAGCACACCCTCACTGGTACGATAGTACTGTACACAGCACACCCTCACTGGTACTATACTGTACACAGCACACTCTCACTGGTACGATAGTACTGTACACAGCACACCCTCACTGGTACGATAGTACTGTACACAGCACACCCTCACTGGTACTATACTGTACACAGCACACCCTCACTGGTACTATAATACTGGTCTTACCTTCAGCATGCAGCGAGACACACATGCAGACACCATAGCCATGGACGTTCCAGGCTGGATGCTTACAGACTCCACGGTGGTGGTCACTCCCTGCACTGGGTAGCCTAGCAATGGCCCTGAAGCAGTGAGGGGGGGAGGGGGGTTACTGTTCCTGCAGCGCTTTGAGCTGATCTGATCTGCCACTTCCAATTCACAACCTTCCACCATGTATGAATACCACACATACAAAGTATATAATAATGTATCATTATAAAGCTGTGGAACAATATTGATCACAATAGAACCTTTTGAAATCCAGTATGGGCTGAATCTGAAATGGAAGTTTTTAAATAGTTTTTATTAATTTATTGTTTAAAGTTCGGTATTTAGCATGTTACGCCCTGTTAAAAGGTTATTTACGATCATATAGAACGGTCCATATCAACATTTTGGCGAACTTTGCAGTCTTGAGATATATTGTTTATTGCTCTTGTCACAGCTAACTTACACAATGGATCTGGACGGGCGTGTAGAAAATCCTTCAAAAAACACCATAAACTGGTCACTGGTGTCTTGTAATTTACGTTTAAAACATGTTTTAAATAATCGTTTAAATATTTATATAACTATTTTCAGTCGCCGTACAGCCATACGTTTGTAAACTTCCAGTGAATGGATTTAATAAAATGATAATTTTTGGATTTTCAGTCAATTGTGAACCATGTTACCTTGGAGATAAGAGCTCTGTATCCCGTTCTCCACCGCCACTTTGACATCCCGAGAAAGCTCCACGTCCTCCTTGTAGGTGATGTCACAGGAAGTAGTTTCCTCCCAGGGGGTCACGGACAGCCCCACCGTCACCACGTGCCTCCGGTCCCTTAGGGTCCGGTCCAGTGTGTCTGCACAGAACCCACCCAGCAGGGTTAGAGCACTGACCCGTGGGACAGCCGGCTATGCGTTTCACACGTGCGGTGCAGTACACGCACCTGTGGTAGACCCCGACTGGAGGATGGTTTCCCTGTATGCCACCTGCAGAGGGCCCAGGTGAGTCTCGATGCCGTACTCTCTTCGGATTCGATCGTGAATTATTTCAATGTGGAGCTCCCCCATTCCACAAAGAATAGTCTCGGAAAATTGAAAAAAGAATACACACACTTTACCTTTTGAGCCTACCTTACGATTGAAATAGTAAGCAGTTATACATTTTTACAGAATATACTGTTCTACAACTGAAATGCCTTCACAGTACCACAACAACCATTAACCATTAATAACCCCCCTTGTAAATTTAATAACAGTTATTTCCGGCACTTAGCGATTAGACATGTAGACATTCAAAGTTTGCCTGTTGTAAATTAATACAACAGAGATTGTGAGTGGCTGCTGCAAGATCCTCACCTGTCCCGAGTCTGGGTCTGTTCTTACTTTCAAGCTGGGGTCTTCCCTCTGTAGACACTTCAGAGCGTGTTCCAAGTCTTTACAGAACAGAGAAGAGGATGCTTTTACTCACGCCACCCATACCTCTCACTTGCCCAAGTATGTTCTTCTGAATACAGAACCCCAATTACGCTGTAAGGACCTTCACTGCTGGTGGGACTCCTATCGATACTGAGCAGCGCTACGGAACTCAGGGGCGTCCCCACCTGTTTGCTTGGCCATGGAGGGGGGCTCAATGGTGCAAAAGAACACGGGTTCGGGGACCTCCACTCCGGCCAGGACCAGACTGCCTGGCCCCTTCTCCGAGCCCCTCCCCCTTTCACCCTCCTTCAGGGCCCGCCTTTCCGCGGCTGCGGCGGACGCCTTGGAGGAGACGATGGTGTCTCCTGTCACCGTCTAGGAGAGAATTCAAACAAGCGCCCAACTTGAGAAAAGTGAGCAGGCCGACGGGGTGAGGCTTAGCGGTCCAGGCCCATTGTATGGGTAACATTGGCCACTAGCAGACAGGGAAAGGCCTGTGTGTTTAGGCCTACTGTAAGGGTTACGGTACCCTCTAGCACAGGGGTAGCCAACCCTGTTCCTAGAGAGTCTACTGGTTTTCTTTGTTACTCTTAATTATTTAATACAGAAGCTGATTACACAGTTAGCACACTTCACCTGGTTACTTGGGTCTGAATTGGGTGCTGATTTTGAGGTAAAAACAAAAACCGGCAGACCCTGTGGCTCTCCAGGACCAGGGTTAGCCACTCCTGCTCTAGCAGACAGGACTTATAGACAGGCCTACCTGTTTCAGGCCCACGGTGAGGGCAATGTTGCCTGCTGTCAGAGAGGGAATTTCCACCTGCTGGTCAGCAAACGGCATCAGCAGACGGCTCATCCTCTCCCTACAGGGGTCCGGAAACGCACAGTGAGAACAGCACTGCCCTGAGACAGGCGGGCTGTCGGTGGCACTTCCTCCTCGAAGCCATTAGCGTATTTCTTAGCTGCGTAGTTTACGTACGTGGTGTTCCTGCTGACGTTGTGGACAGTAGACTGGGCCTTCATGGTCCCTGAGTAGATCCGTACGAACACCAGGGGCCCCCGCTGTTTGTCATGCAGAACTTTGAACGCCAGGGCGCACAGGTCATCCTTGTACCATCGCCTATATGAGAAAACGCGCGGAAAAGGGAAGAGCTAGCACCCAGAGGGCAGCGCAATGTAGAACTGACACAGGTTTGTGGTTCCAATACCAGGTGGGGAACTGTAAGCTGAGTAAGTAGCTCTGGATAAGGGCATCGGCTAAGGAAATATGTGATGTAAAACAACCTACACAAACTATGTAAAGAAGGCTCACAGTGTTTCTAAGTGACCTGCAATGGACTCACGCCAGGTCGATGTGGCGGTCATTGGGGGCGGGCAGGTAGGCGGTGATGGCGTCCAGTAAGGGCTGAACCCCTTTGTTCTTCAGAGCGCTCCCACAGAGCACGGGGACCCCTTTCTGGGCCAGAGTCACCCTGCGCACCGCTGCCCGCAGCTGAACACAGAGAAAACACACTGCCTGCTAATTTCCGTCCTGGAGCTTAACACAGAGAGACACACTGTCTGCTACATTCTGTCCTGGAGCTGAACACAGAGAGACACGCTGCCTGCTATATTCTATCCTGGAGCTGAACACAGAGAGACAAACTTTCTGCTACATTCTGTCCTGGAGCTGAACACAGAGAGACACGCTGTTACATTCTGTCCTGGAGCTGAACACAGAGACAAAACACTGCCTGCTATATTCTGTCCTGGAGCTGAACACAGAGAGACACACTGTCTGTTACATTCTGTCCTGGAGCTGAACACAGAGAGAACTCACTGTCTGCTACATTCTGTCCTGGAGCTGAACACAGAGACACGCTGCCTGTTACATTCTGTCCTGGAGCTGAACACAGAGACACGCTGCCTGCTACATTCTGTCCTGGAGCTTAACACAGAGAGACACACTGTCTGCTACATTCTGTCCTGGAGCTGAACACGGAGAGACACGCTGCCTGCTACATTCTGTCCTGGAGCTGAATACAGAGACGCACTGCTTGCTACATTCTGTCCTGGAGCTTAACACAGAGAGAACTCAATGCCTGCTACATTCTGTCCTGGAGCTGAACACAGCTTTAAAAATGTTTGAGACCACCGTGCTAACCTTTACAGATGGGACAGCATCAAAATTCTCACTGAATTCTCCCAGCAACAGTTCTGCAAATTCATCATCCAGATCAGCAACCTGTAAACATGTCCACGTGACCATAACGTCAGTCAAACTTTATCACCGTTACACCACTTAGATCAGGGGTTGGAGATATTCTAAATCCACACAAAATCCAATACAAACATGGATTCATTTTAGGCTCACTTCATTAGAATGCAACATCCTCAATGTAATGCATGGTTCATTGGCCACTACACAGCATTGTAACAAAACGAGCATAAACATTTTGGATATAGTGACAAACCTAAATATGAGAAAAATCTGAACTCCTAGATTTGACATCACAAAAATCAGACGCTCTATTCCATGGTATAGTGTTAAAAATTATTATTATTATATTTAATCTAAAAATAGCAGTCCTTTTCAAAATGGCAACTACCATGTTTATGACTTTGTATTCAGTACCTGTTCTATTAGGCTACTCCTTGCCTCTTTAGCCTGGCTCAGGAGTTCAGCATTGTCAGAGGAGCTGAGGGGTGTCTTCTTGAACACTCGCCCGTCCTCATTGGAGGATTTCACGTTCCAGATCACTTGCTCTTTGGTGATCAAATCGACCAATCCCACGAAGCCTTTACCGCTGCCAACGGGAATCTGCAGAAGTCATCTCATATTCTTGTATTTACGCATTTATGGAAACATGTCTTAATAACAGTAATGCATTTTATTGATGAAGCACTCTCCACGTACCAAAAATGGGGAGAGGAGCATTAGTAACAATGACGCTACGGCATTTCTGTAAGGATGTTTACCTGCAGAAGGACTGGATTCGCTTTCAGTTTCTTCTTTATGCTCTCAATGGAATAAGGTATGCTATGAGATCATTTTACAAACAATTAATTGAAATTAAATCACAGGTTGGCAATTCATTGACAGCAGGACATGAGTCCACTTAGTCGTCTGTTTTACTAAGCAAGGTTTAACCTAATCCACAACACTAGAGACCAATTAATAATGAACATTTACACACATCCCAGCTAAATTCCTGACTTGAACTATTCCTACTTTTTTATTTACCTTAAGTCAGTGAAGATATCTTGTAGTGTAGTGTAGTTTTCTAGTATTCACCACAGCTTTAAAAGAATCAAAGGTGTGGGTACAATTTTGAACACACTGTGCTGAGAGAAGGCTGTCCTACCTGGCTCCAGGTTTGTCCATCTTGTTCAGGAAGCAAACACGAGGCACGCAATGCTTGTCAGCCTGTCGCCAGACTGTGAGAGTCTGAGCCTATCATCCACAGAAAACACACAAACACACACACAGGGAAAAAACAGTCATTATTCAGTTCACATGGCGCAGTCTAATAACCTTACCTATGTGACAGTGCCAAAACCTACATTTCAGCATTGTTGGCTCTCTATGGGATAGGAAGCATCTACCTGGAATGTTATTCAGAGGAAATTGAGTAAATCTGGCATGTTATGCCGCTTTTCCACTACAGTACAGACCCGTACCTAGCAGTGACGAGCCGACAGCCCGTGTCCTTCTCCATATCATTCAAAGTGGGTACACCCGAGTAAACCTGAGCCATAGCGTGAAACTTTTCGGCCCTGCTTCAAAGCAGGGTCGAAGCGTGCCGCTCTATCCGGGGGCTGAGTTGTGTAGCGGCGGTTGCGATGCGACGCATCGCTCAAACCATCGAATACTGTTCTATGGAAATGAAACCGAACCATGTGCAGATCACGGGGCTGTTCAACGCGGCACGGGTCGGGTCGTATACACCGGCTATGAAAATGCGCCATTAGATTTTACGCTACACCATGCTTATTTTTATGTTTAATTAATTTGAAATTTAGAGCAAGTGCTAAATACATAATGTTTCTAAATATGTATTACTCAAAATGAAGGCCAAACTACAAAGCTGGGGATGTAAATTATGAAAGTCTAAAATAGGATTGAAACATTTAGGCAAAACCAGGCCCAACCCACCTCAACTCCAGCTGAAGCATCAAAAACTGCCACGGCCCCATCCAGAACACGTAGAGCCCGCTCCACTTCCACGGTGAAGTCCACATGCCCTGAAAACAAAGCACTTCACAGGAACACAGGAAATACCATACTGCCCCCACCACACCGTTTGCTCTGCTAAAAATGCAGAGCTTCAATTCCCCACCAGTGGGCAGAAAATGCTTTGTTGAGTCAACAGAAAAAGTTCCCTGTTGTTTACCATTTGAAACATGCATATTGTTTTCATCATGTAAGAGCACTAAATCTCAAAGTAATAACTTGACTATTACCAAGGGTGCTGAGTGAAGAAAAACGGTCATATGTTGTAAACTCCAGGTTTCTGGTGATTACGTAACAGTCGACTTGCTGTCTGCCTTTTTATTAAACTGAAACTCTGAATAGTGACCATGTGGGGGCAGCACTATTTCTGCTGAGCCACAGAAGGATGAATGAGCAATACACTGGCAATATTGTTTACGTCATTATGTGTATAATTATTATGTCTTTTTTACATATTATCCACTTATACAGCTGGATATATACTGAAGCGATTCAGGTTAAGTACCTTGCTCAAGGGTACAACGGCAGTGTCCTACCTGGAAATCAAACCTGCAACCTTTTGGTTACAAGGTCAGTTCCTTAACCATTATACTACACTGCCACCATAATATATATTATGTCTATTTTAGTGTTTGTTTTCAATTGCCCTAGACAGTTTTAGTGTGCTATGAAGGATATTTTACATAATTACAGATGACCTTTAGAATGGCTGGTACAGGGGGAAATCACGGGTGTGTTTAAAGCACAAAAAAATAGACTTCATGTAACTCCAATGTGTAATTCACGTGAACTTCTGTAAATATCTACAATAGCTTTAATCACATAGAAAGACTGTGGGGGCCCAATCAAAAACATACACTAACACTGGAATAATATAAAAACCTCCTGACAGTGAACTATTCCTTTAAGGTCCATACCTGGAGTGTCTATGAGGTTTATTCTGTGCTCCTTCCAATCAAAGGTAACAGCGGCCGACTGTATCGTGATTCCCCTCTCTCTCTCCTGCACCATAAAATCTGTTACTGTGTCTCCATCATCAACATCTGCAGGAACATTCAAACTATCAGACAGGATTGAAATGATCATTTTGGAATGAAAGGTATATATAAAAAAGCATTACATTTTCCAGATTATTTTATGAAGCCCTTGTCTTGGAATGTTTTAAAATGTTTTATCCAAAGTTATTCTACCCACTGATAAAGATGGCACACTACTTTAGTAGCAGTGCAACAGTAGTGTCCAGCCCAGAATATAAGACAATGACAATTTCACTAACAACCAATTCACATGACTGAACCGGTTTAATGACAATAGAAAGTCTGTACATTGTACAGACATTGGGATATTCCATATCATTAGCAATGCAAAAATATGTAGCATCTTTAAATATACAATAATTAGACTCCCTTCAACAGCAGATTCTGGGGTTCAGTTCGGTAGAGATTTATTTGAAATGAAAATCAAATTATTCTGAGCCTTCCAGGGTCGAATGTCAGCCTCCTGAGGTATGAGACTGACAATAAAAGCATGTGGAGCAGCACAGCCTCACCCCCCAATGCACGAGTGTATCCAGAGTAATACAGCATCCTCTCAGTAGTGGTCGTCTTTCCAGCGTCTATATGGGCCATGATGCCAATGTTACGGATTCTATAACACAAAGCAAGGCCAGAATTCAAAAACATGGGACTACACCATCAATGCTTTGTAAATACAGAAGAATCAGAGCAAACTATCAAATTATTTTAGTTTAATGTGACATTGCATACAGATAGCTGACAAACACTTTTTTGTTTAAGCAACATACAGTGGGGACGGAAAGTATTTGGGCAGTGACACAATTTTTGTTGATTTGGCTCTGTACTCCAGAAACGGAACAGTAACTATGAGGTTAAAGTGCAGACTTTCAGCTTTAATTTTATACCTGCAAAAAAGTTGGGACAGGGGCAAAAAAAGACTGGGAAGTTAGAAAAAACACCTGTTTGGAACATTCCACAGGTAAAAAGGTGATGTTATCATGACTGGGTTTAAAAGGATATCAAAAGACTCTTGATATCTTATTTCCAGGTACTCGATACTATAACCCCTCTGCATTTGAATGGATCTCTAAGGAATTGGGGGTGAAGCTGATTAAGCTGTAAATTACACGGGAATAGTATGGAACCTATTGTTGGCTAAATGGCTGTACGTCATACTGTTCCAGCATAATTTACCCCCCCCAGACATCATGAAGTCATGGCATGCAAAGGATATGCAACCAAACATTAAATATGATGATGTTATTTGAATTTATCTTAATTTGTCCCCTAAAATGGGGCTGGGGGGGTGGCTGTGTATAAAAAGGGCTATAATTGCCACGCAGTTCACCTGATATGGATGTAAAACCCCTCAAATTAAAGCTGAAAACCTTATAGTCACTGTTCCATTTCAAATCCAATGTTCTGGAATACAGAGCCAAAACAACAAAAGATGTGTCACTGCCCGAATACTTTCCATTCCCACTGTATATCTCAGTGGTATCTCATGGTTACCTGCCACTTAGGAGCGGTACACATTTTGATATTATGACATTATACAACTTCAAACTCATAACACCATTTGCAATAACAAACATTACTGTGCAACATCAAACAGTATGAAACAATATTTTCAAGCAACAACAACAACAAAAAAACCAAATGAAAAACACTATGCTGCATAGTGTAGACACAAGCACTGTATTCATAAATAAACATACGTCATTGTACATAAGTACAAGTACTTACCGAGATATATCTGGATTGACCACTGACCGTACTGATTTGACATCATCTATAAGACACAGAACACAACTTAGCTGACAATTTATGCCATTTCACTAAAAACACATTGAGCACCGCTATTTTATAATCACCAACCTACACCCTTATTTATGCAGTTAGATAGATAGCTAATGCACCTGGTAGAAAACTGTAGTTCCTTTTCCACAATTTCCACCTGCACCAAGATTGAGCTTCATTCTTCAAATTATGTGCGCACTGGAAAGACATTGAACAGAACGAATGTTATCACACTGAACAAATTCCAAGGAAGCAAGTGCATTTGAAAACATAGCCAGGATTTATGTAATATTCCGTCTTACCCCAACAAGGCTATTGAAACGCCCCAAGGTATTTTCCAAAGCCAATCTAGGTAACATAATTTAGCTACTTTCTATTCCAACTTCCTGTCTTATTCTGTCCTTAAAATAAATGTTTAAAACTCGCTATCAAAGTAACCTTTTAATCATATCCCGCTGATTATATATATTTTTTAGATGAAAATTATCTGGATAAGAAAGTTACAAAGCTAGAACATCGCCACTACGTTAACATATGACTATGTTACCTATATAAAACTGTCTAATTTCCTTGAGTTTTGTTAGTTGCCCCACGAACACTAATGTGTTCATAAAAAGGCTGTTTCTAACATCTGAGTTGAAATGTGTTTTAATTGTAAATTATGAAACCGACATGAAAATAAATAGTTACTGCAGTTGGACATTTCGCTCTCGCCTTCTACTATAATGTGTAACGTCATAATACATCCTCTGGAAACAGGGGGAACCTTGCTTTGCAGTTCTCGTTTTTTAAATAGGGCAGACTAATTCAATACAGCTACATAATTTTTTTGTTGTTGCATTATATATTTACTATGGGTACGTCAACACATTTAAGTGAATACACTTGTAATATAGTTTAATCCCCATGTGATAGTGATCATAACACAACTGTAATTTGTTGTGACGCTCTTTCCTGTGCCACAGAGTTAACCGGATGATTTTCGTTGTTGTATTTCCTTTCAAGAAACGGGCTGGGGAAAACAAGACCAAGCAACCCAGGCCCCAAGTTAAACACTGAAAAAGAATCCAAGCTCGAAACAATCCCTACCCTACCGATTACGTTTTATTACTGGAATAACTGAACTACAAAAGGAACCATGGTAAGATTATTTCGGCTATGTACAAATGTTGTCATGCGTTAAAACAAACGGGCACGTGGCCGAGAGATGGCTGGCCTCTTGTTGCTAACTAGCTAATTCCAGCTAGCTAAAGTTTATCCGTTTGTGTAATGTTTCAAGCTTAGTTGGTTGATTTTGCACACTGGCGTGCTAACTAACGTTACATGATTGTTTCAGCTGAAAGAGGTTGCATATGAGCCTGTGCGTGCACAACTTAGCTAACGATAGCTGTTTAACAAAGGTGTTTATCTAACGTCGTTAGTTGGCAATAATGATATCGTTAACTCAAGCCAGCTCAGAGTGTACATCACGCCTAGATGGTTAACCAGAGGTGGAAAGTCCATGTTCAGAAAGTAAAAGTCCTCTCCAGTATTTTGTTCCAATCACCTGGATTTGCTATTCCTCAGCCAGGAGGTAGAACTAATTAGTGAAATCAGCTGGCTGAGTTAAGTGGGAGAAAAACATGGCAGGACTTTGACTTTCGGACCCCTGAAAGGTCCACCTCTGGTATTTAACTTAAGTTACTTTCTTGAGAAATATGTCGTCATGACTTGTCAGTGTGAATTTGCTTGTTAGTTAGCGTGACTAGAAGAGACAGACTCAGTTTTTAGCCTTGATCTCACCTGTCACAGCCTCAGAACGAGCACATTGAGTTACACCGCAAACGGCATGGTTATCGCCTGGACTACCATGAGAGAAAGAGGAAGAAGGAGAGTCGAGAAGCCCATGAGCGCTCACACAAGGCCAGGAAGATGATCGGATTGAAGGCCATACTCTACCATAAACAGAGGCACTCCGAGAAGATCCAGATGAAGAAGACGTAAGTAATCTACTTGACACTGTAAATGTCTGCAATCTCTCATGCGATTTTAGTATTGTCAGGACCTATGCTCCCTGAAATATGATTGTGTTTTAGTCATAGCTCAATCCAGTCCTACTGCCAAAACCAGCCAGTGTCACGTGATGGTACATACCCGTTCTTCCTTTGTATCCCATACCAATGTGTAGTATAACGAAAACGAGAATTACTAATTTGATGGATCATCCCTAACAAGTTGGCCTCCGAGTGCTGTCGGGGGGACCGAGCATTTGTGACAGTCAATGTACAGTGAGCCTCCTACTTCTCATTGTTGAGAGCAACTACATAGAGAATTCTTAATTCTATCGTGGACAAATAATAGGTTGATTTCACTCAACAAGACCGCAGAGAATATTACACTTAAAGTAGTGACATTAAATAGGTTCAGTGTTCATGTGGTTATATTGATTCATATATATTTTAATACTTTCTGAAGGATTTTTCACGTTTAAGATGTGCATCAGTTGCCAAGCAATTCATCATGCCTGGGAATCCTTTGAACCTTTGGACTTGACGTTTTCAAGTCTTCAGCAGTTGGCTTGATCATACCATAGACTAGTATTTCTGTACGTTGGGTTTATGTCCTTGAGTTGTTTTATGCTGTGTTATATTAAGCTGTCCACTTTTATCTCAGAGAAGTTCCTCTGTAATGACTAGATGATGCTGGATATTATTTTTGAAGAGATGATTGCAGAATAGCATCTTCATTAGATTGTGTGACTTGCAGGTCCATAACATTAATATTACAGTCTGTAAATTGGACATTCAGCTTTCAGTCTAACTAATTATACATTATAAAATAAATAATGGTTTAAGGGAGTATGATTTGATTGAAGTATCACATAAACACACTATGCCGCAGCTATAGTGGGCAAGGAATTGTGGAATGAATGTTTGTGTGTGGCTTTCTGTTTCATACTCGTAAAAACCGGCAGTCTGACCCATGAGACTGCATTGAAAACTGTGTATTACAGAATTTTAAGACTTGCTAGCCAGTAGAACTGTAGCTATACGTGTTACCTTACTGCCAATTGCTTCAAACGTCGAAGTTCATCAGAGTACCTCCCTGTGTGTTTGTGTAGCATTAAAATGCATGAGCAGAGGAATACCAAGAAGAAGAACGATGAGAAGACCCCGCAGGGCGCAGTGCCCGCCTACCTGCTGGACCGAGAGGGCCAGTCCCGGGCCAAGGTCCTGTCTAACATGATCAAGCAGAAGAGGAAGGAGAAAGCCGTGAGTACCTGATATTGACCAATATGGCATCTCCCAGGCTCCCGAGTGGTGTATCCATCTGAGGAAGCCCCTTTTAGTGCAGCAAAGTGACCTATGATCTGATCCATTCCTGAGCCGTAACGTCGCTAGCTGTGGTTGGAACTCTCTTTGATCACCACATCATTGCCCTGGGAGGAGGGTTTCACTCCCCACCTCTTTGTGCAGTAGTTTCAGGGTCGTATAGGTGCATGTAGTCTGCCGGCACCTGCTGGATACACGAGACAGTCTCCAGTACAGTAACTGTACAGCTCAGCTGGTCGATTGATAGTGAAATGCCAGTTGGCCTGCACGTACCTTAGGGGAGGCTTGTGCTGCTGTGTGCCCTGTTAAAAGGACTCCAAAGGGGGGGGGGGGGGGGGGGGGGGTATATGGTGTATTGCAGCAGAGTAAAACAAGGTTGTTTTTCTCCACAGGGTAAATGGGAAGTCCCGCTGCCCAAGGTTCGAGCGCAGGGGGAAACGGAGGTGCTCAAAGTCATCCGCACAGGGAAGAGACAGAAGAAGGCCTGGAAGAGGATGGTTACTAAGGTCTGCTTCGTTGGCGACGGATTCACTCGCAAGCCACCCAAATACGAAAGATTCATCAGACCCATGGTAAGACTGCAGCACCGCTTCAACTATGTATTTTCACTTGCCTTCTTGGTTGATGGGAAATGGAGTATTCAAACAGGGGTATAAATAATCCAATAATAATCCGCCGTATACTCTCAACATGGGTCTCTTAATGTAATTAAGCTTTTATTTTGAGAGAGTACCACTTTATTACCTGAACGGCGATTGACCCCTACGTCCTTTGCAGGGTTTGCGTTTCAAGAAGGCTCACGTAACCCACCCGGAGCTGAAGGCCACATTCTGTTTACCCATCCTGGGGGTGAAGAAGAACCCGTCGTCCCCGCTCTACACCGCCTTGGGAGTGATCACAAAGGGCACCGTGGTGGAGGTCAACGTCAGCGAGCTTGGCCTGGTCACACAGGGTGGCAAAGTCATCTGGGGTGAGTTCTTGATCTGCACCCATCACGTGCACTTCCTTCTTACTTCACTTATCACTCACATTTCTAAGCCTGTGAAATCAAGAGAGCCACCAAATCCAGTCCCAGAGGGACAAGCTGCTGCTGGTTGTAGGGACTCTTGGTGTACTAAGGTGATTGATGTCACCCTGCAGAATCTTGTGACTTGATTAGATATTAAATAAAGGAATAAAATGTAGGTGAATCTAGTAGAAACTGGACAGAAGCCAAAGTGGCACACCTGGGGGGGGAGATATTTCAGGAGTCATGGAAATCGAAAATTGTTCTTTCCAGGCCTGGAAAAGTGTTGGAAAAAAATTAAATACAAAAGGTTTTGGAAAGGTTATGGAAATTAGTTTCACAAATCTTTTAATGTCGTTCAGTTACACTCAGTTTAAAATTATTCATATACAGGGTTTGAAATTAGCTTTTTCCATCCACTGGCCAGTGGCTTGTAGATTTAAAAAATCACCAGCCATTTTCAACATTTTTCCAGCCACATTATCTTTTACAATATAACAAAACCTAGCTGGTTACCATCCAAAGTGGCTGCTAGAGTAAAAATCTTACCAGCCACATTCAAAATTCTACCAGCATTTGACTGGTGGCTAGTGTTAGTTTCACTGTTGATATGCTGTTGATATGCTTTTTAAATAAATAAATAGTGTAATGTAAAAAATATAAGCAGATGTGAGACCCAGAGCCTTCTACAGTTGCGGAGATGAGGGAACGCTATAGGCCTACCCTTTAATTTAAAAAGCTTCATGTTAATTTCATAATGACAGAAAATGCAAAAATGAAATATTTAGGCTAGTTGAATTAAATTAAAAATACATTATTGGCATGATCTGTTTGAATAACAACAATGCCAAAGTAAACGATCAATTAGTTATTAGCCCAGCGTCGGAAATATACTATGGGGAAAAAGGCAAACATGCCCCCAAATAAATCTATTTTGCTCCAGAAAGCACAAGTGGCAAAAATGCCCCTAAATTTTTTCCTGTAATATTCAAATTTATATGAATTCTTGTCACTATCTCACTATAAAACGCAGCTAAAACAGTTCACACATGATTTACGTACACCCACTCCCACGCAAAATCATGGTATAGCCTACTGTTTGGCTACGCCATTGCTTTTTCCCGCTTCTCTCCTGCCTTGGCCTGACTGTGAACGTTCTCATTATTACACAATGGACTGCTTTGTGGTACCGCTTGCAAAAACGTCAGCCTCTCAGTTGCACTGCAGGGCAATAAAACGAATAGCCCAAACCAGGGCCATGTCTAGGGGGGGGGGGCAATGCCCCCCCAAAGCCAAATCCAGAAAAAAATGTATTCCACAATATGAAGTCGGCGCTGTCAGTAGGCTATTAGAGCTACAGACGATTTGGCCAATCATAAAAATGCCACATTGAAATATATATATTTCTCGAATATCTGATTGGTCGGTTTGGCCATATAAAACACGGAGACGCAGCGAGAGAGAGAGGTCAGTTTCTTTGATCAATCTATGCTGTCTCTTCTTGATAACTAATTGTTATGCATTGCTTAGGATATAATATTCTCTAGCCTAGCTTAGCTACTCGGTGAGTTGAGGATAGTGGCAAGGGTCTCCGTCTGGGAGATTCGATTTTAAATAGATTACTTGTTGCATGTAGCCTAGTTGTTATAGCTGCGATTCAGCGAAGCATCTGCAGCATTGCATTAGCTGGCTGCGTGCGTTCATGCGTTAGCTAGCCTACTGCTGCGTGTTGGCTAGTCAGCCCTACTTTCCTCAAACTTTGAAATACTTCACATAGGCCTATTTTAAAATACACTATCATATCTGTCTCTCTCTCTCTCTTACGGTCTCTATCACTCTCACGGCGAAACGACAGCCGTCAACAGAGGCAAGCCCCCCAGCGTCTCAGGCATAAAATATATATGGCTAAAATATAAATTAAAATGATGAGCCAGTTACAGTAATGTGTCACATGTAAATAGAAAATGGCACAAAGAGACTGAAATGATGAAGGAATATAGCTCATCTTTAATATACTTGTTTCCATATAAGATTAGATAATGATTTGGTATTATTGGGCATAAATAAAGTTGTCCTCCTATAAGATGAGGGGGGTGGAGGTGGGTTTCAAATGTAATAAAAATTATTATCCACTAATATACTGATTAGCCTATACTTGCTACATGCTCACAGACAATAATTTGTGTATCACAAAAACTTTTCTACATGCTAAAGAAAATCATGTTCCGATATACGTATGTCATTCATTCATGTTATTCAGAGAAACTGTGTGCTTTGGAATTCTCATGGTTAGTTTAAATACCACATTGTATCCTCACTTTTTCATGTATAGAAAGAGATCACAGAATGTTTGGTCATGAAAATTGGGTTTCAAGTCATTGAGAGCACGTTTTTAAAGCAATTTCATGTTTCGTTCACATTATACATCTATTATCCTGAATTAGCAGTAATGAAGTTAAAGCATGTTGATTTCTATTTTCTCTTGTAGGTAAATATGCACAAGTGACAAACAACCCAGAAAACGATGGCTGCATTAATGCAGTTTTGCTTGTGTAAATGGACTCTTTATGAACTGTGCCAGGTGCACAGAGACCAGGACTGGGTTTGACGGAGGACAGCGGGATTTCACAATCATGGCCACACAACCTCTGCAGTTTTGCATGCAGACTTTCTGCAACTTTGCTCCAAACAATAAGGAGTAAATAAAGGGTTTTTTCAAAGCATTGTTACTTCATTAAATGTCACACAGTGAATTAAAGGTGCAAAGCTGACAAGTTATCAGAAACGTCTTTAAATATCAGGGTAGGAAATTCACTTTATCACCCACTGGCCAGAGTGGCTTGTGGATCCAAAAAATCTGCCACATTACCTTTTGCAATAACAACCTGGTTGGTTACCAGCCACAATCAAAATTTTACCAACATGTGGCTGGTGTTAATTACACCCTGGTGAACATCCTTCATTGCTCACAAAAACTCTGGGCCAATCAAAAACTGATAATCAACTCCAGAAAGTGATCTATCCACTTTAACTGTTTAAAAGGGTACTTTGAGTGGCTCCAAGAGGAAATTGCAGCTCAATAAAATGTATACCTGCTTTGTAATAATAAAATGTGCTTTTGCTTGCGCTGGCACCCATTTCGGTATAAATATTGCCAGTGACGTGTCTGATGTACCACCCAATCCAAGTACATTGAGGTTCTGTAACACAAAACCAGATACACTGCCTGGCCAAAAAAAAAAGTTGCCGTTGCTCCCGTCATGCAGTGCCCGCTGTACAAGCCTTTGGAGGCAGTGTTATGATCTGGGGTTGCTTCAATTGGTCAGGTCTAGGCTCAGTAATGTTACGCAGCAATAAAATGAAGTCAGTCGAGTACCTGAATGTACTGAATGACCAGGTTATCCCATCAATAGGCATATTTCAGGACGACGATGCCAAGATTCATCGGGCTCAAATTGTGAGTGGTTCAGGGAGCATGAGGAATCTTCATTCTTCATATTAATTTTCACACATGAATTAGCCACCAGAGTCCTGAACTTAACCCCATTGAGTCTTTGGGATGTGCTGGAGAAGACTACGGAGTGGTTCGACTCAATACAACATCTCTGCCCAAAATGAATGCAACTGGACGGAAATAAATGTGACGTTGCATAAGGTTGTCGAAACAACGTCACGATGAATGCATGCCGTAATCAAAGCTAAAGGCGGTCCAACGAAATATTAGTGTGCGACTTTTTTTTTGGCCAGGCATTGTGCATTCTTACTACAGCTTTATTCACACCAGCATGTAATACCACTTCCAATGCTTAGTGCACTACGGAATACAATGTCTGCCTATCATAGATATGACTAGTACAAGCCTTTTGTAGACCGACCATAAGAGGTTCAGCCTCAAAATGCTACAATTAAATGGAGTACATCGTACAGACCCATCTGTGTGAACCGTTACCTTTTAAAAAGTGAAATTACAAGAAGTGAGAGCTGGCCATTTTTGTATATTGCATTTGGAGTTTCCTTTGGCCCAAGCATCCAAACATTTTGCACTAGGAATTGGGTCTTTATGTTCCAATTAGGTAAACAGTTTAGTCACAAGTATGTATTACATAAATATATTTATGAGGTGTAGAAGAAACAAACAAGATATTTAATTCAAGAAGAATCTTTATTCACTGCCAGAGAATCACAGTTTGAAATGGTGTCACACATTTGCAACCTTTATACAGCTGGTTGCCTGACATCCTTGATAAATTGAAAATTCTAAAATTAGCAGATTGTTTAAAAGACTTGTCACTTATTGAGAGATATGTAGCATCAATATTATAGGATGAGGATACTATTAATAAAATTGAACACAGCCATACGTTTAAATGTACTCTGAATTTTGTATCACATAAATGTGGAACTCAAATGCAAACCATTCTTAAAATCGAAAGTACAAAATCTAGTGAATGTGTAAAACTTGAACAGAGAGTGACCTGGTTAAATGTATACTTCCACCACATTTGCGTTCCTCCTCGAAATACTACAAAACATATATCTTCCACTCAAACGTACTTATGCATTATTTATGCATACAGACAACTTTGAAGGCTGGAGCCAAATCAGCACTGTAAAACATGGATAAGTGACATGTGGTTTATCTTAAATGTGTAGTTTTGGCCCTCTCTGGAGTGAACAAATATGAAGACAAACATCAGACACAAAGTTATAGGGTCACCAGAGTATAAGAATACAACAGAAGCCTTTTTATTGAACTAGACAAAATCGTAAATATGATATTGGCTTATATTTTAATAGTACCAGATGTGAGAACCTGAACAGCACCCTACTGTGGACCAATATGGCAGTGTTTCTTATTAGTCCATGACCTAATTAGAAATAGTCAGTCTTGAGTTTTTCCAGAGTATTTAACCGGCAAAAATATGATAGCTTACTCGGTATCACAGCTTAAGCCTACATTTAAATATCAGAAGAGTACATTTTGAATGCTAATAAAATAACTAAAAAACATTCATATAAAAGGTTGGGCTAAATACTTATTTATACCAAGATGTGAACACACAAAATGAGAAACAAGGTAGGTAGATATAAGCATAATGCTCAAAAGCTGCTTTGGCTCCATAGACTGAATTTCTTTGCTTTAAACATCCACAAGGTCTACTTGAGCACAGTTTAATAAATCAAATACGGTGTATTTTACATACAGTCAGGTCCATAAGTATTTGGACAGTGACACAATTTGTGTTGTTTTGGCTCTGTACTCCAGCACATTGCATTTTAAACGGAACAGTGACTACGAAGTTAAAGTGCAGACTTTCAGCTTTAATTTGAAGGTTTTTTTACATCCATATCGGGTGTAAAGGTTTTTACATCCATATCCATAGCGATTGTAGCCATTTTTATTTGGACAAATTAACAAACTTATGAAGTTATCATATTTAATATTTGGTTGCATATCTTTTGCATGTCATGACCTCCTGATGACTGTGACCAAACAACATCAAAAGACTCTTGATATTTTATTTTAAGGTATACTCTTACAAGCAATACGATAATCTCTCTGCATTTGAATGGATCTCTATGGGAATTGGGGGGTGGGACTAGATTAAGATGTAAATTACATGGGAATAGTATAGAACACATGGCTGGTTAAATGGCTGCAAGTCATCAAGGGTCTGAAATATGAAATGAGCCTCAAACCATCACTCTGCTGCCAGATATGCAGTAGTTACGGATAAATCACTTTAAGGGTTGTTTCTCCTGACTCATTTTTCCAGAGTTCAATAGGAAAATAAGTCAGCAGAAATAACGTTCAAGTGATCAATCCTTATCTACTGCATATCTGGCAGCAGAGTGATGGTTTGAGGCGAGTTTGATACCTCAAAACCTTGATGACTTATAGCCATTTAGCCAAGCATGTGTTCCATACTATTCCTGTGTAATTTAGTTTAATCTAGTCCTACCCCCCAATTGCCATAGAGATCCATTTAAATGCAGAGAGGTTATAGTATCGCTTGTAAGAGTACCTGAAAATAAGTCTTTTGATGTTGTTGGGTCACAGACATTAGGAATTCATGAAATGCAAAGGATATGCAGCCAAATATTAAATATGATAACTTTATTAAAGTTTATGGTAATTTGTCCAATTACTTTTGGTCCTATAAAATGGGGAGACTATGTATAAAAACAATTGCTACACTGTTCACCCAATATGGACTAAAAACCCTCAAATTAAAGCTGAAAGTCTGCACTTTAACCTCAGTCGCTGTTCCATTTGAAATCCAATGTGCTGGAGTACAGAGCCAAAACAACAAAAACTGTCCAAATACTTATGGACCTGGCTGTATTTTCTTGGTATGTGTTATTCTGGTGTACTACACTTAAAAAGCTAAATCAATCAGTATTTTTAATAAAATCTTTTAAATGTTTTTATCTTGATAAGGCGATCTCAATGAGAACGGACACCATATTCTGGTGCCATCTGACATCCAACTCAATTTCGTCAATTTCAGAATGCCATTCTTACTTTTGAAGTGTCAGCAAACTTGAGCAAGTTTGCAACACACATAAATTCCTAAGCACAACATTCACTTAAATCAGTAACATTCATTTTGATACATTCGTGGGTAAATTGTAATTTTGGAAGAATTTTTTTTCTGCTAAGAAAAGTGTAAAAAAAAAAATTTGAGATTTATTTTAAAGCGAATGTTGTACAGTTTTTCCCCTCAAATTATTTGAAAATATTTTTGGTATGTATAATAATTTTTATTTCAATAACTTTTTAATTCTAGCCAAAACATAGGCCTATGTGAATCACTATATTATGAGCTTGTCATCTAATGATTGAAATTAATTTATAGGAAACCCTTTGCATTTCCATCTTGCTTTTCATTTAAGAACAAGAATCCTCTGGATAATGTTTCCCCCCCTTTTATAGTCACTAAAATATTAATGCCAGTTTCATTCACATATTTATCTCAAGAAAAAGGCATTCACTTATTCTCCAAATACAAATTAACAGGCCAATTTTCTTCTTCTTTAATGATACCTGTAGCCTACTCAATTATCCCAATTGATAGATGTGAATGTGTGCGCATTAGTCACATACATAGGTTTTTAGCAACTCATGATCTCAGAAATGTTTCTGAATCAGGATGTTTTAGCTTTCAGCCCATAGATATATTATCAAGCCATCAGACCTTAAGTTGCAAGCGTATACATAACAAACTTAATTCTGGAATTATTTCTTCACTTTTCAACTCCAGCAGCAAAAATACTTAACTCCACACAACCCTCTTTAAATATTCAATATAATGTGGGCTAAGCTCAAAATTTTCATAATGAAAAGGCTACAATAGCCTACGAAAGTGTCCATCTACTGCAATGTGTAATTATAGAGAACAACATATAAGGAGGAGACTTGTAAAAGTGTTTCAGCACGCCTGAAAATGTAAAAAAAAAAAAAAAAAAAAAAATTCACAGTAAACAGCAATGTTAAGCAGTTTTCAAATGTAAAAAAAAAACTATTTAAAAAAATTTATAATAGTCTAAAAGCTTTTCTTTTTTCATCAAATTTAGCTTTTTGAAAAAAGAAAATGCTTTTTGGTAATCTTACAGCATACAATAAACTCACCCTTAATGAGACCTTCCCTCATCCCATCCCAAATAAAAAATGTTCTTCTAGCCTCCGTACTGTGACTTGTTTAGGACTTAGTGCGCCGTTTCGCTTTGGGTTTAGATGATGACTGATTTACTTTGGTCTTCCGCCTAAGAACTCTCCTGTCCACAACTGGAGACTCATCCGCCTCGTCGGAACTCTTCTCTACCACTTCTTCCTCTGTGGATGTGGCTTTTTCCTCCTCTTTCTCCATGCTTTCGTCTTCTGGCTCCGATGGCTCTGTCTGGTCATCCTCCAGCGGTCTCTTTTTGAGCCGTGTGGACTTGCGTTTCGGAGTTGCTTGGCTTACTTTGGTCTTCCTCTTGAGAACTTTCATGTCCACAACTGGAGGCTCACCGGCATCGTCCCAGCTCTGTTCTACAGTTTCACCATCCTCCTCCCCCTCAGTAGATGTGGCTCTCTCTTCCTCAGTCTCCTTCCCTTGTTCTGCATCCTCTCCCTTTGATTCCTCCTCCTCCTCCATCTTCTCTACCTCCTCTGCAGTCTGATCATTCTCATTGTCTCCGTTTAGGTGATACGTTACCTCCTTCAGCCCAACAAGCAGAACAGCATCTTGACTCAGGTCCATTTTGTCCTTGTCTAATGGAGGGCTGGATTTGCTGGGAGAATCTACCTTTACAAAGGGAGCACCCTCTTCTTCCACCCCCTCCTCCTTATCTTCTGGCATTACTTTATCTGGCACAGCTACAGTTACGGCTACATCAGCTACTTCAGGGGAAGGCTCCTCTACTTCTGGAGCCTTCTGGTGATCTACAGTATCTTCACATGGGTTTACCGGTGTGTCCTCATTCACTGATAAATCCTGTTCTACTGCCAGAGCCTCCCCTGCTGCTGATGATGAGTCATCCACTTCCATTGCTTCCTCTGGAGGACCATCATCCTTTACTGGTTGTGCCTTCTCCTCTGGTTGTGCTGGGGAGGTCTGCTCCTCAGATGACAAGGCCTCTGCTGGAGAGGTCTGTTCATCTACTGGTGGGGCTGCCTCTTCTACTGGGGAGGACTGCTCCTCCTCTGCTGGCAAGGCCTCTTCTACTGGGGAGGTCTGCTCCTCCTCTGCTGGCAAGGCCTCTTCTACTGGGGAAGACTGCTCCTCCTCTGCTGGCAAGGCCTCTTCTACTGGGGAGGACTGCTCCTCCTCTGCTGGCAAGGCCTCTTCTACTGGGGAGGACTGCTCCTCCTCTGCTGGCAAGGCCTCTTCTACTGGGGAGGACTGCTCCTCCTCTGCTGGCAAGGCCTCTTCTACAAGGGAAATCTGCTCCTCCTCTGCTGGCAAGGCCTCTTCTACTGGGGAGGACTGCTCCTCCTCTGCTGGTAAGACCTCTTCTACTGGGGAGGACTGCTCCTCCTCTGCTGGCAAGGCCTCTTCTACTGGGGAGGACTGCTCCTCCTCTGCTGGCAAGGCCTCTTCTACAAGGGAAATCTGCTCCTGCTCTGCTGGCAAGCCCTGTTTTGCTGGGGAAGTCTGTTCAGCTTGCAGGGACTCCTCCTCTACTGCTGGGGTATTTTCATCTCCGCACATGGCCTCCTCCGCTGCTGTTGTCTGTTCAGGAGCTGCGCTTCCAACGTCCTGCAGGGCACCAAAGAGGATGATGCGTAACAGGAAAAGGACAATTCAGACCTAGGGAAATGAGTCTTTCACAGCCGTGTTCACCATACTCGAGAGTGGGCAGCAAATACACAGCTTTCATGATTTTCAGCCAATCTAATTTTATCAGCCATTACGCATTTTCATAAACACCTGTGAAAGCAGTGCGTTATGTCAACATTCCTCATGCGTCAAAGCTGAAACAACAAGTTTAAAAGCAGACACACCAAGAATGTGAAGAGTGGGAGCCACCTAATTCAATACCTTATCCTCCACAACCTCCTCCATGTCCACATCCTTCTGGGCCTCCTCTTTCTCTTGGGTACACTCCTCCTCAATGGCAGCTGGTTCCCCGGTGCTTTTCCCCTCCTCTTCTCCAAAGTCATCTGTGATTTCACCATTTATTTTCTCTGCCTCCACCTTTGCCAACAGCTCCATCTCCTGCAAGATAATCCCATGCAATGCCTCATTTGAGTCTCGCCTTGAAACCGCCTTACATTTCTTTGATAATAAAGAATGTGTTTAGAACATATGCTTAGATGCAGCATATGTTCACTGTGACTTCCATACACTAGCAAAGGACCAATGCTTCATAACTTGTGCAGATGGACATGGAAGCGTATGGGAAATGGCAAAAGATGGAGCAGGGAAAGGTTGTAGAAATGAAGGCGAATAAAGACCACATTTCATAATTCCGTTTTTATCACACAAAAATCTACCTTTAAGACAGGAAATCCCCATGGCCAAGTCTGCAGGAAATACTGCAATTGACCTCTCCAAAACACTGCTCAAAATCTCTTTTGAAAATTGGCGCTCCTCACCAGGGTCCGATTCTCCTCTTCCTGTGCCGGTGTCTCTTGGGCCACAGGCTCCTCCACTTCCTCATTAACAGGGCTAGGTTCCCCCTTATCTGCAACTTCCACTTCCTCTTCAGTGGGGGCTGGTTTCTCCTCCCCCTCCCCTTCACCATCAGCTGGGGCCAGTTGTCCATCCTCTTCTGGGACCTCCCCTTCAGAGCTCTCCACCATTGCAGAATCGTCCACCCTGATCACACACATCAACACAACAGCATCAGAGACATGAATTATAGATTCATTCAAATCACAAATTTCCCATAACTTTTAATTTCCCTTCCATGTTCAGCATTATCTAGGGTGTTCAAGCAGTGCTAGGCAACTGTTTGCATAGAAGAAAAAATACAAGGAATTATAAATGTTCCTTGTGACACTCAATCTATGACAGTTCTGACTGACTTAAACTGAAAATATTCAGCACCTGGTTATTTTTTCTGGCAGACCTTCTTCAGTATCTTCTTCTGTTTCCGATCTTATCCGTTTGCGTCTATAATCGCTGCTTCTGGTGCGAGTTGAGACGGCCTTGTTTTCAATGTCTGAAATAAGGGGTCACACATTTAAAAAGACAAATTCAAAAGTGTTTGGCACAACACCCGCTTTTCTAGATCATAGCGTTATATGACAATCCCCAAACCATTCCTAATCTAAGCATGTTATAATTCTTAAACTGACTATTAGAATATATGTTAATTGGTATCTTTAAAAAGGAAAACGCATAGTGGTGAAGTGAATAGTGAATACTTGCCTGCTCCGAGGTGCTTATTGACCATGACTTCCTAACAGAAAAGAAAAAAAAAGACTATATTAAATTACACAAAATATATAAAATTTTATTACAGAAAAAAACTAATTAAATTATACTCCTTTTTACAGCTTCAAACTGCATTTTAAAGACAAGATAGAAAGGAAATAGAAGATGAACAGAAAAATGGGGAAGAAAACGAAACAAACCGTGACATCCACAGAGTTTGATAGGGTTTCGTTTTGCATCTCCTCTTCCATAGCTTCGTCGTTCTCATGCAAAAGTGCGTCTCCCCCAGAATGGCAAGTCACTTATGAGAATCGACAGAATGGGAAATCAATTAGAATCATGCAAACGATAATAAAACCGGTTTGCTGTCCACCATGTTGAATTACATTACCAGGCATGGGTTAAAGCAAGAAAAATGTTCACGACTGAAAAAGATAACGCGGTGGTCCTTAAATTTGGGGGTTTTGAGAGCTCATTTAAAGTAATTGTATGACCTTTGGGAGGTAATGCAGAGTGTTCCACGAGATTTGAGAGTGGCCAGATAATTGAGAAGCAGTGGCTGGCCAGGCTTTTTGAAGGGTGGGGGGTGGTGAGTAGTGGGGCAGGCCACTGCCCCTCTGCGTTGGTGATTTCCCATTTTAAACTACATATAACTATGATTTCCTGCAATCTCAAGCAAAGATATTTTTTTAATTTCCAAACTTTTTCCAAACTTTTTTTGAGGGCTTTATTATTAGCCCAAAATGCTTACAACCATCACAGACTATAAATGTATAAAATGCACCGTTTATACACAATAACAAAACAATGCTCTGATATAGGAACACTAATATAGTTTTAAAACGTTGTAGCCTACAAACAAAAATTTGGCGTGTTTCCTTTGCTTACTGTACTGTACAGTAGACTACCCGATGGAGCCTACTTTCGGTTTAGTAATCTAAACCTTATTTTATAAATTTCTCGTACAGTCGACATTTCCAGTGACCACCTATCGCAATTATGGCTGTAATACATTGCCATTATGTAAAAACACACATACGTTTGTATGTTTTTTTAACGAAGGCTACTTATTTTATGCGTATTATGTAGCTATAGCCTATAGTATGTGGCGATTATGACAAATGTATTTTGTTGCAAATTTCTGAATGATACAGCCACTTCTTCAAACTATGGATGTGCAGTGAGGTATTGAAACTTAAATAAAAACTTGGTGGAAATTGTCGGCTTCTAGAAGGTGGGCGGGCCAGACAGCTGCGTGTTTGCTGCAGCACGTTCCACAAGCGCAGAGCCTTTCGTTACGGCGAATTGCAAGAGGGCAGGTAAAATAAAAATCTGTTTTGGATCTTCAAGAAAGTGGCCGGCCAAAATGTGTAAGTGGTCGGATATTTAGCCGGCAGCCTGCGCTTATGGAACACTCTGCTATGGTGTGTGTGTAGGCCAACAGTTTTCAACCTATTTTCTCATCGGATCTGCACCAATCTCAGAAATTATCATTTTCAGTCCTTCACGACGGAAATCCGTTGCGGTGACGGAAAACTTTAACCCATGTTACCAGGGCAGCCTTACCGGTCACAGCTATTGTTTGAAGCTTGCTTGCTATTCTGTGTCTCTGGAATGGGCCTCCAACACTTTCCACCTCCCATAGCAACTCCCGGTCTGCTGGATATGTGTTAAGGTATTGTCCACACACTAGCAGAAGAGAAGGGCAACAAGACTAGTGTCATTTCGCGACACTAAATGACAAAACATTAACTTCAGTCAATAACGTTGGTTATAAACTTTGAAACATTATAACGGAAGGCTTTCACTGGTTACACAGAGATTACTGTAGATACTTGTCTTTCCCCCTTCATTGTATTTTCTCATCCACCCCATGTGCTTTTTACCCATGATTTGGCGATTACCTTTGAACATGGCTTGTGAAACGGGATACTTCAATCCAAGCGAGTCCTCTTTGAAACAATCTACAAAGTCCTCCAGTATCTGAAGGCCATACCCATTACCACGGTGAATCTTCCTGACAAATACGGAATCCATGACAGGCAGACGGTAACGCTGAGTCAAGAAGCTATTGCACAAACTTCCTGTTAGAGGAATAAAGAGCAATTAGACACACAGGTCCAGGATCAGTAGAGAACTAAACTAGGAGTTCACTACATGCAATATAGGAGCACTTTGCAAGAGGTGGAAGGGCAAGACATCATGACCTTAAGCAGGCCTAGTTCAAATTACACACAACAATCCTTTGTATGATAAATTTGTTTTTATTGTTTTCAATTCTAAAAATATGTTTAGAAGCTTCTAATTATGTGCTAGGTCACCCATAGTACAGAAAAATAAACCATCACTGGAACTGTGTAATGGTATTCAGACTATAGAAACTTTTGTGATTTCATAAAAATATGAAATCATTGCCTTTACTTATATTTACAAGAAGTTATCTTGTTTATTTATTGGCAAATTTAATTTTGCAACACTGCACAGTACTTTTACTGGCACTGGGCATAGCTAATAGATGGCATATTGGATGAGAAGAATACCATGTCCATGCACAAACTGCCAATGGTAATAACAAAATGGTCAGGCTCACTTTAATGGGAATCCAATTGGAACAATATTACAATTAAATCAAATGCATTTAATCATCTTGTCTAAAATGTCTTTATTAAGATAAAGAAAAATGTTAGGGGAGTAAATCCAGTCAATGTGTCAGGATTATTATACTAGTAGCATTTGGCAACTGAACTACAATGACACTTTGCTGTGTCTTTGATGGAGCTGATGAATAAACAATCTTAGTTGAATCACCCTCCCCAACGTCTTCACACACAGCGAATGGAATTTACCTGTGGGTTTGACAGAGTAAAAGCCAACGGCTTCACCATTTTTCCAGAGGATTTTGACATAATCACTTGCACTGTGGCAAAGAAAAGGCACTTCATTTTTGTTCATCTCCTTCGATCTGTATACTATGCGATTGAGCACATACAGGACTATCCTCTCCCCGAGACTCCTCACCTAGAAACGGAAGACCAGACAGAGCTCCATCACTGCATCCACAACAGGATATCCCCTCAGCCATGCAAGAGGTTCACTTTCTTACAGGATATGAAAAGACATTCAGCTGTTTTCCAGGAAACAAAATAACATGGGCACAAAAAGACACTCTCCCGTATCCAGATAGTCACCCCCCCAGGGTGAAATCATTTAATTATGACTTGTTATGAATTAAACCCCTGCATGCGTGATATAAGAGTCTTTGCTCCTGTACTAAAAAAACTTGTTTGGGAGCCTGTACTTCAAACAAGTAAATCGCTTTAGTCAACTGGTACTAGTTTGCAGAAAATATGTAAAAACAATGCCTTTCTTTCACAAAGGAAACTAAAATGGTGTGGCTGCCACAGTGTGATTCTATATAGCAGCCCCCCATTCTAAAGGTATAGAATGTAAAAGGCCTGACCAACGGGTGTGCACAATCCAGACAGGACTGTTATACTCTTAATTTAAAAATGTGGGCCAATTTGTAATTTACAAAATGATGGAAAAATCTAAATCCTGAAATAATCATAGACAATTTAAAAAAAAAATATATATATATATATATATAACATTTTGGAAAAAAAGGCAACAATCCCTCAGTCACAGGTATTTATGATACACCATGAGTTTATTATACACTGAATTACACTATTAACAGATTTCCTATACTGAGCAGAAATGTATGACTTTATTCTGCCTGTACACTTCCTAGAAAAATGCAAACAGATATTATTTACATAAACGTCTTTGCATTCGGAACTGACTTTAGTATATTCAGGTGACTGACTGGTGTATAAACACTACATACTTTACATAAGTAATGAGAACAGGCTTAGGTTGTAGGTGACTTGACCTGGTGAATACCAAATGCTGGTGAAAAATGCAAGAAAATCACACAAAGAATGCAGTATAAGGTGTATTCACAGTGACGATCATGTGCAATTATTATGGGAATTCAGAAAACGGAACTTTCATGTGACATTGAATCAAGGCTACATTACTACACATGCGGGCATGTTCTGTACCTTGAAGAGCCCCTTTCGGGAAGGGTCAGCGGTTTTGAGAATATCCTCCACAGCCCACCATTGATCTGCCAGATACAATGCTACAGCTGGAAACGAAAATGTCCAGACGGTGAGGAAAAACAGCAATAAAGTTTTTGTGATACAGTGGTTTTTCCATTCCAGATAGTGATTCGAGAGTGAGGCTTCCAGCTGGGTGATGCCGTCATATGCTCACTAACATTAACCATAGTCATTGTGCTTTACGTGGAGGGAACACTCTTTTTTATTGGTTTACACAAGTCGGTAAGCTGCTCAGGAAATCGCGAGCGATTTGGCTTGATTTAAATGGAATACCTGTGAACTGGTCTTCTGGAGCAAACAGAGCTAACACTTTGTGTCTGAGGTCAGATCCATAGAGAGGGACAAAGCCTACATTAGAAATGCTCAGAGGGATCTGTTGAAAAGACCAGACAGAAAGAACGTTATATAGCAGATGCATCATATATGGCTCGCATGATATTAACAGTTTGAGTAGAAGAGCAGACGTTAACAAAAGCTCACTGCAAAAGTTCAGACAGCACAGAGATACACAGAGCATATTATATATTTATTTACAAGGTACCCTCATCCAGGGTGATCCATAGATGTGGTACAGGTGTAGCTTTATTATTCAAGACACGCATCATGAAAAATGTTTCGTGGGTAGCTACTAGCTAGTCAGTAATGGCTAAAAGGGTCCAATCTATAGGGTAGGATGTTTTGATTTAAACCTACAAGTTCTGAACAGTGTCATCCCACTTTGATACCTTTAATAAACGTTCAGGCTAAGAGGATGCTGCAAACAGAATGAAGAGGACCTGCTAGTTTCTTTATCCGTGGTGTGAAGTCCCTAAAGACACAGGCAAGCTTGTACATCGACACAAAGGGAACAAACATCATAAGGAAGAACAGTGACACTCCTGAAAAGTAGTCACCAATCATAACTCAAGAACACAACTCCCTTGAGCAGATACTTTCTAAATCCCACGCTAGTAACCAATTAATTCACATTTCTTAAAGGTCAAGCAGGAAGCAGGCCAAAACACATAGGAATGCGTTTAAATTTATATTTAGATGCATCTGCTTGGCCTATATGTTGGAGAGTACGTCAATTCAAGATTATATTGAAACAGGAGCCCATTTCTTTGACATTTTATTAATTCGGTCTTTCTAAGAATACATGGATGGGAGATCAGAAGCCCATTAGAGCTGGACTAGGCACACTCTACAGCCACTAAAAGCTCCATTTAAAAACTTCAAGGTGGAAACTAGATTTTAAAAAATAACCCTTTATGATGACTGAGGAGAGCACGGCGAGAGAAGACACAATGGCAGTCTATCCAGAGGTGGCATTCCATACACTTTAATACACCACAAAGGGCAAACATTTGCATTCCAAATAGCCATTTTTATGAGCATAACACTACAAATGCAACGGAGGTGGCCATGACAAATGAAGCTTTCAGTGGGATCTTGTGCAATGCCAAGCTCCGGAGAGTTCAGTTCAACACTTACCCGTCTGGAGTTTGGAAGGGAGAAGTGCTCAGCCTTGTCAGGGTTACTGTAGAGCAGGTCAGACATGTAATCTTCAGCCGAACGCTCCACATCTTCATGGCTCAAGGTGGCCAGGATATCCACAGGGAATTCCATCCCTAGGATTGAATGTTGCCAAGAGTTAGAGCCAAGATATCTTTCTTTAGTACGATTTACCAGGCACTAAATTAAAATTAATTAATGAAGTGTGTGCAGCACTGCAACTTTTAAAAACAAGATAAAAAAACGATTTGTACATTTGACATGATATATTAAGTCGTATTGAAATTACACTGATGTTTGTTGCATTTCATTTATTCAAACAGGAATCTACCTTTTAGGACAGACTTCTGTTCTATGAATTTCAAAATATAATAAAAGTGATTCCATGCCAATGTGCAGCATCGGCACCTGTTCTCTACCAGCACAGAATTTTGTTTAAACCCTGTTTTTTATTTAATTTAACCCCCCCCCCAATCATCACTATTGCATAGCAGTTATTTTATTGCCTCACTGTAGTCTATTAGCCCTTTAACCACTGGAAGGGTTTATCCACATAAAACCTCTCACACCATTGTGCCAATTAAACCCGTCACTCCCCCTCTCGTTCTCCAAGCAAGTAGCACGGACTTCCTAAAACTAAATTACAGACTACTCTCACCACTGTGTATCCACAGGAAACGTATGTATCATTTACAGAATGGGGCTTAAATGAGAAGATGCCAACAGGATGCATTACTAATGTCATTAGTGCACTAAATAAAATCCAACTAGGCTTTCCATAAAAGCAAGAATTTCAAGCACTTGTGCATTTTTGATATGTAAAGCAAATTCCTCCCAGGGCAGCTAGCCAGCTAGCCAGCAACCAACACATTTACACAAAGTTATGTGTACAAACTTAATATTTTACCCTAATATTTACCCTGAATACATATTTTGAATGGCATAGATTACCAATCGTTTCATACAGCAAACCGTACGTATAAAGTAAAAAAGTTCTGGTACATCTGGAAAAGAATCCAAGGGCCATGCCCCCAAGAGTTACTGCCCTCACACCAGGATGGAGCAAAAAGCATGTAGACAGAAACACTCCCTTTCTGAATGAAGCTATGGGTAATTAGGTGTCGTACTGTAGAACTCCCAGCCACGGTCTGAACTGACACGTCAGAATTTGATCCAATCAATTCAGTGAGAGCTAGCGTTTTAGTTTGCCATCTGGGGGACGCATGGTTTTGAGTGACAAAAATATATGAGAAGTTGCACTTCAGACAAATGCACATCCTCCTTGTCAAGCAAACATATGTAACATGACATGGCCGTAGCTTACATTTACGGCCACCAAGTCAAGGTATGAAATGGGTATGAACACCCACCAACAAGCCAAATTGCACCTGGTAAGATTTTTTTTACTCTAGCAGCCACTTTGGCAGGAAACCAATCAAGTTGTATTATATTGTAAAAGGTAATGTGTCTGGTAAAATGTTGAAAACGGCTGGTGATTTTTAGAATCCACAAGCCACCAGCCAGTGGGTGAAAATGTTAACTTCATGCCCTGCACCAAGTACAACTGATTCTGTCCATACAGTCAAAACAAACATGACAAAATGCTCCATGCATGAACCTGAAAACCCACAGCTTCTAAACAAAAACTTTCAGTGCCTTTACCAAAGAAGACTATTTGGTTTGGTAGAGACAAAAAAAAAAGCATCCACGCGCATATGGTACAGTAACTACACAAAGAAAAAAACTTACATTACAAAAACCACTTTAGTCATTTATTTACTAAAACTACATTATCATTAATATTCCTGTCCTCACTCCCCCGAACTTCATTCTAATTGGATGGAACATTTATACTAAAATCTAGTTTATACTGAAACATCTTGTATAAAAAGAGAAATTATCTAGCTTTTCACGTGTTGTTTTGAATGACATTCAGCCATTAAGCCAGTGAGTAGATGAGGAATGCGCTGCTGAAATACAGAATTTACACACACTCCCACGTGCAGTCAGTCACACAGAACATTAGTGAATAGAGAGACAGTGAGCACAAAGCAACAGAAACATGAGCTGCAATCAGCCAACTATCTGACATAGCTACCTACCAAGTTACCCTCGACAAGCAACGTGCTACAATTGTTGCACTGTATGTGTATAACAGGAGCACATAGCTCCATTGACTTAAGGGGCGGGGCCATCAGTCAACAGAAAAAGTTGCATGGCGACAGCATGAACGGTGTCAGCAGGGGCGCGACACCAATGAACACACAGGAATGCAGTTTTTTATTTATTTATTTTTTACTTTGGGGGAAAAACAAAAGTAGACTGCATAGAGTGGACAACAGATATGCTTGAATGGTTTCAGTGGTCTTGCACAAGTAATCCTCTCTGCCATAGAATTCCTTCCTCTGAACATACTGTACCATAATCTCCCTCAGTAGACAGTGAAATTACTTTTTTTCCACCAGTTTGCTCAATCATCAAAAGAGTATCAAGAAAAAAGAGCTTTGCTCATTACTTCATTAGGCCATCAAATGAATAATTTTTACTCCAACCAAAAAACACCACAACTTTTCAACCTTCAAATCCTGACGAATAAAAAGTGAGTTTAGCTTGAGTCACTACCAAGTGGCTAGCTAAAGAGAATTACCCTGGAGCTGAAGTACGTTTTGCTATAAAGAACTAGCGTGAATAGCCGAATGAGCCTTAAATGTAAGAATGAGATGTCAGAAAAGAATGCAGATGTTGGTGCTCTGTCTCTCTCGCTAACAGATGCTTCATGCCCCATTTGACCTGGTTCTCAGTGCTACTCTGGGTGTAATATAGCCTGTAGCCCCCACACCCCTTGGACTTCCCCCGCTTCACTTCACATTCCTGTCTGGGGTCTCCTATGCATATCAAAAGAAAGGCATTCTGTTAACAGGGTGGTACATCAACCCCACTGAGCTGAAATACTCCATTAAGAAGAGCTGCTTGATCCATCCAAGTCAACACAGAGTGCTGTACTGTTCAGTCTGTCCAGCCTCTACGGGCCCCACACATATTGAGGCACCAGATGAATATCTTATATCCCAAGGTGAATATCTTATCTCCCGAGCTTCACGCTCCAGCCAGAATTCATGAAAATGACTGACTAAGCAAATCAGGCAGCTGGCTGAAATGGATCACCTATAGAAGAGGTTTGACACTGTTCTGAAGCGAGCCGGGACAGTGGCCAGATTGGGCTGGAGGAGCCATTTTGTGGGGGGATATTGTGGGGACTCTGGTTTGGATCAATGCCAACCTAACCACAATTGCCGAACCATTTCCCTAAGTATTCTGGAGAATTGGGGCCCTTAATCTGAACCCATGCTCATTGATTCTTTTTTTCACTAACTTCCCCCTTTTTAACTATGTATAACTTAGTTATCACCATTCATTAACAGATGAAAAAACACAACAGAACATTTCTGAACCACAAACTGTTGCAGAGCACAGAACACAGAGACAAAGTAAATAAAGTGCAACCAAGAACTGCAGAATAGTGAGAAAACAACACTATTATTGACAGTTGATTGGTATGACAACAGTACATATAACTTTTTATAACTTTCATATAACTCATAGAACCTTTTTTCCCCCAGATTCAAGCACCTGAATAATACTCCATCTGTTGTGATACCTCACAAGCACCTACTTTGAACTGTCATCTTGAGAGAAACCCTCCCCTCCCCCCTATACAATTCCTGTTTCCACCACAGGTCTGAAACAACAAAACAAGATGGTGGAGTCACATGAGCAACTACCAAAGCAGAGAGCCGGTCTAAATTCCCTTGCCAATGTTAGTTAAACCCAGTGCAAAATTCTCTCTTTTCTAAACAGTCCAGATACTTCTTAAATGTCCTTTATATTTGTAGGACTGGAATTCCCCTCTCAATACCTAAGGCAGGGAATGGAATTACCCTTTTCATCCGAGGCCGGGCTGGCTAGTGGATTCTAAAAATCACCAGACATTTTCAACGTTTTACCAGACACATTACCTTTTACAGTATAACACAACCTGGTTGGTTATCTGTCAAAGTGGCTGCTAGAGTAGAACTTCTACCAGCCACAATCAAACTTTTACCAGCATTTGGCTGGTGTTCATTTCAGACCCTGCCTGTATATATTACTTACTTAAATACATTGGATACCCATTTATATGGATTAACATGTTTTTCATGCCAACAATTAGTTAACTACCATCTATTTTAAAGAAACTGTACCTCTTGGTCATATCAGTGAAGTACACACAATGCATATGTGTAGCGCTCTGCTGAACATTCTCTGAAGTACACATCACAGTATAAGGGGTTGTGCAGGAAACACCCATATAGGGGCCCCTTGTTTGTGCAAGCTGAGTCCATATAGAACTCTGCCGGTGACGTCACTCTGCAGTCAAACAGCATACACAGTGTGCCGAGACAAACTGTGCTTCCTCCGTCACCGTTTATGTGAGCTATATCATTACCTACACCAATGGCCCCCTACTAGCTTTCTCAGACCCACAACGTAGCCCTCGCGTCCATGTGTTCCTCCAAGACTCGTCTTAAAACAGCTATGCTGCAGCACTTGCATTAAAAAGAATATCATCCGTACAAAAGAGCCCATTGTCCCCAGGGCCTCACAAAATGAGCGGACAAGACAATTATCTCACATAACGCCAGAGATGCCATGAAATTTCACAGCGGGGTAGAAGCACAAAACAATAGGCCCAACCATGCTTAAAACTGGCTAGTTCTAAAAATGACCACACAAACACAATGCGAGAAGAACAGACTGCAACCATGATGGACAAACAGCAGTTTAGGGGTGGGGAGACGGTAAAGGCAACTCCAGCGATGAGGGTTTTGATCTGAATGGGCATGGTGCCCAAACATCCCCGTTATTCCTATGCCACTCTGGGCGGCTGTTGTTGCTGGTATACTCCCCTGTCAGGAAGGATTACTAGCCAAGCAGAAACTATGTGCAGTGGAACCAGCTGAACCCCACTCTCTACCCCTAGGCTGAGAGCTTTAAATATTGAAAGGATGTCCTTACATTCCACCAGTTCAGAGCACATTTAGTGCAAAACCTGTACACACCCCTCAACCCATACTTAACCCATGAGGGTCTATATCAGTATGGCTATGGTAAATGTACATATTCGTTTTGTTGATCTATGTATTTTGGTTCAGACACAAGTGAATGTGCTGCAGTATTGATGTTCTGAAGATAATAAGTAAGTAGATTGGAGGAGAGTCCATATTGTTGTACATTTTATCCCTACAACATTAATGGCGCAGGCATTCTTTACATTTCATGTTTGTTAAACGGTGACTAATTTCAGTGTGGGGCAGTGGTCACTGGTCACAGCTTTAGGTGTAAGGGTCAAAAGCTAAAGATTTCCACAAGCTACATTGCAATCGCTAATCCAATGCCTACGATCCAAAATAGCAATAATATTCACTTGTACACTATTTGAGGTGAAGTTACGCTCTGTAAACTTTAAATTAATTTGCATTGCACTGGGTCTGTTGACAGAGCCACACATGATATTCAGGTATTGTTCCGTGCAATGCAAAAACAGACATGTTGCACAAAGCAGGGTTTGTCAAAGGGCATTTCATGTTCTTCTATTATCTCATTTGTCAGATTTATAAACTGGACTTTCTAGGTTAGACTTGCAAAACTCTACTCAAACTTGTCTTTAGGTGTGGGTATAAAGCTGTGCTGTATGGTTTTACTTGGCCATATTTAAATAAGACACAAGGACAGAGAAAATGGTGGTAAAACAAAGTCCACTTCACGCCATTTTGGTCAGGTCCATACAAAAACAAGGCCTCACGAAGGGAAAGGTAATCGCAGAAACGGTAAGAAGAAATGCGTATGAAAGTATTGGCGACACTAGAGAGCACAAGCAAGGGGGCGTGTTGCAGTCTATGCAGCCATGATGTAGGAGCGGATTACAAACAACAGTGGAATGAAAAAGACAAAGAAAAAAAACCGTGCTGCCCCTTCCCTCCTCAATTAAAAAAAAAAACGTATAAATGTATTAGCAACTGCTAGATATTAGGCTATACATATTGGTGCTCCATACTATTTGTGACCTAGGGAATAACCCTGTTCAAGTAAGGCGTGGAGGAAGTTTGTGTAGGCTAGCTGGTGAGGTTTTATAGTCATTTTTTAAATTCTTAAGGATCGTTAATTTGCTACCAAGAAAGTGATCAAAATCGGTTCTATCGTTGTATGTACCTTAAAGATTCAATCGTATTTTTGGGGGTGCGAGGGAGAAATTATAGTTTAAATGTAGGCTGCCTTTGTTAAAAAGTTACCACAATGGGCCACATAGGCTAACTATTCATCAAATTTAACCGCAAACATTTGGGATCCAACTGAATTAGCGTATGAGCAACTGATCTAGCCTATATAAATAACTGAATTTATACCGTCCATGTGCTTATTTTATATTTAACTGGGTCACCTGATGTAGCCTATTCAAATCCATCCATACTTCTCTACGTGTATTTTTGTCGCACAGCATTTAAGGAAACTGTTCGTCATACATTTCTGAACATAAACGGCCCATTTATAGTAGGATAATTCCTACGTACAGTGAGGCTGTATTTAGCAAGGTATCCCAAATCCAATCTGCAAGTGATGCTTCCAAAACCCAACGCCACAGGGCCATGCCACCGTTTTCTGATTCGTTGTGCAATAGCCTATTTTCTCATATAATACCCCCAAAATATCTTATAATACAACGCCCACAACCCCAAGCGATCAAAAACTCACCTTCGTATTAATGAGAAGTGGTATTTTGCCTATTATTCTTTTGGAGAAAGTGTTTATTTATTAGATTTCTTTATCCCGAAAGCCTCTGTGGTACTAGTGCGTGTCGTTCGCCTGCGCTCTGTTTGGCGCAAGCTCACTGCGTGGCCCAGGGAAACTCCGAGCCGGGAATGTGCTAAATCATGTTAGCTAACGTAACAAACTGCTTAACATACTTTGGTAACAATTTTCACCATCAATATACATCGTCAGAAGTGTCTTACAATTATTGTAAAAGAAAGTAAATGTATTTTTTTCTTCTAATCTGTGAAAATATCATAAATATTTATGGCGATGCCATCTGCACTGTTTTGCAATGGTCTGCTCCCATTTTAACCAATCAGCAACACTGTGACTATTTCAATTGTGATCTTTTTATTTTTTAACATGACCAGCACATATTTATTGAGATCGTACTATTATTATTATTATTAATAATAATAATAATAATAATAATAAATGATGTTGAAGCGCTGCACAACAATAACGTTTTATCACATTGAAAACTATGTTAAGCCTACTCTCACACACATTGCTACACGTCTTCATTCAAAATAGTATAGCAATGATCCTTTATTCTCAAACTAAAAATAAAAAAAAGACATTAAAATACCTGAGTGGCAACACTGCATAGGCTATTTTTAAACAATTACTTCATAATTTGTCCACATGTTACGCACATATTTGGGCATTGTAATTACGAAGGCAGGGACATAGTTTGTGTTTAGTTACTGGTCCAAAACATTGACAGTTGATTGGTATGGCTGCTTTGGTATGTAATGTATAGAAGAGCAAGCTACGCTTGGCATTCCTTGGCTAAGAATAGACGCACGTGTTTCAAATCTCTGCATGTACTGTTCACTTAAAGTCCATATGGCATAGTAGTACAGCACAGTCAGTTCAACTTTGTACTACTTTTCCACAAGTTTTGTGATATGTTGGTACGTATATTCTTTTAGGTTGGTGGTTAACATTCAACCAAGCAACAACAGGATTGTCTCATTCTCATAGGCTCATTCTCATCAGAAATACATTTTCAGTCAGTTAATGAAGAGTTCTGATTTGTGCTTTAAGAAACTTGATTCTCATCAGTTTCCATTTCCAATAACATATTGCTCAACAGACTAGACTCTAGTTTTGTATGGTGTTAATGCATTTGTGATGCATCTGCAATTTTGCAACATTCAAGAAAGTTTCTCCTTATGTGTGGATAAACTGTCCTATCTGTCAGCGTGTTTCTTTTCCAGTGCCGCTGATAACACGGCACTGTTAAGCTTTTCGAAACGCATAATCAAACACAACCACACCCTGTGTCCTCTTCCCACAGACTAACACCTCTGTATAAGATGGCGTTTTCTTTACAGATCCCTGGAATGGCTACTCATCTCTGTTGTGGGCTTTGTTTTTCCCTCTTCTTCTTCTTTTTTTTCAGCTCCTGTCAGGCCCCGATGATATCCACGGAGCTGTGTGATATATACTGCCCACCGCTGACCCCAGGCTGTTAGGGCTAAGAAAGCACCAGTGGAGGCCCATGGGATGAATTCCTCATTGCATCAACAGTTCACTTATTTGTGTAATTAGTATGCTGTGTTTTATAAATCCAGTGCATAAAAAAATAAGATTGGAAACATTTCATTTTGTGTAATATACCTGGCTCATATGGCTAAACTGACCACCAGGGCAACATGGATTATTTGGATAAGTCTATCACTGTAAAAAAAAGTCCAGTTTGGGAGGTACACATCCATTTTGCTGGGTATATTTGGCTAGCAACCTTTATGTTTAACAATATTGTTGGTGCTGGTTTTTGGTTATGTGCATTTCACACCAAGGAACAAACAACATGTCCAAGGACATCATGTAGTGACATAACAGCACCCTTTCATCAGGCTCACTTAAACATATCTTAGTACAATTCCTTTCATAACCAGCAGGTGGTGCACTTTAATAACATTTAGATTTTATTGTGATTTAGATTAAAATACAGTGCCTGCTTTTTCTATTAAATGCCAAACATACAAAAATAACTCCAAAAAGGATGGAAGACCTAATTCACTTCAAAATCACTATCAAGATACTAATGCAAAATTGTATTTGAAAGAAGAGAAATACCTAAGCTACTGCTTGTCTTCTGCATTTGAGGCACACTATTTATATTTTTTATATGTTCTTACTGCGTACTTAAGCTTGCTAGCCATATATTTACTCCAGGCTATCAGAAATAGAAAAGCTGCAATGAGAACAAAATGTACACATATGACTGACTTCTCTTTGTCATGTGTGTATTTAAATCTATTCTTCAGGGAAATCCATAACTTCACCAGTAGGTGACAGCAACAGTCAAATGCATGTCAGAGTGGGATTGAAAACTTTGGCCTGCTGTATGTTTGGTGCCATGTTTGTACTTATTAATATTTCAGAAACTGAATATAATCTCAGTTTCAAGGGCTATACAAAGTGAATTTTGTCATGGAAGAAAATGTTTTGCTTTTCCTGAATATTTTGACCATGATTAAATATTATTAATTCATAATTTTATTTGATTAAAATACAATTGATAAAATGACAAGTCTTCTAGGTTCTACATGTGTTGTTACAATATGTTACTTGTTGCCCTTGGGGTTAATGACTCTTTAACAGCAGCGAAAACCCCCTAAATAAAATTTTATCAGCATGAAATTTGACAACTTTTCTTGGAGTGACCATACTTTTAGGAAAAAGTGAAACATTGCCATTTTCTACATCTTTATAAAACCAATACATCAACAAGTTACAAATATTGTCTTATGAGTCTGCAGTTACGAAATCAGAAGTCATAATAAAAATTAAGTGCCACACATCTATTAAAGGAAAAAAAAATTATCATGTGTTGTAGTAAAAATCAGTGGTGTAGGCTGACGAAATACGTTTTTTCTGTGCTGTGATTTATTTATTGATGAACGACATTGTTTCCAAATGAAAAATAGATTTAGGTTTTAAATGAAGAAGCTTTATCACAAGGGGTCTAGTGGGTAATTTTTGACCCTGTGAATATGGGGTGCATACATAATATGAAGACATAACAGTAATCCTTTCTGGAATGTAACATTTTACCTACACATCTCAGCGCTTTTATTTATCAGCTGTTGTGTATGTTCTATATACATATCTATCATATTTAATGGTACATTATATCAGCTTACTGGCAGCAAAACTATTAATAGGTATGACTAAGGAGCAGATATAGGTTATGCTATCTACCAGTCAACAGCCAGTCTAATAATGTTAATGCACGCCCTCTTTGTAACATTTAAACTATTTGTTTGTTTTTCTGTGTCACTGTATTTAGCTCATAATTACTATAAACGTAACTGTGAGAATATAAATACATTTTATTTTATTTATTTTAATATATTACATAAAATAGTGCTGAAGTCCCCTTGGCACCAAATCCTCATTACTACCATTTTTATTTAATTAAAAACAGAATGGTGCTTGCCAAACTCATGTAATCTATTGATCTATTTTATTTGACCATTTTGCTTTTATAAATTAAGGCTAAATTAAGGCTTAATGTGTGGAATTGATATTCCTACAACATCATCTGTGAAACAGTTACAGATAACTGTAATGATATCTACCCTAAGGCTTAAAAATAAACTAACTAAGACTAATTCTCTTTCTTAAAGTTCAGAACAAAATTGCTATTGTTACAGAATCTACTGTAAAATTGAAACAAATTAGTTTTAATTAGATGTGAAGTACTCTATTTAATATTAAACTGAGTCATTTTCAACAAGGAAATAATGGAGACCACTTGCTTTTTAAATTCTTTTCATCATACTTTTTTAATAAACAGTTGACAAAAATGCATATGCTCCCTTATAAACAACGGTGTAGTTTCTGTCTGAACACGATTTGTTTTCGTCGTAGTTTTCCCCCAGTGAAATGAATAACCACACATCAGACTTCATGGAAACATTTTCATTTATGACAGGACATCCAGATAATGGACGCTGCGTAATGTTCAGTGTAAACAAAATTTTAAACGATACGACTGCTGTAAAACAGTAAACGCAATTCAGACTTGACACCACACCCCGAAGCCTGTCGCACATCATGACCACAGCTACAGACTGGTGAGAAGGGCGATTCCTGGAGGCATGCCACACGCAGAGAGTCAGCACAGCTACAGACTGGTGAGAAGGGCGATTCCTGGAGGCATGCCACACGCAGAGAGTCAGCACAGCTACAGACTGGTGAGAAGGGCGATTCCTGGAGGCATTCCACACGCAGAGAGTCAGCACAGCTACAGACTGGTGAGAAGGGCGATTCCTGGAGGCATTCCACACGCAGAGAGTCAGCACAGCTACAGACTGGTGAGAAGGGCGATTCCTGGAGGCATTCCACACGCAGAGAGTCAGCACAGCTACAGACTGGTGAGAAGGGCGATTCCTGGAGGCATTCCACACGCAGAGAGTCAGCACAGCTACAGACTGGTGAGAAGGGCGATTCCTGGAGGCATTCCACACGCAGAGAGTCAGCACAGCTACAGACTGGTGAGAAGGGCGATTCCTGGAGGCATTCCACACGCAGAGAGTCAGCACAGCTACAGACTGGTGAGAAGGGCGATTCCTGGAGGCATTCCACACGCAGAGAGTCAGCACAGCTACAGACTGGTGAGAAGGGCGATTCCTGGAGGCATTCCACACGCAGAGCGTCAGCACAGCTACAGACTGGTGAGAAGGGCGATTCCTGGAGGCATTCCACGCGCAGAGAGTCAGCACAGCTACAGACTGGTGAGAAGGGCGATTCCTGGAGGCATTCCACGCGCAGAGAGTCAGCACAGCTACAGACTGGTGAGAAGGGCGATTCCTGGAGGCATTCCACACGCAGAGAGTCAGCACAGCTACAGACTGGTGAGAAGGGCGATTCCTGGAGGCATTCCACACGCAGAGAGTCAGCACAGCTACAGACTGGTGAGAAGGGCGATTCCTGGAGGCATTCCACACGCAGAGAGTCAGCACAGCTACAGACTGGTGAGAAGGGCGATTCCTGGAGGCATTCCACACGCAGAGCGTCAGCACAGCTACAGACTGGTGAGAAGGGCGATTCCTGGAGGCATTCCACACGCAGAGAGTCAGCACAGCTACAGACTGGTGAGAAGGGCGATTCCTGGAGGCATTCCACGCGCAGAGCGTCAGCACAGCTACAGACTGGTGAGAGGGGCGATTCCTGGAGGCATTCCACGCGCAGAGCGTCAGCACAGCTACAGACTGGTGAGAAGGGCGATTCCTGGAGGCATTCCACGTGCAGAGCGTCAGCACAGCTACAGACTGGTGAGAAGGGCGATTCCTGGAGGCATTCCACACGCAGAGCGTCAGCACAGCTACAGACTGGTGAGAAGGGCGATTCCTGGAGGCATTCCACACGCAGAGAGTCAGCACAGCTACAGACTGGTGAGAAGGGCGATTCCTGGAGGCATTCCACACGCAGAGCGTCAGCACAGCTACAGACTGGTGAGAAGGGCGATTCCTGGAGGCATTCCACACGCAGAGTGTCAGCACAGCTACAGACTGGTGAGAAGGGCGATTCCTGGAGGCATTCCACACGCAGAGAGTCAGCACAGCTACAGACTGGTGAGAAGGGCGATTCCTGGAGGCATTCCACGTGCAGAGCGTCAGCACAGCTACAGACTGGTGAGAAGGGCGATTCCTGGAGGCATTCCACACGCAGAGCGTCAGCACAGCTACAGACTGGTGAGAAGGGCGATTCCTGGAGGCATTCCACGCGCAGAGCGTCAGCACAGCTACAGACTGGTGAGAAGGGCGATTCCTGGAGGCATTCCACGCGCAGAGAGTCAGCACAGCTACAGACTGGTGAGAAGGGCGATTCCTGGAGGCATTCCACACGCAGAGCGTCAGCACAGCTACAGACTGGTGAGAAGGGCGATTCCTGGAGGCATTCCACACGCAGAGAGTCAGCACAGCTACAGACTGGTGAGAAGGGCGATTCCTGGAGGCATTCCACACGCAGAGAGTCAGCACAGCTACAGACTGGTGAGAAGGGCGATTCCTGGAGGCATTCCACACGCAGAGAGTCAGCACAGCTACAGACTGGTGAGAAGGGCGATTCCTGGAGGCATTCCACACGCAGAGAGTCAGCACAGCTACAGACTGGTGAGAAGGGCGATTCCTGGAGGCATTCCACAAGCAGAGAGTCAGCACAGCTACAGACTGGTGAGAAGGGCGATTCCTGGAGGCATTCCACACGCAGAGAGTCAGCACAGCTACAGACTGGTGAGAAGGGCGATTCCTGGAGGCATTCCACACGCAGAGAGTCAGCACAGCTACAGACTGGTGAGAAGGGCGATTCCTGGAGGCATTCCACACGCAGAGAGTCAGCACAGCTACAGACTGGTGAGAAGGGCGATTCCTGGAGGCATTCCACGCGCAGAGAGTCAGCACAGCTACAGACTGGTGAGAAGGGCGATTCCTGGAGGCATTCCACGCGCAGAGTCAGCACAGCTACAGACTGGTGAGAAGGGCGATTCCTGGAGGCATTCCACGCGCAGAGCGTCAGCACAGCTACAGACTGGTGAGAAGGGCGATTCCTGGAGGCATTCCACACGCAGAGAGTCAGCACAGCTACAGACTGGTGAGAAGGGCGATTCCTGGAGGCATTCCACACGCAGAGCGTCAGCACAGCTACAGACTGGTGAGAAGGGCGATTCCTGGAGGCATTCCACACGCAGAGCGTCAGCACAGGGAGAACAAATCAGAAAAGGGTGAAGCTGTTTGTTTCCTCCTCATCTTCACATCTAGGCTAAAAAATGCTTAGGTAAAAAAAAAATGTCCATACCTTAAGCTCTGTAAATAAAGTGTGGATGTGCTGAGGGTGTGAGGCATAATTAATGCCAGCCTTGCTTAGAAAGGGAGGTTTTAGATGGTGAATGTTTATTGGCTGTGTACTCCTCTTCTTCTTCTTCTTCTTCTTCTTCTTCTTCTTCTTGGCACACTATGGTGCAGTGGTCTCTAACCCCAATCAGGAGATGTACTATCCTGTAGGGTAGTGGTCCCCAACCCTGTTCCTGGAGATCTACTGTCCTGTTGGTTTGAATTTCAACCCTGATTTGGCACACCGGGAGCCAGTATAAAACTCTGAGTAAAAGAATGCGTAAAAGAATGCTCAGGGAGAATGTCGGAAATCTGCTTTCACAAACTTTAGCATTTTCTCCCTCCGCCTTTCTATCACGGTGTCGCCGTATCAGATTGTCTCCAAACAACTGCGTACGCATGGTGTCCAGTGTGTGCGGAGGTATGTTATACATAGTTCTCTTATGTTATACATCTGAATTTCTGAGTGGAAACTCGCTTATGCAGCTTTCCGATGGCATTTTTCTGCTCAGAACTGTTTATACATGTGGGCCCCTGGTTCTACTAATTAGTAACTCAATGAGATCTCTAGCTGTTGAATGATGTGTGCTTTGTTAGGATTGGAGTGAAAACCTACAGGACGGTAGATCTCCAGGAACAGGGTTGAGGACTAACTACTGTAGGGTTTCACTCCAACCCTAACAAAGCATACCTCATTCAACAGCTAGATCTTGTTGAGCTGCTAATTAGTACTCAGGTGTCACAAACTAGGGTTGAAATGAAAACCTGCAGGATGGTAGATCTCCAAGAACAGGGTTGGGGACCACTGCTGTAGTGACTCCCCTGATTGGCTGTGCAAACCGCGTGGCTCAGCTGGGTGGACTGCAGAGTGAAAATAAGTGGCAGCTGGCTGAACACACGTCAGAGGACATGTGCACGAGAGTGTACCCTCCCGAATCAAAGAAGAACGTTGGAGGAATGGGACAGGCAGAAAATTACAGGCGACCATTTCAAGTTAGGGACAGATATGGGACTGTATAAAAGCAGTTAATCTGTGTCAAATTGAACTCCATTAACGTTACTTCAGCGTTGGTATTTTTGCTGTGTAAGGTTTTGCAGATAAGGAACGTGTATGTTTTGTTACCACAATTCATAAACCGACCGTGTAATGGCGACCCTGTAATGGCTATTGAACTGATGTGTAACTTATCCAACAAAACACACTTCCATCGGTTCAATGTCAAGTAGTTGTTGACCATTCCAGAAAACATTGATTTAATTTCCAGCTCCTGCTAGATATGTATCATTACCGTTTATTGAATGGCGAAACTCTGATCCCCTTTCAAAGTGCAGGCAAAGTGTTCTCTTGAATGTAATTGCAACAAACTGTATGTTTCCTCTCTGTTGCCTTGTGGCTTTTTTTAGGGATCAGGTCAGGGGGCTGGAGGGGAGATGGTGAGACGGTGAGACATTTGGCATGAGCCGAACCCTTCCACTTCCTCCAGAGATTTTTGGTCTGTGAGACACTAGCCTCCACAGTGCACAGAGAGCGCACTGGGGCCTCTCCCATGAATTATTAAGTGAAACCCTATCTCACCAGGGTGATTCATTAATGAGCCCCACATGTGATATTTTTTAATTACTTCGACCGCTTACAAGTCCAAGTGGAGAGAAGAGGCACAATAAAAAACATGGAGCGTTAACAAATGCTGCAGTGTACGGTTGAGGGGGAGGCAAGGTATTGTGTTCCCTCAGAGGGGTCCGGTGGTAATATAGAGGCTTATTGCTAGCAGGTAATACATTAGAATTATAGCTGGTTGCGCCAGGCTAAAGCATTCTGAGACATGTAGGGAGGGATTAGATTATAACTCAGTGCCAGTAATGTCAGCTTCTTTCTGTGGCTTAGAAGAGACTTCTATGTGTTTACAGAGTGTTGTGTGTATGTGTGTGTGTGTGTGTGTGTGTGTGTGTGTGTGTGTGTGTGTGTGTGTGTGTGTGTGTGTGTGTGTGTGTGTGTTTGTATGTGTCTGTCTTTGTGTGCATTCAAAACAGAGCTGGAAGGAATGAGGAGCATCCCCCACCACCGCCTCCCATGAATAGACATGCTACATGCCTGTGCTGCAGTCACGGTTACAAGGGTACAATTACCTGGGATTTTTGGAAAAATTGCATTGAAGCAGATGTTACAGCAGATGTTTCCATCATAGTGGGACCAGGCAAGTTAGATTACTAACTGTATACTCTGTGTTATTTTGAGCATATTTCAGCCATTTTTATTCAATTGGATAAATTGAAGCAAGTGTAGAAGCAATTTTGTGTTGGCCGTCGACACTGAAAGTAGATCTCACTTTAGACCATGTGCTTAACTATTCTCTTGCTTTTTTTATGTTGATGTACCCATTTGAGTATGCTTGTTTAGGTTTTAAATAAATAGTGGGATAAATTGGCATACTTAGAATTTGGCTAAAGCCAACCAGACACAAATTCCCATGGTAAGCATTGAGCATGTGCTAAACACTCTGGGTGTGTGTTTTTTTGTATTTGGCAGAGAACAGACAACAGCTAGTCTGCACCTCGCTAATTTTTTGTGTGCATCATCCCTCCCTATTAGAAATACAAACAAAACATAAATTCACCCATTTTGGAAAGGTAATTAAATTGTGCATTTTGTTTATGAGCATAACTGGTTTCCTGGACTATCTTGTCTGCAGTCTCCATTTGCGTAGTTGCACTTAAAAGCTGAGCTGGAGACCCCCGCGTTAAGGGTCTGTGTTTAAACAAAGGAAGTGGTAAGAAGACAGGATGTCCTTCTGTGGTCATCATCTTGACAAGCAGCAAGAATCCGTTTTTTTTGTTCATACATTAACATTAAGCATTAAAACATTCACACATTAAGATATTAAAACACTTTTATTCTGGCCTCGATTTGCAGCTCAACAGCTTCTCATTGTGAATGGCTGTTTGAGCAATCTTGTATAACTGTGCCAATAATCTAGGGATATTAACTGACTTGAATAAGCAAAACAAGTATGAACCCGTATTAAGGCACAGGAAGAAAAAAAAACTGTACATATAATACAGAGACAGGAAACCACAAGTTCAACTGACAAGTTCCCCAGTATTCAACATAATTTCTAAAAATTTCAAGTGCTCACAAGTGGCCCAGTCTGTAATGATGCTCACCATATGTCCGTGTAGCCACGAAATCACAGGTTTGAGGCTTGGCTGGTAGTCAGCAACAATCTATAGTACTCTTTTGTGAACAATAGTAATTGTACAACTGCATGGGAGGAGTACACACGCTCCAGCTGCAGTGATCCTTGTGAGGGTGTTGGTGCAGTAAGAGTGATTTCAACTGACCGTTCCGAATTGCGGCAAAAAAGTTGCAGCCAATAAAAATGCAAGTATAAGCAAAAAATGAGTTTGTTGTTACTTGTTGGTGGTGACTGAAAGAAGCAGCCCTTGGTAGTAGCCAAGTGAGCAGTACTACCCAGAACTACTAAACTAGAACTACATAGGATGATTAACCCAAAAATGCAAAAATAAATAAATAAATGAATAGCAAACGATAATACAAACACCCACAGTATGAAACATGTTCCAGAATTTCAGCTCATTTCAGATAAGTTTAGGCAGGGATAATGTTGTTCTATGTTAGAGTAGAAGAGTTTTGACTGGGTGTGAACTTAGAGCCCAGATCACCCAAAGTTAAAGCACTGTGTAACTTTATTGTAGTCTGACATGTTCTGAATTCCCAGTCCCACCCGATGCTAGCAATACAAACTGAAATCATATTCACTAAATGTAATCTTTCATTAAATAGTTTGCTAGGCTAAAGATTTACAGATGAAGAAATCTGAGAGATTAAGGCCTAGCGATGTGGAACCCATTTCATAAAGGAACAGAGGGTGAAACAAGTTATCAAATGAATGCAATAAATACCGTCTGCATTTTGACAACGCTACCACAGGCTCTGTCTAAGACTAATGAAAGCTATGCACGCTTGCCGTCCCTCCTGCCGAAGCATGGTGAGAGACAGCGGGTTAGGGAGGATATTCACCTCCCCCCACCTCCTCTGCGTCGGCAGTGCAGGTCGACTAGGCTCGGGCATTTCCTCCTCCTCACAATGTGCATCCTGTTCTGCCGCCAGGAAATAGACCCGACACATGTCTCCGCCCAGGCAGACCTGTTGGGGCCAGCAAAAAAACTGGATTAGCTCTTGGGAAAAGGTGCAGGTGTCCCATTACCTTCATCGTACCTGCTTCCCCTTCCGAGGCCAAAAAATTTTGGGAATGTGTGGCGGCACACGGATGAAAAAAGGGCACTGTTCCTCGTCTCATATGTCCCCGCACCCCCAGAGTTTTGGGGAATTAAGTGAACCAATCAGCATCATGTAATATGAGGTCCAAGAAGATCCAAGAAGGAGATCCCTGGAAAATGCTTAATCCATCAAGGGCCTGCAATAGCCAAGTTGCTTATTCCCTGTTGAGTGGGGTACTGTGTTAGGTTGTGTTAAATTGACGTCATTTCATTGTCTTGGTTCATGGTTTCGGCCTTGTGCTAAATATGGCCAAGATATATATATATCCATTGTCTTGCTGACTGGAAGGCCAGCCACTGTAAAATATAATACCCCACTCAATCCTCAAACAATTAGATGATGTGAATCTACTTTTTGAAGGAATCAAATTTCACATTTCATAATCCAATTGGAGTCCGTACACTTAGCAACTTACCTGTTGTGCTCAACAGTGAAGTGCACCTACGGTACGCCTCACTCCCTTAAAGCGTGTCCACATCTACTGCCTTTAAGTAAATTCACACTTTTACAATAGGTCAATTTGGCCTACAGAAAGTTTTTGAAGTATTGCACCTAAAATTATACCATTTAACAGCTATAGTATGAAATGGAAATGAAGTTATACTCTGTGTATCTGGGGATGAAAGATGCCTAGCCGGTTCCCAATGCACACTCAGGAGTATGTACTGTAAGTATCCCCATACCCCAGCCTTGCCTCTCTTGCTGTGGCTGTCTCCTGGACTCTTGGCTGGTTGGCCCCATGCACAACCTGCAGAGAGTGGAAGCTCTGCAGCTCTCTCAACCACAGGAGAAGAAAGAGTCTTTGTCACACTGCTGGGTCCATACACCCTGGCAGCTCCAGGGGGTGACTCTCAGCAGTGTGTGTGTGGGGGGGGGTTGTCTTGCTGTGCTGTCCATTATGCCAGCGTTCCAGACCGCCCGTCAGACACCCAGAGGCCCGCAGCCCTCGAACGAAATGTAGGCAGAAAGAGGTGCTGTAGCCCAGTGGAGGGCTTGAGTCTCTCTTAACTAAGTGTATTTAAGATTAATTTTGAAACCACTATCAAGATTAGACTCGGTTTGAAGTGCTGTTCCACCACCTTCTTGCTGTTCTGACCAAAAAGTCAATGCTTTCCTGGATGCTGAGCTCTTTGTTTTGTTTTTGAAACGTGAGTTTAGCGTAGCAGTAACGATGCAAACTGCTTTGCAAATTTGTGGTTTATCGTTACTTCACGGACTAGTCATATGCATATTGAATGCAATATAAAGGTTACTTCATTTTTATTTTACTTTACTGCCAATTAGCAGATTCTCCGACACAGAGTAACTTACAATGCAAACACAAGTGCAGAAATCAGTGATCACTGTGCAGTAATGTAATTAAGTTATACAAACAAAAGAAAACTATTCTAATGAGCATTAAACATCATTATATGAATAAGAGCAAAAGAACCGCAGGGTCTGAACCAGAAACGGTTGACATCAAATCCGGTGTTAAAGGCTAAACCACTTATTTTAGATGAGAACTGATACGTTTGTTTTTTTTTCTAAGTGTTACTGATTGATCCTGGTCCAAATCTTGACATTGTACTGCAATCACCACAAAACCGCATAAACCCAAAGGATCTGGCTCAAAAGTGTCTCTAGTGGTAAAACGTTAGGAACTGCACGTCCAGTCTGTCATTGGCCAGAAACTTCATCCAGCTGACGTATTTCTCCCGATGACGAAATTGAAACCTGTGCAGCTACGCCCTAAAGTTCTGGAGCGAGGGCGGCCTAGGTTTGTGTGTTTGCAAACGATTAAGTGGAGCTTAACACACCACGTTGATTTCTGTAAGTGCATAAGCAGGCAAACAAGACAAATATGTGATAGAGTGTCACTGGTAGAACCTGGAGTGGGAAATATTGTGAAGCCTTGGCTTTAACGACAGTTTGAAGACATTAAAAACTGAGTTCCAGATTACAGAGTACTTTTCCATCTTTTATAAATCCTTCCAATAATACACAACCTAAATGCCATACCATAATTTCCTTCCTGGAGAGATGAGTTGAACAGGGAGCCTTAAAATTGTACAGATGAAGAGGTCTGCAACCATGCTTTATAGTCAGCTGTATTGTCTCAATGTTACACAAGACGACAATGTTATAAATAAGAAGAAAAATGTAGAATAGATTTGTCTACATATGACTGAAGGAAAGAAAATAGGTTTTGAACATGTCTTAAGGGCTGTTCACACAGCGGACGGTAGACAGCAGGACTAAACCGGATGTCATTCTTTTCAATGAGACAACGACGGCAAGACGGCAAAATCGCAGACGGCAGGACCGTAAATATGGTAATGGATATAAACAATGGGTTACCGCAACGGACATTTCTGTACCGTCCTGCCATCTACCACCCGCTGTGTGAACGGGGCATTACTGTAATGGTACATACTTTACACAAGGAATGCGCGCAACGACACAAAAAGCAACGCAGGGGGCGTTTCTCGCATTTTTACGTAGCAAAATGCGCAGTCAAAATTTTGTAACGCGACGCAGACATGTGGTACAATTCCACGCATTCCGTACGAGGCGCTAAATGTAAATACTGTTCAATCACTGCAGAACGAACAACTGCAAACAAAGAAGTAATAATTTCCGGTGTAAGATTACTCGCTCCAACCAGATTAGCCTATGCTGCCAACTAGCGGACAGGGCGAAAAGAAGCCGTTAAACTTGCGTATGGTATGTAAAGTCTTGTGCACACTAGTGCAATGCGTTCCGGTGGAAGACATTCATTTCAATGGGACGATGCGGCAACGTATTCGACTGCCTCTGCGTTCCGTTGAGGTCCGCCACCATCGGGCAATGCATTGAAAATTTTCAACTTTTGCATCTTTTTGCTGTGTGTCGGACAACCGGAAGTTGTCAAAACAACAGAAGAAGGACGTTTGAACAATGGTTTTATGGGATAGCAAAAAAAAGAAACAACTTGAAATGACTACAAATTAAATATTTAATCGGAAAGTAAAATAATAATTTTTTTTTTTTTTTAAGGTTGTTCTTCTCTACGTAGACATTTGTAGGCAACAATATTATGTCAATGATATTTCCATGCAGTTTTTTATGCAGTCTCTATTTTAGGAGGGAAATGTGAATATTTATGAGACTATAAATACACTTGACTGTATAGAACCACCTGCAAAAACCAAAGATGAAACCCAGCATTTTTTATTGATGTCCCTGTACGAGTCGGCAGTGGAATCATACAGGGCGGGCCGAGCGGACACAGCAAGAATGATGCTCTCCTCCATTGTTGAAATTCAAAAGTGCATATGCGTCCCGCTGCGCAGAAGTGTCCGGCACGGTCAGCCCAGTTGGCTACGTCACATGACGTGCACCATACGCAGTAGTGTGCACGAGGCGTAACGCCGTGTTCACAACTCAACGCATCATCGGATTGACGGACACTGGAAGTCATTCATTCCAATGGAGGATGATTAGCGGACAGTTACGGATGTGCGCCCCCTAGTGGCCGACGGTCCGACGGTTCCGTTGGACAACGCATCATCGGATTGACAGACACCGGAAGTCATTCATTCCAATAGAGAATGATTAGCGGACAGTTACGGATTTGCGCTCCCTAATGGCTGACGGTCTGACAGTTCGGTTGGATTTTTTCAAACTCTGCGTTGCAAACGGACCATCGGAATTGGCGGAAGTAGAAAAAAATGTATTTCACTGCTTGTCACTAGGCAAGAACATTCTCCATCCTAAATATTTATATCAAGGATATTTTTGTTTGATTTGTTGTCGTTTGAAATTTGCTTCCAAGCTGCATCTCTCACGAAACGGTTGTGGTAACCATCGCTCATCATGTCATATAAAGACATGAATATCCTGACACAGCTAAGATGAGGCTTTCTTCCATAGTTTTTCTCTGTTCTTCTTGAAGTCATTTTTCTTTTTCTTTTTCGTATTCCTTCAATTTAAAGCCGCACTGGAGCACTACTATGTAGGTAGATTTCTATCAAAAATAAAGAAACACAAAAGTATAATCCACAATTATGTTTACCATCCACACACAAACACCTCTCAATTTGTGTTCGTAGGTATAATCCACAAATGTGCTTTTGCCATCCACACGCAAAAACCTCTCAATTTGTGTTTCGTAAATCATCATTTGGATGAATGCAAAAATTATATTCACAAATGCAAATAACATTTTCATATGTTTCCAATGTTCACATTAACAAATCAAAAGCTTGGCTTGCAAACTGGCGAATCTACATTTGGCGATCGAAGGACACGCTTGATCTGCTTGGATTTATGTACGGAATTTTGAGACAAATATTCTGCTGTTTTTCACCGTGTCGATTCACACATGATTCACTTGTGATTCACTTTCAAAACTTCTTCTTCTTCAGCGCTACTGTCGGAAAAATTATTTTCTTCTCAGCGTGTTTGTTCAAGGTGGTGGTGAAGACAGGACTCTTGAAACCAAATTCAAAGTATAAGTATTTAATGAGACAAATAGCAAGTAAAGTCGATACAGCAGACAGCTCAGCAAACTCTCAAACAGATGTGCTCAGGTGTCGGCCGGAGAGCGCTCTGCTCCTCCAATCGTGGGCTTCAATTCTTGTATGACCTCGCTGGTTCCTGATTGGTTACTCTGTGTTGTAGTTGGGCAACCAATCAGCCGTCCGTGCACCATCTCAGTCCTCCAATCAGAAGGCCTCACACCCCAACAACCCCCCGTAATCACATGATCTCTCGTAACTTTAAGACAGTTAGTTTCGTAACTTAAAAGGGGCCTAGGTGTCCGTTAGCACCCACCTACAAGTTCCTGTTATCTCAGCACAGTTTCCTGATTTTTAAGCTTATGTTTAGCACCATCTGGTTAAACTTCCTTCAACAGTTTGCAAGTGTTGCAAGATTGGGGCCCTCAGCTCTACAAGTGTATAAGTCAGAGTCAAGCTATATTTTTTTAAAATATTTCCACACTACCTAACACGGCGATGTGTATTTGGCTCATCAGCGCCACGCTTAGAGCAAATGGCCAAAAACGCACATTATCTTTAAGAAGTGGATTAATGGTAAATTAAAACAAATGAGTTTTGAGTTTATTTAGGTTGTAAAGTTAACCCCATGCTAATCTTGCGATGGGAAGTTTTTTAAACAGTCATTGCACAAAACTCCTATCAGATTGCATGTAGCTAGCTAGCTAGATTACATTACAGAGGGGTAGGTCCGTACACAGTAGCTACATAACTCTTTTGCCCCTCATGGGAACGATTATGTAAAACAAACTCAACCATGTGAAGTAACGTTATTGCAGCCAATTAAATTAATTTGACAGCTATTCTCACTGATACCGATGTCTCCTATGAAATCTTTTATTTTATTTGTTTATTTGCTAGTAAGACACCTAAATGTAAGGGGTTTCTAAATTATAGCCCAAGCGGAAATTGAGAGGTGCAGTGCACTGGAAGCCATATTGGTTGCTGTAACTTCGGTAATAGAAGAAAGCCGTTACGTCCGTTCAATATCATAGAGTTCAGTGCTTTGCCCACTTGTTTTGGGGTGTCTATCTCTCTGAGTGCCATTCTAGTTTTGATTTGTAAATTATCTATGTACCTCACCGGATTTGGTGAGAATGCACCTTAAGGGTGGACTAAATTAAACAACCATGTTTCCCAATATCTTTTTCATGTCATGTTAATATGTGTATATTTTTAAATCTGTGTTCTGAATGTTTTTACTCATTGATTGAACTGTAAAATTGTTTTCCAAAAAGCTCCGATGGATGTCTTTCTTTTGTTAATTTCTATTTCTACAGTAAACCACTCGATAGAATGTATGAATGAACCAATTCAAATATGATTGCAATTAACTTTTTTACAACATAGCTTAGCATTAGCACATCAAAAGGTCATCAAACTATCTTTGATTAGCCTATGCATTTATATTTTCAAAACATTTATGTGTATCAAAGTGGCTCCCAATAACCCAGAGAAACAACTCCTCCCCTGAAAAAAAAACCCTTTGCTCTTAGCGTCCACAAAATGTATTCCAGTTTAACGTGCACACATCTTTTTCACCACTACAACACCAATTCCAACAATACAATCAATAGCCTTTGCCATAATTCAGTTAAGGTATTTACTACCAGACTGACATTTTAAACACCCACATTTTATGCCCTCCCAGTGACCTCTCCTCAATCATTCTACAAACCAAGAGCAGGTAGGGTGCCCCCACAACAGGAAACCTGAGCCGGCCTGTCTTAACACAGGCAGTAACTGTGATCGGCAGGCCCACTACCCAGGATTCCTTAAAACAAACCATGAAGGAAAATATCCTTGCTCTACAGCATGACTAACCCTATGCCATGTAGATAGTATTATTTGTGCCTGCCTTGCCTACCCATATCTTAACTAGCTGCCTGCAACATCTGACATTAAGGCCCACACAACAACCCGGGCACTGATGTGTTATTCAACACTTCACTGTCCTCGTGAACATTCTTTTTCTTTTTTTTCTCCCTTTGGAGGTTTTGTTTGTTGTCTTGTAAATACTGTCAGTTCTTGTGGTGTCTTCATTGTTTGAATGTATTTTAACTGGGGAAAATGGGAATTCCCCCCTAAATTATGTGCTTTTAATGAAATATGAATGTGATGAAGTGTGTGGATGGAAATGTTTTTCTTATTGGGAATGACTTTTAAAAACCAATAAAGACAAACAAATTTACTGCCCAAGTCATTGACTGTTTAACACCTTAAATAATAAAGCTTTTTTGCAGCATGTTATAATTACACCGCATTTTGCACAAACTGTGGACATCATGTAATGCGTCAGTCCGATACAGCAGTATAACTCACAACTGCAATGGCCAAGTTCAGTCTTTTCTGTGGGAGAGCTGCAATTTTCCTGTGAAGACTCATATCCTCTGTCCACTCTCAGTTTCCTCCTGTAGGGGAATAGGCCAAGTTGCTGTGGCTTGAACTTTGAACAGTCGTCAGCCTTTGGAAACCAGCCTGAACTGAAATAAAGCAAGCTTTAAAAACTGCTTTCGCGGGTTAAAGCTGTTCCCTGTGGACCGGAGGGTATGGAAATATTGCAGCTCCATCGCAAGCCAGCCACAAAAAACTAAACACCCAGCTGCTACAAACTAGCAACCAATAACTCAATGCCACAACAAATGAGGAAGCCACACGCCCTCTTAGTCATGACCTGATGATAAAACTGCGATACACCACAGGCTGGGTTGATACTGTAGTATGCACATACTGCACGATGACCAGTGGTGTAAAGGAAGATGAATTATTGATAGACTGCAGTTAACATTATCAGTTCACTGCTTCTCTTAAATCACCTCCAAGCATTCAGTGAGGGTCAAATGCCTTAAAAGGGGAGCTAAAGGAATGCATAGTGTAACATCTGATGATGAGGTCACGGCCATGGGATAGGTTCTGTACATGGGCAGAGTCACCGGAAAAAAAACACTGCTGGTAAATGGCCTGAACAAGTTTTGTTTCTCACTGCTACACTAAAGCAATATGCGTGACACTGTTAAATTTAGCAAGGTGTTTACCTCCAATGGATAAAACAGTATCAATCACATTCCAATAGTTTGGACTACACTCAGTCATAGTGTAAATTAAAAGTAGCTGGCTGCTTGGAACATAGAATATATGCTGTTGAGTTTTTTCAAGCATGTATCATCAATTTTTATTTTAAAGAAAGGCAGGGCACTTGGTAATTACAGGCATCGCTCTAGAATGTGACCAACTCTTACACAAGGAAATGCTACACCCATACCATCCTCGCGACCCAGCTATCGATGTGACATTTTATCTTAATCGCTTACCTGAGATTTTAACTTGTTGACCTATATTGTTCATTCAAAGAGGGAGGTTTGGTGAGAAAACAAGAATTTCATACCTTCCCATGACGTTCTTTTTCGTTACCATTTCATACGTCCGTATAAAAAATGCACAAAATTTGAAGATACATAAATAAAAAATGAAACCAACCAGCATGCATTTCTTAATGGATTTGTTATACAAATACAGCTCTCATCTTAACATAAAGGTCATCAGTGAAAACAAATGAAATGTCAAGGAGTATAACCTGTACACAACCAGACATGATAACACAATGGTAATTATAAACCATTCTGCTTATAAGTGCCATCTTAATCCTATGCTAAAGTCTCTCCATTGTCAGCTTTGTTGGACATTGATTTATGGACAATTTATTTGAGGATTTCATCTGGATGTGTTACAATCCCAGGCCAAAAATAATACAAAAGCCATCGCTTTAATTGCTGCTGTTATTGCTGTGAAACTGTTTCACAGGATCAGTTCTACAACATTTTGAAGAAAGGCACATTCGGCAATACATATGAATAAAAGTTTATTCGTCAGTGGACTCAAATGAGAACGCCAAAAAAACTAATTCACACCAGTGAGAAAACCTCTTCATGCTGCATTATACTGTATGTTAATCTCAATAACAGTCACTCTTGGAGTAATTGCAAACGTGCTCAAAACAGCTTCCAGTACAGTAACACTTACACATTTTGAGCAAAATGACAATTCCAGTACATATGATACCAAGATGATAACAAACTAGACAATATCCCTGTAAATGTGTATTTAAAGGCACAATTTTCATGTTCAACCAGAGTTTTAATGCTTTATTTATGAGCATTGTCTTTACGATCATTTCAAAATCGAACATATGTGGGCAAAATACGTAATAGGCATGACACAATGCATGTTTCCAATGAGCACAACCAAGAATCAATCCTTCTTTACTATGGCTCCAAACCCATATTTACTTCCTTGTTACTATAACAATCCCAGCATTCCTTTAAAAATACACATCAGCCAGCCGCAACATGCACATCTATAAGAGACCATACACCATGAAAACTAAAATCATACACATTCTCACCTGCTTTTTTCCACTTTTCATCTTTTTCATAATCTCAGTCCCATGAGTTTCTGGCCGGAGCCAGCCGACAAGTAACAAAGAGGTCAGAATTTGCCCATATCAATTTTGGTTTAAAGGTAGGTCAGCGTGTTTTCAAAATTAAATCTGGACATTTAAAAACTGTGGTTCATCTTGACGGTGATTTTACCAACAGTCTTTGCTTCTCTAGGATTTTTTCCTCCAAACATTTAATAAGGACAGGATCCACTTTAGGATCCACCTTGTTGGCAAACCAATGGCCATAATTAAGAAGCCAACGCAGCTCGGCAGCCCCATAGATACAGACACTTCGCAGGTGTTTACCAGTGCAGGGTGGGTACAGGGATCCTTCTAGGTAATGCCATTTAACCAGCCGTGTCCGGCTCATTAGGTCCGTGACATCAGGCTGGGATTGCTCGATGGCACCTGGCGCACCGGGAATTCGCACCAAAGTGGCCCAGAAGTGCTCGTCCGGAGAGTATGTGTCCACAGACCATGTGAGGAAGTCCTTCACCAGTGGGTTCCCGTCAACGTAACTCACAAACTCGCGCGACAGCACAAAATAGGCACTTCCGATAAAAATCTTGATGTTGTGAGGGGGCGGGGCTTTGGTGTGAGTGGTTCTGACGGGCAGTTTCTGGTACTCATAAGGCATGTCCTTCAGCATGTGCTGAAACTTAAAGCGCTGCTTCTTGAGCTCACTGGGCCGGCTCGACTCCAGCATGTTGGCACCCTGCAGCTTCTTCAGCTCGGCCACTAGCTCGTAGTTGGACTTGAGGGGGAAGTCCTGGCCACATAGATTGATGACGTACTTCCACTTGACTCTGGATCCGAGGAGGTCCGATAAGCAATTAAGATCAGCATTGAGTCTGGTGATGTTGGCATATTGTACAGATTCCAGCTTGGATGCAATGAAGACATTGGGGAAACAGCTGGCAAGGTTCTCCAATGCAGCTATGAAGCTTTTGGATGATTTTCGGTCATAATGGATGCAGTAAATATTATGAGGCATGTACACTGCATGCAAGATCCTCTCCACCATAGAAGCATGCTTGTGCACTACCAATGAGTATGCCAGTGGAAACTCCCGCTCTTCATTAGAGAGGGGGAGGCTTGCGAATCCCCTTGACTGCCTATATCCTGGACAGTCTGATGCCAGAGACACGATTTTGTCATCATCCAAATCTACAATGTCTTTCCGTCTAATTTCTAAAGACTTCCCGACCTCCACTGGGTCCATTTGATAAATAGCAGAGCAATTAATATCATATTTTTGGTGCTGAACCCTGTACACATTTGCTGTAACTCCATAAGGCTCAATGAAAAAACTGTTTTTTACAGTGACTTTTATATGCACAAGCTTCAGGAGACATACCACGAGCAACGACAAAGAAAAAATGAAGCACTTGTATTGTTGTCTATGTAGAAAGATACATCTTATTTTCATTCTGTAGAGAAAAAAAAAACAGAAACAAAAATAACATTTAAAATGGGAAGATATCAATATATACCATCAATAGGACGTCTAACACTACAGTTAACTACAGCTCAGTTTAGGGGAGCCTAGCTGGATGTGTAGGCTACGTGATTTTATCCTCACGTAGGCTACCTATTTCAACAGATTTCCCCAAAATTAATTGGATAATTTTTTTTTTCTTCTGTGAGAAACCAAAATTCAGTGCTCACCTTGCTCACGAAAGAACACGTTTGGAGGTTCCTACAGATTCCATTAAGACAGTTACAGTCTTCACATGACGGCCTGTAAAATAAATTGCCATGCAAACCGTTATTCTAAAAGTCCCCTACGGTGGTAACCTAAACATAATTTATAAAGTCTTCAAAATGTGTGACCTGCAACATATTACAGTTTCAAATTAATAAATATTTTCTACTTTTCTACTAAAGAATGCAAGTTTCACCATTTATATCAACATCTTTATTTAATCGTAACCCAAATTGCTATGTTTTGTAATGCTCGCTTACAGAACTGTAGCATACAGCGGACGTTAGAGTAGCAGTAGGGAACTAAGACTAAAAACATAACTTGGGAAGATTTTATGTCGCATGTGTGGTCGAAACATACTACCCAGTAATACACATTTGTAAAAAGATTGGCTACTTAAAATTCTGAAAAACGTAGCCAATACATCGTACGACTAATAATAAAAAAACAAAATCTGCCATACATACCACTGGGTCTATGAATTATGTGCGTCAAGTATTCAAATCAATTCTGGATTATACAACGTTTCCTTTCAACTAGCCTACAAACACCGCAAACCGACTTTATGAAAAACGATCTGTAAACAGAAACATCATAAATAATTGAATCTGGTTAAATATGAAATTCCGTATTAAAAATGACATTTTAAACTGAAACACGTAGCTTTATCAAACTTACGTTCATGAAGATGAAGACTTTTCGTGTTGCCTACATCCGAATAGTGAGAAAGCAGTAAGCGGTCTGATCGTTTCATACTAGGAGTAGAGAGGGAAGACGCGAACTAGCCTAGGTGTGGCAATAAGAACTGCAGGCAGACCAAGCACCAAAATGAGCGTTGTGCAATAGCTGATCAAGACTTTAAGTAACGTTTATATGACGAAACTGTGCACGTGAGGAAAACATGCCAAGAACCATCTGACAACATAGTCTTCCACTTCAAACATTGCCCAGTGTTTTGGCTCTAAGTGTCACTGAGGATTTGACATGTTTAAAAAATATATTACTTAAAACTAAATCCACAACATTCAGTGTTTTTTGAACATTGCAGAATCATATTATTTAAAGTTAATAACAACGTTTTGATTCCATTATAACATATACTATATACTAACTATACTATAACTAATATACTAACCTTAATTAACCCAGTTAAATTACTAATGGCATTACAAGCCTACGTTATAAAAAATAAAAGATGGAATGTATAGAAACTATGACCTTCTTCTATAAACCCCCAATTCCAGAAAAGTTGGGACAGTATGTAAAATGCACATAAAAGCAGAAAGCAGTGATTTGTAAATTATTTTATGTTAAGGAGATACCACACGCAGACACCAAGATGTAATAAGAATGAGGCTTTATTCAGGGTCGACAGAACAGGGTCAAGGGCCAGCAAACGGAGCAGTGCAGAATAGACAGAAACAAAGTCAGGTCCAGGCCCAGGTCCAGGCCCAGGTCCAGGGGTCAGATTCCTGGCAATCAGAGCAATACAGAGAAGGCAGGATGAAGTCCAGAACAGGCAGGGGTCAGAACCGGGAGATCCGTCAGAGGCTGGAGAACAGGAGGGCGAAGGGCAGGAGGGCAGGAGGACTGGACAGGAACAGGCAAGACGGGCAGGAGGACTGGACAGGAACATTACATTACACTACATTAGAGGCATTTAGCAGACGCTCTTATCCAGAGTGACTCACACAGCATTTTGCATTTATACAATTAATTGATATAGCTGAATATATACTGAAGCAATGCAGGTGAAGTACCTTGCTCAAGGGTACAACAGCAGTGTCCTACCTGGGAATCGAACCTGCAACCTTTCGGTTACAAACCCAGTTCCTTAACCATTATACTACACTGCCGCACAAACACCTGTTTGGAACATTCCACATAGGTAAACAGGTGATGCTATCATGACTGGGTATAAAAGGATATCAAAATACTCTTGATATCTTATTTTCAGGTACTGCAGTCATCAAGGGTCTGAGGTATCGCACAAGCCTCAATCCATTACTCTGCTGCCAGATATGCAGTAGATATGGATGGATCAATTTAAGGGTTGTTTCTCCTGACTCATTTTTCTATTGAACTCTATGGAAAAATAAGTCAGCAGAAACAAACCTTCAAGTGATCCATCCATATCTACTGCATATCTGGCAGCAGAGTGATGGTTTGAGGCTCGTTTCATACCGCAGACCCTTGATGACTTACAGCCAACTATGGGTTTCAATCCATACTATTCCTGTGTAATTTACAGCTTAATCTAGTTAAGCCATGAATTCTCTTTAACTTGACTCTTACAGGAAGAGGGCCTGTATGTCCACAAGAGGCAGGTTTTAGCTTGTAGTTCTGTTAGTCATCTGTTGACTAAATCCATGAAACTAAATCCAGAGATCTAGCATTATGGTACGAAATGCGCACCCCTGTGTCACAGTAAAGTCAGTCCTAATTAATAAGCAAACAGTTTGCCCATTTGATTGATGTATTTGGTGTTTTATGTGATCAGCTTGGAAAAGAAGCACAACTTATATCATCTTTGTCTACTGGCAACGTTCTTGGTAATAAAACTCTGATTATACAACACGTTCAGCCAGCCATGAGGCCACCAGGAGGAGAATATGACTCAGAGAGAGATCTTTCCAGCAGCCCGTGCTCTTTGATCACGTACCTTCAGAAAAAAAGATTTTGATTTACTGTAACTAAAATACAGCTGCACAATTGGTGATGAGCATTTGTTCCCCCAGCCACCTACAAAGTGTTTGGTATTTTTTCAACATGGCGATGCTCTTGACAAACTGCTTTTAAAGTTTAGCCTTTCAGTACTTTGTGCTGAAGGTCCTGTCGTCTATTGAACACTACATTACATCACATTACTTTGCATACGGGATGCTAGAAGTTGTTCATATTTTTGTTACAAATGTTCCCCACACTATTTGTTTGCAATACTATATAAACTGGGCTCAAATGATACAATAGTATTGTTTCAGCAATATCTCTGCTTGACCCTACACTGGTGCAATAACTGTGTACCTTAGGGGCCTAGTCAAGTCATGTGATACTGCTCAAGCCTGCAATACACCCTAAATACACCATCCTTAAATTGTCTCTCCTGTGAGAAGCTACCACAGCATGTCCTATTTGGAATTTACACTAAGATGCATGATGTGGAAAAAGTCTTTATTCAGTAGATCAGCACAAAACCCACAGCTAAAAAATCATCCACAAATTTTCCCCTGGGGGCTGCCAGTCCGTGGGATAACGGTAGAAAGAAAAGCAGACAGACAACATGGCTGGAAAACATCACAATGTTTTTCTTAAGGATCAACTCACTCCCAACATGCCTACTGCAGGGCACTGACAATGGAAACTGCCTGCTGAAGAGTTACAGTCAGTACCAGGATGTGACATCATTGGCTAGCCGCCACCCACGTGAAACAGCCAGATGTCAGCTCTCTCAGCTGAGACTAGACGCTTCATTTGGTAATTTCCGGCACCACCCAGTATGTCGCCTGTTAGGGCGGTGTACAACCTGTCACACGCCAAGCGGCGATGCCGGCTCTTCCCTGCATCATACTGCAATGTCCATAGAACCTGCATGTCAGTTCCAATGTGTTGGCTCTGTGCTTATACACAACTCATCTCCCTTTCATTTTCAGTCATCTTTCCACCTGAGAACTCAGTGAATGAACCGGGGCGGCTTACTGCCGCTGCTGCGGCTTCTAGCACTCGGGTGCACCAGCCATCGTCTGCACCCAAGGGAATCCAACAGGTTAACAGAGCTCACACGATGACTGACAGGTGAGCCTCATGGTAAAGTCACTGTGGCAGACCATCAGCTAACGTAGACTGGTTAACATGGCACTTCACCCAGCGCTGCTGCTCCCCATTACTCATTGCGTTCTCTCTTACTGCTTTCCTTCATCTCTTTAACCATACTACAGGGCAGAGTGCAGACTCTTACCTTTCGGCAAAAACTGAACCTGGGACATCTATCAGGAGTCTGTCGCTTTGTCACAGTCTCTTTATCGTGTAATTTATACTGTACTTGTTGTAGGAACGCTCTTTTAAATGATTCATTTGGCCAGTTGCCTTTTGGAAGTAGGGCAAGGCTAGCTCCTCAATTCATGTGTTTGTCTCATGGCTGATCAGTAGTATGATGTGATGATACCATGTTACTTACCCATCAAATTATGGAAGAAAACACTCAAATACTTTGGTTTATGGCTTATGATGTCAGTGATGGATAGAACAACAGGTTTTATCGTTATGTACTCTAAGTGACCGTAGGAGCATAAACAGGAAATGGGTTGCCTGTTTTTCTGAATATTCATAATGTCACTTGGATTTTTATCTGAACTTCTGAAACTATTTTTATTTATTTATGTGATACTTAAAGTGATGTTGATTGCCATGATTCTACAGGTCCAAAGGTATTTCTAGCATTATCTTTCCTTAATTACTTTTGCTGGTGGGATCATGAACAAACCATTTTTTCCCTCTTCAACAAGTAACATACAGTATGTCATACATAGAGGCATATGAATCATCACTGCTGAAATAATGAATAATGAATAATATTAAAATGAAAAAATAAGTATTTTTCACAAAACCTAAATGGTCTTGCATGTAAAAGCCTTTACCCGTATGGGATTTTATTGAAAAAACATTGCCATCTGATGCATTGCCTATACAGTACTGTAGTTGTGAATGGACAGTTATTTGGTTGGTTTTATATTACTTAAATGCAGTTTTCTGCCCTCAAGTTCACTGTATGAAAGTAGCGCATGCTGCTCAGAATTGTAAATTGTAAACAGCTCACTGGAGGTAAATAAAGTATTTCATACCAATCATATACCATTTTACTATATTACTATATGATGTATGATGTATTATTTTTGTAGTCCTGTTTTATTTGCTTTATATTTTTGTAAAACACTTTTGGTTACAGACATTACAGACAGTATGAAAACTGCTTTAAAAACAAATAAGGTTTAAGTTAAAGTTAGTAGTTTCAGGCAAGTTATGCTTGCTCTGTTCCATGTGTTTCAGTTGGAGCACTCGTATCGGGTCGTATCAAGCGAGTGCAGCCAATGTCGAATATTAGGAAGAGGAAGTAATTGGCACCCCCCCCCCCCCACCACTGTGTAATACACTTTTTTAAAGTGCCATGGATTAGTGACACATTGGTAGTAGGGAAATGAGCGGGGGAAGTAGAAGATGAAGGGAAGTAGATTACTACCTCTCTAGAATAAAGATGTTGTATGTAAAGACACCTCTGGGAAAAGACCTGCTATCAAGTACATTTGCTTTGCTCTGTTTTGGTCTACCACTGTACCTGCAGTCTGTGTATGCATGGAGGTGTATTTACATGTTGTGAATTGCTCCCTAAAACAACTCTAACTGTTCAATTGAGTTAAAACATTCTTCAGTTCAATGACACGAATGCAAAGAATAGCCCACGTGCAGACATGTAGCATTTAATAAAGATGATCACGTGTGACATGAACTCCTCAAAGGCAGATGTTTAGAGAGGAAGGCATCGGATATAGATGACTGCACTGGCACCCTTATTACAGCTGCATAAAAACCACATCAGAAAGAGCAAAGCCTTCAGCTGCAAAGAAAACGTATTGACGGTAGGATATCCTCTGCTTTGTATTTGGCCTTCTGCTAGCCAATAAATAAACAGTGAGAAGAGAAAAGAACATTCTATTTTAGCAACACAATTCAACACTTCCAAGAATTATTCTAGCAAGAGTGTCAATAAACTGTAGGACAAAGGTTTTCATGTCTTCTGATAACATTCATAGTACAATCGTACATAGACTAGCCCTGAACAGCTTCTAGTGGTACACATTTCCACTTCTTTAGACACACAAGCCAATGAAAACTGATCATGTGAATGATACAGTTATAAACTGGTGCTTGGAAACAGTTTTACTGACCATTCATATTGTTTGGTTTCTATAGCTCCATTTTCAGCACTGCAATTTAGTGTACAGCTTCTAAAACAACTGAAAAATGTGTGTGCAATTCAGATTTGAGAACGAAAATAGAAAAGTAACAAATAGGTGTGTGCATGGACTACATACTGTGAGAGACACAGCTTAAACAGAGAAACAGGTCGGCACACCCCAGCTGAAGGAAGCGGGTTTCTGCCCGCACCAGCACTTAATGCTTCAGGCCATTAGACACAGCCTGGGGCCTATTTAGTTTTCTCCATTTGATTTGTGATTTTGTTTCCTTATTAGGGGACAAAAGGAAAACACTAAAATACATGCAGTTGTGCCGACATTGTGAACAGAGTTTAAAATCGGCACTTGCTTGCCATGCGGCCTCATTAAAGGTTTTAAACTCCAACAGCTTGACATTTTAAAAGATCTCCTAGCTTGACGAAAACGCCAATGTGGATACAATGAAGCAGCACCTAGGCTGAGTGGGTGAAATGACACCCAAGACAACCAAGGGCTCAGCACAATGCACAGTTGTGAAAATATCCCAAACGCACCCATTCAAACAACCGCCCTCACATTCCCGCACCATAACAGGTCACGTAGCACTTCCACTCTCATCAGCTCCTGCTATTCGCAATGTGTCCTCCTCCTCAGGGTGAGGTCACATCTTTATCCCCTCTGGACGGGAAGTGCCCGCATGTTGTGTGATAACCTTTGCAACACTTGACCAAAATAAAGATAAAATGCGTGTGTGCTTGTGTCAGAGAGATATGTTAGATCCCATAACCATCATAGTACTGTTAGTGCATTTCTGTTATCATCATAGTCTTGAGTTAGTAATGGAAGTTGTATTGTTATGTCCTCCGTTCACCTTGCCAGCCTGCTTACCTGCATGCCCTTAGCCCTCGCCAACCCCGCTTCCAGTCTGTCACCGTTTGTCTGCCATTCGCCCTGCCGTGTTCCTGTTTCCACCTCGTCTTCTGCCCCTTTGTTATCGCCTACCCCGGATCCAGTCCGTCACCCCACTCGCCCTCTTCGTTGTTCGCTTGCCTATTTAATAAAAGTGCTCCACTGGAGCTTTATTGTGAGTCTCTCTCAGAGTCCTGCATTTGGGTCCATACCAGTTGAGGGAAAAGTCACATGTATGCCTCATGGCTTGATCAATGTCTGTCACCAGGTCTGTGTTCTAACTTTAAAATTCAACTAAAGGCGGAGGACTTCAGCAAGGAATCTGCTGCTTTTTAAGTTGTATAAATTAAAACCTAATAATAATAATAATCATCATCCTCATCATATACAATCATAATGTATACACTAATAATCAACAATTCATCAATCAACACATTTGTTGATGAGTTGGATACTCTGTTGTATAAAAGAGAAGAGACCTGTGGGATATTCCACAAAGCAGGATTACTGAGATGTATAACTGCATTGAATAAAACCCTGAACCCTCCCAAGTCTGGAATATGGACAGAAGTGAAAAAAGCTGTTGGATTTTTGTCAATGTAGTTATCTATCTAACTCAGTAATCCGGCTTTGTGGAATACCCGCCTGGTTCAGGCCTTTAATATCTAAGGCCTGATGGTACTGGTTTGTACTCCAGGAATAACAGATGAGAATGTTCGGCCAGTATCTTCCAAGTGAGATTAGCGATATACCCCTAATGTCACTGGCAAAATACTAATCATATTTTCAGAGGGGATTAGGCAGACAGGAAACCAGGGCCTCACTTCACTCACACAATTACCCTGTCACTCCTTACTTGAAAAACATTGCTGAATGAATTCTTGATTCCTCCAAAGATGACGTTTGGTCAGAACACAGCAACACTGTTACGGCCACCCTGTTCTATGTCCGCAGTTTAAATCTTGTTTTTCAATCTCTGCCTGCCTGTGTCCCAGCACTGATTCATACAAAATCCATACCATAACATTACAAGATGACTTGATTTCCCTATTCCTCACAACTGGATGAGTGCTGTCCTGCACAGCTTATTAAGCAAACAACACTGCTTCTTTGTGCTGCTTGTGGGAGACAAACAATATCCCTTATTGGACACGCAACTACATTGCACCAATACCATTAAGGCTATTGCCCACAGTGCAATGCTAACTCTGTTTGCTAAACAGCACACGGCACCTGAAATAGATATTTGGTGCGGTAACCTGAGAGCATGATGAGACTGTGTGTTCTGTACTGCAGTATCAGTCACTGATAAAGGGCCATTATGAAGGCGTGCAATGTCATATAGAACCTGTTGTCCTCTTTATAAAACACAACATAATTGAGTCGATAAACACAAGCACAATGCTCCATTGTGTTCATGTCATCCTTGTTGCCAATGTGTTCCAGGAGATGTGCTGATTGTGAATAAATTAATTGTGCTCCTCATGTGCAAACAAATATCACTTCACCCAAACATTCTTCAAACAAAATGGAAATTGTTGTTTGTCACGTTAATATTACACTTAGTGATTATGAATGGGCCTCTGTGCCTTCTTGGTGATACCGTTGAGCATTATACGGCGTTCGTTCGTTTAGAGCTTAAAATGTTGTCTTATAGAATAATGACAATATAACCTTGGTTTATGAAAGCAACTAGATCTTTCTATTGCCTGATCTATAGGCAACACTCTTGTTCAAACCATTTCTTCCTTCCTGTTATTTTGTCCACCACAGATATTGGACACATGGGATTTTATTGTGGCCAAACAGAAGCTGTTATTTTATGTCACAACTGACTTTGTGAATTTATTTCAGTGAAGGACCCTAAAGATTTGGAGTGCAGTAAAATATTGTACCTGCACTGTCGGCTGCATTTACAGTACGCCAGAGGCGATCCACTGCTTGCCTTCAATGACTGTGTGTCTTCATCCATCATGGCAGTTGTTGTTTTTACAGTCACAGTTCTGGTCCTCCTCCACCAGTACCCCTCCTGTTTTGACTTCTAGCGGAGCTTTCAAACTCAAGTAATAGATCTATCTGTCAAATTGTATTTGATATTACGTGTATGATTCATAAATAAGTTGACACAGAGAGCTCTAAACAGCAAACTACTAAACCAAGTCCAAGTCAAGTTTATACATATACATACTGCATATACTGTAGTTATAGATGTAATAAATAACTGGGTCTTAGTTAATCTGATTATTTAATTGTTAAATCGCCAGACATATTCAATAGTTAAGCAGAAAAGAAAGTTACATTCTATGAATCTATTTTGGTTTCTAATCACTTGTAATAAAAGCCAGACAAACAGCTGGATTGTGGGTACTGATTCACTCAATTGAAGTCTGTGGTTGTATAGATTTTTATTTTTTATTTAGTTCTGGGTTTTGTCCGATAACCATCTTGCACCTTCCGAAATACAGAAGGACGGCAATGTGCCAATGCAATTTTCAACAATGGTTTGTGCCTATACAGATGAGATGAATAAAGCCTCCTGTCAGGAAAAAAGGGAAATACATTTTTGTGATCTGCCATCACAGCCTTAATGACATTTCTGGTCAATTCCACAAGGATGTCTTCAAATTTCTGAAAGGAATCCACGAATGAGCTTTATTGTTTTAAATGTCTGTGTTCAATATGTTTCTATGTAAACAATGAAATGTTCTGCGTTAGTTCAGCACTTACAATTCATATGAATCCAAAGAGGATAAAAAAATAAAAATAGTGCAAAATGTACTCAACCCGGGATGACTTAAGGTTTTATATTATGTGAAGGCATGTAAAAAGTACATGACTGCAGAACAATCACACCCCTCACTGGAAATGTAATAATTAAGTCCAGAATTTTAATTGACTTTAGCGATCAGAGTGTCGCTACCAAAACTCAATAGCTTGGTCAGGAGGCATGAGGGTATAGTGAAATACCCTTGTGTGAAACAAATGTTGCTGTTATCTCTTTATTAACTTAAAAACACCAGTTTGGTTGATCTGGTTTGACTTCTTTGCAACAAAAAAACCTAAAAACCAGGTACACATATTCTGAATGTATACAGAAACATGGGAGAGGTAGTACTGCTTATTACAATCTCTCATAGTAATGGTATTAATATAGGACAGCAAATGCATGTTTCACGTACTGTATGTGTGTACTTAGCTGACTTTATATGGATCCCTGAGTTATGCAGAGACCACCATGTGTGTAGAATCATTCTGATGTGTGTGCTGTCATTGAGAGCCCAAAATAAACAGCGGACCAAATCAGGCCTCTCTGAGCTATCATACACAACAAAAACAAACTCGGGTGCCAGAGTTAACAGTATTAATGAAAGGCCATTTTCAAAAATAACTGATATACAACAAAGGAGCTCAGTGTCCTCGGAAAATGTTTCAGCATGCAGCAATAATCTCGCTATAATAAGGCCAGTGTTTCTCCATTGAATACCAGGGGAATTGGCTTCAGACTGCCTCCTGTCCAATTACACACAGCGTGTGTAAAGTGAAAATGGATTATTTATTCAAAGAAATTCTGCTTGTGAGACAGACTTATTCAAGCTGTCAGACTTACTAGCCACTAAGATGATGCTGCATAATTTTAAAATGGGGATTATTATTTATTCTAGGTTTCCATGACAGTCAGTAAGTTGTCTAAAGCTTTTCTGTTGCCTTCCCATACAGTGGCGCCGCCAAGGGGTGGCCAGGGGGGGCCACGGCCACCCAGATAAATCGCTGCCCCCCCACTGGCCCCCCCTCGCGAGTCGCATATGCATAATATGCTGCTCTCTGATATTTTACATTAGGTACTATTCATTTAAATCAATAATTATATTTTTCATAATAGTTCATGCATGTGAAAGAAAATAGCAAACGTATAGCTAGCCAGCCGCTTAAGCGCAGTGCCAGGAGATTGAGCGCAAATAGGCCCCGCCCATCCCGGGAGGGAAAACACATCCCGCTCTCGCCCTCTATTGACTTGACGTGCTGGGGCCTTCTTTTTTTCCTTCGTTTCGATCCGTTAGCCAACAGCATACAAATGCCCAAAAGTTGTTGTTTGGTGAGATGCACTACAAACAAGGCAAAAAAAACAAACAGAGTTGCGGTTTTATAAGATTCCGAACCGCAAAACGGAGCCCATAAGATGAGAAAAGTGAATTAGAGCAATAAGACGTGAGGCGTCGGCGGGAAGAATGTGTGCACATGCTTATGTGTGCTGCAGGCATTGTTTCACAGGTAGCCTAAGTCAAATAAGTTATCCAATTGTCAATGTATGGCTAACTAATATTGCTGTAAGAAACGCTAAAACATTTTGACCATATGCAAATGGTTTGTAGTGGAATGTGGATAAATCGGAGCGCTATAACGTTACAGTATTCTATTTGCAAGTGCAAAATATTATCATCCACTAACAAAAGAATTGTGGGCATCCAAAGAACGATAATTTTTCATCGTTGTATGCGTGTAGATTCCAAACAAACAGTGAGACAAAGAAAAAGCAATCAGCTTTCAATGGGTACGCTACTCTTCTCATGCAGGTTTTAACTGTTCAAGTAGGCTAAGCTAGCGAAATAGAGGTGACGTTGTCATACATTTTTTTCTTATAGTGAAAATGGACGACTTCTTTACATTCTCGGACAGATGTTAAAGTAAATCTATCACCACTCGCCACAAGTCAGCAATTTCTTTTAAAAGAAAAGAAAAAGGCTATGCTGTTACTGCATACCAGTTTTTGCCAAAGCTGCATCATAGCCATCATAGCGTGGAGCTTTCAAAACCATAACAACGTGGAAACCCTTTAAAAAAAACAAAATAAAAACCGTAGGCTAGATAACTGTGGACAAAACGGGCTGAGAAGAATGTAGCCTAATAAAGCAGGGATATGAGTAGGTTATGAGTAGGCTATAATAAAATGTATATTGTTGTCTATGATTATGCTTTTTTGTTTTGTTTTTCATTTTTGGACATATATAATATAATATTTTTGTTTACTAAAAGACACAACAACAGCCAAATACAGCTGTATTGAAAATTATTTGAGGCCTCTGTGTGGTGTTTTTAAACTCTAGTAGGCTTGTTCCTAGTAAATGCTTTGTTCCTTACAATCAATGTAGCTACTCCTTCAAATTAAAGCTGTATATTTGTCTTTTTAAGGAAAAGGACAACTACTAGCCTATTTGAAGAACAATGAATCGGCTATGTATATGCATATACATAACACATTAAAACAGGATTGCTGTGGAACTCAAAATGTTAACGGTACCGGTCTGTGCACATCAGATAATTAGTAACAATAACTGTAAAATAAGAAACCAAAGTATATGAGTATGCGTTTCCTTAACTCTCATATTAACATAGTTTTCCACTAGCCTATATACTACAGCATAATAGAATTTCTGAAATTCAGTTATGGCTTTTGGTTTTGGTGTGCCACCCCAAGATTTTCAGTGGCCCCATCTGGCCACCCCAATGAAAAATTTCTGGGGGCGCCACTGTTCCCATAATGAACAGGAAGCCTCCAAACTACCTAAAAAGGGACATTGTGGAAAGTATTAAGAAAATAGAACACACATAACTACATAATCAAAAACATGTGAACCTTATTCATCTCGCACTTGTATGCCAGGCCCCCACAGGCTAGTAGATGTCAGTGAGAGATTTCTATGCTAGATAGTGAATACTAACTCTGTAATGATAAAGTTGAGGGTGTAAAATAGTGACTAGCTATAGGAAAGGAGCTACTAAACGAGTGCACTGGTTCAGCTGCAGTGTCACTGATATGGGTGGTACAGCGGTGACACAGGAGGTTATTCCAACAAATTGTTAAAATCTGGGCACAAACAAAATGGGGTAGATTAAAACGAGCTCACTGGGGTTCATTAAAACAAGTGCTGTACTGTGATTTTCTGGTTTCCCCTGCTGTTAACATAAGTGAGAAACTCCATAGCCACAGTACACAAAACCAATACACAAGCTTGTTGCTATGGGATCCATGCCAACTTTTATTTAAAAGACAGCCATTTGCATGTGTATGTATTAGCTTAGGTTTCATTACATTACATTGCAGTACATTACAGTAATTTAGCAGACGTTTCAACATGCCACATGATATTGTGGCTTCTTCGATATAATGCAGTGATTGCCAATACCTTTTTAATGTTCTAAACCAAGATATACTGCTGTATTTGATTGATTCACGAATGAAGGCACATGTTCCGTAACTGAGGTGATTTCCAATGTCCTGTGATGCCTCTCTGATCATATTACAAGTTACAAAAATGTGATAATTCTTGCGTTGCAATGCATCTTAATCTTGTTCCATTAAAAATAGGAAATAGGAAATAGTGATAACAATCTTTAACCAGAGAATACGAGCCTTTGGCTCTTCCACGGTGGGGTGATGACCATAGAGTTCAATCATGTCCGATGGCCTGAGGGACTGACTGATTGACACACTGAGACTCTGCAGATGCCGTTCTGAAGCAGATGAGCCTGTGGAATACACAAGCAGGCTGTAATGCATTTAGCTTTGCCATTATATTCTAAATTGATTTATGCAATAAAAGCATAATTTAACGTAAGAGTATATAAAAAACCTAAATAAATATAAGACTCATTTCTGTTCTATGACGATTTCATATACCATTGCAAAGAATTTTTATTTATTTATCCATTTATTATTTTTAAATACAATCCAGATTTGTTACAGTTAATTGTAAGTCTGGTGCTTTAAAGTGCAAACCTGTATAAACAGTGTAAAACTGATGAAAACTTTGCAGTGAATATAATTTGTGCTGCCACCTGCTGACTAACATTATAACTCCTTCGCACTTCATATGAGTGATACGACACACGTCTTGAATTAACCTTGAGTCTGAAATATATTGTCATTTGTCTTTATACTGTAAGTCAGAACAGCAGAAAGACCTCCCACCTTCCACCGTAGTCTTAAGACTGAAGACTCACCTCTTTAAAAGGGCTATATGTAAAGTTCAGAAAATCCTTCTCATTACTGACACCGGTGGCAGAAAGTGAACTGCAGCCAGCAGCCTGCTGCTAGCAAGCTTCCTCACGCTTGGGAGCAAGCAACATTCGGTGACTGGATAACGTTTGCTACTATCCAGCCTTTATCCGGCGTTGTTTGGTAAAGTAATTTGTAAATGGCAAGCTAGCCAACTAACGTTACCAGTAATGCAGCAATGTTGCAGTAATGTTACCTGTTCAAGAAGAACGCCAGCTTGGGGTCGGTTTTGATCCCCAACAACAAACGTAACGTTAGGTCTCTCCATGGCTGGAATGCCTGGCCGATGTTCACCCTAGTTTTTTTCCAATTTCGGTCACACTGCTGTTTGGCCAAACTTCGGTCGATCAAACTTTTATCTTCGCCTTTGGTGGACTCGACCGGTCATTTGCTGGTTGACTGGTCCATTTCTCAACAGCTGACTAGCTAGTGTTGTGTTACAGTTACACAATTTCAGTTCGCTACACCCTTGTGGTGCTGTGGGGCCAGCCAGAGAAAGGGAATGCACTCAAGAACACACTTTGATTACACATCCTTCTTTCACAAAATTATTTTCCTGGCAAATTTGACCCGCATTCTTTACATAAAAATCAACCCATATAGGCTCTTATACGCAATGGAGAAAGTCGGGGAAGGTCTCATTTTTTAAATTTACGTTACAATCTGTTCATACATTGGCAATTGAAAGTGATTCATGCATGTACAAATCTTACATTTAGCCCCTTTAAGTCATACCTTGGCTCCTCCACCCCGACACTAGCACTTCTGCCAACGGCTCATCTATTGCCTTGATTGCCTTGTATTTTTTCGAACAGGCTTAACTAGATTGTAGTCGCTCTTAGGTTTTCTCATTCGTGGTTTTTGAGAATTTACCGCCCACCTCTAAGGTTACTGTTGCTCTCAACCCTGATTTATACACTTGTCTTCTCATTGTTGTATAAGAGCATCTGCCAAATTCCAGTAATGTAATATAATGTAAAGTCAGGGGTAAAAGTCAAACAATTAAATCACCAGGTAGTATACTCGTAAAAGATTCAAACATTTGTAGATGAGAACAGCCTATTCATCCAATATTAGCTTGTCTTTCCCTGGAGATAGCACTATATAGAATACATGAAAATGATGACGGAACTAGTTGTTACAGGACATGATTCATCGAATAACTCTTGGCTTTTTGACATTTGTATTGTTTGGTATCTATTGTTCTGATTTGAGTTCAGATTGGTTGCATTTAACATTTTGACAAAACACTTTTTCCCCAAAATGGCCACAAATATTTTTTTAGTCGCTCTGGATAATGACCATTGCATGCATGCATGTATGCACAAATACATTTCCATCGAGGTATAATAACTACAGGATGTGAAAAGGCAGACCAGAATAACAATACATCTGATTTAATCCCATTTATTATTTACTATTTTTTACTTAATATTATTTACTACTCTAATGGAAAAATAAAGTCTTGGATTTCAATACCAAGCATCAATTTTCTTCAAATGTGTACTTTCTTTCAGTTGGTATTCAGCGCAGTTAATTAAAGTGATGGTGAAAGGCTACTCATCAGCTGCAAAAATAATTCTTAATTTTGAAACAAATTCTACATTAGTTCAACTATTAATTTCGGTACATGAATGAAAACATTGTAAAATCATCAAAAAGGTCAAATGTTTTCATGTGTTAAATTTAAAAAATCTACAGAAAAATGTTCATCCAAGAACCCTCATCTTTGTACAATGCCTTTGTGCTAGGCATATAAACTTTGTCTTGCCATAAAATATATGCAACGCTATTAAGGACCTTACATATTTCAGAATATACACTTGTGTTTGACTTCATGCATTTGCCACACTCTTTCACACTTGGGAAGAAGACTTCCAATTTATGGGTATATGGTCATTAGAGTGGATGCAATAAATTCTGCTCAGGTGTAATGGCAGTGAGAGTATGTGCCACAAGGTGGCAGTGCCTGCTATAAAAAATAGCCTCAGCTGTTACAGCTGATGTTGAGACATTGATTTTCCCATTTGGAGAAATGGCTGTTCGTCCTGTGCAATGGTGGGAGTTGCCATTTGGCATAGATATTCTGTACAGCCTTATCGGTTGAGGTGAATGCATACAGTATGTTTGGGATGCAGACAGATGCCATTTCAGATGGTCCAACTGGAGTAATGGTGGAGTTTAATTGGCAACACCAGTACACAGGTATAAAAATGTTTCCTTACAAAATGTTTAAGTTATTGTTATCTAAAATGAATGTAGTTAGTGAACCAGTAGGCAAGATTAATTCTAGTTTTTATTTACCTCAGTAGGTACTGTTTGCCAGCTGCTCTGACTTGTAGAAGTGATGACTTGAGAATGCACTGGTGGTTGGGGTAGAGGGGTTCAGATGTAGGCTACTACAGAGTACATACAGTCAAGCCGGAAAGTCTGAATACCCCTTTCACCTTCTCCACGTTTTATTACATTACAGACATATTCTACAATAGATTGAGTTCATTTTTTGTCTCAAAATTTTACACAAAATAGCCCATAATGACAAAGTGAAAACATGTTTTTAGAAATTTTTGCAAATTTATTAAAAATCGAAAACTGAAATCTTTCATTTACATAAGTATTCATACCCTTTGCTTTAACATATTTTTAAAGTATCATATTTAATATTTGGTCGCATATCTTTTGCATGCTGTTACTTCCTGAAGTCTGTGACCCATCAACATCAAAAGACTCTCGATATCTTATTTCCAGGTACTGTTACAAGCGATACTATAAGCTCTTTGCATTTGAATGGATCTCTATGGGAATTGGGGGGTGAGACTAGATTCAGCTGTAAATTGCACTGGTACAGTATGGAACACATGGCTGGCTAAATGGCTGTAAGTCATCAAGGGTCTAAGCTATCGAACGAGCCCTAAACCATCACTCTGTTGCCAGATATGGAGTAGATGTGGATGGATCACTGCAAGGGTTATTTCTCTTGACTCATTTTCCTATAGAACTCTATGGGGGAAAAAGTCAGGAGAAACAACCCTTAAAGGGATCCATCCACATCTACTCCATATCTGGCCGCAGAGTGATGGTTTGGGTCTCGTTTGATACCTAGACCCTTGATGACGTACAGCCATTTCGCCAGTCATGTGTTCCATACTGTACCAGTGTAATTTACAGCTGAATCTAGTCTCACCCCCCAATTCTCATAGAGATCAGTTCAAATGCAGAGGTTATAGTATCGCTTGTAACAGTACCTGAAAATAAGATATCGAGAGTCTTTTGATGTTGATTGGTCACAGACTTCAGGAAGTAACAGCATGCAAAGGATATGCGACCAAATATTAAATATGATACTTTAAAAATATGTTAAAGCAAAGGGTATGAATACTTATGTAAATGAGAAATTTCAGTTTTCGATTTTTAATACATTTGCAAAAATTTCTAAAAACATGTTTTCACTTTGTCATTATGGGATATTTTGTGTAGAAATTTGAGACAAAAAATGAACTCAATCTAATTGTAGAATATGTCTGTAATGTAATAAAACGTGGAGAAGGTGAAAGGGGTATTCAGACTTTCCGGCTTGACTGTATCCTATTGCTCATGTCGCATCACTCACTGCTGTTATTTTTGTCAAGTTCCCTTTCTTCAACTATGAGAGCCAATGTCATTTTTCTTCATGCTCCTTTTCCCTATGCAGCTGCATCAGGACAAATCTCAGAAAGTACTATCCAGTCATTTTAGGTCAGTTTATCCTGGGAATTACAACACCAACAGAATGTGCTAACCCAACAACAAGGAGATTATGCCCTTGTGTTCTGCCAGTTAACTGTGACGGAGTGGGTAGTTTGGTGTGTGAGAGGGTATAATCAAAGTTCAGTTCGGAATTTATGCAAGCTGCACACCTGGTGCTTCTCCTGTGACTTTTTCTGTATGTTTCCTATCTGAGGACCAAATCTTGGGAGCAGGCCTGATGTAAAATGGAGACAGTAAATTAGCAACCAGACGTGCAGTAGCCTACTACAGCATACACAATGTCTCCTGTCTTTTACAAACCAGGGAGCAAGCTATGGTAGCTCTCCATTCCAGATATGCAGTAGATATGGATGGAACACTTGAAGGGTAGCAGAGTGTCTGACAGCAGAGTGATGGTTTGAGGCTCGTTTGGTACCTCAGACCCTTGATGACTTATTGCCATTTAGCCAACCATGGGTTCCATACTATGCCTATGCAGTTTACAGCTTAATCTAGTCCCACCCCCAAATTCCCATAGAGATTCGTTCAAATGCAGAGAGGTTATAGTATCACTTGTTAGAGTACCTGAAAATAAGATATCAAGAGTCTTCTGAACTTCCAAATTATTATATAAGAATTTGACAATCATTTACACCTGTTTTGTGCACCAGACATCAATTTCAATCAATATATTTGATAGTAAAGGTAGGGGTGTACTTACCTTTTCCTCATGAGGAATTTGCATTTATGTTCATTTCAATTGCTTAAGTGATTCCAAAGTCAACTTTTTTTTCAATCATTTGTTGAATTAGTTTACCTTAATCAATCAATATGGTTGAAATTAGGGTGTACTTACTTTTTCACATGACTGTATATATTAGGGTGACCATATTTTGGATTTCACAAAAAGAGGACAGGGTTAGACGGGCGTTATGATGAACATAATACTAGGCTATTTGTTTGTTTATATATGGTCTATGGAACAAGGAACTCCTAAACAGACATTTTAGAAATGTAGAAATTCCGCCTGGACGGATATTTTCAGTCCCCAAAAAATACTATGTCCTGGAAAAATTCTAATACAGGGGTTTAAATTCTGGGATTGCAACTGTGGTTGCAACGAAAACCAGCATACACCGGGGTACTCCCTGCCCTAATATATATAAACACAAAACAGGTAGGCTAACATAGGCCTATGAAATTGTCTTGCATGGCTTTGTCTGAGCACAAGAGAAAACCCATGGGATGATATATTAACATGTAATGTGTTATTACAAACATTTATTGAAATTGTTGATACTGCGTTCCATAAAAAATTATAGTTTCGGAAATATGAAAATACATACCGATCATTTACTGTAGCACGTGACGCGGCTGAACATTGGATTCGGCACAACAAAGCTACACTCGAATTAGTCATGTCATTGCTCCAATCGTCTTCCTCATGACCACGCCTCTACAAACGTAATCTCGTTCAGGCGGCCATTGAGGCAGCGGCCATAACTGAGGTCAAAACGGTCTCAAAATGCGATTGGCTCTCATATCTGTGACGGAATCATTACCGTCATTTCATCCGGTTACGTAGGCTAATTAGTTGTTAAGAATCCGAGTTTCGATGGATCGGTTTCTGAGAGACGACTTTAAAAAGAAAGGTATGTATCAATCATATTGCGCTTTAAATGTTTATCAAAAATATAATCAACAGACTGCATATGTAGCCGTGTCTAACTAGCTAAAGCCGTGACCTTGTAATAAACCAGTCCCCGCTATGCAAGCCATGAAGGCGCTTGGTTAATATTGACAGCGTAGTATGCTAACATTAACGTAACTAACAAGATAATGAGAGCTGTAAAAAACCTAACTTGTAAATGTATCATTATTTGGAAACGATCGATTTGCTTGATGTTTAGTGAACCATCTGGACACATTACTTAGCTCGCCTATAGCGTTATTGTCCATCTTCTAATGTTAGGTCTAAGCTAGTTTCCCTATCTTTCTATGATAATTCGTTTGTAGCTGTTGACTTTATACACAAATAACGCGCATTGATAGGCTAACATTAACGTTACATTTCCAACAGCGAACTGACAGTACATGTAACATGTTAGCTGATGGTTGTGGATCAAATGGCTGCAGCAGCAATAGGCTTTCTTGATGACCCATTTGCTTTGCTAATTGCATCAGACAGCTGGATATATATATAATGAATGTGTTTACTTGGGCTTGGTCCAGAGGAGTAAAGCTAAATGTCATTCCGTTTGCCCATAGCCCATTGCCATTGGTCCGAACATGGTCGCTTTATAGCATATGGGTGCGTCTGCATATCCCGTGACAAGGACACATTGCGTTCGAGGGTATTTAACGACAGGCGTAGTATACTCAGGTCAGTGGGTAGAACTGGACTGACGTTTGAAATCGTAGCGTAGAACGTGGATATAGAATAGCTACTCAGAATAGGCTATGAAAAATTTGTGTAGTGTAGTATTACCTGGTGCTACCGGAACGGGATTCATTTAATGTTAATTCTATTTTACTCGGTTATCTGACTTCCAAATTAATGTTTTAACCTTTCCTCTGTGCTAACAGTTGTACATAGAATGTGTATCTTGCGATGGCACTAGTGTATATAGGCGATCAATGACACCATCTTGTTCCCCATGACATAGGCTTTCCAATAACACCAAATATGAATACACCGTATACGGACTAAGGTATACAACTAGGTATATAACTAAGGTTGCATCATGCTGTTCCAACTTCAGTAGTTCTGTCAGCATTCCACCAGACAGTGAAATAGTTGCAACTGTGGGAACTAGTGTTGCTCCTTTATCATACCTTGCTGACTTCATGCCAGCATTGTAAACGGTCAGTTGACCTTTGGTCATCAGGATAAGGGACACACTTCTGTAAACCACTCTACAGATGCAAGTGTTGGTCCTTTATTACTCCATGAAAAGCCTTGATTAAAGCAACTGACCATCACACTGTGTTATCTCTGGTGTTCCAGGGGACTCTGTGACATAGCCGCATCATGCTGGACTTGCTGTTCCGCGTCCACGGCCTGTTCGTCGCCTCCCACCCTTGGGAAGTGATCGTCGGGACCGTGACCGTGACTGTCTGCCTGATGTCCATGAACATGTTCACGACCAACGACCAGCTCTGTGGCTGGAACTTCGATTGCCCAAAGATGGAGGAGGTAAGACCACCAATTCAGAAAGGAGTCATAAAGGAATGACAACATATTCACAAAAGATTCATGGTCATTGTGCGTAAACTGATTTGTTTTAAATTATGTTTTGTTACAGCAAATCCTGAGCAGTGACATCATCATCTTAACGATCGCAAGATGCATAGCCATTCTGTATATTTATTTTCAGTTCCAAAATCTGCGGCAGCTTGGTTCAAAATATATATTAGGTATGAATGTTTATCTAATCATAACATTTAAGGTACTCATGCATTTATTGTCTATACCCATCCATAGTAACATGCATTTTATGACAGTATATTATGTAATATTAATGCACGTTTTTGTTTTTTGTCATCAGGGATTGCTGGTCTTTTTGCAATCTTTTCCAGCTTTGTGTTTAGCACTGTTGTTATTCATTTCTTGGACAAAGAACTCACAGGCCTTAAGTAAGTACATTTCTGGGCTATTCTTTCATAGAGTATTTGTTGGTTTCTTGTGATTAGGTATCGGTGTGTACCGTATGGACCAATCACATTGACACATGCTTTTTTTAACAGAACATAAGTCTATTCATGATGTTTATTCTATTGTATTCATGATTGTATTCTATTCTATTTGTGATGTTTTTCAGTGAAGCGTTGCCTTTCTTCCTGCTACTCATCGATCTCTCCAAAGCGTGCGCCCTGGCCAAGTTTGCCCTAAGCTCCAACTCTCAGGTACCAGCCATTTTGTCTCCTTTGAAATTGAAAATATCTATTGGTGAGATGTTGTTTGTCATTGTGTGTCAAAGTAAATGCCTTGTCTCATAGGATGAAGTGAGGGACAACATCGCCCGTGGAATGGCCATCCTGGGTCCTACGTTCACACTGGATGCCCTGGTGGAGTGTCTGGTGATTGGGGTTGGCACTATGTCCGGTGAGTTCTTTTCCCGTTTCATGGAAGATTTAAAATAAACACGCACGTGGAAGCTTTAATTGACACCACAGTGAAGAGCAGCTGTTGGTTATTTGTGGGAGTAGTAATCTAGTTGATTGCTTAGGTCATTGTAGCCGCAGATTGTTGTATTTATGCTCAAGTCTTGTGTTACAAAGTGTTGTTTTCTGTTTGTGGGCGCTCCTCCTCACTTTCTGTTTTCTTTTCTGTGCGTTGTCCCAGGTGTACGTCAACTGGAGATCATGTGCTGCTTCGGCTGCATGTCCGTTCTGGCCAACTACTTTGTGTTCATGACCTTCTTCCCTGCCTGTGTCTCACTGGTGCTGGAGGTGGGTTTCCTCTGTAGTCTCTTTGGGGGGGGGGGGTCTTTTCTGCTAGTGAATTTTTAACTCCTCCTTTCCCGTCCCCTCTCGTGCAGCTGTCCCGGGAGAGCCGTGAGGGGCACCCCATCTGGCAGCTCAGCCACTTCGCCCGTGTGATGGAAGAAGAGGAGGACAATAAGCCCAACCCTGTCACCCAGAGAGTGAAGATGATCATGGTGAGGGTGGGGTCCCAACGGCTGCTTAACTGCTAAAGTGGGGTTATTTGTGTCTCGATTAAAATGACGAGAGTACAATAAATCTATGCAAAACGTATGTAGTTATGCTAAAGGCCGTAATATACTTCACGCTAAGTACGTGTACACGTACGCAGGATGGCTGCCGCACGTATTCCTGCGTTAGTTTGGTGCGTCCATTGTGCACGTCTCCCTAGGCCTTGAGTGTACGCATACGCAAGATGCAATACCAACAGAAATCGTGGGGCAGTATACCAAAGATCCTCATTTGTTCAAAGGTTTCTCCATCAACCTGCCCAGAGACTAAAGATGAAAATTACCCCCAATGGCTAAATTTGGCACATTTACTTTTATTAATGTGTAATGCGCATTGTCCCGTTATTAAATAAATAAACCTAAACCTATAATTAAATCACAGCAATCGCATTTTCTTTCTCCCTCTCGGCTATTCTCTCGCTTTGTGAGGCCATGGGAAAAATAAGTAGCAGGTCTGATCTAAAAATTCACTTCATGACAACGAACCACAAAGACACAGTAGCCCACAAGATACCTATACGTTAGTTAACTTAGCTAACAGTTAAATGGTTATGACTGGTCAATGTTCATGTTAATGCAGTTTTGACCAAAATTAGATCATTTTTCTTGATGTTTTAATGTGGCTATATGACTCAATTTAGCGAAATTACGACGATTTTCATTGTATATTAATTCATGGCCAATAGTCTTTAATAATGTTAACTGTTACTAGAAAATTATCCAAATTAAGATGAGAGCTAAGTTTATAACTATATGCAGCCTACATTAATGTTAACGTAGCCCATTTGTATCTAAGGCTATCAGAGCTGTTATGTAGTAAGATTGCAAAACTGCAACAAAAAGTGCAAACAACACGACATAATTAAAAAATTGTGGTACCCATCTATGTATCTCCTGCACTGGGTTGTAAGTGCGTGGGGTCAAACTAGTAGGCCTACGTGGCATGGGCAACCCAACAGTCTGTAATTGTTGCTAGAAAAGTCTCTTCTAATCGCAAATAGGGTTATCCTTATCTAGCATCCCCTACTACTCCAAAACCTCGCCCGTTCTCCAGTTCTCCGCCTCTGCCACGGCCGCTACTCCAGACTCAGCAGCCGGAGCGAGCGGCTCAAACAAAACACATTATGGCTGTGAATTCTAGACTGTGCTGTGAATGAGCATATGCGTGGGGGGAAAAAAGGGAGGCGTGGCTTGCTAACTCGAGCCCAACCCTTTAATGAGTATCTTTCCCACCCCAGATTTTGGCATTTTTTGAACCGCAAATGGAGGCGTGGTCGCTCTGAGACAGCACGTTTGGGTTGAGTTCTGATTTTTAGTTGCTCTTCCAGTCTCTAGGCCTGGTCCTGGTTCACGCTCACAGTCGCTGGGTCGCAGAACCATCCTCCCAGAACCACACGGTTGAGGGGCCCTGCGTGGCTCTGAGCCTGAAGGACAATGTGCCCAAGAGGATCGACCCAGAGAGGCCCCTGTGGCAGCTCCATCTATTCAGGTACACACATCCTTGTGTTGGGGGTTTTTGCTGTCCATTTCCCTTTAATTGACAGAGAAATGTCCAGTCTGTCTATTATTAGGCACCTCTGGGTTTGACATTGAGTGAGTGGGTGCCACTCAAAGCCAAATGCAACTTGAGCACTGCTTATGAAGTTGGTGTTAAGCCTAAACACCAGTTAGTGCTCAACATAAAGGAATTCCTGATTGAACATCTTGCCCGTTTTCTTCATAGTTTTTATCTGTTCGGCCACTTATGGAGCAGCCTGTAATTTCCCTGGTGTGTTCAGAATGGCACTATACCAGAACCGGTTGTCTTCTCTACATAGGGTGGTGAGCGTGGACATTGAGCAGGTCATCACTCTGGGGCTGGCTCTCCTTTTGGCTATCAAGTACATCTTCTTCGAGCAGGTAGAGACGGAGTCTACACTCTCCCTAAGCAACCCCATAACCAGACCCCCGCCGGCCCAGAGGAGGGGCGGGGATGAGTGCTGCAGGATAAAGCCAGCCCCGCCCCGTCCCCAGGAGGGGAACGCCCAGCAACCCAGCCACATCGCCAAGGTGCAGAAAGGTAGGTTTGGAAAAGTTATTTTTCAAAAAAAAAAAATAATAATAATAAATAAATAAAAATATATATAATTTTTCAGTTCTATTTAAGTAATGTTACTTGCATAAGAAAGAAAAATATGTTGCCAAAGTACAACAAAAAGACAAAATGAATAAAACAAAGTGTGTTGGGTACAAACTGTTACAACTGCCCTTTTCTTTCATTGCAGCTGAGGGTGTTTGCCCTCTGCCTGCTTCAGGGGAGCCAAAGAGCCCCTTAGTTTTGGGAAGACGGGCCACTGTATCGGAGTACTCTGTGCCAAAACTGCCCCCCGAGCCTCGCCCTGTCGATGAGTGCATCTCCATACTGAAGAACCCAGAGGTGTGTTCCACAGTACGCTCCCGTAACACTTCATTACATACGCCGTATATCGCCTGTTCTCGGTCATGCACAGACGGCGCTCTGAGGGTTGGTGAAGACGTCATTGTGGCGAAGTTAGCTCTTGTAGCTCGGGGAAGAAGACACGGCAGTCAGTTAGATGCAGTTTAACTGTGTTTATTTCGTATCGCTTTTCACATGGACACATTTCAGTATCCAGTCCTTCCTCCTCTCCATTCCCCGCGGCACCTTATCAAGGCTCTCAGGCTCACTGTTGAACAATCAAGGCAATTGGTTAATTGATAACAATCCTATAATCAAATAGTCCCCAATTGCCCGATTGCCGACAGCTGTGCCGGCTCCCTAAACCACCCGTGTTCACTCTCTCTCTTGCTAGCTGCGCCTAAAACCACGCCCCCCTACCACATACCCCCACCGCCCGACTTAGGCCGGGAAGCCATCCGGCCAATGCTCAACTCCCCCCCCCCTCCTCCTCCTCCCCCGGACGGGAGAGAAAATCAGCCACCACCATCTGCGCTCCCGGTCTATGAATCACCCTGAAATTAAAAGGCTGTAAAGCCAGATACCACCGAGTGATTCGGGCGTTGGTATCCTTCATGCGGTGGAGCCATTGGAGGGGCGCATGGTCCGAGCAGAGGGTGAATGAGCGACCCAGCAGATAATAACGGAGGGACCCGACCGCCCATCTGATGGCCAGGCACTCCTTCTCGACCGTGCTGTACTTCGCTTCCCGCTGTGATAGCTTTCGGCTAATGTACAGCACTGGTCGGTCGACCCCCTCCACCTGCTGAGTCAAAACGGCCCCCAGCCCTCTGTTCGATGCGTCAGTCTGCAAATTAAAGGGGAGAGAGAAATTAGGGGTGAACAAGAGCGGTTTCCCACACAAAGCTTCCTTTACCCTCTCAAACGCCTGCCGACACAGCTCCGTCCACTGAACCGGATCTGGGGCACCTTTTCGAGTCAAGTCGGTCAGGGGACTGGCCAGGTCCGAGAAAGCCGGGATGAACCGTCTGTAGTAACCGGCCAGTCCCAAAAACCTCCTCACCTCTTTTTTTGTCTTGGGTCGTGGACAGGTCGCGATCGCCGCCGTTTTGTCCACCAGAGGTCGCACCTGTCCACTTCCCAAGTGGTACCCCAAATACCGTACCTCCGCTCTGCCAATCGCACACTTCTTTGGGTTAGCCGTGAGTCCCGCCTGTCTCAGGGACTCCAGTACCGCCCCCACATGCCGCACATGCTGAGCCCAGTTGTCACTATGTATTATTATATCGTCCAGATAGGCTGCAGCGAAAGCCGCATGTGGACGCAGTACCCTGTCCATGAGACGTTGAAAAGTGGCCGGGGCTCCGAATAACCCAAACGGAAGTGTCCGGAATTGGTACAATCCGCCCGGAGCGGAGAAAGCCGTTTTTTCCTTGGACTCTGGAGACAAGGGAATCTGCCAGTAGCCCTTGGTCAAATCCAATGTCGAAAAAAAACGAGCTGTGCCCAGCCGATCCAATAGGTCATCGACCCGAGGCATGGGATAGGCATCGAATCGTGACACTTCGTTTACTTTTCGATAGTCTACACAGAAGCGAACAGATCCATCCGGCTTACTCACCAGCACGATGGGGCTATTCCACGCACTGTTAGACTCTTCTATTACGCCCAACTCCAACATTGTCTTTATTTCTGCCTGAACCACTTTCTTTTTATGTTCAGGCAGTCGGTAGGGGCGCGAACGCACCGTCACCCCCGGGGTTGTCTCAATATGGTGATTGATCAGATTGGTGTGGCCTGGTAGGGGGGAAAACACATCAGCGAACTGCTTTTGCAACTTGGCAAGATCCGTTCTCTGATTCGGTAAGAGATGGCTATCAAAAAGGGGTGAGGTTTGATCGTTTGAATTTGGCACCTCCGGTCCCAGCTCATCTCTCTCCTGATCTACCGATATCAAGGAGACCGGTATCACCTCTTTCCACAGTTTTAATAGATTGAGGTGATAAATCTGTTTCGCCCCCTCTCTATCAGACCGCTCACCTCATAATCGACTTCCCCCACTCGTCGTGTGACCACAAAGGGTCCTTGCCACTTGGCGAGTAATTTTGTGCTGGAAGTCGGTAGTAATACCAAGACTTTCTCTCCCGGTGAAAATTGCCGTAGTTTTGTTCCTCTATTGTAGTGCTTTTGCTGACGTTCCTGAGCCTCGAGCAAATTCTCTCGTGATAATCTCCCCAGTGTATGGAGTTTTGCTCGCAGGTCCATAACGTATTGAATTTCGTTTTTACTGGGGCTTGGACCCTCCTCCCAGCTTTCTTTAACCAGGTCCAAAATACCCCGTGGTTTTCTACCGAACAGCAATTCAAAAGGAGAAAATCCCGTGGAGGCCTGGGGAACCTCTCGCACTGCAAACAATAGAGGAACTAGCCACTTATCCCAATTTCGGCTGTCATCGTGCACAAACTTCCGAATCATGGATTTCAAAGTCCTATTAAAACGTTCCACGAGCCCATCCGTTTGTGGATGGTACACGCTAGTTTTAATAGACTGAACACCCAAAAGTTCATACAGTTCGCGTAGTGTGCGTGACATGAATGAAGTGCCTTGATCAGTCAGAATCTCTTTCGGGATTCCAACTCGGGAGATTATTTGGAACAATGCCTGCGCAACACTTTTAGCCGAGATATTGCGCAATGGCACTGCTTCGGGATACCGGGTTGCATAATCCACCAGAACTAATACAAATCGGTATCCCTGAGTGCTCCGTTCAAATGGCCCGATGAGGTCCATGCCCACTCTATCAAACGGGACCTCAATTAATGGTAGGGGCCGCAATGGGGCTTTTGGGATGGCTGGGGAATTTACCAGCTGACAATCTGGACAGGATGCACACCACCTACGTACGTCCGCCCAGATGCCCGGCCAATAAAATCGGGCCATTATCCGGTTTAGTGTTTTTTTCATACCCTAAGTGCCATGGGGTTGAAATGAGCCGCCTGGAAAATCATTTCCCGGCGGCTTTTCGGTACCAACAACTGGGTCGTCTCCTCACCTGTCTGAGTGTCACAACTCACTCGATATAACCTATCCTTAATAATGCAAAAATACGGGTGAGAGCGTGCAGCGTCAGGGCGCACCAGCTGACCATCAACACATATCACCTGGTCGAAGGCAAAGCGTAGGGTATCGTCTCGAGACTGGGCGAGTGGAAAATCCTCCATGGGTTGGAACACCGGCACCTGGGGAGTCTCCACTGGAGGCTCTCCCGGAGCCGCCCCCCCCCCGTCAGTGTCGGACGACCCCGCGTCACCACTTTCCGCTGCACACACCTCACACTTCCCTACCAGTCGTGATCGTACCCCCATCAGTTTTTCCGCTATTATTTTAAACCCCGCCCAATCTGTACCCAAAATCAGAGGGTGCGAGAGGTGGGAGCTAACCGCAGCCTCTATGATATGCTTTTTCTCTTTTATCCAAATTTCCACTGGTACTATTGGGTATGTGTGTCGATCCCCATGCACACACCTAATTACTACCCAACGTGCCGATCTCAAAGCCTCGGTTCGAACCAGGCTCTGGTGAATCATGGTCTGCATAGCCCCTGAATCCAACAGTGCCCGGTGTTCACTCCCTTGCACCCTTACCGGAATGCAGTACGCCCCGTCTGAATCGGGAGCGGAGGTGGGCGGTCCGACCACCCGGACCACCTGCCCCACCTCCATAAGCGGACAATTGCGGCGCAGGTGGCCCAGCCGTCCACACCGCCAACACTCCGGTCCAGGCGTTTGAGGCACTCCCTGTGGGTCGGACTGCACCGCCACTGAGCCTGAGGGGGGAAAAGAGGGCAGAGCGTTACGGGGGTTCACAGCAGCAAAGGAGGGGTTCTGGGGACGGGAAACAGGAAAGGGGGCGGAACGAGGGGGGAATTTCTTCCTGGGCGCCGGCTCCGGCTTCTGCTGCTGGGTGAAGGGGTGTTGCGCCAGGTGGTCCTCTGTCAGGGTGACGGCGGTATCCAGGTTGGTGGGTCTATGGCACTGGACCCACCTTGCGGTCTCCGCCGGCAACCCCCCGACAAATCTTTCTAGGACCACCTGCTCCATGACTCCAGCAGCCGATCTTATTTCCGGCTGGAGCCAGCGCCTCGCCGCGTCCGCCAGCCGCTGGGCGTAGGCAAAAGGCCGGTCCTCTTCTGTCAGGTCGCACTCCCGGAACCGTCGTCGGTGCTCCTCCGGGGTACCCCCCGTCCGGTCGAGGACCGCCTTTTTGATGTTCCTGTACACCGCCCTAGCGGCTGTCGGCAGGCCATGCGCCGCTCGTTGCGCCTCCCCCGTCAGGAGGGGCAGGAGCCGCACAGCCCACTCCTCTACCGGCCACCGGGAGGCTTCTGCCGCCAGCTCAAATGCTTCCAGGAAAGCCTGAGCGTCATCCTCTGACGTCATCTTGGGTATGTTAAATTTCGGGGAGGGGACGCTCTGCCTTCCTGTGGCCTCCCCGGTGGCCGTAAATTGGAGCAGTGCCTGTGTCTGTAGGCTCGACTGCTCCCGCAGGGCTTGCATCTGCTCCATATGAGCCGCAGCCTGTCGCTCCTGCATGGCCGCCAGCCCCTCCAGCACTCTGCTCAATGTTGTCATTGAAAACTCCTGCCCGCTTGGATCCGTCTCCATTCTCCGTTTTTCTTCCCTTTGCTTTTTCTTTCACTCCCCACGTACAGGGCCACCACTGTGGCGAAGTTAGCTCTTGTAGCTCGGGGAAGAAGACACGGCAGTCAGTTAGATGCAGTTTAACTGTGTTTATTTCGTATCGCTTTTCACATGGACACATTTCAGTATCCAGTCCTTCCTCCTCTCCATTCCCCGCGGCACCTTATCAAGGCTCTCAGGCTCACTGTTGAACAATCAAGGCAATTGGTTAATTGATAACAATCCTATAATCAAATAGTCCCCAATTGCCCGATTGCCGACAGCTGTGCCGGCTCCCTAAACCACCCGTGTTCACTCTCTCTCTTGCTAGCTGCGCCTAAAACCACGCCCCCCTACCACAGTCATGTTGACGTGTTCCAGATGGGCGCCGGTTACCTAAGCGACGCAGAGGTGATCTTGCTGGTGAACTCCAAGCACATCCCAGGGTACAAGCTGGAGGCTCTGATGGAGACGCCCGAGCGCGGAGTGGTCATTCGCCGGAAGATTCTCTCCTCACAGCTGTCCAGTCCCTCTGCCCTCACCTGCCTGCCCTACAAGGACTACGACTACTCCAAGGTACAGTCACGGGACGCTCAGGGCTCAACCTTAGCATTCCTTCAAAGCTTGTGGAATACTTTACCTTCAAACCAAATGATCTTGTGAAGTGTGGCCTTGTTTTTTGTACTCAAAAAAATCTTTAGCTTGAAGTGTAAAAATTCCATTGAGCCCATTCATCTCCTTGAGCCCATTCATCCCCATTTGCCTAAGTGTACAGTGAAATATAGTGTAAGTGGACAGTATAGCCGTTTGGTTGGCTTCTCTTGGTGAAGTGGCGTTGTTGACGTCTTGCCGGACAGGTGGTGGGGATGTGCTGTGAGAACGTGATTGGCTACATGCCTGTGCCGGTGGGAGTGGCCGGGCCGCTGCTCTTGGATGGGAAGCAGTTTCAGGTCCCCATGGCAACAACGGAGGGCTGCTTGGTGGCGAGCACCAACCGAGGGTGCAGAGCCATTGCTGTGAGTGAAGACCCGAGCTTGACTAACTAAGGATACGATGCGCTTCTCTGTTCCACATCATAATAATGAATGCATTTATCATCAGACCATCTATATTTTATGTATCATCAATCAATCTGTATTTCATTCCGTATCAGGCAGTAGTTAGTGCAACAAAAGAATATGATGTAAGCCTCCTGAAGGCGGAGTAAATAAACAGTTGGGTAAATGTGTATATATATGCGTCTCCCCGCAGCTGAGCGGGGGCATCAGCAGCCGGATTCTGGCGGACGGAATGACCCGTGGGCCGGTGGTACAGCTGCCCTCTGCTTGCCAGGCCGCGGAGGTCAAGGCCTGGCTGGAGAGCGCCGAAGGCTTCGAGCACATCAAGGAGGCCTTCGACCACACCAGCAGGTGGGGATTCCCCTGCGGTCAGAAAGGCCGCTGCGGGCGCTGCATGTTGACACGTTGCGAGGGCCCATTGGCTGCTTCTGCTCCCGCAGGTTTGCGCGGCTGGAGAAGCTGATGGTCACCCTGGCTGGGCGGAACCTGTACATCCGTTTTCACTCGACCACCGGGGACGCCATGGGCATGAACATGATCTCTAAGGTCAGTGTTCTGTTGCTCAGGAGTGGGAGGATTGTCAATTAATTTTTAGCTGCTAGTGTACAATAGCAAACTGACTAATCTGTGTTGGTGGGGATGTAAAGTGGATAATTATGTTGGGAAACCACATTAACGCTTGTCTCGCTGAATGTTTTAGACACAGTAGTTAACACAGTGCGTGTGCGTGTGCGTGTGACACAGGGCACTGAACAGGCACTCTTCAAACTCCAAAAGGAGTTTCCTGAGCTGGACATCCTGGCTGTGAGCGGGAACTTCTGCACTGACAAGAAGCCGGCCGCCATTAACTGGATTGAGGGTCGAGGAAAGTCTGCAGTGTGCGAGGCCACCATCCCAGCCAGAGTGGTCCGAGAGGTAACCTGCACAGTTCTGTGCGGAGTAAAGGGGTATTACAGCTGTCAACTGATGTATGAGACCTGCTTTCCTCAAGTTGAACCGCATTTCTTTCTAATGTTTTTCTTCCTCTACCGCCTCAAGGTTTTGAAGACCACCACAGAAGCCATCGTTCACCTGAACATTAACAAGAATTTAGTAGGCTCTGCGATGGCTGCCAGCATCGGGGGCTTCAACGCACACGCGGCCAACATCGTGACCGCCATTTACATCGCCTGTGGGCAGGTGAAAAAAAACATTTCCGTTTCCCATTTAAACCAAGTGTGTAGAAACTTGGGGTTCTCCTTTAAAGCACAACTGAACTTTGGTAGAACTTTGGGTTGTGTAGTTACCTGACTATGATATGAGTCCAAATGATGGTGAGATATGTTCTTTAGTTGCTCTGTGCTCCCCTGGGGTGATAATCCAGAATAAGGTATTTGTCGCTCTTCATTCACTTCTATAGGGCAGCTAAAAAAGTCTCAAAATGACACTTCTAGCATGTATACGAACGTGAACGAAGTGGATTCTGTTAATACAAACAATAAGGAGTTCTTGTATGTATTTTTATTTTTTATTAAATGGCCCTTTCCTGGCTTTTTTGTATTTTATTTGGAACGTAGAGGTACTTATTGCGCCAGAAACAGCGTTAATGCACCGATGCATCAAAAACCACTCATTGGTCCAAATTTCCACGGAAGCAAGCGTTCCTAGTAGTATATACAGTGAGCACCATAATTCAGTGGACAGTGAAAAAATTTTTGTTATTTTGGTTCTGTACTCTAACACTTTGGTTTTATATTTTCATTCATATCGGATGAACCGTTTAGAAATTATATAACCTTTTGTACATAGTACCCCCAATTTTTGGGCATCAAAAAATATTGGAGAGTTTAACATAATGTATAATTAAGTAATAATTCTTTATATTTGGTCACCCATCCTTTGCCTGCCATGACTTCCTGATGTCTGTGACCGAACAATATCAAAAGATTTTAAAAAGATATCTTATTTTCTGGTACTCCTACAAGCCATACTATAACGTCTCTGCATTTGAATGGATCTCTATGGGAATTGGGGGGTGGGACTAGATTTAGTTGTAAATTACACTGGAACAGTATGGAACACATGGTTGGCTAAATGGCTCTAAGTCATCAAGGGTCTGACGTTTCAAACAAGCCTTAAACCATCACTCTGCTGCCAGATATGCAGTAAATATGGATGGATTAGTTGAAGGGTTTCTTCTCCTGACTTATTTTTCCAGAGAGTTCAATAGGAAAATTTGTCAGGAGAAACAACCCTTCAAGTTATCAATCCATACCTACTGTATATCTGGCAGCAGAGTGATGGTTTAAGGCTTGTTTCATATGTCAGACCCTTGATGACTTTAGAGAGCACAGAGCAACTAACGAACATATTTCGCCACCATTTGGACTCATATCATGTACAGGTAACTACACAACCCAAAGCTCTACCAAAGTTCAGTTGTGCTTTAAGCAATGCTGGGATGGGCTTTTCATATGATCACAGAGTTTTGTGGTGTCTGATAGGACCCTGCCCAGACGGTGGGAAGCTCAAACTGCATCACGCTGATGGAGCCCACGGGCCCCGCCAGAGAAGACCTGTACGTCACCTGCACCATGCCCTCCATAGAGCTGGGCACTGTCGGGGGGGGCACCGGCCTGGCCCCCCAGCAGTCCTGTCTGCAGGTAAAGTCAGAACCGACGACCGCCTCCGGTCGCACAGGGTCGGGGTGGGGAGGAGCCGTTTGAAAACGAGGGCGATTCCAGCAGGTCCAAACCCCCCGTGGAACGCTGTGTTTCAGATGCTGGGCGTGCAGGGGGCCAGCAGGGACTGGCCCGGGGAGAACGCCCGTCAGCTGGCCCGCGTGGTCTGCTCCGCCGTCCTGGCCGGGGAGCTGTCCCTCATGGCTGCCCTCGCTGCTGGTCACCTGGTCAGGAGTCACATAACGCACAACAGGTACGGGCTGCCTGCGGGCCTCTGTGGCCGGCGACATACGAACGGGCCGTCGGGGTCGCTGATCCAATTACTCAGGAGTAACCGAATGAGGCCTGACAGGAGATAATCGGAGATTAAGCTTAAAAGGCTCTCCCCACCACGTCAGAGTAAATGCCTGCTTCTTATTTTTAGGTGATCTGTAACAGAGTTCGTAATTGCCATGGGAGAATGTAGTGTATTTGTAAGTACAGTTGGCAATCTAGTTACCAGAGGTGATTTTGTAGATCAACCCATGCTCTTGAGGGCTGCAGTATCTTCAGTTACCTGAAGTGATTTTCCTCCCTTTCTAAGCAAGCAAGGAATAATATGTCAAGTTGCTCTCCAGGGAATGAAGTTTGTATTATGTGTATTTTTTCTGTTCAAACAGGTCTAAAGAAAGCTTGCAATAAAATGAAGGAGACTGAAAACAGAATGTACACAAGTAGGACCCTTCAGACACGGGCAGAATCATACAATGCCAAGGGAAGGCCTGCTTCTGTCTGCCTTCCACACGGCATTCCAATATGCAACACTAAAGCCTCATTTATACTTCGTCGCACGACCCTTTCGACAAGTGTCGAGTTACAACAATGATGTATATTTGATGTGTCGCGCACCTGTAGAATGTTATGTTGCAGTCGTCGTACTTTGTCGCGGCAGTCAGATTGGGCAGTGAGATGGAACGCCTAAATTCATTGTCATGGATACGTGTTTTTTTCTTGTTTTTTCTTTATTAATTTTTTTTAGAAAACATAGATTTTAAAGTTCTTCCTCCTCCATGATCTCAATAATTTCACCGAGCACTACAATGTTTTAAGAAATGTAAACAAACGGTCTAAAGTTGTCGTCTCGTTACCATAGAGAAAACCAAACCCTCATCACAGACCTTCGCCGAAGTATAAATACCAAACGTTGTGCGATGCCTTAATTTTTGTCACCCGACACTTGTTGAAAGGGGCGTGCGACGAATTATAAATCAGGCTTAAGAGGGAAACTCTCTGCCTGGATGGCCAGTTAAAGGCTGGATTACAGATAAAGGCTGGATTATTTCACGGTTTTGACGTCGTTCATGCCATAAGAATTGGTCCACTCTCCAGAAGGCAACTAGATAGTTCACTACGTCAACAGGACCCAAAGGCCATGTGTACGCTTATTTGTGTTTGAGTGAAGCCATTTACAACTGACAAACTTATCGTTTACTTTTAATACTTTTAAGGTCCTACATTGTAATAGGGCTGACCAAGTAAATTGTATGGCTTGACATAATCTTAATATCCTGCAGTTGTACTGCACGGCTTACTTAGAGCAGGCTCTATCAGCTGGAAATTATGGTAATAATAAATAAATAATTTTAATAAATGATGGTGTTCTAGTATTATAAGAGGGCAGAAACTGTTCTGGTATGAAAGAAGCTGAATTTGTAATTAAGGTAATGTGTCCATTACTACACTGCTCAAAGAAATACAGTGAACAATTAATCAACACAGTATAACACCAAGTCAATTAAACCTCTGGGATATCGATCTGTCCAGTTAGGAAGTGTAAACGATTGTGAATCAATTTCACCTGCTTTGGTGCAAATGAAAGTGACAACAGATGGACAGGAGAGGCAACAGCAAGACAACCCCCAAAAAGTAAATGGTTTTGCAGGTGGTGGCCACAGACCATTTCTCTCTCCTTATCCTTCCTGACTGATTTTTCTCTAGTTTTGCATTTTGCTAGTGCCCTTGTCACTACTGGTAGCATGAGGCGATATTTGCAGCCCATTCAGGTTGCACAGATAGTCCAGCTCCTCCAGGATGGTACATCCATACGTGCCGTCGCAAGAAGGTTTGCTGTGTCTCCCAACAGTCTCAAGAGAAACACTCCATGAGGGTGGCATGAGGGCCTGACATCCTGTAGTGGGACCTGTGCTCACAGCCCAGCACCATGCAGCTTGATTGGCAATTGGCAGGTTCGCCATTGGCGCCCCGTTCTCTTCACAGATGAGAGCAGGTTCACACTGAGCACATGTGACAGACGTGAAAGAGTCTGGAGACACCGTGGCAAATGTTATGCTGCCTGCAATATCATCCAGCATAACCAGTTTGGTTTCATTGACTTGGTGTTATACTGTGATGATTAAGTGTTCCCTTCATTTTTTTGAGCAGTGTATATAGCCTTAGATTTGACTTTTCAGCTAACGGTCAGTTAACATGGTCACAAAGGAATATGGTTTTTGGAATTTGCAACGTATGGTGTTACATGCACTACAGTAGTAAATATGAAGTGATTCCTAGAACAATACTTGTAGTTATTTCACAAACCGAACTTGAATGTGTTTTCCTGTGAACTTGAACTAATACGCAGTGACCGGTTTAAAAACTGCTGGACAGTCATGATGTACATTTTAAAAATGGAGAGATTAAGCACAACTAATTCGTGTGGTTGTTTTGAATGATCTTACTTCAGTTTAGTGAAGATGACGCGTATGTGCGTGTGTATTTATTTAAACTCACACTATGACAGCTGTCACAGGATCAGCGCTGAGACTGATGGAAAGTACGTTTAATCCAGCTGCAAAGCAAGACGAGCGTTTACCCTCAATGGCTAATATGTCTGTACTTCATTTGATTGAAATGAACTGAAAACACTTCATCAAAGTAAAATTGTGGTCCGTTTAATGAAATTCAAAGCCAAATTGTTTTGCAGTTGGATTTAATTGCCCAAAATAAGGTTTTGAGACGCCAGATCAGTTTTTTTAAAATTAATATGTATTTTTGTAACGATACAATAAAGTGCAATAAAAAATAACATTTGTTTACATTGTTCTCATTTTCCAAATGTACATACTTACTCATGTGATGACATTCCTTCAGAATGTCTGTATAGTATCTTAAAGATTAGCAATACAATTTGATGTATTTTATAGTTTTGTTACCAAGTACACTGTATTTTTTTATATTATTGCACTTTCCAGAGCAAATCCAAAAAAAAAAAAAAAGTTAAATGCATATTTCTATACATGAGTACAGAGAAGCTGCTTGAATTAAATGAAATGTGAATTTGGACCGTCTTGTGGAGAGCATGATTTGGGTGTGGCCGAACAGAGAAAATCTTGAGACGTCTTAGTGAGGTGACTGCATTCTGTCCAATCAGCTGCCTCTGCATCCAACCTGCCAGTGCAGATGCAGCAAGCTTGTTAATGCCAATCATCTCTTTACTTGAACCTGTTAAGAACTCAGTAGTTAACCTCAGCAAGGTCAAATGTCAGTCCAGTACAATTAGCTGTAATGTAATAAGACGGTAGAACCAGCACTAGGTGCTCTGGCTCCATTTTGCCAGTACTTTGCATTGCTACAGATTTTTACTAATATGGATCTATTTAAACAACTCCTGAATGCAAAGGGAGAAGAAAGTGCTGATGTCAACATACACAACAAAGGATGTGGTTGAGGATTCAAATCTGTTAGCATCATAGATGCCAAACTAATACAGTGGATGTAATTTTGATTCCACACCAGGCCTTTTTTTGTTGCATTCAGCTCGGTAAGTAAAAGACCACATGCTAAACTAGTGAAATATGGTGATCACCCATATTAGCTACACCTTCCCTACATTACTCAGGCTTATGGAGTTTGCTTCCAATTTAAGGTGATGCTCCAAATTCCTCCAATATTGAAGAGCGAGTTACATAACAATGTAACCAGATGATGACATTAGCTGGGAGTATTCATGAGTGAGGGATGGTCAAGACATGGCTTCAGTGAGGGGGGGGGATCCTTCTTGTCATGTCTCACAGTGCACTGCATACGAGTCTCCGCACGCAAACCGTTAGTGTAATCATTTTATTTACAGAACATTTCCCCAAACACATTACATTCAGTGCAAATGCAACTAATGACGACTCGAGACGGATACAATCCCCGACCCCCCACCGCTGCTTGTCCCTTCTTTTAAATGGACCCACATTAAAAAACTAAAGCAGAACACATCCTTCAAGACGGATTCTGGGAATCCTTCGCCTCCCTCGGGGGTGAGAGGTCAGCAATGGACCGCTCTCCTTTTTTTGGACTAAAAAAGCTGATTGGCGCAAAGCTCGAGCAGGACTCTCCACGGTGACAGACTGTCCCCACCGATTGCAAAAATCACAATTCTCCTTTAAAAAGAGACGCGGAACTGACGTGAAATATCAACCCCGCTCCCCTTCAAATCTCTATATAGATGTGCTTTTTGGATAAAGAAAAAAAGCTAAAAAGTATGTCTTCTCTTGTTGACATCATTTTGCTGGAAGTACCCAGTGATAGATCATTATGCCCTGCTACTGTGGGATAAAGACTGAGGCACTTCTCTAGTGATTTTAATGGGTTTACACCCCACGTATCTCCTTTTCTCTAAGGCAGAAAAGACTCAACAGTCACAGAGAACATAAACACATATTTTTACAGTCACATTTGATGCGAATGTTTGATAAAATTATACGTGAACCTAATGGACAATACATGAAATGTTCACTACCCACCCCAACCAAAAACAGTCACAGAAAGCAGGATATTAAATTTACTTTTTCACGCACTGGCCAGAGTGGCTTGCCGATTCAAAAAAAATCACCAGCCACATTACAACACAACCTGGTTGGTTACCGGCCAAAGTGGCTGCTAGACTAAAAATCTTACCAGTCACAATCAAAATCTTACCAGCAGTTGGCTAGTGGCTGGCGTTAATTTCACACCCTGCAGAAAGGAACGGAAAACTTTCTATTCATTCTCTGCGGTTCAGTTTAGAATTCATGAGCCAGGGCAGTTAACGTCATGACCTGCTTGGACACTCCGCTGTTGACGAATAACACAACTGGGCCAAAGTTGACGGGCTAACTTGTCGATCAGCCCTTGACTGCCGTTGCATTTCGGAAGGCCAAACAACTTATTGCTTGGCTGGCAATGCCCTCACCGCAGTTCTCTGCTATCTGGCTGGTAACTCTGCTCAGACTCAAAGCCTACACTGTAATAATGTGGCCTTCTCACCCTCAACGTATTTAATTTCAGTCCCGCCTCTCTATAAATCACCCCACACCTGTCACACACCTACAACTAAAACCATGGTAGAAATATAGATTTATGACCAAAAAAAAAATTATAATCCTGAAAAGAAAATTTACTTTTCAAACTCTTCCTCCATCGGACGCGGCGAGCGGTCTTCACCAGAGAGACGAGTGAAAAGGCAAAGGTCATAGGTCAGTAACAGCCCTCAGGTTTCGCAAACGAGTATCGTTTAAGAAAAAAGGCGACCCATTTGTTTTTCATTTTAGAAAAATTAGCAGCATGAAATTAAGCCTTGAGACCAGCGATTATACATAGCAAATCCGAACAATCGAAAATAAATCCCAATTATATATATATATATAGCTCTGTAAAATTATCAGTTGTCTCGTTGTTATTTTGGTTCTGTACTCTCGCCCTTTGAGTTTGAAAGGATACAATGAGGTTGAAGTGCAGACTGTCAGCTTGTTCTGGTACTCTTACAAGCAATATTATAACCTCTCTGCATTTGAATGGATCTCTATGGGAATTGGTGGGTGGGACTAGATTTAGCTGTAAATTACACTGGAACAGTACAGAACACATGGTTGGCTAAATGGCTCTAAGTCAGATATGGATGGATAACTTGAAGGGTTTCTTCTCCTGACATTTGTTCAGGAGAAACAACCCTTCAAGTTATCTGTCCATATCTATTGCATATCTGGCAGCAGAGTGATGGTTTGAGGCTTGTTTGATACCTCAGACCCTTGATGACTTACAGCCATTTTACCAACCATGTATTCCATACTGTTCCAGTGTAATTTACAGCTAAATCTAGTCCCACCCCCCAATTCCCATAGAGATCCATTCAAGTGCAGAGACGTATATATCGCCAGAAAATAAAATACCCTCAAATTAAAGCTGACAGTCTGCAATTCAAACTCATTGTCATTATATCCTTTCAAACTCAAAGTGCTAGAGTACAGAACCAAAATAACAACAAGACAACTGATAATTTTGCAGTGGTCACATAATTTCTTCCAGAGCTGTATATATATACATATATATATATATATATATATAATATAAAAAAACATTTACAATTAGCAGGACCAAAATAGACTCGGTTTATGTTCAACCTTCAAAATTGCCATATAAAAGCATTACGTACTGTATATACCAATATTTCATTTTTTGACAGGGAAAAAAAAACCATAACAAAAAAAAAAAAACACATTTGGCTATATTCACTTGCAGTTCTACAGTAAGATGTGAGCGCTAACGTAATGGTCGTTAAAGCCTTGGAACCCCGCTTTGCAGAGAGTGACGGTGATGCCGTTGGTGGGAGCACACAGGTAGTGTTGGAGAGTTCTGGAACAGTGTGCAGAAGGGAATGGGGCGCTGAGTGGGGTCCATCCTCCAGCGCCAGGGGTGTCTGGGAAAGTGTGCTTGGTGCGGCCTCCGTCAGCAGGGGGCAGTGCAGCGCAGGGTGGGGCAGGACAGGGCGGAGCGGGCAGGTGGGTGAACCAGGGCTCTGCGCAGACACAGGTTCTATGTTACTAGCGTTAGCTTTCCGTGCTGGGTCTTGCACCAACATGGCTAGCTGGCATTATACATATGTATGTCTTATCTGGTTTCAGCACGTAAAATGGTTTCAGTGGCACTAAATCTGATTTTTGGATTTCATAGAAGAGGTTTGCAGGCCTACCTGACGACTTTAGAAGAGAATGGGTTTGCCGGCGGTCTTCTCCTGGACGTAGGAGGTGAAGCGCTTCAGGAATTTGGGGTACTCCCTCTTGGCCACTGCTCTGAGGACGGAGGCTGGAGCCCAGCCCCCAGGGTTCACTGCAGACGGCAGGACAGGGAGCACGTTAAATAATGACACGCTGTGCTTAAATAACACCAGTCACCTCAGGACCTCGGAGACCTACGCAGAACTCCCACTCTCCTACTCGCTACGCACGGGAATCCCGCTTTACACCGCAGAGAAGGCGCCGCTCACCGTTTGCAACGTAGGTGATTTTACAGAGGATGTTGTCTCTGCTGATCTCTTTGTCGCCCTCTGGTGGGCTGACCAGGGTCTGGCAGATCATGGCGATGTTGATTTTGGCACGGACACACCTGTTGCTGGGCTGCCAGGGGGAATAAGCACACAATTAGGAAGATGAGCGTGTGAGCGGTGTGATGGTTGGCTCTGCTCGTGGTGTCACCAATCACAGTGTGTGGATGGACCCCGGGAACCGGTCTACCCCGTCTCTATGTTCTATCATTTGCTGCCCGTTTCTCCATCAAAAAGGCTCGGAAGCAGAGAGGAGAGCGCAGGCTTACGGCGGCGTTGTCGTGATCCACGGAGAAGTTGCAGACGAGCCAGGTGTCGGGATCGTTCTCGTTGTTGGCCAGGATTTTGCGGATTGCGGACAGGTACAGGACGTCCCTCTGGGAGGCAGGCCACACCCTCTGAAAAAAAATCCCAGCTGTCAATCGCTGAACCTGCTCTTTAGGACCTCTGCCTTGACGTAAGGAGGTGTGGTACATCATCACTGCTAATGGTGCAATTTACTTCACAGAAACACTGAGTTTGCTTACCTAATATACAAGGTCTTTATGACTATACACCCTAGTCTTCAATAACAAATGATGACAATTTTTTTTATTTTCAAGCAGCCAGCAAATATAAAATGAGCACTAATAATTTCATGCTCTTCACTAAAAAACTAAAAACTAAAAAACCTAATAATCCCTTTATGAAAAAGGTTTCATGATGTGGTTCAGTGCGTGCATGTTGACTCGCTCTTTCCAGCGATCCAAATTTTTTATTACGTACACCTCGTGCGGAACTCGTACACTTCCTGAAGAGAATACGCGGGTGCGTTACCTTGTGCGTCTGATAAACGATAACAGCGTTGTCCGATAATGTTTCCACAACATTGAAGTTTTCAATGGTCGCTGAAAAACAAAATGAACGCAATGTCACCGTTTTCTTTGAGTATTTTTTCTTCCTTTTTTCTTTCTTCCACAAACTCATCACAAACGAGACGAATGCAGGCTGAGGCGGCTGCAGAAAAGAGCGGGTGGACTCACTCTCCCAGTCGTTCCGAACGTCCGTGTCCCAGAAGTAGTGGCAGACTTCGTGGCCGGTCACTCCTTTGACCGCATGGGTGGCTTTCAGAGGGTCCAGGACAATCCCGTTCTCCTCTACCTCTCTCCTGTACACCTGGAATACACCAATCAACAGCTTTAAACCTGCCATCCCAATTCACACACATTAATGCACTGGATGATTTCAGCCACGGCAGTTACACTGAAACAAGTTAGACCACTTGGGCATAGAAAAGCCTTGAGACATCTAGTGGCACACAAATAAACTAGACATGGCGATGTGTGCACGGCAGATTATCAGTGAGCTAGTTTCACTATCAGAGGGTGAAATTAACACCAGCCAAATGTTGGTAACATTTTCATTGTGGCTGGTAAGATTTTGACTCGACGCCACATTGGCCGGTAACCAACCGGTTTGTGTTATATTGTAAAAGGGTAAAGCGGCTGGTAAAATGTTGAAAATAGCTGTGGTGATTTTTTAGAACCCACAAGCCACTCTGGCCAATGGGTGAAAAAGTCAATTTCATACCCTGTTCACTATAGTAGCATAGCCTTGTCAGCCTTAAACCCAAGGCTTTATGGGCTTTTATTCTGGAGAGAACAGATGGCCGCCTTGTTAAGTCGCTGCATGGAGAGTTTCTCTAGTGCTGTGTAGATGAATGACTACAGTAACTCTGGGGACTTAGCTGTTCGACAGTCTAATGGGAAAGACCAGGCAAGAAGCCATTATCCTCAGCATTTTTCACTCTCCAGCTCACATTTGCCTGGCACACTAGTTTGAAGTTGTTCACACGAGACCACAGCTCGTTTCGAGAGATCCGTCGAGAGGCGATCACGTGACCGGAGAACCTGGCGTCCTCACCTTCATCTCCCCCTCCTCCACCACCAGCTGCCAGTTGGCGTCGCCTCCCATGTCCTGGAGGGAGTAGGTCATGTGATTCTGCACCATCTCCTCCACCTGCAAGGCAAACGGCACTCGTCACACCTCCTCCGCCCCAACGAAACGCGGCTTCGGTTTCAACATCCTCCTAACAGACGCTTCGCATCCGCACTTGGGATGTGAAGGTAAAGGGAGAAATGACGTCAGACGCCGGGCGCTCTGTTTGAGTGAGGCTGAAAGGCCTCTCGCACATTTTTATTAAAATTTTTTTCTCATAGAATGTGTTTGTTTTTTCCCTGTTTTTCTCCCAATTTCGTAGCCAATTGTACCCAATATTATTCAATTCCCCATGTAGCAACCGCTTGAGAATTCACCGCTACACAACCCCAGCCGGTAGTAGGAAGGAGGGCCCCACGTCCTCATCAGTGCGCGACTCCTCAAGCTCCTGATCGCGATGCCAACTCGCTCGGGGCCGCCTGTGTGCGACGATTCTTCCTAGCCGAGTCCCTCCCCCCACTTTGGGAGCGGCCACTCCCTCAAGGCACCGGCCATACTCGGCAGAACCAGGGGCGTGAACCCCTGATCCTCAGCGTGCAACTGCACCGGCCTTTACCGCTGCGGCACAGGCCTCCCGCACACTCTGCAGTTAACGGTACTCCGCATGACGCTCACGCAGACCGCAATACTCATCGCTCACTCCCTTCATAAGACGTTTCAGTGGGAACTCCCTGTCCATGTTCCCCGTTATCCATGTTCCCCCATTATCCATGTTCCCCCATTATCCATGTTCCCCCATTATCCATGTTCCCCGTTATCCATGTTCCCCATTATCCATGTTCCCCATTATCCATGTTCCCCATTATCCATGTTCCCCATTATCCGGTCCACATGCCACATTTCCCATGTTCAGAAGGAGACCCATGTCCCTCAACTACTATCTATCCACTAAACTTAAGTTTTATTTACTTTTTAAATAACCCTCCCCCAAATAAGAACCTAACACGCACAGCCACTGGCAGTATTGATCTTAAAGATGCATCTCTACTCTGCTACATTCATTAGTACAAGAGGGCTAGAGAAAAGCTCAAGTGATGAAACTCCTCCAGTTTCATCCTGATGAAATTAAATATGGACAGTCCTCTTAAAGAACCATATTTAATCTCATCCCAGCACAACATTCACGTAAAACCATTTCTCCACTTTACAAGCTGTACTGTAAAGCTTCTTTATCCACAATTCCACATATATAAAAAAAAAAAAAAAGACAAAATCCAGATTTATTACAAGCAAAAACAGCAGGGTGGTTAACTGGAAGATGTTAACACAAATTGGGAACGCCCACCGTGCTTGCGCTCTGTAGTCGATTGGCAGGGTGCGTTCTCAGAAGGGTTAAATGGAGAGGGGGCACACACCACATGCACTTAGGGGGGGGCCCGTGGGGTTCAAATGCAGTGAAGCGCAGTGCACTTCTGCATGAATACGATACCTGCGCGCCGAACCTGTGATCATCGTCAGGGGCGATGACTAGATCAGTGGAAGACGTGGAGGGAGAGCAACTACGGGGCTACACCACAGAGACAGAGAACAGACCGGAAGCTGAGTCATCACAGCCCCATCAACCGACACCAGCATCATCAGCAATCCCTCAACCTCCGCTGCGGGCTCTGCATTACAACGTAAACGTACTGGGAATCTGGGCGGAGATTCACGCTGGCACGGTAACCGTCTTTCTGTCTGTGAAGGCAGGTATTGCGGCATAGGGAGATAAAAGGGGGTTTCAGCGACCGAGGGGTGAGGCCTTACCTTCGGGGCGAACCTGTGAGTGCCGATAATGGAGTAGGCGTCTGTAGAGGGCACGGGACTGCCCCGGTGTACCCGCGACTTCTCCGCGTGGGACTGTGAGGACATCACGACAAAAAGGCGTCACTCCAACTCCGCTTCCATAAAAACAAGGCTTCATTTTGTGCATGCAAATACTGCACAACAGGGGTTGCAGGATTTTTCACAGATTTGTGTAGCAGACTCATTTAATTTCTTTACAAAATTATCAATATTTCATCCAAACAACGCCGAAACCATTTGCCTTTCTGATTTTACCAATAGATTGTCAAGGCAAAACCAAAACCTCTTACTCTCCTCTAACTGGCGGCTCCAGGCCATGTTTGTAGTTCAGTTACACAGAAAATGGAGAGGAAAAAAGGAACTACAACCCCCCAGGCTGCACCTTGGTCCAGCTCTGACAGTCAGTGGGAAGTCCCCTATGAGCTCCATTATGATACTGTAGTAAGAGCTTCATGTTTTTACATTTAAAAAAAAATAATCTTATTGACAGTTTCTTAGGGTATTACTGAAGGTAGAATTAAGCCATTCCACTCCAAGGTAGATTGAATAAAAATATTTAAAGAAACAGCGACTTTACGAATAAACACATACATTTAGAGATGAAGAAAATGTTGAGATTTACCGTTACCTGTTCTTCAATCTTGTCTTGTCTGTCGAGGGCAGCTTCAACCGCATCGAAAAACTCATCTTCATTAATTAGGCTGTTTGGCCCTTCCTGTAACAATTGGATTACATTACGTGTAAACAAGTACCAGTGTATCAAACAAAAGACCCAAGCGGGACAACGCAATTGAGCATTTGCAATTTAAAAAAAACAACATATGCCCTGAAAAAGGATTCTCATCATTTTGAAGAAGGCACACAAACGTGGTGACCGCGGTGGCCCTGAGATATGGGTCATGGACCCCCAGCAGAGAAGAGCGAGGCCATCAGCCGGCTCGCATACCTCATAGTCAGGCCCTCCGAAGTGAGACTTCTTCTTCAGCTCCGCCATGGCAGTCTTACAGGCCTCCTCCACCCTCCTCCTCTTCTCCATTTCCTACACACACACATACACACACGTACATACACACACACATGCACGTGTGACACACACACACACACACACATTTCACAAAAACAAAACGTAACAGCATTACAAAAGCCACAGCATAACCATCCCTCAGAGCCTTGTACCTGTAGTGCTGTGTGCATCAGGGAGGGACAGTCAAAAGTGAACAATGTAAAACTGGAACCTCTTAAAGATGTTCTCAAGACGCAGGATCGAGCAAGCCCTCGATGTGCAGTGGCACATTTACAGTGTTACGGGAGAGGCTCAGGGCTGTGCTGCACTGATGCAGTGGCACATTTACAGTGTTACTGGAGAGGCTCAGGGCTGTGCTGCACTAATACAGTGACACATTTACAGTGAGGCTCAGGGCTGTGCTGCACTAATACAGTGACACATTTACAGTGAGGCTCAGGGCTGTGCTGCACTAATACAGTGACACATTTACAGTGAGGCTCAGGGCTGTGCTGCACTAATGCAGTGACACATTTACAGTGAGGCTCAGGGCTGTGCTGCACTAATACAGTGACACATTTACAGTGAGGCTCAGGGCTGTGCTGCACTAATACAGTGACACATTTACAGTGAGGCTCAGGGCTGTGCTGCACTAATGCAGTGACACATTTACAGTGAGGCTCAGGGCTGTGCTGCACTAATGCAGTAGCAAATTTACAGTGAGGCTCAGGTGTTACTGGTGCGGTTATGTGGAGTTTTTACACTGTTGGGACATAGGGCTTCCTTAAACTCTACCTTATCCACTCTCTTCTGCCAGCTGTCCTCTCTCTTCACCATGAGGTCGATGCAGTGGGAGAGAGTGGCCAGGATCCCAGCAGTGGTGGCCTTGAATGTGATTGCCTCCCCTTTAAAATCAATCCCATTGATTCCTTTGGGGCTCAGAGATGGAAACACTGGAACAAAATAGCATGTATATCAACTCATTGCCTGAGCAAGATTGTTAGCAATCACTAAGATGTTTAATTTGAAAAGTGTGTGAACTGCAGAGACGTATTATAGAAAAGCAGGAAATGTAATTCCCTGGCTGCCTGGATATAGGTCTACATACCAACAAAAAGCAAGTGCCTGAGCAAAGCGACCTCATGCATGTCCATTATTCTTCATAAACACAAACACAACCCACCGTACACAGCACAGCCCAAGAGACTCCACAAAGCAATTTGTCAGAAAGGTTTATGTGAAGTTACGCACACATTTTTCTACCGTTAACGTTGTCGCGCATAGTATTGAAGCCAAAGATAAACACGTTGTTCTTTTCCAAGCAAAAACACACAATAAAATAAATACAGTGGTGTTCAAATAAATAGCAGTGCGTTAAAAAAAGTGAATAAAGTGCAAATGTTTTTTAATAGCTTTTAGTTCCATATTTCAAATGTAGTGGAAACATTACACATTCAATTCCAAATCAAAGCATTAACAAATTTGATCAAGTCTGCGTTATTCTTTTACAGGAAGCAAAGAAAATAAATATTAATTGGTTAAAAAAAAATAGCAGTGTCGACATTTTTCTCTTCAAACTCAAACACTTACTGTATAAACTGAAATTTTTTTCAAGATTTAACTTCACTTTAAATTACTGAACTAATATTTAGTTGCATAACCATTGTTTTTGATAACTTCTGCGCATCTGCGTTGCATCGAATCAACCAACTTCTGGCACCAAGAAACAGGTATTTCAGCCCAGGATGAACGAACTACATTCCACAGTTCCTGTGAATTTTTGGGTTTTGCTTCAGAAACTGCATTTTTCATCAAGTTTTCAATGGGGTTGAGGTCGGGGGACTGAGCTGGCCACTCCATTACCTCAATCCATTTTGTCGGGAACCAAGATGTTGCTCGCTTACTCGTGTGTTTGGGGTCGTTGTCTTGTTGAAACACCCATTTCAGGGGCATTTCCTCTTCGGCATACGGCAAAATAATCTCCAAGTATTTTGATGTATTCAAACTGATCCATGATCCCTAGTATACGATAAATAGGCCCAACACCATCGTATGAAAAACATCCCCATACCATGATTTTTGCACCACCATGCTTCAGTGTCTTCACAGTGTACTGTGGCTTGAATTCAGTACCCGGGGGTCGTCTGACATACTGTCGACTTACTGTCGACGACCACTAAACCCGAAAAGAACAATTTTACTCTCATCAGTCCACAGAATGTTACGCCATTTCTCTTTGGGCCAATCGATGTGTACCTTGGCAAATTTTAACCGATTCTGCACATGCTGTTTTTTCAACAATGGTGCTTTACAGGGGTTTCTTGCTGATAGCTTAGCTTCGATCAAACATCTTCTGACTAACAGCACTTACTTTCTGGAGGTGATGATTGGCTGAATCTTTGCCATTCTGACTATTCTTCGATCCGTTTTAACAGTAGTTGCTCATTTTCTTTCGCGTGTTTCGGGTTTTTGTTGCCATTTTAAAGCATTTTAGATCTTTTTAGCTGAGCATCCTATAATTTGCTGCACTGCTTTATACGTTTTCCCGTCTCCAATCAACTTTTTAATCAAGTTACGTTGTTCCTCCGAACAATGTTTGGAACGGCCCATTTTACTTAGCAATTCAGAAGAAAATATATTTTATAACAATGTGTAAAACATTTGCTTCCCTTCTTCCTTAATGAAAGACAATTAATGACACCTGTTTTTTCACAGAATTAATGGATTCTCTAATTAAACTCCACACTGCTATTATTTTGACCACGCCCCTTTCAATGAATGAGTCAATTACTCAGAACAAGCAGCGCGCATGTCATGACAGTTGGGTCTGTTGTTTTTCTATTACACTACTACATCTACAAGGAAATTATTTGCCATGCAGAAATATCACTACTACTAACAGTGGTTCATCAGGTTACTGATGTACTGCTAATTTTTTTTTAACACAACTGCACGCTGTGCCTCAAAAAGCCAGTGGTTCACACTTACGTTTCTCCTTGCTGCCATTATTGTTGTGCAGGATCTCTCCGTCAGGGCGAGGGGTGGGGAAGTCGTCCTCATCGTCTTCTACGACTGAAAAGAGAGAGAGCAAACGCTAGTCCTCTCCTTCCCACGGGCCAGGGTCAGCGGCGTCGCGGTGGGCAGGTCAGTGACAGGTACGGGCTCGTGTGCTCACGCGCAGACCCGTTACCGTGCAGACTGGACGTCTCAGTACGGCCGCTGTAAACAAAAGCACCGCTTCTTCTTGAAGGCCAGGGCGAAGGAAAAAAAAACAAAAAAAAACCCCAGGCACTTTGAAGCCAAACAAAAGAAACAACTGATTCTTCCTCCTCGTGAACAGGCCGTCTGTGCTGTACAGTGGAGCGCACTGCCAGGAACAAATATTGCGCCCAAGCCCAGCGATGACTGGCCGCATTCTGCACTGCTGCAGGCCGAGTGGGCAGAGGCGTGCATTCTCGCATTCTCCAAACGCTTTCCATGTGCCATGTCAATTCATCCCTCCCCTAGCTTAAGACTGTGCTGCAGGTGTTTTTCTCACTTTTCCACTATACTAGTTTCTGCTACAAGGAGAAATATTAATACCTCACATGAACACATCCCTGGTATCCACTCTCCGCTCCTTGGCCCGAGGTCAAATTATGTTTTTATTATTTCATTTAACACTCGCCAGACCTCTGAAAGCCTCTAAAAAAATTTGCTCCAATACATTTTGCAAGAAACTAACAAAAAAATAAATGAATTCCTGAAATTTCTCTGTAGCCGTGAGGTCTCCTGGCTTGATAACGGTTCAGAAATCCCCAAAGTGCATTCAGTTTCACTAGCAGCAGTAATAACAAGCAGCAATAGTCTTTTCTCCTTCGAGCAGCCTAGTCGAATATCAGTTTTTTTTCTTGATATGTAGTGAAAGTAGAATGAAACCCAGCCCACCTTTATCCCTCTGGAATTCATCTTTAGAGACGTTGTCAGCGCAGGTATCAAAGAATTTCTGCAAAGTATCCACCTGTCGGCACAGAATGTCCCGGAACGTCTCCATTTCCGCCAGCTTCTCAAGTAAACTGTGTCCTTTCTGGTAAAACACAAACAAAATGAGTTCATTTAGCACACTGGTGAATTTCTATACATTTTACTGGTTTTAGCTTGAATATGCACTACACGCAGTCGGTTATGTCATTTTAAATGAAACAAGCTTCGGAAGCTTCCGGAAGAGTTAGGTAAAGTTGGGCCCTCACCTTGAACGATGACGTTGACGTGGCAGAGTAGCCGCTTGCGGCGGACGTGAGGGACAGCATGGAGCCATGACGACGCAGGCTGGACTCTGAGCCGTAGCCCGATTCTGCCTGTGGACGTACACAACGCAGTCATGAGCGGACAATGCGCACACGCACGCACGCACACACACCAGCAGACACACGCACACAAACGCACGCACGCGATTACAGCCCGGACCGGAGACTACAAAGTGTGCGATCTGAAGTATGCAAGCACATATGCTGGGACAGTAGGGAAGCTATTAAAATCATGACCTCGTGGGCTCAGGGCCATTCAGTAAGTGCCTCTGGCTGCTGAAGCTCTGCGGGTGTGCCTGACCTCAGGTCAGTTTGAGTGTCCCTCACTCTGCCGCTGCATGATCGCCAGCCTGTGAATGTATCGTTTGTACCCGCGTGCTATTTAACAACTGTAAGGCAGCACGTGGAAGGCAGCATGAAAAAAATATGGAGAGTCAAGCGCCTAAGCTGACTCTCTGAGCACAGTTCTGATGTGCCTTTCCATCTTCACACGTTACTCAGATCCTGGGCAAACTAGCGCAGGGCAGGCTGGGGTTACAATTAGCAAACTGCAATATAAGGGGTGTGAAATGCTAACAGCGGTCGAGTTTAAAATTGAAAAGTAACAGGTACAAGAAATATCAACACAGGATAACGGATAACAATAAGGACCAGTCGAGCCACAGCCCATCACTATACAATAAGGACCAGTCGAGCCACAGCCCATCACTATACAATAAGGACCAGTCGAGCCACAGCCCATCACTATACAATAAGGACCAGTCGAGCCACAGCCCATCACTATACAATAAGGACCAGTCGAGCCACAGCCCATCACTATACAATAAGGACCAGTCGAGCCACAGCCCATCACTATACAATAAGGACCAGTCGAGCCACAGTCCATCACTATACAATATGACTAGGGCCACCAGTTTCTCAACCTTTCTGGTCGCGTGAACTTCAGTCCTCCGCCAGGAAGGGGTCGATAGCACTTTTTGTCAAAGCCACGTGTCAAACAATTTCATCGCCCCGATCACCTATGTCAAAAGCGTAAATCGGCACTAATTAAGCACAGATGATTGACAGCAGCCTTTACAAGGGACAGTCTCGTGTTAAATTCAGTCTTGCAGACATGCGGCAGCCTATAGACATCTTTGCTTGCAGCAGTGGGGAATAGTCACATTAAGAATGTTCCATAACATTTAACGTGCACAAAAAAATAAATGGTATTAATAATAATAAAATGGTTTGCAGCAGAAGTATATATTTTTTTAAATTATGCAATAAAAGTGGTGAGCGTCATGTACAAAGTTCAAGATTCTAAACCGCGATTAAATTTGAATTGTCGGTTGTTTAACAGTTTCTTCTCTCATTGACTGACGATGCTTGGTGAAAACTTGCCCGTATGGAGAGACACATCTTTTGCTGTGTAACTATGTTTAAAAAAGCGCTGTACAAATAAGGTTGTTTATTTCTGCATCGGCAGAGTTGGTTGCAACAGACAACCAACAAGTATTATTTAGCCTTTCTTGTGAGGTCTGGAAATATTTCCTTAGCTGTACCCCAGAATTTGTCCAGTGACATTGCAGTGCTGTTTTCTCGTGCTAATAATTGGTGTGTTCAGCTCGGATCTTCGAAGCCTGAGTCTAGTGGGAAGGTTATCATGTCGAGGCTGCACACTTGCTTGGGATCAAAACTCCCGAGAGTCTTAAGAAATCTGTGAGCTGGTTGACAGAAACGTGCCTTATTTTTGACTTTATCAGGGTTATAATATGTTGAGTTTCTCTGCAACTTTAGTCAATGTTGCAATCACATTCCTGATATGCTCTGTGACTAGCATTTTCCGGCTTGGAAAATGTTTAAAAACCTTATTGAAAGTGGCCACAAGTCTCTCAACTTTAGGGAAATTACTAGCCCAAATACTACTCGCTAGTGCCACAATGTGAGCATTGCAAGTTAAATTGGGCTTTTAAGGAAAGTCTTTCAATACATGGTCCCGCCTAAAAATATAAAATGGCAATATCATTGTTTGAAATCTAATTTACTATCACTTAAAAATCTATAGAAAATTAGTTTGCGTAAGTGCACCACTTTGTGACCCTTCTTCAGAAATGATTACAAGTTTAAATCCCTGAGAGTCACGTGGTCGAGATAAAGTGGTGGCCCTAAATATGACCGATCGCTTATAAAGCCATACAGAGTTCCTGCATCTATAATACCAGTGCTTACATCGTTAAGGAATTCAAGGAGGGCAGAAAGTTCCACCAAAGGGGGATAAGCTGCCATTGAATGTCATTTTGGAAAATTACCAAGCAGATTAGTCTTCCACATTGTATAGTATAAAAACACTCATCTCACTGTGGGTGAAGCCAAGCATGATTCTGACTAATTAATGAGGTGTACAACTACTTTTACTAGTTCAAGTGTGCGATGAATCCGGTCCCAGAACCTATTCAGGTTATGTAACTAACCTTTTGAGTCTCCCCTTCACTACAAGTGTAACAACAGAGCACCGCAACAATTAAATATGCACACGTCTCCTAAAAAGCCAAAGGGCTCTTATGGGCTTTTACACTGATGTAACAGCTCTCAAAAAGTGGCTGTGTGTACACCCATAAAAAAATACTGCTCTGTGATGGGAAAAACACCAACACAACACAAATCATGAGACCCTGGAATTGCACAAACCTAATCGTTCCCCATTTTATAGCTCTATAGGCTGTACATTCACTGGGGGTTCCCCAAATGTCTGAGTAGCCAGCCAGGTGAGAAAAGTAGCCAGCTAGGGGTATTGGCGGTGGGAAAACCGATTGTTCCGATGACATAATTTTTATGAAAATGAGTTAGCAAAAACCTTATTGCTCTATCTAAAAGTAGCAGGCCAAAGAGGTGTTTGTCAGGGGGAACAGTCTCCCTGAGGTAATGCTGAGGTAATGCTGCCACCAGCTCTCAGGTGGGGGAACAGTCTCCCTGAGGTAATGCTGCCACCAGCTCTCAGGTGGGGGAACAGCCTATGCAGCCTTCAGCAAGGCCCCAGACCTATACTGTTCCTGCTAGCATCTTAGCACCATTTACAGGAACACAGAGCAGACACGTGCCAAAGACATGCAAGTCACCCTGAGCATTACGTCACATTACGGCATTTAGCAGACACTTAGCTAGAGAGGAGTGTCTTTCACAGCTTCCAGTTAACTGAAGCCATAAAGGGGCGCTTCCATAACACAAACGCCATTGCAAGACCATCAAGCAGCTCTTTAACAACTCAAATAACCCATCAAATGTAATACGTAATACGTATGTAAAAAGTAATAAGTTTCCTAATGACCAATAATGTTAACGGCAACACAGATAGACTGATATGAATTAGGATGTTTATGTAGAACTGTCAAAATGTAGGGATCTGAAACATGACGAAATATTAACCACAAGAACTATCAGCGTTGTGAGGCGGACGGAAACCCCTGAGAGGTTCCAACGGCTCCATTTTCTCAGCCTCTCAAGCAGACTCCTGTCGGTAGTAGTGGCTGCATTCCAGTACAGCAATATCGCAGGTATTACAATGGGACTAATTAAATAAAAGCTGAAATGGTCTGACCTGTATGAACTAAAAGCAACAGAAACCCACAATCCCCTGTGAGACAGCTGTGTGCGGATACAGAGCGTTTATGAAAACCACCAATCGCAGTTGTTCTTGTTTCCATGCTACACGTCTGTACTGTAGCATAGAGCCTGCTCGATGAGACTGCCAACTGCCTTACCGTTTTTAATTCAGTAATAGTGGAGAGGAAAATTATCTTGATGCATTTAAACTCCAATTAAACTTAACATTATAAACTGACAAATCGGGGAGATGCCTAAATACATTAGCCCAGATCTTCAAGTTTTCAGAGCCTATAAGAATGACTCATTTTTTAAACTACATAGAAGTTTCCAGATAAATGCCACTCAAACAAATAGGTTCAAAAGTCCCTCTCATAGAGCCTAATTATTGGATCAAAGGCCGTCCACCTACAACAGGATTCATGCTAGTATTTGTAAAATAGTACAGTCCCAAACTGCATCTTCATCTTTCCAAAGTGGCTAGTAAAGTGTTAGCTGGGGAAACAAAGTTTTTTTGTCCTTATTTACAACACTCCAAAGCTATAAATTATAGTTCTCTAATACCCCTTTTCTGTAGAGCTGAAACCAGGCTAGTACAAGCTGTTTATTTACTGCCATTTAAAAGTAAATTAAGCAGCCTTAAATTGCATTACCCACAATATAGCACAAGGCCAATGTATGCTGGCAACCGCCAAGACAAAGCATCTACGCAGGCTTTGTGTGCATTTCTGAGGGTGAGGTTGTCACAAAAACTAGACAATCTGTTACTTCTGTCCACCTTAGATTTCTTGTGACGATCAACCACAGCGACTGGCTCCTCCCTCCCTTGTGCAGTTACACTGATGGAATCAGTTATGAAGGCTGCCCACTCCGCCCACACATGTACCACAGACCAGCCACCAGTGAAGCAGGCGGGATGTGATAACAAAGTAAATAAGTACATGGAGCCAGAGTCAACCCGGCCCCATCTTCACAGGGAAAAGGGAAATAGCCTAAATATGACAAACAGGGAACATTGATAAATTCAGACCATTGAGGAAGAAAGCATAACGTCCCGAACGCTTCAACAGAAATAACAAGCATTTTTGAGAACCAAGTGGACCAAGGGAACCAAAAAGAAAGTCTTATTCAGGTCAATTAGGTTAGAATTCTAATTAACCCGCCCTTAACGCGAGGTTTAACGCGAGGCTCCTCCCAAGCTGAACCAAACGTATTAAACCTAGAAAGTTTGATGAGGAGCGACCACATACTCAACCGTTGGGAGAAGATGCAATTGCACATTTCAGACCCGACTTCAATGAGGTGGAAAGCCTTCATTCATCAAACGGAGCCCTGACAGAGCTTCGCAGATGGCGCATGGGTCCGTTCACAGCCACCCGAGCAAATATAGAGGGAGGCTTTTTTACCGCTTAAATTTGTAACGCAGTCATTCAATTCCAGAAAAGCTGCCGCTACAATCCAAATATAATTAGACATAAAAAAAGCATGCTTCCAAATCCCACCTACAGTACATTTGCTGGCTACCTTGCCATATGCGTTCACTAGAGCTGCCGTTTGGCCGGCATACACCCAGAGGCAAAATAGACGAAGGGAAAGACGAGTGGTGGGACTGAGAGTGGGACTGAGCGGAAAACGAACTGCAGGGATACGGCGCAGCGTCAGCCAGCGGGAGCGGGGTCAGCGTTTAGCCGCGGCGGCTACAGGGAGCACCGCCCGACCTGGCTGGGAGGAAGCGACGGAGCACGTGGCACGAGTGTGTGCGCGCGCGAGGCGGCCCGGGCCGTGATTAAAGTGAGCGCGCTTCCTGCCGAGCCTGCCGCTCCGGCCCCCTCCAGCGGCCTGTGGGGGAGGGGAAGAGGCCCCGTCGGGGTTCCACTGCAGTCCCATGCACGCGTCGCATCGCTGCTGGGCGTTACTGACGTTGCTGCGCTGCAGGGCCCGCTCCGCCTCTCGGTGTGTATGTGCGAGTGTGTGAGTAGGTGAGTGAGTGAGTGAACGAGTCAACCAAGCAGGGATCAGGGTGGCCAGTAGTGGCGAGCAGACGGATGAGGAGTACCAGCAGCTGTCTAGCTCCCCCTGCTCCCTCTCCACCTCCCTGCTCCCTCTCCACCTCTCCTCTCCCTCTTCCTCTCCCTCTTTCCCTTCTCTCTTCCTCTCCCTCTTTCCCTTCTTCTAGCTCCGGAGATTTCCAAAGCACATGCCAAACATCATCTTCTCGTTCACTGGACAGACCTACCGGTGTAACCTTCTGCTCGCACTACTCTGAATGCAGCGGTGCTCAAACGCACTCTCTCTCTCCACTGCAGAGCGTTCATGAATAATTCAGCAGAGCACGGCGCTTTAATGGCGGCTGGTCACGGGGACGCGTGTTGGCTGGCACACGGGGCATCGCTAATGGACGTTCAGTTAATGCCCTTCCATTTAATGCACTGCTCACGTGTAAGCCTTTATCTGCCTTCTTCAGTCAAACACAGCCAGGAAGGTGAATCAGTGCACAGAAAATCTTAAAATTTCGGTGACCTGCCGGCAAAATCGGATTTACGGCGCCGTAATACGGGGTCGCTTTCGGTGACGCATCTGTGGAGATCACAGGAACGTATAGCCTCTCTGTCCACCTAGATGGCAGGTCATGTGATCCACAGCATCATCCAGGGGCATTCCTCAAAGTCCTGGGCTGTATTCAGAATTGCTCCCTATTCACTATATTGTGCACGATTTAGGGTATCGGCCATTTTTTAGGGTGTCCAAAATTCAAAATGTCAAATTTGACACCCTAAATAGTTCACTCAATATCTCCCACAATGCACCACAAAATGTCCGGTACAAACGATGTACACTCCATCACCAGAGACATTTTTTTTGTCAAGATGGCGACGGCTGAGCCTGTTCTGGTCTACAAATGTAAATATAAATGCAAGTTTCATCTTGTAGCCTATATTAAATCAGTTTAGTTGGCTTTATAACCAAAATATAAACGCGGTAGATTAAATATATTACAAAGTGTTAACTATTTTTTTAATTTAACAATTATTACTGTTTAATGGAAAATGCTACTTAATTAGCTAGCTAGCTACCTAGTTTCCTAACTTACCTATCTACCTACAACGAGACAACAAAACCCTTGTTCAAAATAAAAACAACCTTGTTTTTACCATTTCTTGCACGCTTTCTCACCAAGCCGGTGACCGCTGCCGCGCGTTGCTAAGTAACCTGCTCAGAAACGGTTGTGTCCGAAATAGTCTCCTCCTTTCACCGGTGAATCCCTATCTAGTGCTCTATGCAGATTTCCCTAAGTAGTGTATAGGGAGGGACTGAATGAATGAGCCATTCCGAACACGGCCCTGGGTTACCTTTTACCCAGTCTAATCAACCACCCGTCCTCAGCGCCAATCCGAGAGCAGTCACTGGCCTGAGAACAGTCTGACGAGCAAGCAGCTGGATCGGCAAAATTCCTTCAATCTCTTCAGATTGGTCCCAGGTCAGATGCCACAGAAAACATTACTGAAAAAGAGCCTAATGGCTCTTCAGAGTGATTCAACTCTGTGTTCCCAGCAGGATAAGGGTAGACGCTGCAAAGTACCCTGCCGGGACTACACCCTGCTAGCGCAGTCTCCAGAGCCACTTTCCCAAATGTCTAAAGACACAGAGTACTTCAAATAAATTCCCAATTCCTTAAGGCCCTGGAGTGCTGCTTTTAGGAATATGAATCACCACTGGATGCATTAACCTAGTTTGAGCCGCACGGACCGCACAATCGGGGCGTATTTACTCAGCTGCTCCTGTGATATTGATCTGGCACTCCTGCTTCAGGGGAGAGTGTTCCTGGACCGTCCATTTCCTCTGCTGACAGAGTATACTATGCACTTAGGCTAGTCTAAACATGCACCGATTGCGCTTACTGAATGACAATTAATACACATATTTTAAAAAAACAAATTACATTTTTCACTCCGGGCTGCACTTGTCAAAAATGGAAACGATTCCCATGAGTTAAAAGCAAAGTTTCCCCACGAGGGGTCAGCGATTTGTTTACATACTCGTCGGTCTGAAAACGAACCGGTTTTGACAGTTTCGCCGTTTCTGCATCGAGCTGCGTGGAGCTGCAGGTTAACAGATCTTAGAGGGCCAGGGGAGGGTTACCTATCATCCCATTTACTCCGTTCAGCCTGCAGGTTCATAATTACTGTCAATGTCACGCTGCCGATACGCTACATCATCCCCATACAGTATTTGCCAAGACAACGTGGGTCGAATGCCACGTTCAGAGTTATGTTTCACACGCCGAACACGACGTTCAGTGTAAAAAGAGAATCCAAACGGGCTACGCGTTAGCATTTGGATTTGATTAACAAAATACCAAAGTAACTGCTATTTGCATCCCTGAACTGCAGCCTCCACGGTGAGTTTGGGCCGGTAACACAGGCACGTCACAAGGCTTGCGTCTAGCTCTAGCCGCGTGACCTACCCCGACATTATTTGGCTTGTGACTTTATTCAGTTTCCTGGTTGGTTCAAACATAGCCAAATTAACTGAATCAAACAAAGATGAGCCCTGTTGAGTACTGAAGTCTGCAATCTTCCCCCCCACCAGTGTACATAGTAAGAACTCAAAGGGAATGGCTTTGACCTGGACAGAGAGAGAGAGACAGACAGACAGAGACAGAGAGAGGAGGGTGGTTCCACAGATTGAAATCAGAGTGCCATTAAGCTATCGCAAACCCAGAAACTGAAAACTACAACGCTTACTGTACAAAACCCATCAAAGAAAGAACTATTTATGCTTTTCATGAATACCAAACATTTCAGGCAGGCAGAGGCATTTCATTTACATAGCAACCGTGTGATTTATTTTACTTCAGTGACTGAACTGCAGAAATCTACACGACAGCAGGTTCATTGCTTCCGTTTTCCTTTAATAGCAACATATGGCAGTTTGAGGTGGATATGAATCTAACCATTTTGTTTCTTTAGCCATTTTAACTCCACTCCGTGCCAAAAGGCCCTAGAGTGATCCAGCTGATCAAAATTAAATTAACAAATGAGTATTGGCTGTTCAAGAAGCAATACCCTTCATTTAATAAAACTGCATTTGCATCGAGGAGAAAGTAACTGCATGTTAGCATCCAGCCTCTAGGTGGCACCAAATATACATTCTTTACCTCAACCCCAGCAGAAACTCAAGGTAGCCCTGCAAGTAATATGCCAGCGCCTTCACCCCGTCAAGTATTCGGCACAATCGAGCCTTTTTCGTTGGCCAATAACATTCATTCTTCATTACGGGTGTGCGTAGTCAAATTGCTGTGGAGTTGACCAGATAAAGCAGCGTTCCCCAGACTGCTGCCGAAGACTAGAGCTACAGCACGCTGCTGCTGATCAACCTCAGTCCTGCTAATGAACCCAGTCAGCTGGGGAGATACACAAGCCTGCAATACGCAACTCATGCAGGCCTATATGAAATAATGTTTTTCCGCACATATGTTTTTACTGAACCGCAAATCATTTGTCTCTGACTTATATTTGCCTTCCAGAGCAGTCATTTGCCCTGCGGTCTACCGCACTCGCTGGCTTTGTGTTTTTCATGCTTCTGCACTGCAGTTATATTTGCCGCGAATGACTGACAGCATCTCATGCGGACAGATGCAATGATTCCGCACATTTTGAAATACTGGCATCGTTAGTCATCAGGGGATGACTCCATCAACCAATCAATTAATCAATATGCTTATACACCAATATAGTTGGACAGAAATAAAAGACGGAAAACACAACAGCAACATCATATGAGTAAACGCGACACGGCCAGGTGCAACCAACAGCATCATTCACAACTTTCAATGTGAGCTACACTGGTTGATCTGCATCACAATTAGCTACTGGCTTATCACAAAACAGACTGGATTAAACTGAGAATGGAACAAAGATCAAAGCACAAAAAATGGACAGTCGCAGGCATATGCGTAATTGGACATTAGCATTAGCATCTGCTCACCCGACGCTCACATGAATGAAGCAAATCTGCATGTCCGTGAGAGGAACCACTTTGTGCCATCGATGTGAAACGGAGGCTTTCACCCCGAGCATTGTGTCGCCTGATATCACAGCATTTTAAACAGGAAGCACTGCTTCTGCTTTGATTAGGAAAGATTAGCTTGAACAAGCCGATCGAATGGCATTTTAGGCTTTAAGCGCAAATGCGAAATGTTTGACCCCAGAAACGCTGAGTGCGTTTTTTCAGGTGTCCGAACGGGGCTTTGATCCGGCCCCCTCTCGTTATGGACGAGAGGGTGACAGCTATGTGAGCGCGTAGCCCCGCCCTTTTGTTCCCACAACGCTATCTGGCATCCCACATCTCACCCGTGACTTTAGGAGGATAAAGACCAGCGAGAGCGTTTGTGCGTTTGCTCCTGTTACGCTCCGTGGCAACAATTAACATTTTATCAGAAAACACAAGCTGCGGGAGTAACGTTTATAGGCCACATCACACAGAGCCTACGGGGACAGCGAGAGAGGAGAGAGCGAGAGAGGGACAGAGAGAGAGCACTGGAAGCGGTTGCTGCAGGAGCAGAGCTCCGTCCTTAGCGACGCACCTATAATCTACAGAATAAGCGCGGCGGGCATAAACGCGCGGCTGATCCTCAGTGACGCAGGAGCTGGGATGGCCGCGGGTGCGCGCCGTCCGCGAGGTAACTGTCGGTCGCGCCGGGAGGGAGTGTGACCGATGAGTCACGGTGTCAGCGGGCCGGAAAGACGCGGGGTTTTGGTTAGGGGTTCTGTGAGTCACCGTTTCCAGCCTCCCGTGTGAGCGAGCGGAGAAAGGGATTTCCCAACAGCCCCCCCCCCCACCACCCCCGCCAGCCGCATGCTTTCCCCCCGCCGCATAAAAGCACATGACCACCACGGCCTTCACGCGCGCGAGTCCTCCCCCTAACCCAGCGGGGCCCCATGTGAGTAACGGCCTTCATACGCTCGAGTCACCAAGCGCACAAACTGGCCCAGAGCGGCCCGCGTGAGAAACAGCGTTAATGTAGAAAGGGACGTGCGTGCGCCACGCTGGAAGTAAAGACCTACACAGAGGGGAGAGGAGGAAGCCAGGGCAGGTCAGAGGACCCCAGTGTCACTCCCACAGTAAACATCCTCCCCCTGCTGCACAACGCGCTCAGATAAGAGAAGCGTGCAGCGCTGTGTGTGCTCTTTAATAAATACCCCACACACACACACACACTTCAGGGAGTTAAATGATGTGCTACCTCCACATTTATAAAACTGCTGAAAAATGCAAACCTTCCACTAGACACCAGACGTATAAAACGCTGTATAATGCACTGGCTATACATAAACACCTTGTTCATTTTATTTTATTTCATTTTTAAAGTTCTGAATCCTCCACTGTTTACCAGGGTAGAGAAGAGCAGAAGAGTTGAGTTGAGGCTGCCTGTGGAATGCTGAGGATGAGTGTGTATCAGTGTGAGAGAACTGCTGGTGAGCTGGTAAGGGGGGCTCAGACCACAATTATCACCTCCATGCAGGCTCACATCAGACCACCGCCCTTCCCATACCCCTGCAGTGACCACTGACACCAGCTCCAGGAACCTAGCTCTGTCCACTTCTGTTAATCTCTGCCTGCCTCTGTCCGTCCGTCCGTCTCTCTGACCGTTCTCTCCCTGACCACATAGCTCTCTCCGCCTCTCTGTTAATCTCTGCCTGCCTCTGTCCGTCAGTCTCTCTGACTGTTCTCTCCTTGACCGCCTGTCTCAGTCTGTCTCTCTCAGACTGTCCGCCTCTCTGTCTCTGCTCAAATAATGACCACTTCCAATGGGATTGAGCGTTTATGTAGACAGATGAGCTGGATGAGAGGCTAATGCCGTACTGCAGACTCCACACAGTGAAAGGCATGACTGTACAATGCTGAGCGACGGGAAGCACAGCGGCTATGGAAAGTGTGAGTGGAGAGCTGACATATTTACAGTGCTGGGGCCGCGCCCGTATTCTTTGTCCCCCACTCCCACTGCAAACAATGGGCACCGTTCCCTCCCCCTTTTCTGCACTTCAAGGCCTCCCGTATTACATTGTGAGAGAGTGCTACGATATAAAGTCTGGGAATTAAGTAAACAAAAACTCATACCTACATCCATAATACACTGCAGTAACAATCAATCAATCAATCAATCAATCACACACACACACGCACGCACGCGCTTGTGTGCTGTGAGTGTTTGCAGGACATGTTCAAAGCACGTCGGCCAGATGAGGAAGGGGATGAATTACGTCGGCGAGCTGTGGCTCTCAGGAGCTTAAGCAAACAGGCTCGATTTATTCTAAAAATACCTCTGTGCGCCGGTCGCTCTGTAACGGACCCAATGAGGCGAGCGGTGGCGTAGGGCGAGGGCTGGCCGGGAGGCGCCGCTGGGACCGGGTCGCGCCCCGTGCAGGACATCCAGCCGGGCCGGGGAACAAACCCCACGGGCCACGCCTCCGCAGCACAGCCCTGAGCTGAAAACAGGGTCGCAGCCCTACGCTCTCATACTGCTCTAGTTAAACAGGGACAGACAGATGGGGCCCGCCCTTCAGCACTGCCCTGCCCCCGACAGAGGTGTGCAAAGTGGAATACATCAAGTGCAGAATACCACCATGCAAGAAAGTGCTGTGTTTTACTACGCTTTTACCGCCACTCGATTTAAGGGAATTTAATAGAAATGAGTAAATGAGACTGCTTTCAGGTTGGCGTTCGCTTCACAGCCGCGTGACGTCGTCCCCACTGCGCCGGGCTGGAACTGCGAAACGCAGCGGAGAAACAGACCGGAGGTCAGAACAAACCCCACTTCCCACTACAGACAGACAGACAGAGAGAGAGAGACAGAGAGAGACCAACTATGGCTGGGTTTAATGAACACAGTGAACGAGAGGCAGAGAAACGGCACTACCACTCCCCTCATGCTCATGAAAGCACAGTTCACCTGCGACTCATTTACTAGCGATAGCCGACACCGTGGTTTTTGCACGCATGTGCTTCACCTCAGCAGCTATCTAACAATCTGTGGGCTGGTCCAGGAGGGCACATGAGGATACTTCCCAGAGGGCCGAGGGGAGAAATCACCATTCGGCCCGACGGTGACAGCAGTAAGTAGGGAAGACACTACTGATTGTCACAGAACGAAACCAGCATTTGGAGGGTATCTGTGGCGGCATGACGACGGTATAAAGAAAATTGTGAACCGGAGGGTGCAGGAGGAGATTCGTTTTCTTTCTCATCGGCAATAAAGCAAAAAGGCACCTTTCGGTGCCTAGTCGATGTCGCGGATTTCTGTGGTCACTTATCCGTAATTGATGACTGTGCGTATCTAAACACGCCTCTCGTAAATAAATCCCGTTATTGACCCGACTTTTATTTTGCGGCGGCCGTGTTGATATTGTGGCGGAGCCAATGTAGGGGAAACCATGAAAGCTGTTGTCCGTTTTAAGATACGGGATGCAGCGCAGTGCCTTGGAGCTACGCCGCCAAATAGCCCACATTTACAAGAGAAACGGCGCAGTCTCAGGCACCGGCCGTACGCTCAGGGATTATATAGCACATTGCTCGCCATTCTCTTTCGTTGCAATAATGGAATATAATTGTTGAACAAAAACAACCTTTAAAATGGATAATCACTGCTGTAGTTAAGAGTGTTGCCATCTTTTGAGCCCCACCATCCACGCTGTGCTTTTCCTTCCCTTTATCCTTAATCTTAATCCTCTAAACCAGTGGTCCCCAACAATGTTCCTGGAGATCTACCGTCCTGTAGGTTTTCATCAAAGCACACCTCATTCAACAGCTAGAGATCTCGTTGAGCCGTTAATTAGTAGAATTAGGGTTGGAGTGAAAACCTGCAGGACGGTAGATCTCCAGGAACACGGTTGGGGACCACTGCTCCAAACCGAATCACCTTAAAGGTTGTTCGCCCGGGACTGAAATCACCGATATTATCAGAGGAACCTGAATCCCCTTTCTGGGCTCCTGGGTTTACGGAGAGTCAGACTGCACTGTCTGGACCTGCAGTTGTCAGAAAGAATCCGGAATCTTCTTTCACATATAACAGCAGTACGGGGAGCTGGCACAGTTATGTACGCACACCCAATTAAACCTAAATCAAGTAAAGAGTAAAATAATGCAGCACAAACTAAAAAGAGGATACCCGCACACTGCCAATAACGCTCCCAAACCCGCCTTACTCTGTGCAGCTCGATGGAGTCGATCCACTGGTGCCGATGCTCCGGGTCCTGGGCCCGCAGGTACCACACGCTGTCATTCACGCTGATGTCCAGCCGACACTCGTCAAACTCGTGGGGCTGAGGGGAGAAAGAGAGCCGTCCGTTAGCCTTGCATGCTGGGACAGGAGAGAGCTGGCGGGCTAACTGATAGCACGCACTTCAACACCTCCGTGCTGATGCATCACGTCTCAGCAGGGTGTGAAAAGAACACCCGCCATCAGCCAAATGCTGGTAAGATTTTGATTGTGGCTGGCAGGATTTTCTACTCTAGCAGCCACTCTGGCAGGTAACCAACCAGGTTGTGTTGTATTGTAAAAAGTAATGTGGCTGGTAAAATTTTGAAAATGGCTGGCAATTTTTTGAACACACAAGCCACTCTGGCCAGTGGGTGAAAACGATCATTTCATGCCCTGCACCTGAGCACAGGAGAACTCATCCTATTATGGGGTAAAACAGTGTTATGAAAAGGATATCTGCTTGAATGAAACTGCACTACAAACTCTTTGAACAAAGGAAGTGCTTTTCTTCTTTTATTATGATTATTTTTTTAGAGGTACTACTGGATGGCTCTCAAGGCCGTGATTGTGACCGGCGCCCTCATCCACAGCGCAGTACGGCGGGCCTGTCGGTGAGCGCTCGCTCCGCGCCCCTCTAATCCCGTCTCCGGAGGAATGTGCGGAATTGGGCTCGCACGTGCGGCAGCTCTGGAGCCAGGCACAAGTTTAAAGCCCTCGCCGAGGAATGCGGAGCTAACTCTCCGTCTGTTTCCGTTTCGGTCTCTCTCCCCCTCCCCCACACACGCCACACAGCAGACCTCCGGAGCTCTTTGTAGTGAACAGCTCCTTTGAGGTAAATAGGGCCCAGGTGACGAGGGATTCCTCTGACTGCGGCGCTCTGGAGGTTCCGCCCTGGCCTACCTGCATTGGCGCAGGGCCATATTTAACGATTTTACTAAGAACTGCTCAAAAGTCACTGCTCAGCTTTCTGTTACCGCTTAATTTAAAGTAGCACTATGGGATGCAAGTAATTAAAAATGCTTGTGTGTGTGCGCACGCTTATGAATAGCTTCTCAGAAGCAATACATTACAATTAAACCTACGCACGCACGCAGGTCCACTCCACGTACCAGAGGTGAAGTTAAACATCGAGATCTTAAATAAACAAGGGGCGATATGAAAGAACTGTGGTGCTCGATAATGCCACTGCCACCCTTTGCAGTTTCCTCGCACAACTAAAGACAAATAAATCCCTTCTCGTTTGTCCCAAAGCCAATCATCCCCAAGTCTAAAATCAGGCTGTAGCTTTACGAGTTCCAGTATCCTGTTAAAAAAAACAAGCGCACGCACACACGCACGCACGCACAGGGAATAACACAACCTCCACCTCCATGACCAGAGATGGAGTTAAACACAGAGTATAGGCCTACTGCATTACACTTTCAATGACTGATCCGTGTGTTTTGTGCTTCAAAGCCCCTGCATGCAGTCAACGCCAGCAATTACATCCAGGGCAAAACCCTGAGGTATTCAAAACTCTACAGGGCCAGGTGACACGTTCAAGGTCCAACGAGCAATTCATTTTGCGCACAGATAGCAAGGAAGCAAAGGTTTCTTGTGGCTGTGGGAGGTTAAACACTTTGAACCCGATTAAAACCTATTTTCTCAGCAGATCCACAGGGACTTTAATTAAAGGAGAGGCCTTTAGTGTGAGAGTAGGCCCCACGGGCTACCTGTCATTTGGGCTCCAGTAAGACTTCCCCAGTAAGGCTGGATACCAACAACACACAGTCCACTTAAACGGTACTTGTACAACACTGCTTGCCTTTAAAGAGAGGCTTGAGTATTATATTGGGTGAGCTCCGGATGACATCAATTCACGGTGCATCCCTCTCTTGTCAAACACATGCTACACGCTAACATATGCTAATAGAAATTAAGGCGTCAGTCTCACACGATGGACACGGTGTCATGCCAGAGACTTCAACACTCAAAACTTGACAACTTCAGGTCAAATGACAACTTTCAATAACATTCAATCATCACGCTGGGGCTCTGGTGCTATAGCACAAATGGCACACATATGGCCATCGCCAGTGAGCCTTGCAATAGCACGTCATTCTGTGACCAGCTAATCTGGGATTTACATACATCGTAGATTATCTAAGCGACAGGGCCGACACAGCTAATGCCGCTTCTTAAAATGAAAATTACTCAACAGTCTTGCCTTAAACCATCATATGAATATATACATGTAATTTAATGATACCCATACTTGAAAGTGTTAAATCATAAAAAAATGTAGAATAGGTAAGCCTTGTAGCGTTAATATGACCTATACGTGAAAGTATGCGTTGAGTTTACCCACTGCAGCGGTGAGATGCAGTATAGACCATGTTGGGGTGTGAGGTGGCAGTGAAACCAATGACAGACTGTCGGACGAATGTGTGCGCAGGCCCACCGTAAACTCTTTCACCACCTGGCGCCTCCATTTCTCACTCCCGACCTGCTGCTGCGAGAGATTTGTTTTGTGGTGACGACTTCCATATGAAATGTCGGCCAATCCGACCGCAGGATAAAGCGGAGGCAATACTGTAACCAGACTGCTGAAGAATCCACTTCCTGTGCCATATGTGTACCTGTACCTTCGCGTTTCACAAACCCCTCCCTCAACATCCCCTTGAGGGCCGAGCGTCCTGCATGGCTCTGCCCCCGGTGCAAATTCCTTCTCCGAATCATAAACAGAGGATCACGTTTGCATTCCTGCTCAAGAGAAAATGTTTGACAGCAGCTTCTGTAGGTCTGACATACAATGGTGCTTTTGTGTGCTGCCGTTCAGCAATTTAGCACGCTTTCAAACTACCAGGGAAGAAACCATCCAAATTCAATGGGAACGTGTAAACACTTGTCTGCATAACAAGCCGACAAGTCTTATCTTACCTAAACACACACATTGAGGTGGAAAAAATACGCTGTGAGTCAGGCACTTGCTTTCCCCCACACTCAGGAAAAATTGGTGGTCTCGGTGCGAAAGTTCACTTGTGGGTACAAATGACTGGTGGTTTGGCCGTGCGTACGTGTGACTTGCCTTGGCAAGTGAAACACGCACCAGATGGCCCCTGTGAGATCAATAGTGTGTTGTAGTAAATGCTCTCAATTGCCTTTATTTATTTTTTAAAATTTTTTGCTGTGCCATTTCTGTGAAATACAGAATTTTAATATTTTCATGGACATAACTGTAAGCGCAGTGAAGGTAAAATTCTGAATTTGAGCTTTTTATTTTTACTGGAGACAGATTTATGGACGGTTCCTCTTGGAATAAAAACGCGAATACGAATATGGAACGACTACTCTGGGGCAAGGCTGCGTTCATTTCCTGGGGATCGTCTGTTTTTAATTTTTACAGCGCTGGGGTTATATGCGGCGAGGATCAACATGTGGCGAGCTCCGTCGTTCTCTCTAGAACATTCCACCCCGTGGAAAAACCAACTGTGGCCACGAGGGAGTCAGCTGGGGTCACAGAGGTACTGGGAACAGAGATTAAAATAAGCAGCAGGGGGTCGCCTCTGTAGGGCAGCACACAGCTCGGACCATTAAAATGAATGGCCAGCGAGAGTGACTGAGAGAGCAGCGCTGGTCTGTAACTAAAACGGGTGAATGCGTAAATTACCACAGGTTACAGTAGAGGGGACCCAACTGCTATTATGTGTCCGTGTGCATTGCCATACAAAATACCCTTAGCCTGATGCTCTGTTGGTCTGTGCTAATGTGGAGGCTTGCTTCTTTCCCAAACCTGAATACTGTTCTGGGTTTGATCCGTCTTTGAAGTTATAGAAATATGTTGCTGCAGGTGTGAATGTGCTAGCATAAATGTATCATTAATGGTTATTTTGGAACAGTTTTTCTTAGTATCTGCACCTTCCTTCGGCAGCAGATACTAGGCTGGATTGATTACTCACACTTCTAACACAAAAGAAAAACACCAACTGTAATTTAAACACTGCAACAACTAGTAAGATGCAATCAATATATGAACAAATATTACTAATATTATTAACAAATATTACTAATTTAAAGGGTATACTGCCCAGAAATAGACTGACCAAGAAGAAATACAGGGATGCATTATGGAAATTCAGGGCTGGCATCACCGGCTGACGCCAACACGTTTAAAATCTTAGCACAAATGCAAGCTGCAAACAAGTTTCCACATTCAGGTAAGACGTGGATGAGCACAGACAGCTTATGATGGAAAAATGCAACAAATTTGATTTGTAGAACAAAATATTTCAACTTGCTTACTTTATTAAGCAGAGGGTGTGAGTCTAAACAGCTACCAAGGCCCTGTATAGCTTTGCTTGTGAGTCTGGCTGGTACAAAATGGTAAATTAAAGAAATTTACTTGATTCACATGACTATCATTTGAGCATGACATTTTCAGCATCAGTGGCATACAATGCACCCCTTCTCTGGCGCATGGATGCCGCCTCTTCATATCGGGCCGTCCTACCACCCATATTCTCAGCGCGGGGCAGAGACAGACAGGTTTGTTTTAAACGCCGAAAGCCCACAGTTGGAGCGGAAAGCTGCGCAGTAGAGATGGGGGTCAGATAAGATGTCGTCTCTGAAGCTTGAGTAAGGCTCGGGAAACACTGAGCCTGAAGACCGAAACTTGCGACAAAAGCTCCATTGTATTGCCAATTCGCTCGGAATGGGTTCGCCAGCTATCGTCTTGCGTTTTTGTGTTTTGCGATGCTTTGTATAATATTTGGAGAGGCACAACTTGAAAGAGCAAGGCTTTCATGTCTTTCCCAAGACGGCGCTCCCTCCCACTGGGCTTTGAAGGGGCCCTCCCACCCCTGGCGTACGTGTCAAGTCACGATCCACACTGCTGTGCACGACTCCCGACCCTGTCCCACTTTAAACAAGAGAATCCAACATCCAAACCTTAAAAGCAAATCAATACAAGAACTCCCAATTGGCACTGGCCAGAGAATAATTACCAAACTGTTGTTTGCACTCCACTTCTCACGCGTACAAGATGTGATGGGCTGTACAGGGCTAACACATACACTCTGCACTTGCAGAGCAGGACAATAAAAAACCCCGGAAGTCAGTGAAGTGTGTTTTGTTTCTACACTTTCGTCATCACAACTCAAGGGTAATAAACACATTTTAGTCACACTACATTTATTGCAAAGGACAGATGCGCTACCTACAGTATTGCAGCAATGTTGCTAGAGCTCTTAAAATACCATCTGAAACCTGATCCTTCGTTTGATCATCAGCGTACTATATAATCCTCGTAAAGCCCAGCTGGATCAATTATTTCCTCAGACACATTACAGCGCTCACATCGCAATGATGAACTCAATATTTAGTTACCAAAACAATTTGAGATCCATTATTTTCTATTCCCCACCACCTCATTTTCCCAGACTGCAATGCGTGGTTGCGGGCACCGAGACAGAAATACATCGTGGGAGATTGTGGATTCAGTAAGGCACACAGAGGGCTGCTTTTTCATTTGGCTTCAATATTTCTTGCATCTGCAATATGTCATCGCTTTAGTACTATAATAAGAACAAGGACAGTGCTGTAACAACATAGGTAAAAAATTTTTTTGTGGAATCACTGTATGCATTCGGTACCCAGGAGTCTATTGGGCCAGCAGGTGATAACACTCCTGGTGAGACTCTATCAGGCTAGAGCATAGACGTGACCTTGAAAGAGCTTGACACCAAGGCATTAGTCTTAAACATACGACTGCTGATCACCTATTTTTCCAACAAATGGCGTACTACAGAATGATCAGAAAGAGGATATGGCAGCTGTTGAAAAAGCAAGACTTTTTTGGGTGTGGTGTAAAACAGGGTATTTCTGTTGTGTGTCAATATTTGAAATTTGATGTGTGTATAATAATGTTGTGGGGTCGTTTTGAAACATAATATCACAGCGCTTGAAACAATCTGATCTGCCTGTAATCACTGAAAAGGGAACATATTTCATTATGTGGCCTCATGTGGAACAAGGTGATCCTGGATCAGGTTACACTGCGACCGGCTTACATTTGGCTTGCCAGCCCGTTATTCTTGCGTGTGGGCATTAGTGGAAGAGGAACTAAGCCAGAAGATAACCCGTGTCATTAATGACTAACCAGATTCGCTGATGCACTTCCTCTCTTTGACATTGCCCACAGGAAGTTGTGAGGATGTTAGGAAAGAAGCCATATGTCCTGCTCTATGAACGGATACCTCGTATCTGACCTCTTTTCTGCTTTCTCTCAACATTTGATGTGCAAGCGTCCAAGGATTTCTGGAAATATAATTAGATAAGAGCCCGGGTTTTCCGAATGAAGTCTACTACTGGACAATACCTCATCAAAATAAAACATCAAGAGTTGCATGTTATGCTGATGAAAAAATACTTATGCATGCTTACCATATCAGGTTTAATTTTTCATCTAAAAATATGTACAGAGGGCAACTTTCAATAGTACAACTAACTCTCACCAAGCAGTGCATAGCCAAGGTTAACATATAGAAATCACTACATATGATCAACTCGCTTTTAATTGCGAAAGTGAGGAAGTAAAAGTGAGAAAGTGAGAGCAATAAAAATACCTTTTATTGTATGTATAATAGAGAGAGGCTTTGAAGATTATATGAAATATAATTAGAATTATATAGCAAAGTACTCCACCATATCAAATCAATGTAATTAAATGAAAGAAGACATTTTTCAGATTTAATTCCAGAAGTGCATAGAATTTGTGTCTGAAGATTTTATGCCCATATATATATATGTGTGGATGTTTACTTAACCCAACCATTACAAAAATGTCTACGGTTTCCATGGTGCTATGTTCGGTAAACTGAAGGCTGATACACAGTGAAGATGTAAACTGAGAGCACAGAAATCACAGATTTCCAGCGGAGGCCTCACAGCGATGACAGTATTACCACTGGTGCCCCATACAGTAGCAGTGCACCAGGCCTTGGGAAGTACCATATATAAGTCAGAGTGAAGGCATGCAGCCAACGCATCCCGAGGGATAAAATACTAAAATACCATGTACAAACAGTAATGCTAAATGGCCACTGCAGTACTGCAGTTTATGGATAGGGTTACACTACAATTGCTTTGTCAGGTTAGAAAATGAAATGGTTGAAGGTGTGCTATTTTCTTATAGGTATCCCAGTTTTTGTAGGAATCCAAACCACATTTTCTATTACCATACAGAAAGGCCACTTGATTTTTTGCTGAAAATACATTGGGGGTATTCTCGTATCAACAACACATTCTTACGCTGAACCAAGAGATGCTGGGTTGTGTGCAACATTAGGATTGGGCAGTAAAGTACACTTTTTGAAGTAGTTTAAATTTGAAGGCACCGATTACATTCTGAAACCTGATGAGAGTATTAAGACGCTACGTTCTATGCTTGTGGTCCACACAGCCATTAGGGCACTTTGCCATAGTGTATCTACAGTGTAACAGCCATTGTAAATGATCATTTCCATTTGCAGTGAATACGATGGCCTTGAATCCCAGGTGGCATTGCAGACTGCCTTTACGTTTCAAGGCACAGGTTGAAAAAAACTAAACGCAAAAAAAAAAGCCTACAAATAGAGCATAATTGACATTTAAATGCAGCTGACCCCCATAGACAGCAACACTTCAAATAGCCTTGCCTTTATCAAATATTCACAACGTCAATAAACAAACGCTTCTATAGAGCCGCGTGACCCATTAGGAACGCTAATCTGTAGCAGTGGTAATGTGCACTGGCATTTCTTAACGCCCTTGTATCAAAACTATAAACTAAATGCTTGTTCCGCTTAAAAAAAGAAAGTCTCTACGAATTATTAACATAATGTTACAGATTTGACAAAAAATTATAAAAGTAATAAAAATCAGTACACACACAGAATGCTCTCTCACAAAATACAACAAAGCATAGCCTATAATTATCTTCTAGATATGGGCAATCCATAACGCCTTGTTTGACTACTGACCTCTGTGTGATTTATGCAGCTTGCCAAGAGACTTCCACACAGGCAATGTTTGTCTAACCCATCTCCCAGTGTCCCTGTAAAGGTCATGTTTCTACAGGCCCACAACACACAAGAAACGCGTTGCAGGAAGTTGCAGCTAATGATAAACATACAGGCACATGCATCAGTAAATAACAGATTTAAATAACTGAGCTGCGGTAAATAAGTAAATTAAGTTGAAAACTAAGAAAATAAGTAAAAGTGCTCTACAGTGAATTTTAAGTTAATAGAAGCAGACGGGCACTGTATGACAAGATTGAGCTTCTACAAGAACTACACTTGCATAAATTATATAGTTCAGAAATCTGATAACATTTCCATCATGTCATAGCTAATTCTTAGAAAGCTTGAATGTTAAAAGCTTCATGTTAAATTAAGTAGAGCATTAAGATAATCAACCATAGCCAACTAGAAATCAAAGGTATACAATAAATTTCAGTGAAGCATCAATTACCATCACTCAGCGATTGAGTACATTAGTATTCAGCAACTTCTTGTAATAGCTCAATGAAGGTAGTAATTCAATCTGGGTAATATGTAAAATGAAGTCGACATCTATATGGACAACCAGTACATTGGCACGATTAATAAACATCAAACTGATCCTTAACCAGGCCTCCCAATTAGGAATACTTTAAGGCTCGGTTTTAACTGCAGCTGATTGCGATATTTCAAACCGCACCCACTGCACCGAATCAAATTGATTATTAATTTTCCAATAAGCAAGGAAATCTGATAAAACGACTGGGATTGAAGGCTTTCAATCGATGTGTCTTTGGTCATATCCTGTGGCAGACTGTGTTTTGTGCAGTGTCTCAGCAGTGGCTTCCTATACGGCTCCCCCAGGAAAGTCAGAGCTGGGCCTGTTCAAACCTGACCGTCACTAACGGTCACACCTTCAGTGCAGACTAATTTCTTCAATGTCAACTTGCACTGTCAGGATGACACACATTTCCTGAAAAATGCCTGTTTCCCCAATTTAAATGTATGCAAAATGTGAAAGAATTAGCCTAACACAAGCCTCACCAGTAAAAAAATCTATATTTAATTTTTATTTACATTTTAACAATGTTCTCAAGTTAACACAAAAGAAAACTAGGTTAAGTGCTGAAAAGCTGGATAAGGAATGCCTGCTTTACACCCCAGACACAGTTCATGTGCGAATCAAGAGCAAACTGAGGTTCTGACTGCAAGAAAGATATTTGAGTAGGTTGATTCATAAAAGGGTACAAACTGCTGTGAATGACGCACACAATGGTCAAATGCTGATACCCGACACAGTAAATCATCTCACCAATTTTCATGAAAATATTTCACAGATAATTTGTCCATTCTAACGATTTTGCCTGAGATTCACAGTGGCTTAATACATTTCCCTTTATCCAAGGCCATGATAAGATCACTGTAGGACTTTGTGAACAGGTCCTCATTTCACATAAAAGCCCAGTGCAAACCTCTCATTCAAGGGGAAGACAGAACCACTGAAACTAAATACTTAGTTCTGCAATGTATGCCTGGCCATGCTTGAATAAAATCACCACTGACAACTGACATATAAACCTTGGCGCTTAAAATATATCCACCACTTTTCAAGGCAATTCTTCAGTGCATTTGAGAAAATAAGCCAGATTGTTCATGAACTTTGAACCTTCTGAATTGATTGATGGCCTGGCGGCATGAGAACTAACGACAGCAGACAGCCGTGAAAAAGCATAACCTCTTAGACATGCACACCACAGTAGACAGTCACGAGACAAAGAGACTCCCGAAGTATTGTAGGTAACCATTCAGGCAGAATGCAATACTAACATTTCATTAACACACATCAATTCCATGCATACGAAGAAGTACAAGTTAGAGCAGTTAGATCTTTTTCCATAAACCTTTTAAGTAACTCTTATTTAATGAGCATTACTTGTATTCAGAAACGGTATTCCAATACATCGATAAGTAATGAAGGACGTTCAGCGCACAGACCGATTCCACGACCAGAATAGCCTATATGTCTGAGCCGGTTAGGAGACGACAACTATGACTCGGCTGAACCCAGATACATTCTGATGACGTTCAGAGACTGTCCCCAGCTTGCAGGGCATTTAGTTTCTCTCAGAACCCTGTGAAACTAACAGCAGATTAACACGCTAACAACTCGAGATTAAAATTTCAGACCCAAAATCCCCCCTCTGTAACAGCATTGTTATGGGCCTCTGGGTCTCATTCTGGCCTAGCTTTTCATAGAGAATGTTTACTCCCTACAGTTAGCATTATGTGCCTTAAAACATTCCAATGGACCAAACAGACAAACTCCTCCTTCATTTCAGCGGCACGATTACTTACGCTGTTCACAGCTGCCTTAAGTTGCATTCTGAACCAATCCAGTTGGTTCAATGCAATGCAGCCCCTCAGCACATTAATGACCGACAACATTGAACTGTTCTCCTCGATTACCTCCAGGCTGCACGCCATTCCCAGTGCCTTACTTACAGGAATGGAGACGAGCATTTTGTGGTTTAATCAGATTTGGAATTATTTTTAATTGTGTTGTGTCCAAGGGCATGAGAACATTCATTATTGTTTTCTCCCTGTTCTGAATGTGGCCATGCAGCTTACTTGCATTAGGCAACCAAATGGTTTCACTTTGCGGTAGGTTTCATTTCAGAAAACTCGAGCTTCATTTTCATGTGGACTATTTTCAAATGAGCACATAATGTTTTATTATGAGCGTGTCATGTTTTACATTCATATGTTTTCAAATGAGCGTAATAAAAACATCTACTTATGCATTAAATATATACGTATATGACATTTTTCATATTGTTGACAGTATTTGGTTTTCCAATACAAATGACATAAGTAAACGAAAATATACTGTAACTGCAGGAAAATAATGATCAATTAAAATGCAGTACTAATAATCAACTTCACAATTGTTATTAGGAACGTGAACACAGAACGATGTGAAATTTTGAATTGCATTCACAAATTGGATAGGAAACATTAATGTGCAACCTGCAAATGTTAGGCTACTATACAAAATAGTCAAGCAAGATTTTTATAAATCCAAGCTTCTAGTTGTGGATAAATGAAAAAAAAAATGCTTCCAGGTAGGGCTGAGCGATAAACCATTTAGACATTTATCAACTGTTTTTTTTAAGCGTAATAACTATCATCTCCAGATGGCGTATCGGCTTTCTTTGGTCCTTTTTTCTTTAATCATACCTGATGTAAAAGTAAACATCCAAACTTCAGAGGCCACGTGAAATGCTTACCAAAGAAAACAAACAAAGCCACTCTTGTCTATTGGGTGACATATGACATCCACTCAGCAGCAAGGCCTTCTATGTGAACACATCACATGATCACAGAAAAATGATTGTTGCTACACTTTCAAAAACATTTGAGAATTGTCTATATGGTCTATCGCCCAGTCCCACTTCCAGGTATTTCTTTATAATTTGAAAGTGCAGCCATAGCAGCAGAGGCTGAGAAGTTTCACTGCTGTTACTTGGCTCCGACTCCATTGTGTGCTTCCACAAACTTCTCTGCACTGCTTGTTTGCAATGTCACGTCATGCTATTTTAATTAAATGGTGCGAGTTTCATTCAAAAACGACAATTCAACCATAAGTTTACGTCGCCTATTCTTTATCATACTGTTAAAAATGTGTCATTTTTTATATTCATTGGATTGAAAACAGTAAAATACTGTTGACGATTCTAAAACCGCGTACCGTTGCATGAATTAATAATGCTATGCCGAAAAATACAGTATACCGCCCAGTCCTACTTACAGGAGTGGTTGCATGCTCTGTGTGGGCAAGAGGTCCTAATGTATGTGATGTTGAATTCCTTCACCTTTGGCATGCGACTGTCAAAGCAAAAGTACACTATTAACACTTACTATGTCTTTCTCACTACTGTGTACCCACTGTGCCCGAAATCTGTTGAAGAGGTTAATTTGTACTAACCGAGGAGCTGAGTAAATGTAGACTTGGGCTGATACAATCCCCCACGATCAAGGAACAATAAGGTATTTATTCCTTTGCGGGAATGTGATTAGTAAATAAGTGAACAGGTCACACTCATGCGAATACACTTCTGTACTATTCTTAACGGACAAACGTATCAAATACCTGACCTAAACCCTCATAAAACTGTATTTTATCTCAATATTGTTAGGCAATCATATTGTTAGGTAAGTCAGAAAGCCGTTTGGACTTTCTACACTTTCTATCAAATAATACACAGGACACTAAACCCCCGACCTCAAAAATGTGCCCGGTCAGTCTCCCTGTGACTGTAGCCTTCGCTGTTCCCTCCATGTCCAATTCCATTGGACCCGTGACACAAAGCAAGCAGGTGCTGAAGTCTGTGCTGAAACCCCCAAAGTCACCTGACAAGGGAACAGTCACAATGTAATCACTTCCAGCAGATACAGATACTACGTGGAACATCCGTTTTACAGGGTTACCTTTTGCAACCTCAGTTGATCCGCATGGCTCAGCTTTTAACCAGTGGAGTGTGAAGGAGATAGGGTTATCGGGGAAGAATTTGTTCAGGGAAGGCAAGCAAAGTGGAGAATGAAATGAAAGCAATGTGGCAAAATGCAGAAGAGGAAAATTTAAAGACATTTAAATTTTAGAATATAAACATTTTTTGTATGTTATATAACTAATAACCATTTGGAAGTAAACTAATAGCACAACTATAAAATGCACAATAATACAACCTGCAACATGACAGTGCAGAATCAGATAACAAAACATTTAAAAGCAAACGTTAACAAAACATTTCTAGTAAGAAGTGTGTCATGCCTACGCCACACACAACCTTACCGTGATAATAGCCTTGCTGAGACATAGTGATCCCCTGCAGCCGTATTCTCGCTCATCCTGTGATTTATAGTAGCTTAAAGTGTTGTTCTTCAACACGACCCAGCGGTCCTGCCATCCATGGATGTAATTGGTCCACTGCAAAACACCATGAAGACACCCTGATTTTGTGAGTGTACATTGGTTTTATTTTTTCGAAGAAAAATACACATTGGAACAGAAAATACACATTGTCTTGAGTCGGTACACGTGATAGCTCGCAATATTATTACAGTTACAGTTGTGTTTAGAGTCCAAAGGAATGCAAAACGTATTAAACTAAGCTCACTGTAGCTAGTCCAATGTGCCTGCATGTGACTCCAATTTGCCATCAAAGGGACAGATAGAAAACACATTCAAATTAGTGATGGCATTGGGACATTGGTTATACTGTATCTATGACTTGCGCATGTGCACATGCTAATTAGTGCGAGGCAATGATGATGGAGAAAATGCCAAGATGGCTATACCTAGCAAACTAGTCGGCAGGCTGCTCGTGACCACACAGCCACCTTGCTAGGAGCTAACATTAGGTATGAATCACATGGAAGTTTCTAACCAACGTTAGCTCGATAGGTGACCTGAAGAGCGTTAATGTGATTACGCGTGGACGGAGTGAGATGACCAACCAAATATAACGTTAGGGCTAATTTACCCGTAAAGAGGTATCGTTAACGTTACGTAGATGAAGTCGCTAACGTCAGACATAATCTCACTGTTGCAAGTGACTTAGCCAGCGAATGTGAATTGTTGGCAAGCTAGTTAGCCAAGTGAACGTTACCAATTTAGTTACAATTATCTGTAACGTTACTTAGTCCAATTTGGATGCTTGGGCGTTGAGACTTTTAGCATAACGTTAACGTTATTTCATATGGCACCAACGTTACACGTGACAAATTCGAAATACCAGCAGTAACTTCGTGCGCTAGAGCTAGTAACGTCATATCGCTTTAGATAACATTACCGTCTTAACTTTATATTTTTAAAACAACAGCAGCGTTCATTTGCTCACGTCAACCAGAATAACTTAACGTAACGCATGCGGAATTGCGGATTGATCAAGATAGCAACATTGGGTGGTAGGCACAGAAATAGAGTTCTGTGGTGGTAGCTAACGTTTAGCTAAAGCCAGAATGGTGGCAATCAATAAACTAACGTTAGCTAAGTCAGTTAACTGTTACTAGTAGTAGTACTGTTACATAATTTATACAGACAAGCTAGCTAGCTCGGTATATTAGCATTTAGCTAACTTAATACAGCAAGTACTGATTTGCTTAGTAAATAAACTGACAGCCTAACATACCAGGTAGTTTCCCCATATCAACGAGCTCAAAGGGAGCCCTGTTTCCTAAGGCAAAAGGAGTGCCTCCCCCACCATGCATGATTTCACATTAACTTAACGTTAAGTTACCTTACTGAGGACTCCACCGAGCTCAACAACAGGCTGTCCGGACTCAGTTTCCAAATCCTCATCGGATCCTGAAGAATTCCAGCTCTGGTTATCCGACATTTGTTAGATAAGCTAACCACCCTCGCCAAAAACGAAAAAAGAAAATAACATAAAAAATACCAGACGGAAAAGGCGGTTGTTGTTTGCAAGCTAGCTGTCAAAACTCATACTGACAGTCCGCAAACGGGAAAAAATGTCCTCTCAGTAATCAGCTAGCAATAACAAGAGACTGAATAAATGTTGACTTCATTAAAATACACCTGGCTTGGCAACGCCAAGAGACATGAGCCAGCTAGCTACCTTGAAAGCTAGCAAGCTAATGATAAAAACCCGCCCCCTTGGTTTCTTCAAAAGCGGCAAAACGATTGCTATGTGGCAGTACTCAATATGCTGACTTCATAAAATCACAACAATAACAACACACATCGAATTTTTTTCTGCTAACTACTGTTGGTTAGTAAGATGAACCCGCTGTTATTATCGAGCGTCTTAGTTCATTCAGCTGCTCTGGACCGAAGAACAGACTGACTGACCTAAACAACCGCCATCTTCCCTGACGTCTGAAGGGTTTGTGAATGTGTACGCCCGGCGCGTGTCACGGGTAGTTGAGGGGCGCTGGCTCCTTCTATACGTCACGAGAACCTTCCCAGAGAGGAGGTAAGCCCCACCTACATCAGTGGTTTTCCCCAGCATGGCTGAGCGGCGGATGAATTGTACTGTTTTCAGCTAATGGACAGGCCTGATGCAGTGCATTTCGGTTCATTTAGTTTTGGGCAAGAAATGCAGAATGAGATGAAAACTAGGAATAAAAAGAATACACTGAATGGTTGAGATAACAAGGAGTAGATACTTAACATTTATAAATGGTCATTTATAAAATACATATATGGTAGTATTATAAGCAGTGTTTTTTTTTCTTCTTTTTTTACATGAAGTTGCATATTGCAAAAGTAGTACATACTCCCAAATCATATGGCTTTATTGAAACATTAAGTAAGGGGGCCCTCTGTTATACTGTGGAGGGCATTCTCCTGCCATGGTTTGGACCCACTTGTACCCTTAGAGGGAAGGGTCACTGCAAATCAATACAAAGTTATTCTGAGTGCTCACCTTTATCCTATGATGACACATTTCTATCCTGATGGGAGTGGTCTCCAGGATGGCAATGCCCCCGTCCACAGGGTACGAGGGCTCACTGAATGGTTTGATGTGTATGAAAATTATGTGAATCGTGTGCTATGGCCTTCGCAGTCACCAAATCTCAACCCAATTGAACACCTATGGGAGATTTTAGACCGACGTGTTAGACAGCGCTCTCCACCACCATCATCAAAACACTAAATGAGGGAATATCTTTTGGAAGAATGGTTCCAAAGACGAGAATCTATGCTAGACTAAAGGTATGCCAAGGTGCATTGAAGCTGTTCTGGTGGCTCATGGTGGCCCGGTTTTTAAAAAAAATGTGTCACCTGTCTGTATATATACAGTGCCCTCCACTATTATTGGCACCCCTGGTAAAGATGAGTAAAAAGGGTTATAAAAAATTCACCATTTGGTTAATTAGCTTAATGTCACACTGAAAAAATTAGAAAAATCCAACCTTTAATGTAAGTAAATTTATTATGAGAAAAAAGAAATTCTCATCAAGAAATATTATTTTTTAACAAAACCATGTGTGCCACAATTTTTTACACCCCTGCATTTATATATAGAATAACGCAATCATTTTTAATATTTGGTTGCATATCCTTTGCATGCCATGACTTCCTGATGCCTGTGACCCAACAACATCAAAAGACTCTTGATATCTTATTTTCTGGTCGTCTTACAAGCGATATTATAACGTCTCTGCATTTGAATGGATCTCTATGGGAATTTGGGGGTGGGACTAGATTTAGCTGTAAATTATGCTGGAACAAAATGGAATACATGGTTAGTAAAATGGCTGTAAGTCATCAAGGGTCTGAGGTATCAAACAAGCCTCAAACCATCACTCTGCTGCCAGATATGCAGTAGATATGGATGGATCACTTTAAGGGTTGTTTCTCCTGACAAATATTCCTATTGAACTCTATAGAAAAATACATCAGGAGAAGAAACCCTTCAAGTTAGGCAGCAGTGGAGGCTTCCTATTAATACTGTGGGGTGCAACAATTTGGGCACCCCTGGTCAAAATGCCTTTTGCAATTAATATCTAAATGATGGTACAATGTTACATGACACAATTCTTCAAATACTAAAGCAAGATTACTTTTTATTTAAAAAAAATTTACATTTTCAAAATAATAAAAAGGAAAACAGCCCTGTGCAAAAGTTTGGGAACCCTGTCAGTTAGTACTTTGTAACTCCTCCTCGGGCAACTACAACAGCTTGCAAACGCTTTCTGTAGCCAGCTCAGAGTTTTTTTATTCTTGCTTTTGGAATTTTCCCCCATTCTTCCTGGCAGAACACCTCTAGTTCAGAAATATTCTTTGGCCTCTTTGCATGCATGGCATGTTTGAGATCTCTCCACAGATTTTCAATAATATTCAAGTCTGGGGACTGTGGTGGCCATTCTGAAACCTTTCCTGGAGGGACTTCATGGTTAATTTTGAGGTATGCTTTGGATCATTGTCTTGCTGGAATAGCCAACCTCTCTTCAACTTCAATGTCTGGACTGACCTTTGAACATTAGCCTCAAGAATTTTTTTATATTTTGTATTTTCATTCCACCCGCACACAATATTTCCTGTGCCCCCCGCTGCCACAGAACCCCAAAGCATAATGAATCCACCTCCATGCTTAACAGTTGGTAAGGGGTTCTTCTCTACAAATGCTTCACCCTTTTTTTCCCCAAACATACTTTCTTTGCTTGTCAGTCCAAAGCACATTGTTCCAAAATGCCTCTCAAGGTTCTCTTTTGCATACTTCAGATGCTTCAAGGCTTCTATCTGGCAACTCTGCTATGTATGTCATGTTCTGAGTTTGTTATGTCATTCTGTCATGTTTAGTATTGTCAGTTTTGGTAGCATACACTTTTCCATGTTTTCCGCAGCCTTGCGTTCTGTGCTGTATCTCTCGCTCCCTCTCACGGAGTTTTACTTTCGTTTCTGTACACTTCGTTTGTATTTCCCTGCACTACTAATATTTATATAGGACTTATTAATTACTAACTGGCTAAACACGGGGTGGTTAACTAATCTACTAACGTCAGGGTTTAATAGAATTATTACTAACACAAACTAACAATTTAGTTCTCATCACGTTTCCACAGCTGTTTAGTGTTTCCTTACGTATCCAGTCATTGTCTTGTTAACTAATTTACTAACGACAGGGCTAGGGTAGGATAATTACTAACGAATTACTAATTGCCTTGTTATGTGTCTCAGCTCTCTCGCTGTTTTCCATTTCCTGCTATTCTCGAGCTAAGTGTTTGCACCTGTCTACACATGCATTTATACCTGCTGTCTTTGTTCCTCGTCGCGAGTTCGTCATCTAATATACCTAGTTGTAGCTTTGTCTGTTGCCTGTAATTTCCCCGAGTTCGTTATCTGTTTTTTCCGAGTCTGTTCCGAGTTTCGAGTTTAGGTTAGTTTTGAGTTTGTTTGAGTTTTTGTGGTCTGTTCTTTGGTTTGTTTTTCGTGTCATTGATTTCCCGGCTTCGACCTCAGTCCGTGTTCTCGCTACCCTGCTACTGGATTCTGATTTTGTACCTCTGCCGTGCCTTCCCGTGTATGACCCCTGCCTGTCTTGACTTCCCCCTGGACTGTGATTTTGTTCCTTCTGGAATAAAACATCGTTTTTGTTCATTCCTGCCTGCTATTGGGTTCCTGTTCTCACCGGACATAACAATGTAGGTCTTTGTTGTTTAAAGTACGTTGTATTGTTGTCCTTTGAACAACTAGACCTGCTTCTGCTACTCTTTTTTGCAGCTCTTTTGCAGTGATGTGCAGCTTCCTATGAGCATTTCTCACCAGGTCTTGGGCCATTCTATTTGAAATTGTTCTTAGTCTTCCAGATCTTTCCTTGAATTCCTTGAATGTGCCATTTATCTTCCATTTTCTGATAATGTATCTGACAGTGGAAATAGCTATTTTGAAACATTGAGAGAAGTTTTTTTTAGCCTTCTTCTTGTTAGTGGAAGTGAACTATCTTGATTCTGACATTCTTAGATGACTGTTTAGAGGAACGCATGGTTGATAACACGAGGCAGAACAGCCACCGCAGTCGAATGCTTTAGAAGGCATGGAGTTACTTCAGAATAAATAGTTCAGCTCTGATCACCTGGGCCTGGGCCTTAGTAATCATCTTTTTTTTAAATAACAAAGAATAATCCAAAATGGTTCCCAAACCTTTGCACAAGGCCTTTTTATTTTTTTATTATTTTAAAACTGTTGACCAGGGGTGCCCAAATTTTTGCACCCCACTGTATATAGTCCATGAGGTGTTTGATACCCTCTACTCCATTCAGAAAGTGCACAGAAGCCTGGAAGTGAGAGAAGAAAGATTTGAGAGGTCTGATCCATTCTCCTGGGAAGGCATTCCACTAGATGTTGGAACTTTGCTTCTTGGATTTGCTTCCATTCAGCCAGAAGAGCATTAATGAGGTTGGGCACTGATGTTGGGCGATAAGGCCTGGCTTGCAGTAGGCTTTCCAATTGATCCCAAAGGTGTTTGATGGGGTTTAGGTCAGGGCTCGGTGCAGGCCAGTCAAGGTCTTACATACTAATCTCGACGAACCATTTTTGTATGGACCTCGCTTTGTAAACGGGGGCATTGTCATTCTGGAAGCACAGAATCATCTAGAATATCTTATGCTGTAGTGTTAAGATTTGCTTTCACTAGAACTAAAGGGCCTAGCCCAAACCACGAAAAACAGCCCCAGACCAAGGGGTGTCCAGATACTTTTGGTCCTATAGTGTATATTATACACACATAAACAGTGCAGCATAACCTCAGCAAACCACTGGTAAGCCTCAAGAACAGAATGACCAGGTTAGAGTTTGTTTAAAACTTTTTTGGACAGATGAGATGAGTATCAACCTGTACCAAAGTGATTGAAAGCAAAAAGTGTGGAGAAAAAAAGAACTGCTCATGATTGAAAGCATATTTGAAACATGGTGGAGGTTATAGTGTTATGACTTGGGCATGTATTGCAGCCACTGGAACTGGCTCACTTGACTTTATTGATGATATGACCGCTGACAGCAGCAGCACGATGAATTCAGAAGCGCACAAAAATATCTGCTCAGATCCAACCAAATGCCTCAAAACTCATTGGACTGTGCTTCAACTTGCAACAGGACATATCCAGAGAAGGTGATAATTGCCATATTCCACAAACTTAACCAACACAAGGCTGCTGGGCCAGATGGCCTCAGAGGGAAGGTCCTGAAGTACTGCGCTGAACAACTAGATGCTGTGTTTACCAGGCGTTTCCAGTTGTTCCTTCACACAAGCCCAGCCCCACTCACGCGGAAAACAGCTGTGATCATCCCTGTCACCAAGAAGCTCAGAGCCAAACACATGAATGACCTTTACCCTATATCCCTTACCCCCATCTTCGGTAAATGCATTGAAAAGGTTATATGCAAGTAGCTCACAACAACACTGAGCGGCCAAATGTTTTTATGCAACTGACCCCAATGTGTCAAATGGATGTTTTTTTCTCATGAACTGATTTTGAAGACAGGGGATCCCCACGGCTGTGCCCTGTCTCCTGTTTTATTCTCTATTGATACAAACGAGATCATAACAACGGTCTCACCTTAGTAAGGTACGTCAATGATATGGCTCTGGTGGCTCAGCTAACAAGTGCTCAGCCTCTGAACACATATATGCGTGGACTATGTCGCTGAACAGACAAATTGGTTCGATAAGAGCCGCCTCAATCAAACTGTGATTAAGACAAAGCCGATGTGCCAACAAAACCGTCTTGCTCCACCTACTGTCAAAGCCACTTCAGATCAATGGCCAGGAAGTAGAGCAAGTAACCTGGGCACTGAAATAGATCAGACCCTCTTTCTCTTTCAGGGCACGTGGAGTTTGTCTACAAAGTTTCTGCTGCGGAAACTAAGAGGGTTTTGATGTCAACAAAGAGATCCTGAGCGGTGTCTACCTAGCACTGATTGAAAGTGTCCTAACATTCAGTCACCTGTATGTGAGTAGCAATACCAAGCTCTCCAAAGTAGTTACCCAGGGAACCAAAGTCACTGGCTGCAAGCAAAATGGCCATCAAAATCCTGTATGACGCATCCCACCCACTTCGTATCTCTTTTGAGATGGTGCCCTCTGGACAAAGGTTCAGAGTTCTCTGTGCATGGAAGTGCTGTTTTTAAAAGATAATTTATCCCCATTACCTTTGCCCAGCTCAACAGCAATTAAAGTAGGAATGTGTGAACTTCCTGAGCTGATCTAGCATGTAGCACTTTATATGTAACCGTTAACTGTCAACTTTTTAACATAACTTTACATTTTTTACTCTTTGTGTGTTGTCCTTTTATGTGAGCTATCCACACTTACAAATAAATGTATATTATTGCCTGTATTAATGGACAATAATGGTTTTGAATCCCAAACACACTGATAAAGCAACCAAGATGTTTTTCAGGGCCAAAAAGTGGAATCTTCTTAACTGGCTAAGTCAATTACCCGATCTGAATCCAATTAAACACGCATTTCACTTGCTGAAGACAAGACTGAAGGCCATAATTCCCTGAAACAATCATGAACTGAAGATGGCTGCAGAGCATCACCAGTGAAGATATCCCGTGTCTGGTGATATCTATGGATCGCAGACTTCAGGCAGTCATCGAATGCAAAAGATTTGCAACCAAGTACAAAATATGATGACTTTATTTATCATATTTTTAAAATCATATTTCTTTTGTTTGTCCAATTACATTTGATCCCCTAAAATGGGGGGTCTATGTATAATAAGGGCTGAAATTTCTACATGGATCACTGGAGATAAATGTCAATACCCTTACATTAAAACTGACAGTCAACACTTTAACCCCATTTTCATTGTTTCATTTCAAATCCAATGTTCTGGAGTACAGGGCCAATACAAAATATTCTGTATACATTTTTGATAACCTCTTCTCTTGAAGCTCAAATAGTAAACCACACATCTAGAAGTGCAAAGTACAATGAAATATCACCAATGCCATTTCACTGGATACTACCGAATGGTCCTCACACTGCCCTGGAAGTAGATTTCAGTCATAGCCCTATGCCTATCGAATGAGAGGATTGTGTGTGACCTTGATATTTATTTATTTGGGGGGCTTATTTTTTATAGAAGCTACAGGTGAACAGGGAATTGCCAACATATGTAATTTAAAAAGGGACCTTATTCATTGACATTTCCAACATAGAGATTGCTAAAACATTTTTGGATATCTTACTCTCCTGGGCATTCATAAGGTGCTTTTTTTAAAAGAACCTGAGCCAATTAATTTCAAGGTTAATTAATGGTTCAGAACATTTATTACAGTAAATTTATCCATATCTGCGTTTGCCTTTTCATTGTCAGTGTTCACTGTTAGTTGATCTGCTCTGTGAACCTACACCTCCACTTTGGCTATCATTGTGTTTATGTATGAAAACCAAACAGCAGCACAGCCATATGGAAATTTGTGGAACTGTACACTCTAGAAATGACAGTATGAAAAAAGATGATGGCGGTAACAATAAATAGCAGGGTTTCCCTCGCATGCTTTGCAGTTCCACAGGGAGAAGACCAGTTGATGAATCAAGGCATCCGGAATTAATTGTAGCATCGGACAGCTGCCGTCATCACAGAGTTGCAGCTGCACAAAGCTGCACAACCACAGGCAAGTGTATCATTAGCCATCACCTTTATTTTACACATCAACAGCTGTCGGAAGTGCAAATATGGGTACAGTTACACTAAGATCAGCCCCAAACTCCCATGTAAACACCAGCAGTGGGAGGGACAAGCACAGGTGGTGCATCATCATAATGGCCATAATCATCATCAACGCCCTGGACACTCACGTCTGTTCAAAGTTCAGGTTTTTCCTGTTCATTTCTTCACTCAATGCTCTTACAAGTTTAATACGTTTTTCAGTGTGTTGAGCTCTTCAGCCAGTCACATGCACAGTCCGTTTGTCCATGCTTATGATGCCTTTTTTCTAAATATTAATCCTCAGTTTGCATACGCGGAGATTTCCATGGAGGCTTACACCCTGATCCGAGTTTATGTTTGCCTGGCGAGGCCTAGCTCTCAGAATTGATCCACTTCCTGTTAGACTGTGGTTTGTCTTCTCATGGGCACGTCCACCCCCACCAGTCAGTCATGAGTTCCACGGTCCGTGTGATCATAAGACTATAAGAAACCACAAGACCCCTGTTCACTAAACAATGTACTCCTCTTCTTTCTCATCAAGATTACCCTGGACGCAAACCTTTCGGAACAGAGTTTGTAGTCTTCCTATGAACAAAAGATAATGTTGTACTTGTCATTTCAGCTACAGCTGTAAATGTATACTACCAGCCACATTCTATTATTTTTCTTGTACTGAAAGGCAGAATCACATCCTCCACTATTCTAAATATGCCAGATTACTGAGCATGGTTCATGCAACATGCGGTTTCATTGACTCCACCATTAGCATCTATTCCCTTAGGGGATGGAGCAGTCAGAGGAGTGCTGACCCCTTCAGATGGAGAGCATTGCATATATATGCAGTGCAGACAGGAGACAGGGCAGGTCAATGCATGCACAGATGTCCTCTGCACAGATGAGGTCTTGTCAGAAGAAGACGGACTAACTGTTAAAATGCAGCCCAACAGCAGAGGCTACTGGAGAGGACATTATACAAAGAGAGGCTGCAAGAAGCGATTTAGCAGTGTACAAAAGCACAGACAACGTGGGTTATATGATCAAATTTATAAATGTTTTGATGGGTGAAGCTTATTTGTCAGGGTGAAGTTCACTGAAATAGATGCACGTGTTTCATATATATACAGTATATATGTGAAGTTCTTATAAAACACAAGCAATGTTTATCATTTATAATAGCTGTCGCATATCGACAGCCTACAAAGTAATAGCTAACAAGCAGACCCATCGGAACAGACAGCTGTCATGGTCCGTGGCTATTTTTCCTTTTTCGCTACGGTTCTCGTCCGGTTAGCAGTCTATCTGATTTTTTTCACGTTCCGGTTTGGGGTTTTGTTTCTCCCTGCTTATCATTCGTTTCACCTGTCCTATTATCTGCTAGGTATTTAAGCCCTTCACTTCTGCTTCCTGGCACTTTTTTGTCATTTCGTGCCTTCACAAAGTCAGGGTTGGTTATAGCTGCTTTATATTTTCACTACTAGATTGGCTTTAGCTGCTCTTGAAGTTCTTTAGGGATTCGTTCATTTTGCTATTTTTGTTTTTTTACTTCTCTTTTACTTTCTGCTATATTGACAGTGAGAGATTTATTTTTATTTCATTTATTTTTTCACCTCTTATCGGGCATTATAGTCTACATTCCGAAGGTGATACTTTGTTTCCTTCCTTTCAAGCTTATGCTCATGTATTTCTGTTTGGGAGTCTCTTTCACTTTTCCTTCTCGTGTCTACGAGCCACACCCATTTTATTGGGTTGTTTATTATTTGGCTACGGCCAGGGAGTTTTTTATCCCTTATTTTGCGTTTCTACTATTATTCGTCTTCCTAGACGCCTTTAGTGGTCTTCACGTTCGTGAGTGACTTGTTCTGTAAATCGTGTTTTGTTTTGTCACGTTTGATTCATCATTTCAAACCAAACCCTTACAACAGCAGGCTGCAGAGGTTGAGAGAGGTGTAGCTAGTGGGATAAATGGCTGGTAATATGCCTTAGAAACAGTCTCTAGATTCACTCATTTGTGAGTGACCAATTCGTTTTTTCCTTCATTTGCCCTCAAGTGATCAACTTTACCAAAATATTTAGGCTTGATATTTGTAGCCAAACATGTGAGCATGCTTTTTGTTTTGCCAAGCTGGTCATGAATGCTAGTGGTGTTTCACTGAGCTGGTAAATTATGAAATTTTGAAAGCTAGTTGAATGTATTGCGATGTTTGTACATGGCGTGTCTATTCTGGTCAACAAATAGGTTTACAAATGGCTTTCCACATCGAGAGGCTCTGAGGTGGTGTAGAAATACCAGTTCTTCTTTGTCCTCACCGCTCTCCCTTGTTTAACTACTGTTGCGTTAGAAACCCACGGCATTACAACGGATAATTCCATTATGAACTCACACATATGGTGAGGGTATTTCTCACAGATGTCTCCACAGAAACACCTTACCTTATCTGACTGTCTCTGTAATATGAGGCAGATATATTCAATCTAACACAGCATTCCTTTCTTTTTCATCACAGGATAATAAACTCCTAATGAGGGCAGGGCACCATGCGCATGTACCTATCCCCATCCTGCGCTTGTCTTAGGTAAAACTGGCCGTCCCCCAACACGAAGACATCCAGAGAACTGCATTGGCCAGTGTAGGTGGATTTCACGTGAGCCTGCAGAAGTGCATTTTGAAGTTGTTCTTAACACCGCCATGTGTCATTCACTGTTAAAATGGAAAACAAACCCACGCTGTATGGCGTTCTCAATTACTGGGTTGATAGCTTTGCTGAAGCAGCACTCTGTGCTGAAAAGCTCCATCATTATGTGTTCTGCATGGGGTGACATGTATGCATATGCAGTTATTTATGTTCACCTGGGAAGAATTGTTAATCGTCGTGGCATACATATCTATTGCTGACTTAATGTGACCTTAAGGGGGTAAATCATCCTTCAGGAGGCATTACGTGTCTAATTAAGAACGATTAACACCTCATTACTATGCAGAGGCTTCAATTATGGTAGGAATGAAAACCAGCGTGCACAGTGGGTCTCCAGGATCATGTCTGAAAACATCTGCTCTAGCACATACACAGACACACTCACATTTACAGAAATGTCCTGACACGCACGCACACGTACACACACACACACACACACACACACACACACACAGACATGTACACAAACTGGCCAAATAGATGTAGATGGTTGACACAGCTGTTTGCCAGAGAAAGGGAGTCTCTCACATGTTGATTTGATGAATGAGAGTGCTAAAACTGTTGGCAGAATTTCTTGGATTACATTAAAACTGCCCCACATCTGCACAGCACTGACCTGTGTGGTGCTTCAGACTCTATGCATACAGTTTCCCCATGCAGATGCAGATGGTATATGCTTTTGTTTCTTTCTGTAGGCTAAGTGTCATAGTATAGTCAGCATGTATGCATATGATGCATAGCAATGTGTTCCTCTCTCTTAAAAACTGTTCTAAATTTTGTTCTAAAATAATTACATCTCTCATTCCTCAGACTAAAAGTGATTAAATCTTGCAATAGGTCTAGGCAATTATTTACATTCTTTATTTAATAAGATCAATGTCTACATACTAATCTTTAGCATACTTGACATAATCATTGAAGGGAATATGCACATTATAATTAGTATACATATTTAACAAACTAGGTTTATGCATTTTGCCTTTATATTTTGACGTAAAAGACAGCTTCTCTCCGTATTGGTATGTTTATGACTTGTAGCTCGGACTGACTAAATACGCTTCTATTTAAGTAAGTAGGACAGTACAGGACAGACTACGATGCACTCCACTTCAACTTTTTTTGTCATTTCTGTGTTATTTTTCATTCTATAATTTTTGAATATATATAATCTTTAAAAAAAATAGCCCCACTTCCTGCTTTCGCCGCGGTCTGAACTCGGATACAGTTTTTCACTATAGCACGTACCAGCCTACACACTGTATATGTCTTCTGGCTAATGTACCGCTCTCCTTTACGTTGCATAATTATGTAACTGCAATATATCGTAGGCTTGACAAGCAGGATGATTTGCTTACGTGTTTCAGAAATGCCTGCTACGACAAGGAGTGAAGGCTAAGGCTTTGGTTCTTCTAATTCCATTTTGGATTTCACTGTGTAATTCGCAAGGCAACTACTAGCCGTGGAATCAAAAAAATAATATGTTTGTAAGAATTCTGCACGTGCGCCTGTATGACTGCTGTGTGGGTTTGTACGTGGGTGGATTCGTGGCGAATGTGTTTTATTCTGTGCTTTAATTTTCTGAGAGCGACGGTGTGTGTTTTTTCAGTAAGTTCAGTGTGTTTGCAGACTGCAGCTGTTTCTGTATGTATGTGCATCCACCATGACGGCTCTGGCATTGGGTCTGGGGACTGAGGGAAAGTGTAGATGTAGCGCTTATCCAGAACAAGTGAATTGACATCACTGGTTTTAGAATTAGTTGGCAGTGCTGAAGGGGAAGCATTAAAACATTTTCAATGCCTTCATTCCCCTGTTATAACAAACTCCATGTTTCCTGGCTTTCAAAAGCTAAAAAACTTTTCCCCCCCCAGTTTACTGCAACATCAGTCTGGACAACAAAGAAAACAACTTTTAATTTACCTTGCAATGGTCTGCTTATTTTACAGGCCGTGAAATAATGTGATTTTTTTTTAAAAATGTAGTCGTTAATTATTGGTTCACCAAACTCTCACATCATGGGCAGCATTATTTACATTTTCTCCCCTGTAACAATTTTGCTTTTTAAAGCTCAGCTGCAACTTGTTCTTTCAGTTGTTTGCTATAAAAACTTAGCTGATAGAATAATTTCAATTCTGCAATGGCAGCATCCCACTTGACTGTAGCACAGGTCCAGTTGTAACTAACATAGATAAACAACACTGCTATTCTGTGTCTTTTAAAGTTCTATGTTTTGTTATGATTATTTTTTTCTTTCAGAAGTGAATACTATAGTTTTGACTGAGATTTATAAGAGGAGAAATTGTAATTCCATCTGAGGGTGAATCACTTTACTTCTACAACCCTTGTGGCAGTACTGTTCATTTCCATGTCTCATTGGGAGTTCAACTGTTTTCATCTAATCGTTTCATGCCATTTTAAATGATGGGGCCATTGCCATGGAGACCCAACTAAGGCACTGAAGGAGAAGGGGTGGGGGAGGGAAATTAGACTTTGGAAATATTTGGAAAGTCTCACCAGCACAGGTTTGCAAATATGTGCACTGCTTCTGCCAGCTGAACAAACTGGCTGGTAATTATTGCTGTCTGGCCTAAAGCAGGAGCCTTCACATTCTGCCAACCTGTTGTTGAAGACGTTTTTAATTTCCGTGTCCGATATTTCCTCTCCTATTTGATCTCACCCCAAGGTGCAGGGGGTGTTTGCAGACTGTGGCCCCAATATGCAGCCGATGTGTTTGGTCAGGGACTGAGTGCTGAGGTGTTACCGGGCCATGCAGGGGCGTTACACTTGTGACTGCCAGCACCCCTGTGGGTGCTAAACGGATTTACTGTGTTGATCCAAGCCAATTTTGCTGCAATGCGAAAATCATGACATGCCTCAGCAGGCCTAGGACACTGCTATATATCTACCTTCACTGGACTCACAACAGTGGGTGTGTTATTAGCTCAGGAAGAGAGTATTGTAACCTTCTCAAATTTACCCTCTCTCTTGGTATAGCATAGAGTTACCGCACCTATTTGCCTATAAGAAGCTGGTATTTGCGATTAAAAAATAAGCTTATATTTGTTATATTATGAGTGTTTGTTTATTATCTATTTGCTTAATAATCTGATATTTTTATTTAAGAATCCATTGTTCATTGACGGGTACATTTTTGAAAAATAATATTTGTTGGTTTGTAAAAAAAAAAAACCTTTGTATTTCTGGGACTAATGTTGATGCTTTCCACTTTTATAGCTCTGGATAAGAGTCATGTGATGTAAAGAGTGTCCGGAACAATGCAATATTATTATAAAACTTACATCAGTGAGTGCCCATATTCTCGAAGTTAGCTGAACAAAGTAAGTAAAAGATGTGATTAGCACTGAATCAAAAGTGCCTTGTAGTTATTTTAGTAGTCTGTTATAAAGTGGTAGACACTTAAAACAATACGTTTCTTTAAAAGATAACATTATTGATATAGCCACTAACACTTGCTCAGTTGTGTTTCCAAGGGATTAACTTGTAAATTGCTTTGTTATTTTGCAGCTGTGTTCAAATACAAAAGCCAATGGACTGTGGACTTTGTAGTCCTTGGAGACCATCTCCAAAATGAATTAAAAAGCAGATTAGCTTGCCTGAGCCTGTGCTTTGTCACGTTGGCTTTTCTCTCCTGATGGGATATTGCTTAACATGGGATCATGCTTAAAAGCCCAATACTAAATACAATTTAAAAAAACAACAAGTTGTTATATCTTTAGAAGAACTGGTTTGGGGGTACATTTTGTATAATTCCAACAACAAAGAAAATAGTCTTCTCTGGAATTCATTCTTCATGTACATTCTTTGTCTTCTGGCTTCCTGTCTGTGACACATGTCAGAGGCGATGGACCGTTTTGGTTCTTGTTCCACTCCTTTCTCTGTCCCTTTTTCTTGGTGAAGGGGAGAGGGGGCTGCTGTATACAGCTTGTATACACACCCCGGCTGACAGCACCCTCCATATAATGAACATTGAGGAGCTTTCAAGATTTTATTGATGAAAATATCTACTACAAATAGTTATGGGACAGTGAGAATCTATGAACCACAAAATGGGTGGGGATTACTCGTGCTAGCAATTACTCATTGATCTGAACCAGTCATATTATTATTATTTTTTTGTAAATAAAAGTGACTTGATTGATTCAGTCATATCTGAGATTTACAGCGCATTAACTCCACTCCCAAAGTCTCACTGTGCTATTACTACTGCCAGGATGTACGAGGGACACTGACCTCATCCATCTCATATTCTGAAGGTAAACACATTTCAATGGATGTGATTCACGTTCTGACACATTAATATTCTTCACATTTCACCTGTCCTGAAAGATCAATGTATCGATTTGATGTCCTCTTGTGTTTCAGAGGGACCCCAAATCATATACACCAGGACCAGGAAAAAATCAACAAGGGGGCTGCTAAATTAAATTCATCATTACTCCCCAATTCAGAGAGGTACACCAATTTATTTAAAAAATACCACTGCCAGGGACTAGTTAAGAAATGTGAATGGTTATTACATGTTTAAAATCAGTACAATTCAGTTTTTTAACCTGGCTGAAGGTGTGTGATAGACAGCGTATCCCATCGATGTATCCCTCGCTCAGTGTGAGCCAAGAAGAGGAAACGTGTCAGACAGAACACTGGGAGCCTAGAGCTCAGTGGGTCACCGTCTATACCAAGGCTGCACCAGCATGGGGCACTCACTTTCCTGCTTCCTCTGAAGCATCCTAACGCCACTTCTTATGCATTTCTCTATGTCTCTGTACATTGGCCAGAAAGCTGGACTGACACAGCTTGGGTGTGTGGATTTACACGATGGTTTGTTTAAAGTCATTAAACCAAATGTGTTTTGTTATCATCACACAGGCATATAACAATCTGTTAATTATACATGTGCATCCTGTTTCACTGGAATAGTGAAGGACCAAAATATTCACTGCATTTTTCTGTTGCAAATGGTATTGCATGCAAGTTTGGTCTTGGTTCTGTCTCTACCCACATTTTCCGTTTCCTGTTTTTCTGGGAAGCCATGGGGAAGGAAGGGTAATTCAGCAAATGAAGAGGAAATGCTGAGATAATCTCGGCTACAGGACTCCATTTATGTCCAACTGCTGAGGTGGTAACAAAGCAGGTTTAGTCGAAAGACTCATTATGACTTCACTGAACATGATGCAGTGCGTGTGCACGGAAGGGAATGACCATCTGTAATGTTTCCTAGATAGATAAGGAAGTGAAGAAATAGAACAGGCACTGGAGGGAAACCAACCCTTGTTATAAGATATTGATGTGCAGCAGAGTTTTATTGTCTTTTGTTGAGTGGTTTCCTTTTATAGAGTGACTGAAATTTCAAGTGCCACTGTAGTTATCTTTGGAAACCTTCAAGGAATATTATTTTTAATCAAAGTCTACTAACCAGCGTCTCCTTTCATTTTTGTCCTATATACTGTATATATATAAACTTACTGGGTAATTTTTTATATCTTGTAATTAGATCTTACTGTACCAAAACAGGAAATGACATGTGGATGTGTCTACCGAATGCTTCATCAGGTTTGCGTTTGTATGGAAAAGGCATTGCAGATGCTTTGAATAAACTGTCTGTTATTATAATATTGACAGTAATGAAAACAAAGGAACATAGTGCACCTAACTGAATGGTTAAACACCATCATCTATACAATAACCAACTGTATTTTAAAGATACACGGCGAACTGAAAAATATATAAACAGGAAAATAACTTTAGTCAGGTGGGAGAGGTCATAGTGATAAAAGCACCGATGAGCACCACATGGAGCTTCTCAGACTGATTCGCATTTGCTGTGAGGCCATTATGTTTTATGCATTTTTTCTCCTTGTGCAGCAATCATCACGCCACAGCCGTTTTTGTTACAAAATATTATAAAAAATGTAGTGTAATCTTTCGTTAAAATAAACTCAGTCTATGAGATCATATTCGTTCAAAAGCATCACATAGTTTCCTTGGATATATATGAAATATTAGGTACATTTTGGTTTAATTTAGATCTTGGCATGTGTTAAACGCAAGGAAATGGCAGAGGCATTCATTTCTGATGTGAGGCATCTTTGACATGTTTGTATGGAGGACTGACACTTGGGCATGAACACAATACAAATCTTCACTGCCACGGAGCAGCATAGACCTTCAGGAATTACAATGAGCCAATGCTCCCCACCTGGGTGTAGTCCCATGACTTGCATCGTGTTAGAGATCCTGATTTCTGATTCTGTGCCCCCCCCCCCACCCCTTTTTATTGCAACAGACAGCTGAAGGGGCGCTTCTGGAACAAAGGGGGAAATCTGTTACCCCTCCTACCTGGTAGAGGTGTAGAAAGAGGTCTAGCGATTGTGCATCACACAGATGCTGAAGGGCGAGGCTTGGCACATGTAGTTCTGCACGCACTTAGTGCATCTCCCATGACGACACTTCGCCCTCCCCCTTACCATCCCGGAGATGTGAATCTCTGACAGACAGCGCAGCTGTTCTCCATTCTGTGTGTGCTTTCTTTCTGCTCATTGGCAATCGAGTTGCTCAGGGAGATTGGGGCTTCTCATGGTTTTGTGGAATGAAGAGGCAAACATCTTCCCAGAAGCCAGTGTTTGTAAGAGGGGTCGGGTTAGGAGGACTAGATGCGACTGAGAGGGGATCGGAAAGATATCCACGAACCGTGGATATCCACTAGAACGGAGGAAAGAGAAAAAGAAACGGGAAATACAGCCCAAAATAATAACGACCCAAGAGAACAGGGCGAAGCTCGCAGACTCGTGCAGAGAGAAAACAAAACCAGTAGTAAGCTTCTAGCTCTGAGAACTGTCAGAAAGCTGAAACAAACAAAAAGGCAAAAGGAAACAGGAAAACCAAGGTACTGTCTAGCAGCAGACAGGAAAGGAAAACCAAGGAAGGAAATAATGAGAGAAGGACAGAGAATACAAACAGAAAGACAAGAGGTCGTCTGTGTTCCTGTTCCTGTACCCATACCGGCTTAGTGTAGTGGCAAAGATGACACCAAAGCACCAGAAGAAGAAAGGAAGCCACGTGTTTATTTAGCCAACGGAAAACCAGAATCGGGTGCGCCATGTAAGTGCCGGGAAGCGGAAAAACACGGAAAAAATAAGGCAGGGGCGCCCTCACGTGGCTCCAAAAGGAGGATGAGGGGAAGGCAGCCAAACCATGACAGTGTTTTTGAAGAAAAGGGACAGACTATCATACCATACCATACATATAGATCTTAAATATGCAACATAAATAAAATGACTTTTACTTTTCATCAATGGAGATTTTGGACATTTTGAGGTGAAAACCGAACCATACTCTTGTCAGATTGAGGAAGATATAAGTATTGTTGTCCATTTATCTGCGTAAAACGTGCTGAGAGTTAGGTTTATGACACATTCAACCCCGGGTGCCATTTTTCCAGGTGAATGTGGCCCAGTTTCTTTTAGGACCATTCCATTATGCTTTGATTCAGATAATTCCCATTGTCCGTATGATTATGCATTTATAGATTTATGTTCATTAGACACTATTGTGAATCACTTGAATTCTACATAAATTGTAAGATAAGTTTCAAGAGATAAGGCCCAAATCCAAATCAGACACAATGAGACCCCAGGACCGGAGCAGAGCATGTCTCCCAGTGCATGGAATTGATTGCAACAGAATAGCTGATGAATTACATCAGTCAACCCTGCTGGGTGTCTTTTCTTATCGGATTTTACAGCCTAGGGATACAACTGCTTTTTTTAATAGTTTCAGTCGCACTGGAAAGCTTACACAGCCGTATGATCTTGTAGGCCTACACCGCTCTCTCCAGGAGTTAATGATCGACCTGCATTAAAAATAGATATTGCAGGTTCTTAACTTTCTTCATTCCTAATTTATACAGTCTGCCCTATTTATGTAATCTTTCATTTAATTTAGATGGGATTTGAGATGGGATCGCAGTGCAGAGAGCACAATGGCGAGGAATCTAACCCCCAGCTGTGCGTGGGGATTTTTATATGGGTGGGTGCCCGGCGGATGGCAACACATGGCCTCCTCTTGTTTTTTTTATTTTAACTGATATACTGTAGACAGTATGTCACCAATTGTTTCTGTTTGTAAATTGACAAATTATATTATGCTAATTTATTTTCAGAAGGTCGATTTAAGGCCATAACATAACGGTTATCACTGTGCCAAAATGTACAGAAATCCAACATTTGATAGCCTTGTGTGTAGCTCTCCAGCAGTGGGAGTGAATATCTGCCAGACTGAATCAGGGGGTATGGCTGGAGTCATATTGGAGCACACTTTGCCTGTCATCGGACAACACTGTATCCTGGGTTTTGAAAATAGCACAAATGTGGCATGCTGGTTTCTCTTCCCCGATTGGTCCATGAGGGCATGTGTGGAAGCCTCCAGTTTCGTCAGTCTCACTCAAACAAACAACAGGAAGAAAGCCCGTAGAGGGCATGACCCTTCGTCTTAAATTTCCAGTGAGTAACATGCAACAGGACACAACCTACCTCAGGCGCATCATTATTAATTTTAAATATATATAAATTGAATTGGGATTTTCAATCTTTCAATGATTTCAGACAATCAATATGTGCTCAGAATCTAACAGGCTATTTCAAAGCCTTGTTTAATATCTCATTCCATGTCTAGGCCTATACACAACCCTTCCCTTCAGAAGTTTTAATGCATATATACGTATATATTGCAATTGGCTTTGTATGTGCATACAAAAAAAAAAAACATTGAAACAATTAATTTTGTGTGTTGAACACTCCCTAATGTACTGGATACATTTTTCAGTGGCATTTGTCATTGGTGATGATTCTACTGCCTCTACAGCCTCTACTCAGCTGCAACTATATAGAATATGGACAAAGATGGAGGGTCAGGTTATTATGTTTGCATATAGGCACGGTAAAGTGTATATAGGCATGGTAATCCAGGTGCTTATACTACAGTTTGAAATCACTACGCAAAAACCTTCAACTTGTATTAAAGCTCTGTTATGAATAATTAACTGATTAGAAATCAAATAAATCTAAAAACGGTTGACACATTCAACGTTTACTTTGATTTATTTGGGGATATGAATGCAGAAACTGGGTATGCCCGACACCATACTAAGACACTTTATGTTGGTTTTTCCTTTAATCTGTGACCCGTCTGTATATCGTACACACTGTATATAAAATCATAACTTTATACCTTCTGGTTTAAAAACTGACAGGGAGAAGCACAAATCAGGGGTATAAATGTTGTTTCAATCACCTCCGTGTATCAGGGGGCAATACGAATCAAAACTAGCCGCAAGGATGACCCACAGGGTTCATGCTAATAAGAAGTGTCCAGACGAAATCAACATCTGAAGCCTCATCTTTCAACTGCCAAGCAGGATTTGTTATTTATTGGTCCTCTGTACTGAGTGATAAAAGGGGAAACAAACTATAGGTCGCACCCCATGATAAAGCACAACAAAATGATTTACTATAGTACTGTAAAGCACGTGTATTCTGTCCGAGAGTACATCAACTTAAGTGACTAATGTTTCTTAATACTTAAAATGTCACAAAGACGTCCTCAGTCTAGAAAAGTAAAGTGAACATTATTAACTGCATTATAGTAAGGCTTCTGCAGAACAAGGAGACAAAAAACGAACACATTTAAACAAACCTCCAAGCGCTATACATATTTTTTTTACGCAGTTATTCTAAAATCACTAACACTGTTCACCTTAGCAAATTAAAAACACTCTTTTTGTTGCTATTGTATTGTGCCTGAACACTATTGAGATTCAAGGCTTTATTTAAACCATTTTCAAGTGTCATGTCTTTCTGTAAAATTGTACGCCGAATCAATTTTCCCTCCATTTAATCTTGATAATGGCAGTGTGTCTTCGGAGGGCATTTAGGCTTTGACATCACACTATTGAAGACTGGGGTCGTTATGTGTTCAAAAGGAGGACGTTTGAAGAGCTCTGAGATTTCATCAATACTGCTGCATACACTATTCAATCTTTAGTGAGGCCAACAAATGTTACCCTTTAAAGTAATTATTTAGACTCAGGGTGTTATTGTCACTGACAGACTATTCCCGAGGAAACTCCCAGAAGGCGATGCGATAGGGTTTCATAATTTGAAGCAACAATGAAGTATGCAGAGGGTAGTATAACTATGAAATGATTGTTTTTCGCTGCATTTTTACATATGATATGGAATGAGATTTAATCATGTCCCTTCGAACTGAAACCTGCCTGGCCTCATTGCAAGATTCATTAGTTTTTATTATTATTTTGTCTCAAAATTCAGCCACCATGTTTTCTGTGAAGTATCTGGCTCTAGAAAAACCTGCATTTGTTCTTGCACTAAAACACATGCAGATGTTTAATACTACTACTACTACTACTACTACTACTAATTATAATATAATAACATTTTCTTACATAGTCCAATGATAACTGCAATCGGTTTACTTCCAATTCTGAAACTGACTGGAAATCATCTAGGAAGGAATAAGCGTAGTCAGCCGAACGCTTTAAAGATGTTGCTTGATATTGCCTTCCTCTCACCTGTGAGAATGCATCACTCTGCTGGAGTCCTCCATAGTCCTCCTCCATGTCCAGACCTGCATTACACCACTGTGTGCAAAATGGAGAGCGGAGTGTCTTTTCTGTTTGCCAAAATAAACCTCCTGAAGGGTTTTAATTTTGGAACAGTGTCACATAGGAGATGCCGTATGGGTGGCCAAGTGGAAAGTTCACCGTGACAATTTATTACCGCGACTTATTGCGATGGTCTATGTTATACTCATTTAACAAACAAAAAAAAACAACAAGAAAAAAGATTCACTTTCCACAAGACCATTTTGAAAGTAATATTTCTTTTAATACACTGTAAGCTATTTGGAACAAACCAAGACATCATTTACACAAATGCATTTAAGTAGTCATAATTGTGTTCAATGAAGACTGACAATCATTATTTCAAAAAGTTAAAAAGTGCATGTAGGAGAACAGATATCCCATTGGAAATGCAACATTAGGCGCATATAATAAAGGATTCGTTACTCTGAAATTCTGCTGCTATGAGTATATTTTGAATTCAGTTGTTACCTGATTACTTCAGTCATTATATGGCTCCATCTACGCTGGATAAGAGGAATTTGTTTTCCAAGAGGTGGTTACATTGCTGTGAAAGAGACTATTTGAATGCTGTTATGTAGGCACCATTAGACTGAAGATTATTCTCAATTTGCCTAATGGAATTGCTGAGAGTATAATGCACCCTCCTCAGGGAGATGGGCAATCTTATCAACATTCTAAACTCAAAGGGTGCTTCTTGGACCATCCGGGAATTTTTTTTATATCAAAATATTTCCATCCTGCAATCCTCTCGCCCTGTACTGACACCAGATTTTCCAAATAAACCAGGTATAATCCCAGCTGTATTAGATTAACTGAATAGTATTAAATACAGTGCCCAGATTTTAAAGACGATCAAATCACGGAACGATTCGGTTGGACCTGAAATCCAAAGTATATAAATATGTACAAACATCCAATTTTCAAAGCGATTCTTGCACAGTCAAGCAAAGGCCATAAATACCTTCTTCATTTGTGATGCACTCACTACAATTACATTTCTTTAACCTATTGCCATTTTATTTACATTTCCAGGGAAAATTAGACAGGAAGATAACACAAATAATCCTTTAACTGAAGTTCCTGCTTATTTTTTCCATACTTTGTGATAATACTGGACACGCTTTAGTTATAAACTAAAATCTCTGAACTAAAGGCTAATGCAAGATATAACTTTAATAAATGGGACACAAACAACCCCCGAAACAACGTCTTCTTTTCACACTCAGTGTTAGTGGTTTCAAACATTTGAACCTTTGTGATTCAATTCTTGCACCTGAGGCAATGGCAGCCAAGCACCAGTGATTTATCTGGGAAGTGGAACGTTCTGGCAAATGGTGACAGGAAGCAGGGTTACACCCATATGCAGCAATATGGCCTTCCTGATGTGGAAACAAATGTACAAAACACCAAAGTGAAATGAATGGAAAGAAGCCTGTGAATGTTTATAATAACAAAATGATGTGATGACAGTTTATCCATTGGAATAACAAAGGAAAGCAGGTGTTTACACCACATCAGGGAAAATTGAATAGATTACATTATGGACTGCGTGTTTGCTAACCCAGGTCCTTTACGTTATCCGTTTGTAGCATGCTCACGGCCGGGGCTCCCAAGACAACATTCGACTGCAGCAATTTGTTTGCATTAGTCACGCTTGAATTGAATTTTGTTTCCACACAGAGCCATGCAACTTACCTGGCTGACTTTTTACAATTTAATTTAAGAAATTCATCTTTTTATGGGCTTTAGTCTTGTTAGTTTTGTGACAGTTTTTCAACGAGAGCGGTAAGCAGACTTTATGAAAGCAATGTGGACAAAGGCATGTCATCACACATTTATGAAAGACGAGGTCACGGCTGCGACCCCGGTCTCTTTTCTTTCGGCTGCGCAGTCTCCGCGTCTATCGGACTGCACATGATTAATGTAATGCCGAGGACGGTGCGGAGAGAAATTTGCAGTTTCAATTATAACCCCCTCACTACCTGATTCCATGATTAATTGCTGTGCCACGGCTGCTACAGAAGGGAGCCTGCATCTGAATTTACAATGCGCCGCGTTCCTTTATCACACTCTGAGCCAGGGAGCAAGCAGGTCTTGTGCAGAGTTTGGGATTGCACTTCAGTACTGTCTGCCACCGTCCTGAGATAGATAGAGAAGACGTGTTTGAGAGTGAACCGGCTTCACCTTCGTACATGGCATGCAGCATTCACTGGTTTGTTCCTATCCACCGGCTTTACTGGAGAACATGAGAATATGAAGCGTTTCATACTGAAAATGCGTACTGCTACATTTCGAAATACAAATGCAAATGTTGTGGAATTGTATTATCAGACAGATATTTCAACATTTATCTAAATGTGAGATTTACTTATTTCTAAATGTACTTTCGTATCCTCCTATGACACGGCAATTCATTTTTGTCCATTGCAGGGAACATGCGTCTCTGGTCATAATCTCAAGAACCATACACAAGCAGAAACCTACACAACAAGGGACATTCAATAAAAATAAAATACTTAATTAAAAAATTTTTTTTTATTAATAAATAAACATTTTCACTGCAACATGTATTTGTCATCCAATCTGTCAAAAAAAAGTTTAATACTTAATCTGCCGGGTATCAGGAGGATACATTTAAAAACATTCAGAACACTCCACATACTCAGCATTGAATGAAAAATGAACAAAATAATTATTTATGTTGAAATGTCTTTGCCTGTATAGAAAGTGAGAAGGACTGATTCATTATTGACACTTGTGTGAATGTCTGTAGGTGTGTGTCTGTGTGGGTGTGTGCGGTGTGCAGTGAGCACGTGTCCATGTGAGTGTGTATAGAGATGTAAAGATACATCTTGCATAACTGAACATGAGAAGGACTGACATATTTTTGTGTTTGTGAATTAATACATTTGTTTGTATGTTTGCATAATTTTTGTTATATTGGAAAGCATTATTTTATGCAAGTCTGCATTGCAATTGAATTAAGTGAACACACCCCTTTAAATGTACCCTTTTAAATGAAGGTTTAACAGAATAAAAATTATGCTGTGAAATATTGTAACTAACATTCAGTACAGTTACCATTATTCTGTAACAAGAAAACTATAGGGAGTATTACTCTGGCCTTATTCAGTGTCAGGGGGTACAAAGTACAGTCTTTGGCATGTGAGTTGAAACATTGCCCCCTGCTGGTGGGAAGCTGCTGGTGAAGACCCTTCTGATGATCTATTAAGACCAGCAGCAGATCCAAACTGGGAGAAGAACTGGGACAAGGTATAGAGACATGAACATGAACAGAGGCTAAACAAAACAGCTGCTAGACTGTTCCACACAATGGTAAATGAGCAGTTAGCAATAGATGGTAGTAATGCAGAAAAGCAGGAAGACTGAACTGTCTGTACAGTGACCTCTAGTGGCGATTGTAGTCTTGGACCAAGATTTACAAAGGCATCGAATTTGTATGTGCAGAATAGAATTATTAGCCTGAAAATAGAATGTAAACTTTTGGAATCCCAGGGGGAGTGTTGAGTGTGGAATGAACCACATTGGGGTAAGCTGGGACTCTGATCTCACTGATCTCCCACCATCTGTACCATGTCACTCTAGGGGCCGGGCTGGAACCATCAAGATGGGAAATCCACACAGGGGACATAATAATAATAATAATAATAATAATAATAATAATAATAATAATAATATTGCATTTTCAGCAGTGCATAGACAGTCCATACACGTCAGGTGCTCATGATTGCTCCAACGGAGGATCTGCCTTGGAACTGACTTGACTATTTCTGCTTAGTTATATTTTTGGCCGAAATTGTGTTAATGGATTTCTGTAGTAATTTATTTTTATTATTATTTGCATGCATCAACAAATATAATTTTTTCACAGGGAGAAAATGTTATTTAGATAGCACATATGAAAAGAAAACATTAATCAAACCAGTTTAATGGAATTTTATAAATAAACAAGAAACTATGATTGTTCATGCATACTTTAATGCAGCATTGTAACTTATATATTATAATGCGGCATTTTGGGTTTAAAGGATTGCAGAGCCTGACCGTTTTAGATGAACCCAGGTGAAAAAGGAATATACTTTAATGTAATAAAAATTTTATTTAAGTATACAAAGGTTATTACAAGTATACTTTTCCTTTTTGTACTTAATGTGAAGTATGTTTAAAATGTACTTTTAATCAGTGTACTTCAAGTATAGTCTCAATCACACCATAATACTTGTTTCAAATGCACTGGTGACATAATGAAATTGTTCTGCAAGTCTATTTAAGATACCAACAAATCATACTTTTTGTTAGTGCACTTAAATACTAAATAAACACTAAAATAGTCCCATTTTAACATACAGACATAGTGCACTTATGTATGCTAAAAATAGTCCCATTTTAACAGACACAGTGCGCTTGAAGTACACTTTGTATACTTAAAGCACTGCCAATTTAGCACAAACTACATAATTAGTACAAAAAATACTAAAAGTATACTTTGAAAAAGTATATTTCAAGTATAATCTTTTTTCTTGTGGGAAAACACAACAAGAACACACTGGAGTCACACTACTGCAGGATGTTGCTGTATATAGCCTAATCCACAATCGCACAAACGCATGTGTCAGCGTTTCTCCCGCTGATTTACGGTCATCATCCCCAGGTACAGGAGCCAACCCCTCATCCATGCTCAGAGGATCCATAATAATCAATGGCTCTGGAGCTAGACAGACCGCCATGTAGTACAACCAGGGTGGATATGAAGCTTTCGCATAACCGCCGGCGAAATATTTCACATTGCTGATCATTGACTAGCGGTTCATAACTTTTTCTCTTTTTTCATGCTGCCGATGACAAGCAGAAAAAAATTATGAACATCAACCATATTCTCCAACATATGCATATATATGTTAGCAATGTCTGCAATGCTGCAATAACTGTAGCAATGGATTTACAATTTCATGACAGCTAGTAAAAGAAAGATTAATTACTAAAGCCTGTTATTATTATATTGTTGATGAGATACTCTCACTCAGGGAGACTGGGGTAGCTCACTTTTCACACATTAAGCATTTACACCGTGGGATACTTTTTTTTTTGCAGTTCTGGTAAAAACCTGGCTCTACGATACAGTGGCTCACCTGAGAAACCTCCTTTTGGATACGGGTCTAAGCACTATGGCACACTGTCATCATCAATATAAAACAGAAGAAGACAAAAACACGCATGAAACACTTCAAGTTATAATATAAATATATATATTTTTAAAATGTTCCCTCATTTATTTAGTTCTTGAGGGATGGGTGCATATACGATCACAAATCCCAAAATGCAATTTGAGGATTAGATCCAACCCAACATCTATGTTTTTTACTATTCCGGAAAATGGACTCTCTTAATGTGTTTTTATTTGGTTTGTATTGTCTGCCGTACAGTTACCATTGAACTGAGTATGTCACTGAACTGGAGAAAATCATTTGAGGAATGAGATCAGTGAGTCTGCCCCTGTCTAAATGTGTTAAACCATCCAGAGCACCTGAATTTATTGGCCATAGGTGAATTGAATATAAGTTTCAGGATCATTCCAATCGCTCCTGAGCAAAATGCTAAATAAAGCAGACATCACTAAAGTTTGGTTATTGTCTGCATCCAGAGGATTTTCATGTAGAAATGGACTGGCCGTATGTAGGCCTCATATGTAACTGCTGCACTGGGTGTGTGCAATGTAATAACATTGCTGCTAAGGTCTGCAAGCTTGAGCGCTTAATGTATGCAGCACTCAATCAGTAATGTGCGTGTGACAGGTGCAGACTGAGGCCAAGCATGACCTCTCTGTGGTCAAAGCAATACATGTTATGGATGAAGGTCGTCCTCATGGACTCTCCGAAGCGCTCCTGCACCAACAGCAGCATGTGGCTCTCTGCTCTGGGCTCTTCCTGCGCTTCTGTATACAAGAAGAGAGGAGGGTAGCACATGGCGAATACTCTCCAACGCACCCCGGCTCCACAGCTAATGTCTGACTGAGCTTCCATTTAGGGCCCTCATTTGACCCTCTTCGTCTCGCTGTTACGCCAGTGATGGCCTCACTGACTCTATTTTTTTTGTCGCCAGGTGCAAAGCAAATAGCTCTTGAATAGCCCGATGCTGATTTGAACCATTCCGTTTCTATTGTGTTGCTTTGCCATTGGCACATTATCCCATGCTGATATGCCGTCTCCTGTGGCTTTTCCATTCCGTGCTAAACCATCATTGCTTGAATAAATACATCTATAGCAGGGTTACAATCCTGCGCTTATTCAGAAAAGAGGAATGCATAATAGCAACATCTTTACTGAGAGGAATCTGTTTCTCAGTAAAAACCTGCCTGTCATAATACATGCTGGGGTCTGAATGGCAGTACATTGTAAGGAAAGCCCATGTGTGCTCTTGTGCTCTGCTTTCAGGCCCAGGTATTACATTGACATTACAAGCATTTAGCAGAAGCTCTTATCCAGAAGCGACTTACACAGCTGTTTGCATTTTTACATAGTATCCATTTATACAGCTGGATATATACGGAAGCAATGCAGGTGAAGTACCTTGCCTTTCGGTCACAAGCTCAGTTCCTTAACCATTATACAACCACACTGCCGCCCGTTCAGCATTCAGGTATGTTCAGCGGTGCCTCAGTAATGAGCTGCCAGCAGGCTACACTGCTGCGCTGCCCTTCCGCTCCGCTACTACACAGCTCCCCATCAATCAAACTCGCTCACTGTGATCGCCTCACCTCTGCAATTACTCTCAAACATTATTAACCTTTCCAAACTCACTCATTCTTAAAAAAATAAATAAAATACTGGAAATAAGGTTTTCTGCAACAAGACTTCTGACCCCTGCGTATCTCTGCGTTGGGCTCTTGCCCCCGTACTTACAGTTTTTTTGGATTCGTCGTCTGCGGACAGCCGTACAGAGACCTTTTTGACCTACGCCGCGCACGTCCGCTGCACCCAGCCCTTCTAAGTGGCCTCAGTAAGCAATGCGCAGGCTGCCCTCACACATTCCTTTTCTGGTGAAACTGGTGCCGATATGCTAGCACATGGGCCCCAATGCAACTGACCACAGGCAACAAAGTCAAGAGTGATTAGAGACCAGGGTTTTGGTTATTGATCCATTTCATTAATAGAATTAATGAACTGACATGCCAATTGTGTTCTATGAGGGTTTGTCAATTAATTAATTAAATGTCAATATTTTTTTCTGACATGACTGAATTGAAATTGAATTGTCACCAACCTTGGCCCTTGTTGACCCCAACTGTTATGTCCGTTTTTTGGGTTAAAGCAAGAGGTATATCGACTGAGACACTTAGTGTATTTACATGGAAAATAGACTAAAACTGACAATGCACGGCACTGACAAAAATAAAAAAAGAATCTTAATGGTGTCAGATGTTGATTTTTTTTTTGACCAATATTGTCACCAGTCAGCAAATTCAGCAGTGCCTCAGAATTAGCATAAACTCTAATGTTGTCAGACTAGCATCATTACGGTTTAATGGTGTAACACACAAAAGCAGATTGTAGTTTTTCTGACTGAAGCTGAGACAATGTTACCCTCTTTATGCATTCATTCAGTAATTACAATTGCAGAAGAACTCTTTTTACCTAGTCCAATCTACAATTGCTAGTAGAATCAATTGTATCAGCAAGATTGATGACAACATGTCCACCCAATTTGCATGCAGTGTTTCCACTAGCTTTCATTAGACTACAAGCTTGCTTTTTATTGTACCAAGAGGGACAGGGCAATGGTAAGCTGACATCATCCGTCAGTAAAAGATTTTCTGGCACAGATATTGTGTGAAATACTGAGATATCACAGCTGTTGTTTGTGAATAACTTCAATTCAGTCAAAAGTGGAGTCTTGGAGCACCTTGCATTTTATGCTTTTTCATCTGATTTCTTCAGCTTCTCTGTGAGACGCATCCATCTCTAACACTCTATATGTGCTGTTATTTTTATGAATCTTCTATTTTTAAAACATTTTTCCACTGCTACATTTTAATGGAAGCATTTCTCTTCCTTTAAAATATAAATTGTGTCAATATTCACTGAGGAGAGGCATACGCATGGCACAGTTAAATCTGGACTTATAAACTGTAAGTTTTAGAGCCTTAGTTTATCAGAAAATGCTTCATTTTATTTACCCCATCATGGAACAGAGCAGGTACCAGCCAGGAACCAGGCAAACAAAAATCTCCCAAAAATGGAAATGATCTTTGCAAAGATAACAGAAGGCATGTTCAGCCAGGTAATATGTGGTCTGTACTGCCCTATGAAGGCCTTCTTCCACTTAATCAAATAATCACCACTAAATTCACCTGGAAATCAGGGCTATGTCAGGTCAAATATCGCCTGTGTGCCGACAGAGAGACAGACACGCTTTGCTCAATCAATTTTCTGCTTAATTCTCTTCATCCATATGCATATGGCTGTTGCCGAAATAGAATCTGGCTGTGGTATTTGCAAGTGGTTACATCTGGACTTTTTTCCGGAGTAAATCTGTTTCATGCCCACAGTACACATCCAATCCTTCCATTTGAATGTTAAAATTAGATGTATGTATACATTTTCTGTGACGTTAAGAAAATTTAATTAAAAATAATTTTTTTAGTATAATGGTGAAGGAACGGGGCTTGTAACTGAAAGGTTGCAGGTTCGATTCTCAGGTAGGACACTGCCGTTGTACCCTTGAGCAAGGTACTTCACCCGCATTGCTTCAGTATAACCAGCTGTAGAAATGGATGCTGTGTAAGTCGCTCTGGATAAGAGCGTCTGCTAAACGCCTGTAATGTAATGATCTAATGTACTGTACAAAGTAGCCATTATAGTCCAGTTATAATTAAAAATATATATTTCTTATTTTGATTTATTTATTTAATTTATTTAGACTTGTATGGAAAATATATTGATATCAAACAGCACAAGCATGCAACATATAGTCTCCTTGGACCATTCAGTGCTATTATTCTCAGTTTAACTTAATACATGTCACGAACCCAAATGCAACGACCAAGAGACAGGGAAACAGAAATGAGGATTTATTCGGAGCTTTGGGGTAGTCCCAAGCTCAACACAAACTTAACACAATAGTTAAGAGGGTCCAGGAAGTAGCGAACTGCTCCAAACCGGAGCTGGACTTGTACTGGACCGGGAGGCCCACACTGGAACCGAATCACGGGAACGAAGGTTTGTTCCGAACCGGAACTGGACTGGATCAGGACCGGGAGGTCCAACAGGAACTGGGTCACGGGAACGGAGGGTTGTTCCGAACCGGAACTGGACTTGAGACAGGATGTGGGTTCCGAACCGGAACCGGACTGGATCTGGACCGGGAGGTCCAACAGGAACGGGCTCTGGACCGCGGGGTCCAACAGGAACTGGACTGGATCTGGACCGGGAGGTCCAACAGGAACTGGATCACGGGAACGGGCTCTGGACCGGGGGGTCCAACAGGAACTGGACTGGAGGCAGAGCACCCAACTGCGCAGGCAACTGGATCTGGACCGGGAGGTCCAACCGGAACTGGATCACGGGAACGGGCTCTGGACCGGGGGGTCCAACAGGAACTGGACTGGAGGCAGAGCACCCCACTGCGCAGGCAACTGGATCTGGACCGGGAGGTCCAACAGGAACTGGATCACGGGAACGGGATCTGGACCGGGGGGTCCAACAGGAACTGGGCTGGAGGCGGAGCACCCCACTGCACAGGCAACGTTAACTGGGAGCAGGGGTACCGCAACACAAACAGGGGAGACTTGACTGCTACAGGCTGGATATTACAGAACACTGGACTTGGAACCAAGGAGTTAGCCAGGGAAAAAACCACAACAGAGCTTTCAGTCAAGTAGTACCAGAAACCAGGAGACCATGACACGCACGAACAACGTTAACGAACTGGCGCCGAATAGCAGCCAGCGGGAGGTATAAGTAGGGGAGTGAAATTGAAACCAATAACCAAAAGCATGAGGAATGTAACCGAGAGTGATTGACTAATTGACTGGTGCGGAATGCATGCAAGAAGGGGGAAAGGAGATAGGTTGAACCTGAAGTGAGGGAACAGAGAGGAACAGACAGAAGGGGCACGCCCAGCCTGTAGCGACAGGGAAAACACGGACACAGGGAATCCAAACATGACACGGGAGGAAAGGGAAAACCTGGAGAACGGACAGGAAGGGAGCGGGACGTTACAATACAGGTGCTAAGACAACTGCTCAGATCATGTCATTAACACACAAACAGGTACTGCCCCAATCAAAATGCTTCTGAAAAAATCTCTTTTCTAATCTATATGCCAAGATTAGATTTCCATTAGCATGAAACAGATTTCTTTAAAAAAAGTTCATGCAATATTCACTTTTCATTTTCTATGTTTAAATTAGATGTTCAGATTTTTTTTTACAAATACAAGAGATTGCACGTATTGTTGCAAACATAAATTTGAGAGTTTTATCCCAAACACAGTTATATAAATTAAATTGCATGTAAAGGCTTTGGCTGCATCCTCCATTTACTCTTTGAAATCTAAACAGTTCTGCTGGCCCCGTTTGTTTTTGTGTGACTATGCTTGTTTCAGAGACTGACTCTGAGGCAGATATGTCTGCTTACAGTTCTATGAAAGGCAATGATGCTTCATGCTTCTCATCTTAATTCAATTATGTAGAAGGGAAAGCTAACCTCCTAAAGGTCAAGAACATGTCTTGGATACATTCCAGCTAATCATTACCAATCAATTGAATCCCTCTGTCTATACAAACCAACTATTCAAGTTAATTGTGTTTAAACTTTGACCTTCTCTGGTTTGTAGAGAAGGTTACTGGTATATGTTTGTGAAAGTAAAAGAAAAATGAGACTGAATATCATGATAAAAAGTTTAACGTCAATTGAAACTGTTTAGGTTACAATTGAGATGCCTTGCCACATCTTCCCACGTCTTAACTAATTGAATCAAACAATATTTCCCTTGGGTTCAAGAACACTTACAGGCTTTGACCTCATCAAATTGGCAACTGATAATGTACACTACATGGCCAAAAGTATATGGATGCCTGTTCATCCAACATCTCATTCCAAAATCATGGGCATTAATATGGAGTTGGTTCCCATTTGCTGATATAACAGCCTCCACTCTCCTGGGAAGGCTTTCCACTAGATGTTGGAACATTGCTCTGTGGATTTGTTTGCATTCAGTCAGAAGAGCATTAGTGAGGTCAGGCACTGATGTGGGGCTATTATGCCTGGCTCGCAGTTGGCTTCATCATTATTGGCTATTGTGTGTAGATGTTTGAGGCAAAAAATGAACTCAATCTATTGTAGTATAAGTCTGTAACGTAATAAAATGTGGAGAAGGTGAAAGGGGTGTGCATACTTTCCGGCTTGACTGTATGCCCTCTTTGTTTGTTGTCTCGTTGCCCGGTCGTTATGCCTTGTCGCTGCGTTTGCCATGTCTTTGTTGCCTAGAACTCGGCCTTGTCTTGTCTTGCCTCGTTTTGCTAACCTTGTCATTTGCCTTTCTAGTTTGCCCGCCAGCCTGCATTCCCTGCCTCGCTCCAAGCCGCGCTACCCTGCTTCCTGCATCCGCTCTGCCCCTGCTACGCCCAACCCAGGATTCAGCCACCATCCAGCACCTTTCCTGCTTCCCTCACCTGCTCTGCCCTCCGGTTCTGCCCAACCCAGGATGCAGTCCCTTGCCCGTACTCTGCATTGTGTGCTTGCCTAAATAAACGCTCTCAGTGAGCTTATTGTGAGTTCTGTCTCTGAGTCGTGCATTTTAGTCCAGTTCCGGTCCCGGACCTTAACAGAAGAGTCTGACATCCATTGCCACTATGAACAAGCCAAGCCATGAGATCGTTCTCACGTCTTCTTATTCAAGATAACCACTCTAAATCAAATCCTGTCTGAACAGCAGTGACCCCTGAGCAGTGAAATACCGGCAAATGACAGTGAAAATGAATGGTCCTTGTAATGCTTTAAAAGGCTCTATAGGAAATGGGATACAGCCTGTGTCTGTTTGTTTTTGGCCAATGCAAACCGGTCAATAACCATGAACGAAATGTCTTGGCCGTGTAATGTGATCTTTCAGAAAATATAGAGCTATTAATCTCTTTAAGCACTCTCTGCCACTTCTTGAGAAGATGGCAATAAAAGCAAACAGGAATACTGTACAAGCAAAACTTAACTGAGCCAGCTGGAATATAGTTTATTTTTAAAAAGTATACCTAAGATTCTGTAGTTAATTACCATGAATGTTGTATAGAGCAGAGTAAGGTATAGTGTACCATACCAATTTGATAGCACTGACAACATATCTGTAAGAAGACATTTTGAATTAATAGAATAGAATAGAATAGAATAGAATTGATTAACTTTTATTTTCCCGCAAGGGAACTTCAGTTGTAACCCCAGCAACAACGAAAAAATACAATGGGGCAGACCCACAACACACAAACAAACATACCAAAAAAAGACAGAATCATTACATCAATCAAGTGAATTAAGTGAATTAAAGTACAATACAGCCATGATTTTTAAAAATAGTCCCGCTGTCCCGAGATGTCCAGAGTCACCAAGCAGTCCAACACACAAACTCCGCCTCCACGACTCTCCTCCATCCACGCAGCTCCGCGGTCTCTGCTCACCGCCGAAACGGAGCATCGAACTACGTCAATCCTCCCAGTCGTTTCCTCATTCCTCCCCCGCATTATGTTCTCCTTCCCTGGCTGCCTTTTGAAGATTCTCTGCACTCCCGGATCAGTCCCGAAATACTCAACTCCGGTGAAGAGCGATGGTAAACTTTGTTGCTGCAGTATGCAGATCGAACAGACATTCCCGAGCATATGTTGCGAATGCTCCATGGTGACGACCACAAACAAAATTATATTGACTAGACAATTCCTTGATATTATCAAACGAGCAGCAGGAGTGCCCTGAAAAATCTTCAGCCCGCTTCCCCGTCCCACTACAGACACACAGCGCATGAAAAAAACAAAGACAAAAGCCCGACAGCACAAAACACATTCAAATTAACAAACACAAACACGAGAGACTGCTGGACTACATGTCGCCATTACAGCGCCATGTGATGTCACTATCCCATAGTCTCAAAACAACACATTCCCTTTCACTGTAAATCATACTGCAGCTTGAATACTTAGAGATGAAAGTGTTTTTTCTTACTGCAGAGAATAGACGGTTTTAATTGTGAAAAGTGACAGGAATAGTTACGCGTGCATACCTTACATTACATTACAGGCATTTAGCAGACGTTCTTATCCAGAGGGACTTATACAACTTTTTAGCATTTTTTACATATTATTCCTTTATACAGCTGGATATATACTGAAGCGATTCAGATTATCTTGCTGAAAGGTACAATGGCAGCGTCCTACCTGGGAATCAAACCTGCAACCTTTCGGTTACGAGGCCAGTTTCTTAACCATTATACTACACTGCCACCCCACTGCATACCTTGACAGATAATTAGACTACTGTGGGAAAAAAAAAATCATAGCAATAAAAGCTGGTAAAATGGTTGACAAACAGTTAATTATGCCACATACTGTATGTATCACATGCATCTATCCATCCTGACGTGTATATGAAGCCTGCAATTAGTTTTGATAGACAGTACTGTCTGGTGATGAGGGATGTCTAAAAAGTACAATATCCAACAGTCTACATACTGACAGCTGCTGGAAATTAACTCTAGGCCACATGCCCCCTACACAAGGAGTAACACAATATGTAGAGCATGTAAGTGAAATCATTCATTCAGCAGGCATGGAAATATGGTCTTATTGTATTATTCTATTCTCACAATTACTGCTAAGGCAGTAGGCTACTTTATTAGGTTGACATCTGGTTGACATCATTCTCAGAAAGCACACAAAACAAAATATGGACAGTAATCATTATAATTACAGAGCACCCATAATTGATTTAACTTCAGCTGATTTAATGACAGCGGGGTGCAGAAAATGTTTAATCTTTGAAACATGTTGTATGTACTAACACTCACCCTGTTAATGGCTTCCCCGTTTTCCATTTTTACCTTTTACGACTGTTTCTCTGATCAACCTCTCTCTCTCTCCCTCTCCCTCTCTCTCTCTCTCTCCCTCTCTCTCTCTCTCTCTCTCTCTCTCTCTCTCTCTCTCTCTCTCTCTCTCTCTCTCTCTCTCTCTCAGAGGCGTTACTTAAAAAGACAAAGCCCAGCAGACCGTTTGTGAGACGGAGTGAGTAATCCTGAATGACAGTACACTGCAAGCTGACGAATGGGCTTGTCTCAGTGGGCTCTGGAGCATATTTTCCATGTTTTCGACGTGACTCACGCTGAGTCAGGCGGAGGAGCGTAGTCCTGATGCGGCACGACACCAAACCAGCTCCCCCCAGCTTGTTGCGCCCTGGCGGGTAATTGTTTGCTGCACTCCATCCATTATAATCACGTCCAGCAGACACAGACAAGGAGTGGGTTTTGGAGGGTAGTTTCAAGCTCTCCACAATGCGAATGAAAGACCTGCTGCTTGTCGGGCTAATCATAGCAGGGCTGTTTTCTCTTTGGCTTGTCTGCTCTTAACTGAGCATCAGCGATTTTGGATGCTAGATGTACCTGTGTGTTCAGTGACCTTTCAGTTTGGATTTGCCACATGGTTCACGGTAATGAACGCAATAGAATTGAAACATAAAGAGCAGCCACGTTCCAAGAACTCTTCAAACATCGGCAAGATCCTCCGATGAACCAGGCTAAATCTGTATTTGTATTTCTATTATTTGTATTCTGTTCTTGAGGTGCTATGACAAGTTTGTGTCCCTTCAAGGAACAAAGATTGAGCGAGTGCGTGAGCAAATGTTATCTATAGATTTGCATTTGGCTTTTCCTGAAACAACTAATGTGTCATTGGGGGAAAATGCTTTCCTGTCAACCAATCTATGACTCAGATCTCCACAATGCCCAATCAAGTAAGTAGCCTGATTGGAAATAGAACAGTATTGAAATCTTTGAAAGCTTTAGTCTGGATGCTTTGTTAATATTGTGTGCCAGACATGTATTTATACCTCACCTTTATGGGAGCTATATCTGGAGATGTGAGGAGTTTTGCATCATTATTTCTGTGCTAGGCTGCGGTAATAGTGTGTGGAGGAGGGTAATGGAGGAGCCGCTCCATGGCCCAGGCCATTTTGTTTTTCCGAACCCAATTAGAGAGAGGCAGAGCAGGGCTGTTGGCAATGCTTTCACACACCTCCTCTTTCCCAGGTTGCGCAGAAGTTTGGCCCCCAACATAGAGTATTAAGGTCTGCGGGGTAAAGGATTTGCTGAATTAATGAGGATTCAATACTACAACACATTAAAGACATTTATGGGATCAACTGAGGCAGCCTCTGTTCACTGTACAATAAATATTGTATTTTTTGGGATGCAGCTACATGAATAACTTTCACAACAAGAGATTTTGTAGATACATATTTGTGTTTTCATATTTGTATTTATTTATTATTAATAAGTATCAATGCTTGAGATCTGTGGGTTCATTTGTAAAATCCATCCTGTTTTTTTTAACGGTTCCCTCCTCTGCGTAGTGTTCCTCGCAGCTCCGGGAGGGCGTCCGTGCAGTGTGTTTTTCCTCGCACCTGTTACAGGTATTCTTCCAGCTATATACACGCCATGCTTTCCTTCTCCGGTGCTTTGGTGTCTATTTGCCACTATCTCAAAGCCGGTAAAGGTATAGCTGGAGGACTGCTTTGTTGTTCTTAACAAGAACGCAGGAACTTCCTTTAGAGTTTGGTTAGAGCTGTCTGTCTCTTTTCCCTTTTTGCAACTCTGTTCCTGTGTTCTATTTCCTTCTCCTCCTGTCCCCCGTTGGGTGGATTACCTTTGTTTGCTTTTCTTTAGTTTTGTCTCATTTTCCTGCTGAGCTCGAGACATTCGTATCGTTTATTTATTTCTTCGACTCAAGCCTGCGAGTCTTTTCGCCCAATTGTCCGGGTCGCTATTATTTATTCTCTTTTCCTGTTACCTCCGTTAGTGCTCTCCCTTTGTGAGAGCGAGAGGTTCAACCTTCTTTTCTTCCTACTATTCGTGCCTTTGAGTTCTCGCTTTTCTTGGGTTGATTTCCGTTGGCTACACGCCGGGGGTTTTTATTCTCTTTATTATTTTTCTGCTCTGTTCGCAGACACTTCTCTCCCCTCCAAAAAAATTTTTAGTTATTCTATTCTATTCTATTCTTCTCTCCCCTCACCTTCTGACCCCTCTTCCTGTCACACCTGGCTCTCAGAAACCGGGCCCCCTTACAGTTTAAAAATTTTTACTTTAACTTTATTCTCCCTTGGAACTGATACGTCTTCCACAGTATATTCAATTGGCATGCGTTCTGTCTAATACAGTATCTTGAGGGTTTAAACACAAGTGCCAGATTTGACATATTTGAAATAGGAGGTCCTGGGAACCTGTGTCCGTACTCTGTTCACAACTGCTCCTACAAACGTCGTCAGCGCCCTCAGATTGGTCAGTGAGGAGGACTGTGGCTCTGACGGTGTTCATGCATAGTCCTATCTTCGGTCTGTGTACAAGGCTGCCCACCACTGTTGATCAACAAGTAGACATCCACTCATTATAGCTATGCAGCAGCTTGGGGTTCTTCGCTTCTGGGATCAAAATTGGTCACACTTCAAAAGGATGTGCTAGTAGGATGTGCGCTAATGAGTTGTTTGGGTCCACAGAGCCACACCACCAAATGTGTGGTTCTTTTTAAAGTAGACTGATTGTTAACAGACCATCTTTTCCCACTGTATCCTGCCTGTTCCTGGAAGGATGGCCCTGTACAGTCTATCGTACTTGGAGTCCACTCTCTCTCTCTCTCTCGCAGAGTGAAAAGTGAAAATACAGACGAGATACCAACTGCTGGTTTAAATAAAAGATTTGATATGTTGCTATAGCTGATGTAGGCCAGTTGGTTCCTTGTGAAAAAAAGGTTAGTTTCATCATTTGTGCAATATAATTACCTTTTTGTGTGCTGTTATACTATATTTCAATCTTGTTTTCTGCTGTTCAGATAAATACACCAGTTCCATGACCAAATTCAGATTTTTTAAATACGCATTTGCAAGGCATTTAAATGAAGTGTTGGCTCTTTGTTTTATCTTTATTGGTTACATTGGTGGACCAATTATTTTGCCTGATAAAGTAATAAAGATAAAGTAATTTCATAACCACCATAAGTAACTGCACATAATTAAACAAAAATGAAAGAAGATGCTTATATTTTCTAGACAGGCAATACAGTTATTCAACACAGGTGCAGCAAAGCATCTTAAATTAAAATGTATTTCCCAAATGTTCTAAAGAGTGTTCCTTTATCACCGATGCTGAATTGCATTCCCTTGTGCAAACTTTGGTTTATGTATTTAAAAAGCTGTAATAAGTGTATACACTGTACATACACTCTACATCTACATGGGAATTGCACTAGTGGTCTATTGCACCACAAGTTGCATTGTTGATAAGTATTTTAGAAAATAACCTCAACGTGGGCTCATAGATAGCATCCAAATGAATAGCATCCTGGCATCATAGTACTGGTAGCATGTGCCATGATATGCTGCTGTATTAACAAGACTAACTTAAATGCAATACTAACCGAAACGCTCATGTGATTCCAGCTAGGCTTGCTGGGTCACAGTGATGGCAGTAGCATCTTGGCGGCTGGAAGACATCACTCCCTTACAACGATAAGCTTGTGTTCCAGTGCCCCCTCGTCTGATACCTTTCCGTCACTGCTGCTGCTTCTTCTTCTTGACCATTTTCAGGGTGATTTCACAGCAGCAGAAACTACATTAGCACAAAAATACATCCTCCATTGAAGGAAATGACCCTGCATTGTGAGGGAATGGTGTCTGCAATCCGTGAGGGTCTATTCTCCAAGGGATGACAGCTTAAAATGCTACGCTTGTTTTCACAAAAAATAAAAAAATAAATTAAATGGCGAGGTTTTATATCTTCACAATGTTCGTGTGCGAGCTACAGATGTTGCTACTGTAGAACCCCCTTTAAAAAGTGGAAAACATGATCATTAAACACAACAAATCCTGCTTATTTAGAGTATTTTACAACATTTAAACATTTAGGGTATATTAAACTAGGGTATACCCAAACTATAGGGTTCCACATACTCACTCGTTATGTATTCCATACATAGTGAATGTACTTGGCTAATATAATATATATATATATATCTTTAGTGAAATAAAGTCTTATAAAATAGCATTGCCTTATAATTTCACCTCCAACTGACTATCAATTTCCACATTTCTCAGGGAAAGCTCTCCAGAAAAGATTAATGCTGTTCCTCCATAATTGAAAAGACAGTTGACAAACTGATATTGAGGCCAAATATTGTTTACCAAGGATAGATTTGTTCTCAAACAGCAGCAGCACAAATACAATATTAAATATTAAATATCAAAGTCAATATTACATTTGATCAATGTCAATATTACTCTCCTTCTTATCTTCTGGTAAAAGTATGTCTCTTCACATGAATTGTATTGTTTACCAGAAGCCTTTCAGAGTTTACTCAATTTCTGTGATATCGTCAATTTCTCAGGTTGTGGTTTTACCGCTCGTATCTTCTGAATTGGTCTGTGTCTACTGCACCGTAGGGAACTTCCTGTTTACTCCTTAGACACACAAACTCATATTATGCCCCCACTCCCCACTTGTGAAAAAGGAGATTTCAGATGCAAGGTAAATAAAACACTATGCTCCCCCTGTTTCCTCTCAGAAGTGAACACACTTATAAAATATTAAACATTTTTCCATCTGTTAGCTTTAGATTGTTACAAGTCTTAGTTAAATTCCATTTCTTGGCAAAAAACATACACTGCCTGGCCAAAAAAAAAGTCACCATTGCACCCGTCATGCATAGTGCCCACTGTACAAGCCTCTGGAGGCAGTGTTATGATCTGGGGTCGCTTCAATTGGTCAGGTCTAGGCTCAACAGTGTTATGCAGCAATAAAATTAAGTCAGCTGAGTACCTGAATGTACTGAATGACCAGGTTATCCCATCAATGGGCATATTCCAGGATGACAATGCCAAGATACATCGGGCATTGTGAAACAAAAATTGTGAAAGAGTGGTTCAGGGAGCATGAGGAATCATTTTCACACATGAATTGGCCACCAGAGCCTTGACCTTAACCCCATTGAAAGCCTTTGGGATGTGCTGGAGAAGACTTTAGGGAGTGGTTCGACTCTCCCGTCGTCAATACAAGATCGCGGCCAAAAATTCATGCAACTCTAGATGGAAATAAATGTTGTGACGTTGCATAGAGTTGTCGACTTTGCATAAAGTTGCCACGACGAATGCGCACCGTAATCAAAGCTAAAGGCGGTCCAACGAAATATTAGAGTGTGCGACTTTTTTTTTGACCAGGCAGTATATTAAGGCTAGATATTGGGCCAAGCTCCAACACTGTGACCCACCCATCTACACCTCTGCAGTGTACTATTGCCAGTTCAACCGCCTCCACGAAACAATCAGCAGTGAACGATTAGCATCGGAAGTTACACATAAAAACATACGTAAGCATTTAGCATTTATTACATTGAGTATCAGAAGGCTTCTGGGCCCGTAAGCAAGTGAGTCATATAAGGCTTCTTTTTTAGCCTGCTTCACTCTTTCCTTCCCCCTCCCATCTGTTGTGATAATTCAATAGGAAATGAGTCTGCACAATGTCTCCCAGCACACAGCGGATCGGTAATTCATACTCTAGCATGAGGATTGTGACAGGACACAATAAAGCTAATGGAAAATGGCAACCTTCGCTCTACATGAATATTCATTGAATGCCCTTCTATCATTATTTAAAGTGCATGTAAATTGAATTAACATCCAGCAACAAAAAAAAAAAACCCAATCCACACAACAGTGTCTTGGAATGACTGCTTTAAGAATGGGTTTTTTCAACGTGCGCCAAGAAGGCATGAAATCAGCACACATGCTCAAAAAATATAAAGACTGTCCCATTCACTCTCTCTCTCTCACACACACACACACACACATGCACACACACACACACACACACACACACACACACACACACACACACACACAGGTGTAGACTGAAATGTCTTTGTGTGCTGTGAGCAGATTATTGTTTCATTGTAAACGTATTGGTTAACTGGCACTCTCTTGCATTTCCTTTTGCCTGCCAATCAATATAAAGTGAGTATGCTGGTGTTGTAATGACAAAATAATTTACACTGCTATGAGAAATCACAAAGAAAATAGAAAATCCATAAACTTACAATATATATAAATAACGACTAATTTATTTTACACTAAAACTATCAATCATTTAAAAAACACCCAAAACATAACCTTTATCCTAAAAACTACATTTTTAGCTTTTGCAGTTGTAAAGTATTGACCAGCTAATAGCATGCTGAACCTTTGAAGCATTATGATAGAGTTTGTTTTAGAGGAAAGTAGCCTACTAAGAAGTCACCGTTCAGTCTGCGCCCGACTAACATCTGCTGTTAAAAGCTCTACATGACTGCCAGTGTGTTTATTGGGAGGCAGGAGAGGAGTTTCAGACAGGCGGGTAGTAAATTACCAGGCTCTATCACTGAGACATCGCGGAACGTTTTCAATATCCGCGACACGGGGAAGAGGACTCGCGTGGCCGCTGCAGACCGCTGTGTTTGTGTCCATTTTCATTAGACAGTCTCCCATCTTAGAAAGTCACCGAGCGATGGAGCGGGACCTATTAAGGCTTAAGTAGCGAAGCTTTATTAGATTTAGACTATTTCATAAATTACTGTGTGACTCCGCCTGCTTTATTACAGACAGCATTACTTTTCAGAGGGTATGTCTCCGACTATGTAATTAGGTGTGGTTGTGAAACCACGCCTTTTGTTACTCTCCATACTGCTTATTATTCCACCATTTTTGAGAACCTCTTCCTACACCATTCACACCATCAACACCATTCATACCTCATATTACACCTTTATACACCCTCCAGGTTGCTATAACTTTTTACCTTTACACCATATACACTTTTTCAGATATTTGACTTTTTATTGCCAAAAAAATGTACGGGAGTCAATGGGCACATTTTGAAAACCGAGACAATAGAATGTGGATGCTGTAACATATTACACTGCTTATGACACCACAATGCCTTCCTCTACAACACTTTTATGACCTAACAATACTATCCCAGATGATTTGACATTACCTTTTTGTGCTTTCATCACAATTCATTACTTATTTGTATCACTTCCAGGTTTTTTAGATTACTTACCACAAAATGCATCACCATATTTTAACACTTTCACGTTCTTTAGATCCCTTTATACCGCATTACCACTTCGTTGTCACGTCTCGTGCCTCCACATCTTAGTCTACGTCTGGTTTTTACGTTTATATGTATTTTCTATCTGGTAGTCCGTTTCGTGTTTTCCTTCTCTCTCTCCATTTTGTGTCTCCACTTCCCCGCACCTGAATTGTGTTTTCTCATTTGTTTCGTCTCACCTGTTCCTGTGTTCTCTTCCAGATTGTCTTGTGCCCTGCATTCATGCTTGTCTCAGTCTTTCCAGTGTTTGATTCTGGCATGCTCCTTTCCTGTTCCGAGTTCCTGTGTCCAGTCCTGTGTACCCGTCCAGTTCCTGTTCTCCTGCCTATCCAGCCTGTTCCTGTCCAGCCCTGCTCCAGCTCTTCTGCCCATTCCCCGGTTCTGACCCCTGCCTGTTCCCATTCCCCTGTGTTTGTCGACCATGAATAAAGCATATTCCTATTACTTCTGGTGTCTGCGATTGGATCCAATCAGTTCTTGTAACACTTCACTCCACCCTTTTATTTACCACCTCACACTATACAATATTACCATCTTTCTATACCATCTCCACCTTTTATTTACCACCTCACACTATACCATATTACCATCTTTCTATACCATCTCTACCTTTTATTTACCACCTCACACTATACCATATTACCATCTTTCTATACCATCTCCACCTTTTATTTACCACCTCACACTATACCATATTACTATCTTTCTATACCATTTCCACCTTTTATTTACCACCTCACACTATACCATATTACCATCTTTCTATACCATTTCCACCTTTTATTTACCACCTCACACTATACCATATTACTATCTTTCTATAGCATCTCCACCTTTTATTTACCACCTCACACTATACCATATTACCATCTTTCTATACCATTTCCACCTTTTATTGACCACCTCACACTATACCATATTACCATCTTTCTATACCATTTCCACCTTTTATTGACCACCTCACACTATACCATATTTGTATCTTTCTATACCATCTCCAGCAATTACCACTGCGCAGCAACCACACCTACAGTTTCTTTATAAATCGTTAATCTAGTTTTCTCCTGCAGCTTGGTATCGGAATACATGCCCTAAACAATGTGAATAGAATAGAATAGAAAACAATGAAAATATAGTTTTAATGTTGTATACAAAACATGATAATTTATTTTATGACATAATCAGGTGTAGGATAATCCCTCTTCTTCAAATGAAGTGCTGAAAAATGGTCTCTTACAAATTGTTGATTTGTGTTCTCTCATATCGTCTTTATTACTGTGAATATTACACCATATATCTTATATATCACATATCTTAAAATATCCAAACGGATTGTTTGACTTTGATGTCTGTGAATTAAAGCTCCTCAAAGTAAATTGGATGCCTTTTTAAACTTCAGTAGGCCTAGCTTAAAGTTTGATTTAATATATCCAATAGGATATTCTCACGTAAATCCCAAGAATGGTTGTATCTCATGTATTAGCTTATTTTACTATGGGGACAAAAGTAGGCTACATCACACAGAGCAGCAGAGGATTTACCTGAGTATAGTCAAACTGCTGGAGACCCTGGCTTCCCTTTTGAGGTTCAGGTGATGACTGACTCTAATACGCAGCTGTACACCCATCGTCACATCACCCCATCAGTTGCCGTGGTTACTGAACTGAGATTATGAATATGGCAAAGGTATTAAATGGGCTTTTAGTTTTTCTGCATGGTCTGTAATGCCAGTGATGCATGGCCTACTGTTGACCAATGAGAGAAGGCATGCAGCATGAACACAGCTATGAATGAACACGGTGGATGACTGAAGGGTTTCCCCTTATAAAGGTCACGCTGACTACTGAGACCCCGTTTCATATGCTCTTGACGTGTAGAAGACCGTCATTTTCAGTCCCCCGTCTTTGTTTATCTTTTTTCTGAATCCCTTTGCACACCGCCTGTCGAGCATCGAGGTGGACTGCTCGCTTAGTCCTGTCGCAGAGTACTTGAACCATCGCAAAGACAAAATCCATCTCTTCCCCTTCAGGGCCGTCATTCCCAGTCCATAGCAGGAAGTAACGATAACAAGCTTTTCTTCAGCCTGCTTGATCACCATCTCGAAGACATAAAGAGGAGATATCGCGGAAGATTTAGCGGAAAGAAAAGCGGCTACTATATAGAAGATGGGTAATGGGATTATAGCGACGTGCGCACACTGAAACATTATTCATCCGAGTGGGCAGAAAGAGGCAGGTCGGTTCCCGGAGCCCTGTAGGGTGTCTCACACTTATCTATCCCTACCTCTGCCCAGCACAAAAAGGCAATTAACATCCATGTCAGAATCCATCTATTATCATCCAGACTAATATAAGATGACAAATTATACAGCGCACCGCACAATGCAGTGCCGATCCGCCCCGCCCGCCCACGTCCTGTCCGTCACTGGCGACTGTACACGCTGGTATCGTGAGTGCTTGTTAAACAGACCTCAGCTTTCCTTTCACAGCACTTTAATAACCAGGAATTAAGCCATGGAAACGCTCGAAGCAGGTCAGTGGAAGATTTTACACGTCAATGCACTAAAGGTAAAAAAATAAATCTTTTGAATTCTGTAATTACAAAAAACACACCATAGCCAGCACTGTTTTATGTAAAAGCCTATGATGTCTGATTGTGTTCACAAAGCACATCAAGCAATTCCACGCAGCAATGATGATACTTATTCGCAGCGTAATTCTCACCCCCAGATCTGTTAGTGTCCTGAAAGGTTTATTATACAGCCTTTCTGTTTATCTCAGACTTGGCGCTGGCCAGCTTTTGCACAGCACAGTACTTTTCTGTTTTTAATTAATGTAATTTTTTATAGGAGGATGATTCCAAATACATTATTTAAAAGTTCACTTTCTGGGGCTTTATTTAAATTACAGAAATGTATATTACATTAGCAGAAGTTTCTCATGACACGACAACTTAACAATGGCTGGTATAGGGACACTGTGGGGATTATGGTCTAAAGCAACAAAATGCACTCAACTACAAAACAGCTTGATTTGTGTATATTGTGAACAAATGCTATAAATGTAATATGCTCATATGTAAAGCCTCTGGAAACATAGTGTCATTGTACAAGTTTTTTGGAGCTACTAAAAAGTGTATTTAATAGCTTTAGACAACAAACACCTGAATGCCCAAATGTCATGTCCATTGTCAGAAATAAAACACATGTATCTCTGATAATATGTCTTATTCACAACCATGTATAATACCTATATGATCAAATGAAGGTATTCTAAGTGCACTGCTTTAATTCAAATCAGATCAGAATAGAAGGTGCTTTTAATAATTTATTCTCAATTTATACTACATATGTACAATACACATGAGGCTTGATTCTGAAGGGGAAAATGCTTTTATTTTTATAAATTAAAATGTAATTGTCTAAGTGTGTTATATCAAGGACTCTCGAATAAAAGTGAAATAGTGTGATTTTATGCATTTTTCCACCCTATTTTGCAGACATCTTAATTACACACCAAGACTTGACTCTGTAAGCTTCTACTTGATAAATGGTAGCCTGGCACTCCAGACATAAGGAGTAACGAGCACTAGGTAATTTCTCAAATGGAACCTTATTTATGTTTCAGGCTTCTTTGACTTGGCCATTATGGTGATACTGTGTGTTGCACACTTGGGCGATTACATCGTCTTCCCCCGTGTTGTGTTCCATTTAGTCCCATCCTACGGCTACAACATATTTTTAGAATTAAAAAAACATGCTGTGCGAGTTGTGCAACAGCACTAATGTTAACGTCGTTCATGCAATAATCTGCAGATTATACTTCCATAAAAGAAAATCAGGTAAAATTATTTTCGGCATGTAGCCAAACCAACAATAGTGATTTCCCAAAGAAACTGAAGGGGCACATTTGCTTATTTTATGATTTTATTCCAAACAACCCATGCTAATTTTATTTTGGGAATATGCAATAATAATAATAATAAATAATAATGTACTGTATAATCCATCAGGCACATGTGTAATGAAACAGCATGGGAAAACATGAAGCCATTTGATACAACATTGGTTCAAAGTAACTGTTCGAAGCCAGGAAATGGCAAGGGCCTATTATGTAGAACATGCCACAGGAGTCTAATCAAAACTTACAACACTTAATTTTCTATACTGTATATATGTGCTGTAGATTTACAGAATATAACATTTTAAATTAGATTTTAATTATTTAGGGCTTACCTGAAATCAATTATATGTAAGGATCTGACTTTCACTTGTATTGTACCTTTATTATATTATATAATTATTATTTATTCTCATCTGTATGTATTGTTTAGTTTTAGTTTTTCCATCTGACTTGTTTACTTTCCCGTTTTGCCTAGTTGTCATGTGTCTGCCTGTTTACATCTGATCTGTCACTCCCTGTTTACGTCTCTGTACCATTCGGGTGATCTCATTGGTGTTCGGGTTCCCTCTTACTTCGCACCTGCCTCTGTGTACTTAGATTTACTAATTACCACTAACATACTAACGATTGATTAGATCTACTAACTCCACTAACAAACCACTAACTCTACTAACGGCAGGGGTGTGTATAGTTACTAATCTCACTAATATATTAGAGCGCACATTTTCACGCTGTTCTGTCCTTGCTAATCATTCTCAACTGCATCTGATCTTCTCTCCCTGTCATCTTAATCTATGGACGATTTCCTGAAACTCCAGGTCATCTGTTATCGTGTGTATGTTTGGAATCCAGTCCGCGTTTTCCCTAGTTGTCTCCGTGATTGTTTCATTGTTTCCCAAATGTATTTCAATTGTCTCTCGTTTGGAACCCCGCCCTTCCACACACCTGATTCCCTTTGTGTCATGTGTACCTTGTGCATTTAAGCCCTGTGTTACTTCCAGTCTGTGTCAGAACGTTGATTGTCTTTTCCAGTGCCTACGATATTCTAAAGCCTGAGATCAGTTAAATTATTCCGCGATACCCTTTTGAACGACTATTCTTTTGCCTTGCCCTTATCTGTCCAGTTTGCCTTTCGATTTTGACCACGCCTGTATAACGACCATTCTCCTGCCTTATCCCTTGTACTGCCTGAACTCTGATTCCCTGGTTTTTCGATTTTCTGGATTGTCCCTCATTGCCCTATCGCCTGTCGTTTTTGTACCTACCTACCTCTGATCTCCTGGCTTGACCCCTGAACGAAATAAAGAACTCCTTTTTGCCTAATCCTGTGGTCTGCGTCTGGGTCCTTCACACGAACGTAACATTATATCTACAATTTAGATTTTCATTCAATTCAAACCTGGTGAACTCAAAGTTTTATGAGTAATTGCTTTTTTATATAAATTGATCGGAAATAGTGGGTCACAAATTATGCTCGAGTATTATGATTCTCTAGTATTTAATTCTGCAATAATGAATATGAATATTTTTCATAGAGATAACATATTTAACAATAGCTCATTAGATTCACATACAGTCTACAGATTTATTCTGAATTCTCCTTGCATGCTTAATAGTGGGTGGTTGTCCCAACAATATTCAGATTCAATTCAATTTGAATTACTTCAAAAATAGAATAATAAAAAAGTAAACTTAGAGATGCCCCACATTACAAAAATTCACCACTTCTTTATCATGAGGTTTTTTATAACTGAATAATCCAATGTTGGAGTATACATAATGCTTTATGGCCAAGTGCAAGTCTCAATATGTTTTGTCCGGATTCTGCCTGTTAATAAAGTGTCAAATAAAAATGATTTTGACGTTAGAAAAAGGATAAAACATTTTGAGAATCAACACCGCCATTTTAAACAAATTAAGCATGGTCTCTATTGAAAACTCTTAACATAACCTACCTTCAGATTTTTAGGTAATTACTGGTGCAATTTCAAAAGTCATTCAAGATTCAAGATTAATCTCATTACTGTATTACTTTGAGAACAGTGCAATATTGTTGATCCAGGTCAAAACTCATATCGGATTTTCCAGCTGGATAACATGGCAGAACTGTAATCCCAAGGCTATTTATTTATTTATTTATTTATTTATTTATTATTGTTGCAGTTTTTAAATCCCTACATATTCTCAATAATTCCAGTGACCCAATTTATATCTACACGTGATATCCCTCTGTGGTCAGATTCAATCTAGGGCGCAATGTTAAAGAGCAATTTTTTAAACTACATAATCTTTTCCCCAAATGAATCCATTTTGGCTTAAGGCACAGGTGTCAAAATCCAGTCCTGGAGTTTTCTCCAGTGTCTCCTGGATTTCAAGGTGTTTTCAGCATGAATGGTTCATTGAATTCATTGATCGGATAAAGAATCCACACACCTTGTCCTCAAGGCCTTAATTGGAAGCTGACTGAAAGGAAACCAAAAAAAACAGCAGACGCTGTGGCCCCCTGGGAATTCAGTTTGACCCCCCTGGCTTGAGGTGAAGATTAAAACTAGCAGTGCCTCAGTCATGTTCTTCAGATGCAGTGCAGGTTGCAATACTGTCATTGAAGAGTAAAGCCAAACGTAGCTGGCGGACGACACGTTCTACTTGTAGGGGTTATACATTACGATAAGCGCTCTTTTGCTCTTCGGCCTTTTTAAATGGAATGAACGAGACAAAGGAGAGCTCCTGTTCTTGCAGTGACAGGTGGTCCGAGGTTCAGACCTGGGGAGCGACTTACCTCATGAGTCACCAGGTTTAAAAGGAAAAGACCCTTCATCAGTTTGGAAAACCACCACAATGTACAACAACCCTTATTATACGCATTGGATAAAGAAAAATGGAGAAAATTGGTGACTAAGTTGTAAGTTGAACCAAAAATAGTCAGTGAACTGTCACCTGTACATTATTATTAATCCAGTGCGCATCTATTTATAAGCCTTGATAAAAACATTTCAATAAGTAAATCACCATCTTACTTGTGTTTGAATATTTTCCTATGAAGACTAAATTAATTCCTTGTCCTGCTCTGAATCCAAATCAAAAGGAGTTTTACTATTCTGTCATTATGTTTTGCATTCCAGTAAAATGCTCTCTACGCATTTATCTTACCCTGTGTATGCCTGTCTTTTTCAAATCATTGAATTAGTCTGCATGTAAAACATACAAAGACTATTGAAGTGTGTCAGCATCTTTATGTTGTTTATATTGCAAAAAAGTTACATTAACTCGTCCAACAGCTTTTGAGCTACGTACACCAAGCTTCACTGTGTTACGGCACTACATGAAAAGATTGCATTACATCAATTTGTTGATAGACATTGCTCTTTATAAGCTTTCTCCCATGCTACCATTCCTATAGGCAAAACTGGTTCTTGACAGCTATAGTGCACATTTTACCTGTAATCTATCGGATTGTTCTGTGTTCCGCTACGGGTTTTGCTTTCACCTCTGTGATTAGTGAGTTCACCTGTCCTGCATTTCCGCTCACTATTTATACCCCGCTTCCTCCTTTTCTCATCACCATGTTATTTTCATGTAACATTATAGGTAAAGGTATAGGAGTTGTGCGTGCTATCGACCGCTTTGCTTCTCAACACGGGACTTGTTAGCAGTACAATTTAGAAAAACTGAAAAGTACGCTCTTTTGGCTCTCTTATTTCAGAGCAGAGGTTTTGGTTTCTTTGTTTCCCACTCAAACCTACGAGTGCTCTCGCCCTAAGGTTTAGGGTTCTTTTATTTTTCTCCTTCCTTTCTTTTGTTCACTCCACAAAAGGAGTTAGATAAGTGTAACTGCTTATTTCTTTTGCTTGCTCGGATATCGAGCTCCTCGCTTATTTTTGCGAGGTTATTTGTGTTCTTCTTATGTTCTTCTCACTACGGATTATTGTCCGTGTTCGTTTTGAACACTTTTAGATTCCTCGTTTGTCGTACCTGGACCTCCAATATTTCATAGAGATCCCCTACAGACTCCTTTAGTGGTCCACGCTTCTGTGAGTGACTTGTTCTGTATCGTGTTTTGTTTAGTCGCAGTTGACTCATCAGTGCTACCAAACCCTCACAGCAACAGTTTTCTTTTTTCGGTAGTTAAGAGGGTCCAACAGATACGGCATGTTCTGTATTGTAGCTAGCCACTGTAATGTTGCATATGATTGTGCAGTATTGCTCATGTACAGTATAGCCTACTACTACACCAAACATTACTGTTGTGTTACAATGCTACATGAATGCTATGAAAAGTTTGTTTGTTTGAAGACAAAATTTATATATCTGGCCGCAGAGTAATGGTTTGGGGCTCGTTTGATACCTTAGACCCTTGATGACGTACAGCCATTTCACCAGTCATGTGTTCCATACTGTACCAGCGTAATTTACAGCTGAATCTAGTCTTACCCCCCAATTCTCATAGAGATCAGTTCAAATGCAGAGAGGTTATAGTATCGCTTGTAACAGTACCTGAAAATAAGATATCGAGAGTCTTTTGATGTTGATTGGTCACAGACTTCAGGAAGTAACAGCATGCAAAGGATATGCGACCAAATATTGATACTTTAAAAATATGTTAAAGCAAAATATTCTAATTTTCTGAGACACTGAATTTGGCTTTTCATTTGCTGTAAGCCATAATCATCAAAATTACAAGAAATAAAGGCTTGAAATATTTCACTCTATGTGTAATGAATCTATGTAGTATATGAGTTTCACTTTCTGAAATGAGTGACAAAAAATATTGAACTTTTTCACGATATTCTAATTTTTTGAGCTGCACCTGTATATATATATATATATATTAAACATATGACATTTTTTTCTGCTGGGTCTCAGGAGGACAGAGTGTGGATATATAGACATTGTGATGAATGGTGACTTCCAAAAGTGTACGACAGAATGCGAAGGTGTTGTTGGTAGCTAATCTTGTGGTATCAGCCAGACCTAGACATGTGATTAATTTCAAGGCAACAATAACAAACAAAGGAAAGTGATAGCAACCCTTGGACTGTTGGCAGAAAGTGGGTCCTGTGTGCTGATTCCAGGATAGGTGTGTGGTAAGACAGGGAGCTGAGCTGCAGGGGTTCTCTGTCCTTGGTCCTGAAGGCCTTGCAGCTTCCTCGGGTGTCGCTGTCCGTGGTTCTGATGGCTTTTCCTGTGCATTTGGGTGCTCTTCCCAGCACCACAGATCTGTTTCATTTGTGCTAGAGCAGGTGTATTCACTGAACACATACAAGAGACAAAACAAAATGCAAACTGCAATCTTCAGTGTACACAATTCAAGGGCTGTCGATCCTTTTAAGGTATAGCTTGTGACAAATAATGGTTCATCTTTTTTCTTGTTATTTTTTAATGATAGAATTTATTTTGTATGCACATTTTTTTCCTTTTGATATACAATCTGTTTATGCATGAATAAATGACCCAATAAATATTTACTCAATGTATACAGCTGGATATATACTGAAGCAATTCAGGTTAAGTACCATACTCAAGGGTACAACGGTGGTGCCCTACTTCCCTAGCCTGAAATTAATTGAGAATGACATCATGAACTCGCAACTCACTGTTGACCAGCATGAAGCTGGTGTGTGTACATCCAAAGCTACTTTTTATAGACCGTTGTTTTTAAAATGTTAACTTACTGTAACATGACAACATTTACCTATTTCCTGCTATGTAATTATTATGGAAAATAAAAGGTTGCTTTGACTGCAGTGGGTCAAAGATATTTTTTAATTTCACTGTATATTATACATAATATTGGACTCGGCCAGAAGGCCACTTGAAAGATATATAAGGCCAAAGGGAAAACAAGTTTCATGTACAGTAAATTTTATCTATTATAGTATCACCAGAGTATTCTTAGCTTCCTTCCTCTGACATAATGATGTGATATTTCATTTAGCAAAGATAGCTAATCTTGTGGTATCAGCCAGACCTAGACATGTGATTCATTTCAAGGGAACGGCGGCAGTGTAGTACAGTGGTTAAGGAACTGGGTTTGTAACCGAAAGGTCGCAGGTTCGAATCCCACGTAGGACACTGCCGTTGTACCCCTGAGCAAGGTACTTCACCTGAATTGCTTCAGTATATATCCAGCTGTAAATGGATACTATGTATAAAATGCAGTGTAAGTCGCTCTGGATAAGAGCGTCTGCTAAATGCCTATAATGTATAATGTAATGTAATGGAACAATAACAAAGGGAAGTAATAGCAGCCCTTAGACTGTTGGTAGAAATTGGGTCCTTGTAGTGCTTTTAACTACACTGTTCTGTTTATCCCATTACCCACCCTTCACAAGCCACTGCAATCTGCATATACTGTAGTAATACCCAGCAGCAATACAGTGCGTTCAATTTGGAGCAGTGGTTGTTGCGTGTTAGTGTTTTTTCAGGGCCTGTCCTCTGTTTCAGCCTGCTGGACAAGACAATCCCTCCTCCTACCTCTTACCCTTGTAAGTTAAGAGAGGTAATTAACCTTGCAGTCACCTCATATTCTCTCTCTGGGTGCCATTTTATATTGTTACTTAACACTGTGTCACCATCACTCACCATTGAAAAGCTCCCTTTGTATATGGTTTACTGAGGTAGCCATAACAGCAAACAACAGAGGTCATACATGAAATGGCAACCACCATTTTTAAATTGCTTTGTTTATTTACATGGTGATTCCCATTTCACAATAGATGGTGATAGATCTGCTGGTACAGTCATCTTATCAAATCAAAGCAAACTGAAGAATATAGAGCACAATGAATATTTGAAATACAAAATAAATTGTCAATAAAATGAAACAAACATTTTTACTGATATTAAATTTTTTATGTAAAAAGATAACATATAGGCACACAGGTAAGCACACACACGTACATGCAGACAGACTCTCTCTCTCTCTCACACACACACACACAATGAAAAGATAAATTGTTAAATTACTTTGTATGTGGGAGAACTGAGAGTTGTACCTATAAGCCTATGATTAAATTGATGTTGTTCTTACTCCAACAGGTGTAATTTATTTTTAGGAGCATTACTTTGAATCTACCAGATGACAAAGGCACAAATCCCATAATAGCCTATTTTGCATTGTGAGAAACATGCACACGTATGCACAATTATAAAAATTATATTGGAAACCTAGCTACCACATATATTGGAAGAGTGTGATTACTTTTTGATTATTTATTATTGCTTCAGAATATGTTTGAGCTCGTAGAAAGTCTGCACCAGAATTTGACAGTAATCAGAACAAAAGCAGTAATGATAGGAAAGGATACTTTTCTATGAGCTCTGCAAAGCTATTTGGAAGGTTGACTTCATTGATGGAGTTAATGCTATAGTTGATGTGTAGTCATGTGGCGGGTTTTTAGCGAGTCCCTGCTACACAGAGAATGAGGACGCAGCTATTCAGGCTGTGCACAGTAATGGATGATGGGAATGAAACCCCCAAGGCCCTTTGTCAAACTGGTTATGGCAGCTGCAGAGAGAGAGAGAGAGAGAGAGGCCGGGGTTCTCTCCCCTTTGACAGCACAAGTGTTTACTGCTCCAGACTTATATTAAATGGGCAAGAAAACTGACCACACAGAACCAAGTAATGTTTTCACAGACACAAATCTGAGAAGGCTTTGTAAAACCATTTTGATTTGTACTCATTGCACACAATTTACTCATTTTTGTCTTTAATATCTAGGTAAAGGAACAGGCTTTATGTGACAGCTTAAAAGATTAAGATTTTAAGACTTTAAGAAAAAACTGTATCCTGAAGTAGTTGGCTGGAACTCTGCATGCAGTCTTTGTCCTAGACCTGAGGTGGACCTTTGCGCTTTGATTCTTAGAGGGGTTATAGATTTCCTTGGCTTGTGTTCTTGCATCAGAGTCCAATCAATATCACAGAGATCATCTAATTGGTGAAGAGGTGGGAGTTAATTCAATTAGATGCTGTATGCAATGATCCAGAAGCTATCGAAATATGGAGTGGGGGATGCCAGATGCCCAGAGTTTTGACATAAAAAAAGCTTCAGTGCTTATATTATTTTGTAACTAGGGTAATTAGTGGCAGAGGGATGCCAGTGAGAACACTCTCACAACAGTGTGTGCACCCATTCAGTTATTCCAATGAAACAGCTGCCGTTGACTGTAATTGCATCGGAGGGTTTTCTTTGAATTTTGTTTTTTAAATTTAGATTGAAAAATGGGAGCTTCTAGGCTTCCTTCCTCCCGTCCCCGCATTTTATGGTTATTTCCGGCAGAACAAATCATTCATGGGGATTTATAATGGGATGGGGTCGCATTTGGAGTTTGTGTCAAGCCCCCTTCCCGCCGAAATCTCCAGGGACTCATTTCAGCCTAAAAAACGTCGTAAACTCAGCATTTAATTTTCAAGAGGGCTGAATACAGCAGGTGGCGGGGCTATCTCAGGGCAGTCCCCGGGTGTATTATGTCACGATCGATCTTCAGAGAATAACGCCCCGAAAAAATCCCGGATTTAATTTTCATGTTTCCGTTTTCTTTTTGCCGTCTATGAATAGAGTTGATGATAGTCTACCGCTTGGCTCTCCTGCCCACCACTGTGCGTATTTCAGCCCCATGGCCAACTCTAGCCTAACTTTCGGCTGTAGAATCACTGCACCCAATAGAACGGATGTGTGAAGAATAGCCTAGGCTACTAGCTGCCAAGTGTAAATACATGGGCTAGCCCAGTGAACAACAGCTCGTCCATGGACGGCTAAATTGTGTTAGAAACGCGTCTTGGACGCCTTTTCAATGGCTTGTCAATGACATTCTGTGGCATTTTGCGCACTGGGAGCCTACGCTTGGCAGCACATTACGTAGCTAACGTAATCGTACGACATTAGCCTATCCACAACCAGAACGATATCGAAACACTTTTAATTAGCCAACAGATGCGTTTCTAAATTTAGCAAACGTGTTCAACTGAAGACCGTCTTTTTTGTAAAGAAAAATATTTTGATATATTGTCGTTACAAATAGGCTATCTTAAATCTATAGGTTTAGCTAATCGTAATATAAAATTAGCCCAGACGAACGTACAGATTGTCTTCAAAGTTTGATGCTGACCAGGGGCTTTATGAGGCTATTATCCAAATGTTCGATAGCTACATAACCACGTGAATGCATAGGCTAAGGCTAGCCTACATATTGAAAAGCCTAACCTGAAAACTAAAGTCATTTTATGTTAACACAATGGCCTACTGCGTCACTGTATGTTTAAAAGTAGCGCAGGCTACACGTTTTGTTTTAGGCTACTGTACTCATTCATGTATTAGCCTACTAACTTTATAAACAATAATTTAAGTAGCCTATAGCTATTCGCTGCATTCTTATAACTGCACCATAATCAGTATTGGCTACTTCTGTCGCCCTCCTCCGCATTTGATACCTAGATTACCACCTAGATTGTTCCATTAGACGGGATTGCCCGCTTCACTCCCGAGTCCCCAGGATACAATTATTGATTGTATTTTCCCTGTAGGCTACTCTCGCTCGCTTCGTGTCGTGCAGCCCCCGCCCCCCTCTCTCTCTCTCTCTCTCTCTCTCTCTCTCTCTCTCTCTCTCCCCTCTTTCTTGAAGTACTGCAGAGGCACTGGTGCAACATAAAAAAGAAAAGAAAAGATAAAAGAAACCTCATCGACAGTTTCCACCTCAGGTTCTTTTCATACAACACTACTGTGGAATACCAGCACATTTGTAACCACGACACAGAGATAGTTTCTTGCTATGGGTGTTCACTGCTAACGTTCGGACTCCATCCCAACCGGTGAGTGGAGGGTAGGCTACGCGATCTCTGCTTATTAGTTTAGTGGCAGTGGAAGCGCCTTCCCTTTTCTCTGTAACTGTGCATTTGTTTAGAACAGTGCAGTGATTCAGTGTTAAGATGTGTATTTCTCGTTGTTTGTGTTTTCCGAAGCACCTTAATAATTCGGTGTGTAGAACTCAAATGGCTAAATATCATGTTCTGGTCGGTTGATACACCTGCATAGCTATGCCACAGATTTACTCTATTTAGCGTTAGTGTGTTTGTAATAGTTTGCTTTGTTTTGTAGGCTACGTCACCGCTGAGTATACATTTACACATACATTACAAGTGAAATGAAACTTGTGTAAATCCCTCTGGAGTTTGTTAACGCTTTAGTCATGTCTGAGGAAAGTATTTCAGTTTAACAACAACAATAAAAATAAAAAACAGAATTATACAGTACAAGCTCTATCCAACGTCATATTTTGTGTCAAATGTTACCACTTCCTTTTGGTTTTCATATGCAAAACACAGGAAAAGTTTCAAACCATGCCAGTCTGCGGGAATCGCATTAGGCTATCATCGGGCTGTCGACCGTACATTTCGCTTAAAACAGTCTGCATCCTGTGAACCCTCAGGAGCCTATACAATGAATCGCGGTTAGTCTAGTTCAACAACAATTTAGCGTCAGCGAGGTTGTGGTTTAAAATGGTAGGCTACTTCGACCATCGGCCTCAGGCACATAAAGCATTCTGAATTACGCATAGAGATCCATCTACTTAAGTGGCTCGATGCTGCGGGTACTGAGTCATCCGTGGATTGCAGGAGAGGAGAGAGGATTGATTCCAAAGCACAATGTCAGGACATCAGAAATCTCATTAAAGACGGCAGCTTGCGTCAAACTGTATTCGGTGATTGATTCCGTTCTTGGATCCTGCAAACGACGTTATGACTGCTGGCTTTTGGAGGATACCAGTAAAGGGTGAATCCGTGCGTGAAACGACCTACAGTATGCTTGAATGGAGAGAGGTAGTTAATGTGACGAATACGAAACTATCTTGATTAGACCTACATTTCAGAAGTCTCTCCATTGTTACAACTGCTACCTTCGACGTAGACTATCTTAGAAACACTACGATTTGAAGTTGCTACGCTTCATGGTCATCTAACTTCATCAAGATATGTAATTTCCGTATGGAAAATTCCGTACTTTACTGTAAAGTAACAAGACTTCTAGTTTTTTTCCCCGTCTGAATTGTGTGTATAGACTTGTATTTTCAACATTTTGACTGGAAAGAATATTGGCAATCTACATAGAAAGATTTACCTCATTGTTGAACTTATTCCTTCCTCGGTTTTGAAACAAACTATAGGCCTGTGTACATTGACACTTTCAATGCATTGCCTAATATGAACTACAAAAGGACACAACGCGCTTCATAATGCATTCATAAGCGCTATATGAACACTGATGAATGTTTCTACTGAAATAAGCTATATCATCCGTGCAATACACCATTAGTCTTATCAGTTAGCACAATGTAATAATATCAATTGACTGTCAGTGCTGTTTAAATACTTATGACTTATTTTTTCATGGTGTGTTCTTGCAACATAAAATACATCAATTTGGTATGTGTCATACTATTTCTAGAGTAAATATGTACATTTATGTATGTACCTTTGTCAGAAAAGACACATTGTTTAAATTTGAAATGTAGGGATATAATCTTTTTGAACGGGATATATTTCACAGACAGGGAGCTCCTACACCTATGGAATCTGTATGTCTGTACTACCCAGTATCATGCCAAAGTGTGCTAGAGACCTGTGGGCCAAACATACAAATTTGTCAGTTTTTTAAATTTATTTATTATTTGCGAAATGGTCACACTTTCATGTATGTGTAACATATCACCCAGCTTTTCCAGCTTTAATAACTGATCAGTGTTGAAGTTGCATTTTGCTGCACTTTATCACAAAGATATGAGTAGTGATAGTTTTCGGGTGATATTTGTTGTTAAAAAATCCAATTTAAGCCATCTTAGATCCCTTGCAAGCTTATCTTGACAACTGGATATTGAATTTAATATTTCTGTGTGAAATGTAGGGTACATATTTTTAAATGTGTACATTTTACAATAAAGAAATAAGTATATTCTCAAACTGATACACTTTTCAGTTTTGACCCAGCAGTATATAACATGCACCTGTGTTGTATCTGTACCATAGGTATCTGTGATATTTTTCTGTTCCAATGAAAATGAATTAATTGTGTCGTAACAAATATATAGATAATATATGCATCTTTTCAGTTTGAAACCTTTACGCAGGTTATCTAAACTGTAGTGAATGCAGTATAATTTAAGCTTCTAATAAAGCAGCACGATGCTTTCCAAGTTAATTAAATATTAGCTGCATCCCTGGAATTGATCAAATGAGGCATTTTTTGTCAATTAATTAGTGAACACTATAAATATATGCAAAAAGTGTGAGTACAACAGAAAGTGATAATTGTGTGTGTCTTTCTGTTTGCGTACATGTGTATAGGGGTTGTGTGCGTCCATATGACTGCGTGTATTCAAAGAGTGTCTCATTCACCCTCGTTTTGTTTCTTTTATGCAAAGTGGCTGGCATGTGCGGACATCTAGCACAAAACATCCATATAGAAAGACAGAGCTGTAAATGACAGAGACAAGAAACAGTGCTGATCCCACGCTAATACGAGTCTGGTATTATACCAGCGAAAGAAGCTTGATCTGGAAGCCTCGCTCTCCGGTATGCCAGCGCACTCAGGGTATGATGCTTTCACGGAAGTCCAAACCGGCATGCGTATGTATGTAGAAGATGCGTGCAGGCCGCCGTGATAAAATCTGTTCATGTGTCCAGGAGGAGACCCCTGCTGCCTATGCATGCGCTTTCATTGGCAAAGCTGGTTTGTCAAATGTTAGCCTAGCCTACATTAAATGTGAACTCTTGATGATACATTGAAACTCAATACACTAACCAGTTACATTGACTTTTTTTTTTATTGTTAAATGCCTTCTGTAAATGGAAATATTTAAGCCACAAAAACAATTGAGAGGATTTTTTTTTAACAATGGGAAATTCAAGAACGCCACAACCGAAATGAAAACGGAAACGACAGTTGTCAACATCTGAAGCTGAACCGCGACATTCACACCAGCCAGGGAGCACACTTAGTGTGTGTCAGCAGCCGTTCTGTAGTGACACAGCACTGCAGTTTGCCAACTTCTGAGGCCTGAAGGTCAGGTGTAAGCGGTGAAGCGCTTGCGGGGGACTCCCCGGTGACGTCTCCTCTCAGTGCGGTCCGTGCAGACGTAGGCCTACCCGATCCTAACCGAGCTGTTTTTCTGCCTGTTTTCTCATGCCACGAGAAGCAGCGCAGAATTCGCCTGCATTGTATCACTAATTTATTTATTTTTGTGTCCTTCGCGAATATTTCATTTCCAGCGCAGAATCTCGTATATGATTAATGAACGTTCCCGGATGGCGGCAGTGTTCCGTGACAAGATGACTGTTTGAGAATAATCTATTTTTACACTCCATTATGTTGATGCATTTTTGCATGTTTTTCTGTTTGGTTGTAACAGAGCATGGTTGCACATTTGTTTACACCGTACCTTGGAGGGTTTGTTTTTAGTTAGAAAGGGAAGATAATTTTTGCAAATTGACAAGGTGGAAATGTGTCATTGCTTCAAAGCAATACCGTTTGGTTAAGTCCGACAGGTTGTTGCTCCTGTCATTGATATATTTATATATGTGTGCTATGTCTGCTCTTTGTGCTTTTTTGGGAGTGTACATATATACTAGAGTTCCTGGCATGCTTGAATTCACTACCATAAGCATATTAATTGTAATGCCAAATCTGAGACAGTTCCCTTCTGGAAGGGTTCCTCTGAATCGGAGAATGGCAGGAAGGGGCATGATAAGAGCGAACCTATCACAGTGCTGAAGGATGTCACAACAACGCTCTGCTTTCATCCTCAATGACCTGCTGGCCCATATACAGTGCCCTCCACTATTATTGGCACCCCTGGTAAAGATGAGTAAAAAGGGTTATAAAAAATTTACCGTTTGGTGAATTAGCTTAACCTCACACTTAACAAATTCAACCTTTAATTGAAGTAAATTTATTATGAGAGAAAAAAATCTCTCATCAAGAAATAATAATTTTTAATTAGACGCCACAATTATTAGCACCCCTGTATTTATATATAGAATAAAGTAATCATTTTAAATATTTGGTCGCATATCCTTTGCATGCCATGACTTCCTGATGTCTGTGACCCAACAACATCAAAAGACTCTTGATGTCTTATTTTCTGGTAATCTTACAAGCGATACTATAACGTCTCTACATTTTAATGGATCTCTATGGGAATTGGGGGGTGGGACTAGATTTAGCTGTAAATTACACTGGAACAGTATAGAACACATGGTTGGCTAAATGGCTCTAAGTCATCAAGGGCCTGACGTATCAAACGAGCCTTAAAACATCACTCTGCTGCCAGAAATACAGTAGATATGGATGGATAACCTAAAGGGTTTCTTATGACTTATTTTTCCAGAGAGTTCAATAGAAACGACCCTTAAAGTGATCCAACCATATGTACTGCATATCTGGCAGCAGAGTGATGGTTTGTTGGATGAATCATCTAGAATTCAAGGCACACTTAACTAGCATGCCTACCACAGCATTCTGCAGTGACACGCCATCCCATCTGGCTTGCACTTTAGTTGGGCCCTCATTTGATTTTCAACAGGACAGTGACCCAAAACACACCTCCAGACTGTGTAAGACAAAGAAGAGATGATGGAGCGCTGCATCAGATGACCTAATCTAACACTCAACCTAAACCCAATAGAGATAGTTTGGGATGAGTTGGACCGGAGAGTGAAGAAAAAGCAGCGAAGAAAAAGTGCTCAGCATATGTGGGAATTCCTTCAAGACTGTTGGAAAAGCATCCCAGGTGGCTACCTCATGAAGTTGGTTGAGAGAATGCCAAGTGTGCAAAGCTGGCATCAAGGCAAAGGGTGGCTACTTTGAATAATCTAAAATATAAGATACATTTTAATTTGTTGAACACTTTTTTGGTCACAGCATAATTACATTTTTGTTATTTCATAGTTTTTATGTTTTTACTATTATTCTCAACTCAAAAAAATTGTAACAATAAAGAAAACCCCTTCCATAAATAGGTGGGTCCAAACCTTGACTGGTACTGTACATTTATTCATACATTCATCCATAGTCTCATACTTGCATACAATGTTGGATTACACTCTGCATGAAATCAGGGGAGCACACTAGTTTTTGTGAACATCAGCAACTTAAATTGATAGTGTATAGATGAACATCATCATCACGTACTTTAAGAACTGTATTTTCGTATCCTACCTGATGTAACAGAATGTGTAAAGTTAAAATGGGGGCGCGGTGACTGACCTTTCCCTGATGTTGTATCTCGTTGAAATTAACCAAAGCTTAAAAGAAACACCATACATCAACCTGCCAGAGGCTATCTCTGGCATGTGTCCTAGATTTTCGCTATTTTGTGTACTGACCCTGCCTGAAAGGCAGAAATGAACCTGAAGTCTGTCGGGGCTGAGTACGGAGGAGTCATCTTGGGCAGCAGTTGAGCAGAAACAAGCCTCCAGACCAGGGCATGAAATTAATGAAGTTAACTTTTTCACCGACTGGCCAGAGTGGCTTGTGGGCCCTAAAAATCACCAGCCATTTTCAATGTTTTACCAGCCTCATGACCTTTTACAATATAACTCAACCTGGTTGGTTACCGGGTATGCAGGGATAGAGGCCTGCCTCATTAAACCCCCCACCCACCATCCACACCTAACAGGTAGACATCAGCGGCATCCTCATGCAGGCCTGCCCATGATGAGCCTCATCACTGTTGACAGAGGGAATACGCTCTCTGCTCCACTTGCCTGCTGACAGACACTCGTTGGACCTCTGTGCACTTGGGCGAGGTGATCCATTGTTCCAGAGCAGCCTGTGCATATTGTGATCCTGATTCAATTTCCCCCTCAACCTACACTCACGAGATACGCTTAGCCCGAACACATGGTCAAGCGACAATGCATCGCTTTCATAGCTTTCCTCAAAGTAGCTCTTCGAAAGGCACCTGCAGTGTCACCTTCAAGTGGCACGCATACGGCAAGTGCCTTATGTGTGCAATTGAAATTTTTTTGTGATACTTATGATATTTGAATTCTTAATGTTAGTTTCAAGATTAAATCTCATAATATGGCAATATGGATATAAATATGGTAGTTGTGGAAATTAAGCTACAGCAGATTGTAGTGTCCTTATTGGATTTTTAAGAATATATTTACAAAGTATCCTGCAATGGAAATAAAGTAAATATTACATTCGGCAATTGCATACGTTATTGTAAAACTAGTCACAGAGAATAAATAAATGTATAGCCTGGCACTTCTTTCATTATTTTTTCACCAAAAATCTCTGCTACAGTTAAGGGCAAATGTTCTTTGAATCCAGGTCACACTCTCGAGAATGTGTCATGGTTTCTGGCAGCCTCCGTTGATTTCTGTGGTCTTTCTTTTTTTTAGCGGCGTCCGGGCACTCTATCAGATTTTTTGTTTTTCGTTCCGGTATTTTGATCTCGCTCAGTCATTATCCCTCACACCTGTTTTGTGTTTCTTGTCGGCTATATATAGCTCAGGGTGTCCGCTTTCTGGTGCTTCGATATTGTCATTTCTAATTGACATTGAAGCCGGTAAGGTATTGGGTTCTAAGTAGGGATGCACCGATACCGATACCAGTATCGGTATCGGGGCCGATACCATGCTCATGTACTCGTACTCGTACTCGAAAAAATGTACCGATACTCCAAAACCGATACCAACGTCCAAACGTTCGCACGCTAATGCTATCACCTTAGCAACACCTAATCCTGACCTGCGTGCTCACTAGGGATGTTAACAGTTAATCGACTATAGATTAATTGCTAATAAGAATTTAATCGATAAGATTTCAAATGAAACAATTAACTGAATAATCTGCGATCTTGTTTCAACGGCAGTTTTTGTGTGAAACGTAATCATGGTTTAAGGTCTCCACGCGAGGGCGAAGTTAATGTAGCCTACCACCTGAAATGCGAACTTTTCCTATAAACCTCGTATGAACTTTTTGTATTTTTTCCTTGTAGTTATATAGTTTTATGGATTAGGTTTATGGTCGCTCCAGTGAGCGTTTTAAATATGGATTAGAAACTACGGAAATATATGACAATTTGTGTGTTCTCAAGTTCTGACCATTTCGTGGTAAGTAACCTATTGTAAAACATTGCGTTTTCAAATGGTAAAGTTGTCAAAAGGGTGACAAGGGCCATACTTTTTTTTTAAAGCAGATGATTCTTTTCTCCCAAATTGAATGTCGATGTTCAGTCATGTATGGGGGGAGCCCTTATACAAAGGGTTGAGCTAGGTGCACTGATGTAGCATAGTGCTATTAATCACCCAGTTCGTCAGTAGGCTACTTGATTAAAATAGCGGTTCAGATTAAAATAGCAACCATTCACGTAGTGCGTGATCTAGACTCAAATTACCTGACAACAAATAAAGAAAAGGGCTTTAGCTAGACTTCTTACTGAATTTCAAGTGTAAAGAAGAAACAAACGTATAGCCACATATTGGTTATATTTGTGTAGCCTATAAAACATTGTTATAGCATATTAGGCCTTCTTAAAATAGCCTACATTTATTGTGCTATTTCGATACAAAAGAAAACACGAATGTGCTTCATTTAACCAATATCATTATTACAGATTTGAAATGGTTTAATAACGGGCAGACTTGTATTAACTCTTAGTTTGATAGTTACAGAATAGGCCTACATGGAAAATGTACAATATAGCCTACAGTAGCCTATGCGATTTTGATTAGAAATGCTTGAACCGTTTTGCTTTCGGTAACGTTACGTTGGGTGGACGTCAGATGCCAGTAGGTAGGCTACAGGTTCCGATCATGATTGCAGGCTATATTTTTTAAATGTGAAACTGTACCAAAAAACAGTTGACCGGGCTATATTATTTTACTAATACCCCCGCCATTTGTTGCAAACTAATTGAGTAGCCCGTAGCCTATGCAGAGAGTAACTGATTCGGTTGACAATTATGTAGGCTACTGCGGTGCGGTAGTCAGCAGTTCATATAGGCTAGTCAATTCAGTAGGACTCTCTGAGGTTGATGGTTGAAAAGGACATTATGCCAATAAGCAGCATTAGACCTAGTCTTTAGATAGCACACAGGCTGTTCCATGTCAGTACAGTAGGTTAGCCTATAATGTATGTAGGCCTATTTCACAATTGTTTTTTTACAGTCATCCCCCCCCCCCCCCTGTTAAGTTGACCATGTATATTAGTGGTAAGGGTTAGGGGTCACTTATACTTTGACGTTCCAGTATAAATAGAATGATGCACAAAAGACTGTACAGTTTTATTTTGGTTATTATTTATGTTTATTTATTTATTTTTATTGGACCTCATTTGATTTAAATAATCAGTAAATTGATAGACTGTGCTCCATCAACAGGAGAAAATAAACACAGTATCTTCAAAATCAGCCGTCTCATTATTGTGGTATTATTATACAGTATTATTATAAAGTACTCATACTTAAAAAAACACACAAAAAATGGTATCGGTATCGGTATCGGCGAGTACTCAAAAGTGAGTACTCGTACTCGTACTCGGTCTGAAAAAAATGGTATCGGTGCATCCCTAGTTCTAAGCGACCACTTCACGCGGGACTTCCTTATTTAGCTGCATTAGAGTTTTCTTAGTTGGATTTTGTTTTCTTGTCTGCGCTTGCTGTCCTTCATTCTGGTTTTTGCTTCTGTTCTTGTTAGACAAATTGCCTTTATTTTTTCCCTTTGCTTATCTCTCTAGTGCTTTCCCGTATGGAGAGTGAGAGATTTTTTTTCTTTTCTTTTCTGCTTCTCGTTTGTTATTCATACCTCTGTTTATATCGATTTCTTGTATTGTGAGCGAGAGGTATTCTCTTTTCACTTGGATCTCGAGTTCGCCCTGTTTTTTGGGTTGTTTTGATTTGGGTTGTGCCTGGAGTGTTTTCCTTTCTCTATTTTTGTTAGTATATTTCCCTCTCCTGGTGCATATCTGTCCGTTTTAGTGGTGTACACTACGATGTGCGCGTTTAGTCGACTGGCCGATTAAACGTTGCTACCCTCGCTAGTCGGCACCAGAAATACTAGTCGGTTAAACTTATTATTTTATTAATGTACACATTTAAATTACATATTGACATAATTTGCACTGAAATGTCATGTTTTCCTGGTCAAATGTTGCTTTATAAAAAACGAGCATCCGTTACTAATGTTAACAACGCCGGATAAAATAAAAAAATTTAAAAAAACGAAGGAAAGAAACAAAACGCATTAATAGCCTGTTCGCCCTGCAAGTTAAACCAGCGAGGTGGAAAGAGTAAGTAGGCCTATCGCGTTGTTGAATAGCCCAATAAAACGAATGTAATGTCACGTCGATCAGTAGGCCTAATTGTTATTTTTTTATTATTGGTAGTTTTTCTGATGACCGATTATTATTTCTTACTGTATTTGCTATGCGATCGCGTTCACCAAATGAAAAGGCCGTTGTAATAAGCATGCACGTTTCCTAAAAATGTTTTGTTACGTTGAATATTGTTTTCAATAAATGTTATTTGTTAACTTTTATTTAGTGAGTTGTTGTCATGTTTTCTAGGATAATGTGCAATGTTCATAATGCCAGGCACAAAGTGCCACACATTTCAGCGGCATTTAAAATACGATTTGGTTATTGAAGAATGCGATTAACGGTTTCAAATGGCTCTTATAATATACGCAATATTTTTTCGGACAATGTTTAACCTTATAGATTAAATTGTGCTAAATTTTGACCGTTTTCTAAGCGTTTTCTTACTTTTAGACTAGTCGACTAGTCTAAGTTTAAACTTCCGTTTAAACGTCAGGGAAATTAGTCGTTAGGAACATCCCTAGTGTACACTATGATGTACATTTTTTGATTTCTTGGCTGTCGTGCCTGGTACTCCGAACCTGACACTCCACCTTACATAATGCTTACATCGTTTGCATACAAAGCCTTCTGTTTTTCATTAAAGAAATTGTGCCTTCCAGTTAAATCTCCCATGAAGCGTACAGAAGTCTCTGTTGAGGGGGTCATTGCGGGTGGAAGGCTGATAGCTGGTATTCTGACAACATTGGAGAAGCACAGGCCAAGGTGTCAGAGCAGTGAGCCACAGAAAGGAGACACACAAGCAGCTGACAACAGAGAGGATTTAGATGTTGGCAATATACAGTTAGCAGCTTAGTGGCTGCGATGGCCCTGTCAGTCAGCCTGGTCTCATAGCAGACTGCAGCACACTGACACAACCAAAGCTCTGATTATTTGATTACATAATTACTGATGGCATAACTATCAATTATTAAATAATAAGAGTTGTATAGCATAAGTCTCAGAGGGGTGGATAATCGGCAGTCCAGACACCTGGTACTACCATTCTGTACTGGACTATCAGATGATAATGCATCAAAAGCCACGGGGACAACCAGTAATTTCTCTTGGCCCTGGATGAACGCAGTTTCCAAAAAAAATTCTGATTGGCTGAGATTACTCGTGATTTCCATTGGGTGACCTTCAATTGGTTCTCCCTTGATTAGATAAGTAGGTGGGAGTTCCTGACTGTGCAAAGTACTGATTAGCGTTCTGACACAAGAGTGGAACTAGAAGATTGGAAATTCCCCTTCTTAATGCAGGCATGCAGTCCACATCTGCAGCACGGCAATCTCTGTTGGTGTAGCATGCAAAATTATTGTAGCATTAAGAGAAACCATAATAAAGAAATATCTCACCACATGAATATGCCAACAAGTGCCATTCACCCAGACCAAAACAAATATCTTAGCTAATGCTAGCTAGACATACGGTGTTTTTTTTTTTGATGACAATAATTGCTAGCTAGCATTTCAAAAACCGGATTAAATGTTAGGTTACTTAGCTGTCTAGCTAACATTAGCTTGCAGTATAGATAGACCTACCTTTCCAATGGCTGGCGGAATTGCTCTTGTGTCAAACAGCCTTGTTGACCATAGCACTGCTATGTCCAAGCACTGCTTTTTAAAAATACACTGTCGGCACAATTATGTACCTACCTGTGAAAAACACATCACATATTTGAAATGTACAGTTGGTGCAGGAAGAGTCCCTTGCCCATGTTGATGACATGTCTGCATAATCATTTGTCTCAGTGGACATTTGTAGGGTTAGCTAGTTATCGGAATCACATGCTGCTTGGTGGATATAGTCATTCTGGGAAAGTGTGATAATTGCCTTAAATTAAGTTAAGGTATTAAGTCCCTAGCAGGACCACATCTATGTTTGTATAAGTGCATGTAGGTTAATGATACAGTTTTTTATAAAGAGCATTATCAAAATAATTTCTATTAGTCTATAGATGTGAAATAATCTCTCTTAGTGCAGTGTCAGACTATGATATAAAGTAAATACTTTATATATTTTGATATATTATAAGTTCACTTTGTTGCATTGGTATGTATACTGCAAGTCTAAGTAAGCATACCATACTGAAGCTGAAGTGTGACTGCCTCATGTATTAGCTGTTTTATCATTATAATCAGTATTGAATCAAGTGAAGTAGGACTGTCTCAGTAATAATGGTCGTAGTCAAGAATATACAACAGAGACCTCCCTTAAAATGAACACTCTGGGTATGACACTGTTCTTTTCTAACTTGGATTATTTTAGTCATTTGTTGTACCCATCACAGCTCCAGATGCAGAGGCTCAGTAGTTAGACATTAGGATGAGAGTATTTTCATTGATGCACTTTTATATTGAAATATTTTGTTGATTTTCATCTGTGTTTTATTTATCGTAATTATCCCACGCAAAAGTCATCCTGGATAATCCTGTTCTCTCAAGTGAATCTTCACATTGGCTTTGCCAATCATTTTATGCATGTCACAAACTTGAGCATTCAAATTAATAGTTATACTTGACAAATCTTTATGAAGTGAGAAACTTGAATTTTCTTTTCAGCTGGTAGTTTCAATTTCTTTTTGACATGCTAAAATGTGGCTTGAAATTAACCTGTGACCACACGTTTGGAATTTCTTTTTTGGAGTTTTATGAAAATGAGATGTTAAACAATCATCATACTCACAGACTGAACTATTCTGAGAAATACTTTGCTTAGACCAAAATCTTAAAAAATGTGTGACATTTCACACTTCAGCTCGCACATACTCTATTTTACATACGGGATTCCCAGTTTTTGGACTGACAGCTCACTAATGGGGATCAGATCTTCCCTTTGAGGCTCCCTGACTGCCACTGGGTCTTTTCTGTTACAATATTGAACACAGTTTGCCTATCCGGTCCCAGAAAGCTAGCATCAGAATTAGTTTCTCTGGGACTGGAGATTGAGTCTAAGAAGACTGCAGGGTAAGAATATGTTTGGTAGGCTTTTTCTTTGGCAATATAAATGCTGGTTTTGGCATTCTCAAATGTGTTAAATACCACAGGCGTGTAGGCTACATGTTATAACTACAGTCTATCTCCGCACACCCTGAAACTATTATACTATCAACATTAGCTTTGGCTAGATAAGTATCTGTCATGGTCCGTGGCTATTTTTTTCTGTTTCGCTACGGTTCTCGTCCTCTCTCTCCGGTAAGCAGTCTATCGGATTTTTTCCACATTCCGGTTCAGGTTTTGCTTCTCCCCGCTTATCATTCATTTCACCTGTCCGATTACCTGCTAGGTTTTAAGCCTCTCACTTCCGCTTCCTGGCACATTTCTGTCTAGGAGTCTCTGTTTTCTTACTTTTGTGCTCGTGTCTACGAGCCACACCCGTGTTCCTGGGTTGTTTATTATTTTACTACTGAGACTCTTTTAGTGGTCCTCATGTTCGTGAGTGACTTGTTCTGTAATCGTGTTTTGTTTTGGCGCGTTTGGCTCATTGTTACAAACCCAAACCCTTAAAGTATCACTTTGACCTCAAAATGTTACCAGTTGTATGGCGAGGAGGAAAGTACGTGTGGCCGTCAGCATGTGCTAGGGCCCACATGGACTGGTTGAAGGGGCCTCTGACAAGGTGGGGTCCGTTTCAAATGAAATGGGTGAAACCTGTAGCTAAGACCACCTCTGTGCATTAACAACAGACTAATCATCCCCTTATTTATGAAGCTGTGTGATTGCACCTGTATTTGCAAAATGGGTTAATACTTTTATGCTTGATAAATTGACCTTATTGTGTATTGAAAGTGTTCAACCGTCCCGGTTCAAGTTCATGGTCCATGGAACAGCCTTACTTTAAACCAGATCTTAAGCTGACCGAGGCATTTTTAAGGAGTGTAAGAGATAATAACTCTTTAGTTATATTCTGTACAGCAGCTGTTATATTGGCGTGCCCATTTAGATCAGCTAGATCCATCATGGAGTGATAATTACAGCCAACAATTGTAATTATTGCAGTGTTCCATTTAGAGTGCCATTGTGTGTATGCTATTGCACGTGCAATGCACTGTAAAAACTCCTTTAACACACACCATATGTGTATTATTCAAATGACATAATAATTGGGTCAGTGCTCCAGTGGCATACCAGTTATTTCTCTATTACTCCAGTGTCATAGACACACAAATTATTGATAAATGAACAACAAAAGGTCATTCTTGCCTTCAGAAAAAAATATGACCTGTTTGTGACTCTACCTTGAAATGAGCCATTACAAATGTGATGTTAAACGCACTATTGAGATGCACTTCGATTGACCACTTCGATTGACCACTTCAACCTTATGATGTTTCCACCTTGTTATTTGGCATAGCAATGAGGGAATTCAGATACATTAGGCTACATGGTGTGTTTTAAGAAACATCCACTACAATTGCTTCTTATGGAAATGATCAGCAATTTGTCCAATTTGAGCAGGGTCGAAGACCCCTGATTTAGACTACTGCTTTCAGGAGCATGCAAAGTGGACAATGATCCTTTTTGGCATCCCTCCATTAGGGCATCGAATGATACCTTTCAGCTCTGCTTCAGTCAAACAGCTGTGTCTTACCATTTCCAAACATGGGCCTGCAAAACCACTAGGAAGGATAGCCTTATGGCAAATACTGTTTGTGATTTAAAGGTGCAGTAGGCAAGATTTCTTTTGATATAATTTTTGCGAAATTACTAAATGTTTTCATTACATTCCAGCAGCTATCAATAAATGAAGTGTTCTGAGAAAAAGTCTGGTTTCTGTGAGTGTCCTGCCCTGTACTAGGCTGTCAAAAAATCTCAAGCAGGTCTTACAAAAACCAACCAATCAGGGCTAGCTATGTAGCTACCAATTAGGGCAACTATCAAGCAAAATATCCTTGTGCAAAAGGGGGAAGTTTGTGCCTTGTATATTTTCAAACTTGCCTACTGCAGCTTTAATGGATGTCTGAGTATAATCTGTATAAGATCATATCATATCTGTGTAATACTCCATATGCTAAGAATTTAACTTTGGTTCATAAAATAGACCTTGACTCACTCACAAAAGCATACAGTTCAGCCTCGTGTGAGATTGTGGGTGGCATAGTGTTATATATTTTTAAATCAGGGGATAAAGTTGTAAATGCCAGGCCCAGTTTCATTCTAGAAAGAGTGTTTATTGTAGACATTCACTCAGACATATAATGAGAGAGCTTTTACTCTACATTTCTCTGAATTAACCCAATTAATTCATTCAGTTATGTTCCATTACAAAGCAGAAATGTGAGGAATTTGGTGAATTCAACATCTGGTGAACCGTAGAATTTGACAGGTTTGTGAGGCAATACGTTTGCCAGCATATGTGAAGTCCACTGACTGAAGCCTGTCGATCCCTGGGATCTCATTTTATGTCTTTTGTCGCACTCAAGAAAAATGTGGCCACACTTTTAAATACCTTCTTTGTAGTGTCTGGCTAAATGCATCCTCCCGGTGAGTAAAGAACAGCTGCAGTGACCTTACGGTGACAGCATCGAGAGTTTCTCTATTTCGTTAGTGCTATGCCTCTGTCATACAGTAAGGATCTGAAACCTGTATACAACATTAGTTGCACATCACTGTGCCAATGGAGCGCAAACAGCACCACATCTCAAATCCAGTGGCATCTATCAGTAACACCCAGGGCACCATGTGTTTGCTAGGCAAAGATCCAGCCGCTTCCCTGCAGCACCTGTCTTTTTCTGGCCTCTATTTACAGTTACTCTTACAAAGGGGCCTGCTGCCAGCACTGCAACATCTGACATCTATGGGTCAACAATTTACTACTGTCTCTGCCTTAGGCTCAGTGGGATGAGAGGCCATTTCAATGCTCTAGCTAAGCTTCATCCAGCATAATGTTTATTCAAACAAATTGATTATGGACAAGGCTCACTGTAGTCTTCTCTTCATCATTATGCAATCTTCTGTATGTCTACAAAATGCTTTGGAGAGTTAGGGAAGGCAGATTCAATCTGAGTGTCTTTTGTGAATTTTTACTTGAATAGAGCATTGCAATAGCTACCCATGCACATGAAACCAAATGATGAAACGATTATTTTCAGGTAACATGAGGTTGTACAAATGCTGCCGTACACACAGGACCTCACTCAGAACATGGGCGTTCAGTTTGAGGCGTTTCTAAGACTTGACCCTTTCGTTGTATTCCTCCACAGTCTGGTGATCGCCATTACCCGTGCGGCGACAGTTGCATGTTGATCCCTTCTGCAACGGGTCCTCCCGGAATCCTTCTGTAGCTCCTATCGCCATTGAGAGTCCCTCGGGGAAGATGGATGATGCGTCCAGAGAGAGGACTTCGCTGGCTAAGGGGGCGAAGGACCTCGCCAAGGAGGCCAAGCGGCACGCGACGAAGAAGGTCAACAAGGTGGTGAACCGCGCCTCGGACGAGTATTCCCAGCGGTCCTACAGCCGCTTCCAGGACGACGATGACGACGACAACAACGACAACTACTACCGCGGGCGGGACGGCGACTACGCGGGCGGCGCCAACGAGGAGGAGGGCTCCAGTGACGCCACGGAGGGCCACGACGATGAGGACGAGATCTACGAGGGGGAGTACCAGGGCATCCCGGCGGGGGAGCGGGCTAAGGAGAACCAGGTGGCCGTGGGGAAGCCCGTGTCGGACGGGCTGAAGGACAGGCAGGAGCTGGAGACGGAGAGGCAGGCGGACGAGGAGGAGCTGGCGCAGCAGTACGAGCTCATCATCCAGGAGTGCGGGCACGGCCGCTTCCAGTGGCAGCTCTTCTTCGTCCTGGGCCTGGCGCTCATGTCGGACGGCGTCGAGGTCTTCGTGGTCGGCTTTGTGCTGCCCAGTGCCGAGACGGACATGTGCGTTCCCAACTCCAGGGCCGGCTGGTTAGGTAAGAATGGCAGTTTATGTTAGACGGCTTAATGTGTGTGCGATTGCACGTTTCAGGTGGGATTTGGCTGCATTCACAACATTTGGTTGACAACAAGCATAGTCGTAAATGCTGGCTAGCTATTTTCACGTTCCATTTCCCAAAAATATAATTACACATACTTTTAAATATTCAAAGCTGAACATTATAATGCTGAAATACAGCTTTTATTTTTGCAAACATTAAGTCACAATGTGCGTGTGCATAGTAGATACACACCCTGCTGAGATTGTTTAAAAATTAAATTATACTGTTGCCATAGTTATTGTTCTGGATCTGCTGCCAGTAGGTCATGAATGGTCTCGATAAACAAATCCCTGCAGTGAATACCTTCAGTATTCAAACTGCACAAATGGGCAATATATTAAATATAAGCAGCAGGTGTAGTGGATTTGGAGACCATTTTAACCATAAGTATTTATGATTTGCTAATTCTATCCATTACCCAGTTGCTACATAACTGAATGCTTGTGGACTTGAAGTGATATGACGTCTTTCTTTTTGTCACATGAACGTAAAGGTGAATCGCAGTGAAAGGATTCTCTGTCATGGATCTCATGTAAACGTGGAGTCTTATCTTTGGATTTTTAAAATGTTCAAAAGCTTTTCTGGTGACATTTTCAGATGCAATCTCATTCAGCCCAGTACAGGTCGTGTGGGTTGTCATGGCACCAGGTTTTCAGAGGTTGGAGTAGGCGGTATGTGTGCATCTGTGTGTGGGACTTTTTCCCCCTCATGGCAGGGTGCATGCACGTGTGTGTGTGTGTGTGTGTGTGTATGGGTGCAACAAGGTTACACGTCTAAATTCACGGCAAAATATTGAATGCTGCCTGTGTGCTTTTCATGCCAGTTTACTTGTTTTGTTATTGTGACACAGAAAGGACAGAGAGATTTAATTCCAGGATTCCTGCAATTAAACCAAGTGCTTCAAATTACACTGCAAAGTTGTGAAATTGGGTCTGAAATAACAAGCTCCTGTTTGGAGCAAAAAATTGATTGCACAACTCCATTAAGGCAGATACTTCAGAAGGTCGCCCCACGCCCTTATGGGAAGCACTGCAAATTTTCCGCCTGTTGATGGGGATCTCTGTTGAGCAGCTGGCAAAAGCTAGACACACAAATACTCCACAGGTCCAACAGGCTCAGTAGGTGGAGATTAAAGTAATTACACGTGTCTTTATTTGTACTTTACACACTGAAAGGCTCTTAAAATACTGGACAAGTGTTTTCCATATATGGTATTTATCTGTGGTAAAGGTTGTGGTCATTTTACCATAGCCTTGGTGTTTATATTTGTGTACTGTACCTTTAATATGTTTGTTATAAAAACAATGATTGTGCTGTATATTAACCACAGCTACTGCCGGGTGCCATATGAGTCGAAGGAAGAGTAATGCTGGGATTGTCTGGGGTGGTGAGCTGCAGAGCACAAACATCCCTCCTTTCTGGGAAAACTCTTCAGCCGCTGCAAAGAACAAACAACTTCCCTTTCTCCCATGCCACTTTCCCACCCTCCTCTTTTCTCCTGGGTTTTTAAGAGTACCTAGTCATACGTGGTGGACTGTGCTTCTCTGAGAGCCTCCGCCGTAGTGCTAGGAATAATGGGCCGTGAGGGATTCTTTGGGCCAGGGCGCACTCCAGCGAAACGCAAACCGCGATCCGTCGTCGGAAGCAGAGGGTGAAGCGTTTGGCGCGGGGTGCCACGTAGCGCTGTAGTGCGAGGCAGGGCTCGCTGCACCGGCCGCTCCTCGAGTTTCAGTTTCACTCCAATGAACTCTTTGTGTATTCAGGAATTCCCTCTCCAGCAAAATGAGCCCGCCGTACTCCTTCAGCCGCAGAAAGGGTTTCCTTCTGTACAAATATAATAAGGAATCAAAGAGTAGGGGATCAAGGGGGAAACACTTTGAATGTAAATCTCTCCGCTTGTGCTGGTGCTTATGCTGAAATGTGAAAGCTGGGCAGTGCTGTATTGTGAGCTCTATTCAAACAATGCAAGTCTGCCCTCTGATTTCACAAGCAGTGGAGATTTGCTAAAAGATGTTGGGACGGAAAACAAACATGTGCAACGGAGGAGAATTTCAATAAGCAGATAATGCAATAATTGCCCCAGAATTTGGGTATTTTACCCATGGGAGCTACTTTTGTCCACTTCCCAACATGCGTGCAAGCTCAGTGTACTGTAATTTTTTATTTATTTTATTTTATTTTTATTTTTTTAGAATTTGGCGCCCAACATGGGGCTGTCTATATCCAATTCTCACCTCAATTTGGAATGTACAATTGTCTCCCCAAACTGCGTTCATGAAACAACCCCACTGCACTGGACACACAGGAATTTAGCTCATCTTAATAAGACACCACGGTCCAGTGTGCTGATGTGGCCCGAGGTCTGGTATGAAATCCTGATCATGCCAGTGCTATTTAAGGTGTTGCTGCACTAGTATAGGATAAGTAAGGGATTGCGTTTTGTGAATGGGACGGAATGGGAGGGTTATTGCCTCAGTGGACAAGAGCAGCTCCCGCCAGTCAGACTGGCTCCTGAGCCAGCCTCTGGTAATGATTAATGCATCTTCGTTGGCGGAGTGAAAACTTTAGCAGCTGGCAACGTATGCTTTAGAGGAAAATGTGTGCCTTTAGGCCCTCTCCCAAACTGACATTGCACAGATGAGACAGACTATATAGGACCTTACAAATTGGGAGAGCAGAGAAAGACAAGGTTAGTTATTTATCAAGACACTTTGGTGAAATTGAGTGAACTAAATTGCTTAATTACTTAAATGGCTGCCCTGGCACTGTGCATTTTCACAGAGACCGAGACTCTTATCAGTAAACTGATATTGGGCCAGCGCTGATTTATAATCAGTGCTAGGGTGTTTTGCAAGTATTAAATGGTTTTAGCAAATATCAGTTGTAATACTGGGATCTAGAACAGCAAATAATCAAGTGGGTTGAACCTCATTTACATAACATCTTTGCTTTAAACTTTATAATCAAAGATGTTTCAGCAATACTTTTCATTGAGACACTGTGCCTTTCTAATCTCTATCATCCTTATTCAAAAATATCGCTCTTTTAAAGCTACATTTCCTCGTGTATATTTAGCTGAGTTTTCAGAAGTTGTATTACCTTCAGAAAACCCCAACAATGGGCAGTAATCCTTCCTTCCTTCCTCACACCTATCCTATCCCACTTGTATCCTGCCTGACAGCCTGCTTGTCAATACTCAACAGTCGATGAAACAACCTGTCTGTGGGTCTCTTTGCAGCATAGCATTGTTCTTTAAAATGGTGAGCTGCGGGCAGCTCGAAGTCAGAGCATCGGAAGGGATTACTGCATATGTTACGGGCCGCTGGTGAGTGTTATCGTCTGATTGTATGGACTGACCTTTGGGAACAGTTTGCACCAGAGAAATGGAAGAGATCATCCTCCCCAAGATTTGCTGTGTAGCAAAGCCTTATGTGAGCAAATGATACCCCTGGCCCCCATAATGCTAGTCTTCTGATACTGTACGTACGAGCGGTACTCGATAATGTGCACTTCAGAGTAGGGTGAAGGAATTAGAATTTTTTCTTTCGTCTAAGACTAGGCTTAATCCATGTCTGGGTAACCAGCCCTATATGAACTAACTGCACAGATATAAAATGATGCAAGCCTAAAGACAGCTGAATGGAGCAACTGAAAACTCAAGTAGAAATTGAAAAAAAAAAATTTTGTCCAATCTGTAACTCCTCAAACCCTCATTGGCTGTTGCATTATGGGAAGGGCTAACTGTGCGGTGCCCCCAAACCAGCCTCACTGTGGTGGGGGAGAATGGTGTGTGTTGTCACACTGAATGCTGTCACATCTAATGAAGTATATCCAGGCCATAGGTCCTCAGAGAGGGGAGATTTACTGAGGAACAGTTTATTGCAGGATAAGATGTGATCTCATTGAAAACTTTTTTTTTTTTTTCAGTTTTCACGTGTCTTTTAAGTCAACTAGCGAACGTAAAAGCAGGACATTGTGTTGTGTTGCCTCTTTTAGATATCGCATGAGAGTGCTTCACGCTTAGTTTTTTCTTTTTTTTATAAAGCACAGAATTTAAACATCAATCACGTACACACATTTTGAATACCCATACACATATAGGTATCATAGAGCCATTAGGTTTGTTTTTTGAGTATTTATTTTGTTTTTGAGCAGCCAAAGCAACCACGGCTTTGATAAAATAGACAGCCTGGCTCAAATTATCATATTTTTTAGAGATCCTTAATATCGTCATATGATTGGAAAATGCTTATTCATGTTTGGAGAATCAACGAAAACTTTGTACTCTAGGGGCTTGATTTACCACGACCTTTCAGCACACGCAAAACCAATAACATGACCAATCATTGGTTGTGTTATTAGTTTTGTGTTTGTTAAAAGGTTTTGCACACGCTGAAGGTCTTAGTACATCAAGCCCTAGGTATGAAAAACCATAACAGCCAAATCTTATTGTTGCATTGATGAATTTTACGTACTAGCAATAATGCTATTTAGGGGGTAAAGGACTGCATGTGTGGGTCTGATTGCAGTTAACATAGCACAGCAAAACCCACCAATGGCTGAAGGGTGCCAGTATGCATTATAAAGCCAGTGGGTCTTTCTGTGTGCAAGTATGCTTAATAAGCAATGTCTGAAGGGTGCCAGTATGCATTATAAAACCAGTGGGTCTTTCAGTGTGCAAGTATGCTTAATAAGCAATTTCTGAGCTGTGCAAGGTGATTACTCGTGCATCCCTGATGTACAGCAACTCAGCTGGGGATAGTGGCATCACATCAAACAGACCTACGGCAGCACTGCCACTATGCAGAAAAAAACGCCCGCTGTCTGCGCAGCACGTCTCGCAGGAAACAAACACAAACACGTTGACAGGGTGGCAGTTTTCCCTCTTAAGGGGCTGGAGGCTGTTTCAGTGTATAATCACTCAGCATAGTCCTCCACTCTTGTGGGAGATGCGCTTGGTGTAGACTGCAGGACTTCACAAGAGTGAAAGGTAGGTTCAAATTAAAATGAGTCTCCTCGCCCAGGATTTCCTGGATGTTCTCAGAGGAGAGGAGGTGAACCCTTTCTATTATGACTGGCACAAAGTAGGAGCTTGCAGTGACTCTCGCAGCAACATCCAATAACGGCCGTTATCAGCTGTCTGTATCCCAATCTGCCCTCTCCGGGGCTCGGTGACTGATACAGCACACATGCCCCCGAGTCAGCAAAGCGTGGCTGAAGCACAGCGAGAGCCGCAATGCTGCAGAGATTACAGGCCCGTCGCAACGCCGCACAGCGCGAGAGAATGCTAATGAGATTTAACTAGAGCTGTCCGCTTCAAAGCCCATTACCAGTTATTTCTCTTTAATGGCGCTGGTTTCTTGATAGCTGTCTGCTTGCTATTTTTGCGCAAGGTTTCACGAAACAGGACCTTGGCGGCGTCGTTAATGCCGAACCCTCGAACAATTCGGTGAAAAGGAGAAAAAGAGCGGCCGAAAGTTCGCACCAACGCCTTTCTGCTGAGAAGGTTTATTTGGCTGGATCCCGCAAAGCCTGACATAATATTTAACAAATTTAATTACATGCCAACTCCGCGGACGGAGTGGAGGAGAGGACTATTACATTTCCGCGGCGGTAATAGCTCCCCTCTGCACAGGAGGTGACGGAGCGCTTTACAGCAGGGGAAGGTGTACAGTACAGTGAATAAAACACAGGCTGCTTCATGGGCACCTGATGTCATTTCCCCCCTTCTCAAGAAACGCATCAAAGCATAAAATCAGAAAAGGCTCTGCTAAGCAAACTGAGCACAACCGCTGCTCTCTAGGGACCACTCAACGGATCTGACATCTCACAAAGGGAGGTTCTCCCCTGCCTTTTCCCTCTCACTCTGTTTCTCTATATATTTGTTTCTTTCCCTATTTCCCAGTCTCTATCTCCTCCTCCTCCGCTTCCTTTCTTTATCTCACTCCCTACTTTTCCTGCCCTCCCACTCCCCCAAACTTTCTCTCTGAATTTAGACGTAGGCAGAAATCACTGGCCGTGGAGTCGTGGAGTGTCTGCCCTGACCACAGAGGGCTCAGCTGTGTCATGACACGGATAATTAGCGAAAGCCCTTCTGTCTCTCAGTCAGCTTTGAAAGAGACTCATTGGGGCTAAAGGCCTTGCGATAAAATGGCGCCCTGTCCTGGGAGGCTACTGCTGCACATCAGCTGTTATACGCACTCTGACCCTCCGAGACGTCAGTCTCAGAGATGAACAAAAATGGTAGTTCAGGCTGGGCTGATAAGCTCTGCTCCTGACACTCGCAGTGATCTTTTCAAGTTGTGTGTGGTTCTGTGTGAGCACTTAAGCCCACGAATCGTCATCTTCTTCACACAAATTATACTTGAGCACAATGCTGTTTCACTACACGGCAGAAGTCTAAATGCTGGAACCATCACCTAAAAGTGAGAATATGCCATGCATACACCCACTAGCCACCATTAAAATCCAGCTCAGTCTCTGGTAGACAAGATGGTCGGCAGCTGCCCAGTGTGATGCACTAGTGATGTATTCCTACCGCCTGCCAACCCTGCTCAGTGATGCTCAGTACTGTTGGTCCGCCAGTCCTGTCACTGCAGGTCATCGATCTGCCCCTTGGGTCCTGAAAAGAAAACGAACAAAAAAACAATGAGCTTCTCACCTCCACTGGTCGCAGCCGCACACTCCAACTGCCTGGCTTTCCCCCTTCCCCCTTTTTAGCAAGGGTCATAATGCATTATAATGCTCATCAGTTTATATAATGAGCTGCACAGCATTCAGAGTTAATTATCACTCATCATCTATTATAATAAGCCATATAAGCAGTAAGTGAACTTTGATTAAATTAAGTGATGAAAGTGCCTAAAAGATGTAATATATTACAAGTTGATTATAAATAATCATAACAATGACTTTTCGCCACGTGTGATTATGACTAGGCTTAGGCTATATTGCATCATGACTTATGAATGTAAGACATTATATGCATGGGCTTCACAGAAGGAATGATATTACTGCATGATTTGATCCACTTGATAAAAATATAGTTCACTGGAGTGGAGACTTCTTATGAACACATAAGGAGATTTCCTTTATGATGATTGTGCCTAATGAGGAGAATAGCGTGACGTGTTTTGGAAAAGTGTTAAAGAGACTTGTGTAAAAACAAGCAAAATGTGCTGGTCTGTAGCAATTGTTGCATTGAGTGAGCTTGCGCTGTTGGGGTTGGCGCACGGCGTCCTTTGGAGAGAACCACAACAGCTTCATTCTTCGAGGCAGTTCAGTTGGAACTCATTTGGAGAACGGTGCTGTGAGAGACGGCTGGCTTATTGGTAAGAATATATTTGTCAAATTGCTCATCCTTGGCCACCTCTTGTAGCTGTGGTGCTTTTGTGCACAGCTATGTGTTTCTTCACCACCAAATTGATGTTGATACTTTTTTTTTACTACTTTAACAGTTCATGTGACGGGGGGATCCTGCATTGACAGCACATGTTATCTTCTGCTGGGCTTTTTTTACTTTATCAGTTCCTATCACACTGGTATTGACAATACTAAATTATATTTTTTCTTTACTGATAATCTGCTGATAAAACTTCCATTTCATTGTCTGACTCATTCTTCCTTTAGATTTTTCTGGGCCATTTTGAATTCCTAGCTCCTGTAAATGGAATTTGCAACTGGATTGCATGAGCGTGGATTTATGCTAATTGAAAAATAAGGTGCATGCGCCTGTCATTTATGATGAATCGGAATGTATGAACATCCATGCACATGGATACGAACAAATCTGCCTTTCCGCACGGTTTTTGTAAATTTTTTGTACGAACTTGCTTTGCACGTAAATGCACGCACATATTTTGGAATGTTTCATGAATGAGGCTTGCTGTTTGTGTGTGTGTTTGTGTGTGTATTTGTGTGTGTATTTGTGTGCACTCGTGTGCGTGTGTTTGTGCGCGCGTGTGTGTGTGTTTGTGTGCACTCGTGCGCGTGTGTGTGTGCGCGCGTGTTTGTGTGCACTCTTGCGCGTGTATGTGCGTGGGGGTGTCTGACAGCACCTCACAAGGTGATCACACCGAGTACACAATCAAGTGGGCTGGCATTTCTGCTGATGAATCCCCATTTGCTGGAATGGGCCGTGGCCTCCTCTGTAATCAAACTGTAAGCTCACGCTGTGCTCTCCGCTCCTCCACTGCAATTACCAAAGGCCATCATCACATCCCTCAGCCTGATGAAACACCCAGGGACTGCTCTTTCACGTGCTGTCGAGGCGGGACGTCATGCCAGCCTTGACACCTTTGACCTCCAGCCGTGACTGCCCAGAAATATTGTCCCAAGCCTTCATACACTGCGTGCAAAATATAATTTTTTCTACCACCACTGGCTGTACATTTTATATAAATTTTAACCCTTCGGTTTTGCGTGCACATATATTTTTTGTGGGAAAAAATATTTATTAGCATATTTATTATGTTTTTTTTCTCAATTTTCTTCTAGCTTTTATTGAACTTCAGCTTTCTGAAAGCACGTGATTTAGACTTTATCTCTGATAAAACAACTGTTTTAGTAGGCATTGTTTAAGTTATATGAGGGTTTTTTATTTGTCCAAATTAATTCTGGTAAAAAAAAAAACATACCTCCCGTCTTTTGCAATGAGTGAAGAAAGGCTTTGAAATAACTGGACAACAGAGGTTTTTCCATAATGACAGTACTCCTTCTTGGAGTGAATGAGTGATTGGGGATTAACAGAGAACTATTGTCCACTCCACTCACAAGTCACATGTGGAAGACAGAAAATAATTAACAATTGGTTTCCTTGCAAGCAATATACTCTAAATCCCAGATCAAAATGAACTCCTTTGCTTCCTCATGTACATTACATTATGTATTGCCTTAGCTGATATTCTTCTTCAAGACCACTTGTATTAAATGTTGCCATGTATATGGCAGCAGTTTTTATTGGAACAATCTGTTAGATATTTTGCTCAAGGCTACAGAGTGCTCAGCAGTCTCTGACCAGGGATTCCAGTTCTTATAGAGTCAGGTTTATTGTACAGCAGTCCGGGTGGCACAAAGCATTGACAGCTCAGCTAAATCAACACAATAGAGGGAGAGGTTGATGCTGCAGAAGCTAGAAATCTTTTAATTGAAACATCCAGGACCCAAGACCCCAGCAACCCTGCCACCAGAGTGGGAGCATTTTTCTTTCGACTTCGCTTGCAGTATAGATCGCAGAGATTTTCTTTACATTCGTGCTCTTTTAATTCAGATTTAATGTTGTAGTCATAACATACCCAATGTAAATCGCCACCAATGCTTATTATTCTCAATAATATAGCTAGACAGGAAAGGATCATTTAATCTGAACTAGAATGCAATGTTTTGCTTATTTTTATTCTGTTGCCTTTAAAGAAATTGTTCACTTTCAGTCTGTCAGTACTGTACGTTGAGTGTAATACCCCAGTGAAAAAAGCAGAAAAGCATATATGCAATTTGTAAACGGCATAGATAAGTACAGCACATACCGCAAACCACCACCATGTTTCAGTTTAAATTCTTCCTAACATTTTGACTTGAATTTGACCACTAGTCAGTTACAGCAGTTTGTTGTAACATGACAACTGATTGGATTGTTCCAGAGAAGCAGTCCTTGGTCCACAGCTATTGGTCCAGCGGATGGGCTCAGTCATACAGCAGACTGGCAGAAGTGTACAACATAGCCATTCCAGCTCTTGACAGCACAAACAGCATCTCATCCATTTATGATATAAGAACTCCTGTCTGATTCAGTGTAACCTGACTCACATAAACACATGCAGTACACACACAACTGTGTGTCATATTTTCACACATGTAAAAACATAATAAAAGCATGCTGACCACATACATTTGAATAAACAGGACAGACATTGTATAATGAATGCAATCACATCATAGATATTATTGTTGCACCATCATAAATATTAATGTTATACACTCTGTGTCAAAATCACTGAATTAAACTGTAGGCTATTTGTGTAGGTGCACTGTGCACTGTACATTCAAATCACAGATCAAAATAAAATAGCAAACAAAAGTGGATATTTACTTCTTATGAAACATCTTAAGTTACACAAAAGCAGTGACGATAGGAAATATGATAATTCTCACAATAGTAAATAAAAATCATAATTGGTTTGCTAATTGTCTTATAAATGGCCATCTAATCACACACAATTACATTTTTAACCAAAGACTGAAAGGTGTTCACTAAAGGTCGGGTTGTTCACTCTCTCTCGAGCTGCTCTATGAATGTAACCCTTCACAGATAATAGTTTTGAACAATCCCAGCATGAGGCATGCTTCAGCACACAATCTGCCAGCTTTTAGTACTGAAAAGGGAGTTCTCTTTCTCCCAAATGGGAAATGGGATTTAATTTCCTCTTGGATTAGATACACTTGCGCTGTAAAACTCATGCCTGGTCACAAAATTTCAAATATAATTACTCAGAGCGTGAAATGTCATTATTAGCGAACATGCTGCACTGCAGCTCCACTGCAGGCTTGTGAATGAGAGTTTTCTCTCTGGGAGCAGAGCATTGTGGGAAGTCCCAGGGCGTTTCATTACTGCGAGAATTAGTCAGCTGTTTCAGACTATTGTCTTGCTCTCTTTGCCTGAGCCCAAAGCAGAACAGCTTAGAAGAATGTGTTAGAAATCAGAGTTAATTACCAAGGCACTTTCTGTGTTCTTGGCTCCGCCTCCTCCACGTGTTTTCTGCAAGAATCCTTCAATCATTTAGGAAATGTGGGAATGCAGTACAACAGCATACAGTACAATAATGGATTTCATAGAGAGCAATAATGTTATCTCACGCTAGCTTACAGTATGTCTGTCTATTGTGTGATGCAAATATTGTTTGTTATCACTGAATATGAAATGGAAAAAATGGACTGATATAGACGTGTATGGGAATTGTCCTCAGTTGCTCTGGAATATCCGTATCAGACGCTCTGTGACTTTGCTAGATTTGATCTGACAAGACAGGCTAAATGTGTCGGGCTATTCGTTAGTTGTCTGGCTGTCTTTATGAATACAGTTCCTCGTGACATTGTCAAGTCTTCCATTACACACTGCGCAGCCCACAGAGAATATTCATGAACCCAGTTTGACCTCAATCGAATAAATTAGAAGTCCAATCAGTTTAAATATCTTGCAAACCTTTCTATTGAGGAAACAAGACCAGACTAGAGTCAAAAAAAGAAATGAAGTGCTGGTCACTGCCTACACCAGGCCTTTGTGAACACAAGTAATTCAACTGCTGTAATTGAATGAAAAAAGTAATAATACATCATCATCATATACTGTATACAAACGTATATATTTATATTTAGTGGAGTATATTCTTCGCTCTTCTTTAGCATTATTTGATTAATGTAAACATTCATCTTTCAATGATAAAGCAAGCCACCGGCTATGTAGGCAGAACACATTTGGTTTGGTTTAATTGTCTTTGCTGTATCGCATATTGTGGGAAACATACCATAATCATGTCACGTTTGTGGATAACTCTCCTGTCAAGGATAAATTGTTTTAATTTTAACTATATTGAATGGCTAATCTTCGAAACACTACATGTAACTAAATCTATAAAGTAAAGAAATTTAAAGTGAATTTTGAACAAATAACATTTTCTTTCTAAACGAAACGTCATAGACTTATATGAATCTTTGCAGCCCTAGTACAGTGCATGCAGAAAACCCGACCGTACTGTCCATGGTTAACCTTGATATATTCCTGGAGTCGGAGGAGTGGGCGGAGTCGTTGAGTATGAGCGTGTGCATAATGTGAGCCCACTCTTGCAGCTGTCAGGAGTAATGAATTACAGGCCGAGCCAGTAGCAGCCTCATCACGTCTGTACCCCTCGATAAGGAAACAAACTTCGGGATATCTCTCCAATCGAAATGTGGGGAAAATAAAGCGCTGCCGTCCCGGCTCTGGGGACGGGTCGCCCAGTGATCCGCTTTCGTCTGCCGTGAATCTGCATTTTTATTAGCATATCTTCATGTAGGTGAGTGGATGTATGACGCAGTTTGCTTGGAGTCATCAAGCCCCCCGCATACAGAGGGATCACCACAGCATCCTCTAAACAAATTCATGGTTCCTGCAGGCACAACGTTCACTGCTTACACAATTTTTTTTCCGACATGATGGGGTGGCAGGATGTTCTATTTCATACCCAGCTATTCTCTTTTTTTAAAAACACAAATAATGTATCATTTAAATTACGGCTATTATTTCAGCATCAGGGATGAATGGAAGAAACTGATATAGGACAACTGCTGTGTTGACTACTCTGCAGTCCTAATGTATCACCCCACACTGTGTATCACCAGTAAGGCACTACATAATGTATTGCCTGTAGCAAAATGGCCATCGCTGCAGGACATGCTTGTATGAATCTATAAAAACAGTTGCGTTCTCAGTTACAAACCGCACCAGTTTTAACCTACATCTCAAAAAAGAAAAAAAAGAAACTTTATATATTCTTCAAAATAAATATTATTAACATGTTTCAATCAAATATAGACTTGTGTAAACCATAGGACCTTTTGATATATTAGGATGTGTTGAATTTTTGTTGGTTCCATAAAAGGAGACAATGCCTATTTTCCAATCATATATGGATTTGTTGAAATTCACTCACATACTGAACAGTTCCTGAAATTGGCATGTTGGGCATGCTTGTACCAGATACAATCACCTGATGATATTTAGAACCATTGCCACTTCTGTCATAATTATGTGAGTGCCACTATCATACAAAGAATTATGTTGAATTGGGAACATCTATAGGGTTTTGCATTGAATGGAACTAGCCTATTTCAGGAAATTAGCTGAATTAGCCAATATCTCAAAATCTTTCCTCTCTGTCTCATACACAGTGTAGCTGGACACGCTGTTCAAGGGCACAGTGAAACTGTGAAGGAGGGAAGCTCATCCAGTGGCTTTTTGTAAATGGAGATGGAGATAAAGCAGGGGTTGAAAAAATGCTAAGTTGGTATCGGCCAAAGAGAAGGACTTAATTAAATTTATGGACACTGTCTGATGTGGTTTCTTCAGTATGGAACGTAACAGGTTCCTCTGATTAAATCTGTGACCTTCTGGTCTACGGTCAAACTGGGGATGCTCAGTCCATTTAAGAGGATGGGATATTTATGTCAACCATGTTACCTAATTCAGTAAACACAAAGTGCCATTACCATTACATGGGGGGTGGGGGATGGAGTGGGGGTTGCATGATCAAACCCAGGCAAATTAAAGCATTTTTCTAAATATCAAGATGTATCTTATGAATTACATGGTATCCTTTGGCTGATTATATTTATTTCATTTTTGTCACATCATTCTGCTGCCTTGTAATACTACAGTAGTCCAGTAAACCAACAATCATTTTGAAATTTGTAACAAAGGAAAATGAGCCCAACGATGACCTCACTCCGATGAGCACGATTAGAACAGAATGTTCGCAAGGTTACACGAGCTGTCCGTTGTGAATACTTTACAGCTTGAGTTTATTGTTCCAGACCATATGTGTCAATTTGCCACTGACAATTTACTTTCAGTGTTGTGCATTAAGGAGCCCGCTGCCTGCTGTGAGATATTGTATCGTAATCGGGTCATGTCAGTGACCAGCTCTCTGTTGACCCCGTAGAGATTTGCCAGTGTGTCTTGGCAGCTTCTTGACTCTGCCTCACTGCCCTTTCTGTTTGTTTGTTTTTCCACAGGCAGCATCGTGTACCTGGGAATGATGGTGGGGGCGTTCTTCTGGGGGGGTCTTTCCGACAAGGTGGGCCGTCGGCAGACCCTCCTCGTCTGCATGTCTGTCAATGGATTTTTTGCCTTCCTCTCCTCCTTCGTGCAGGGATACAGTGTCTTCCTCGTCTGCCGCATGGTCTCAGGGTTTGGGTGAGTACCTCGCAAACACAGCTCTTCTTTAGGTCTTATTGGCGGTTCCAGTTTCTATCGCCAAAACGGCGTTCTAAAAGTGAATGAAACCCGAGTAAGGTAGTTAATCGGACATACAAAATATTTAGAAATTTGTGCTACAAACTCATTACAACATAACAAGTTAGTGTCTGGCTCAGATTAGATAGAAATGTTAATCATTCAGGACATTTAACATGTTTGTTTTTATTTTTTTGTATCAGATGGAGGTGCCCTTGAAAACAGTAAAATGCTTTGCTTTAGCTTTGTATTTATTGTGGTTCAGTAAGAAGGTCTCATACATTTTTCAGAATTCTTCCTCTGGCCCAAAGAGAATTGTATTTCCCATTAGAGTTTAGAACAGTGCGAGTGTACAATATCATGATACATACAATGGCTGTTATGTGCCTTACACATTCAGAGTAGTGTTGCCAACCGTCCCTTGAAATAAGGGACCGTCCCTTATTTGGAAAATAAAAGACCCGTCCCTTAACAAACTGATAAGGGACGCAGTTTGTCCCTTATTTTGGGGACTCAATGAATGACAGAGCGATTTATATGAGAAATTACGGTAATCTTGTCTATGTGCGAGAATGCACTCAGCTCATTGGTCATGACTCGAATTACTGTCAGTGTTGCTAGGATAGATAGGCCCTTGTGCCTCATTTTACTTTAAATTGAAGTTCAACATAGTGTTGAAGAACTGTTATTTTGCACTGACAAAATAAATTATTGAATGATAATGTTTCCCACGTATTCCTCAAAAATACAAAACTGATCAAATTCAGGTTTGTGTGTCTTTGTACATGGGCTTATTACAGATGCATGTCTGGTATATGGATAGGACTTGTTACAACCAAGTAGGCCTATATGATATGTTAAAGTGTAGTAATAATGCAGTAATGCAGGTGTAAAAAAAGGTAAAAAAATTGGCCTGTGCCGCGAGGGCCGCTAAGGTGTCCCTTATTTCAATTTCTGATAGTTGGCAACCCTAATTCAGAGCACAATTAACATTTTATATTTTGTTCGCTTTGTATTAACTGTGCTTACTCAGTTCATTACTGTGCTGTTTTCTGGTGTCCTACCTGACCCTGTGATAACAGTAAACTCTTTTCCAACTGAGGTCTGCCCTTAATACAACTAGACTCTGAGCAGAGCCATACAAAGCTTTCTGGAACATTCTATTTCACCTTCTGAAGAGATAACTGCCTTTCTTTTTTTAATCAGACTTTGGCCCAAATGCACATTGCTCTCTGTCCTGCTAATTTAGGGCTGTAATGTCAAAGAACGCAACATATTCTATTTTAGTTGTGTGGCCCCGGTCTATATCTTCTGTGGGAAAGAAATGGTGGAGCTGAGCAAATATGTGTCACAGTATTTCATGAGTAATGAAATCTGTGTTTGTCCTTACTTTTTTGTAACATGTATTATGTTGCTCCAGCAGTAGGCTACCTGCCAGCTGTAGGCTTGACTTATGTTTCTAGCTTTGGTACAAAGTGCAGAGAGTGCTTTAATGTTTGTGATAATTTCAGCAAACAGCAAACATGAAAGACCAATTTAAATGATCAAATTAGCCCTTAATGCTGGACATACAAATAATAATTTGAAATAGCATATCAGTATTCTGATTTTGCCTGGACTGTAGCTGAGCCAGATTAGTTGTTCTAGCTAGCACTAGCTGTATTAGCTTGGTAACTTATCTGGCTAGCAGTAATCGAAACATCTGACTTGTTAACCAGCTAACCTTCTTAGCTAGGTATAGTAGGTATAGGTACAGTGCTAGCTAAAAATATCAGTCACTATTACATGGTGTCTGTAAGTTAGCACATTATCATACTAAAGCACACCCAAAACTGATAGGAATTGGTTGTAGTTGCTTGTTCTTATTGCTTTTTTATTTTATTTCTATAAGCCTGGTCTCCAGGACCATGGTTGCCTATCTCTGGTCTTGATAATTATATATGTCTGTAAAATGGTCAGACGATTTGCTTCAATGTCTTTGTTTTGACAAATCAGAATTTATGTTTGGGCATGTTAATATGTTAATATGTAATTTGTTTTAGAAGTCAGAAGGATTTACTGTGTGTTGTATACAACTGCAGTCAAACTATTTCTACTTCAGAACCTACTACCACTTTTGGCATATGATAGTTGTTGATTGTAATGTTTTCTGTATATGGTATATGGTATTATATGGTATGGTATTATATCTCTGCTATACGGTTTTGCTGAAATTACATCACTGTTGGTTTTCTATGTTTATACTAAAGGACAGTGCACTAGCAGTCACACCTCTGATGCCTCATCATTTCCTAGAATGAGGAAATCCTGGAATCCATTGTTGATCATAGTGCACATATTGTTTACCAAAAGCACAACCTTAAATATCTTGCCCTGAATGCTTAATTTCTATTCATCTCTGTAATTGTGGATTGCCGTGCAATTCATGGGTGGGCCACAACATATTTAAATTGTATTATATATACTACTACTTTTAAAGAAGTGATGAAAGAGATGGATGTCAACTACTAGTGTCCCGTCTGTGTACTAGAGGTCACCAAAACCTGTAAAGTGTTTGTTCTCTTGGACAGACAGTCACAATGAAGACTCAAATGTTGTTTAAATGTGCTGTCTGAAATGATTGCCATATAGGAGAGCTCACTCCCCCAAACATATTTTATTTTTAAACATGCCTTATTAATACCACAATATTTTTGCATCAACAGTGACACAGAAGCATTTAAAATACTAGAATAAGAAACAACAGAGTAACATCCTATAAGCGAAAAGAAAAGAGCAGGCTGGTACTCGGCAACATCCATCATGCCTGACAGAGGCCTTCTTCAGGGAAGCAGTTTACAATGAGCTCTCCTATCTAGACCTAGAATCAAGGTTCTGCAGAAATCACATACCAAAGATATGGAACCTACGTACATGTATACTGGAGCTTTCATCATGTTAGCTTTCAAATGCCTCTTTTTCGCTTGGTAATTGTTTTCTCTTGACAGATAATACACTAGACCACCTGGATCAATATGTTGAGCGCTGTTTGTTTTTTATTACTGCCTGAATCTCTTTCAGTATCTGACTAAAACTGGAAGTACATTTTAAAGTCTTTAATTACGTGAGTTTGTAGTGGTTATCATCCGTGCGATAAAGTATTACGTACATTTATTGTCTCGGTTGAAATGTAACCTATACTAATAAAAGATAACAAAGCCTTTAATTGTATTGTATGAAGCGTAAGTACCTTATCTTTTGCTGGCTTATATTATTGAAGGCTGCATGAGAGTAATTGTAATTATTTATTTTTGCACACTATATTTCTCAGCCAAATATTTACACAGGTGTTTAGACAGAATACTAATTAACAGAAGGCTGTCGCACTTGTTGCCAGAAGTGCTGAGGTATGTTTAGCATCACCAATGAAATAACCAACAATTAAGAGTTAGTACTACTACTACTACTACTACTAATACTACCGCATGTCTAGAATAATGAGCAGTCTGTTGTGTTTGACATTAAAACACTGAATTCAAAGTGAAACGTCTCCAGGAAATGCAATATTTCCTTATAAGAAAACCTCCTCTACTAATCGGATACTCCCTCCCCTTCCAGGAAGAGCATGAACAAATGAGTTGTGAGAGCTGAAGAGTAATTGATAATACTCGCCCAACTGCCAGAGGGAAGTGCTCGTCTCCTGTTTCCTTGGCAGCTCTCGAACAGTTACCGTACAAGCCAGACTATTTCTCTGCTTTCTTCCTTTTCTCTTTTTGGCCAGCTTGGGTTCACACTGCTCTGCTGCTTTGTGTCAACTTTGTTCGCTCTGTGGAGTTCTTCAAATGGGTTGGCCTCCTTGATTTGAAGGACCCATTATGCAGTTTGTCAAACTTTCTGAAGTAGAAAATTAAGACAGAGGTCTGAACTGAAGGTCTGAAGTAGATCTCCACTATAAATCAGGGTTCTTAGGATTATTTATTATCTTTACTAAAACGTATACATGAAAAACAGTGGTCCGCATGTCAGGTTTTAGATATTTAATTACACACTTCTGCAAGTATCGGTTCATTTTGTATCTATTGCTATCCTGACAATTTAAGATATCTATATTCTCCAATAATGAGTTATATTAGGGAGATGTCGCATAGCAGCTGTATTTTTCTGTCTGATACACTGATACATAAATCAAAAGCTTACATGTGCATGTCAGTGTTTGAGGGCCCTGAGACTACTAAGTTTATTACGTTTATTCAAAACACCATGTAACCAAAACCTGACCAATGTAATAAAACAATTTGCCTTTTTATGACATTGTCAATAAAGTATAATAAGATGATAGTATATAATCTCAATATAGAGCATGAAAACATGCTGACTCTCTCTCTCTCTCTCTGGTCTCCCGCAGGATTGGAGGAGCGGTGCCCATCGTGTTCTCCTTCTTCTCGGAGGTGCTGGCACGGGAAAAGAGAGGCGAACACCTGAGCTGGCTATGCATGTTCTGGATGATCGGGGGCATCTACGCGTCTGCAATGGCCTGGGCCATCATCCCCCACTACGGTGAGCGCCGACCGACAGCATCCCATCAATGCTATGCACGCTATGTGCGAACTTTGCCTTTGCTTGGATGCGCCCGACACTCTTTTTTCCTTTATTGGGGTGCTGGGAGTGTGAGTCTTTATGAACCTCACAATCGGTGGAGCTGCAAATCACTGACTCCTGTCAGCCAATCAGAAGACTTTGCTCTCAATAACAAAGCACTGTTAGAGATGGCCCATTTAAAAAAATCCACTGCTGAATTTCATTGAAAAATCACATTTCTCATAAAGCACTCCGCTATATTGAGTTGACAATAGAACTAGATGGATTGAGAGTGGAGCAGAATATCCAGACGCCCTTTTCTTTGTGTGCAGTAACTACAATATCCGGAGTGCACATGGCTGCGGAAACAGTCAAATGAAAGCAGTGTAGGCTGAGATAGCTTAATGGACTGACTGAAATTGAAAGAGTGGAACAAACACACTGTGTGCCCAGTTTTTTGAAGACGGAACGTACTGTTAACAGGCATTTGGCTGCCTCACATGTAGCCATCTTTACTGCAGCAAGTGAATGGGTCATGCATTGAAATGAAAAGCAGGCATCCCTGGGAAAGGAAGACTTAATAAGAAAGGATGGCCGGTACTGCATAGCTACACATTGCATATTGGACCGCATGCGACTCTTAACGAAGCATCGCCGAGCTGGAGCGGGGATGTAACGCTGCTCTGCCCCGCCGTGGCGTCATCTGACTGAGAGGCTGTAGACGGCGGGTGATTAATGACGCCCCGCGCTGGGAATATTTCAAGGGTGACAGCGCACTGCTTAGAGCGGCCCGATGAGCCTGAGCGATGTCACTTCCTCGCACGCCTCAAGAGAAATGTGCTTATCAATAAAGCTAATTAAATAAGCAAACAAAATAAATAAAACACAACTGAATAAAACCACGTAAAATATTAACACAATTATTCATATGAATACTACTACTAATAAGGGCAAATATGTCACAGGCTGTTGGCGTGTCGGCCACCTCACATGCTCATATTTCCCTTGATCAAGGCTAATTAGGATCGCTCCTCGCCAGGAAAAACCAGAGAGATTTGTCATTCGTGAATGGCCTGTGTTTGTCCGTACATCATGGTGTTCACTGTCTCACCCATCCCACTAGCCACAGCAGAGAGATTGGGGTGATCCTCCGAGGAGCCCCTGTGTCCCGACGGGTGCCGGAACACACACACTGCATAATTACTGCTCCCCATCGGGCCTCCACATGCTCCAGAATTCACAGGTTTTACAAAGGGAGCCGTCTGTCACTCCACTTTGAAGTGATGCTTGAATCACACAGGAGAGAGCGTACAGCAGGCCCTGTGTGTGCTGGCCAGAGTTTCCCATGCCAACATGCAAACTTTGTGATTGCTGTGTTAATAATAGCAAATATGAATATTGTATTTTTCCATTTTTTATTGAAAAGCTCTTTCAGCTGTCGTGGTGTTTGTGCTCAGAGATGGAGACGTGATTCATTTTTTAAATGGAGCTGTAGTTCAAAGCAGCTGATGTTTTATAACTGGTGTTCTACTATGTTTTATAATTTAGGGTGTCAAATTAAAATTAGCAATACAATAGGTAAAATATATAAGGAAAATGCATCCAAATGATATCTCTTTATACTGGTACATTGCATGAATACTTGTTTAGATTTGTGCAGAAAACAACTGTAGTACCATGCCTAATGGATATTTTTATTGTTTTAAGGACTGTATACTTTGCATTTACTTAGCTAAATTGTCAAGGAGGATATTATAGCAATGGGAGAGGTTTAATTCTGCAATAGATCTTTCCGGGTTTTCAGTATAGTTCAATAGAGTTATGTCTATATTTTATTCAAGTTTTTTAATAAATTAAGTTTCTATAAAAGTTGCTATATATCTATATTAAATTTGTATTACATTCCCAAATCTGATACAATATGTATTACAGCTTACTTCAATTATATTTTTGTTATTTAACATCTCTTCTGCAATACATTTCCTTTGGGTGAACTCCGTTTGGCACTTAACTGAATAATCAGATAAAACTCAGTACTGTTATTACATTAAAAAACAGCATGTACTGTATCTGCACAGTCATTTTCCACCAAATCTGTAGTACCAAATCTGCTAACTTACCAAGTATTTTGGTGTAGTCAATGCATTATTATTAAAGGAATAGTGATGTTGAAACAAAGCAGAGGATGGAGTGAGTAGGTCTTGCCATTGATGCTATTGAACATTCACCACTGCATGGATATTGTTAGTGCATGAACGGGTCATTGGGCTCCTTGGCAGCCTTTACCATGGATGGACGTTCTGCAGCTTAAATAAGGACGACACCATTAGCTGTGTAAAGTATCAGATTTGCACATTTATTCTGCCTGTTGGCCAAGGTTCCACATATTGCGATTTATTTTCTAAAACAGAGACAATTGAACATATGGCTTCCTTGACAATGTGCAAGTCATCGGCACAAAGGTCAGACCTGGACATGGTGTGTGTTATAAAGGCACTACAGCTGTGTAACTGCATTTTAGCTGAGACACCCCTCAAGGTCGTAGATAGGCGTTTTGGAGCTCGGCGCAGTGACGTCATCCTCTCCTGCATGCGACGCCAAGCACAGTCGTTAGTATTAATGGCCGGGGGAACAGGCTCGTAAAATAAAATGTGACCGATGCGTCAGGAGCAACGTAGACAACTTTGAAGAAGGAACGTAATATTTAAGGCCTCGCAAGCATTGTAGATCGTTTTCTAAAGATCGCATCATCATAAGAAGTATGCATCTCGGTATCCAGAGACCAACCGCCCGTTATTTCTAGCAAGGCTTTGTAGCTAAGACGCATGCGAATCAGAGAGCTTCGCCGGGGAAACATCAATCACTGGGCTCCTGTGACAGCGAAGTCTCTCCGTTACTGCATGTGTGTAGAGGGAGGGGTTTAATTACTGCAGGCTGCCATTGATTTTGCAGGAAAGAGTAGGAACCCGGAGTGGAAGGGGGGGGGAGAGGGCGGCATGAGCCATAAAACACTCTCCCCCCTTCTCCGTCGCCATGGCTTTTCTCTCTCTGCCTTCAAGAGCTTCGGCTCATAATTGAGGTCAATTGATTAGCTGTTCTCATCTGGAGACTTTTTTCTCTTCCTTTTAACCGCGCGCGGCCCGGCGAGCGAAGTCGGTTCTGCCGCAATGCTTTCGCCTCCGCCGCCGCCCGAACGGGGGAAGGAGCTGGAGGACTGTGCGTCCTCTCCTCTCCCGAAGTGCCCGCTCCGTTCGCAGAGCAGCGTCGGCCGGTGCGCTGGGTGTCCCACCAGCAGGTCTGAGTAAGTGGTTTGTGGCCAAGGACTTTGCAGGCGAGCCCGGCGTGGGGACATTAATCTCAGGGGGGCCTCGCTGACTCAGTCAGCCGTACGCCCCGGTCAATTATATACATAATCCCCGTAATGAGATTTTCAATGGCATGGACTAAACGTTCAAGCTCCCGGGCTCTCGGTTACATCGCAACAGAAAAGACAATTATGGGAGCGCATCTTAGTGTCACTGTGAGGAATCCTGACACCCTTCAGTTCCTGTCCCCCCGGCGACGCCCTGGGGTCCTCAGTGAGAGGGTCACATCCACCCACACTGTACTGAGAGATATACAGTGCCCTCCACTATTATTGGCACCCCTGGTAAAGATGAGTAAAAAGGGTTATAAAAAATGCACCATTTGGTGAATTAGCTTAATGTCACACTGAAAAAAATTAGAAAAATCCACCCTTTAATTGAAGTAAATTTATTATCAGAAAAATAATTCCCTCATCAAGAAATAATTATTTTTAATGAAACCACGTGTGCCACAATTATTGGCACCCCTGCATTTATATATAGAATAAAGTAATAAAGTAATTTTTAATATTTGGTCGCATATCCTTTACATGCCATGACTTCCTGATGTTTGTAACCCAACAGCATCAAAAGACTCTTGATATCTTATTTTCAGGTACTCTTACAAGCAATACTATAACGCCTCTGCTGTCACGAACCAAACACGGGCTGAACCCAAATGCACGACCAAGAGACAGGGAAACAGAAATGAGGGTTTATTAGGAGCTTTGGGCAACTTGAGAGGAGGCAGGGAAACAGAAATGAGGGTTTATTAGGAGCTTTGGGGTAGTCCCAAGCTCAACACAAACTTAACAAAATGTCAGAGGGTCCAGGAAGTAGCGAACTGCTCCAAATCTGCATTTGAATGGATCTCTATTGGAATTGGGGGGTGGGACTTGATTTAGCTGTAAATTACACTGGAACCGTATGGAACACATGGTTGGCTAAATGGTTCTAAGTCATCAAGGGTCTGAGGTATCAAACGAGCCTCAAACCATCACTCTGCTGCCAGATATGCAGTAGATATGGATGGATCACTTTAAGGGTTGTTTCTCCTGACAAATTTTTCTATTGAACTCTATGGAAAAATAAGTCAAGAGAAGAAACCCTTCAAGTTATCCGTCCATATCTACTGTATTTCTGGCAGCAGAGTGATGGTTTAAGGCTTGTTTGATACGTGTATTTCTGAATTGTCGTGTTTGGTGCAAAACAGGTTTACTATGTTGGGAGGGTTTTACCTTCTCTATGTTGGGAGGGTTTTAGGTTTACCTAATGTTTCCATAGGAAATGAATTGCCATTCATTTTCAATGGCATTGAAACATTCAATGTTTCAGTGGCAATTCTTTGCGTATTTAATTGCTAATAATGAATACACTATAATTATTATAATTTAAGATTTTGAATAGCAGATGTTTGCGCATGAATAATAATACGGTATGCATTCTGTATGGGTAGTATAAAAACTGTAGGACTAGATGGTGTTTATAAAATGGGAACAAAGAGAAAAATAAGAATAAAAGGTCCTGAAACATGCAAACTAATGAAGAACTGCAAGTCAGCCTTGGCGTGTTTAATGGGGTTAGAGTATGCCTAGAGTACACCTTTTCCCATAGCAGAGCACCATTTGCATTTGGATTTGCATTGACGTGGTTACAGAGCAATGCTTCTAACATCTGTGGGTAAATTCAGTTCCAGCACTGTCACTGTACAATTGAGCAAGGTGCAGTACATTGCCGAATGTGCTTCACCGTATTATAACGCTGTCTTCAGTAGTGATTTAGCTTGAGTTCTAGCCACTTGACATTAACATTAAGGTGTTCAGCTACTGCTGTATAGCACAAGGCACAAACACTTTGCTTAGGCAATGTTATTAGGACTTAAAAAACAAAACTGGGGCTAATCAAAGAAAATAGTCACACATTTGAGGAAGTGTTTTTTTCCTTAATAAGGACTCAAAGTAAGGCTGTCTTAAGTGAGCCTCATGATAGATGACTTGTGGTGTTATGGTGGCTAAATGCTCTGAAAATATAGATACAATACAGATTTAAGAGCAATTAGGTCCTCTGTTCCTTGGTTTTCCCCTATGCTGCCATAGCTTGCTGACACATCCTGCACTGCAGACAGCACAGTGTGTGATTCATGTGGTCATCTCTTCTGCCCAGTGGAGTGAGAAGGTGATATTGAGCAGGAGGGAGTCTCTCTCTCTCTCTCTCTCTCTCGCTCTCGCTCTCTCTCGCTCTCGCTCTCTCTCTCTCTCTCTCTCTCTCTCCTGTAACCATAACCTCTACCAAAGTGATCCCAACAATGCAGTGTTGCATGAGGTACAATCCCCACTGCAAGAGCACAACCCTGGAAGATTGAGTGGGGCTGGCTGGGCCTCAGGGTGGGAAGAGTGTTGCAGTTTAAGTGCAGTTCTTTTCCAAAGGTTTTTGGGAAAAAATGTTTTTTACAAAAGCGGCTACGTTAGTGGTCAATGCTTCAAATACAAGTATTTGGTTTCTCAAGATAATATTGTAAAATGTTTAAAATAGAAATCAATTGTTTGCGCCAATGTATTTACAATTACTTAAAATACATCAAAACAGTATTTCAAATAGAAACAATTGAACTAGTATCTGTATTTGACACAGGTCTGTCACTGGTACTCTGCTCTAGCAGCAGCAGTAGTGGAGAGGTACTGTCACTTACTGCACAAGTCTTTTGATCCGAATTCCATCAGGTCTGTACACTTGAATGAGAGAAGCCTCTGCAATGGGGTTTGATAATGATCACACACTTCACCTAACCTCACAGAGTAAAGGCAGACGCTCCTCCCGCTCTGTCTGAGCTCAAATCTCTAAATGATCTCAACAGCAAGGCAGGAAAACCGCATTGAGTGAAACAAGCTGCATTGCTCGCAGAGGGAAGAAGCATCGCTATTCAATAGGGACCCAGTCTGGTAATAGCTCTGCTCCAATACCCCGAGGATGTGCTTTTGACCTACAGGTCCAATAATAGCATTAGCTTTGGCCACAACATTTCATTTGAACATGTGTGTGTGTGTGTGTGTGTGTGTGTGTGTGTGTGTGTGTGTGTGTGTGTGCGCGCGCGCGCGTGTGTATCTGTATGTGTCTTCGCTTTGTGTGTACGTGCCTTTGTTCATTTACAGTGATACCCATCTTTCCATAGAAATCTCAATGTTGTTACATATTTTGCCAAAAGGGGTAAAACTCTCAGAAGCCCAATAGAAGGCGATCAATGAGGACTCGTTATTATCCAACGTTACCATTTCATTTTCTGTTGCCTCACTTTGATAAACCCAGTGGAAGCTTGCCTGCCACAAGCCCATATTTAAATGGCACTAATGTGCAATTGGTGGCAGGGTAGTATTGGTGTGGAGCGCTGTATTGCGGGTAACCGTTGGTGAGCGTTTCTGAGACCGTGCTTTGAGATCTCGAGAAACAAGGGCAGCGGTCCCATTACAGCTTGTAATGAGATGCGCAAGGAAAGTGACTTTGAAACACATTCCTCTCATGTCCATTCTGGTCATCAGCTCTGATATATGTACTTATTGCATTAGCGTGAAGTAAAAAATTTTTTTAAATAAATCATGGCAGGTGAGCAGGAAGCACCTAATACAAAAACAGCAAATTGAAATTAACTTTTCTTTTTGCAATGCACAGTAAGCATTCAAACCCCCACTTTTACATAAAAAATGGTCTGTCACTTTTGAGGTCTCCAGGGGAAGAAAAAAAAAACTATCACAAATATTGATGCTGTCTGAAATGGCTTCATCCCTGTTGACAGCATATCTAAACTTTTATGTCTTCTGATGAGGTTTATCAGTTAACAGTTTAGTCAATAAGTGGCACTTTTTAAAAATGTTTACACACTTCATATGAACTTTATTTACATGCATTTAAAATTTATATATATATTTGTCCAGAGTTTTATTTATGCCAACGGTATGCTAAATATGTAGCAGTCTCTCAGCTCTGCTCTGAATCTGTTTACAGAACATGTCTATAGGCACTGACCAGATGTTCACATATGGTGGAAGTGGGGTATGGGTAAATGTGCCTCTACCTTTTGGGTAAAGATGATCACAAGGGTCTGTGATCATCTATATGGTCGCTATAACCAACATTTCCTAGCCTGTACAATGAATATCTTCCAGTACACCAAAAGGACAGCTTTGTTTGACCAGTGTGTGTTGGAATACAGAGGAGGTTGGCCTCAGTCAGTCAGATGAGTTAACTGTCACGATGGTTTTCTGTTGGTACAGGCTGGAGTTTCAGCATGGGCTCGGCCTACCAGTTCCACAGCTGGAGGGTGTTTGTGGTGGTCTGTGCTCTGCCCTGCGTCTGTGCTGTCGTGGCTCTCACCTTCATGCCAGAAAGCCCCAGGTTCTTCCTCGAGGTAAACTCAACAATGTCTCTGTTGTTCTGCACTAATGCTTTATTTTAAACGTGTGTTCAGCAGCTATGTTGCCTGCGTACATTAGATGCTCTATGCAAATCGCTTAACAACTTCAATGAAAAATGTATTTCATCACAGCTGAATGACTAATGGCCTGCTTAATTAAGGAATGATAATACTGTAAACTACACGGCGCGAGAGTTATAATACATGGAAAAGATATCACAATTTACAGTAAGTGTCTGGTCAGCTTACTATTATATAATAATAATAATAATAATAATAATAATAAACTCAGGGCTGCTTTGTGGCTCATTCAATTAAGGCACCATGCTGTGGTGCAAGGATGAGACCCACGGTCTTGGATTGAATCCAGACCATGATAGTGTCAACTGGCTGGTAGCTCCTAAGGATGATGTGCAATTGCCGATTGCGTAGCCCAGGGTATGGGAGGCTTCAATTGGTTAGGGGTCTGGGTTTCATCGCACTCCAGCAACCTACACTGGTCAATCGGGCGCCTGTGGACTGCTTGTCAAAGTCACATATGAAAGGTCTTCCTCTGAGTCCACTCTATGTGAGCTTCGCTGTAGTCTGTGAAGAGAAAAGAAGCCATTGGCGACACCATGTGGGGTTCACGCATGAACACGGCTGTGCTTGCAGATAATTGGACAATACATATTAGGTTGGGAATTGGAAATGTTCAGCCCCACAAATTTATTTAAAAAAAAACATTCACAACAATTTTAATAAATAAATAAAGAAAAATTTGATGGAAAACTAAAAAACAAATAGCAAGTAACTGAAACATGACTATATGTAGTTATTACAGTGGAATACTTTGAAGTAGGTTTTGGCAGAACCACATGCTATACTCGTGACACCACGGCAGTCTCTGAGGATGAAGACGTGACATTTTTACTGAAACCTCCTCCATCAAATACTAATCCCCTTAAATCCCACTGTTCCTTTTTCCCGCTCAGGTGGGGAAGCATGATGAGGCCTGGATGGTGCTCAAGCAAATCCACGACACCAACATGCGGGCACGCGGAGAGCCAGAGAAAGTCTTCACCGTGAGTCTCCCTCGATCAGATCGGCCCTGTTCTGTACTTTATCACGAAGCGAACTCCCGGGCCTAGCACACGTTTAAAAATGCACTCTAAACACTGCTTTATTAATCACTTTTTAAAGTGTATTCTCACATATGTATTATGTAAGCAAGTGAAAGCCCCTAAGGGAAGTGTTAGCATTACTAGCAGAGTGAGTGTGGGTTGAATGTTTTGCGAGAAAATCCAAAGCTGTACAGACAATAATTACATCAAGATGCATGAAGCCGTCTCCCCTAGACACATTTCCTTGTGTATTGTATTGATAACCTTTTTGAAGCTCAGACTGTGATATGTTCTTCAGTATATCTATCTCAGGCTAGCCAATGATCCGTATCTGTTATTTCGGAAGCCTTTAGTTCTCATTAGTCGTTCATTGAATACTGTGGCATGTGTTCTCACAGAGGGCAAAGGTTCCCATGTGAATCCATGTCAAAATTGCAGGCTGTAGTTTGATGGGTTCTGTGGTGTTCTGGCAACAATGATATAGCTCAGTGCACGATTCAAAGTCTGCACCTTCTGGTCACAGATGGCCTTACAGATGCTCTGAAACTAAAATGATTTTCCCCAGATAAATATAAGTGGAAGGAACACATGGATTGGTTTAATCATTTAGAACATACAGGTAGAGTACAACCAAAGAACAACCAGTGCTTGTAGTGTGGATTTAAACTCCGTCTCACCTGGTTCCCCCACAGGTGAACAGGATTAAAATCCCGAAGCAGATCGACGAGCTGGTGGAGATGCAGTCAGAGTCAGCGAACCCTGTCTCCAAGGTCTTCTTCAGGGTGAAAACCGCGCTCCACGGGGTGAGTCTCCGTGAAGATGCTCACTGACACGGTGCTCTCCGGCTGATCGTTCTTTTTTAGCAACATCATGTCATCATTAACTAGGTTTAAATGCACTCCCGCATTCTTTTTTCAGTGTTAAAGTATCGTTACTTTCTTGCCTTTCTTTGATATAGTATTGAATAGAAGATCGATATCACTGGATTGAATTCAGGCCTCATGCAAGTGGCCGCCTTTACTTTAAATAAATTACTATATAATTACTATATAATAAAATAAATGTAATTATTGTATCGAATTGGAATTGTTTGTCAGTTATTCCAGTATTATTCATGTCTGGTTTCAATGAGTGTTTGAGAAGCTTTATTGGCTTCTGTATGCATGCAGCAAAATGTCCCTTTGATGGGGTTATCGAAATGTGGGAGACAACAAATGGCTAGTTGTTGTAAAAAGTATGACTTTTTACAAAAGTCTGACCTGGAGGTGTTAAAGGTTTGTGAATGGTTTCAAGAATGTGTAGAATGTGTTCTCAATAACTTACCTGGTTAAATAAATAAGTAAATGAATGATTATGATCATTGATACCCTATTAAACAGGTTTTTTTTTGTCTCTTTGCAGATCTGGTTAACGTTCATGACATGTTTCAACTATCCAGTGAGAGATAGCACCATCAAGCTTGCTATTGTATGGTTTACATTATCTTTTGGGTAAGAACAACTAACAATAAGGACATCGTGTAGGTTTTTTACGATGATCATTTATACAATATGTACACTTTAAAGGTATTGACATGTTAATTAATTTAGCAATATCAGGAAATTACCATAAATTGCATTAGAATATTCAGATTAATTTGACAATTTGTGAATTTTTAATAATTATACTGAATGTTAGGATGTGATGGAATTTTAATTCCAAGACATGTAATTGATTTCATTACTATGTCCCAGTTAAAGTGAAATTACTGAATTAACCAAATTGGAGGATCGATCAGGTTGATGGTAAATTAAGGCATTAAAATCTGATCTGATCTGATTTAAAGATGTCTAAAGAATTCAGCCTGTGGTGAAATGGAATTACAGAACTGAATGCCTGGGGGTTATTCTGTGGTAATAAACAACACATCACAGGCCTGAAAAACATTTGTGGAAAGTATCTCTATGTGATAGCGTTAGCATAGCCTGTTTGCTGGAAGTGAGCTATCATAACCGTGGACAGGCCTGGACAGCCCTGCTCATCTTACATAAGCCATGTTAACATGTGACACAGGTGTGCACAAGGTAGGCTACATCGACCATACTCATCTCATCTCATGCCTGTTAAGAAAACATCACATAGCATTTTAAAAACAAACTATGTGTGCTGCCTCAAATCCTAAATTTCAGCCATATTGTCTCCAATTGTGGATTACCTTAAAGGGTCTTAAACAATATATGAATCCATATTCCAAAGATAAAAGTTTTAAACACTTTTGATGTAGAGCAGGGGTGTCAAATTTCTTCCGAAATGGGTTAAAACAAACACCTGTGCCCACGCTTGCCCTTTACAGATAAGATTGGACACTCCTGATGTAGAGGATTAGAGGGACATTGATTTCCCAGCTCTTCTTCAATTTCCAAATTTCCACAAGAAGAGGAATCCCACTGTTCTGTATACCCGATAAATATATGTATGATCTTATGAAATAATTAGTGTAGCATGAAAATGTAATTCATATCCTCATTTATGCATATGCGGAATTGCGTATTTTCCTATTCCACAAGCTGACAGCCTGCAGGCTTTTTTTCTTCTTCCTTTTTGCTGAGTGCTGCTCTTTTTTCTGTTCTTGTCCTGCGCTCTCACTGTTAAAGTTCCAGATCAGAACTGGACTCAAATGCACGACTCAGAGACAAAACTCACAATAAGCTCACAGGGAGCGTTTATTTATACAATCAAGCTCTCAAAGGAGAGAGAGGGGTTGGGACTGAATCCTGGGTTGGACAGAACCAGAGGGCAGAGCAGGAGAAGGAAGCGGGCTAGGTGCTGGATGGTGACTGAATTCTGGGTTGGGCAAAGCAGGGGCAGAGCGGACTAGAAAGGCAGGACGAGCGTTAATATCAGCAATGTCTAGTTCCAGACTAGACATAAATGAGGTTAACAATGAACAAGACTTAACGAACTGGCAACAAGACAAAGAACAACGGCAGAATATATAGTGTGGTAAATGAGATAATGAGTGATTGCAGCGTGAGCATGTATGCGAGCGTGATTGAGCGGTAACAAGGGCGTGAGGAATGCAAACGGGGAAGGGATGTAATTGGCTGGGGAATTAGAGAGGGTGAAATGGGCAAACAAGAAGGAAAACCACGCCAAGCCTGCACAACACGGAAGACAGACAGGGAAATGCAAAGACATGACAAAAGACGTGAGAAAATTGGAAAACATAGAGCACAAACAGGGAAGGGGAATGAGAGGGAATGGAGAGTGTAACAGTCACGTCCTGATTATGACATACGTTGAGTTGCATAATAGGTTTTTGTAGTTTACACTTTAGTAAAAAGAAAAGGCGAATAAGAAGGGCCTGAAACTTCACAAGATGGAAAGTAAAACTCAAAGGCCTAGAAATGAGCGACAGACCGCATTCGGCGAATGAGGGGTTCATGTTAAAAGCGTTTGCAAAAACAAAATGCTAATCTGTTTGGACAGAATATGCAGCAGGGAAAAGTGCTCTGAACCCATGTCAAACATTATGCAGTATTTAGCATTTTCAGATAAAAGCATGCAGGTGCAGAGATTACAGAAGCCGAATATAAACGTTTCTAGTCTCATCCTCGCTCTTTTTAGTAGACGCACCTGAAAGCATCCCGTAATTTCTGCAAATGAGAGGCAGCTGGGACCAGTAATACGATATGTGACTTGACTATCTGGAGTAGGGCCAGGACTGTATCAGGTTTGTGCCTGACAATATTGGCTCAGCAGAATTGCATTACGTTATTATTACTTGTAGTGTTCTCAATGTCATTCTTCAAGGTGACAAAGAATTAGTCTCCTCCTCTGAATGGATTCTGCACGTCTGTAAAATTTGATTCAGAACCGAGAACAGACGTGCAGAAAAGCAGTGGGACAGTGGTAAAATCTGTCGCTAAGTTTGTAGAGCAACCCAAAGAGTTTTGATGTGTAACTCTTGCAGTCAGGGACCCCGGTCCCTGTCATCACTCAGATATGAAGTTTAGACTCTTTAACAGAGTGCCGGCATGGCGCCTTGTGCTCGCCGTGTGCTCGCGCAGCGCCGGCACTGCCCGGCATGACCTCCGCACGTATTTCAGCGCTGACCCATTACCGCGAATCACTGAACCTGGAAGGAGTTACACACGAGCCCTGTCCCCCCCAAACACGCCCACCCCGGAGAGGCAGAACGCAGTCAATTAAACCACAAGCAGATGTCTAATTTGTGTATCCAGTGTAGTTATTAATTACGTTCTGGTGTCGGCCACCTGCGTTGCCGTCCCAAGATGGCCTGACCGTTGTGATTAAATGAAACCTGATTCAAGACTTTGGTCTCTGTTCCTTGTCCAATGCCAGCCTTTGCACTTCTACCACATGCTCCAGCGCACCACACAAGCCATCTCTTAGTATGCAGTGTGCCGTTTGTTAGCGTAGTGGAGACATTACGGCTTGAATATGCATCATCTGGCTTCATCCTTAGTCAAGTAAAACTTTGACATTTCAGGCATCACTTTAAATGTTTGCTGATTCTGTGCTCTATGCGTTCGATTTCTGACTGGCTCAATGCACAGAATTATGATCTGCAAAGTGAAGCCAAATCCATACAGCATGGGAGTAGCATATGCTATAAACTAAAACATATAATGGATGCATATGCAAAAAATAGGGGCATGTGCTCAGCTCACAGATCAATAGTCTGTTTAAAAGATGCTACAGCCATAAAAAAAATTCATAAAAAGGCAAGCACTCACTAGTTTGGATAATGCTGGAATTTATTTTTATAATTGCATTCAAAAACAATAGCCCTTCGCATTCCATGCATGATTTATCCATATATTATGTTAAAGGATTTACAATGTGATGTGCAAAATATACTATGCTGAAATTACGCATTAAAAGTGGTGGTGACTGATGAATTTATACATGAGATATGTTAACATTAATGTACAAATGTGATGCTTTGTTTGTTTTTAAATACATTTTTGTTAGTGTGTATTGTATAATGTATATAAAATGTTTACAACCTGCACAGTATGTTATATGTTACGTGACATGGTTATGTCAGAGCAGTTATGTCACTGTAGGAATTGACCAGATTGATCAGATGTAGGCTACTGGCATGCACGTAATACGCTTATTTGTGACAACTTAGTTCACAGTTTTTCCATGATCCTGTCCCTGTCCCCTTGACTATATTAATAACCAGGGGTGTGGCTCCTCTTTCCACCTGCCTGAAATCTGGAGATGCTATCAACCAATCGCGCATCCCGTTTATCCTGCTGTCTGTTGCTATGAGGACGTCTGCATGGCCTGTATCTATGTGTTTTCATCTCAGGATCAAAAGGGCTCTGGCATTGAGACTGATCTCATTGTGCATGCCAGTGAGCTGCGTGCGGCTTTTTAAACGTATTAACTTTAACAAGCAAAAAGCAAAGAACCATTAAAGTAGATCATTACGGATAGTGGACAAGCAAGATTAAAAGCTATGGAGTAGACGTATTTATGTTATAAAGTACAACAACACAAAAAAGATAATGGAATTTTGAATGAACACAAGCTTTAATCTCATTTTAGCGGCATCGTGTGCATTGCTTTGCCTTGAACGCTTTTGATTATGGTGCCCCTTAACGACAGTAACGTGAAGCCATGCCTGATATCGAGTTTGCCTTATCTCTCCACATAACAACAGCGCGTGGCCACTACTCATTAAGTCAGCAGTGAGTAATGAGTACTCTCAAGAACAGTAACTTTTTGAAAAACAGCACCGACTGCTTACTGGTTTATTGGTGCAGGGAATTATAATAATGACTATGATTATTTCCATTGTTTATATTTGACCTCAAAATGTAAGATTTGGGGAAATAGCATGATAATGTTGTGTAGAGAGAGAGAGAGAGATTCACGGACCAGATTTCCTGTCTCTGTTCAGACGGTTCTTTCCGTGGTTTTTCACGCAAATGCCTGAGGGTCAGAGCCTCTTTATGTGTGATTGTGTAATGTGCTGTGGGTGTCTGGGGGGCTGGGTAGGTGCTCGTTGTCTGTGGCGCTGAACTGGCAGAGCCTGTCTCACCCTCGTCTTTGCCAAATGGTTCTGGGCTTGTGCCTGATCATTTGTTTTATTTTTTATCTTTCGGTTATGGGAATCGCACAGTAATAGTGTGAATTGTTGCATGGTTACATTTGGCTTCCTCTGTTCCAAACTGAGGTGAATTAATTTGTTAACAGGTGGTAGCGAAACATCTCCAGAAAGGAGAAAAGATATTTCTTTCCACCTCTCGATTGGCAGCCACACCTAATCTCTGCCAGTCAACAGTCTGAGTCAACAGTCAGTTTAAGGTGCCTGGGTTGTTTTGGCATGGGGTGGAGCGGGAGCATTTAAAGGCGCCATATATTAACTGTATTGTTAGCTGACAACTAGACAAAATCATGATTAAAACTGGCATCACTTAGGGATTTTCTAATTGGTTATTTAACTTAGTGTAATTTAATAACTTTTCTTAGTTATTTCTATTTTTCTACAAGTTAGCCACTTTGGATAAAGGCATGAACAACTACACAGCAAAGAAGAATAACTTGCAATCATTTTTCATTACAGTGTCACAGCTCATATTATATAATTAGCGTATTATATTTTACTATGTATATTGTTTTAATGCGGCACAAATGAATACAATGCATTGGAAATGTGTGCCCAAATATTATGTGCATGTTTATGCCTTATATCAGGAAATACAATACACAGTCATCGTCACTCATCAATGCGACTTAAACTCCCATTTCTACAGTCCAGGCTCAAGGTTATGAATCACAGTAAAACATGCTGCCTCACACTTGACAAAGACATCATTTCCCCTTCCTGTTTTGTCATTGCATGGCTGCAGGTACTACGGCCTCTCCGTTTGGTTCCCTGACGTCATCAAGCACCTGCAGGCAGACGACTACGCCTCCAGGGTCAAGCTACACAACAACGAGCGCATCGAGGACTTCACTTTCAACTTCACTCTGGAGAACCAGATCCACACCAACGGAGTGTTCATCAATGACAGGTGGGAGGAGAGTAATAGATACCCTCTCTGTTATCTCTGTCCAGCCCATCTCCCTCAACCTCTCTTCGGTTTTAGCCTTTTTGGTCTAAGAAATTACAGTTTATATTCAGATTGAAGCTATAACCCTGCTTGGATATATACTGTACATGTATTCAATAATTATTATAGCATATAAGGATACATACAGAAGATATTTGTGACCATCATGTTTGGGGAAAAAATGTATGCATGTTATATAAATATATTGCGGACATGAGATCTCATTGAAAAATGCAAGGAGTAGCCCCGTTTGAAAAATGTAATCAGATATATGTCGTATTGGTAGGTATTTTTGTAAATCAACTGGAGAATTGTTTAGACAGCAAAGAACACAAATTATATTTCTTATTCCTAACCTCAGGAATGTTGACAAAGACAGTAAATTCTACTTGGTAAATATACAGTACGTCTCCTGCAGCAATCTGCATGAACCGCAATGAGAAGAGCGCTTTCCATCTGTATCTATGATACACAAACACATTCAGGGGGAAAGCAGATGTAAACAAAGTGGCACAATTGCGGACTTTTTTCTAGACATAAGTAGAGTGAAAATAAGAGAGTGCCGTTTGCCGTTTACCATGACCTTTTTACAAACTCTTCTGCTTCCTGGACCTGCTTTTCTCTAACCTAACACCGTTCCGTACAGATTCGTCAGCATGAAGTTCAAGTCGGTCACCTTCATAGACACCACCTTCCAGAACTGCTACTTTGATGATGTCACGTCGGTGGGTTCCATTTTCAGGAACTGCACGTTCGTCGATGTCTTTTTCTACAACACTGGTAAGTGAGTCGAGCTCCGTGGAGCATACCCCTCCCTCCAGATATTTCATTACGCTTTAATGGCTTTGCTTTTTCTCGGTGTGCTCAATGTAGTGTGGGCTGCCAGGTTGCTTATTTGATATTCTCGAATTGAGTTCACGCTCTACCCCCTGCAATGATCCAAACTATTTTCTTTGGGGCTCACCGTTTGGAACGAAAGGGGAGCGCTGGCAGATGGTGTGAAAATCTCCATGGGGCATTTGTTGCGGTTGATTTGAAGGCATGTATTGTCTCCGAACGGCTCTGTAAAAACAAAGTGTAATTCACAATTCTTGTCTCACTCCGGAAGTGGCCCGTGTCTGATGAAAGCCTGAAAATGAGAAAGTTGAGCTTAAAACAAAAGCACAGTATTCAACATCTGGGTATTTGGGTAATGTGTAAGTAACAAGACAATAGCCTGGCATAGAGTGAAAAAGAGCTCTACATTTTAAATGAGTATTTAAATTTGAACTTCATTAATAAGGAACTTCACCAGATAAAGTGGCATAGCTTATGGCAGGAGAGACTTGAGTGGCGAAGGGGGGACATAGGCTCTAATTCCACTCCCAACCTAATTAACAACAGCTGGAGAACCTGAGGCTGCATGGAGAGTTCCTGCCTCCTTTGATTGTGGAGATGCGGCAACTATTTTGAGTTTGAATTCTTAATTCTCTCTCCTTCTCTTACTCAAGCGCATAAAAACGAAGTTACACACGTACGCAAACTGTATTGAGAGCGGTCATTTATCTCCTCTGCTTGAACAACTAAAAAAGTGCCCAAACGCGCCTAGTCAGTCTGCTGAGCACTGTACTCATCCAGGAGACAGACAGCTAAACTACTAAGATGGATGGCCTCAAAGCCAGCCCTGGACCTCAGTTCGATATGAGAATTAGACAGAGTGGGGAAATTCTTCAGTGCGTCCGAGTGGCAGATGTACGGCCATTGCGTACGGAGAAAGCGACGTGCAGGAGGGAAGTGGCGGAGGCTTGCGATGGACGTGTTGCTGACGGTAAAGTAAAGGCACCTCTGCTCGGGTCTCTTGGGTTTAAAAGGGCGCTCTGGGTTTTTATGCTGACGCAGGCGAGAGCTCCGGGTTTCCAGCGCCTCCCCCAAGAGCAGAAGGAAAAAATCAGGAAGTGAGCCGCAGGTGCGTGAGGCTGGCAGCGCCTCCTGGGAAACGGCTTGCCCCAGGCCTGCGTTTCTACAGAGGAAAGGACTGATCAGCTTTATCCGAGATGCGTTCGCTCGTTTCCCCTTCGCTTCACTGGGACTTACCTCCCCGAGGCCTGCACTTTACCCGGTCCTGCCCAACAGGGCCGTCTGGGAGACATGCGACACCCTGTGAGAAGTCAACAGCGCGAGGCCTTTATCACGATGCCCTACATAGTGACACGCACGCGCGTCTTTTTTTCTCAGGCGCGATGCATTGTAACAAAATTTGGACAATAGAAGAAGAAAAGAACGTCTTTTTCTGTCATTAAAAAAATAATATAGGCATTATAGCAAAGGAGAGGAGTAAAGATTCCCACTTGAATGGTGGCACTCTGTCAGACAGACGCAGACGTTCTGTGAAACAGGCACGCGGGATGTGACCTGCCACGCCAAGCAGTGCTCGCGTGAGAGCGGACCGCCACACAAAACAGGAGAAATGTTTCCCCGAAACAAAAAGCCGTTACAGCGCGGCAGTGCAGAATGCCGTGTCAAAATTGATAGCCTCTCCCACAAATTGGACAAACCGACAGAAAAAAAACAGTTTCTAACAGCTAACTGCAGCTCCAGAGATTGGGAGAAAAGCTTTTTAAAATGAGGTAATGAATTATTTAAAAGAATAACAGCTGTGTCAAATATTTTCTCGTTTTGCTTTCCTAACCCAATCCCCTCTCTGTCTTTCCTTTGGGCAACAGATATCGATGACTCCAAACTGATAGACGCGCAGGTGATAAACAGCAGTTTCCACCACAACAAGACGGGGTGTCAGATGACATTCGATGATGACTACAGTGCCTACTGGGTGTACTTTGTCAACTTCCTGGGGACACTAGCTGTCTTGCCCGGGAATATAGTATCTGCGCTGCTCATGGATAAAATAGGGCGTCTAACGATGTTAGGTAAGGCAGCCACTGTTAGGTATTACAGATAGCACAGATAAATTCTGAATGTCCGGTATATTGACCTGGATACAATCAAAATGAACTTTCCAGTTCAAGGAAAAGGATTGTTTTTTTTCTCTTAATAAGCACTAAAATTGTATTTTTCATTGAATTTTACTGAATCCAGGCCACTGTATCTGTGTCCAGGAAAAGCAGCAAAGGATACCCCTCTCTGAGGGATGTAGTTTAACTGATGTGTTGTGTGAAAAGGCACTGTTTCGAATTTCTTCCTTCTCTGACATACGAAATTGCGCATTTGATATAGAAGCAAAGTTTAGAACACCTCTTTAAAAAGCCACAGTGATGAAACAAGCCACTGCAGTCATTTAACAAGCTTTCAGTTTTGAGTTCTGGGGAAAATGTTTTCTTCAGGCCTGTAAGTTTTTTCTACTACACTAACACTCATTTTCAGCATAAGTGGCTGTCTCAGTGGTCTTTTGGTAAGAGGCTATGTGAGGTAGCTGTTTAGTGTCGCTAACAAAAACATGTGGAATGATACCCATAGTGCTACCATAGCACGGGGTCCCTACCGTTACGAAGGTGGTGCAGTGTAACAAGCAGTGTAATCGATGGCTAGCCCTCGGTGTGAGTGTCTGTGCATGTGCGTGTGTGTGTGTGCATGTGCGTGCGTGTGCATGTCTGCATGTGTTAGTAAAGGCATGCGTGTGAGTTTGCGTGTGTGCTTGCATGTGTCTGTGTGTGCATGTATGTGTCTATGTGAGTGTATGTGTCTTTGTGTGTGTGTGTGTGTATGTGTCTTTGTATGTATGTGTGTGTGTGTGTGTATGTCTGCATGTGTGAGTAAAGGCATGCGTGTGAGTTTGCGTGTGTGTGCTTGCAGGTGTCTGTGTGCATGTATGTGTGTATGTGAGTGTATGTGTGTGTGTGTATGTATGTGTATGTGTGTGTCTGGGTGTGTGTGTGTGTGCGCATGCAGGTATATGAGGTTTGTGTGTGAGAGCAGTGTGTGTTAGTGAGATGTGTGTAAGTGGTGTCTCTTCACGCTGTCCCCAGGCGGCTCCATGGTGCTGTCAGGGATAAGCTGTTTCTTCCTGTGGTTTGGGACCAGTGAGTCCATGATGATCGGCATGCTGTGCCTGTACAACGGCCTGAGCATCTCTGCCTGGAACTCCCTGGACGTGGTCACAGTGGAGCTCTACCCCACAGACAGGAGGTAGGACTGTGCTCCACTCAACACACTGAGCACAGTTACTGTACGTGTTTATAGCGCTCCATGCCCCTCGGTTTCACACAAGATATATTTTAACTTGTCTGGAGAGTTGTAGGTAAACATTCCTGATTGTCCCTGTGGGATTTTACTGCTTTATTGTGCAAGGTGCCTCGGTTTCCTCCACATCCATGTAATTGGCCATTAATAAAATCATGTGCTGAAGTAACTTAATGTAATGTAACACAACAATAATTTAATTTGCAATTTTAGCCGAAAGCAGACTTCAAAACGAAGGGCATTATATCTGTCAAGGCAGTATTGTAACAAGAAAGCCTTCTCTACACAGAGGAGCATAGCTGTTCTTGTAGCGCTCATAATTTGTGTTTAAAAAATGCTATTACTTCACATCTCACTGTACAGTTCTATCCCTCTTTCTCTCTCTCTCTCTCTCTCTCTCTCTCTCTCTCTCTCTCTCTCTCTCCAGGGGGACTGGGTTTGGATTCTGTAACTCGATGTGCAAGCTGGCGGCGGTTCTAGGGAACCTGATTTTCGGATCTCTAGTGGGCATCACAAAAGTCATCCCCATCCTGCTAGCCTCCACGGTCCTGGTGTGCGGAGGGCTGGTGGGACTGCGACTACCGGACACCAGGTCCAACGTCCTCATGTAACTCCTCCTGGGACACAGGGTGCAAAAGGCTCGGACCTGACTCCATTTACACGTGTGGCCATTTACTTTATCATCTGGACCTCAAAGCCATCCAACCTATAGCTATATGTCAATGAGTGAATCGGGCCATGACGAAGCGCCAGTGTCATTTTGAGTCATAAACACTTCACTGGTGCTGTGTCATGCCCCGTAGTTTGTCAGATATGAGTCAGTGGTGGTAAAATGACTGATTCTCAACAGTTTTTTACTGGAAAACCGGCTAGTTCATGAGATTATTAGCATAAGAGAAGACCAGCTGGGGGTGGAGAGTTAAAAATGAACGCTAATAAGACAGCTCGCTTCTGTAATGAGCTGACCGAGACACCTCATGGCTCAACCTGACTGCAGGATGTTTGATATATGATCACTGTGCTACTGGAATTATTGCTATAGACAGAACGATATATGACCATTCGCATTGTCAATGATTGCATCATCACATGATACTTTTTCTTTTCTTTTTTGTTTTTGTTTGTTGGCAAAGGAAATAATGCGAAAAAAAGTGTTTTTGCATATTGTCACAGTATTTGGTGTAGTTTGTTCACCAGTGTTTAAATTGGGCATTTCTAAGCCTTCTGCACCCAGTCCTGTTCTGAGAATATAAAGGCCATAGAAAAAATATGAATAGTAATAATTATTGTTGTGCAAGTGACTTTATTGGCAATCAAATTTCTAAAAAAAATAAAAAATAAATCAGTTTACATTTTCTGGTTTTCAACCAAAAGTTAACAGAAATCAGAATACATGATTTACAAGTAGTATATTATAGTTCTATCTTCTTTCAGGCAAATGTAATATATCGTAGCTCAACATTAAGTGCTTTTTAGTTGAGTTGTGTTACTTTTGATTTGCTATTCCTGTGTGAGGAATTCACAGCATACAATTGCCTTTCAGAGTTGCTTTTATGTTTTAACACTGACTGCTTTTCAGTGTGCATCGTTTAAAAGTACTTAATGGCCTTTTTGAATGTTGTGCCTCTCCTGATCTTCTGTCCAGCAGATTGTGACACACCAGCTTAGGTTGTCTAGGTGATATTCGTTTATTCTTTCTCAGTCCATGCTACATTAACATTGGTGAAGTAAGTGTGCGGTGTACAGACAGCTAGGTTTGAAAGCCGAAGTGAATGACAGCTGCCATACAGTGTGCAATTTTTAATTCTGCAGGACCTAAACGGAGGAACCTAAAATGTCCTGTAGGTTCCCAGTGTAACACCACACAATATGTATGATTCAAGCTGGTTTAAGGATAGCTCTTGGTAGAATTTTTTCAAGCAATACCATTGTAAAAAACAGACAGTTTGTAAGTGATATGAGTTGTTTGTATGATAAGTTGTTTTTAGCTAAATATAGGTACATATAGTACTTTAAACTGCAGTAGCTGCGTCTAGTTTTTATCATTAATGCTTTTTTGGCTTTCATTTTGAAACGGTTTAATGCACTGCTTCCATGCCTTCTCTGCTCATTAACCCAAGAGAGTGCATTTTAATCTCACAGAATGCATATCAGAATCCATTGGGATTCTCTCAGTCAGTAGGGTATACGTGCTGTTGCCTTCTGATTAAAACATTTTTTCACCATTGTTCCCATTTGAAGGTGTTTACCTATGTCACAGTATTACCTCTATGTAGCTGGTCTATAGATCACTTTAATTGCGTCTGTAGGTTATTGTTTAATTGTACTGTAAGCCCTCTGTTGGGATGAAGCCTGCTCTATGTCCATTAGTTTCTCAGCCTCATTTTCAGACATATAATAAACAGTAAATATATATGTATAAATATGAATATTCTGGACATTTGGTCCAAATAGTTAGCTGATTTTTAGTTGTTTGATGATATACTGTATGTACAAATCCTCCACAACCCTATGTTAGTCAAAGGTAAGTTGATAGTCAGAGCTCTTGATTTGCCAGCGAAAAAAGCCATTCTATTTAGGCCTGATTAAAGTCAATCCTAAGTACTGCTGCTCTCACCTCAGTGATATGGGGTAGATAAAATACATATCATTTAGTGAACTACAAAGATTATAGCAGTACCTTTTTTGTTTTGGGTTGTGTACCCATATATGGCCGGTCATCAGAACTGTGGCAGTAAAACTGGCCTTTCTCATTTTACTGGGGAAAGAATGTCAATTTACGTGTGTGTGTGTGTGTGTGTGTGCGTGTGTGTAGGCACATGTGTGTGTCTGTGTGCGCTTGCGTGTACATGCGTGTGTGTGTGTGTGTGTGCACATGTGTGTAAATACTGTATATATTATTAGATGTTGATTTCAATTGCGTTCATCTGCACATTTGATTTACTGCCGTGTTTCATGGCTGGGACATGGGCTTGTGACAGCTCGCTCAGCTCTAGTGTTGGCAGTGCTCGCTCGTTCACAACTCTCTGTGTCCAAGACAAGCGCAAGAAGACATCCTCTGCTATTACGTGGGATAAAAAGCAAACTTGCATGTACGTACTGAAGTCTTTGGGTTTGTGTTCAACTTTGTGTTCTCCAGTTCTTCTGGCAGAAGGACGGACAAAAAAAACCAACATTGATTTTGGAAGAAAAAAAAACATGTGAATGTATCATTCTTGTAAGCTCCTTAGCGTGAGGTGTGTTCGTAGGGTATGTTTTGCGGACTTGAGTTTCCAGTCATTGTGCAAGGGCATGCCAATCGTCAGAAGGCTGTGTGGGCAACACAGTTCTATACATTGTGTGAAGGTGTGCATAAAAGAGTATATCTGCCAAATAACTGTCCGTGACATTTTCAAGAGAGAAAATGATAGGTGTGGTATAAAATGTATAGATGTGGATGCTGCTGAGCTCCACGTGTATTGAATAAAGTTATGTTCTCTATATATGAGTGTCTCTGTTATTTATCCCTCTGTGTTCTGCTAGTATATCAAACCAATTTCTGAAATTAAAATTCAGTTTACACACATGCATGTTACTCTCTGAAACATGTCTTTCAGAGTAATTAACCATATGCAGCTAATGCTGCCAATTCCAGCAGATAAGTCAACGGGAATGCATATATAATTACTGAGTTGTGAATTTATTTTCTCACCAATATTGCCATCTTCTGGCGGATCGTATCAAGTTCAATTCATTGTCTTTCTCACTTATTCTTTAAATCTTGACACATCACGCTGCTGGAGGTTCCATAGTACAATAGTGCAATAAGGGATTTGGTTAAGACAATTCTGAAAGTCCTAACTTGTATGTTAGTTTAACCACAACAAAGAGAAAATACAACAACAATCTACTTTTATAAATGGAGCTGATTTTTAGAGCACAGGACGTTCTAAATTAATTTGGGGAGATGCAAGCAAAGCATCCCTCACTGTTTTCATATACAGTGTGTGGCTTACTGCTGCTTGATAAGCTTGTGGACTTAAACACGTAACCGCCTAATGAAATGAGCCTTTCAGTTTTTAAATTTTACAATGTAAAATTCATTATTTATATCACCAGGGATGAAAATGATTCAAAACAAATGTATTGGTTTACTCCTCATTATTTAATTTCCATAAGACAGTTTATACGTGTATTATAAATATACTTACAAGTATTATAAATCACAGAAGGCTGCTCTATGTCCACATTTCCATGATTCAATTTTCCCTGTTGACAGTATAAAGAAACAGTATAAAAAAGCAAATTGTTACTAAACTCACTATTCTGATTCCCCAGCATATGAAATCCAGAACTGAAATCTGCCTCTTATTTATCATGAGCGCTGATGCTTGCTCTATTTTCCTTTATTTTGCATCTGCGCACTTTTATCTGTCCCCTTCACTCCTCCTCCACCAGGCGGGTGTGTACGCCCCTGCCTTTCCTACGCCGTCTCCGTGGCCGCTTCCTCTCTGATCCCCCGCAGTGGTGCTGGGACCTGTCTGTGATGATGATCACTGCTGACACAGTGTCTCTCTGCGTGGCAGGTGTGAGGCCCTTCTGTCAGCTGCCATGGCGACGCTCATTAACCCTACTCCTGCTTTGATCCTGACAGGAACACGGGCCCCAAGGTGATTTCCACAGCACCTGCAAGGTTTGATGGTGCCACCAAATTTAAATAAATAATAATAATGTCATACCTGACCATACCGTACAAATGCGTCATAGCTTTTGGTCTGGATGATATTACTCAAAATAAAAAACGGGCAAAGGAGCCTTGTATTCCTGTTCAGGCACTGTTATAGTATATGGATGCACACAGGAAATGGAGGGTTTCAGTCAGCCAGGATGACAGCAGCTTAGTGCGCAACAGTGACCTCTGCTGGTCAACCTGGCACCTGCAAGTCCACCGGTTAAGCTGAACATAAAGGGCCTGATTTATGAAGAAATGTCCCATGCGCTAAGCCTTTTAGCGCGCAAAGCCTTTTAGCGCACGCAAAACTAATAACAACCAATGATTGGTGCAAAACAAAGGCCATGACCAATCATTTGTCTTGTTATTGGTTTTACGTGTGCTAAAAGGTTTCGCACATGCTAAAGGTCTCTAAATCAGGCCCAAAGTGTGTACCTCTGACTACGATTGCAAGACTGACTGAACTACGGTATGATAAGCCTGCTTATTTTAGGTTATGATTAGGCCTTCCAAATTTGGGATAAAAATGGGGGAAAGCATAACAAGTATTATTTACATTCTAGCTTTAAAAATCTTTTGTTGGAATTTTGATCTTATATAGTAATTTAGATCTTGATAGCACTAGTATTTCCAAAATAGACTTTTCAGAATATCTTCAACATCCAGAGGGGGGTAGAATACACAAGAGCTATATTCAAGTACAAGTATTGTTATATTTAATGAAAACGTATTCAAGTTAAAGTAGTCCTGGGCTCTGTAGTAGGCTGTCAAGAAATATCAAACCGGTCTTCCAAAAACCTACCAATCAGGGCTTGCTATGCAGCTACCAATCAGGGCAACTATCTACAAGCAAAAAATCTTCCCTGTAGAATAAACCTCTCCCTGTCTGCCTGTCTCCGTGCGCACTGGAGCATAATTTGGTGGGAGGGGCTAAGGAGTGCAAAAGGGGGAAGTCTTTTTGCCTTGTATATTTTCAAACTTGCCTACTGCAGCTTTAAGAAACACAATCTATGTTGCATAAAATGATAAATGGAGCTATGAATATTCGTGATTAAATAAACCAATGCTGACTTATGACAGGATGAAACGAAGTGAAGCAATAAAGTAAGTGATGGTTCTTCTTTATGTTTCTATTGAAGCCGTGGTGACTTCAGCTCCTGTTGACATTTCACAGCACCTTGCGTAGGTGTGGAAAATCTGTTTCCCCACTGACAGTCATGAATGGACAACGCTGTGTGTTCAACGCTCTTCACATTGAGGTGTGGAAAATCTCAGGTTTTACATGTGACACAGAGGCAAGAGTTCTTTTAGCACTTATATCACTGAAACATCGCTTTATTTATGTATTAATTAATTATTATGGGGGTTTAGTTTAGGCTTGGTTTTTCTGTGAAGCGCATTGTGACAACTAGTTGTGAAATGTGCTATATAAATAAATATTGATTTGATTTGATTCTTATTTATGTCTCAACCCACAGGCAGGGGGTCAGCACCATCATGTTCCATGACAAACCCTAAAATGTATGGGCCATGAATGTTTTTATGTTTTCTGAATTGACAGTTTTGACAGTGTTTATGGTTTTGTATAAATAGCCATAGGCATCAAAAGTTTTTGCCACAGACACATTTCCAACCCCTTTATGAGATATAGTCTCTGCATTTTCCAAGTCACCTTTTTTATAATATGAGCAGCTCAGACATGAGAGCCTTGACAAAGGATTCTGACTTTAGCCCTTCCCTGGTCTCTGTGCAGCATTGTCCCCCTAGTAAGTAGGGGTTTCTGAAATATGGTATATACCTAATATAAAAGTTACATGCACAATATAATTGGAAGTATATCATACATATTTGCGTATGCTCAGGGCAGGCATATAAAACTGATACTGATAGCATTAGCGTTCACCATTTTGACTCATAATTGTCTTTACTCTAATATTATATACTATTGAATACATATTTAATCCATTATTATTAGTTGTGCTGCTGTTGTACATGCAAGTGATACACTATATAAATTAAATATTGTTCCATTGTCGTTCCACAAGTTAAAAAAATGAAGTAAAAAATATTTTCATACACATGGCATCCTCCTAGGGGTATAAAAATATCTTGATATGACTGATATTATTTTTAGTCCGTATTGTCCACCCCGACTAAACATGTGATTATGTCTCCATGCTACTATTTTCCTTGGGGAGTATTACATCCCTATGCTGCCTTGCGAGTGTGGCCCTTTAATTTTTTATGTGCCAACTCGTTTAATTCGACTCACCTGAGTCTTGATTGGAAATTGCAGACTGTGCTGGATTTTTAAAGCACATATACAGTCAAGCCGGAAAGTCTGCACACCCCTTTCAACTTCTCCACGTTTTATTACGTTACAGACATATACTACAATAGATTGAGTTAATTTTTTGCCTCAAACATCTACACACAATAGCCAATAATGACGAAGTGAAAACAGGTTTTTAGAAAATATGCAATTTTATTTTACTGACAAAAATAGGTTATTTAGGGGTTACATATCTGTACACACCCTTAGCCTAATACTTGGTTGCTGCACCTTTGGCAGCGATTACAGCTTCAAGGCGTCTTGGGAAAGAAGCTACGAGCTTGGCACACTTGTTTCTAGACATTTTTGCCCATTTCTCTTGGCATATTCTTGCAAGCTCCGTCAGGTTGGATGGGGAGCGTCGGTACACAGCCATTTTCAGCTCTTTCCACAGATGTTCAATTGGATTCAGGTCTGGGCTCTGGCTGGGCCACTCAAGGACATGCACAGACTTTCTCTGAAACCACTCCTTTGTTCTCTTGGCTGTGTGCTTCGGGTCGTTGTCATGTTGGAAGGTAAACCTTCGCCCCAGTCTGAGGTCTGGAGCAGGTTTTCTTCAAGGATCTCGGTGTACTTAGCTGCATTCATCTTTCTCTCTATCAGGACTAGTTGCCCCGTTCCCGCTGCTGAAAAACATCCCCACATCATGATGCTGCCACCGCCATGCTTCACTGTTGGGATGGTATTAGCCAGGTGATGAGTGGTGCCTGGTTTCCTCCAGACGTGATGCTTGGTATTCAGGCCAAAAAGTTCAATTTTGGTTTCATCAGACCAGAGAATTTTGATTCTCATGGTTTGAGAGTCCTCTAGGTGTCTTTTGACAAACTCCAAGCGGGCTGTGATGTGCTTTTTACTAAGGAGGGTCTTCCGTCTGGCCACTCTACCATAAAGGCCTGATTGGTGGAGTGCTGCCTGGATGGTTGATCTTCTGAAAGGTTCTCCCATCTCCACAAGGATACGCTGGAGCTCTGTCAGAATTACCTTTGGGTTCCTGCTCACCTCCCTGGCCAAGGCCTGTCTTCCCCGATTGCTCAGTTTGGCCGGGTGGCCAGGTCTAGGAAGATTCTTGGTGGTTCCAAACTTCTTCTATTTACGAATGATGGTGGCCACTGTGCTCTTTGAGACCTGTAAAGCTGCAGAGATTTGTCCGTACCCTTCTCCAGATCTATGCCTTGACACAATCCTGTTTCTGAGGTCTGCCGATAATTCCTTTGACCCCATAGCTTGGAGTTTGCTCTGACATGCACTGTCAACTGTGGGACCTTATATAGGCAGGTGTTGGCAATCCCCAATCATGTCCAATCAATTTAATTTATCACAGGTGGACTCCAATTAAGTTGTAGAAACATCTCAAGCAGTATCAGTGGAAACAAAATGCACCTCAGCTCACTTTTGGGTGTCACAAAGAGTGTGCACACTTGTGTACATATGATATTTTACATTTAGATTTTTAATAAATTAGCACAAATGTCTAAAAACCTGTTTTCACTTTGTCATTATGGGCTATTTTGTGTAGAATTTTGATACAAAAAATGAACTAAATCTAATGTAGAATATGTCTGTAACATAATAAAACGTGGAGAAGGTGAAAGCGGTGTGCAGACTTTCCGGCTTGACTGTATATTGGTGGTGTTCTCTAGCTTGGTTCATTGATTATGACTAGAATGATAATTGGTCATCCTAACCTAAATAGCACACTGAATGTCATAGGGAAACATCATACTGGATTATGTCGGGAATGTCAACAACCAGAAGCACTACAGCAGGCCTATTCAATTGGCGGCCCGCGGGCCACATCCGGCCCAGAAGCAACCTCCGAGTGGCCCAGCGAGCTTGAATTAAATAGGCTATTTTAATATTTTAAATGTAACATTATTTTATAAAAATTATTTGTTAATAGCAATGTTATCACATAGCCTAAATAGTTACAGCACTGCGAGCGTGGTCTAAAATCCGTAAGCAGGAAGATTTGTTTTCCTGCGATCACGAAGCAAAACCAGCGTGACAAACATTCCGCCAATCAGGGTATCTCTCACAAATCAACGTTTTCTCATGTGACGCAATTTCGACCACACTTAGTAGCTTTTCAAAACATCTGGCTATTGACAGTCACAAGTAGGCAAGTGCTCTACAGAAAGTATGTCTCTGTCAACCCTGAAATGTGAAATTGACAATGAAAACCGTCGATTAAACGACCAAATGCCAAACCAACGTGTTTAATTTGCAATGCGTGCGTTGCGGTAGTTAAAAAATATAACATTCGGAGGCACCACATTGAGAAACACCAAACTTTCCGGACAAAATCGAGGGATCACAGGAGAGGGACGCTAAAGTGCACAGTTTGATTGCATCTTACGATCGGAGCCGTATTACCCTGGTTATGTAAAACGAACGTATTTGTTATGTTCCTTCAGTGTGCAGTAGGAGGCGTTGTGTTATTTCTGTGTGTGTGTGTGTGTGTGTGTGTGTTATTGGTTACTGTTATTGCCACTTGTTACGGTTCTGTGGATTGATAGCTCTTTTTTATTCTGTTTCTGCACTTTGTGATGTGACTGGATCAGATATGTGACCAAAAATATATTTTTAAACATTGTTATTTTTTCCTACATTAATTTGCGTTTGTTTAAAATTTGTCCTTACCAAAAGCTAGAAAGGGTTTTAAATAGGCTGCTGAAAATGTCTGGCCCGTCTACATTTCCTGGTTTTAAAATCTGGCCCAAGTGAATTTGTAATTGAATAGCCCTGCACTACAGCATATATTGATATCATGCAGGAGATACACAGCAGAAAGAGAAGAGATGTATGCAGAAATGAGGGAGATTGGTTTGACTGAAATATCAGTTAATATTAAGTATTTTAGAAATTGGGGCGAATGGAAAAGGGAAAAGATGGCTTTTAAAATTTATGAAAGATACTGGGTTAATTAATAGAATTTAAGCAAGATGGTATGATGGTTTAATCCAGAAGATGGCAGCAATGCAACAACAAGGATACCGGCTGCCGTTACACTACAAAGAAGAAGAAGCTCGGTTCATTTTTTTTCCCTTTGGTATATCTTTGTGTGCATTGCCAGCTTGGTGCTGTGCTGAGGCCTGTTTTAAAGTAGCATTGTAGTAAGCTGTTTGTTTGTTTGTTATGGCTGCTTTGCTATGTTGTAGTCTTTCCCTTGAAAGCAATTTGTGTTTTTGTGGGGTATATTTGTTTGATGTGCTCGGAAGTAGTTGTGTAAACATGGAGACTTGCGACAACGGAGGCAACGGAGGCAAATTTGTCATTCTCAATTCGGGAAGGTTGGTTACAGTGGTTCCAACGCTTCCTAGTGCAAAACCACCGGCCGTCGTGTCTCAATGTTTCGGTCTCTTTAGATTCCCGATGGTTTGCCTTGTTTATTGTTTGCTTGTACTTCCAATATCCTTTCCCTTTGTTTCATTTGTCTATGTTTATTAAAATATAAAAATAACTAACTTTTCTTGCGTTTCAGATCCTTTGTGTTGCGGGGTCGTAACCGTGAGTACGCTTCTCATCTAACACAAAGCATCTATCCTCAAAGTCGCATGTCATCACGGTCTGGACCAAAAGAAGCTAGTTTACGCTCCGTACATTCCACAGAATAAAAGGGAAATGCAGAGCAGCCTTAGAAAAGTGACCACAATCACACACAAACTGCTGAGTTTAAAAAAATGTGAATTAAAAATGTCAAAGACAGGGGGGGGAGTCAAGCTGCTTTGCAAGCATATTGAAAAATCTGAAGCCAAAAAAGAAAATGTTGCAGAATTTTTACCCCCCTTGGAATTCTGTGCTGTAAAATGCATACAAATTTGCTGAGTGAGTCTTTCTGCTCTCTCTCCAGACGGACAATGCACCAAAGTAAATGTAATGTCATTGCATTTCTCTGCCGACGCAATGGGGGCCCTTTTTTCTGGCCCTTGGGTCTCGATTCAGGTTAAGCAATTAGACTGCTGCCCCCTTGGGATACAGGCCTGTCTGTACCCATCAGGTGCTGGGTGGGAGGTGCCTCATGGTACTGAAGGAGAAACACAGAACGTCCTCTGGGGGACATCCCACATATCTCAACACATGGCACTGGTGTTTATACATGACCAAATAACATTAACACTGCTGAAAATGCGTTGTGAAGACGTATTAACAATCATGCACTATAAGCATTTTTGTCAGTCAGTTGTCAAGTCAGTTGTTGTCTATGTGCACATCCCTGCCTGGTGATCAGCGGTGGGAAGTCCAGGGGTCAAAGTAAATCCTGCCATGTTTTTCTTCCGCCCGTGAACTGAACCAGCTGTTTTTACTAATTAGTTCTACCTCCTGGCTTAAGAATTGCACTGATGGCAAATCCAGGTGATTGAAACAAAATACTGGGGAGGACTTACTTTGTGAACCTGGACCTTCCACCTCCGCTGGTGATGCTACTGAGGAAAACTGCTGCATACAGAGAGCGGACTGTACTTTAACACATGGATGCAGAGTTGTATCCTCCTAAGGAGGAAGGCGATTAATTTATGCCCCCCTGTAGGGGACATAGGTCTTAATCTGAAGAACCATATATTCTACCATGCTGAAACCTACACTACGGGGGGCTTTCACTAGAAATAAAATTAATTATATTTTTGAAAATGTTTTCAATGCAACATGTTTTCATCATGCAAGACACTTACACACTTAAACCTTTTGCCAGGTCTTAGGGGGATATTTCTCAAGTAGTGCACAGTTAGTCTGTTTCTCGCATGACAACATGTTATTTAGCTAAAAGCTATTTTGATAAATGTAAAAACTAGTACTCTTCTGCCTCTACGCACTGTCATTGGCTTTATGAAATGACAGCGGTCCATGTTGGCTGCGTTCTGATTTTTAGCATGTGTCACTTCAATAAAAAATGGAAAACCCTCTATAGAAAAAAAAAAGAGCTGCACTGAAAATGTAACTCATCCATACTGAGCTCATGCAGATACAAATGGTGCGTGTGTGTGTGTGTGTCTGTTGAACCTTAAAGCATTTGATATGTAACAGTCACTCAAATTTTAGTAGGTATAATGGCAAGCATACCTAACAAAAATAAATTCTGAACATTTGAGATTTTCCAGAATCAAATTAAACCTGACTACTGACTAAGGCTTTCTGCATTTTTTGGAGGTATGGAATGTCAGTGTTGAGCATCTTGAAGTTTTCCAGGATTTTCAGACAGTATAACATCACATTACATTACAGGTATTTAGCAGTGCCTTGCTCAAGGGTACAACGGCAGTGTCCTACCTGGGAACCGAACCTGCAACCTTTCGGTTACAAGGCCAGTTCCTTAACCATTATACTACACTGCCGACCGTAAACTAGTGAACACAGTAAACTAGTGACCATGTTATGATTATGGCCATTTTGGTACTGGCTGCCGTGCACACATTTTTCTACCCTCTGAACTGCTGTTGTGGAAAATGACTTAATATGGATTTGTTTTTGACTGAAAAATATGATTGGACGTCATACACAAATAGCACGCAGGGTCTAAGAGAACTCCTGATCTGAGCACTCAGTTGACTGTCTAGATTAAATGAAATACCATGTGTAAGCAATAAACTTAAATGGCCACCAGTGGCCTTTTACTAATTATTTCAAAGTAGAAAGAATGTGAAGGCACTATTCTAAATGTATTTATTTATTTTATTGTTTGCAGTGCAGTCTTGCTGAATATATTTAGTACTTGGATTGAAACTAACTGCATGTGCCCTCCCTGGTGGGTATGTGATGAATGGCATGATGTCAAGGAATTGCTGTGCATGTAGAAACCTGCAGAAAATTGCAGCCAGCAACACACTCTTAAGATAAGAATGCTGATACGCAGCGCTACTCCTGACCCCCAAATGGTTTAGATGCGATGAAAGTCAAAGAGTCCCCCTCTGAGAAGGTCCAAAGAGTCCCCCTCTGAGAAGGTCCAAAGAGTCCCCCTCTGAGAAGGTCCAACATGAGGAGGCACACTGTTGGATTCCGATATCCATATAGTGTGTTTATTTAAACTTAAATACAGCTCAGGCTATTAAAATACAAAAGGGCTTTTTGGTGTATATGTACAAGTTCCCCCACAAGTAGCTTCCCCACAAGACCTGTGGTTTGTGTAGCTATCCCCATTCATGGAAAAAAAAAAAACATCCCCATCAATGGGACAACCAAAAACTGGGATTGAAGACCTTCACCTCTTAGGCCTCTTGTAACTCTCAACCATCCTGAGCTCATGGCAGATATGAATGACTATTCAGAATGGTGTCACTAACATGCTAGTGCGATATCTACAGTATGTTTGCAAGTTCAAAAGTTCATTTGGTCAAACCTCTGTGCTGTAATCAATAGTTTTTTTGTTTTGTTATCTTTTGCAATGTATAAGAAATTTGATTGAAAACAGGTATTTCTGAGACTATTGTGTTATAGTTATGGCTACTTTGTGTAACAGAATTCTGGCATGGACAATAATAGTTGGCTTTTCACAACACCCAATCTACTATAGTTGGGGCCTGCCTCCTTTGAGCTCCTCTCAATACTGTATGAGTTAAACTCATGCCTTCCCACACATTTGTTTTTGCAAACTACCCGTAGTTAATTCAATGGTGTAATCCAGTCACACTCTGTTAAGACTGCACCCTCTGTGACTCACGGGTCTTGTTGGATAGCAAGCAGAGACAGTGAATGCACACGGGTTATTTTCAGTCATTTGATAGCGTAACAGTTTTTTCATCAAATATTTTATCACATTTAGCTGGTAATCAAGATATAAGCACAGTGAAGTTAAATGAATACGCAATATCTATTAAGACAATATTTACTATTTATAATACTGATGATAATATTGGCTCTTCATTTGCATTATAAAACAACATTGAATAATCATATCTGATGCATACAATACATCATTTCACATTGTTTACAGTAAAAAGACCTGTTCTTGGCTATTGCAAAACGTTTTGCAAATTTGGTTTTTATGTAGACATACTGAAGAGTTTTTCCTTTAGTTGTGATAAAGTACAGCTTTGACTCTGTGGATCTGGACATGAGGTATAACAGGAAGGGGTCCAGACAGCTGTGGAGGCCACACAAACACATCGACACGCTGTAGTACATGTAGAAGTGCTCCTCTTTGCTGGTGTACAGTTTGAAATAATGAACAAAGTGGATCACGTTACTGGGCAAAAAGCATATTGTGAATATGATGAATACAAAGGTGCTCATTTTGATGTAATGCATCCAGTCATTGTGTGCCTTGTTCAGCTGGTGGATGATACACATGTGGGAGATGACAGTGACCATGAAGGGTACAAAAAATCCCAGGCAAATCAGGCTGAGCTTATAGTAGGGCAAGAACAAGTAGGAATCATCATTTAGGGGGAGGACGTCATGGCAGGTGGTTATGCCAAGGTGTGGGAGATGGTAACTCTGATGTATGAAAAATTCTGGAACCATGGCAGTGAAGAACACGACCCAAACCGTTAGACTGCTCCACATAGTGCACGAGTGCCTGGGCAGGCTCTTATAGGTGAAGGGGTGGACAATGGCCAAGTAGCGCTTGATGCTGATACACATGAGCGTGTGGATGGAGCAGTAGACATTTCCGTAGAAGCAGGCCGTCACCACCTTGCACGCAGTCTCTCCGAAGACCCAGTGGTTTCCGTTGAAGTGGTAGAACACCCTCAGGGTCAGAGTTAGCAGGAAAAGGAGGTCAGACAGGGCCAAGCTGAAGTAGAGGATGGCGGTGGAAAATGCTTTCGCTTTGGCGATCAGCGCCACCAGAACAACGGCGTTGGACGGTATTCCGACGATGATGGCCACTACGTAGGCGGCAGGAATGATACGGGTGCTCAGGACACCAGTGAGGTAACTGGCTGTGCCGTTGGCTTGCAGTTCCAACTCCAGAAACGAAGGTGTAGAAAAAGAGGGGGAGTCAGTGTGCGCCCTGTTTTCCGGAAGTCTCTCCATTCTCCCTGCACTGAAGCTTCTTGGACCGATAGATGTGATGTTTTTTTTTCTTTTGTGGGATTTTCCTCCTGTTCATAATGATAGCTGTTTTAAAAAAGGCTATAATGCCGGGATACAGTACAGAATACTAGAAAAGCACAGCATGAATCCATTTGAATAGTTATTTATGTATACTTCACTTTATATAATTTTGAAATAGGGTGTCAAAAACTACACTTTAGACTTAAATTAATTATCTTGAGGGAATTATTTTTTAATAACATGCAGTTCACAGCAAAACCAAAAAATAAGTCAATCTTAACAAGCATTTTAGTCTTTTATTTAGACTTAAAATCTTATTTATATTACTTATTTGTTAAATAAGACAAAAAGATTGCCAATGGGGCGATAGTTTTACTCATTTCAAGATTTTCCAATGGGGTAAGATCATTTCACTTGTCAAGCTAAAAGTTACTTAAAACAAGCTCATGTTTTATACTTGAGAGAAAGAAAATAAGATTTTATGTCTCATTTCAAGACTAAAATGCTTGTGAAGACAGAATTTTTTGGTGTAGAACACATATTAATACAAAACACTTTAATTTAGTTTGATTGCTGAAGTGGAACATTAACCCTAGAAATAAAAAATATCAGTTACTAGAGATTTACATCAAAATGCATTTCTATTAGCTTGATCATATTTTCTCAAAAACGGAGTCCTTGGTGATTTAACAAACCATTCTTACCGTTGTCTTGGAGGGATACATCCAGTAACAGAAGATAAATCAGAAATATCTCCAGCACTGTTTTCAGCATTATTCCTCCTTAGTCTCAGTAGTCCTAATTTTTGTGTAGCTCTCCACAAGATGCTGTATACTGTAGTCAACAGATCTGGTTTTTGCGGTTTGGCCCACGTTTGTTTAATGGCTGATTCAATTTGATTCAATGTATAATCCAGCTGCGCGGTTGTTACGTTGCTGTGAGCGGAAAGTTGTTTCACACTGACGTACTGACGAGTGTCTTCTTTCACAGCTGCACAAGGAGGTGGAGAAGCAGGCGGGCACTGGACTAAATTCTTCTCTAGTGCGTCAAGTTTCCAGGCTCTGAACTTTCATCTGCCGGTGGGCGGAGAATGCATTGTAGGTAGCGCACAGTTTGTTCATTTAAACAACTGCTCTCCAGGGCATTGCCTTTGGCTTTGAAATTGCATGATACTATATCCTCATTTCACATTCAATCCTGGCATCATTCACATTTTTTATATGATCGGTTATCAAAGTTGTGGTGTCTGTCTAACTTAATCTGTCTGTCTATCTAATACTTTTCAATATGCTTGCCATATTGAATGATTTCAAAATAGAAGCGGTTCTGTGTGACAACTTAGGCCTCATCTTTACCAAACAATAACATTTTAATTTGAATTAATTTGCTATTTGCCTTAAAACTGTGCTTTCTGAAGGTAACCCAAAATATATTTATTTTCAAACTCTATTAGATATAATGTTGTTATGTCTATGTATACAATTAGTCGTCATTTGTGATGTCGTTATTTAATGTGTGACAGGCAGATCTCTTTGGTGTGGCTAATTACACACCTGTTTGCACTGTATTTAGTGGAGAGCAATAGAGTATGGCAAAAACACGGCTTGGCTCTCTGTTATCCTTTGAAAGGTGAAAGCCTGTTTTTTCTTTTCTTTTGTTTGTTATTCTAATAACTGCTTGTATCTGAAATGTCTTTAACCATTTTGGTGTGAAAAGCAACAGACAGCTTTGACAGGTACTAGCATTTTTATGACATTTTCCATGAGCAAAATTAAAATGTATTTGAATCATTCAAGTGGGCATGTGCCAGCTAGTGTGGAGGAAGGAAGTGTCTGCCTGGGACAGATAAGCCATCACTGACTGTTATAGGAGCCAAGTTTGTCTCATCTTCCAATCTACTGGGGAAATTACGTTGTGTCTCTGGGAAACCTGTCTGTCTATATTTTTTAGAATTCTTTATATAATTCCGACAGCACATGAGTTCAGCATATGTCTCTGGCTCGCCGACATAGGGTCATATCATTTTTTTTAGCAACATATATTAGGGCCCCCTGCTGACCTGTTTTGCCCCTCCCTGAGCTGATCATGTAGTTATGTGTAGATCATGTATTACTTGTTTCTATATTTCTTGTTTTGAATGTTGCCATTTTCTATTTTTCCTTTGTTTAATTGAAAGATCGGCTGTTCATGGACCCATTAAAAGGAATGTGTGTGGCATAATTCAGTCTTGTTATATATTTTTTATTCTTATTCTTATATGGAGTGGGACTTTTTGTTTCCCAGCTTTCCCAGAGTGTGCAGTTTACCATTTTTAGATGGACAAGAGTGATGCCAAGCAGAGCACACCCACTCAACGGGCGTGTAGTGATGCCAAGCAGAGCACACCCACTCAACGGGCGTGTAGTGATGCCAAGCAGAGCACACCCACTCAACGGGCGTGTAATGATGCCAAGCAGAGCACACCCACACACTCAGCTGTGTAATTATTAAAGAGGAAAAAATTGGATCGGAATCGATATCGCCCCTTAAGAAAAAGTGGTATCGGTGCATCCCTAACAGATATTCTAATATACATGAAAATTCTGTGGAAATGTCTTTATCAATGCAGTTTGATGTCAACAGTATGTGGCTTTTCAGTGCAGTTGTGGCCATTTTCTCAGAATAAGGGTAATCTCTCACAATCAAAAGCTTGATCAGGAAGTTTACAAAAATGGTATGATGTGCACAGTGACATCTACACCTCCAGAGGGGTATAACACAAAGCAGGGTTACTTTGAAGAATAAAAAATGGATTATATTTAATATTCACCCTGAGGGTGCTTTTTCCTTAAAATACATATTTTAATAAAGGATTTTTCTGATAATAAATATTTTAAAACACACTTGTAATTGTAGCCATAATATACAAGAACTATACACATACTCGGTTGTTTTAATTTAGCATTAATCTACTTCTTAAAGATAATGTGCAATTTTGGCCACTTGTTGTAAAAGTGGCGCTGATGAGCCGAACATACACCTCGACGTGTTAGGTAGTACCGAAGAAGAAGAAGTTTTGCTTGCGAATCACAAGTTAAGCGTGTGTGAATCGACACGGGGGAAAACAGCGGAATATTTGTCTCAAAATTCTGTCCGTAAATCCAAGCAGATCAAGCGTGTCCTCCGATCGGCAAATGTAGATTCGCCAGTACGCAAGCCAAGCTTTTGATTTGTACATGTGAACATTGAAAACATATCTGTAAATGTTATTTGCATTTGTGAATATAATTTTTGCATTCATCCAAATGATGATTTACGAAACACAAATTGAGAGGTGTTTGCGTGTGGATGGCAAAAACACATTTGTGGATTATATCTACAAACACAAATTGAGAGGTGTGTGTGTGTGGATGGTAAATACAATTGTGGATTATACTTTTGTGTTTGTTTATTTTTGATAGAAATCTACCTCCATAGGATTTCCCCTTAGAAACTGATGATGTGGTAGCACCCAATTTTAAATGCCTTAAGACGTTCAAAATGGACGTGTTAACAGAGTATTTTCTGGAGGCTGTTGCGGCGATTGGGAGGAGCTGATTTTCGGCGGATGCTGGAAGGACAACTGACCCGGAAGCTGAAGGGAGTACTGTGGTTTCTTGTGTGTAGGCTGGAGTTTGGCGCGGCCGGGCTGTGACTGGACCAGGGATGGCGGGTAGTAGTGGGGGAGGGAGAGAGGTGGAGGGTGGGATGGAGGTTCTGGAGGGCTGGGAGGTGAGTGGGGTTGGGAGGGGTCGAGGACAGGGAGTTAGGTTGGAGGAGGGGAAGCCTGGTTGCGGTGTGAAGCGGAGTCGAGGTGGTGGCGGGGCTGGATGCGACTACAGTTTGGCGGGGAGGAGTGGGAAGTGCCGTCTGTACGGAAAAAGGTGAGTGAGGAGTTTAAAGTTGTGTTTGGATTCAAGGGGGAGAGTGGTCTTGTGGATTTCAGCCATCTGTGTTTTGACAAAGCGTATTTTGGGGGAATGCTGGGAGCAGGGTAGGAGGCGGATGAATAGTTTTGCTTGGGTGGGGGATAGTCAGGCTAGGGAGATGGGCTTATGGGGACGGGCGTACAGTCCTACGGTGGTGTTTCCGGCGGTGCTGCCGTGGTTGTTGCCGCAGCCGGATGTGGATCTGGAGCTGTTGGAGGGGGGGGGGGGTCTCATCAGGATCAGGTATGTGAGTATCTACAGAAGTCTTTTTATAGTCATATAAATGTGTTTAGGGATGGGTTGAAGGATCCGGTGACGGAGAGGGTGGGGTGCGCCTTTGCGGTGCCGGAGTTTGGGGTGGCGGTGGGGAGGAGAGTGGCTGATCAGCTGTCGGTGTATACGGGTGAAATGGTGGCTATTGTTCTAGCACTGCAGTGGGTGGAGAAGGTGAGACCTGATAGGGTAGTAGTTTGTTCGGACTCCTGTGCTGTGTTGCAGAGTTTGAAGTGTTTCCGCTCTAGGTGTAGGCCGGATCTGATATGGGAGGTGCTTCAGGCTTTGTATAGGTTTCAAAGGATGGGGCTGGTTATTAGGTTTGTGTGGGTGCCGGCGCATGTGGGGGTGGAGGGCAATGAGATGGCTGATGCCTTGGCTAGGAGGGCGGTTGGGAAGGCCCATGTTGAGGTGGGTGTGACGATGGGTAGGGCGGAGGCAAACGCTATTATTAAGAAGCGGGTAAAACGGCTGTGGCATGAGGGATGGGACCGGGAGGACAGGGGTAGGCACTTGTATAGGGTATAGCAGACAGTGGGTAGAGTCAGGCCTGCGGGGAGGTGTAGGAGGGAGGAGACAATTATAACAAGGCTTCGGGTGGGGCATGCGGGTTTGAATGGGGTTTTGTTTTTAATAAAAAAACATCCGGATGGGCGGTGCGGGTATTGTAAGGAAGAGGAGACGGTGTCGCATGTGCTGCTGGAGTGCGGGAAGTATGGGAGGGAGAGGGGGTGGATGGTGTCACGAATGAGGGAGAGTGGGGTGGTGTTCGATATGGGGTTCTTGGACAGACCATCCAACGGGGGATATAGGCACCTATTTAGGTTTTTGAGGGAAACGGGTTTGTTTGAAAGGGTTTAGAGTCTTCTGTTTGTTTCTTTATTAATTTACTTCTTTAAGAGCTTTCTTTTCCTTTTGTTTGTATTCTTGGTGGTAGTTGGATGTTTTATTTTGTTTTTGTTGGTTGTTTTGTTTGGTTTTGGTTTTGGTGGGTAGTCAGCTTGTCGGTTTGGTTTGGGAGTGGGTTGGGTCCCTGGTAAAGCTCCTGATGTTGGTTGCCCTGTTGCCATAAAACAAATAAGAAGAAGAAGAAGAAGAAGGTATTTTCTGGCGTCTTAGGACGTAGACGTTAAAAATAGACGTCCTAATGCGGACGCCAAACTACACGTTTTGGCCCAAACGGCGTTACATAAAAATATTATGTGTCAACACAACCAAACTCTACGTGTTAACACGACTAAATTCTACGTGCTAACACAACATTTCTAAGACGTTATTTACTCAAATGGCCTTTCATACTGAAGCAACGGTGCACAAACTGATATGCGACCCAAACTTCCCAGATAGCAAGGAAACATTGAATCAATGTTGAATTATCATAAGATGAAGCATTGATTCAATGTTGATCTCTGATGTTGATTCTGCGTCCAGGTGCTCATCGAGTTTACGTTGAATCAATGCATTGAAATAATATTGAAACAATGTTGATGTTAACAATGGAAATCAACGTAACTGATGTGAAATCAATTTATTATCAATGTAATCTATCATAGCTAATGATAATATCACTTTATAACTACATTTTACTTTGCTCAAAGTAGTCAAAATAAAAAAGTTAGGCTACTAAAATAGATAACACATTGACATCAATATTAAAAATGCAACCCGGATAGCAAGGAAACATTGAATCAATGTTGAATTAACATAAGATGAAGCATTGATTCAATGTTGATCTCTGATGTTGATTCTGCGTCCAGGTGCTCATCGAGTTTACGTTGAATCAATGCATTGAAATAACACTAAAACAATGTTGATGTTAACAATGGAAATCAACGTAACTGATGTTAAATCAATGTATTATCAATGTAATCTATCATAGCTAATGATAATATCACTTTATAACTACATTTTACCTTGCTCAAAGTAACCAATGCTTGCTCAAATTAGTCAAAATCTTTTTTTTTTTTAAATAAATAAATCAAAATACTTTTGGGTTAGGCTACTAAATTAGATAACACATTGACATCAATTGACCACTTTTCCATCAGAAAGTGAATGTTGATTCCACCATTGAAAATTGGTTGATGACCGATACTGATGCTTATAACTCAATATCAATGTTGATTCAATACTTCCTTGCTATCTGGGTTGGCTCTCCTGTTCACGAATGTGTAGGCTACATTATAATGCAATCGGGCCTGTATAAAGTGGTAGTCACCAGTGTTAATGCTATACTGATTTTGTAAAAAAAAAAAAAAATAAATAATAATGATTTAACACATTTTTTTACTGTTCACATTTGACTTTCATACGATCGCGTAAAAGCCTACTTTATTTAATCTTGCTTTGGCGCGTCATTACTGCAGCACTCCAGGAGATGGCGCCGATTCGTCAAAACAGCCGTCTGTGTTACAAAGTTAGCTAGGTTATTACTTGTATATTGCTTTTACAACAACGTATTAACGGCTTTAGCTAATCATCGCGATCCAGTCCATTTGTGCTTTTGACATAGCCTACAATCTATATTAAAATATTAACTACATGTGTTCTAAGTTTTCCACTGGGAAATGGATAAAGTAGGCTACATCCCTGCAAAAAGTGATGTACTGATGAGTGTAACATGAATAAAAAATGTTTGGTTTCATCCTACGGTTTTCTGTCTTGCAGCTTTGAGCACTTCCCCCCATTATGCTTCATTGATAAAGCCAATTCTGTTGATTTAACTATATGCTTTTTGTGATGAATTGCCTGCTAATTTCAGCAACGTTTCCACCTTCATTTAGCTTTTAGGTAGCCTATTAAAACATGGCTTTTTTATTGTCAGCAGTTGAACAATGAGTTGTTAGTTAATTTGGTCGCGAAAAGTATGGATCGATATCCCTGGGCCATCGCTAAAAATATATACTTTGTGCCCTGCCCTGAAGGACAGAACGCTGCTTAGTTATGAAAACATGTTTAAAATGAGGTAAAAATCCAGCTATTGTAAGACATATTTCTCGCCTCGTTTTCATTCGTAGAAAGATAGCACTTTATTCATATACAAACTCCTAGGATGTTTTCCGGTCGGAGCAAGTATCGATGTATAAGTCACACAAGTCCGCAAGTACAACAGACAAGTACAGACATTGGCTATTGTCGCAAACCGCATACTTCCATGCTCCGCACTACCGTGCGTCACACAATTGTGAACAAACGGGTACTGCTCCGTACTACCGCACCTTTACACTCACACGCCAAGATGGATGCGTAATCGCCATGCGTGCTCGGAGCATGGAAGTATGCGGATTGGGACACAGCCATTGAGACACACCCAATGTGTTTTTCAATCCACGGATCGTTATCGCGCACAGGTAAACAAATACAATGGGTTCTCTGTCCCGCGTGAACTATCCAGTTGATAGTCATATCAATGAGGCACGGAGGGAAAAAAAGCTCAGGTGACTGTGGTCACGTGAGCGTGACATCAGCACAGCAGGTGTCTTCACTTCTCAAATCAAATCGCGGAAGAAAATATCACATTTGTGTTGCTTCAGTTATTGGAAACAACGGTGTTCGTCGATAGTTTGCTACAGTGTACAGTGAACTGGGTGTGAAAATGAACTATTCGACACAACTAACTGCGTTGGTTTTCTGCTTGACATGTGCCTTCTGCTCGACATGTGTCTTCTGCTCAACTGCTGATCTACGTAAGATAGCTTTTTGTATTACTACCTCAACTGTTTTCTTTAAAATAATAGGCCTAAATTTTTTTTATTAAACAATACAAAATACAATATCCATGATTTGTATAATCGGTGCGCTTTTAAACAATTCTGGTTTACTTACTGCTACTAATAAAATTTTAAGCTGTCCAAGTTTAGCGATATTTCCAGGTAAGCGATAGCTTAAAGTGTAAGGCAATTTTTGTCGTAGGCCTGCTGTACTGTACGCTTATGGTGACGTCTATGGTTACACCGATGTTCCGGGATATGTAGTGCCTCATACGAAGTAGAAAATGGAACTTGCATATTCTTGCATTGCTCAAAAAAGTTAACTTTTCAGGCTTTTACAATTGGACAGTGGAACTGTGAGGTAGCTTGTGCTTATTTTGGTATATGGGCTATTCTAATTATTATGTGTTGTAGTGAAAAAGGTATTTTTAGCTTTCTGTCACAGTTAAAATGGAAGCATTCATTGTTTTAGTCATACGATTATTTTGTCTTTGACTTTAGGAATATTTTTTAAATTCATTTTGGATTCGTATTAAATGTGCATTCAAAATGTTTTATTTTTTTACCATAACAATTTGTGTTCTTTTTTCTTCTTCTTATATATAGATGAAAAAGATGGAAAAGGATTTATAGGTAAAGAATCACCTGATGGTGTTGCTATAAGCGGGACTGCAATGAAAATACTTGACGGTCCATTGACAAAAGTTTTTCTCCCCATCCTGTATATTTTTGTGTTTTCTGTTGGTTTACCCACCAATGCCATGGCCATTTGGGTCTTCCTCTTCAGGACCAAAAAGAAACACCCTGCTTCTATCTACATGGCCAACCTGGCACTCTCAGACCTGCTCTTTATCATCTGGATCCCGCTGAAAATTGCCTACCATTTCAATGGAAATAACTGGATCTATGGCGAGGGGCTCTGCAAAGTGTTGATTGGCTTTTTCTATGGAAACATGTATTGCTCCATCCTCTTTATCACCTGTATCAGTGTGCAGCGATACTGGGCCATTGTCCATCCTATGTCTGTTCAGAGGAGGAGCAACCGGATTGCCATTGCAATTTCTATCACTATATGGGCTGCAGTTTGGCTGGCAACAACTCCACTGTACCAGTATGACCAGACGGTCAAGGCCACCAACCTTGGCATCGTCACCTGCCATGATGTCACCAGACCCAGTCAAGCAAAGATTCCCGCGGGCTACTTTCTAACTATGGGGATTGTGGGCTTCTTCATTCCCTCTATAGTGTGCATAGTGGCATATGTCCTAATGCTCCGTGCTCTCAGAACCTCCATGACGGATGAGAACATCGCTAGTAAGCGAAGGAAGGCCGTGGTCCTGATCGTCACTGTCCTCGTTCTGTTCCTCGTGTGCTTCGCTCCTAGCAACATCATGCTGCTCGTTCACTACTCCCTCCTGCTTGGCGACAACGTCAACAATGGCTACGGCTTCTACATCACCACGCTGTGCCTCGCCAGCCTCAACAGCTGCCTGGACCCCTTTGTTTACTATTACATCTCGGAGGAGTTCCGGGAAAATGTGAAGAACACCCTGTTGTGCAAGAGCAATCGCGCCGTGGAGAGGATGCGGGTCTCTTTTAGTGCTCTTAAGTATTCTAAGAAGAGCAGCATGTACACCTCGGAGTCCGGCAACACGCAGAGCACTAGCTGCTGATAATGAGGGGAGGAGTCCATTCTTAAGCTTCCACTCAGGACACGCCTCCATGTTTTTATGTGTAAAGAGTCTTTCGTTTTGTTTGTGGCTCTTTTTTTTTTTTTTTTTAACTGCCACTGACGTTTCTAAATTATTTGTAATTTGTAAATGATCTCTACGGTTTGATGTATCATTTATATTCTGTGTGCTATAATGCAGGGTCAAATGTTTCACCTCAGAATTTGTGCATTGTGCTTAAATATTGTACTCTTTGTGGTTTCACCATACTCTCCTTTCACAGTGTTAGTGTGGTTGAGGGTAATGCCTTATTAGTCACCTGTGCACATGTTAAAAGCACATTGTTGATGTTAAAATACCAGATGTATATAATGTTCATATTTTTGTTTTTATACATTTGCTACATTTAAACTGCAGGATTGAAATTATTTTAAATGTCTTTCAGAAACATTTTCTGTTCAATAAAACTGCTTTCCACATCCACGTTTCTCTTTACCAAGTTCAATTGCTGAATCAAATAATATTATTGATGCCTTTAGTTTTAAGTACATTGCATAGTTTGTCAATGTGAATGAATGGCTTTATGAGTAAACTATCCCCTGCCTTCTCACTGTTTTGTAATGATTGGAGTGCCAGTAGATTTCTTTTAACCTTTAAAAGCTTTTTGTTGCAATTACATTTATTTCACCAACATTGGTGAGAGTCACAAGGTACTGCAATAATTTCTGACTTGCGTCCCCAATAAGATTGCTTTACGTTTTAGGCCAGTGGACAGTCTTTTTGATATATGAGTATTTGTAAAGATCTCTGTGATTTCCTATCTTGGGAAATGACATTGCATCTCAGCTGCCTCACAGTAAACCAAAAAGGAGAAAGCTACCATCATATGTACATTGAATTTTACCTCATGATATTGAGGTAGAATTGGCTATCATTTTTTTTAAAGAATCATGAGCATGTGAGTATGGTGATTAGATAGCCAGTATGCAATTGAGCTGAACAAATTAAATCAGGCAAAAAAATCTAGCATTTTATAGGCTATAGTTTAACGCAGTGATTTTCAACCACTGTGCCGCGGCACACTAGTGTGAATGAATGAATGAATGAAATTTATTTGTTTGGTCATTCCACGTTAGTACATTGTTCATAATATAATCAATACATCTGTTTCGATATGACCAAAAGGATAGGCTGAAGCTTTCGCTTATAAAATTGCCTACCCTGTTTCACTTTAACAATTTCATATAGTCAGGTATAAACCGTATCATACATCAAATAACAAAATTAGAAATTTTAAATAAATTTCAAATTAAACAATAAGCACAAGAACAGTTGCAAAAACAGTAGTAACCAAAAATCCCTTAAAAGCCCTTTCTATCTTCTTAGTTTCCAAATCAAGATGAGCCCTCAATTCTATATTTGTCCAAAATCATCTTTTTAAACTTTTTTTTGAATTGTAACACATTTCTACTATGTTTTAGCTCTTCAGGAAGTCCATTCCACAATTTCACCCCGCAGACAGAGATGCACATGCTCTTCATTGTAGTGTAAACACTGGGTTGCTTTAAATTCAGATCACCCCTCAAGGCGTATCCCCCATCTCTATTCTTAAATAGCCTCTGTAAATTCTCAGGCAAAAGGTTGTTTCTTGCTTTAAATAAAATTTGGGCTGTTTTCAACTTTACCAAATCCATAAACTTCAATGCATTAGATTTTAAGAACAGCGGATTAGTGTGATCGTAGTAACTTACATTGTTGACTATCCTTATTGCTCTTTTCTGCATTATGCATATTGTCTGCAGTGTAGTCTTGTAAGTATTCCCCCATACCTCAACACAATATGTTAAATGCGGCAGGATCAAGGTGCAATATAGTGTGTTCATAGACTTGTGATTTAGAAAGTGCTTTACTTTGCACAAGACACCAATGCTTCTTGACACTTTAGACCTGACATAACTCACATGGGGCTTCCAACTAAATTTGTGGTCCATTTTGACACCCAAAAACGTGTTCTCAAACACTCTTTCCAAAACAATATTATCAATCATTAACTCAACCTGTGTATTTAAATGTGTTTTTCGATTTCCAAACACCATAAACTTCGTTTTTTTCAGATTAAGTGAAAGTTTGTTAGCGTCAAACCACAGCTTCAGCTTCCCCAATTCATTTGAGACCTTCTCCATTAACCTTTGTAAGTTCTCATCTGAACAGAAAATGTTAGTATCATCAGCAAAAACCACATATCTCAATATATTAGAAACTTTACATAAATCATTAATATACATAATAAACAATTTTGGCCCCAAAATCGAACCTTGCGGAACACCGCATTTGATGTCCGCAAGACTTGATTTGACGTCACCCATTTGTACAAACTGTTTCCTATTTTCAATATAGCTCTTTAACCAATTAAGCCCTACTCCCCTAACCCCATACCTTTCCATTTTTTCCAACATGATATTGTGATCTATTGTGTCAAATGCTTTCTTCAAATCTATGAACACTCCTACTGCAAACTTCTTCTTTTCAATTGAACAAGTTAATTCCTCTATAAGCTCCATCAAGGCCATCGATGTTGATCTGCCACTTCTAAAACCATATTGGCTGTCAGATAACAACTTATGCTTTTCAACAAAGCTGTCCAGTCTGGCAACAAAAAGCTTCTCAAGAATTTTAGAGAACTGCGATAACAACGAGACTGGCCTGTAGTTGGTGAAGAGCTGTTTGTCACCTACTTTATGCAATGGAATTACCTTAGCCGTTTTCATTCTGTTTGGGAATGAGCCCAATTTAAATGACAAATTACAAATGTGTGTTAATGGGTCAATGATAACATTAATTACTTCCTTTATTATATACATATCAATGCCATTCCAATCCGTCGATTTCTTGCTTTTGAAATTATGTACAACATCAATAATTTCTTTCTTTTCAACGTCTCTCAAGAAAATCGTGGCTGGATTTCTGTTTTCATAAAAATGTCCCTCTTTAGGGAGGACTATTTCCTCTGCTAGTCTGGGGCCCACTGTCACAAAGAAATTATTAAATCCCTCAACCACCTCATTCATATCCCTAATCACCTTATCATTGTCAATAAATTGGTCTGTATAGCTTATGCTATTCGATTTATTTCTAATAATCTTATTTAGTATTTCCCATGTTCCCTTAATATTACTTTTGTTTTTTTCAAATATGTTATCATAATAATTCTTCTTACATATCCTAATGACATCTGTTAGTTTATTCTTATATTTTTTATATTTAATTTCCTTATCTTTAGATCTATGTTTTAAATTCTCTATACAATGTGTTCTTTTTCTTACAGGCATTCAATACTCCCTTTGTGAGCCAGGGTTTCACCAGACGTGTTACTTTTATTTTGGTTTGCTTTACTGGACAGCTTTTGTTATACAGTGCTAAGAAAATATCCAGAAAAGTGTCATAAGCTCTGTTCACTTCCTCAGCCTCAAACACCTCCCTCCAATCCTGAGACATAAGGTCACCTCTGAACACATTTAAAGTCTCTTCCGTTCTCACTCTTCTGTTTCGAATGCTGTTTTCATCCTTCAACTTACAATCACAGTCATACATCACAAAGACAGGCAGATGATCACTAATGTCATTTATCAATAATCCACTCAAAATGTTGTTCTCCATGTTATTTGTATATATATTATCTATGAGGGTAGCCGAATGCGATGTAAATCTGCTAGGTTTTGTGATTGTGGGGAATAGACTCATTGAGAACATAGCGTCGATAAATTCATAGCTCTTTAAGTGCTTGTTTGGGTTTAATAGATCAATGTTAAAATCTCCACAAATGAACGTGACCTTCTGCTCAATCTTTGTGTACATTTCCACCATCCATTCCTTAAATAATTCAACAGCGTAACTGGGAGCTCTATATATACAGCTTACAAAGATGTTTCTCTTCTTATCCATCTCTATTTCTATCGTGATGCATTCACACACATCATCGACTGCGGTCGACATACTATCAACCACTTTGTATTTCAGTCTCCGGTCTACATATAGTGCTGTCCCCCCTCCTCTTTTGTTTACTCTATTTATATAATTAAACTCGTATCCGTTCATTTCAAAGTCCTCCCCTCTCTCAGTGCTAAGCCAAGTTTCTGAAATGGCAATCACGTTAAAGGGTCTTTTAAAATGTTCTAAATAATCTTTGATATCTTGGAAATTTTTCTTGAGACTACGACTATTGAAGTGAATAATTGATATACTATGATCTAGGCCTACTGTGATGTTTTTATAAAATTGATCTACAGAATAGTATTTGCAATTATCTATTTTGTGGAAAAAGTTAATTTCCGGATCTATATCTTTGTTCATATCATGCATGTTGTTTTCACGGTCAATGTCATCCATTTCATACAGTCCACTTTCAGAATAATCAACTATCGTTTGTCTTTAAGGTGTCCATCCAGAAACATAACGCATGGGCCGCGCAACTTCGCCAACACACACCACCCACATTAAGCGCAGAAACCCACACAATCACGCATACCCGGACACAAATACATGCACAAACGCGCACAAACGCGCTCACACACACATACACACAGAGACCCGCAGCACAGCCAGGCACACCAAAGGCTAAAAAGCAGCAACAAGGAAAAAAAGTCCAGCGTAAGCGCAGTAAAAAGGAGAAAATTAAAGTTTAGGCCTGTCCAAGCCAGCAGTATATATCCAAGCCAAAAGGATCCAAACAGTTCCATACAGGAGGAGAAAAAGTAAAATATAGGCTATATATGCGTCCATGCAAGCTCCATGCAGGAAAGAAAAGAAAATAAACCATAAAAAATAATTTCATAAACATGTAAGTTCCATGCAGCAAGCAAAGCAGGGTTGATAGTTCCAATCCAAAAATAGAGAGAAAAGAACCCGAAAAAATGAGCGGAGCTCTCCATGCCCGTGCCCGCAAAACACTTTGCGTCATTTCAAAAATGAGAAAAGGATTTAGAAAAGGATTTATCATTTCAAAAAGGAGAAAAAGATGTATCCTACCATGGAAGAACGTCATTGAAACTTATCCAGCTCCTCCAAGCTTCTGACGACCAAGACCTTTGCTTGCTCTGGGTCACCGTTAAGTTTGATGAAGATTTTACAATTTGCCGTCCACGTAGACTGTATTTTCTTCTGGTATCGTAGTAAACGGGCCTTTTTAGCAATCTCTGCATTCTTTTTTGTCAAGTGATCGTTCAAGTACACATTGGTTCCTTTCAGCATTCGGCCTTGTTTTAGTAGCTCCGTTTTGAACCTTCTATTTGCAAACCTCATAATTACGGCTGGTTTAACGATAACGCTCCCGGTTCTGCGAGGAAGGAGATGACAAGCTTCTATGTTGTTTAAATCCAGTTTAATTCCGTGTAACTGGAAGAAGGTCGACACCTGTCCCTCCACGGAACTGGACTCCTGCTCGGTCGGATCTAGGCCTACTCTTTCTTGTCTCGTTACTGCGTGGGCATAGGATCGGGGTTTAATGTCCAATCCGGCGATTACGACATCATTAATCCTTGAATATTGCTCAAGATTTTCGACCCTGTTTTCCAGCGTCTCAATTTTCTTGTCCTTCTCGGCATTCAGACACCTGAGGGACTTCACTTCCTCCACCAAGTTCATTATTGTTTGCTGCTGCTTGTGAACAGCAGAGACTTCTTCTGTAAGGAAATCAAGCGATTTTTTAAGATCCCCGATCTCATCCAATATGTTCTTAACTTTCTTTTCCATGTCGTTGGTGAGGTTTAATTTATTTATCTTAGATTTATCTTAGAATCTCTAGTGTGCCGTGAGAGATCGTCAGGTGTGCCATGGGAAATTATCTTATCCTATTAACTTCACTTAATTAGTAACACTTTTGGTTGGTGGTGTGACTCAGGATTTTCTTTTATGTAAAAAATGTGCCTTGGCTCAAAAAAGGTTGAAAAACACTGGTTTAACGTATATCCGTATGAATGCAGTATTTCTTTTTTATTCCCTCACCTACTCACATAGAGCCTTTCTTAGTGTTATTGTCTTTGTAGCATTGCTTTATGTTTGCCTGACATGCTCATTTGTAAGAAAAAAGGGTTCTTCACCAGTACAGCGAGTACTGGGTTGATTGCCTGGTAGTTACCTTTCTGCAGTATCTGGTATTATAAATTGTAATTTTGGAGCCAGTCTCAGTTATTTTTCATGTGGTGAGTTTCAGTGAGAGCGGAGGGCATTGAGACAGAAAGCAGAATGTGTTTGTCAATGTATCTCTAACATACCCTGTGGAATGAATTTGCTGAACACCTTGTGACTCATCAATCTGTCTGACAGCACAGAGAAACCGGTCATGTTTTATTCTGCAATGCTGGGAAGCACCATGCTTTTCTTTAGGGCTTTTAGCTCAGCTTGATGTAAACCCTTTCATTAAGTTTTTTTTTTTTGTTCAGTCAATATATAAAGCTCCTTTGTCACAAATTTTAAACAGGCAAATATTTTTTTCCGGTGAACTCCTAAATTGTGGAAGAACCAGTATATCCCGTCCTGTCGTTGAGAAAAATAGTGATGACACTGGTCAGTGATTACATAACCGTTCTCCCCTTTATAGAATTTCATCCATGCATACTGTGACTATGACCGGTTTGCTTACCTTAGAAAAGCAAAGCCTAGAAATGTACAGTCAGGAAGGAAAGTATTCGGGTAGTGACACAATTTTTGTTGTTTTGTCTCTGTACTCCAAAATATTGGGTTTGAAATGGAACAGTGGCTATGAGGTTAAATTGCAGACTTTCAGCTTTAATTTGAGGGTTTTTCTTTCCATATCGTGTGAACCGTGTAGCAATTGTAGCCCTTTTTATACAAAGTCCCCCATTTTAGAGATCCATTCAAATGCAGAGAGGTTATAGTATCGTGTGTAAGAGTACCATGAAATAAAATATTGAGTCTTTTGATGTTGTTGGGTCACAGAAAGTCATGGCTTGCTGTCCAATAGTTTTTGATGCCCAAAAATGGGGGGGGTCTATGTAATACAAAAGGTTCTATAATTTCTAAACGGTTCATCTGATATGGATGGAAATACATATCAGATTAAAGCTGACAGTCTGCACTTCAACCTCATTGTCATTGTACAGAGCCAAAACAACAAAAATTGTGTCATTGCCCATATTCGTTCCCACTGTATATGGACAAGCAGACGTTGCCCGTGTGGACACGTCACTCTCCAGCAATACACAATGGAAACACTGTTACTGTCATAGAGTTCAATAGGAAAATCTGTCAGGAGAAACAACCCTTAAAGTGATCCATCCATATCTACTGCATATCTGGCAGCAGAGTGATGGTTTGAGGCTCGTTTGATACCTCAGACCCTTGATGACTTACAGCCATTTTACCAACCATGTGTTCCTTACTGTTCCAGCGTACTTTATAGCTAAATGTCATTTGTTTACTCAGGTTCCCTAAAATCAATATTATATTTTGTCTAAAGATCTGAAAACATCCAGTGTGAGAAATATGCAAGAATAGAGATCACATTTAATATTTGGTCACATATTCTTTGCATGCTGTTACTTCCTGAAGTCTGACCCATCAATATCAAAAGACTCTCAATATCTTATTTTCAGGTACTGTTACAAGCGATACTATAACCTCTCTGCAAGTGAATGGATCTCTATGGGAATTGGGGGGTGAGACTAGATTCAGCTCTATATTACACTGGTACAGTATAGAACACATGACTGGCTAAATGGCTAAGTCATCCAGGGTCTAAGGTATCAAACAAGCCTGTTATTTCTCCTGACTCATTTTTCTATAGAACTCTATGGGGGGGAAAAAGTCAGGAAAAGAAACGGTTAAAGTGATCCATCCACATCCACCCCCGTATCTGGCCACAAAGTGATGGTTTGGGGCTTGTTTAGAGATCCATTAAAATGCAGAGAGGTTATAGTATTGCTTGTAACCATACCTGAAAATAAGATATCGAGAGTCTTTCGATATTGAGGGGTCACAGACTTCAGAAAGTAACAGCATGCAAAGGGTATGCAACCAAATATGAAATATGATACTTTAAAAATACATATGATCCAAGGGTTCACATACTTTTTCCAACAAAGAATTTAATGTTGGATAATTTTGCTCAATAAATTAATTATAAAAGAATAATGTTTTTTGTGTTTTTTTGTTGAGCTGGGTTCACTTTATCAAGTTTTAAGACTTAGATGAAGATGTGATCACATTTTAGATCGAATTTATGCACATATGTCCAGGAAGTTGGCAAGTCTTCATTCAAAAGCTCTGGCTCACTTCTGGAATTCTTGTGTTTTTTTTTTTTTTTTTTAATTCAAGATGACAATTGTGTCTTTGTTGTGGGAGGGACCAAATAATTAAATTTCCTTTGTCAATGTCCTTGTCCACTCATGGCATATAAAAGACTGATGATTAATTAACATTGGCATCAAACACTGCAACAGTGCACAAGCATCTATTTGGCTAAATTTAATAGGAACCACAGGGGCCAAAGACCAGCAGAGACTTTCATGATTTTCTCATTGTTTCCATATAAATTGCAGTTTGCAAACTGCGGTTTGAGTTGCGGCTGTTTTGTGTTGGTGCAACACTTCTCCTTCTGATTGCCTGCATAATAATTTTATCAAATAGTTTTTGTGGTTCAAATTATATGAATCAATCACTTCTACATTTAACTCATTATAAATAAGCCAGGCCAAAATAAAACTGGATTCACAGTCTGGAAATATATAATCTGTGGAATAATAAAAATAATTAAGAAAACGTGATAAATTTAGTAGTTTTATTGGAATAACCCATAAATACATGCATTTTAAAAGTGGGTTGATATTTTTTCCCGCTTGCTTTGCAGGTTCATCTGTAAAAAATGTCTGCTAGAAGCACTCGTTAATAGATAACATAAACACCACCAAGATCAATATGACAAAACCAATGATGTGTCTAGAAAAGAGCAGATTTCATTAGACAATCAAAAATGCATTCAAGAATTCTAGAAGGCACTTAATTTTTTTATGAAATCTTAAAAACCAACAATTTATTATCCCCTACAATGCATAAGCCAAGTTAGTACAAATTCTGGGGAAGTTTGTGTTTAAAAGCAGACCACTCATAGATGGTCAGTCTCTTTTCCTCGTCCTTCCCTTCAAAGCATACGAGCGGACGAAGGACGATGTAGTCCCTCCTAACCAATCCCAGTGCGAGAAGAAGGGGGCGAAGTTAGTGTTCGGCTTTTGATGGTGGGCGTCGTGCTTTACCGACCCTCCCCACAGGCCGAAAGGGACCAGGTTGTGTAGGGACCAGGGGAAGTCATAACCGCAGTGGTCGTCAGTGGAGATCCAGATGTTGAAGAGCATGAAGCCCCATGCAGTCAGGCAGTGACACTGCAGTAATACAGGGTCCACTGTGGTCCAGAAGCCCACAGTGATGAGCTCCCAGGCAGACAGGTACTGGGTGACCAGACTGAAGGGCTCGTTATACTGGTGGTGAATGGCATGGAAAGTCCGGTACAGCCAGCCAATCTTGTGGTGCAGGAGGTGCCACAGGTAGTACTGGAAATCAAACAGGATGATACAACCCAAGATACCCAGCAGGAACTCAGAAAGACTGGGTGCTTCTTTGGGGAGCGGAATAGGGGGCCTCCAGAGCCACTGCCCCACTGCTGCTGGGAAGATGTAGATGAGATGGTTGTAAGTGGTGAGGCCCAAGGTCCTGCTGATATTCCCCCAGGTGATGGGATTCTCGGGGTGGATCTTATACCTGTTGATGCTGGGCCAGATGGACGCCAAAATATCCAACGCTGTGAAGAATGCCACCAGGAAGAGGTATGTGGACACAGAGAGTAGGACAGGGAAAAGAGGTGACCTCACGGTGCATTTGTAGTTATCGAGGAGGTAGTCCCACACAGGCTGCAGCACCGATTTTTCAGGAAGACCAAACGTCATGTTGGCCACAGTGAATGTCCCATAATAAATACTGCTAGAGCTGCCTTCAATCATTTCATTAAAAAAAATGAGAAAGTTATTTATTTTCTTGCTTGTTTTTGTGTGCAAGCAGTCTTCTTTCAATGCCCCCTTTGCCAAACTGGGCTTGCAATCTTGTTTTTCTGCACTTCTAAGCACCACCTCCTTTTTAAAGGCAGTGAGCATTTTTTGTGTAGGGGGGGAGTCAAAGTGGGACTCAGGAAACGCTGCCATTTGGGAACTGGAGAGTATCATTGACTTCGAAGGACCAGAGGGTCTTGTAATAAAATAATGGGTTACTCTGACTTCCTTCGGGATCCGGCTGGTTGCTCCCAAGAATGTCCCCATCTGCTAAAGATGGAGATAAGGGCAAATGGAACCGTCTGCATTTACGGCATCCAGACCCTAGCCAGACAATGGGAAAGGAATCTCCGCACAGGACATCTGGGATCTCCAGTACCCCACAACCTGGACACATCCTATGGGAAAGCCATTGGACAATACCACAGTGCCCTCATTTGGGCACCCCTGTCATTACCCTTTTTAATTCTCTTCTGTACCAGGACTCTAAAACTTCTGTTAAGAGTGTTAATAACCATGTAAAAACCGACAAACATTGCGCATGTGATCCTTATATTGTTACATTCTGTCTTATGTGGTAGTAACAGGAATTGCATGTAAAATGGTTAATCAAGAGGGAATTCTCATGACAACTGCACTATAATATTATATCACCTTAACCTGTTTGGTATGTATGGATTCAGGTAAAATCAAGGAATTGACTGAAATACATTTCATACCAAATAAAGTTTAATAAAGCATAGTTTCAGTAACTCAGGGAAAAACTGTAACAGTGAAATTTCCTCTCTGGTAATTACCTCCTCTTCCCCTCTCGCTGCACAAACATCCCCAACAGTGGGGTCTAAATTCCAAATTGACCATCCTGTCCAGGCTAATTTATGGCACTGCCGCCTGGTTCAAACACATGATTTGGCATAAAAGGAAGAAAGACAAGCCAATCAGGGAAGATTGTAACCGACTTCCCACACCGTGCATATTCTGTGTCTGTGTGTAGTTGAACAGGCTGGGTAAGATATTTACTTTGTGTTTCTTTTCGTTAATCTATGTTTTGTGTAATCGAATGTTTTAATTGAAGTTAATGACCTGCCTGCCTGTTATTAAATTATGTTTATTTTTAACTTGCGTGGTTTCCATGACTCTAATTCATCTTATACCCTTTTTAGCCTAAATTATAACTGAATATTCAGGGGGACAATTCTGACCAAGGACCGACTGATCAGCGGCCTGGTACAGAGGTGACGTTCTCAAGTTGGGAAAGGCAGTCAAGTTCTGCCCGCAAACAGGGTTGGTAGTGTATGGTTCTGGTGATTTGATGTGAAGAGAACCCATGGGCGTTCTACGCCGGTTCTTGTCAAATTAGCCTTAAGGAGCCCTTTAAATGCACTCAGACCTGGGCTCGCAACTATCTATGATAAAATTAATGCATGTATTGTGTTGACTAGACCCCCAACCTCTGCGTTCTCCACCGAACTGAAATTCAGCAATAATGCTGATTCCGGCAAGCAGATATTGATAATTGAGGACTGGTAATTAAGGACGAGTCGAGTGTAACCACTCCGAGTTCCACGCAGGTTTAACCCAAATTCTAAATTATTATTTTAAATGGAGTCAGATAAAATACGAGATTAAAACTATAATAATTGTTATAATTGTGCTCTGTTCATCTGAATGGAGAATAAATAAATAACATATTTTGTTTACGTCACAGCAGCTGAGGGAAAACACGTTGCACCTTCACCCCCAGTTATTCCCTCATTGGTTTAGCTGTGTGGATTCTACATTTGTGAAGGCTTTTTCATCAGTGTGAGAACCCCAGCCAGCTACAATGACCCTGTCACACCACCAACAGATACTGACCTAAATACTACTGCTCCTGCAGTTTGGAAATAGATTACAGTTTTTTTCTGACAGCTAAGACATATTTCCTGGTTCTATGAGCAAAACATCCCAAACCATTACATCAGCTACCAAAAAAATAACTTCCCAAAACTATAAACACTATTAATCTGTAACAAATTTATATATTTGTTAAACCTTTTTTGCAAAACCCTACACACAAGTATCTTCATAAAGCACGGGTAACCTAATGTATTCATCAAGAATGCACTGCCATTCAATATAGAAAACTCCTCAAGGTGCAAATGCTAACAAGCTAAATTGTTCAATCAACAATCATAACTTTGGGATGAATAACAAGGGTTACATTTGTTTTGGAACTATGGATGCCAACAATGGAGAAAGAGCTAGAGGAAGTGGAACATTGCGAATGAGAGAAGGTGGACGAGGAGGAAGAAGAAGAGGGTGAAACATTATTGGCCACTGTGCTATTGTGAATGTCCCTGGCCTGCGTGGAGGCAACATCACTCTTTGTGCAGCCATCAGCCATCATGGGGTCCTCCACCGCCATGCCACCCTGGGTCCATATAACACAGGACATCTGCTCATTGATGGTCTTCGGAATACTCAATTCCATCAGGAGCAGAGTGAGCCCGGGTGGCCAGAACATCACTGTTACATCATCATTTGGGACAATGTCAGTTTCCTCCGCGCTGTTCTGGTCCGCAACTGGTTCACTGACAACCCAAAAAAATAATTCCACCATACTCCCCATGCCTTAACCCCATAAACGAATTTATCTTAGCATGGTGGTGAAAGGTGTATGACCAAAATTTCTATGAGTGAGAAAACCTTCTCCAGGCTATTGGGGAGCCTTGTAGGGACATAGCTTTGGAGTCTTGACAGGGTTGGATTAGGCATACCAGGGGGTATTTCCCCCACTGCCTGGTCAGGGAAAACATTGCCTGTGATATAAACCAAAACCTCTGGCCTGACCCCGCCCAGAGACAGGATGCTTGATTTTTTCTTTTCCATCAATTTCGATCTATTTCTGAACTGAAACCAGTTGTCACAATGGACTCTATCAGTTTGTGTCTTGTGTTGCAGTCAGAATATATCTATATCTCTATCTCTCTATCTCCCTCTCTCCCTGCCACTAATTTTCTCCCACTAATCCACTCTCACTCTCACACACTTTGTTTCTTTGTTGTGCTTCATTGTCGTCATGTCTTTTGCAATTTGATGTGGGCTAGCTGTAAGCTAGTTAAAAATGCTTTGATTGTTGCTGTAGTTGCCTTGACAAACTGTGAGGATTCATTAATCACTTTAAAATATGGTTTGTTTGGCATAAATAATAAGGAAGAGAGTCTGGCCAAATTATGTCTGCGTTTGCTGACATATGACCCCCAGAAATAATTCCATTAACTCAATCTGATTTTGGCTGTTAGCTAATTCAGGCTGACCAATATATTCTGGAACCGATATTGTTTAAATCCGCTCCAACCATGTTTTTTTTTGCTAAACATTCAGTGAGAAATCCACTGTAAACTAACAGATAAATAATCTATTTTCCTAATTTGAATCATAAACTTTACAAAATAAGTTTGTGAGACATCAAACACAGATCTATGATTTTATCATTAAGCTGAAAAAGACTCAACAGAATATTTCTGCATCTGCAAAAGATGCATCGTTGAACAGACAATGCAACGTACTACGGCATATATAAACAAGGTAGCATTTTGAATGATACAATGCTTCATGCTTCAGTGCCTTCACAACAGTTACAAAATCTATTTAACTGGCGGACCTGGAAAGTGTGTAAAGGGCCCCTGCCCATTTAGCCTGTCACTCAAAAAGTGTACTTCAGAATTGTGTTTTGTCAGTATTGTTTCCTTTTTAAAATACAATCAGCATAATTAAAAAGCGGGCAAAAAAGGCACCTCTCCCTGACTACCACCACACCCATCCCCCTTATGGTTTTGCCTCGCTCCTCTTCAAAGAACTAGCGTTGAGTTAAGTCACAGTGTGAGTGTAACAGGCAGTGAGTTCAGATGTCCTGTGTATCTGTTTTGGCTGCCCACAACTGCGTGTCTGTGTATGTCACTAAAAAGAGTTCCAAACGGAGAGATGTTAGTTCATGTTTGTTTTAAATTGTAGCAATGGTGGAGGATGGACACCCAGGTATGTTCATCCCCAATAACTTGTTGGCAACAAGGACTTGCCTTAATAAATAAAATGTATATTAATAAATAAAAACATTAAATTATATTTTGTCAATTCATGCTTGTATGGTAAAACTAATTTTGGACTCCAAACCACTGTGATTCTCATTGTAAAGCACAATGAGATTCCATTAATATATGAGTCTAATCTTTCATTATTCCAGAGATTCAAATGTAAGCCGAATATTCCAGGCTAGCTTGGTCATCTGGTCTGGTCAGGCCAGACACATGCCCAAAAAGACACAGATAGGCAGTTGTTAAACAACCAATGTATGTAATAGGCTAAGCTTGGAGTTTATTGTTAATATTTAATTGTTAATGTTTGTTAAAGTTTATTTGTTAAAATATATTTTTTAGTTATATAGTACATTCTTTGTTGTGTTATTCCTGAAATAAATGTAAATGATTTAGGCCTATAAGACTAAGGCTGATATTTGAATTTGAAAGGACTTGAGGATTTGAGCAAGGACAGATCCATGTGTGCCAGGGAATTAGCTTGCAATGACAAAATGATTGTGAGTATTATAGAATCTTTTTCAAATTAGCCAATTAATTGTAATATTCCACGATATGAATGTACACATTATCTATTTTCATCATCATGACTTTTGTACAGCATACTGATGAGCTTTACATCAAATGTGTTGTTATTGTCATGGGAAGACAAAACGCTTGGTTCACCTGCTGGAAGCAACTTTTCAAATTGTTGTGCCAGAGAATCCACTAGGTGGCAGACAAGCATTGAGAATAATCAATTGGACGGACTAACTGGGATATCTTTGGATCTTTCAAATTTAGTGAGACATAAATCATCTGCTGTAATTATATGCAAAAGCCACAAATATGTATTTCTGAAGAGTGAAATTGTATACAGTTGCACAAGATGGAATTAGATATTCTTTGACTATTGTAATCTTTTTTCAAATGATTATTATTGTTATAATCATCTCCACTTACAAAGTAATAAGATGCATAATATAGCAGCTAGAACTATAGAACCATCAACATTTTAAACTTTTGAGAACACTATTGATGAGGCTATTGTACATGTGTTGTGATGCCGTTTCTTGGGGTTGTTCATGTCTATTTTACTAATTAACTAAGAGAACAGAAGCAGTGAATATCTAAGCTCCTTTAAGAGCCTTATGTGACTCTTTCCAAGTGGTCTAGCCTATTATGCCTGGAGAAGTATTTCATCATTCAAATGAATGGAAAATGAGCATGCACAGTCTAGTGCAGGCAGAGGGACGGTGAACACACCTGAAAGAAAGCGAGCATCCCAGATGGAGGATGGCTCTAAAAAAAGAATCCTCCTGAACATCTACCACAATGTTCTACGTAAATGCAAAAGGCCACCCCCTTTCCACATCCAGAGTTGAGTCTATCAATGTGTTTCATAGATAAATGCTCACAGGAAGTTAAATGTGAATCCTATATCAAACAAACTATATCAAATCAAACTAGGAGACAATATGGGGCTGCATAACAAGCCTCGCAGTGTGTAGCTGAGATTAAGGCACGCATCTGTGGTTGACAGACTGTGATTTGTGGTTCACTCTCTGGCTGAATGCCCTGGCTTAGTTTCTGTGGAATATATACTGTGTACTGTATGTGTATACAGTGAAATTATCACTGTGTGGTAGTCTAAAATATTCTGAAAAGGATATTGATAATTATTCCTTGTTATATGATCCCAAACAGTTTTTCTTTATTTGGAATATAGAGGTAGACAGAACTGTGTGAGAAAGACTGGTGTGCATATATAGCACTCTGGAAAAAGACTCTGCACCTGGAGTATGACATCACCAGATCATCAGAGTTAAAATATTTGATGTTCCAGAGCAGTGCTGCTCTAGTCTTGTTATTCGGCCAGCGCTAAACCTTTTCCCATGTGAAAGCCCCATAACAACCCTGTCTTTCCAGAGCTTCATATATATCTTTCAATTCTGTCAGCCTTGCAACAGAAGGGAAGAGATATTTAACTGCAAGCCTTGTGATTCACTCTGGTTTATTTGTGATTCACTCTGGTTTATTTGTGATTCACTCTGGTTTATTTGTGATTCACTCTGGTTTATTTGTGATTCACTCTGGTTTATTTGTGATTCACTCTAGTTTATTTGTGATTCACTCTGGTTTATTTGTGATTCACTCTGGTTTATCGTTCCTATGCAGAGAAACAATGTACTCCACGATCTATATTCAAGCATGAACTCTTGGAAATAAACACAAATGACACAAATTAATGTGAAGAGAGCAAAAATCTATTCACACCCCATGAAACATATCATGCTGATAATTTACTACCAAAATGAACTTATTTTATAAGCCATATAAATATTATTTGAATATTTATTTTCTTGCTTTTTAGGCAGGCTTGCAAAATGTTGGTTGTGGACTGAAGAAAAAAAAAATCTTCAAGAGGAGGCCTTTACCATATGTATAGGTGAACATGAGAAAAAGGAATAAATATGGAATGTCTCGCTATTTTTGTATGTCTCGCTGACTGCTTGTAAAAATGTTTTCTGGGTTTTCCAGGGTCATCTGAGATCACACAGTTTCACCTTGTAAACCTAGACAGAAAGGAATATATGCACATTTGATAATGTTTTTAATTTGGCAATATGACAAGGGCAGTAAAATGCTAGTGCTATGCTGGCGGAACAGAATAAGAGCGTATACGGTAGTACACCAAAGGCCTAATCTAACTGGCGAAGGGTCAGTTGTTTAAAAATGTCCGTTTGTTATCCCAGTCGATCTTCAAATAATTTTGAGGTGCAAGTGAAACACTATGATGCCTTAGGGGCTAGGGGAACATGTTTTGTTTTTCATCCAGCCATTGATATAGCTTATTAAAGAATGAGTATAGATAGAGACTGTTGCCATGGGCCTCACCTGTGGAATTAATTAGCAAAGGGAGACGGGGGTGGACCTGTTCTGCATAAACAACTAGTGTTGTGTCCTCTCCTACTTCACACTTTCTTGGACTCTTACCTGGTAAGTGTTGTGGTGACTTATCTTAAGAGTATGCCTTATTGCTTTAGCTTAGTCTAACCACATTTTTGTCTTACTCCTTTTCACATTTAGTTATACAGCATGGTTCATGATATTCTTTTAAACTTTTGATTTAGATTTTTTAATGCTTACATAAGATTGGTTGATTTATTTTCAGTTATTTTGCATTAAGCTTCTTCAAACTATATTTCTCTGTAGGTTGCCTGTGCTCTCAACCTCTGATCAACATGCGGACACAGCTGGAGGGTGCAATGGATGCAATGATCACTGTTTTTCACAACTACTCTGGAAATGAAGGGGACAAATACAAACTCAACAAGGGCGAGCTCAAAGAGCTTTTAAACAGCGAGCTCACCGATTTCTTGACGGTAAGGCAACACAGGTTCCCTTTAGATATTTTCATGATATTGTGTTATGGTTCCCACATGTATTTATTAGAAATTTCCACTTTGTCTTTAGGGAATACTAATTAAATGAATGTGTCATTAATGGAACATAATTGAATATACCAGAAAGCTCGGGCTCACACTGTTGGGAATGATTTTTATATTGATTTAAACCTCTTACTCCACAATAAGAGGTATTTTAAACCTTTCTTGGCAGCATATATAGAGGGTTTGAGCTTTCTCTAAAAACTGAAGATCTACTGTAGAAGTAAATATATTCTGAACCTTCTTTCAAATCTAAAACTTATACTTTCACAATATCTAGCATAACTATGTACAGTATATTGCATTAAAACAATATTTATAGCCTATCCAGTATAATCTTTATGGCAACAATTATAAACGTCAATTTTAGATGTAACAGCATATAAAAGATATGAAATGTCATTTCAAAATATTTAGGTACTCTAGCGACACATGCCAACACTAAATCAGTGGCATATGAACATACTCAGACGAATGTAATTACTATTCTTATAAATATATCATCATCATCATCATCATCATCATCATCATCATCATCGTCATCGTCAGTACTAAGTTGTATTCTTTTTAAAAAATGAGCAGATAACATTGATTAAAACAATGAAACCACTCTTTCAAATCATGTCAACTAAAAACAAGCCTCTTGCATTTAAATAAATAAATCTGAAAAAATACAGTCACATGCAAAGAATAGAATTTTGCTCACATTAAAACAATAAATCACATTGGCATTGAGTTAATGAACGCATTGGCAATATGCACATTCAAAGTAAATTTATGGAATAATACAAAACATGAACATTATCTATATGTGAAACCCTTTATGTGAAAGAAGGGTTTTTTTTCAATTGAAGTTCGTTTCAGCTGCGCTTTGTCTGGCTGTAAAGTGTACTGTACTGAAGAAATAGAAAAGAGAATCCACGGAGGTGTCACACTCGCGGTAGCAACGAAGATGCAGGCACAAGAAAACCACACCTATTTCTCAAAATCATTGAACGATTAGATGCTAATCTAGATTGGCAGGGGGTAATACTTTGGGCATTTCCTGTTCTTCTATATGCTATAAAAAACAAATAAGACTAATGGACATGTGCGCAGTTTTGTTCCCAATCAAGATTAATCTCAGTAAGTCAGGTAGATCATTTCACTTCCTCTTTTTGAACTCATGCCCCCTGTTTTCAGACGGTCCGCAGCTCAGCTCAGCTAAGCTGCCCTGAAGATATCGGATCTGTTCTGCATCTATGTGGAAATGAACAAAGCGTGTTTTGTCAGATAAGCTCAATGCACTCATGCGCTCGGGTTCCTGATGAGAGCTGAGCCGGGCCGACTCTCCTCAGGGTGCGGATACATGTGGCAGCTGTGGTCAAATCTTTGGGGACTGACGCATAGCCTTGCGCTACGCTGCATTCCAAATATAGCTCCCTGTGCTATCATTCTCCCCAAAGTGTTTGTTGCTTGGTGCTACTGCTACAGTTACTTTTTCATTTCCTGAGTGGAACATTTTGCATTGCCTGCTCTCTCTCCCTCTCTCTCTCGCTCTCTCTCTCTCTCTCTCTTCCTCTCTCTTCCTCTTTCTCTCACACACACACATGTGCACACACACACACAAAGTGATTTATGCTCATATTCTCCTAATTTCCAGAATAATTACAACAGTGTTACAGGATATGGAAATTCAAATGGCCAGTGAATTCACCTTTTCTCTTAAGACTGTGCTCATTAGGTAATTTTCGGTAACAAGCATAAATAGCGTACATCTACTATACCACCACCTGGTTTTACTCTAGATACACAATTAAGATTCACGGATCACCCTTGCCCCGGGGGACAGTTTGTTAAAATTGACTTTTCTCCCTAGAGATAGGCCATATGTACGTCAGTTATCTCAATGACCTAATAAAATTGTGTGTATGGATCATTGGGCACAAGTGTCATGGTGATTTGTGGCATCTTTACTGGACGGTCATCCCATCAAAAAAACACTTTTATTTGTGAACGTCACTGTGGTGGGCTTATCATCAGGGATGAGTCATGTATGACTAGCTGGGTGAATGCATCACATCCTCTCAGGCTGCCAAAGACTGCCACCTAATTGATGGACAGGGAATGGAACATAAACAATTTTCAACCAATTGGATCAATAAGTGACGCATGAAGTGTCAACCCGCCTTCAGTAACGGGGAACTTCCACTATGGTGAGAGGTTCTCTCCTTTGACCTAGGGTAACCCCAGGTCAATATTATTTCTTGGGTACACGTGTCTCGACTGTAAAACACTGATTTTGGGCTGTCAGGGTTGGTCCTTCAGCTACATGTGTGTCTGTACTAGAAACGTCTAATGAAATAGAAAGAGCAGCTTCTTCTATTGTAGTATCATGTTGGACACGCAATTCTAATGAACTGTATCTTTCCACAGAATGAGCCAGATAAGAATCACATGTGACGTTGAATCCCTGTCATAAGTAACACGTGACATTCACTGAATTGTGCTACCTCCCTTACAGTCTCAAAAGGATCCAATGCTGGTAGAGAAGATCATGAATGACCTGGACTCCAACAAGGACAACGAGGTGGACTTCAACGAGTTTGTGGTGCTGGTGGCTGCTCTGACGGTGGCCTGCAATGATTTCTTTCAGGAACAGCAGAAGATGAAAGGGAATATCTGAAGACGAAAGAGTCTGAAGGAGCTGTCCACGAACCTCAAAATGTTTGTAAATGACTCGTGAACATGCACGATGATGACACTTACTGCAATTACTCTAGCTTTTCATCAGGGGTTTTCAACTTTATCGTAATCTGGGACCCTCTCAAAGAAATACATTGAGACTAAGACCCCCAAATACCCCCCCCCCCAAAAAAGATAAAGCAACACTTTAAAATATAAATCAATTTGCTTACTGTAGCGTAACTGGCAGCACCAACGTCAACATTGTGGATGCCATTATAAATCAGAATTACAAAAGTGTATTTTCTTAATTTTTTTACTTGATTTATTTTGCTTGTTATCACAAACCCCTTCATGCCATCCAAGACCTCTAAGGTCCCCTCTGATTTCTTGTTGAAAACTTCTGATTTAAATGCTTAAAAGTTGTATAGTAGTAACTCATCATAGCTGTTTGGCTTATAGAATATAGTCTGTTGGTGTAGAGTGAATTGCCAGTCACAAATACATTCTGTCAAAATTGAGAATAAAAAAAAAAAAAATTATTTTTAAATTTAAACTACTTGTTGTACAATAGAATTCTGAGCAACATCCTGCCTAATTGTATTACATCTATTTCCCTCGATATTCTTGTGTGAGCTTTATTTTTGTTTTAGTGTTTTTTTTGTGTAAAGATTCCCCCAACCCCCCATTACATGAGAGATTTTAATGAGCGCACCCAATGTGAAGACAATGCAACGGCATCAGCATACTTGTGAATGCTTGGCTTTGACTTTTTGCTGGGTAGTTTTTCAAAATTCAAGCAACATCTCCTTATTTTTTATAAATTTATTTATTGAATTGCTTTGAAAGTCACAAATTGAATAGCCTACTTCTCTCTCAGTCCCTCATTCTCAGTCTGGGTAGGGTATTCCTAGCACTGAACATGTGAATTCTGACTAAATGTATTTCTCTCTAGCGATCATCATGGAATGTTTCAGTAATCACTTTTTTCAAAAGGAATTTAACGAGGCTGGCTGGTTGATTATGAGATATCTGTGTTACAAACAGGCAACCACGGCAAGAACTTAGTGAATGTACACTGTATTTCATTACTTGCCATGTGTAATTTGGGGGAAATATATTGTGGCTGGGTTTGTTGCTTTATTACGACCACCATCTGCTTTTGTGATAGACTATAGAATAAAACTGTATTGTAAAATAAATTGAAACAAATATTTTACAGTTTTTTCACTGACCTTGTAACTGTACATTTAATTTTATTGAAATAACGGCTCTCCATTAAAAATGATGAAAAATGGTTAAAAAATATGCCACATTTTCTACTTTAGTGTTGCGAGGTATTTCATGACGGTGTTAGGCTTCAATATACTCAGACATTTAGGCACATTTGTATTCACAGATTTAGTTTGCAATGAAATGTAAAATATCATTACTAATAGGCTTGAATAGTTTTCACATCTATGAACATCTGCTTTGAAAAATATTATTTGCTTGACACTTTAATATTCTATTCAGCATATTACTCTACTGAGAACATGGCATTTATTCTTTGGTATATTGCTGTATCAATATTGTATTTATTTGAATTACTTATGTTTATTTGCGCAACCACATACAAATAGTGCAAAAAAAGTGAAGAAAGTGCTCGTGCAAACATTTTGGTTGCTAGATCATTGTCACTGCAGTGGCTTGTGTCTTCTACAGGCATCTTAAACTTACTCTTCTCAGAAGTTACCGCTTGATTAGGCAGGGTAGAGTAATTATCATACTAATGTAGTATTAATTAATCTCCTTCAATGGATTCATCCATCACTGCATATTCAGCATTGATTGGGTTTATAATGATGACACAGGCCACTCCATTCATCCCTGAGTACCATCCACTCAAAATCTACAGTGCAGTCCGTAAGTATTTGGACAGTGACACACAATAAGAATATATATGTTAGCTTAAATTTTACAAAAAAAGCTGGAGTGAATATCTTGCGTGAATATTAATTCATATATTTTTTTGAGATTAACAAAAGTAGTTCAAATAGCTTGGTGTTATACATTCTTAGCTCATAATAATCTTTTAAGTATTTGATTTGCTTCTGTTGACTTTGCTCCTAAAAAGTAAGTTATATAGTCACAGTTGCTTATAGTTCCATTTGGCCAGAAAATTCTGACTTAATTTGTTGTTATTAAATTTGTCATTGTTAATTCATTATATTAAAGTGCCATTTTCCATTCCATTGCTGATTTAAAAATATAACATTTTGTCAATGCCAGCTCATTGTATATGCATGGGAATTTTACCACTCCAAGAAAAAGCTCTGAAAATTACGTTTAGTGGTAGAATCTACCTGTTAAGCACCTAAATGTGCTTTTATTTTAATCAGTCATTTGTTTCATGCTGATATCCCCTATGTGCACTGCCGGTGATACTCCACGATGTTTTGGGCAGAGAAGGTGATTGCTCTGCAATTGCTTATCTAAGACTCTTGTGGAAATTTAATAAGAGAAAGTACACAGGGCTTTGGGGGTCTGGTCTAGCATGCTGATGCGAAATTATACAATTCCCAGTGAAAAGCCATGTTTTACAGTATGTTGATCACAAGCAGATCTAGTGAGAATGAAGAGAGAGAGAGCGAGAGAGAGAGAGAGTGAGAATTTCAGATCAATACCTATTTTTGTTAGAATAATCATGAAGAGACATTTGTTACCCATTAGAGGGTATTCAAACGTAATTAACTGGAAGTGGCTGAAATAATAGCATCCCTCATCATTGAGTGTGACTCAGTAATGACGTTAAAATGTGTGCCATTTAATAGTGGCGATAATTATGTTTGTTTCATTTGTGTGGAACACCTTTATTCATAATTTATGGATCTGAAATATTTAAAAAATGTGTGCTTATGTTATATGTTGAATTTTCTCTCTCTCTCTCTCTCTCTCTCTCTCTCTCTCTCTCTCTTTCTCTCTCTCTTTCCCTAGTTTGTGTGTGTGTGTGTGTGTGGTGGGGAGGGGGGGTGTTTGTGTGTGTGAAATGTTTGCTTCTTTTGAGTATGAACAGAAAAATGCACCTCATTCCCGCACTATATAAAATGTGAGAAATCATTCTTACAAGCATTTTACTTAGACTTGACTGTCTCCTTGTTTCTATACAAGCCTCATCAGATTCATTGTTTTTTATCCCAAGAAATATTGCAGGACCCTTTTTCTTTCTTTTAAAAAGTTGAGTCAAAATTCTTTACTCTGGTCCCTCTTATCAGTGATGTACAGTTCAATGGCTATTGCTTTTTTATCGCTTCCTGTGAAGCAGGGTGAATGATGGTTGAGATTATAGATTGTCTCTTTCTTTAATAGCAACAGCAATACAATTACTGTGCCCTTTGTGAAATCAAATTGCAAGGAGACCAGAGACCCGATAGAAGCCGGTGGTGCTGGGGTGTTTTTGAAAGCCTCAAACAGTAAGAGCAAGGAACTGAACAATGAACAACATGGGGTCGCGCTGAGCCGTTGCAACCCACAGTCTGTCATCAGACTCTACTTATCTCAACACCGATGCGAAAAGAGATGTGGAAACGAACTGGAGCCACAGCCAAACAAAAGGTCAATCAATTCCCAAGGTCAAATTCATGTCTCTTCTCAAAGCCATTTCCTCTTGTTATTTTGTTTTATTTGTGTTTGTTTCTTTGTTTTTTGTTTGTTTTATAAGCTGGTCAAGCTAGATGTTTTCGCGCTATACCTCCAAAAAAGCTCGTTCCAGATCTTTTTTCTGATGCACAGGAGTAGCCTTATCTCCGGCACGTCTCTTCCCCTTCGTCACGCAACGCGTCATTCTATCCATTTGTTTCTCTTCCTAGGAGGGGCAATGTCTTAAGGGGGACATTGATCTTAGAGAGCCATCTTCTGATCTTCCAGAGTCTGGTAATACATTTGCCTCAAAGGTACAATAGCACTACCTGAGCCTGTGCCAGGTCTCTTATCTGAAGCCAAGCAGGCGTTTATAGGATGCAACTAGATCTTTACCCACGTCAGTCAGCAGAAACTCCCTGAAGGATTGTAAACATTTTTCAACCCTAGAATAGAGATTTTATATCTCAGTGGGACTTTTCTGGGAAAGTAAATAAATAAGATTTTAAAAATCCCAGTTATATTGTCAAGTTACGTTGACTTTTAACTGCTTGACAAACATGTTCTGTTGCACTGTTGTTGCTTAATTCGCCTTCATCATGGAACACAATGAAAAACAAGTTCAGGTGTGACATGATTTTTCCTCTTACATTCCCTGAGTAGGTAAAAAATAATGACCCATTTCACATCTGCCTTTTAATAGCTTAGTCCCTTTGGACAGCAGCTTTACCATAGTCCCAGTCCTTGGAAATTGTGGTGTGTATAAAAATAACATAGAAAAGAATCACTTAAACAGGTTTGAGTCTACCATGGACTTACAAGCAGGGCAGTCTTCCCAGAATAATGTGGTAGACTTTCAAATGGCAGTGATAAAACAACATGTTTACTGACACCTAAAACAGGACTCAAGAAACGAATAGCCAATGCCTGGTAAGAAAAAAAACTCCTGAGATCGTCTTTGAAAGTTTTCCGTAAGCCTTCCATTGGGAGTGATCCTGAAGTACGACACAGAGACGAGATAAACATTTTCACCGGGTTCTGAGTGGAAAGAGATAATGATGCCGAAAATGGTGACGACAGCGATCAGAGAAATTTCACACCTCTTAGGTTTTCACACTGGACAGATGGAAGATTATGGGGTATCTTCTTATGAGGCCCCTTGGTTTTCCACAACAGCTTGGGTTCAGTCACTCGAAGGATCATTCTGGGAGATTATGGCATTCCTAAATGCCATTTTGCATTTTCTTTGATGCTCTAGTGTGTGAGAAGATCACCCTCTTTTCTGGAGCATACAAATCTAGCTTAGCTAAATCCAGGACTCAATTTATTCATGGAGAATCGTACTTGTTTGCGAGACTGGCGCACCCATTCAGTCTAGCTGCTGATGACGACCAGAGGAGGCCTAACATGTGATTGCCTACGCAATTCTGGGAAAATAAAATAACATATTTACATTACTTTCATAAAATTTCCCTTTTTTTGAGAGGGTTACATTTATATTCCACAACTACAAAAGGATTACGTTATCTGTAATCATATTTAAAATGTAATTTGTTTTTGCCTGCCCATTTGGTATCCACGGTGTCAAATACAGCGCTTAGGTCTTATCTGTGACAGTGATTTAGTGAGCAATTTGGAGTGTTTATTCTATGCCACTGCCCGTGAAAGGAGATGCAGGCAGATGTGAGCTTGAGATGCGATAAGTTCCTGGAGCCAGCCCTGCAAGTCTCCCTTGCTTGCGCACAGGTTTTTTTGTCAGAAAAGAAAAGATAGTGCAAATGGGGACAAATAAGATGTGGGTGTTGGAGTGAATTTAGAGGCACTATGATTGATGTAAGCTGGAAAAGCAGGAGGCAAAATGCGAAAGAAGAATTCATTGTGAGCGCAATTTCATACCCTGTAATAAGTGATGGGATTTGATCTGTAGGAGAAATCTTTCTATAGTGACTGTTCTCCAAAGTAATGTAATTTAGACATGTACATGTAGGTGGGGCTATTTGTAGGTTGTTAAAATATACTCAGCCTTACCCATGTTTGGTGGAAAATGCTCTGATGAATATCTTTTCATTTTATAATTTCTCTAGGATAAAAGGAAATCCGCGTACCTCTGACATTTGCTTAGCCTTTTCACAGGCAGTATATCTGAGAATATCTGCTACAATGGAGACCTGCAACACCCGTAACACTAAGCATCCATTGCGTCATTTTCAGTTCAGTGCCATTTAGATGTGAGCATTCTCATTCAAATGAAACTTTTCACTCAAGCCCTTTACACCTTGATGCTAGGTGTTAATAAATTAGGATGCTGACAATTTGCCAGCTATTTCATTTGCAGTCTTATTATTTCATCAGTCACCTTCAAAAAGATGAAGATAATTGGCCCAAATAGAGCTCTAATTTTCTGCCTATTGTACTTACCCCCACATGTTCCTTCTTGCATGTTGTACTGAAGATATGGTGGCTTGTGCCTACCTCAGATATTTGAGACAATACTGGCCGTGCACTGTAGGATTTACAATTTCCTATTATTCATGCGTTATGCACCAGATTGTGCCATGTACTTAAATGAACAAAACAGTCAAATAAGTAATAATGACAATAATGATCTGCCTTTATTTAGAACTGTCCATCCAAATATCTCACTGCACAGTGGGACACATTTCTTTCATCCATACTGGACTATGATAGATATTTTCACCCACACACTGATCAGCACTGAATATGTAAAGTACTATAGTACCATAATGAACTTACTTTTTTCCAAACTTTGGCTGTCCCTGCTTAAATCACTTTGTCCACAAAAACAGTAAATAGAAATATATAGTAGACCTAAATTAGCCTTTTGTAATTTACATGTATTCTCTACGGACCTTTTAGCTCAAAAACAAATTGCATATTCAGAATTTACAGTACTTTATTGACCTATACATATACAGTAGGTCAAAGTCTCAATAATATACCATACTTTACTGATCAGATTTTGCTATTATTCTAATGTTAAAAAAAGGAAGTTGTGTTGAAAGTGTTGCTGGCTGTTTTTAGGTTATGTGGGTAATATGTTAGTAAGTTTTGATATGTTAGTCGTGGAAGTTCATTGGAATGTGAGTAGCACTGTTGGTTCTCTGTGTATCTGTGTCATCTACCTTGTATCCAAGAATGTGGAACACTCCCTTTATATTCAAGTGTCATTTCCAAGAGAAAATGAGCACCAGGGATTATCTGGATATTGTTAAAAATATATACAGTATATCAGTTTGAACTGGAATAAGCCTCCATAGCCGAGCTATGCTTAAAAAAAACACTTTGCAAAGGAATATTTAAGCCACTGTGCAATATGGTGGAACACCCATTCAGTAAGGGACAAGAGCTAAGGAAAGCATATCGACTCTCACTGGCACACACATTGCATGATTGATTTGTCCATTAAGGTGGAATGTGCTGTTCCACATAGGAATTAACCAACAGACATGGAGTTGATCATTTTCGATTGTGAAAGCAAAGCAGACAGGCTTCATCCATATATCACACCACACTTTCTTTGGCTGCGTTGGCATTAAATCAAGCAGACACCAGCAAAATGTAAACCTAGCTAAATGCTACACATCATTTTGATTGCAATACAAAATAAAAAACAGCAATAGTGACAGCCTTGACTGTCGCAGATTAAATTGAATTTGTTTGGACGTGACTTATATTAATAAAACAAACTATAGATTTTAGCTTAAAATGTATACACAAAAGTGCCAGAGACTGTAAAATGATACTGATTCATTATCATAGTGTGAAACAAATGCGCACTTTTATGTTTGACAAAATGACAATTCTGTGGCTTGAAAAGATCTGTCTGTAAGAAACAAAGAGCTGCTTCTTTTTTTTTATTTCAACAATTCAAGACTATGGCACTGAAAGCATAATCAGCACAATCAATCAAAGTAGCACTCAAAACAATGAGGGGATGCCAAAAAGATGCTGAAACATTATCAATGAATCGAGATTGCAGTAAATCTACAATCTTTGCGTTTGTCACTGGAGTGGCTACCCCTCCCTTGCAGAAGAAAGACAAAGTCACTAAATAAAATAAAGAAAATATCAATATTATCAACCTATTTGAACATATTTGATGCCTTTGTCCTTGCTACCCGTAACTGACTAGGATGCTGGATATTCCAGACTTTCTGAGTGACGCTGTAATTTCAGCTCTACAGCTGTCCCTCCCTGTACATCGGGGGAAATGTGGCTGCAAAGCCGTGCATTTTACGCATGATTAGCTGGGCTCAGGTGCTCATGATTGTTCCCTGTGATAGACCGGTGTGTCTCAGCATGATAGCAATTTCTGGATGCAGATGATGAACAGCACAAGTTACCTGGTGAGAATTTAGGTCTCATCAGTTAATGCTAAGAGTTTCTTTCTGGGAAGTCTGACTCATGCTGTGATAATGTTTCCAGACTATCGTATAATCACGAATAGATTGAGACAGCCCTCTGTATAACGATGTTTATTTTTGGCATTATGAAGAATATGATGTACTTTTCCCCTCCTGAAGTCAAAACTTTAATAAAGTCAAACATTCAATTTAGATATTTCTGCAAGCAAGACAGTTCTGTTCAACAATTAAATACATTTGAGAGATATATCTTATCGATTTGGTATGGTATGGATGAAATACATTTGAGAAATATATCTTATCGATTTGGTATTGTATGGATGAAATACATTTGAGAGATATATCTTATCGATTTGGTATTGTATGGATGAAATACATTTGAGAGATATATCTTATCGATTTGGTATGGTATGGATTGTGCAGTAATTTATTTTGTCTGCCTTATCTACTTTTTTCCCTCTCACAAAACTGCATGTGCAAATGGTACAACAATATCTCAATAAAATCAACACAAGACTTATTACTCTGATGTGTTACTAAATGTAGCAGTTTTGGAATAAATTATTTGAAATACAATCTGTTAATCATCATCGTAAGATTCTTTTCCATCATTGTCATTGTCTACCTCTGAATCTGGTGGCCTTAAACTCTTAATCATTATTGCCTTTTTCTCAGAGTAATGCATTGATATGACAATTACTTTCTATAAAAATTATTCATCTTTGAAGCATAGTGGGCATAGAATAATGTGTGGAAAATGCATTTAGCCAGAGGCATACATTAATAGTAAATGTATGCCTCTGGATTTAACAAAAAGACCTAGTGCAAACAAATATTATAAATATTTGCTCTAACTATGAATAACTGACTGCCCCATATTATTACATTCATCTGTGTACCCAGTCCCAGTTGTTAAACCTTTCTATGTACAGGGAACACAGATCTACATAGACTATCTTTGGTTGCCGATTATCCTGCAGGTCCTCTTGCCAATACAGATAGCACCATGGATCAGCAGAGCAGCTACTGCCCAAGCATTACATTCGATGGTTTCATTGCAAAATGCAGAGGTGTGCTCAGAGTGTCCTAGTTAAAATTATCTGAAAGCCATCTGGTTTCCAATCAAGCTGCTAAGTAAACATCTAACTGGGAATCAAAAACTTTTTTTTGAACAGGTAGGTGGGATTTTCTGCAACCTCAGGGGGGTATACTACAAATTGGGATGGCAGGTATGTCATCCGCCAAGTTACGGCTTAGCGGGGCATGCCTCGTACCTAAAGTTATGGCTTGGCGGGGCATGCCCCATACCTATAGTATATAGCACAGAGAGTTTGGCACTTTTCAGGGTTTCCTACAGAAGTAACCACATTGACCACAAACTCTCAGCTCTTAAAAACATTAACTTCTGTACGTTCTGACCTCATGTAACAACACAGAATTCACATACAACTTCACACATCCACACAATAAAGCCCCAAACTTGGGTTATTTTGCCGGTTTTTCTCCGTCCGCTTCTTCTTCTTCTTCGCATTTTTTCTGCTGTACCCTCAAAGAATAATTTTTCACATTGGATAACAACATCGCATACCTGCTATCCCAAGCTTATCAACCAATAAAATCGCTTCAAACTAATGTGGATACATCACAGAATCACAGACAAAACCGCTATATGGCTTGGCATTTTCTATGATGCTACTGTGGCCTACTGGTTGGAGTTGCTGCCTCTCACACAGAGGATTGTGGGTTCGAGCCCAGCAGGGGTTTATTTTAGACAAAAACAATGTGCAACTGTTATACTTTGTATTTATTAGACTGTTATTTTCACATTAACAAATGTATTTTTATTGCAAAGGCAAAAGACGTTTACAATATTAACTGTTCAATGTTTCACTTGTACCACAGCGAAATGGTGAAAATGAGACGACACCACTTCAGGTAACGTTACGCAGTATGGAAACAAATGTTCCATTTGCCTTATACACTGACAAATGGCCTATAACCTATATCATGTGACTGTATCCAAGAAGCTTTGATGTAGTGGTAAGCATCAAGCCTTACCCTGCGAGAGATCTTGGTTTGATCCCTACCAGGTATTAAAGTGTAATTTTATTTTGGACTAAAACAATATGCACATGTTATGGTTTTCTCATACAAGAATGTTTTTCCCATATTAAAAAACGTCTTTTTATTGCAAAGGCAAAAACATGTTTATAATATGAACTGTTCACTTGTAGCCTGTTACCTAAACAATTCAGTCAATGGACACCACGGCAGTTATAGCTAACGTTATGGGAACAGGTATTCCATGACCATTTGTCAAGCAAAGAAAAAATGTTTTAAGGCAGAATATCACCTGGTTTGAATCGCGTTGTTGCATTAATGTAAAAAAAATCTATAAATAACTGTGCCAGCAGACGTGTCATGCCCCATTCAAACTGGGGGGGCACGTGCCCCACCAGATTTTTGATATCTGGATTTTTATTTTTTTATTTTATTTTATTATCATTATTTTGTATAATATGTAGTTATAATCATTTTATATTATGAGTCAAATGTATTCTTCTAATTATGTCATAGATCATACCTCAAAAAGTCACACACACCCTTTCCTTATGGTATTGGTTTCTTCCAAAAGTTGCAGGATGAGAAAAACATTAGTCTCTGCTCTATGCACTTGCTAGCTGGATAGAATATGTAGTCGTAGTCGAGAAATCGGCCATGCAGTCGCCGAATCTTGATTCATATTTGATGTGCAACGTCTAGTTTGACAGTTCGATCCGAGTTATACGTAATCATTTGTACAATGTAGCTACGTTCATTTATACAAATGACGATGGCAGCTTTTCCGTCCCCACCCCTCTCCCACGCTCACCGCACGAAGTATTTTTCAAAATAGTTTCGTGGGCGGAGATTGGCTGAAACAGTGGGGTTAGTTACTCTTTAACATAATAATAGTTATGATATTTGTGAACAGAATTTTGTGAACACAAGAATGTCAATGATTGTAGGACCACACAGGTTTCTATAGAAATCCAAATTTCCCAAATAAATAGATCAATAAATACATAATAATAATAATAATAATAATAATAATAATACATTTTATTCATGCTGTGCTTTTCATAGACCCAAAGCAGTGGATGCAGACAATTGTTGAAACATGCCCTATAGTGTACTGCAACACATCTGAATCAGAGTATTTCCACGATAAATTCTTTCACAGTGTGATGTGTCACATACATTCTCTTGAGATGGTAAGATAAAAAAAACACAGGGCCAAGTTGCATTAAATAATTTAGGAAAGTTTGGATAGCATTGCTTTGGAATAAAGCTAGTTTATTTAGTGTGAGCTACGATAGGCAATATTGTTAGTTCTAACTTGGCCACATTTTGATATCAATACTTTTAAAGGCAGGCCTAGTTTTTGCAAGTTGGAATTAAGGACTTATAGACAGCGCTCTGTAGGCTACGTGTGAGCGACTTGGCTTTTATTTTGTTGAAAACGTTTTTGTTCAGATCAGGATTACTGAGTTAACTGGATAATTTTTTTTACTTCAGTCCATGTTCCTGATTTGAAAGGGTTCCGGGTTTTACTCAGTGCAGTTATCCAGCTAGCTCAGATATCCTGCTTTGTAGTATACCCCACAGATGGGCTTTCGCCATTCTTTCCACAAACGAGTTCCAAATTAAACAGTCCATATAGATAACATTTTGACAAAAAAAATACAAGATACCCTAAGCGGTGCGATCCATGAGTCCAGCTGCCTGTTACACCCTTCAAATGATTAGATGATTCCTGGTGTAGTAGAAGGAAGTGTTTCCCGAACCATCAGAGCCCACAGCCCACTTAAGAAGCAAGCACGTTGTGGCATAGTGTTTAACATGCTGTGAATGTTAATGGCTTGCGTTTTGTATATGGTATCCTTATTTATATGTAATTGGCAACACAGCCACTCTCACAACTCACCCATGGATCCATCCAGTTTGGGAACCAGTAGTTAAGTGAATGAATGAATGAAGAAGGTGGTGTAAAAATTTAACAAAGTCAAGGTGCTAATTCATTTATATTGACCCAAGTAATAAATTGCCAGTGGTATACATTTTGTATTAATTTTGTTCAAGTTGACTGACAGATGTAAAAATCTGCAATGTATGATAGTCGTTGGCAGCGTGGCTTTCATGCCCCACTGAATGCCCTGCATTACTATCCAAAATCAATATATTTAACTTTTAAAGTACATATTTCATGCATGTATTTACAAAGGTGTCCAGGTTGCTGAGGGGTGAGGATCAGGAGACTGATACTCAGACTAATGTTGACAGGCATCTCTAGACCCGTGGGTATGTTGTTGAGGGGGGAGAGGGGCTAGTGAGGTTGAGCAGAGGCAGAGGAGACTCGTTTTTGTTTAGCGAGGGAGTGGGGGTGTGATTTCGTACAGCGGGGGGTGGGGGTGCCTGGTGCTGCACTTTATCTGTTACGATCCGCTCCTGCCTTCCCTTCCTTTTTGTGTTTTCCTCTGTTTCCCTGAACCTGATTGTGTCATGTCTGCGTTCATTGCCTAATTGTGTCTACATTGCACATTTACTACTCGCACCACATCTTAATTACACAATTCACACTTAATTGCTTTCACCGCATTCCTCACGTGTTTTCTAATTGTTCAATCAATTCGCTGATTTCGCACGCATTTCCCGCAAGCTGCAGTTTATCAGCTCTAATGACACTAGTTATATTAACCGTGCTGTTCCTGTGATTTGGGTCAGAGTATTACGGTCCTTGTCTCGTTTGTTACTTGCTTCCTGATTCTCTAGCTTGCTAGACTCTGGCTATACTAACCCAGGTCTGGATGCCACACGCCCTGGCTTCCCTGTGTGGATCCTGACTCTGCCACCGCCTGATCCTTCGCTGCGAACCTGGCTAAAGACCGCTCCTTGCTACTTCGCCTGTTCCTGCTCACCAGTTTGCTGTACCGCTTCTGCTCTGAAGTACAACTTGGATAGCGAGCCCGCCAGTGGCTGCTACTTCACCTGTCTACCCGGACACAGTCTGCTGTAGCCTCACCACCGCTACCGCAGTATACAGCTCCGCCCGGCTGGGCTGCTGTATCTGCTTACTCAGCACTGTGTCAGTTCACTGTGGGTTCCACAGTGGACATTTACTATTTTGCCTACTGAAAATAAAAACTTTATTTTCAAGTTCTGTCTTGTCGTGCATTTGGGTCCGTCCCTGCCAGTCTGTCACATTATCTTTAGAAACACAATGCAGGCTGTGCAGTAGGGTGGTGCTTGTTTGTTCTGTACATAAATGAATCATTAAAATCAGGCCAGAAACGTACACACACGTGTACAAGTAGCCCAAAATCTAGCAGCCCATGACACTAATTTTTCCACATGGTTTCATTTTAAAACGAGTCCCATTTGGCACGCATACGACAGACCCGGCTACACTAATGACTAGACTTCAAGTGTTTGTTTAGTTATTCTTTAGAAGCAGGGCTAATTGTCTTAGGCTACAACTAAGGTGTCTCAATAACTGATCAGTATGCACAGTCAGTATTATGTCAAAAAGCTTTCATGTAAATTGCAACTTAGTATTTTTATTGAGCTGAGGGAAATCGGGCAGAGCTTATTTCACCTTGATTATTTGATAGTCCCACTGTGTTACTTCAGAGGCCCAACAATAGGTATCAGTCACAGAAACCTTCTCATACATAGGCTTCTCATAGGCTGTTGTTAGATCATAAACTCATGAAACACTTTATGCTGTAAAGACAATTATGGTCCTGTCAAAAACATGTGCGTAATTCCAAATATATGTTAAGGTGTTGAAAATAAATCTTCAGAAAGCATTGTTCCAATTATTTTGATTTAAGTTATATGAAAGGGAGAAAATACAACTTTGTAATATATTATATTCATGCACCAGGGTTGAATTTAAACATCTGTTTGAACTGTAGGTCATTGTGAATTACAGTAAGTATCAACTTCAGAGATTGCTTTATCATGCAGTACAATTTTATTAAAAACAAGTTTGATACAAATTAATATATTAGCATACAATTAACATTATTTTTACATACTGGATTGGGCACTTTATTCGTTTTTTAAAATATTTTTGCAAGTAAATATAAATAATATTCTATTTCTTTTAGATTGGGTGTTTGGAATGTTCATATGACAACTGAAACTATTTTGCCGTTCTTATAGTACTGTAGAAAGGGAATGCCAAATAATGTTTAGCATTGCACACAAACACAAAATATAGTTTTATTGATCCTATATCAGTCAGGGGTTCAATATACATGACAGAAAATAGTGAAGTAATAAATAGATAAACCTGTAAAAGAAATGTATGATTCCATGATGCGTCGCAATACTGCCACTTGAGTCACATGTTTATTTGGCTTTCAGTCATTCGCCATAATGAGGCAGAAAAGCAAGCTCATTCAATGAAACAGAAGTCCTCCACATTGTTCCCTTTGATTTTCTGAAGCTCACTGCGGTCCAGGAGTCGATACTGAAAAGTCACTCGGTTTACAAATTTGCCGCTTGATACCATCCTCACAACAGTGTTTTCACATCCTATCTTCATTTGAGCTGAAAGCAAACCAAAACACACTTGGGTTACAATCTCCCCCACATCCAAACAACACTGGACACTTTGCTTTCAGTTTCTAGTTACTTCCTTTTAACCACATATTGCCATACATAAGTTTCCTCATTAATTTTAACTTCATAAGGGCTTCAGTCAAATTTATTTTTTGGCAATCTGCATTTATTTTTTAGCTTTATAATCAATGCTGTTTTAAAATGGCATCGTGCCCCATCATGTGACTGTAGACTCCCTTATATTGTATAGCTTTTTTGATGGTTGCTATATTTCCATGAGTATGAATCTTATCTGTCTGTAGTGCCCTTACAAAACTTGATAGTTTGCTGCAAACTTACAGCTAATATGTAGCGCATTTGCCGCAAACTAAATTGTTTTCCACAAAATGTTGCCAGAGGTTTGTCAGAGTTTGCCAGTAGCCCACAAAGCTCATTTGCATGTGAAAATAAAGGTTTGCCGCAAATTAGCTTGAAGGCCAGTTTAATTGCACTAAAACATACTATTTTCTTCCTTTAATGTGGTACACATAGGGTGTAGTTTATAGTATTAGTTATTTCCAAAAGGGTGTAGTTTAAAAGTGATTTTGCAATGTTTTTCCCTGTTAACATGTCAAGACAGAATTTTGGCTGCAGTAAGAAAGCATTACTCACCAGCCCCACTGAAGGAATAGCAGAGGTCAGCCACAGGGAACATCTTTGAGGTGTCCACACCATTTCCCCCAAGGAGTTCCACAAAATCTCCAGCTCCAGCACACCCTGGGACGACCTTCTGAGAAATGAGTAAACAGCCATTACACACAAGCCACCCAGAAAGAAATCTCCTGTTACAGTTATTTAAGCTTGTGAAGTTCCAGTTTTTCTGTAAACTTACTTTACTATACTGCTATGGCAATATACAGATTGTCCTTCACTGCACTCAGTTCACCATTTTATTCAGAGAGAACAATTGACATGCATAGTATGTTAGTATGTTTTCAGGTTTGTCTCTTTTTATCATTTCACAATAGTCACAATTTTTCTCTTAAAAAATATTTTTGTACTGAAAACCACTGATCTCAAACATATTTATCAAGCTATGCATGCACAGTACTAGTTGACAATGAGGCATACATTTTTGTACTTTACACTACTTCAGTGTTAATAAATTAGCTAAAAGGTTGGTTTAGCATCGGAGCGGGTGCTGACTACAGTAAGAAGAGTCTGTCAAACTGGAATCAAGACGGGCCCTCACCTTAACAGGGAAGTGTTTGAAGTGCCCCAAGCTGAGCTCCGCTATCTGAATCTCAACAGGATATATGATGGAGAAACTGCAGTTCTTGTGCTGCTGGGGGATCACCATAGTGAAGCTGCCCTCTGGAGTCTGAGAGATTATGTTGCAGGCTGGTGGAAGGATACGTTTAAGTCAAGGATAATGATAGTTTAAGTCATTGATATGACTTATTACATTAAGAACAATGAATGTTTGAATAATTTTCAAACATTTAGTTACACACACACACACACACACACACACACAAGCACACACCTTTAGAAGAAGTAAAGGTTCCAGGCATATCTGATTGACTTTACAATACATCCATACATGTCCTGTTTATATTACATAATTAGATGTGCTTCACCAGTCAAGCCAGTAAATGTAACCATGCCTATTCAAGCATGAACTTGTAGCTCATGACGTAGGCTGTGCTTTTACGATGAGGTAATTTTGTATACATTTTGAGTGACATCTTAGCATTTGGTCAAGATATAAATTATAGGTTTGGACTCACTTGAGTGTTTGCACAAGAATAATTATTTAATAATGTGAATTCAGTGAATTGCAATTCTGTGTACAGCTACGAAATCATGTGCCCAGCCACCTTCTGTATTTTGTCATTACATTAAAAAACTGGAAATCCTACACCTTAATTTGGAAAATAATCATATTTTAAACCATATGTGATATAGCTTATGTGAGATGTGGTGTGTGTGTGTAGCTCAAAGATTATTGAAAATTAACAAAAAATGTACAAAAGAAGGTATTGGTTTTGTTTGAAAAAACAAAAAAATAAGTATTATGTTGTAATTTCTTCACAATAAACATGAATAAATGGCACAATGCGGCACATTTTTGTTGAGGCACATAACATCTTAAAGTATGACATAAGGCTCTTTTCTGTTCTGCATGTCAACTCCCACTGGAAATCATTCTGCAGGAAGGCAGATGTAGTGAGGGAGAAGAGGGCCAAACTAAACTGTTTACAGACCATTTGGGCACATGACTCAACGCAGAAGGGAAAAGACAGCTTTGGACTTTATACTCACGCTGTGCACACAAACATTGTCCGCACGCACAAAAGCTTTTTTGTGTTTGAATTGAATCCCCAAAACATCAGACTGTCAGTACAAGAAACTTGTTTTGGTTTTTTTTACTTATTTTTGGGGGAGAGGACTCACGAAAGGGGTTGAGGAGTTTCTTCACAGTGATGCTGAATCCACTCTCGGCTTTGTGTACGCGGAAGAAGATCATGGCCACGTTCTGTGAGGAGCGAACCACTCTCCTGACCGAGCCGCTCTCGCAGAAGTCAACGTATCTCTCGTACAAAGGGAGAGGGTGGTCTTGGGAACTGGGGAACTTCTCCCCTTTCATAACCCAGCCATCAAATGCCTGCAAGAAACACAAGAAACACAAATCCACCACTCAACTACAATCCCACTCTCAGAGAATACATTTTTCACGGGGGACGGGCAGCACTGTTCTCCGTGAGTGGCACAGCCACAGTGGAGACGGTTTACCTTGATGAAATCCCCGCCGTCACAGTCGATGTTCACATCGCTGTACTCTATGCTGATCATCTCATTGGGATCGCCAATGAAGAATGCTGCGCAGTTGAGCTGCGGACGGTCTGCGGTGAAGGTGAACTGTCCTTCTGTCGCCAGCATGTCCAGACATCCTGACACATAACAGCAGTCCTGTCAGCCCTCTATCAATCTCCAACCCCAATTTCAATATACAGTATTTAGAAGAGCACTTCAAAATATTAAATATTCAAATTGCTTCTTTAATTGTGTGGTAGTTGTATTTTTTTAATCATCATGAATCAAGCACACTTGTGACATTTAAATATATATATATATATATATATAAAGATAAGCTCTATTTAATGCAATAGATGCAGTATTTTTGTCTTCCAATAAAGTAGCTGAAAGAGGCTGAAGCAAGTGTGGTTCAACCCTCATATTTCGGACCAGTGATGCTGTGCTTAAGCCCATTGTATGATATTGAGGTGCATAAACAAGAAGAATACTGCATTTGCATTTAAATACAACTTCAACAGCATACTTCTACACATGAATCTGTAAAAGATGGCAGTACTTGCAAACTGTTCATCAATCCCCTTATACATATATATATATATATATATATATATAGTGAGCCCCATAATTCATTGGACAGTGACAATTTTTTTGTTATTTTGGCTCTGTACTCTAGCACTTTGCGTTTGAAAGGAATGGATACAATGAAGTGCAGACTGTCAGATTTAATTTGAGGTTCTATCATTTCTAAACGGTTCATCCGATATGGATGAAAATACCCTCAAATTAAAGCTGACAGTCTGCACTTCAACCTCATTGTCATTTTATCCTTTCAAACTCAAAGTCCTAGGGTACAGAACCAAAATACCAAAAAATGTGTCACTGTCCAATGAATTATGGTGCTCACTGTATATAGCCTGTATACAAGTCCTTTCTGCAATTATATTGACTGCATGGGAAACATGAAGAATGTAGACTAATAAATTATTTCACATGACATGAGCGTCAAAAAAGACACGTGCGCTAGCCATGTGGGTTTTGTCAACATATATTTATACTAGTGGTGGGCATAGATTATTTTTTTTAATCTAGATTAATCTCACTGTAATCTTGGAATTAATCTAGATTAATCTAGATTAAAATGGCTCATTTGAATTCTGCCGAAGGCATTCAAAATATGTGTGCTACCCAAATAATGACTAAAAGTAAGTCTTTGAGAACGGGTTTCTCAAGCCAGGTGGCGCATTAGACCAGGGGCTCATCTCCTGTTTCCAAAATGCATCACAAACTGCTTGGGAAGTTTCTTAAAAATAAATTTTCCCTGAAGCAAACCCGGCGGCTTCATAGCTGCATCCATGTTAGCACGTCACGTTTGATGTGGTAATTTCACAGTAGGCATACACACAGGTTCGAAGACTCGTTCTCGCCCCCCTACTGTGATGTTCTGGAATTATGTATGTCTGTTTATATTATTGTTTTCTTTCATCATTGCATTCCCCTCTGTTCGTGGGTTGTCTGAGTCGCATTCGTGTGTTTGTTTACCCTGTCTTGTGTATGCACTGTTTAGGTGACTTCGGGATTTTCCGAGGGGTTCGTGTTCTGCTACTTCCTGGTTTTCCTTACGCGTAATTGTATAGATTACTAACTCGTGCTAACAATCACTCGGGTGGTTTATTAGTTAAATGCACTTACTAAACCAATTAACATAAACGTTTACTAACGAACTAACGGTCTGTCTTATAGTTAGGTATTAACAAGATTAACCAGTTTGTCCGCGATCTGTTATTCGCCCCAGCTGTTTGTATGTAGTTTCACCTCTCGTGATTACTGAGCACACTCCGCTCCTCTTTGAGCCCGTTGTTTGTTATGCATGTTTCCGAGTCCCTTCCATGTCTTTGTTATGTTTCCGTGATTGTTTCATTGCTACCTCATGTGTTAACCTCACGTAGTTTGTTACCCCTCCCTTTCCTATACGTATACCCACATATCTGTTTGTTCCCTGTCAGAACGTACCCTTTATTTCCTGTGCCTGAGATTGTGAAAGCCAGAGACTTATTGATTACCTGAGACACCCTTTCCGTACGACCCGAGATAGCCTAGCGATTTTGTTTGTTTGCCATTTGGTTTCGACTTCTGATTGTTTTTTTACTTTGCCTTTGCCTGCCGTTTTTGTACCTCTGCCTTTGATTTCCGGTTTTTAGACTTTTGATTCCTGACTACTCTTTTGCTTTCCGTTTTTGTACTGTATATATTCTGATATCCTGGCTTTTTGACCTCACCCTTTGAAATAAAACTACGTTTCTGCTTATCCCTGTCTGCTATTGGGTTTTCTGAGTCCAGACGTAACACCTACAGTGCAATTCGGCTAGGTATACATCCGCGCTAAAATATCAAGGTGAAAGTCATCATAGCTTGCGTAGTATAGACCCAGCTCCCAACCCAACTTTGAGAATAGATTAACGGCGATATTTTTTTTATCGCCCGATAAGAGTCTCACGCTAACGCAGCACGTTAACGCCGATAACGGCCCACCACTAATTTATACGTTGCATAAAATATATACTTTAAACATACATAGCTACTTACGTAGAGGTCTCCGGTAAATAAAATCCTCAGACAATTCTCTCTTGAGTTCAGAATTCAGAAGTGAGAATAATCCCTCTGGAGTAATTTCATTCTCCTGAAAGTAGACATTTTATAAGAAAAGTGATACGATAAGCTATAGCTACTAACCTACGAACGGAATTCTAATTCTACAAAATAATGCACATTTGGATGTGATTGAAACATTAAAGAAGAAGAGCACCGTCAATAAGAAGGGAAGTATTTTTTATCAAGTAGCTAGCCTAGTCAATAACGTAGCCTGTACACAAACAATGATTACGGATCCAATAGCTAGCCTACCTGCAAATTAGCTACAGTATAAGCTATTAGAAACGCAGGTGCATGCAACATAAACTTGATACAAGCCTTAGCCTACTTTAATTAAGTAAAATGATGAACTAGCCTAGCCTACATCTGTGGTCCAAACCCGTGATGAAAACGTTCGGTAACTTTAAAAAAGGTAATTCGGCGCTCATATAATTTTACCTCCAGGTATCGGCTTTGTCCCTTGAGAGCTGAAAGGCTCAGCAAGAAGAAATACAACTGAACCCTGAAAGACATCGCACCGCTCCAGCGCTTGGCAGAATAAAGTAGAGATCCTGTGACCAGAACACCCCTTTTATAGAATGCCGATTGCATTTAGAAACAACGCACTTTGCAAAGATCTATCGATAAGTCTGTACTCACTATAGGCTAACCATCCGAAATTGCGTGCTTGTGACGAGGGCATGGAAGGAACCACAGTTCAACAAACTGTCAGAGGCATACGTAGGCTAGCCTACTTTATAACCTGACCGATGCTTTAAGATTTAAGCGCCACAAAAAGCTCCTCATCCGCACAGCCTCTGAATGAAGATTCCTCAGTAGCTTACAGTAAAGATAAAATAATGGCCGAACGCGTTTCCAATTACAATGCAACGTTATTCATATATGTAGTCTACTTAGCCGTCCACTTAAAATAATAAAAACATAATAGAAAATAAATATTAAATAAAATAGAATGTATTTTATTAAAGTGTATATAAAAGGCATTGGTATTATGATAAATATGAACATTACACAGTAGTCACAGCTTACTATATGAACTATAAGTGATAAATTAAAAATATGAACTAATGTTAATACTGTAACTGGTTCTTTGGGACCATTTGAATCATGGTATAAAAATACAAAAGTACAAATACATAATGGATTATGCATGCGGAACTGCATGATCAGCTAAAATTATCCTTGAGAAAGTTATATTTTCAAAATACCATGAATTATTTGGAATGATTCAAATAATTTATGGTCTTCAATGGATGTTCAAATCTGCTTTTATGGATGTATACACATGAACAAGTTTTAAGAAATGTTGGTCTGATATTGTATCTATGTGACTTCATTCAATGAGGAAGCTGTGGCGGTAGCACAGTAACTTGAATGTCTTTGAAAAGAGAAGAAATAAATTATGAACCATCTCCCAATCATCTTATTGTTTAGGATGTAAATGAGATGTGACGTTTTTCTCAAGGCAAAGATTGCACTACATTTTTCGTGGATCCCTTTTTTAGTGTGATGCTAATCATTATGCAATCCCTGCAGTGTAAGGTTTTCTGAGCATTGCAGTGCATTCCCAGAGAGTAAAATCCATCTTGTGTAACTGCAAATGGAAGGTCATTGCTAACAACTGCCACATTGAGTGAGGTTGTTATGGGCATTCAAGCCTCTAAGCATCAACCATGTGTTCAGTTTTTCAGACCGGAGCCATCCTTATCCCCCCTTTGTCCTAAATTGTTAACTGTTTGGCATGTGTTGTATTAAAAAAACAAAATAAAGAAATTATTATTACATATTACAGTCCAAGAGCACCAGTTTATAGAAAGCAGCTGTTATAAGTCTCAAAAGCTTCAAACATGTCCCCCAAGCTAGTACCCCAATATTTGAGCCTTTGATATGTACCTCCAACCTCACTATTATACAATCAGATAAAACACGATAAGACCTGTCAAAATACTGTAATGGATTTTAGTGGCGGATAATCAAACGCGAAGGTAGGGGGATCCGAAACAAGTCACTCACGCAGTGAGGACCAATAAAGGGAATAACAAAATAAATGCAAAGAAAGAAAAGACAGAAAACGAATTCCTTGTGGCTAAACAGCCAATCGAAAATCAACCCACTAAAATAGGGCGAACTCGAATAACGAGTGAAACACAAACTAAGTCTCCCGAGCTCAATACTGGAGCCAAAACGGAAAGCCTAGCAAAGGAAAGAACACCTTCGGCACATAAGTTTGGACGGCCGGAAGAGTGTAAAACAAATGAAACAAACAAAGAAAAATAATACTTATACCTGAACTATAAGCTAATAGCAAGTCCCCCGTGAACATCCCCCGTTTAATATCACAAGGTCACTAGTACCTGGCTATACCTGGCTCAATTCAATGTCGAATGACAAATAAGCACCGGGGAAGCGGAAATGAGGAACTTAAATACCCCGCAGTTGGAGGCACAGGTGAAAACAATGATGAGGGAAAGCAAACCCCAGAATGGAACGTGAAAAAAATCAGATAGATACTCAATCTGAAAATAAAGACGAGAACCGCAACAGAAAATAAAATAAAAACCCACAAACCATGACAAATACATTGAAGATATTGAATATGGCTAGTATAAGACATATGCTCTATAAGTGTTATGAGACCAGTTTACATGTTCTGCAGGCACTGTCAGGGTACATATAGTGCTGTGTAATGTGTGTTGTCATTAAAATGCTCGGATCTAGACTCCTAAAATTATAATTGGTTTAGTGGTGTCTTATCTTCTGTCTATTCCGTCTTCAACTTTACACAACTGTGAGCATACCAAGAAATTAGTACTGGGATTCAGTGTTCAGATTTGTGGTCAGAGTGTGGTTGACCTGAGAATCTCACATGTGTAACTTATATTTAAAAATATTATTATTATCACGTATATTTAAAACAAAATGGTATGTAACAACACATCAAGGCACCATGCCTTGCTAAATTGTGTAGAAAAATGGTCCCAATCTATGTTATAAGCATACGTCTAGAGTGAATGGAGAACATATCAAACAAATTCCTATCATAGAGAAAGTTACTCTAAAGGGGGGAAAAAATCATAATAATTTCAAATGAATGTAGTGGAACAGACAAGCAAGGCTATATCTCCTGATAGAGTTTGACATTCAGATAGTCCCAATCGATTTCCCCAAACAGATGATTGCACCCAGATAACATGATTGCATCCAATTAGACCCGAATAATCAGTAGAAATTGGAGAACTGTAATGCAATCAACCAGACACAACATTCACCGCACAATGGAATTATCTACGCCTCCAAAATGAGAGCTCCTCTGACATAAAACAATAACAACTTTATAACCCAATCAGCATCCAGAATACAAGTACGGGGAAAGCATTATAAAACAGGGCAAGTGTTGAAAACATGTAAGGTCCCAGTTGTATCACTAGGATACTAACATCTTTGAAGAAAATGTTCATAGTCTGTGTTAAACTCAATAAGGACATGACATACCTTATAAAGGTGGGATTCTTAGAAGCTATAAAATTGACTAAAAGTGAGAAATTCCAGCTCTTGAATGCAACACGAAAAATATATATGTAAGCTTAAATCTGTATTTTTAGTTAAGCGTTGATGATAGCTTAAGTATTATGAATTATTAATACACTATGTCATTTCCAAAGCTATTCATACGTTGAAAATTTCAATATGATTTAAAAGGTTCTGGATGTTCTTCCTGAATGCTTTCTGCAATACATATCATGCAATTTTTAATTACTTGGTACTTTATTTCCTAGTTTAATTCACATCTTTAATTGCCTTAAAATAAATCTATTTTCCAGTGACGCAAACAGAGGATTAAAGCTGCCGTCTGCCTATTAATCACATACCTTCCAGGCTAAGGTGATCTTGCTCCTTCAGGCATAACACACAATGCTTTGTTTGTAGTATTTCACAGGCCGTGATCTTTTTTAATCTCAAAACATATTATTATTATTATTATTACAACTACTACTAATAATAATTGTAATACTACTCATAATAATATGATGGTGATTATTATTAGTAGTAGTAGCAGCAGTAGTAGCAATAGTATTAGTAGTATTAGTAGTAGTAGTAGCAGAAAAAACTATAGAAAAGAATACAGCTTGAGTAAAATCCTTTACCATTTTGCTATCTGTAGATACCTTGGCCAACTTGAAACTCTATCGTAAGCCCACTACTCTGGAATTCAAGCTTATTCAAGCTTATTCAAGCAATTATCAATTGGCAAATCCTATACTCAATTCACAGGTAGCAATGTAAGGGCTACAGAACTCAACCCGCACTCAGGGAGAGTGCCCTTACAGTCTGAGCAGCTCATGAAGCGTAAGGTCATTCTTGTGTGATCCAGGTTTACCATCATAAGCTTGCAAATTCCACACCGAAGTCAAACTTCTCTAGACGATTACATGCAGATACATTGGCTCGACTTAATTAAGCTTTACATACTAGTGTTTCATCCTGTAGTTACCCATTCGTATCACATGGGGGCTTTATGGACAGGGGGGTTTCCTGACTCACAATGGATTCAATGCACAATTTAGCTACACCGAGGTGCTAAACTCAGACTGGTAGACACCAGAGTCTCTGAGCTGCAAGAATGCTTTACTACATCACTTTTCAAATTTCACCACTGAAAAGGGTGCTATTGTTTATCTTTTTGGCATTCTCCCTGGCAGAGAGAATGGACTCTTATCTGTCACGTATCATATGGTTCATCATCACACCCACATTATGATGGAACAGTCAAGCACATACTCCATTGCTTAAAACGTTGCGTATACTTGAACAAACTCTGCAATAGGATGGATGACAAAAGAAGAAAAAAAAGCAAGGATTATTCATATTTACTTTATGAAACAAAGAGTTTATCGTCAGGACCTACCACATACGCACTAGAACTAAACAATATGAGTGTAAATAATTGTCCTTTGTTTGATGTGAGATGGCTGTCACAAGGTCGATTATGTTGAAAACATCTATTAGAATAATTACACAAGATACTCATCCCAGTTTGCTGATGGCTGCCACCTGTTATGCATGCACTGATGTCACAGAATACTTCATGGTCCTGCTTGGTTGGCCACAAATAAATACTCACTTTATTTTTGGGCTCAATCTTGAGCTGTCAGGTTCAGTTTTTTTGGTTGATTTGTCCAGATTATCCAAAGGAAGCTATTTCATTGCTTGCTTTTTTGTCGTGTTTGAGAGGAATGCAAAGTGAGTTTTGATGGGGATATACAATTTTTGTTTAGTTAGAGAAATATGAGAAGTAGGGGGTGTATAGGCCCTCTTTAAAAAGTCAGGCCCTGGAAGTGTGCAAAGGGATACATATTGTTAAATATTCTTGCAAATAAAGTTTATCTTTAATATATATCGTATATTTTAGTATTGATTGAAAGTAAAGCAAAATACATATATTTCCTGGCACTCAGTTTGACCTCTCTAAGTGAATAACAAATGGAATAAGAAGTAATGGATTACACACGTGTACATCAGACACCAATATTTACTCTTAGATGTCATGATAGGAAGATTAATTAGAAATGCAAGTGATAGAAGACAGGGAAAAAGCTCTGGCTTTTTGGAATTAAGCTTTTTTTATAGCTTCATTTTAGCATGTACTCTTAAAGCATGTATAAAAAAAAAACTCCTGACATGCAATTGTGTCCCTCGCTACACCTGGAAATGTGTTAAAAATAACACAGGTTGTTTTAACATTTCTTTACTGTTGACATTCTACTCAATATGGTATATGGGCTCAGGGGTGCCATAGTGGGGGGAATAGTGGAACTGACTGCCCAGGGCCCCAAGGTAGGGAGGGGCCCTCAGAAGGCCTGGACTAAAGAGTTTTCATTAGGAAGGCGGCCCACAGAAACTGCATTTTCACAGGGCCCAGAATTTTGTGCTATCCCTCTGTATGGGCTCCTGGGTCATTTGCAGCTGTCATACATCTTCAATTAATTCACAAGGCATTTTTCTGCACTTACACTTTGCTGTGTTTTGTTGTTTGTATTACAAAGCCAGAAATATGTGTGTGTCATCCATTATCCTGTTCTATTCATTAGAACTGTCACATTAGAACATTTAGAACTTTCACTCATACTGTGAACTGTAAAGCACAATAACTGTCACATTAATATATGCTTAAAGCTGTAATCCATATTTTCTCTTGTTAAAAAAATACCATATTTGATACCGTTTTCACACTGTAATTTTTGTAGCATTACCCATTAGCCTAAATGTATTTGCATTCTGTGCTCCTCTATAGGCCCTATGCTGTTTTCCATTGCTGTTGTAACATTGTCACGACAAATCTGGTCCCCTCTACAAATCGGGTCGGGGGTTCTTTCATGATCTCAGTTCTTCATGTGTTTTCAGTAGCTTTTTTGGCTCTGCCGGTGTGAAATAATGCCGAAATATAGCAACTAAGTGCGGGGCAGAGTTCGTGAAGATTCTTAAACCATGCTAGCTAGCTGGCTAGCTAGAATATTAAATCTTGAGTGTTATGAGCTCATGTTTGGACTAGCTACCTCGTTAGAACATATATAACGCATAAATAAATAGCAATTCACATTTGGACTAGCTAGCTTGATAGCACACATTAGACAACACAGAAATAAATTCAGCTATAACGAGCTAGCCAGCTAGCTAATCCAAAAGTAATTGATATTTATTTTTGCGTTATCTAATGTAGGCTACTAGCCAGCTAGCTAGTCCAAACATAAAGTCTTAACACTCAACAGTAAATTTTCACCAGTGAAATTTGTTAATTTAATAATAAAATTTGTTGCCAGTTCAAATTATGGATATGGTATTTCACTAGCAGAGTCAAAAGAGAGAAGGACAGCAACTCAGTCTTCTGTTTTATTTGGGCACGGACGCGTTTCGGCTTCCGCCTTCGTCAGCGTGCATCATCCGACGAAGGCGGAAGCCGAAACGCGTCCATGCCCAAATAAAACAGAAGACTGAGTTGCTGTCCTTCTCTCTTTTGACTATATATACTCCACTAAGGATTCAGCACCAGCAAAAGTTGAGCACGTTTAACTATTTCTCATTATTTCAGTAGCAGAGCCAAAAAGCTTCCTAAAGTGATGCAATATGACATGTAAAAACGGGCAAACTGAGATTTTAAAAGAACCCCGGACTCGTTTTATAGGGGGTACCAGATTTGTCATGACACACTATGCTGTTGTCGGGTACGACAATCCCGCCAAATATTCAAACGTGAAGACGCATGCACAGGAATGTGCATGTCAAATGAAACGAGGCGGCCTATAGAGATGAGGTCCAGAAGCTTGGTGAGTGGTGTTCGGTGAACAACCTTACACTGAACATCACAAAAACCAAGGAAGTCATCCTGGACTTTAGGCGTAATAGTGCCGCCCCCGCCCCCCTGTACATCAACGGTGAATGTGTAGAGAGAGTACAGTCCTTCAAGTTCCTCGGCGTCCACATCTCTGCGGACCTCTCCTGGTCAGAGAACACCTCAGCGCTGGTCAAGAAGGCCCAGCAGCGGTTACACTTCCTGAGAGTGCTCAGGAAGGAACACCTGGACACACAGCTGCTGGTGACCTTCTATCGGTCCTCTATTGAGAGCCTGCTGACCTACGCCGTCACGGTGTGGCATTCTAGCTCCACCGAGGCTGACAAGAAGAGGCTGCAGAGGGTGGTAAAAACAGCACAGAAGATCATTGGCTGCCCTCTGCCCTCTCTGCCTGACATCTACAACTCCCGTTGTCTCAGCAGAGCCAGGAACACTATCAAGGACATCACTCACCCCGGTTTCCACCTCTTCCACCTGTTGCCCTCTGGCAGGCGCTACAGGTCCATACAGTCAAAAACAAACAGACTCAGAGACAGCTTCTTCCCCAAAGCTGTAACCATATTAAACCATATTAAACTCAAACATGCACCGACTGCACTGATCTAAAACTGCACTGATCTAAAACTGCACTATCTAAACCGCACTGCTGTTACTTTACCCCACATCTGTGCAATATTTTTCTATTTTTTTCTATTCTATTTGTTGTGTGTATTTATATGGCTGTTGCTGATGTTATGTGGTGTGTAATTTATGCAACCTGGTCTCACAGGAATCCGTGAAATAGCCACGGACGTTTAACTCAAAATCCGTGGTGGGCCCACGGAATCACTGAAATGTCCGTGAAACACACACGGATTTCGCTCCAATACAAGTTAATGACACTCATATACATAAGACATTTAATGTAAAACAAGCAAACAAACAAAAAAACGAACTGAATGTATCAAAAGTGTGTTTCCCAATGAGATAACAACGTCCGTTGAGCAAAATCTGCACTCAGTTGTTGAAACGGGGATCCGTGAAATAGCCACGGGATATGAGTGTCATTAACTTGTATTACGGGATATGAGTGTCATTAACTTGTATTGGAGCGAAATCCGTGTGTGTTTCACGGACATTTCAGTGATTCCGTGGGCCCACCACGGATTTTGAGTTAAACGAATGTCCGTGGCTATTTCACGGATTCCTGTGAGATCATGTTGAATTTATGTGTTGTCACTTTACCTATTGTGTGTATTTATATGTCTGATGCTGATGTTATGTGGTGTGTAGTTACGTGTGCACTTTTGAGGAGTTGCTCTTCGCAATCTCGTTGTATCTTGTTATACAATGACAATAAAGGCTTTCAATTCAATTCAATTCAATTCAATTCAATTCAATTCAAATGCGGAAGAACAAGCGCCTAAAACCCAAAGAAGAATATTACCGTGACGGACGACATTGTTGATCGTCTCTAGGCAGTCTTCTTTCTTCAAAATACGCTACTGCTGGATTATCATCGAAAAAAATAAACATTCGATGCACCCATTAAGCAAACCATGCCGCTTTGTTGGTGTGTAGCTTCGTTTAGAATGGAACCCTGGCATAGGAGTGTGAGCCACGACACATGTCGCCAAATCCACAAAAAATGAGAAATTACAGATTTTTAAAGATCTTTAAAGATTATTAGTAGCCTAAATAATTTGCTAAAATATTGTTGCTAGTGTGTTTAACATAGGCTACATGACATCTAATTATCTTTATGTTAATTATTATTTTAGGTCTATCATCATAATCTTACCATTTTCATATATTAAAGTTGTCAGTGCATTGCATTTCAATAACATTTAAGAAAATTTTAAATCTGAAATATGATACCTAATCCATCTGCATGTCACCATAATTTTCATGATGAACATCTGTGAATCCAATCTATGATTCTAATTCAAATTATGACAATAATGGCTAAATGAGTTAATGTCACGTATAATACGATAAATGTTTGAGAAGCAATGTATGTTTGAATGTTTCTGACATTTCTTCTGGCAGGCGAAGTTAGAGTTATTTGGCATTAACACTGTTCAGTGTTTTGGCTTTATCAACCTGAGATCAGAAGTTTCTTTTTACAGAATGCTTACTCAAACTATAAAGAATTATATTCTTGTAATAATTCACTTCCTGTTTTTAAGACATGTAAGGTCTATAAACATAGCTGGTGTGTTTATATGTACCAGAACTCCCATCATCAGTTCCCATAATTTCATAACTATTGTAATTAATTTCCAAACTCAATTGAGCATGACATTTTTTCTTTATGGATGTTCAGATAATAATTCCCCCCCCCCCCCCCGTCTTCTTTTGCTATTTGGCATTGGATCCTCTTTATTTAGACAATTGGCAATAATCTAGGGTCCTATGATTTTTTTAACATCATACAGGGCAATTACTGGATCCATCTGCCTTCAGAAAAAGAGATCATTTATTGACAGCAGATGTTTTCAATAGCAAGCAAGGGGGAAATTTGCCCCTTATGAGGTTGATGGTTTCTCGGAAGGCTTTATAGTTAATGACCAGCATTACTTTAATGACGTCAAATGGTTAATAGCAGAAATGTCACATATTCACCACAAAAGAAACTCTTTTGTTCCTTCTTATATCAGGCAGGGACACATGTAAGGCAACTCGTGGCTGTTTATGTGCTCCAAGTCATTTATTCACACATTAGGAAATAGGGTGAACAGTGCAGTTTAATAGTCTCCCACTACAGGAGGCCACTACAGAGATTGATGTTCTGTTAAAAGGCAAGATGTGTTGCAGCTTTTGATATATCAAGAGTGAGACTTGTGCTACTGAATGATGCAATGTTAATGTAATGACGTAACAGCAAGCATTACTCTTTGTTAATGTACTTGTGAGATGGTTTGTGCATTTCTCTATGATCATATTCAAAGCGTGAAATTGTTTCATATTTACCAAGGGTTCATATATAGTAGTGTGAGCAGATTCAAAACATGCACATCTAAATTACAATATTTCATGTAAAATGATAGACCACTCCAATCAGTAGCAAACCTCACAAAAATAAATAAATGTCACACAGTAATTCCTCCTCCGCAAAGAATTTTGCGGATGAACTGGGGAGTACTTCACATGACAGTCTGTGTGGGTCTCTCTACCTTTTGATTATAATTAATTTTGACCAGGCACATGTACAGTGAAAAAGCTGGAGAAGTGTGGGATACATTATCACTGTTAGAGGTGAGATGGGTGTGTGCGGGTTGGACCCGTAATGCACGACTCAGAACGCTGACGTGATAATAAATACCCGCAAGGGCTTTATTATGGGGAAATCCAAAATCGTAGTCACACAAGCAAAGTCCAAAAACCAATAAATCCAGCCAGACCAAAGATACAGTACCGAGGGAGAAGGCAGACTCGAAATCGGTATCTGTGCACAAGTTCATTAACTAGAGTAGCTGTCAGTGGAGCAGAAGTACAAAACAGGGGTAAAGCAAAGTTCGTAGTCGTGGGGCGTAGCAGGAGTCAGACCGAAGTCCTATCCGCGGGGCAGAGGTACAAAACAGACAGCAGGCAAAACTCGTGGTCAAAAACAGGCAGTGGAAACAATAGGCAGGCAGTAACGATGGTCAGTAAACAGGCTAGATTAATAACGGTAGTCAAAACAATGGAAACCGCTCAAAAGTGACAGTAGTGAACTAAAGGCAACAATTTCACAAGGACATGACATGAACACTGATCTTATATGCAGGTGTAGACAGGTGCAGACATTAGCTTGAGAGCAGCAGGAAATTAACAACAGCTTGAGAAAATGAGACACGTAACGAGGCAATTAATAAATCGTTAGTAGTTAACCTATCCTGACCTAGCGTTAGTAAATTAGTAATTTACATGCACGAGAAACGTATGGTAAACATGAACACATGGTTAGATAGTTAGTATTACCCAATCCTGATCTAATGTTAGTATATTAGTAAATAGACACGGGAATGAAACAATTAGGGAAGCGTGAGTGACAGCAAGAGAAAGAAACAGCATGAACGCAAGGCTGCGGAAAAACATGGAAATGTGTATGAAAACAATGAACTGCATTGTAACATAAACAGAACACAAGCATGACATGAACAGAAAATAAACTGTGACAAACACTAAACATGAAACATGGCATAAACATGACAGAAACGTAACAAGAGGCCAGTTTCTAGGTTTTATTTCACCTTGGCTTTTCTACTTTCTTCTTTTCTCAGAAGCGTCAGCCTATCACGTACAGAGATGCCAGTCTGCTCAGTCATTTTCGATAAAAGACCTTTGTGATGATGTTCTGTGGAGGGAAATGGTGTGACATGGTTTAAAAGGTCATGGAAAAAAACCTAAGGCACATTTGCCTGTTGTTTAGCTTTTCAATTGTTTAGTAAGTATTTTTCAAGGAAACATCTTTGATGAGGAATGGCTGTCCTTTCATTTGATTTTGATGAGCTGAAACAAGTATACATTCTGATTTGGGGTGTATTCACAAAGATGTAGCGCTGATTGAAAGAGAAGAAAACTTCTGTGAGATCTCACAGCAGGAAGTGGTACAATTTGACATTGTAATTACACAGCATTGTTCAGTAAACCCAATGATAAGTATAGCTGCAAGCAGCGATTAAGGGGCCAAGCACACAAAGCCACAAATACATAAACTAATGCAAAAAACATGCATGTTCAAAATGAAGTGCTTAATCAGCCTAGCAAGTATCATTTGTCAACAAAAAACAGATTTTTTATAAATTATTTGAAAATAATTAAATTATGAGTAGATGCTAATTAGCTAATTTGATGAAAAACGGTCAAAACATCTTGGAGCAGATAGGTTTTAACTGTTTTGTAATTTATTCAAAATGGTGGCAAATCCATAATGGCAGGCTAATTCATCCTTAAGCCATGTTTATTCTCTGTGCAAAGCGAGATCTTTTGACATTAAGTTCAGGTCCCTGAGTCAAATACAGCAGGATTTATCAATTTATCATTCTAGGTAAATCAAAAGACTGTTGTCGCACTATGATATGGCCAATTTACAGCAAATTGGGTCAATTGTGCTTAGGAACTACCTTCCTTCAGTGTGCCCAGTTTAATTTCAATGAACCAGATGAAAGTGGGAAGAGTTGCATACGAACTAACAAAATCCAAAATGGTCCCCAATTCAAGATGAAACATACATGGCTATATACAAACTGAAAGATTTAGTCATTGTAGCAAGTTTCAAATCTATATATTAGAGCAATGGTTTTTAGTGAATCTTTTCATTGAAAGAAAATATTGAGCTCTACAACACCACCCTGTTGGATAATTGGACCAAAACTCTGGGGCTGTCCTCAGGATTGAGTTCTGAATGGACCTACCCAGTTTCATCACATTTTACATGCACATTCACATTCACCCAGTTTATGAGCTTTTTGGTAAAAAGCCATGCCAACATACAAAATCATTGGCTTGTTGCACAATTTTAACTTCTTTTATATAACTTTTTTAGATATTCAAGAGTAAATTCCAAATTTTGGAAAATTCGTTCAATGCGTCTAGGAGGGGATAGATTTTAAGATAGATAAGTTTTTCAAAATATTAAAAATGGCGGAAGATCCAACATGGCGGTCTTCATTGCTCCAAATGGCAAAGTTGTTCACTAAGAGGAGCCGGATCTGTGTACATTGATTTAGTGTCAATCGGAGTAACGGTTAAAGAGTTATGAGTGTTGGCAAGGCAGCAACATTGCATGCAATGAACAGTGAGGGAACAATATAGTTGTGTTTTGTTCAGAGCACTGCGGAGTCAACAGGTGTGACTGGGTGAGTGAGAGGCCATTGTAAAGCGCTTTGGATAAAAGCGCTATATAAGTGCAGTCCATGTGAGCTTAAAAATCTGATTTCCCTTTAAATGAGAATCTGATCATAAAAGTGGCAAATATCCTTCCATTTATGAAAATACACTGCTAAAGAAATTAAGAGAACATTTAATCAACACGGCAAATGGGCGTGTGTGTATGGTAATTCATATTGATGTGAACGCGCTTCCTAATATATGGTCAAGTCTGATTTATCAACCTACAAACACATTTACACTCAGATCAAGTTTGATGAATCACACGTGAGATTTTTGTAGTTGGTAAGTACACAAATATACGGTAAGGAGAGAGAGATAAATAAACTCAAACTCCGAGAACAAACAGGAGTCACTTTCTCCGTTGTTAAAAACAAAAACAAAAGAAAAAAAAAAAACAAAGAAAAAAAAAACCCGGAAACCTTTACCGCATTACTTTACGACGTCAACGTCACGACTGTCTAATTTTTATGACCATATTGGTAAATGAAGCCCATTGTGTTTAATGACTACATTTTATGTGGAGCTGGAATGAGCAGAGAATGACCAGAGAAGACTTTATTGACATCCAGAGATTGACATTGAGAAGGCCCAGATTTTGACTATTGGACAATAAATATACAGTGAGCACCATAATTCATAATTCATTGGACAGTGACACATTTTTTTATTATTTTGGTTCTGTACTCTAGCACTTTGAGTTTGAAAAAATACAATGACAAGTGCAGACTGTCAGCTTTCATTTGAGGGTATTCTCATCCATATCGGATGAACCGTTTAGAAATTATAGAACCTTTTGTACATAGTCCCCCCCATTTTCGGGCATCAAAAAATATTGGACAGTTTAACATAATGTATAATAAAGTAATGATTTTTAATATTTGGTCACATATCCTTTGCATGCCATGACTTCCTGATGTCTGTGACCCAACAATATCAAACGACTCTTGATATCATATTTTCTGGTACTCCTACAAGCAATACTATAACTTCTCTGCATTTGAATGGATCTCTATGAGAATTGGGGGGTGGGACTCGATTTAGCTGTAAATTATGCTGGAACAGTATGGAATACATGGTTGGCGAAATGGCTGTAAGTCATCAAGGGTCTGAGTTATCAAATGCCAAACACACGGCTGCAGGAAGTGGCGATGCATACACTCAGAGGCGGTATTGAGAATGACGTTGTGGACATGGACCCTATAGGCTGTCAAGGGGTCAGTTAGCGCTGCTGCTAACATTAATTGCTGGAGTACGAACACCAGATTCTCCGCTAACGTTACGTTAGCACTGTCAGCGATGGGACATTAACGTTAGTGCTAGCATGACCCGAGGCTTTGTCGGCGGCCTTTTTCATAAATATATCGGTGAGTTTTGCGCACAGTCTCAGCCAACAGAGTTTTTTTTCTTTTCTGCACCCCCTTGCGTTTAGTGGCCTGATACATTTTTGCGGCCATCTTCCACAAGTGTCATGGCAAAGGTTTGCGTAGCTCGAAGCGTCCACGTTCGCGTTTTTGCGTGAGGTATGTTTCGACCCTTAACCTACTGACGTACGTAGGCTACGTTTAATGTTGACGAGGGGAATCATGAGTGCGTAACGTTTTTTTTTTTGTAAGCTACAAATAAGAGGGCCGGTATAAAATGTTTTGGGACGCTGAAATAAGTTATTTTGAATACAAATAATAAAAGACAAAATTATTTAGTATATATATATTTTTTTTCTTTCCACAAGCTGCTGCTGCCCACATAGGTCACACGGCCCTTCTGAAAAGTGCCAGAGCTGCCAGATTACCAGTCTGTCCCTGCAAACAAACGTTAAAAATACTGGACAAAAGGCCAACAACCTACCATCATTGTAATGTAATCAGGAAATACAACTTAATCACCTTTGACAGTTTTGTATCTTTCACTGATGCCTGCGTAATATACAAAGTAACAAATAATCTGGCTCTAGCACCATTGAAGTCGGTTGTAGGACTACTTCAGAACACCAGAACAACAAGAGCCACTGTAAGAGGAGACTGCAAGTCACAGTTCAGATCCACAACATTTGGTCAAATACCATGGCTATTAACAGACAGTGTATAACCTTCATGAGCTTTAAAATGCAAATGAAAACTTGGTTAAAAGCGAAACGGACATGCATAATTAAGTTTGTTTTAATTAAATACATGGAGTATTCTTATTTATTTAACCTTTGTTTATCCAGGAGAGACCTCTTGAGATTAAAAATCTAATTTCCAAGAGTATCCGGAACAGACGTGGCAGCAGCAGTCACAGTAAAGTTACAGAAAGACAACATTTAACAAATTACAGCATAAGAAAAACTAGATCATCAAATACAATAGGCGAATGCAACTACATCACATATATTAGGCATCATCAAAAACATAAGCAGGTCAAAGAAGCTGACAATCCATTTAAAAATATTTAGAGGGACAAGTGTTACCATTTTTATTTCTTTTTGCAAGAAGTTCCAGGTCGAAGGAACAAAATAACCAAAGGCTTTTTTACCAGCTTCTGTCCATGCAAAGGGGACAGATAAAAGGATGAGATCCTGAGACCTCAAGGAAGGTACACCTGCATTCGTCCTACTAATATATGAGCATAACTAGGGAGGCAAAAGGCAGAGGATCGCCTTGTAAATAAAACTATGCCAGTGGCTGAGTCTGTGTGTGGCTAGATCAGGCCAACCAACCCTGGCATATAAGGTGCAGTGATCTGTAAAACCCTTGGAGTTATTTATGAATCATAGCGCACCATGGGAGATCATGTCAATCAAGCTGCAACACTTTCCAGAGGCATGAGAATATAAAATGTCCCCATAATCAATGAGTGGAAGAAAGGTAGCAGCAACAAGCCTCTTTTTTGCTTCACAGAAGAAGCAAGCCTTATTTCTAAAATAAAAACGAAGCTTTAGTTTTAGATTACTTGTGAGTTGCTGAGCATGTTCTTCAACGGACAGAGAATCATCAATTAAAATTCTGAGAAACTTATAAGATGAAACTGTTTTAATCTCCTTACCTTGTTTTGTAATAATATCAGGTAGGTTGAAGGGTCTTTTTTTTTTACCTAGTAAACAACAATAATTTGGTTTTGCTTGTTTAAGACTTCAATCTACACAGATTTAGTTGCACAGAGTCAAAAGCAGTTTGCAAGTTATCATAAGTCAGAGGAGGAAGTCAACAGTAGATAATAGTAGCTTATTTCTAAAACCTGATTGGACTCAAAACTCACAGATATATACACTTTTACATTACATTATAGGCATTTAGCAGACGCTCTTATCCAGAGAGACTTACACAGCATTTTTGCATTTATACATAGTATCCATTTACAGCTGGATATATACTGAAGCAATTCAAGTGAAGTACCTTGCTCAGGGGTACAACGGCAGTGTCCTACGTGGGATTCGAACCTGCGACCTTTCGGTTACAAACCCAATTCCTTAACCACTGTACTACACTGCCGCCTTGCTTTCTCTATCAATGTGTTCCTTCTGAAATATTTTATGTAATGTATGTGAACATGTATCTTAAGCTGCTGAACATGTATCTTAAGAATGCCATTTTTGCAGCAGTGTGGTTTATATGACTATGGTACTGGTAAATGGTAAATGGACTGCACTTATATAGCGCCTTTATCCAAAGCGCTTTACAATGGCCTCTCACTCACCCGTTCACACACACATTCACACACCAATGGCGGCAGCCACCATGCAAGGCGCTAGCCTGCTCATTGGGAGCAATTTGGGGTGGCATATGTATCATGTATTCAAAACCCAAGTTGAACACTGTTGCATCCTTGGGCATGGAGCCAGTCTGCAGCATTTCCTCACTGTGTAGCTTGAGTAACATGGGCAGAATATATGCAATATATAATATATATATTATATATTGCATATATGTTCAGGTGTTCAGTGTTCAGGTTTCGGAGATTGTGAGTTAAATAAATCACCCTGTTTTTAAATGTTTTTCCCTCGTTTTCCCAATTTGGAATGCCCAGTCCTGGGCATCAGTGCTCATCAGTGCAACCTCGCTATTGATTCGGGAGAGAGCAGACAAGCATGTGTTCTGCAGTTTATAAGTTGGGCTTGCACATCAGACATCAGCTGCGGAAAGACATTTGATCTGCGGCTCAACAGGCAAACTGCAGACACCCGATTGACCAGCAGGGGTCACTATTCCATGATTAGACCATAGACTGTATAAAAATATGGACAAAGTCACTGTGACGTCACCCATTGCCTTCCCACGGCCTCGTAAAAACAGTTTTGAGCCTCCGGATGTCTTTTTCGCCTCCAGTTTCTACTAACTGCGTCTGCTCCGTGGAGCAGAAGAGGACTCAACCTGTCCCTCTGATTGGTCCTGAACAAATATTAATACCCTGTCCAAACGAAACAATATTTTAAAAAAGCACATGCAGAGCCATTAGATGAAGGAAAGGCATCTATTGCAATTACATTTTTTTGTGGGAAAAATTCTGTCCATATTGCTGCCATTGACTTGGTGAAAGACCTATACTGGAGCCAATCGCAGTGGTGCTAGTGAGCAACGGCACAATTGTCGTTCCCAGCCCAACCAGAAAGTGAGCTTCAAACGAATCCAGCCTTGGCCCTGGGATTAGACACTGGCATTGGCTCTGACGAAAAGCTCCCCCCCCCTGGGTGGTGACTGCATCAATTTGTACGTTGTTGACCAGTAACGCTTCTAGCCACAGTGGGCACTGCATTGCCCAGACTCGATACTAGACCATTGGATCTATCCACACACTAGAACAGTACCCATCATACTGGTATTTAACTCATTAACACTAGTTTGTTTTCTGCCCTTTGGCATTCTGTTTTATTAGGCTATGTTCTAATAGACCTTTACTTCAGAAGCTCAGATATAGGGGCACCCAAACTATGAAAAAAGGACCCAAATTTTTCCTGCTAGAGCTCTTCATTTGTCCAACTGAAAGGAAAAATGTGATTTCTTCACATACAATCCTGCGGTACCTTGTAGTTTTGAATGAAATTACATATATAAGCATATATTAACAGCCATTTCACAGATCATGGATGTGGAAGCACAATTCATTCCCTGTCTTCGGCACACATCTAAGGTGACAAAACGGACTAACAAAACTAACTCATAACCTAATGACCCAAAAACAAATGCTGCCAACCTGAATGGCATTTACAGTAAGTAGGGAAGTACAGTAAGTAGTTCTATGAGCAGTACAATTCTGTTACACAAATGTCCTGTAAAAATAAACACTAGTAAATACCAACTTTATCTGAAACAAATTTCTCATTCTGCATGTGATAAAGTGTAGGTGTGATAAGTCAGTGTGTCTTTTGCAAACTACAGAAATGACCTCTAATAGGTTTCAAATCTTAGGGTAATGAGTCATCTTGGTGTGTTGTCACAAGTGACGTTTAATATTCAGTGGAAAACCAATCACATATTCATTACAGGACCGTTTTCTTCCCTGAGTGAAAAGCAATTTAGGCAAACGCCTGAGATTTGACAGTTTTCTGATGAATAGCTCGTAGGATAGTTAGAAACCCCTTTCTCTATATTAAACTTCTGAAGTACAAGTTCTTACTCCACAGAAAGTCAAAGAGTCGTGATTTCCTGTGCTGTTGATGTTTTTACCTCCTGCGTGTCAGTACCTGACACATCAGACTGACTTCATAGACGTTACGGATTGGTCCCCTTGAAAGTTAAATTCAGCTGCATTTTGTTTTGAATGGAGATTTTCACTGCATAACTACTATCATCAGCAGCTTTTCAGATAAAGATACATCTTCTGGAATAACAACGGGTTCCTACTCATAGAGGTTCTTCATCTCTTCCCCGCTTTGACCCTGTGAATGATGCTTTGAAATGAAGTACAGATTGATTAAAGATTTTATCTCAATCTGATTCTGGCAAGAAATCAAAAGGCAAAGCATAGCTAAATATTTCAGAGACAAAATAAAGTCCAGGCATTAAGTCTGTTTGACAAGCTCCTGCAACTTCCCATCAGATATTCCGCTAAAGCTCAATTGCATGCACCCCAGACATATTTTATTGGAAATGGCAACATCTGGAAGCTATTTTATTCCACATAGTATATGCAGTTATTTCAAATAAGCCTCCACAATGCATTACTCTTACAGTAAAACATGGGTTAAAGAAATACCTCGGTATATCTGTCATAAAGTGCACATGGCTAGGTTTGTGATATGCACACACAAAAAGTACTAAGCCATTTCAAATAAATGAAATAAGGATGAAAAAGGTCAATTGAGAGTCAACCTATCTGATCACTCTCAATAAGACACATCCCGCCAAAAGGTTACAGCTTTTAATTTTGTTCCCAAATCACCAGGGACATTTGAGATGCTGTCAAGAGATACAATCACACATTTCTCCTTTGCAAAGTTGAGTGTTTCAACACTCAATGGTTATTCTGCGCACTTTGACATTAGACTCAAATACCAACAATGCCTATATAAGAATTTATATTCTTGGAAAATAAAGACTTGTCATGCTGGATAGTATCTCCAGCGTACTATTGATTTGGATGTCTGCTTCAACAATTACAGATTTAACTGAACCTTAGTGGGTTTATGTATTACACACTCTCTGCATATGACCAACACATTAACCCGCTATCACATTGTAACAGTGGGAACAGTAGAAACATAAGTATGTATATGTGGAATGGTTCAGTCTCTCAGTGTGTTGTGGCGAATTGATTTCAGCTCAAATTAGAATGCAGAATCCGGATTTAAAATGTCCAGAGGAGAGACAAAGTCACGTTGGCTTTTTTGAAAGGCAGCAAAGGGACCAGAGTGAGATGTAAATTGAAATCCTGGCCCTGTGAACAGTTTATGTGCTAGAAGGAAACCTACTGTGACGTCCTTTCTTGCCCAGGTTTGGATTGGTCATGACAGAGTTTGTGGAAATTCTAACATAGGTTAGCCTTCCTATTACCTCCCTTAACTACAATAAGACCTTTAAAAAGACCTGGAGTAGGAGATTACCAGCTACTGCACACATCATCGATGAATGGAAGCTTTGGGATAATTGAATGAAGTATGCTATGTAAAGATCATAGTCATTACTTTTAGACAGTTTATCACTTTATTTTACTAATCATGAATCAGGTAACACTGATACGATGTACGTGGGAGAATGGTGTGATCAGCTGGACAGACAAGATGTATTCACAGAAAACCACTCAAAATAATGGCATCTGGGAAAGCACAGTGGTGCTTTTTCAAGTCAAATATGTCTGGCCTTGTTGGCAAAGCAATGATTGTAATGCAGACTTTTCAAGAACAAAGCTGATGTTCTATTTGTGTGACCTTCCAAAATGATTCAATGAGTATACAATGCTCAATTCTTTCCCCATTTTTCAAACAGAATGTCAACAGGCAATGAAAATGATTTATTATGTATTTTAATTTTTTATATTGAAGTTTGAAATACAATTACCTTTGTATTTTAGACCCTTTTCATAGCTTGGAACACTGGGAGGTTGCATGATATAGCCCTTTTATGTTCTGTGAGCTGTATGGTCCACTTACAGTACATTTGATTTATTTCACCTTAATTTAGGTCAACTGACAACTCAATTCTCATTTACAGTGATGTTCTTGGGGAATCAAAGTGATAAGGGAATTAAATGGATGTGTGCCCAAGCAGACGTAGGGGGGTGGCTGGATACAAAGTCACTTTTGTGGGAATTTAGTTAACAGGAGTTAACACCCCAACTAATTTGAAAAGTTCCAAGTGACCTTTAATGAGTCAGTGAGCAAGAATCATTGCTTAATGTCTCACTCAAGGGATGGCTCCCAACACTGCAGGTGCACATCATTTTATTTTTATTTGGTCCAAAGGGAAGAGTGTCCCCCAGTGGCCAACCAGCGACATTACTATTGCTATTTTGTAATAGTATCTTAGTGATCTCCAATCCAAGTACTAACCAAGACCATTTTAGCCTCAGCAATTTGGCATGAGAAGATAACAGGGTGGTATGGCTGCTAACATACTGCTTCACTCGTGAATGATCATTTGTCATTTTACCTGAAAGCTTTCTCGCTGAAAGAACTTATCCACAATTAGAGCTGCACAATGAATACAATTTTGTGATATCAACATTGGCTTCCCACGATTGCTAAACAAGAATAATCGAGAATGATTTTGAAGGCACTGTCTGTTTACAAATGAAATCTCTCACTTTACTGGACTTTCTCTGGTGTTCTATATCAAATAAAGCACTCTTATTTTACCTCCCACACAGTAGAGGGTTATGGTTAGAAAATGTTTTTTTAAAATAAGCAATATGCAAGTGCAATAAAAGTATTATGTTCCAAAAAAACAATGAATTATTGTGTTAAATAATCGTGATTTCAATATTGACTAAAATAATCGTGATTATAATTTTTGGCATAATCATGCAGCCCTATGCACAATATGCCATTCTCTAGAGATATTGATTTTGGTGCCCTGTGGTAGTTTGGCACTCTGACCCGTACCTTATGTGCCTCCACCTCTCCTCACCCCAAATTCAGAAGAGGTGCCTAGGAAAATGCATGCATAACTAGAATGTCAACTGGCAAATTACCAACATGTTTTTCCTCCGGGAGAAGTTACTGACACTGCGGCCGACATGCAACGGTCTCAAGTTCAGAATTCAAATCAGACACAAACTCGTTAAATGAAAAGTTCTGGAATGTTCTGCATTCCTGCTTGCATGTGTTTTATGGCCTGTGACGTGTCTGGTCAACCAAAAACCTTCATCCAAGTCTATACTTTGCATATTACAATGACATCTTAAACAAAAGAAGCCACCCTTAATTTTGCTACCTTCAACAAGTCCACATCCTCTTCCGTTTCTCTCCATGACAGAAAAGCACAGTGTACGCACAATGCCTACACTCCACATCATTGACAACATTAACATGGGGATGTTGGGGAGGGACATTTTATTTATGATCATCACAATTCATTGCGTAGCCAGGATCATGTCAAAACTCCAATTTGTACATGTTCAAGATGATAAGGTTAGTGACTGCATGCAATTGGATTCTGTCCTTTAAGCCCATCCTGCCATTATACAATAAACTCCAGTAAATTCCATTAGAATCTTATCTTTACAGCACAACTGCATTAACAATTATTACAAATCCAAGACAATGACCAAGAACACAAAGATATACTGTAAAAGCTTAGTAATAATGTAACCAGTATAATATCTGTATTTGTAATTAAACATCACTAAATTGTATTATTTTTTAGAAAGTATCTGAGCATTATCTGTAGCTTTGTGTTTTACACAAATGCTTTATGCATAAAGCATCATGCGGTTCTACATGGGACCCCTCGACATCAATTAGACCGGAGGCTAACTATTATCTTGATAGGTATCAATATGAGATCATTGATTAAATGTTTTTCAACTGGTCATGACATTTTCTATCAGCGCGAACTTTTGTACATGTCTGCCATCTGCTGGCTGGTTTGTGACATATAGGCACAATACTTGCTTCCTTTGGATTCAGGTATTTACAACAGGTCTGTGCTCATCCATCTTCAATTCAATCAATCCCATTACATTAGCTACATAACAATTACATTACACTGACTTAGCGGACGTTCGTATACAGGGCGACGGACAGTAGTGGAGAAATTCCACCTTCAATTCAATCAATTCACAAAATGAATTGAAAAATGTTAAATGATGTTTTTTTTTCAACTGATGACCTGAATTTCTATTTACTTTGCAAATTGACTTAAAGGCCCTTATAAATATATCTTAAGTTAAATAAAGAACCCAATAAAATAAAAATAAATTCTGACATTAAGCGCTTTGACTCATGAAAACAAAAATGTTACAGCCATTGGTCGGTCGTTGAAGACCTTGTTTATGACATCATCAACAAAGCAATTTATTGATTAAAAAAAAACGAATTATCCCCTCCTCATTTTTATGAACGCATAAAATAGGCTAAGTTATGTGGCTAAAATCTAAAGCCAGTTTCACCCAAACGTAGGCTACGTTATCCTTTAGAGCCCTGTTATTCAAATTACGGTCCTCGTGGGCCGAGAACTGCTGGTTTTCCACCCTCCCTTTACCTGGGAGTCAGGTGCGAAGACTGGCGCCACTAATTGTTCCGTTAATAACCTGGGAGAAAGAAAACCAGGACCAACTTTAGATTCGATGCCCAGATTTGAATATCCATGTTTTAGACTAGAGTAGAGACAGCTCAACAAGCCGGGGTGTGGGCGGGTAACTAAAGAAACGACACAAAACGTTATCTAACGTAAAGTAATCTAGCTATACAAACATGGCGGCGCCCTATGAAGTGAAGTGTAAACATCGCAGCTTTATTAACAGTAACTCAATTTATTATAAAACAAAACATGTACTCGTGTATATTAAAAATGCGAGGTAGTTACAAGATGTTTATTTTCAATTTCCAGGTTAATCACCTCAACGGCTCAACTGGAACACGTTCGAAAGTCGACTTGGCGAATTGGTACAGTATGATGATCTAGCATTAGCTCATGTTAGCTCGTAGCTCTGTCGATGAGATTGCAAGTCGGCGTTTTTACAACCGATTCACGTCTCTGTATCATATAGTATGCTTTTATGACATATATATTAATCTCCTGTATGTATGTCTATTTCAGTTTATTTCCTACACATTCAACATTGATTAATTACCCATTACTTCATGTCTGCAAGTTACTTAGCTAACTAACGTTAGCAACATGGTTGTTTCCTTGCTAGCTATGCTAGCTAGCCAGCTAACGCTTACGAACTTGATTAGAATAGCCCACATATCTGCGATGATCCTTCGTCATATATCTTGCTGACAACTTTGTGTGTTGGCTAGAATAATAAGTCGGTCACGAAATAACGTGTTTGAACGTTACTCACAATAGCTACGTTTTCTAGCTAACTAAGCGACTAGCCGCACGTGGCTAGTTTCATGCTATGCTAATTTAGTTTAACGTTAGATTAGCTATCGATGCTAACGTTAGGCTTCTCGCTGTTGACTCTTTTGCATGACGTTAGGTATTGAATCTAAAATGGCAACGAACGGAGAAGAAAGCTCAGACTCGGAGGTGACAGGGCTGAGGATTAAAGTGGAGACCCTGAGGCATAAACTGAAAACGTGCAAAGGTGAAATTCATAAATTACAGAAGCAACTTGGCAAAACAGAGCGGCTACAGAAGAACACAGAAAAATACAACAGCGACCTACGAAAACAGGTAATTTCTTTTATTTTGACAATTTGAATGAGAATTCATTTTTATTTTATGTTAAATTCACGAGACTAAATGTAGCCTTTCAAATGCACAACGCAAACGCGATAAAATACGATTGTAAAAAGCAAACGCTTAGATTACGCCTATTGATCAATTGAAGGCTATGGACTTATTTAATTAGACCCATGAAGTCATTAATTCTCCCAGTAGCATTTACCAGGTAACGTTTTCTTGCTATATGTACATTTTACACATCTAGATGTGGCTACTGTTTGGGCCTGCAAGTACCGTATTGACATTTTTCAGATGTGTTGGCCACAAAGGTAACTTGCTCCTCTGCTTAGCTAACATTAATTCCGTAAAGTAGTTTTTGACAACAGATAGCTAGCAAACGCTGCAATTAAATTACAAAAGTAGAAATCGTTTAATTCTGTCGCTATGTTCATCAGAACAGTAACGTTATACGAATATGGGCTACTTTATGCATATTAGTTTCCTCTAGTTTAGTTATAATATTGTGATATTACTATTATAGGTTGATAAATTAAGTGCTGAAATCCACGAAAGGAAGAGGAGAGAGAAAAGCAGAACCAATGCAGAGACACAAACCGAGGACTACACCTGGACAGAGTCGGGTATTTCTGAAGTTAAATTAATGTAGTAATATATTGGTAATCCAGTGAAACTCCATTTGCAAAGGAAAAACAGAACCCTGAAAATAGGTAGCCATTGATAGAAAAGGAACTTAAACTGAGAGTCAGTCCACTGCTGGTTGAAAGGCACCAGCAGAACTGTGGATCGACTACATGGAGTGCACACTTGTCTGAGCTGTAGCGCTTTGTTTAATACACCAAAATAGTAAAATTGGGTTGATGTCAACATGGATACTTAATGAGAGCTTTTTGATGTCTAATTTTACTCTGATTGTTCCTGGCAGATTATTACAATTACTATGGAAGCTATTATCAGAGTGGGACTGTGGCTTCAGAAGCACAAGAGAATTCTACTTCAGAGGTTCTACTTCCTGAAAACCAGGGAACTGCAGAACCATGTCAGGCAGGGACTGAAAATGTCACAGATGACTCAAATTCACAGGATAATTGCAGCGCTGATGCTGTTAAGCCGGTGGTGAGTGTAGCAATGTAACGTTTTTAGGTAGCCTTTTTAACTCCATGGTATGGATTTGCTTATTTTTGGGAATCTACATTTTTTTGGTGCATGTGAAAGTTGATGTGCTGTTTTGTGGAGTTTACTCATTTTTCTGTGTTTACTGCATGGTATTGATTGCTTAGGAAACTGATGGAACCTCCATTGCTGACATGATAAGAGCTACAGCGGAAGAGGCTGTTTCTCAGACTGGATTTGTCTTTGATGAAAACTCTGGGATGTATTACGATCACAGTACCAGTCTCTACTATGATTCGGTAAACGGCATGCTTTTGAATGCATCTTTTGAGACATAATCATACAGGTTGGCTGAGCGCTGCTAAATTCATACAAGCAGCTTGAGTTGGTTTAGTGAACTGCTATTGGAAATGTCCCTAACTATAGAATCACGGATAACGTGACTTGCTTGTAACGTCCCCCGACGAGTGCAGTTGAAGTTTCTCCATCTATTCATCAGAGTCATTGTTTTGAAATGGATATCCAAAGATGTGGCAATTTTTGTCATGTCGTTGCATCTGTACCAACATGGAATTTGTGGAAGGCACCTGATATAGACTATTCAAATCTGTTTTGTTTTATGGCTGCATTCAGCAGTGTTGGGTGCTCAGAGTGTGTTCCACTCATGAAACATGATAGTATAAGCATCAAAGTACAATTGGAAAGAGAGGATATTATATGAAGCACTGAAACTTAGCTACGTGGCATTTTGTCCTTTATTTTGGCAGGCCACTCAACTGTATTATGACGCCAACTCTGGGATGTATTACTACTACGACGCAGAGAGCGGGCGCTACCAATTCCACTCCAGAGTGGAGGTGCAGGCTTACCAGGCCGCCCCCGAGCCCAGCCAAGACAAAAAGAGCAAAAAGAAAAGAAAGGAGTCTGAAAAATCTTCCCTTCAGGACAGCAAGGTAGTGCCGAACGTGTCACTGCAGTGTCCCCTACACACATTCTCAGGAAGTAATTCGTCTTTTTTCCGCAGGCAGCACTACAGACAGCCTCGTTATGGGAGTGGAAATATCTTGTATGTTTTTTGTAGGTGTCACATAATGCTTAAATGCAGTAATGCAGTGTCTTGAATTAATTTATACCAATTGGATCGAAGTAAGGTTTTGGACAGAAACAAAACCAACAAAAAAGTGATCATGGGGTTAGACTGCTTACTCATGCTGTATTAAAATTTATTCTAGTTAAGCACACCTAATAATTAGTTCAATAATGAATAGTTAATCAATTTAAGAGTATTTAACCTTTTTTGTTTTTGTGCCCATGATTTCTCAACTGTGTATGTGTTTGACATGTAGTAGGTGGCAAATATGGGGAGTTGTGGGGTGGGTAAATAATGTATCACTCTGATTTGTCCTCAGCATTATGAATCTAACATTCTCATTCAGTTTTTCAGCAAGGTAACTGGCAAGTCCCCCAAAATAAACCCCCCTCAGCAATTCTCTATTTTAAGTTCCATTTGCTGTCATTCAATGCGGTGTCTCAGTTTTCAAATGGTGGTGTATGAAACCAGAGCAAATATAAACAGGAGTTGAGTCTTTTTGTCTGAAGGCTGATTATCTGATTTGTATGTCCTCTTATTGTTCCTGCACTACTCTGGCTAGGTCTCTGATTGTGCTGCGCAATGGTTCTGTAGGGTGCTTCGCTGGTTCTCGGCTCTCTTTGCCATTTATTTTTCAGTATCTCTTACGGGGATTGTATTTCCCGCTCACTGGTGCCGACAAAACACTTTTGGTTTTTATAGCTAAGTGTAAAGGAAAATTGACACTTGACACAGTGTATGTAAAGTAAAGCGTATCAAGCAAATGCAATGGGGTACACCTTTATACTTGTGTATGCCCTGGCCATATTTAGAAAGTGACTGTCATTCCCAGTGTGCAGTTGACTGGTTGCTGTTCCTCCCATCCTTAGGTAGAAGAGGTGACTTACTCAGTGGCTAATATGAAGATTGCTTCTTATGGATACGGTACTACAAGTAAAGGTACACCTGTTGCGTCAGTACATTAGTTTAACGGCAACTATTCCATTCAGTGGAAACAGTGTAGATTGATCAGTGTTATGTTAAAGTGATATATCAAGTGATCATTGTTCCCAGAACAGTTTAGAACATGTTGACGTTGCCTTGATAACAACATTGGTGTATTTCAAATGGAGGTGGCATCAGGTCACAGTAGGGGACAAGGTAGCTAGTAGCTACACGCGTTGGGACAGCGCAGTTCTGAGGAAGATTCAGCTGATTCTTGGGAAAAGCTGTGTCGATACTAATTGGCTTGTGTGGGATTCTACTTATGGTGATAATTGGTGAAGTAGGAGAGCTTTTTGCCAATTAAGGGGAGGTTATACTTCCTGACAAAAACGTCAGAACGGCAGGATGAATGTTTCTTGTGACTGACGTTTTACAACACGTTGGGCCTTATTTATCAGTGGTCTTAATGTCCTCCTTAGTCTAGTTTAATCTAGTTTTGATATGGGCCTCACCACTGTATCAATCCTGCTCACACTCAGAAAACAAAATATCACAGTGCTGCCATGTACTCACGCAATGTACTCACGCAAACTCAGTAGTCTGAACCAGTCATGGCTATCTTATTTTCGTGTAAATCACGATCAAATTAGATTCTAGTTGTTTGATAAGTGAAGCCCATTGTGTTCACAATTCTATAATAAGATTTGGGTTGCTGTGTCTGAGGGGTAAATCCTCAGTTTGAACGCATTTAGATTGCTGTGATTTAGCTTGCGGTCATCTAAGGATTGTGGAGTTGTATTATTAACCCGACAAACTATTCTGCATGTCGCTGCTTTCTTATGTTTCTTTTGTCTCAGTAAAGGGCATTGTGGTAGTTTACTGTATGAACGGTGCTATATAAGTTTTATTACTATGGGCTTGCTTGAAAATGCACATCACCCTATTTGAAAACCGAGACTCGAAATGACAGTGAAATTTTGACACTTCTAAATCAGGACTCCCTCTTTCTGGACTGCAAATTTTGTCTGGCCAATGGTTCAGATATTGAAAGGCGGTGGCTAAGCTGAATGTGTCCGCAAGCTTAACTGGTACAGTGTTCAATGACAGGACTTGTCAGCTGAAATTCGGAAAGGCGAGTGTGACGGGAAGAGGTCGCAGCAGAAGGGAAAGAGGACTCCGCCACGTAGAGTTAGCAAAAGGTCCCGTAGCCTACGAGGGAGGTCCCGTAGCCCAAGAAGAAGGTCCCGTAGTCCGAGAGGAAGGTCAAGTAGCTCAGACAGTTCCAAGGATCGGGAATTAGAGAGGGCGAAAGACGAGCGGAAAAAAGCCAAGAGGGCGTCACGCAGGGCTCGCGGCCCGCGGAGGAGGGCGCGGTCCGACGCGGCGAGCAGCGAGAGCGAGCCGGAGGAGGGAGAGCTCACCGAGTCGGAGGGGGAGTCAGACAGCTCCTCCGAGTCCTCCGCCACCGCCGGCTCCACTTCGGAGCCCGAGGACCAGGGAGGTGAGCAACGCCGGGGAGTCTACGCCACCTGCATCGTCACTGCCTTCGCCAAAGTGCGGGCGGGCGGGCGTGTGTGCGTGCCTGAGAATTGCTGCCTGCGCACGCGTTTGGTCATCTTAACCCGAGTTCTTTCTGACAGCCCTAATTGCTCCGAGCGTGACTTTCCGCTCAGTTAAAACTTTGTGCTCGGCTCTTCCAGGGTCGGAGGAAGCCTGGCCGCCCTGCGTCAGGGTCACAGTGGTCCGCTCTCCGGTGCTGCAGACTGGGACCCTCTACATCATCACCGCTGACACGCCAGCCACGATCGGGAGGTCTGTGCTGCTGGTGCCGTGATGGCTATGACTGTACGCCTCACCATACATGCATCTAGCACCAGGCTTAAAAGCCTGTCTGGCATTGTTTGGATTTTTAGGAAGGTTTGCAGCAAAGCATCACTGCAGTACCTCTACAGCTATTGTCATCACATTAAAAAATGAATTCATGAATATAAATTGGAACTATTTATAATGTAAAGTTGGGTGATCTATCTTCTGCAGAGAGAAGGACATGGATCATGCAATCAGAATACCTGAAGTGGGTGTTAGTAAGGTAAGGTCATGATTCAAGTAACTTTTTAGCATTTGGTACAACAATAAAAAAAGTGAAGGTACTAACTGGTAGTGTTCTCTCAGTTCCATGCAGAAGTGCATTTTGACCAGGAATTGCAGTGCTATGTGCTAGTGGACCAGGGAAGCCAGAATGGGACAGTTGTCAACGGGAACCGTATTCTGCAAGTAAGAACGGCGGTTCTGAAGACCTCTTCACGGCAGTAGACTGGGTCCACGAACAGAACGAAGCCCACTTTTAACACGTCGTCCCCGTTACGTTTTTCCCCCCTTGGTTTTCCATCCAGCCTAAAGCTAAGAGTGAACCCTTCACGCTGGCGCACGGCGACGAGATTAAGATGGGTGACACGGTCCTGTCCTTCCACATCCACTCGGGAAACGACACATGTGACGGCTGCGAACCCGGCCAGGTCATCGCCCACCTGAGCCGCCACAAGAGGGAGGAGCCAGGGGGTACGTTTGATCCGCAGAGCACTCACCCGACCAATGCACAATCCAGAGTTAGTTTTATGATGAACAAGAATTAAATCAGATCGGCTTAATATTATTGTCCAGAAGCATAAGAACCATGAAACCATAACAATATATTCGTTATGCCTTCATAATTCTTGTGGTAAAGTGTCCTGAAGTTTGTTATATTGGATTTCTTTAATTATTTAAATATCAATCAGCATATTCTTGACTGAATGTTGGTGTTGGAATAGAAATGGTGGAATATTATCAGACACGCAACGAAAACATTAGTACCTTGGTGGTTGAGGGTGATTTTGAGTTTCTGGATGGACATTAGTGGGTACAGTATGGTACATAAAACAAATGGTCCCAGGCTTTATTGTCACACAGCACTACCAAGGAGATGCATTTTATAGAACGATCTACTGAAACCAGGATTCTCAGTATGCATCATTTTGCCTGGCTTATAATTGGTCCGCATGTGAAACTTGCCAAAACTACGTAAATTTAATAGAAAGTATTTTGTGTAATAAAGAAAAACAAACTCCTCCTACAACTTAAGTTCTAAGTTCAAAGTTTTAGCAATTTTACATAATTCTTAAGTGATTGTATCGAAGAAGCGATTGTATATTGCATCTCATGCAGCTCAGTCTACAGGGTTGGGTTTGGTTGTGTATTGTAGCTCACTACCAAAATGTTGTTATGATTGAGTCTGTCACACACTCATAACAAATACTAAAAGTAATATTTTCTGTACACCACTACATACACTCGAAGTAGATCCGGTGTTCTTAGTCATTCGTCAAATAAGCTTTCAGTGTACAAATATGCCAAGTGGCTCCCAAGAAATAATAAAGCAGTCATTCTTTTCAGTTTTATGATCAAATAGTTATCTTTTTTTTTGGGAGAAATAATAGGCAAGTACTTTAGATGAGTCTCTCCCTATTTTTATAGGTCCAGTGATGAGCAGAGAAGATAAGGAGGTTCAACGGCAGAAAGAACTGAAGCAAATGAAAGTGAAATATGGCTTGAAAGTAAGTTTCTCTCTCCAATCGATGTTTGCATTCATTTAAAGAGCCACATCTTCATTTTAGTCAATTGGTATTGACTGAATTGATTTTAAATATGTCCATGAAAAGTAGTGCAAAAAAAAAAATCTTGTTATAGAGTACCCTTCAACCTCCAGCAGATGTAGCTATTTAGCATTTTAGCATTTCCCCTGAACTTTGGGCACATACTTACGATTTATGAAAAATATTGTTTACAGTATAAATTCTCAAAATTACCTCTAAATTTCTCAAAAAGGGAAATTTTCCCAGAACTTTACAACCCCAATGATCACATCTTTAAACTGATATTATTTAAATGATAGTCATTATTTGGTTTATGCTCATTATTTGGAGGCGTATGGAGTGGTGGGTTGGCCTGCATGAGAGTATATTTACCCGCATTTGGCACTTGGTGGGTGTTCATTTTGGACCCTGAGGCTCAGGGTTTACCAGCATCACAATCCATAATGGCACTCGGGTAGGGACGAATGAGTGGATGAATCTTATTTGAGCGCCATCATTTCAATGCCTACACGGTGTTGGTTTAATTGCACTGTTTAATTCCATTTGCAGAACAGTGAATATGAGGGAGCCAAGGTCCTGAAGAACTCCAAATATAAGGACCGTGCGGAAAAACGGCGGCAGGTAGTGGGAAGCGAAGGGGCTTTTCACAGGGACGACGCGCCTGCCTCCGTTCACGTGTGAGTGTCGAAGGGAATTGAGCGTTGTATAGGAACTGGGGAGGGCGGGAGGGGTAAGGCGGTGATGCACCCGGACGTACATCCTGCTGAGTACAAATGGGCTTTCTGCCCATTGAATTCAATTGAGAAAACCAAGCTGTAATTTGACAACCAAAGAAAACCTAATCGGTCAGTTTTTTTGTGATCATAAATTTGATTATGTGTAGCAGTTTGTGATACGGGGAAACTTTATTTCACCCTCAAAGGTCTGATATTCCCCATTCATTTTAATGGGAGCTTCAATGTTTCGCACTCACAGCCCAGGGACATGCGCAGTACAGGCTTAGGTTAGCTGAGGGCGTACCTTCCTGTCCAGTTCAATATGCGTGTCTATGGGCAGAAACGCCGCCTCCCAAACTGTGGGTCTGTGGGAGTTGAGTTTTAGAAGGGCTGTGAGTTGGCATGACAAAAACAGCTTACTCTATAGTATGTTGACATTCACATGTGTTACGCACGCTACAGTTTAGTTAGTTACAGGCTACATGCAGTTGTTTTGACAGGTAAAAACATTTCCATTCTGTAGGTGAACATTTTGGGAAAAGAATAAGGGGTGGGTCACAGGCCCACTCAGTATGTGGACTCTGGCACCAGAAAGTTTAGGAACTCCAGCTTTAGAGACATAATTATTCTTTGGCAGATTTAGATGGTAAACCGTTCAATCCCTAGGAGACCAGTGTGACCTGCCCATGTCTTGAGGTATGCGTCAAGAATGGACGTACTTCAAAGGATTTAGATGTAATCTCTCTCGGAGTTTAGCCTTATTGCACAGTTCACGGCATATAAAGCTCACAAAAATTGGCACATACATAATCACATTTGATATATTTTGGGTCTCTTGTTCAAATTTTTTCACTGGCTCTGTTCCGCTTTATTAAAGGAGAATTTCACCAAATACTTCACCAAATACTATATTACTTTTTTGCATGTAAAGCAGTCAGTTTGCTTATGTAAGCATTATGGACACTGCAAGAGGTAGTGTGTCGGTTTAAACTTCATTACGTAATTCTCAGTACATATTTATGTTGCTATTGTAATGTACGCATTGTAAAATCTCTGTCCATTGTTTTTCATGTCTCAAAACTGGCGAGAGCTAACTCTTGGATTATTAAATTATCAGGAGAGAAAAGCATTAAGAAATTATACAATATTTGAAATTCTGTTGCTTCTCAGAGAAGTTGCAAATGTCAGAAAAATTTCTGATTTATCTGAAATGATTTGCACTGAATATGGCTGGTTCTCTTCGAAAATGGTTCTCGTTCTCACCTACGTTTTAATCAGAACCGACTGTTCTGCAATACGAGCTAGGTCATGATTGGATCAAGCAGATGTACAGTATACTTTTTCAGTGATGTTATTGAGGAACTATAAGCCAATTCTTGCACAATGTAAGTGTTAAAGGTGACATGGCCTCCACAGTCATTTTCACGTGCATGACTTAGTATGGCTGCATTGAAGAAGCCGGGGTTTTTCCCCTGTAATGAATAACACTGCAAGTGTAAGTCATCGCAGAAACATGCTTTATTAAATTCATCAGACTTCACATTAGATATCTGCATTTTGAGAGCAATCAGTATTTCAGAGATATGCATGTTATATATTGAATGTATGGAAAATTTTTGGGAAATTTTAATTTAAAATATGTTGCAATTTCCTTCTGTAAAAGTTCACATGTATAGCATGTAGAACATTTGATAACTTGTGCATAATTTTATAAAGGCAGGAAGTCTTTTTTTATTTTCTCGTTTTAGTGCTTATTAATACTTTCCCCCTTTTTGACATGTAGAGAAATCAGTGATGGAAACAAAGGAAGGAAGATGCTGGAAAAGATGGGTTGGAAGAAAGGGGATGGATTGGGCAAAGATGGAGCAGGACGGAAGGATCCGGTAATTACAAATTTTTTGGGCGTATTGTAAATTTCAATTTAAGCTGTTCAAATAGGTTTAAAACATATAGCCATTATGGGCTAATGATTAAAATGCTTTTTATAATTTTTTTTAACTGTTTCACGAGTTTGATTATGAAATGCTTGGAACTTTATAGTGCTAGTAATCGGTTCTTAAAGTTTGCAGTTATCTCATCGTCTCCATTTTTCCTTCAGAAGATAATATAATGACCAATTTAACATAATGTTTAATCCTTTTGACTACATTAATTTGTTTGTGATGATTGGGAATATATCTTTGATGCAGTGCATTCAAATTAATTTCCACACCATGCGCTCTGTGAACTGTGCATCATTGCTGCTCGCTAACTGCATTGACCAACAGATCCAACTGCACATCCGGAAGTCCCATGCAGGCCTAGGAACAGCCGCTGCAGTGTCTGTGGATGACGCCGTACTGACCAGAAGCAAAAATCAGGAGAACTGGGAGAAAGCGCGGGAGAGGTTTGCCGACACGTGCCAAACCTCTAATCCTTCCAGTAAAAACGAGAACCAGGTGCTCACGTCATGGGTTAAGAGCAAAGTGGATAAGTGACCCAAACGGTGAAATAGGTGTGTGTGCGTGCGTGTGTGTGTGTGTTGGGAACAAATCGTCACCATTTTGGACATGTGTATTTCTGTATGGTTGAAAAGGGCATCATTGCCATATTTTTATATTAAATCATTGTTTTTTTCCACCCATATAATCCTGCAGACCGGGCATCAGACTCGTATGTAATAAAGATCCGTTTCATATTTTCATTGTTAGACCAACATTTTTTAGATGCCATCACAGCTGGATTGAACCTTGGATAGACAACATGTTGTAGGTAAAATCTTGAGGTTATGTCACTGCCATTTGTTTTCAATAAATGGGAAGTTGAAAGGCTCTGCCTGATTGGTTCATTGCTGTGTGGGCATTTATTTATTTATCCCCTTTATCCCCTTTCCAGTCAAATTTCAGGTATGATTTTTGTCATAAAACCTGCTACGGTGTATCAGTGGACCTACCTTTATACAGGTATTGTGGTTTTTATCAAAGAATAGTTGACTGACAAGCCAATTTCAGTGGCTGTGGCTCATCACAAAACGTGTGGCTTATGCTTGAAAAGTTTTATTAATCAAAATTTCCAACGGACAAAAGATGTCCTCCACTGCTGAAATTACCCCTAATTGTAGTAATTAAGTGAAATGTGCTTTACTGGACTGTGAGCCAATATTCTACATTTGATATGAAAATGAGTGAGTGAATACTATCTAATAAATATTGATTATAATGACTGACTGGAGATCTGGGACAGTGGTTGTGGACAGATGGTGAAGCAATGTTCAATATTAAAGATAAGGCAAATGGGTTCTGGAAATGGACACATACTGTATATGAACCATATTCATATTATGGATTTATTAATTAAAAATAATTAACGTTTGTTATTTGGTACAGGGAAATTTATAAAGAACAGGGCAAAATATTAAATATTCTACTGTGCCAGATGTGTAAACCAAAAATCTGGGCAAAGAAAGGTGCACATATGCATGGGGCCGAGGCGGGGGTTTAACACATTGCTGTAATTTCAGCAACTTTAAGAAACATGAAAAGCACATCGCCCATTTAATCCCCACATCGGAATAGAGTACTCAAAGGACTACGTCACGCTGGTTTCGAAAGTAAATTTCCCATTCTATTAAGGGTGTAGACAGTAACTAAAGCTTACTTTTAAACCATTTCTACTGATTATATCTTACCGTCAATTTCCCAGATTGTTCAATATAACGCCCGTTCACAAACCCGTTTTTCTGGACCAGCTTCGAGTATATTTTACGTTTTAGTATTTTTTGTGTGAAAATACCAGCGCTGGCCTTGTCTCCAGGTCTCCAGACGTTGTCATATAACAGTAGCCAGCAGTAGCACACAGCTCCGTTTGTAAACACTTTTTTCTAACATTAGCTAGCTAGCTAGCTTGAAGGACTAAAAGCTAGAATTGCTTTATGTGATTAACTGTAGCATAGTTTCTGACCTTGTCGGGCGGGCTTCTCTACTTAGCAAGCTAACGGTAGCTAGTCTTCAGTGGCAGTGGTCTACTCCAATCTACCACAGAGCGGTCAGACGAGATGATATCTTATTGGTCAAGAACCACCCGTGCGTTGCAGTACTGGATATGCAGTCCGTTAAAGTGGACTACAAGTTGAACTACAATCCTTAATGCGTTACTTTAAAAAATATTAATTGAAACATGCAATATATGGTTTATATCCTTGTTCCACACAGGCTAATCCAGGAACGTTTTGGCTCATTCACCACATGAGAACCATATCTGTCTTACTGTATCTAACTACAGCACCATTTAAGCACCATATCTCAGTCTTGCTGTATCTAACCAGAGCACCACATAAACCTGACATATGCATGTACAATGTGTGAGTCTGTTTATATATATATATATACCCTCACTGTAGGGGTTTTTCCCTTTAATTTGTCACACATCTATAGATACAATGTCGGGGTTGAGTGGCTCTGATGGACAAGTAGCCACACGTAGGAGGTACATGTTCATGGCCTTGTTGGGGTGAGTCTGAACAGCATGTCGGCTAGTGCCCCATGTGTTAGGACTCTTCAGTCTTTTCAGCTCAAATAGAATCGGCTCTTTTCTCTGTCAGTCCATTCCTGATCCATGGCACATTTTAATTATTGATAATATAATAAATAATTTATATTTCTTTCTTCTGTTGCTCTTTCAGTACAGTGAACATTGTGTGATAGAGAAATGGTTATGGACACACATATCTGTTCATGGCTCATTCCAGCTGCATGTCCTGGGGAATTCGGTCCACGTTGCACAGATAAAGGTGGTAGGAATTCTTGTCTTTCTCCCATACTCAAAACTTCTGTAAACCATTTTGCCTCATCAAACACAATATGTGCATTTGTGAGTTGTATTCAGCTTGTGGCATTTTCAGGATGTAATGTTGTATTGTACTATCCCATTGCAATGCCCTAACCTTGAAATGCTGAGAGAAATTATATCACTATACATGGCTATAAAACAAGAATATAGGCCAAAGAAATACCAGCCTCCTCTTCATGCATATTCAGGGGAAATGCTTTTACTATAGAATAATAATCAGATGCAAACTGCTGACATTTATGTGAGTGAAATGCAATAGGCTTGTGTTCAGAACAAGAAATAATTATTCTGGTTTTCAAAAAGAATGCACTTCCTATTTTGAGCTCAGGTGCACCAAGAATGGGTTTCCGTGCGCGGTGCGTTGCGCGCCGTGCGCTATGCGCCACGCGTTATGCGCTCTGCGCCGTGCACCGCGCACCCTGCGAGCTCGGAGCTGGGAGGGTTGTTTTTGATAATCTGCCATTTGAGCTCTAGTTCAGCAGATCTAAAGGTATGTTCTCATGCCACCATTTCTTCTGACGCTGCACACTCCAGTGTAACATTTACAGTGAACCCATGAAGGATGGGGGAAATGGTGCCTCATGTTTATAAAACATCACCTTTCTGGAGATTTGAGACAGATGCTGTCCAACTGTAAATATTCCTCTTTTTCACCATCATAATGACACAGTTTAAACAGCATAAACAGGAGATGGAGTGATCTATATTGAATTGTACGTTGATATATTTGCCTAGAAAGGTGGTCATGCGTGTTGACTGGCCATCCGATCGCGGACCAGAGGGATTGTGATCGCAGACTGTTGGCTCGGGGTGGAATGCCATCGCGGACCAGGGAGGGGGAGGGAATATGCTTCAGCATCTTGGTGCGAGTCTGTGCACGTGCTGAGTGTTGATGTGTTCCAATGTTTAACGGGTCATTCTGTCGTTTAAATACCATGTATTTCTGCGCCCGTTGCAAGTGAACTGGGCGTGTTGGTTTTAAGATGAGGAGTGGCCAGGATTATTTTTGGCGTATTGCTGCTATCTTCAGCTAGTAATAAGCGCTTGCGCTAAAACCACCACAAACCTGGTCTAAAGGAAATTTTCGGGGAATTCTGGACCATCCTTAACAAGCCGCAGAATAGTAGACAAGCCGCAGAATCATGCAGAAAATGTAGTACCAATCACCACCACTAGATGCCACTGTCTGCTGTATGGGTTTGCAGCAGCTAGCTCAGTTGACTGACAAGACGTTGACAGTTTTGACAGGCAGACTGTCATAGGCGGCCTTTGCTATGTTTCATTCGTTTCACCTGAAACAAGCCTCTCAACTGCAAGGGTCTTTGCCTCAATCATAAACTGAAAAAAAGTATTTATATAATTGTAAAAATAAAAATCACAGTGAATAAAAGAACCGCCGATCCAGTAGTTTTTCCATTCAGCCACTGTAAGCGCTGTTTCTAACAAGTTGTTTCAGTGATGCCTCGCTTCGCCTAATTTTTCTGTAGGCTAGTCTATGGATCTGACCATTTCTGACCCACATCAGAACACTTGCTGCTAGCTACGATGTCAGAATGATCACATACAGTAGATTCATAATACCACATAACAGTTATGTGCATAATTCGCATAAAATATGTAGCCTCATGTATTTATATACCTTGCAAAGTACGTGTTTTTACATAACAGCAACGTATTACAGCCGCAACTGCGATAGGTAACATTAGCGCTGTGGAAACATCAACGTTGCTGGGCAGTGGCAAAATGGAATAGGAATCTTTTCAACATTCAACAGAAACCAATTGTAGAATCGTTACGATGTAGGATATTTGGTTCCTTAATCTGTTTATCAGAGATTTGTAGGAAAAAAATGTTAACGTTATACCAAAAGTACATTGGGTAGACGTAGCCTACATAGGCAGTACGCAAAGGAAAAGACACCGAATGTGTATTTGTAACAGTTTCAACTTTTTAATAATAGCCTATAGGCTAGCCTATTATTGTTCCTATATCGGAACAAACATTGTTGTAGTGTGGTCGCCTACATTTTATGCATGTTATTGTCTGACTGTGGCAAGATGGTTGTAAACGGGTTTTGTATGCACAAGCGTCGACACTGTAGGAATCCCAAATTGGAGTTTAAAGTTGTTTACAATTTCAGAGAAATACGAATAGGCTTCTATAATTGGGACATTGACGACTAGGCTAATAGCTAATAGCCTGCGTGTTCGTGGCGAAAGAGCGCATTGCGCTTGATGCAGCATTTGTTGTAGTTATAGTCCAATGATTATAATTTTTGAAAGCTAAAGGTAAATCTAAAGGAGAAACCGTGATATTAAAGTGAGTATGAAACATATCCGCTGCTGAAAGGGCAAGATCCTATGTTACACGAGGATGGAGGAAAGCTGTTTTGTACAGTGTGTAACAAAGTAGGGTACTTGATTAATAACACTGCCTTCCCACCACGTTAACACAATACAAGTGTCAATTGTCTGAGTGACTCCTGCTCTTTGTTTTTAATGGAGTTAACCTAAGTCTGCCATTTTAACAATGACAACTGTACAATTTAATAATGACAACTCTAACTTAATTATTATATGACCATTATTTTGTGAAATAATGGTCACATTAGGCCACTTTTTTCAGTCCGCGGAATATTGCAGAAAATCCCATTTTCAGATCGCAGATTTTACAAAGTCTGCCGCAGATTTTAGGATTTTTTCCCGTGGAACCCTGGGGGGACTAGTAAATGTTGAATGATGGTGTTTGTCGTGCCAAAGCACAACGTGAGAGGGCACTAGGACCGCACGAACGCTTCTTACAGTAGCGTTGGTGGGGGAAAGTTTTGAGCCTGCACCGACCTTAAAGTCTGAAAGTTTTCTCGTTGGTTGTCGCTCAATAGAACAATGTGAATGATACTTACCTCTGTGAAACCATCGTTTTTCCTCCATCGGAATTATCGGAACGTTTAGGTCTACCTCTGTAAGTGTCGTACAGCGAATTCTCATGACGAAATGAATCAAAGAAAGAAGCGAGAGAAAGAATTTACCAATGGTCCTCGGAAAGAGGTAAGAGGGCACTTACTGTGTTTGAAGGGATGCATAAACCTCTCATTACTTCTAATGTCCACACATTGAAAGAAAATATATGGGTCACTAAATCATAATTTCGAGAGTAACCTGCATTGACAGCATGATGTTCACCTGAATTAAGCGAGTGTAATAAATGATGGAATTGCGCAGTAGAAGTAGCCTACCATTAGCAGCTATACTTCGCTTTTGAAAGCGGTATTATTTTATTTGTTAAAACAACGGACTTAACACAAACACAAGTAGGCTGCAAATGAGATATTCTTAACTTTTTATTTGGTTAAATGCAGTTCGGTGCAGGACACGTGATACGCTTTAAAAAATAGAAATCTCGATGAGCTTCATGACAGGAGGCATGCCATGGTTACAAGATTGTTTTGAGTTTTAAAATAAATGTTTTTCTTTGAATGATTAAGGTAGGCTACTGCATATTGCGTTATAACAAGTGTAACCTGGAAGATAGGCTACCTGTCATTTAAAGTAGGCTATTTACTTAATGTCACTTTCAGCTGTTTTGCTTTTTTAACGCATTATAGCCTACATGAGTTAATTGTAAGAAAAAAAACAGGCTCCTTTTTATAGGTAAGCTCATTGAAAATTGTCACGATATTTTTTACAACCTCTGAGACCTGGGAAAGCTCAATTTAAGGGTTGATGATCCTGCTATGTGAAGCATTTTGGCACCAGGGGGCGCTTGTGGGAAAATTGGCAACGGTGGTAGCATTGTTTGTACTTAGGCCTAGAACTGCCCAGTATAATAACGTTACTGTTCGCACAAAAGAAACCGCAAAGCACACAAAAAAAGCACGTATCTGCATGCCCTTTAAAATATCAATTGTAAAGATAACATTGATAAAGAGTGTAAATGTAATGTAATGTGAAGACATGAAAGATGATAAATGGATGTTTATGACCTTTATCAGCTTGTTTGGGAATTGGGATATCACATTTATAACCTAGAAGACCTATTGAGCCTGCTTTACTAAGGCCGTTAGCATGTGCGAAACCTTTTAGCACACGTAAAACTAATAGCGCAACCAATGATTGGTGCAAAACAAATTCCATGACTAATCATTGGTCATGTTATTGGTTTTGCATGTGCTAAAAGGTTTTGCACATGCTAAAGGTCTTAGTAAACCAGGGCCGTTGTGTGCTGTATGTGAACAACACAGGAACAATGAAAATTCACCGTTTGGTGAATTAGCTTAACCTCACACTGAAAAAATGAGTAAAATCCAACTTTCAATTGAAGTAAATTTCACTCACATGCAGGCTCGATATTTATTGGCACCCCTAGAAATTCTTACGAATAAAATGTAACTGAAGCATTTTTTCCATTTATATTTTACTTTTTAAAATTGATCAGAGTGTTTAGGAACTTTCAAGCAGTAATCCATGACTTCCTGTTTCACTGAGGTATACATATGAGGTGACACAGAGGCCATATTTGCTTATTCGTACATCAACGTGGGAAAGATAAGAGAACACACAAATCAAATGAGAGAAAAGTGTGTTGAGCTTCAGTCAGGGAATGGCTATAAAAAATAGCTACTCACCTGAAAATGCCCATATCTCCTCAGAAAATGCCCATATCACAGCAACTGCAACTGTTACAAACTTGCCTGGAAGAGGACCCAAGTTTATTTTGCCCCCACACACAGTGAAGAGGATGGTAAGAGAGGCAAAAAAATCCCCAAGAATCACTGTTGGAGAACTACAGCGGAATGTAGAATCTTGGGGTCATCAAGTCTCCAAAACTACCATCAGACGTCACCTCCATGCTAACAAATTATTTGGAAGGCATGCCAGAAAAAAGCCTTTCCTGTCATTTCACTACAAACGTAAGCACCTGGAGTTCGCTAAACGGTACTGAAACTTTTGACTGGAACCGTGTTCTATGGTCAGATGAAACGGAAATTGAAACAGTCAAGGTGGGTTTGGAGTAAAAAGAAGGATGGCTATACCGAAAATAACCTGATCCCCACTGTTAAGTATGGTAGAGGTTCCGTGATGTTGTGGGGCTGTTTTTCCTCCAAAGGCCCTGGGAACCTTGTTAGGGTACATGGCATCATAAACTCCATGAAATACCAAGAAATGTGAAATCTGAATCTGGCTGCCTCTGCCAGGAAACTAAAACTGGGTCGTCGTTGGATCTTCCAGCAGGACAATGATTCAAAACATACGTCCAAATCAACACAAAAATGGTTAACTGAACACAAAATCAAGCTTCTGCCTTGGCCATCTCAGTCCCCTGACCTAAACCCCATTAAAAACCTGTGGGCTGAGCTGAAGAGGAGAGTGCACAAGAGAGGCCCTAAGACTCTGGATGATCTGGAGAGATTCAGATTCCTTGCTCTGTATTCTCCTACCTTATTAGATGTTACGGGAGAAGACTAACAAGGGAGGTTGTACAAAGTACAAAGTATTAAATGCAGGGGTGGCTCTAATTGTGGCACACATGGTTTTGTTAAAAATAGTTTTTTTGGTGTAACGTGGCTTTTGTTCTTGATGTGGGATTCTTTTTTCTCCAAATACATTTACTTCAATTAAAGGTTGGAGTTGGAATTTTTTCAGTGTGATATTAAGCTTATTCACCAAATGGTGAATTTTTTACAACCCTTTTTACTCATCTTTACCAGGGGTGCCAATAATAGTGGAGGGCACTGTATATACAGTCAGGTCCATAAGTATTTGGACAGTGACACAATTTTTGTTGTTTTGGCTCTACTCCAGCACATTGGATTTTAAATGGAACAGTGACTACGAGGTTAAAGTGAACTTTCATCTTTAATATGAAGGTTTTTACATCCATATCGGGTGAACTGTGTCGCAATTTTTATACATGCCCCCCCCCCATTTTAGGGGACCAAAAGTATTTGGACAAATTAACATAAACTTTAATAAATGTATCATATTTCATATTTGGTTGCATATCCTTTGCATGTCATGACTTCCTGATGTCTGTGACCCAACAACATCAAAAGACTCTTGATATCTTATTTTCAGGTACTCATACAAGCGATACTATAATCTATCTGCATTTGAATGGATCCCTATGGGAATTGGGGGGTGGGTTAAGCTGTAGATTACACAGGAATAGTATGGAACACATGGTTGGCTAAATGTCTGTAAGTCATCAAAGGCCTGAGGTATCAAACGAGCCTCAAACCATCACTCTGCTGCCAGATATGCAGTAGATATGGATGGATCACTTTAAGGGTTGTTTCTCCTTACTTATTTTCCTATTGAACTCTGAAAAATGAGTCAGGAGAAACAACCCTTGAAGTGATCCATCCATATCTACTGCATATCTGGCAGAAGAGTGATGGTTTGAGGCTCGTTTGATACCTCAGACCCTTGATGACTTACAGCCATTTAACCAACCATGTGTTCCATACTAGTCCATGTAATTTACAGCTTAATCTAGTCCAAGGATGGGCAACTCCAGGCCTCGCGGGCCGGTGTGTATGCAGGTTTTTGCTGCCACCAGTTAACAATTATTTAATTAACCCAATCGTTTACATGATCTGATATTTTTATCTACATATCCGCGATATAAACAGTAGCAGATGAATGTTCTTGTGCCGGTATGTGTGTATTGTAGCGTTTTATCGTTCTGTAATTTACAAGTGAATCGTGATTGTGTGTATGAATAATTAGCTGATTTAGCCATGGTAACTGGTTGCAGTAAAGACATGCATACACACTGGTCCGTGAGGCCTGGAGTTTCCCACCCCTGATCTAGTCCCACCCCCAAATTCCAATATAGATCCATTCAAATGCAGAGAGATTATAATACCACTTCTAAGAGTACCTGAAAATATATTAGGAATCTTTTGATGTTGTTGGGTCACAGGCATCAGGATGTCATGACATGCAAAGGATATGCAACCAAATATTAAATATAATAACTTTATTATAGTTTATGTTAATTTGTCCAATTACTTTTGGTCCTCTAAAATGAGGGGGACTATGTATAGAAATGGCTACAATTTCTAGACATTTTTCTAGCACCATATAACATTCAAATTTACAAACAGACTTTTATACCAAGAAACATCATTTACAATAAAGGGGAAATTACTAAATACATACAAATAAAAAGTAGAAATATTTACACCTAATACCCTAAATATAGAATTTTACAAACCTATCCAAACATATGTTTGCCCCATTGATGTAGCCTACAGTATGTTTGTGGGTCAGATGAAGGCAAATAAGTAAAATAGTACTAATTCTTATAACACGTTACGATGAGCCTAGCCAGCCTGTTGTTAACTAACTTAACCTTAACAGCAGGGAGGACTTGCCGTAAGAGGCAATAGATTTTCTTTCACCAGTTTGCCTTAGACAGGACTGTGTGATAAACCAAAATTGGGCTATTGCTTAGCATATATTCCAGGTCAATAAAATAAAATGGCTATCAATAAAATAAGTGCTTATGTCTCTAATTATGTCTGAGTCGTAGACCTATTTAAATGAAAATTATTCTGTAGCCTATTTTTTTTTTAAAGACTGAGCATAATGTCACTGCCAATACTGACATGGATTATTATTATACACTGCTCAAAAAAATGAAGGGAACACTTAATCATCACAGTATAACACCAAGTCAATTATACCAAACCGGTCATGCTGGATGATGTTGCAGGCAGCATAACATTCGCCACGGCGTCTCCAGACTCTTTCACGTCTTGTCACATGCTCAGTGTGAACCTGCTCTCATCTGAAGAGAACGGGGCGCCAATGGCGAACCTGCCAATTCTGGTGTTCTCTGGCAAATGCAAATCGAGCTGCACAGTGCTGGGCTGTGAGCACAGGTCCCACTACAGGACAATGGGCCCTCATGCCATCCTCATGGAGTCTGTTTCTGACAGTTTGGTCAGAAACATGCACACGAGTAGCCCGCTGGAGGTCATTTTGTAGGGCTCTGGCAGTGCCCCTCCTGTTCTTCCTCGCACAAAGGAGCAGATACCGGTCCTGCCGCTAGGTTGTTGCCCTTCTACGGCCCTGTCCAGCTCTCCTCATGTAATGGCCCGTCTCCCGGTATCTTCTCCACGCTCTTGAGACTGTGCTGGGAGACACAGCAAACCTTCTTGCGACAGCACGTAGGAGCTGGACTACCTGTGCAATGTGAATGGGCTGCAGGTACCGCCTCATGCTACCAGTAGTGACAAGGGCACTAGCAAAATGCAAAACTAGAGAAAAATCAGTCAGGAAGGATAAGGAGAGAGAAATGGTCTGTGGCCACCACCTGCAAAACCATTTACTTTTTGGGGGTTGTCTTGCTGTTGCCTCTCCTGTCCATCTGTTGTCACTTTCATTTGCACCAAAGCAGGTGAAATTGATTCACAATCGTTTACGCTTCCTAACTGGACAGATAGATATCCCAGAAGTTTAATTGACTTGGTGTTATACTGTGTTGATTAAGTGTTAATTAATTTAATTACTTTAATAACAAAATTTTTTTGAGCAGTGTATATATATATATATTTTTTTTTTACAGCTGTGTGGATAGCCAACTGTCGGAACTCACTGTTTTTACGTTCTCTCAATAACCACATAGCCTATTTAAATTGACCCAATTAAAATGTTGTGTAGGCTAGGCTACAATAAATACAGTAAATGTCTAGGGCTACAACAGGAAAATCAGCGGCATAGAAGCTAACCGCCTCATCTTGCAGCATTGAGATCTGGAAAGCTCCAGAGCATAACGTTACCTACCTCCTAGCCTAGACAATGGATTGTGTTGTAGGCTATATGGTGTAACGCTATAATAAAATAAAAATATGATTTAAAAAAATTCTGTAAATGTCCATTTGTTTTAATCTGTAGGCTATGTTGCTCCATGTCAAGGCTAAATATAGATTATTACAATAGCCGAGGCTACAAGTAAAATTCCCAAGGTTGATTGGCCTGTGAGTAGGGAGATCAGAGTCGGCTGTGCCCTGGGGTCGTTTCCCCAGTGTTTTCACCAAATTAAAAAGAAACTGAATTGCTGTCATTCAGCTTTTACAAGTTTTTTACTGCCATTTATTCACTGGGCGCTAACGCCTATTATACATTTCAGCCAATTGACCTGTTTTTTCCTATACACGCATTTGTGTTTCAACTTTTTACTGCGACATATGAATTTTGCGCATGCGCTTTTTAACAACAGGGAACAGGCAGCCAGGCAGTCACTCGGCCAGTCAGTTAACTACATTCAGGCGCAAAAACACAGTGCCAAGTTACATTAAATAATTTAGGAAAGATTGGGTAGCATTGCTTTGGAGTAGAGCTAGTTTAATTATTGTGAGTTATAGGCAATATTGTTTGTTGTCACTTGGTCTCATTTTGATAACAGTACTCGTTAGGCCTAGTTTTTGAATGTTTTAATTAATGACTTACAGACCGTGCTTTGTAAGCTATGTGTGAGTAACTTGGCATTTTTGTACATTGAAAATGTTTTTTGTTGAGATTAGGCTTACATCATACATTGTGTTGTTCCCAAAAGTTAGTACAACACACCATAATTGTCTTACGTCAGTAGATACTTAACACAGCTTTTGTCTACTTTCTATTGTCAATTAATGCTTATTTAATTTGTCTTGAAATTAATATTTGTGACTGTGAGAGACAGTTTTGTTTGCATTCCTTTAAGTAAAGAAGAAGGTGAAGGCAACATTAACTATCTGACACTGCAAAAGATGTATATGACCTTCTACAAATTGACTTTTACAACAATCCAAATTTATAGCATAAGGCGATTTAACTAAATTCATCATGTGAATGTAATTTATCTGGGACAGAAACAAAGTACAAGCTGTCACTCATTCTCTTTTCAGGAAACAACACATTTAGGTTGTACAGTACAACCAAAGACACTATGTAGATGTGTAATTGCCATTCAAACTGTAACTGACAGAACTCTTAAAGTAGAGTATAGAACTATTACAGTGGCTGATCAGTAATTATGATTAGCCTTTAAAATAAATGATGGTGGAATAAAGCAACAGCACTGTTATCCCCTTATAATTGTGACAATGACTTCATGAGTTTGTTTTTATCTCATCGCCATTTCCATCAGTTGTATTAGTTTAATTGTATTATCTCTCCATCTCATTGTATGTTTCCATTGAACACATTTGAATGTGGTAATTCATTAGATATTTTATTGCATTCCATATACAGTCATCATCTCTGTCATGGTATAATTTGTGGGCTTGAACAGGATGAAATTGTTACAGTAAAGTACCGTATGTAGGCTAATCACTGCATAGGATTATGAAATTGTGTTTCTCAGAGAGATGTGAGTGTGTGAGAAGTTTGTGTGTGTGTGTGTGTGGGGGGGGGGGGGGGTGTGTTTAACTGCTTTTGATTAAACCTTATAAATAAATAATAAAACAATAACAAAAGCCCTCAGTATATGTGGAGTTAACAGTAGAGTAGAGCGCTTTGAATGGCATATGAGAGGTTCGAATGACATATAGGAGGACACGAGCTCGGTCCAATGATTCAAATCAAATGATGCTGTAATGCCCACAGTCATAGAACGAGTTTAAGGATCAGCATTCATGCTGCACGAGCGTGAGTGTGGGGCGAGCAGAAGTGTTGAAAAGATGAAAAACATAAACCGAAATGCACTATTTCAACGCAAGTTAGCAGTCTATGGAACACGTGAATTTCTCATAATATAATACTATGACCTGTAAGAATTAAAAAAGAGTTTTAATTGACCTGTTCATATTAGCGCGTCGCCCGGGCGTGAGCTCATTCTTCTCGAGAGAGGAAACACGGTGACAGCCAGGAGGACTGTTTATGTGGAGATGAAAACGACCAATTGTACAAGATGCAATAAGGAATTAGCCAACCATAAAGAAACGGGTTAATCCGCTATGGCATTAATAACGGGAGCTGATATATAGTGGCTACACTATTATCAAAGATGTTTTACAGCTGACAGCTGAATGCTATTACAGTAGCAGTCGTTCAAGCTGTGCTTCAGGAAAATCACTAGATGACGGTGCGCTGGAATAAACGTGATAGCTTGAAGGTGAAAAGGAGGAAACATTAAAACATTTGTTCTTGATGACTTCAAGTGTACAGAAGAGGAGATGTGGGGGAGCTGCGATAGTGAATAACAACCAATATAGTGAGCGGATAGCAAGGAGAACTCGGGCAGCGAGGTAATAGGAAAACACCAGACACACAAGCTACTGGATTTATTATCTGAGATCTGGGTTTGCGCAGCGAGCGTTGTCTGAGGCATGGGCTGCGCTCCCAGTATTCACGTCTCTCAGAGCGGGGTGATCTATTGCAGGGACTCGGACGAGTCCAACTCCCCTCACCAGACAACGACTATCTCCCAGGGTACCGCTGCAACCCTCCACGGCCTCTTTATCAAGACCGACGCGGCAGACAGCATACCTTCAGTTATCGCTTACCAAAGCAGGCACACACGAACCAATTCGCACCGAGACCGCAGAGAAAACAGCGGAGGACACATCTGCATCGAGGCCGAGACGCAGACGAGCCACAGCAGCGTTAAGGTATAGAGCGAGTTGTGCTGATTCATAAAACAACACAGAACCTGTCTTTGGCATACCAGCCGCACTGTGTGAGACTAGAGGCCTACAGTAATGTAGACAGATATAAGCTGTTGGTTATGTTGTTGCAATATGACTTTAATGTCACGTTTAAATTTCTGCCAGTCTGTTTTAGATCAGTATACTGTGAGGTGTTTTCGTGTCGTTTTTTTCATAGGTGTGTGTGTGTGTGCGCACACATGCGTGTATGTTTGTTTTATATTTCTAAGAGGCTATTATTCATGACCCTGCAGTTATACTCACCAACCCAGGAATTTGTCTTTAGTTGTTTCTTAGACTGAAGGATATTAAAAGTAATCTGAAGACATCACAAATCTGTCCATTCTTTTCAGTGACAGGACAATGCAGAGACTTGGTGTTGGTGTTCATGATGCTGTTCCAATGCAATGTAACATGGTCTACTGAGAGTGTGTCCCTGCAGACAGTAGATGCCTTATTTGTACTGTAGTTTTGCCGAGCACAAAGCAAGCTTCTGTCTCACAGATTGTGCTTGCTCTTTCCAACTTGCCATTCTAAATTTCCCAGAAAGTAGTATTAGATGGCTTGACCCACATGTTTCAGCTAGAAGTATAGTACTGCTAAAACTGCTTAGAAATATAGTACTAACTGTAATATGCAACAAGTGAAAGGGCTATGTGTGAATCCATACCAATTATTGCTTATGCTATTTTTTTGGAAAACATGTTACCTTTTATGACCATCAATAACATTTCTCAGGTCCATAATGTTGAATCCCATACGTTAATTCACTTGTCATTTGAGACAAGAAGGGGGATCTCCGTAGTTATAGTTCATATACAATTTAATGAAATAAGTCCTCATTATCAGGCTGATGCTTGATAGTTGAATGATCTTGCAGTTTGTCATCCAGGTTGAAGTCTAGGATGGTGTTTTGTCAGATCACAGATCACAGGGCTCAGCTGTTTTGCTTTTTAAGCCTTGATAACGTATCAATAAAGGCATTGACTGCTACATCATGTTTTTTTTTGCAATTGCAGCATCACAGTCAGGGGCGCCGTATGGAGGGGGTGTTACGACGATTCTAAGGGCCCCTGATTGACAGGGGTCCTAAAAGATTATTAGAACATTAGGTAAATTTTTTTCAATATTAAATGATGAACCTATCATCATTAATATCGTATTTTATTTACAATGTACTAATACAACTAACGGTTTCTTTTTCTTTTCTTGTTTTTGGCTAAAAGTAAACACCCAGAGAGCCTTTATTTACATGAAATGGTTCGGTCCTGCCCACAAACTAGGCGCGAACGGTACTTCCTGCTAGCGGTGGAAATTGAGAGTGAGGAGTGCCTGCCCTGTCGGTGGAGCATCATGTCTCAGCTTCCTAAAAAAAATTCTGGCTTGCAAAAACGAAAAGAAAGACAGGAGAGATAAAATAAAGGGCGACAGTATGTCACCCAATTTTTCACAAAGGAAGGTGGGTGGCAGCCGTTTGATATCGGCCGATTTCCCTTCCATGTGACTCAATCGGCAGTCCATGAAATTACTGATAACCTACTCTTAACCTATATATTTAATGTGCTCGTTATAATTGAACAGTATGCCTTGTTTATAGGCCTACGCTACGTCAATCTTGCAAAAATAAAAAATAAACAAAACATTCAAGGAAAATCTCAACATCTTGCATGCAAACATGATAGCCTACTATGCTATCCATTTAATGCTATTCGCTTTAACTTGGCTGCGCCTAATCTCGCCACATTTTCAGAACGGATAAACACATTTTAAAAGAAAGCAAAGAAACCGCTAATTAGTAGGGAACATTGGGACTTACCTGTTGTTGCACTACGGTTCCTTTTACATGAACACAAAAGCAGGAAGTAAGAACTGACGTAGCGCATACACTAGCGCCAGGTTGATGACTTGTTTGATTATTGTTATCCATTGTTTTTCATTAAAACAAGTGAGCAAATGGAACGTGGTTCTTATTTATAATCAAACAAGGACTACGACAGTCAAGGAGACGTCATCACCTCACCACCCCGCACAGAGAAGAAGACAAGCTGGTGCGCGAACGGATCACGGCGAGAGGTAACGATAGCTAACATTAGCCGCCCGGGAAGCTGTATAACTCCTGCACGCGCATCTAAGCAAAAGACGTTACTGTGTGTGAGGTAGAGTCAGCTACTGCACTTCTTCTATCAGTCCACTAGATGGAGCCATCGTGCTGCAGTGAAGTGAAGTGAAGTGCAGCTCACATTATGCTCAGAAGACCATTTACATTCACTGACTCACGCTGACTGGATTTGGGTTGGAGCTTCATTAATTCATTACTCAAAAATAACTGTGCCATGGCTCCTGTGGATGTACAATGCCCAATCGAGGGCTGTGACTATATAGCCACACATGAAGAGACTGCAGTTGTAGTAGCCATGCTGAACATACACGCTACTGCACACACTGCACCCCCCAGGGAGTCGGGTGCGAACACCAAGATGGAGAAGCTCAAGCGTCCCTCCATAGCCCTGGCAGGGACAGCTGAGGCCTGGTCATACTTCGTAACCCGCTGGGGTGAGTACAGGACGGGGACTAAACTCACCGGCCGTGACGTCGTCACACAGCTGTTGGAGTGTTGTGAAGAGGACCTGAGGAAAGACCTCACCCGAGCAGCGGGCAGGAGCCTAGTGGACAGTAATGAAGCAGACGTCCTCGCTGCCATGAAAAAACTTGCCGTCCGCGCGGAGAACACCATGGTAGCTCGTGTGGCCCTGTCCAACATGCGTCAGGGTCACGAAGAACCCATCCGATCGTTCCACGCCCGCTTAAAGGGGCAGGCGGACACATGTAAATACGAGATGGTCTGCACTAAGGAGGGATGTGACCAGATCAACGACTTCACAGAAGAAATCCTGCGCGACGTGGTTGCCCGTGGCATCGCCGACCAAGAGATACAACTCGATCTGCTCGGCGAGAAGAACCAGAATATGCCATTAAGGGACATGATAGAGTACATTGAAGCCAAGGAGTCTGGGAAGCGCTCCACATCGCACTTGCTTCACTCTCAGAGCACGGACACAGTCAGCAGCTCATATCGGCGAGGGAGACAACAGGATGTCCGCACCAAGGGCAGTACGAGGCTGGAGAAGCTCAAGGCCAAACCTGAAGGGACATGCATCTACTGTGGCGAAATGGGCCATGGCAAAACACCGCAGTGGAGCACGAGGCGCGCCGAGTGTACTGGATATGGAAAAAAATGCCGGAAATGCGGCCGCCAGAACCACATTGAGAAGGTCTGCCTGGGCGGCCGATCAGCCGCGCAGCCGCCCGTAGGGACAGACGGGGCGTATGATGAACAAGCGGCAGCAGTTGCTGAACTATGCACCCTCACCATGGCCAACGCAGCTGATGAGCCACGTACACTCCCCCTCGCTCACCACCTGTATGATGACATGTGCGACAAATGGATAAAGCGTAAGGCTAACACACAGCCTTACATCAGCCTCACCCTCACCACTGTACGTGAAGATTACAGAGCGCTGGGCTTTGACCTGCAGAAACACACCCGCGCAGTGACTCTACCTGCCATGGCTGACACCGGGTGCCAGAGCTGCCTGATTGGCCTCAAAGTGGCACGACGGATGGGCCTGAGCACAGAGGACCTCATTCCTGTGTCTATGACCATGAGGGCTGCAAACAACGAGGGGATTCGGATCCTTGGAGCCGCGGTGGTCAGATTCGCCGGCAACAGTAACGACGCACGAAGATTGGAGACACGCCAGATTGCATACGTGACAGACACGTCAGATCGTGTATTCCTCTCCCGCACAGCCTGCGTGGGTCTGGGCATGATCTCAGAGACCTTTCCAACGCTAGGGGAGGCGAACCTGGCATCCTCCGAGCCATGTGATTGCCCACAGCGTGCGACTCCGCCAGCCAGGCCGACCATACTCCCTATGCCAGCGACCGAAGCGAACAGGGAGGCGTTAAAGGAGTACTTACTCAAGACTTACGGCCAGAGCACGTTCAACACATGCCCTCACCAACTCCTGCCGGAGATGTCTGGCCCACCACTCCGTCTCATGCTCAACGAGGATGCAACACCAGTTTCCTACCACACGCCAATTCCTGTGGCATTACACTGGCAGGATGAAGTGAAGGCAGGCCTCGACCAGGATGTTCGCCTCGGCGTGCTGGAGGTGGTGTCACCGTATGGTGATCTGCGCGAAAAAGAACGGCAAGCCGCGGCGCACTGTTGACTTTCAGGCCCTGAACAAGCACGCCCTTCGCGAAACCCACCACACTCAGTCCCCATTTCACCAAGCGAGGCGCGTCCCCAGCGGGAAGCGAAAGACCGTGTTTGACGCGTGGAATGGTTACCACAGCGTCCCCCTGCACGAGGACGACCACCACAAGACAACCTTCATCACCCCCTGGGGGCGCTATCGGTACCTCAAGGCCCCGCAGGGGTACATAGCATCAGGGGACGGCTACTCACGGCGTTACGACGAGATTGTCGCCGACATCGGTAACAAGACCAAGTGCGTGGACGACACACTGCTGTGGGCTGACACAATCGAGGGCAGTTTCTTCCAAGCAGTGGAGTGGCTGGACGTCTGCGGCCGGAACGGTATCATCCTCAACCCGGAGAAGTTTGTCTTCAGCGCTCCCACGGTGGACTTCGCAGGCTTCACCATCACCATGACCGACGTGCGGCCATGTAGCCGTTACCTGGAGGCGTCCTACGCCTTCAGCATGGCCGAGCGCATGCAGCCATTTCGGAGGCTCCTGCAGAATGGGGTGCGCTTCGAGTGGACCCCGGAGCTGGAGGCTGCTTTCCGTGAGTCGAAGGATGTGATCGTCCATGAGATTGAGTGCGGCGTCCGCATCTTTGATAAGGCCAGACCCACATGCCTCGCCACGGACTGGTCAAAGGAGGGCGTCGGCTTCTGGTTGCTTCAGAGACACTGCCAATGCTTGCCTGTCAGGCCCTTCTGCTGTGCTGAGGGATGGAAGGTGACCCTAGTTGGCAGCAGGTTCACACATGCGGCAGAGTCCAGATACGCACCCATAGAGGGCGAGGCCCTTGCCGTCGCGGACGCCTTGGACAAGGCTCGCTACTTTGTGCTAGGCTGCGAGAACCTGATCATTGCCGTCGACCACAAGCCGTTGCTGAAGGTGCTCACGGACAGGGCACTGGACAACATACCCAACCCCCGCCTCAGGAACCTCAAGGAGAAGACCCTCCGCTATCGCTTCCGTGTCATACACGTCCCTGGCATGAAGAACAAGGCGGCAGATGCCATGTCACGCAGGCCTGTCGGCACCTCTACGCCACCACTCATGGACCTTCCAGATGACGACACTGCCGTGGTGACCCACACGTCACCCGGCACACACACCGACGTCCTATCACTCCTGCGCCGGGCTGAGCCGGCGGATGACGACGACGACGATGACGACGAGGGATCTGACCTGTCGTGGTGTGCTACAGGCCTCGAGTCGTTGCAGTCAGTGACCTGGGACCGTGTCAGAGAGGCCACCAGCAGTGACGCCGATATGCGCACGTTGGAGGAGATGGCGGCGGATGGCTTCCCCGAATCTAGGGTCGGGATGCCTGAAGGGATTCGCGGCTTTCACCAGTACCGTGAGGACATTACATCAGCGGACGGGGTGGTCCTGTACAAGGACAGAGTGGTCGTACCACCCTCACTCCGCGGTGAGGTGCTAAGCTCCCTGCATGCCGCCCACCAGGGTGTCTCTATGATGACCGCACGTGCAGAGTCCTCTGTGTTCTGGCCTGGGATATCAGCTGACATCAGAGCCACTCGAGATAACTGCGGACACTGCCACCGGATAGCTCCTTCTCAGCCTGCAGCGCCACCGACCCCACCCATCCCTGCCACCTACCCCTTCCAAGCGGTGTGCTCTGACTTCTTCACACATAGGGGTGTGCACTACCTCGTGACAGTGGATCGTTACTCCAACTGGCCCGTCATTTCGAGGTCGGCGGGTGGTGCTGCTGACCTCATATGTCACCTGCGTCGTGCCTTTGCAACGTACGGGGTGCCTGAGGAGCTCGCGTCGGACGGGGGACCGGAGTTCACTTCCGCCGAGACGAGGTCCTTCCTACACAGATGGGGCGTGCACCATCGCCTCTCCTCGGTTGCCTTCCCCCACAGCAACTGTCGCGCAGAGATCGGGGTGAAGACCATGAAGCGGCTCATTGCCGACAACACGGGCCCGAAGGGTGATCTGGACTCTGATGCTGTGCAGAGGGCAATACTGCAGTACCGTAACACGCCCGACCCTGACACAAAGATATCCCCGGCCATGTGCGTTTTCGGCCGCCCGATACGCGACTTCATCCCAATTCATCCCGGCAAGTACAGGCCCCACGAGACTTGGCGTGAGACGTTGATGGCGAGGGAGGAAGCCCTCCGCAGACGCCACATTCGCATGGCTGAGGTGTGGGCAGAGCACACTAAACGCCTCCCACCGCTCGTGGTGGGGGACTTGGTCCGCATCCAGAACCAGACGGGTCCCCATCCTAACAAGTGGGACAGGACGGGCGTCGTCGTGGAGGTCCGTCAGCACGACCAGTACGTGGTCAAGGTGGACGGTTCTGGCAGGATCACACTTCGGAACAGGAGATTCCTGCGCAAGTTCCGGCCTGTTCGCGACGAACTGCCGCCACCCCGGACTATTTTCGATGATCTGGCAACCCGGGTTGCCGCGTCGGCGCCCCGCGTGGTGCCCTATCTACCAAGCCACATGGATGTCCCCGTGGTGCCCACGACGGAGGCGGGACCTTCTCCGCCACCTGTTCTGCCTCTGCCAAGTGTCCCCCGGCCCGGGACACAGCCTGCTCCCGTTCCACCGGCGCCACCGAGCCAGGATGTGCCAAGGCGCACCGTCCGCCCGCCACCTCTGACTGCCCCTGAGGCCCAGTTGGCCTCTTCCCCCCCGAGACCCTTGGCATCTCAGCCACCGGCGGCCCTGCGCCGGTCCTCCAGGGTGGCCAGCGTGCCTGCATGGCACAAGGACTATTCTATGGATTAGGCTTGCACTGTTTTGTATTGGCCGTAGACATTCTAGCTCTTGTTCTGTTCTGTTGGACTTAGTCCTTTTTCAGCCTTTAGTTTGGTTGTGTTAAAGGCTTGGGGGGAGATAGGGAACATTGGGACTTACCTGTTGTTGCACTACGGTTCCTTTTACATGAACACAAAAGCAGGAAGTAAGAACTGACGTAGCGCATACACTAGCGCCAGGTTGATGACTTGTTTGATTATTGTTATCCATTGTTTTTCATTAAAACAAGTGAGCAAATGGAACGTGGTTCTTATTTAATTAGTATTTTTGAACTCGATAGATAGACCGACCGTTTGTTCGGCCTCCGTATTGAGTCCGCCTGTGTAATCAATTCTTTCAATCTCGCCATTCCATGAGCCCAAACTCGACATTTACTCGAGCCCAAAATATGACATTTACACCGCAGAAAAAAATGTTTCAAGGCTTGTCGCTGTGTTGGGTTCACACTAAAGGCATATTAAAAGCTGTTGAATTGCAGCCACATCCAGAGACGTTTTTTTCCATTTTCTTGAATTAAAAACTGTTCAGGTGTTCCATAGAGCTTTGTTGTTACTGTTAGCTCAGAAATGCATCTTGTTGGACTGTTCATTTTAGTTTTTTTCATTTATAGTGTATATTGTCATTGAATCATTAGGCTATAATCTTTAAGTCTTCTTCTTGCATTTTATAAAGCACAATAATAATAATATAATAATAATAATGTATTTCTAATAAAATAAATTGGGAATTGATATCGGCCTGAAAAATGTGATCTATCTTTTCATGAGGCCCAAAATCCCTGGCAGCGCCCCTGATCACAGTAAAACTGTTGATAACTTCAGCTGGTTCTGCTGGAACACTGTTTACCCCTCCAGACATAACTGGACTGGAGTGGGAACGATCACATGTGAGCAGGCGACAGTGTCTTCAGATGCTGTTCATACATGGAATCGTTCTTTTTATGAGAATGTGTCCTACAGAAGCACTGTGCTATGATAATATTACCTTTCTGCTTTATTGCTTTACATAATGATGCCAACTGGAAGTGTTGAGTGCAGTTTTGAATGTGATGGGTTTGTGTTTGACCTGTGTGTTACATTAGATACTGCCATATTGGAATGGAAAGTGTGAAGATTATGTATTTGCAGTAAGCATACTGCACAATTACCAATGCAGACGTCGAGGCTGTGCACAATATTTATGTACAGTGCCCTTCAAAATCATCCACACCCATGATAAAAAATGTGCATAAAAGGCTGTAAAAAAATAAAAAACCAGTACAGGTAATAAGCTACTCAAAAAATGGGAAAATTATATTATTTTATACTACCACAGTTTCTCAGGGAAAGCGTTTTCCCCCAAAATGATGGGTGTCACAATGAATCATCCTCATATCGTTTTCAGTGCTTTAGGTGCCCTTCCTTCACAAGGATAACACTACTAAGTCGTCCTCTATAGTGCTTTGAGATTTGTAAAAATATTAGGGAGGATCTTTGACCATTTCTCTACACAGAATCTTTTGTGATCTTTCAAATCATTCATTCTGCGCTTTGCGACATCACTCTTCAATTCCAACAACAAATCTTCGATCGGACTCAAGTCTGGAGGCTGAGATGGCCAATGGAAAAACAGTAATTTTGTGGGCAGTTAACCATTTTTTGGTTCATCATCTTGCTGAAAGATCTATTTGCAGCCAAGTTTTAGCGTCCTGGTGGGGTGACAACATGTCTAGTTGGTACTTTCTGCATTGAAACTTAGATTGAAACTTAGATTAGAACCTAGTATTATGATCAGATGAAAGTACCAATCTCATAAAAGATTATAGGAGATGATGCAGTATTGTTAGCATTGTAAAGGGAGTGTGCACAAAGTACTGTAAATGATTGTGACTCTGTGAGGGATCTCTATGTCAGAGACACAGAGGAAATATTGGAGGTCCAGATGCGATAGCTGTGGAATCTTAAAGTGTTCCAAAGAACACCACTGAGACGGACAATGATCCGTAGTGGAGAAAATAAAATAAAAAGAACACAAACCTCGCGATAAAAACGAGGAACTCGATCTCCGAGCAAAACAAAGAAATAAGCAGTAACGCTTATCTAACTCCCGTTTGTGGAGCGAAACAAAAGAAAGAACAGAGAACTCAAAAGACCCCAAAGACTTTGGGTGAGAGCACTCGTAGGTATGAGTGGAAAACAAAAGAAACTAAAACCTCTGCTCTGAAATAAGAGCGTAAAAGAGAACTTGCTTTCTTTCTAAGGTTGTACTGCTAACAAGTCCCGCGTTGATAAGCAAAGCGGTCGATAGCAGCACAACTTCCTATACCCTTTTTACCGGCTCGAATGTTACGTGAAATAACATGGAAGCAACGAGAGAGGCAGGAAGCGGGGTTTAAATAGTGAGCGGAAATAAAAGACAGGTGAACTCACTAATGACGAGGCGAAAGCAAAACCCGTAGCGGAACACAGGAAAATCCGATAGATTACTCAGTTACTGTTTAGTCCATTAAAGCGCCATGTTTGCTGCACTTTTTCAGGTTCCTGAATTAAACTCTTCCATTCAGGCTGATGACACAACTGATTGTAGTTTGTATGCCAGTACCAGAGCCGGATTAAGGGTGCATGGGGCCCCTGGCTGTAATTCAAACAGGGGCCCTTCCATCAAAATTATTACTAGTGTAAGTAAACAAGAAATTCTATTGAATTTAATTGTAATTATATTGAATTTCATCCACATACTTATTGTTATTACATTGTACGTTTACAAACTTTTCTCATGGCAAAGTCATCAATCAAGTCAGTGAAGCTCAGTGAGCTTACCATTTAATTTTCAATACTCATAAGAGAGATCAGACTGAGTCTGTTGTCCCATGCAACTTCTAACTTAATTATTTATTCTTTTAAACTTTGAAATTGATCGCTCTCCGCTGCAGTTTGATGTCATCATGGAGAGATAGATGCGCCGCAGTGCGATGTAGACATTTGGAAAGCTTTGTGTGCACTTGAACTCATTCAACAGCAACAGCATTTTCAGCTCTGCGCTTGTGTTTTGTGCTGCGCATTATGCTTCTTTCTGTTCCTGTCCACTGACGGTCTTGAAGAGCTCTAAAAATTGGACTAATTCAGAAGGAAAGCAGTCTTCGAAATGGCGCAGAACCGTGACGAAACAAAGACATTGATTTCCGCGAAAGCTACAGAAGCCCGAATGCCGTAGATAAGTCAGCATGTGACGCGTGTAACCCTCTCACTCTGCAAAAAACCAGTGACGTGCGTCTCATCAAGTTATTTTTGACCGCTTTAAGTAAAATATCAAAACCCGGAAGTGTTTTTCGGTTATATAAGTGTTTATGTTTAGAATTATCCAAACATGCATAATTTTTTCAACACAACTGTTGACTAAAGAACAGCATAGGTTTCGAGTGTCATGCTTGCGAGGCTTAGCTGCTAGCCAAGTTGAATGCAACCAAGCACTTTGTTTCTTTCGCCCCACTTAGTATTTATTTTGCTCCGCAGCAGCTTACAATGTATTTTTTTGGTGTAATTTGTAGAGCAGTCTCCGTCAGTAGCATGCTGAAAGCAGTTGACAAGTCCTAAAGTACCCTGATGTCAAAAAGCACACCCAATGGTTCTAAATATTTTCTCCATTGATTTTTGCCATAGGCTTATACTAAATAGATAGCAACAAGTATCATAAATGGTAGAGAGACACCTCCCTAACAAAATACCAGGGTCAGTTTTTTGTACTTGGAACACAGTTCTTATTTTTAGTGATTTAGCCTAAATCATGTCCCATTATAAGCCTATTTCAACCAGTTATTAATTTGAACCCACAATTAAAAAGTAATTCATGGCAGTGTTTAACAATTAATTAAAATAAGGAATACATGACACAATAGATATGATATATACATTACAATACATCGATGTCTACAGATATATAGACCGTTTAACGTCGTGAGGCAAAATTCTATTAATTATGCAACATTACGCTCTGGACGCATGGTTGGTTTTCATGGATTTTAAACTTATAGCATTATTCATTGACTCATGACTAACATGGCATTTTGGCTGACAGTACATTTGTTGAAAGGAATGAGCATAAAAAACAAGACATAGATAAGACCGCTAAAGCACACTTTTTTCGTCAGGTGCTTCTTTCGTCCCGCACAACAGGGACGAAAGATACATTGCACTCGTCCGGTTTGTGGCCAATTTATATCCAGTTGCTATTAGTTAGGGACACAGACACGTTGTTTGCCAGAAAATATGGCCTCTCTATCTCTACTGACTTTCGAGTAACCCGGATGAATGTAAAAAGTGTTTTTTTCGTCCCGGTTCTCCCTACATGTCGATTTTCAGGCAAACTTTTGCACACTAGCATCAAATAAAATCTCAGTACAGGGTCTAGTTATCCCACACACACCGCATTGCTGACCGTCGGCATCCCTCCCTCCTCATCTGGTCTATCTAGGTATGAAATTTATTTTACACACAAACAATTGTTTTTTCTGTTAACTAATTTTCGGGGCCCCCTAAACAACGAGACCAGATGATCAGAATCTTCACGGTGTAATATGCCAATTGTCTTTCTCGCTCATTGTCTTTCTCGCTCATTGTCGTCCAGATTTCTGATCGTTTCCTCAGCTTCTGGACATCCACAAAAAGTCAGGAGACTGCATGCTATTCAAGTTTTGGTTTCCTTAACATTAATTGTCGATTAATTGAACCAACGTCAGTTAACGTTAACTTTGCTTATACATGATCTCAGTAGCTAGCTCGTAGCTTAACTTAGCTTGCTAACATTATGCATTTCAGTCTTAGTTAGCTAACATTATCTCTAGGCTATGTAATATGTTTGGGCCACCAGGTGGCCAGTGGTGAAAAAAATCTTTAGTGTTAACCCTGCCAATGCACAGAGACAGTTTTCAACTTTTCTCACAGAAATAGTTAGGTAACACAACTAGCTAACGTGAGGCTAACGTTATACCAGTCTCATCTTCCAACGCGATTCAATTGTCTGTTGGAGGATTTTCTGCGTCCTGGCGTGGTGCGACATCAGGTTCAAAGCGAAACAGCTCAATAAACATATCTTTGCCCATTTGTCCCTGCTCAAAATACTCAAATGTATACCCGATAGGCGCTACCCAGCTCGTCCATTATCTGGTGCTTACTCTTTAACTTTTGATTGCTCTTTTTTACATGACTGACAGATGCAGAATTTCTAAGAGAAGGTTTAAAAAAAAATCTATTGACGTAAGTCAATTTTCCCCATTCATTTCCTCATAGTATCAAACACGGCTTTCAGAGGTGGAAATCCAGGGGACATAAAAGTCATACCATGTGTTTCTTCCACCCATAGACTCAGCCAGCTGATTTCACTAATTAGTTCTACCTCCGCTGAAGAATTATGTTAATGAGCAAATCCAGGTGATTGGAGCAAAATACTGGGGAGGACTTTTAGTTTATGTCCCCTGGATTTCCACCTCTGACGGCTTTAGACTTTCTGTTTTATAGACCTGTCTTTGAGATGGTTTTTCATTGCAGTGTTTTAAATATGAATTTGCATTGGCCTGGCATGATAAAGAAGTGTCAAGAGGCTATGCAAGTTTAGGGATTATCTGTGTTAGAGAGGGCTTATAACCGATCAAAAACTAATTTACATCTAGCAGATGACTGAGTGGGATTTAAAGAGCCATCAATACTGATTTGATAGCATTTGTTCTTAGCGAACAGCTACTACTGTGGGCTGGGGTGGAAGGGGTTCTGCCTCCGTTAGCCTTTCAGTGTTGAAGGCCTTTATGACAGCTTGAAAGAAGTGATTTTATGCTTCATTTGCATGTATTTCTCATTATGGTAAATGTATCTTTTCAACAAGTCCTCAAGTGATTTTCTTTGCTGAAAAAACATTTTCAAATGTGGGCAAAATGTCTGAAATTCAGCATTCAAGCCTTTTCTTAAAAAAAATAAAAATAAAATACCACCACCGCTTCTTCATTCTAAAATACAATATTCTGTGGTATTTATTCATTTCAACGTTAGGGGAAAATGTGGAAAAACTCTTGAATCTATGTAAGGCATGTACCTAATACAAAATAAATATTTAATACATTGTAGTAATCATACTATTGCCATGTAAACCAACCCATTGCCAACCTATTGCCTAGACTGTAAACAATACTTTTTGTAGGATTTAATTTATTTTAAAGTATAAAATACATAATTTATTAAATATAGAAAGAAAAGAAAATTTGCTTAAAATGCCAAATATTTCTTCCATTTTGCTGAGCAGCCCAGTTTGGGAACCCCTGCTATCCCTGAGAGAATTGCAATGGCCTAGTCTTTAGGGAACCCCTGCTATACCTGAGAGAATTGCCATGGCCTAGTCTTTAGGGAACCCCTGCTATCCCTGAGAGAATTGCCATGGCCTAGTCTTTAGGGAACCCCTGCTATCCCTGAGAGAATTGCCATGGCCTAGTCTTTAGGGAACCCCTGCTATCCCTGAGAGAATTGCCATGGCCTAGTCTTTAGGGAACCCCTGCTATCCCTGAGAGAATTGCCATGGCCTAGTCTTTAGGGAACCCCTGCTATCCCTGAGAGAATTGCCATGGCCTAGTCTTTAGGGAACCCCTGCTATCCCTGAGAGAATTGCCATGGCCTAGTCTTTAGGGAACCCCTGCTATGCCTGAGAGAATTGCCATGGCCTAGTCTTTAGTCAACCATGCTCCTGTATCCCACTATGGCACAATCCAGACTTCCAAATCCAAAAGAAAACTTTCATTTTCAATAAATGGAAACTACAAGGAATAACTCACCTGGAACACATATTTGAAAATAACTCACTGATACCATTCACAGCACTAAACCAAAAGTATAATATTGGTAGTGAGAACTTTCTACAATACCTTCAACTTAAAAACTCACTGAAATCAAAAATCTATTTATCAGAAAACTGCCTCCAACCACCACTGCTAACGGAACAACTCATTGACATTGCCAAATCAAAGATTTGCCATATCCAAATTATATAAACTAATGTCTAAAATAGATAGCACTCTCTCTCTACCAACTGCAGAATGGGAAAAAGACCTATCCATAACTACTGATATCAATTTCTGGAGACAAATTTGCAATAATACCTTCACTATGACTAACAACCCTAAAACTCAACTCATCCAATACAAGAGTATTCACAGAGCACATATCACCCAACACAAAATGTACAGAATGGGTTTTATTGACACGGACACATGTTCACACTGCAATCTCAACACCCCAGATAACTACGTTCACGCCACCTGGTTCTGCCCACCAATCCAACTATTCTGGAAAGGCAGCGTACGCAAACTATCCACCGTTCTGGGTCACAGCATTTCACTCTCCGCATCCCTATGCCTGCTTGGAGACTTGTCATCAATTGAACCGCCAACTAAACAACAACCCATTTTGATCGCCTTAACTACCACCAAAAAAACAATACTCCTCAACTGGAAAAGCAGAGATAAAGTCAATATATCTCAATGGTTAAACGTGTTGACAGAACATGTCTCAATGGGAAAAATAACAGAACTCAAATAAAATCATTAAATGAAATCTGGATACCATTCAGTGCTTCCCTGCATCTCTGCCAGTGACCTAATTTCAGTAATTCCACTAACTCCACAATTTCAAACCCAAATACAAGAACTTCCTCAAATGTTTCTGAATGCACTCAACCATACCATACCATACCAGAGAAAATAACAATAATAATAACAAAGATAGTCCGTATCAGCAGTTCTATCAGCCAAATCCCTGTCTCATGTCTGCGTTTGTTCTTTATTAAATCCTGCATGTTTGTTATTGTGGTTCCTGTTTGTCTTATGGGTCCGATCATTTGAAATTTGTATTTGTGTTAATTAATTAACTTTAAAAAATATATATTATTACTATAATTATTAGATTTTTATTTCTCTCTCTCTTTTTCTCACTATTTGGTGATGGAGGTGGGGTAGACTGACATTGTATCAATTTTGTATCAAAAATTGTATCAAGCGGTGTGGGGGGCATTCATCATGTGTTACTGAAGGGTGGGTGGGGTTAGGGGGTGGTTTGGGGTTAGATTTCAAGGGGTCACATATTTAAACATGAGTATTAATAAAACAAATAAAGTTGACCTCCAAAGTGGGGTGGTAGTGGTGGGCTTATAAAATAAAATAATACAAATTTTTTAAAACATGCTCCTGTACAGCTGGGCTCACTTGGGCTCTGCCTAAGTAAGTATTTGTTATAAATAGAGGTGAAAAGGAGTGGAAGCTTTTTAACTAATGTTCTTCAATGTTTTTCATTTGTGTTTGGCAAATGTGCGTGCATTTATTTTCTATTTTCGCTCACAGCCCTCATTTCAAACATAATGTTTTAATAAAAGAAAAATTGTTAAATAAAAAAATCAACATTTTAAACATTTTTTAAACAGTCAGATGAGGATATGCTTTGTTCAAATGGATGACTAATCGGAAACGTCATCCATAAACGTCTGCTACAGCAATATCCATGGAGCTATGGAGAGCTTGGAAGATGAAAGGCTGACACCTGGGTCTGTTCCAGCCGTTGCCAGGTGACGGTCTGTAAACCAGCCTTCAATGCTGGGAAACGGGAGAGGCCTTTGATGCCAACTTTGGATGGTGCTTTCTCTTCACCCTGAAACGCCCCAGGAACATGCAGACAGGTTCTTTGCTGTCATTTTAAAATAAAAAGTGATACCTGATTGTCAATTATTTAGAACAGTCTTTATTTCGCATGGAGTCTCCGGCAAGTACGGAGAAAGTGAAGGTTTAAGAAGGTCTGTGCTGGTTTCAGACATATGATGATGTAAAGGGGGTCTCAGTTTGGCCCTGTGTGAATGCAGCTCTGGAAACATTCTGTTAAGGCAATGTTCAGGACCGGACCCAAACGCAAGACTTTGAGACAGAACTCGATGAAACTCCACCAGGGAGAATATTTATTAGTTTCAGGCAAAAGCAGCAAGCAAGCAAGGCAACTAAAAGGGTGAAGGGCTGGATACGGGTTTGGCGATCTAAGCGGGGCAGGAGAGGAGACAGAGCAGGCAGGAGGCAGGCTGGGCGGGCTGGATGAGGAACAGAACAAAAACAGGTTACAGGCAACAAACAAGGTAGCAAACAGAATGGCCGGGCCTGATCTCAAACGGAGCAGAGAAAATGAACTGGCCCTGAAACGGTGTGAGAGGGAAAACTAAATAGGGACGGGAACAGGTGAAGGGACTGATTGAATAACTAAAAGGAGGGAGGAATTTGTATAAGCGGGAGAGTGATGGGCTAACCCAGTGGTTCTCAAACTCGGTCCTGGGGCCCCCCTGTGTGTACTGGTTTTTGTTCCAACCACAATTGCGATCCGAGAATTCTATTAAGCTGTTAATTGTTTTTAATTGCACTTTTCATGTTTTGATGGATTAATTACCCTCTTAAGCCAAATTATGTCAGAAAGTAGCTATGCATGCCATGTAGAATAAATGTCCCATATTCACATTTAGCTTATTTTGTTACATTGCAAACAATTTAATTAAAAGAGGGAACGAAATTGAGCAAATGAAAGAACGGGGTGAATCAGAAGTAAAAGTGTGGACACATGGCCACAAAAACGAACCATTTGGTTTATAATGAACAATTCAAAGACAACGCAAATTGATAATGAGCCAAACCTGCATTGTGTTTAAGGAAACAAAATTATGAAAGAACTTAAAACACCTGTTCAATGATCTAATTAGGAGCATATTGATTCACCACAGTCTTTAATTTGATCAGTTATAACATTTTGTTAGCTCTTTTTATGTATTCGTTTGCAATATAGCACAATAAGCAAAATGTGAACATGGGACATTTATTCTACATGGCATGCATAGCTATTTTCGGACATAATTTGGCTTAAGAGAGTAAACAATCAAAACGTAAAAAATGCAATTAAGACAAATTAATAGCTTGTTCAAATTCTCGGATCACAATTGTGGTTGGAATGAAAACCAGTACACACAGGGGGGCCCCAGGACCGAGTTTGAGAACCACTGGGCTAACCAGTGAAGGGGAAACAAGGAACTAAACGGGGACCACGCCCAGCCTGCAACGAACACAGAAACGAGACGAACAGGGTAAACTGAAAAACACGATATGGAACAGAAGGAATGGAAAAACAGAGGGAACGACAGGGAGGTGGACTGGAGGGGAACGGCGGATGTGACACATTCCGGCTGTAATAGTGTGTCATTGACATTATGATTACATGATCATTAGTCTCAGCATGCTGTGATTGAGCAGACTAATCATATTCAGCTCCTCTGCACAGCACCACTAAATTTTAACAGCCAAACACAAAGACTTGCTGTTTCTTCTGGAGGGTGGTCATTTTAGTTGGGTAAATCTCCTCAGCACTATTTTTCTAACCCTACCCTCTTTTGCATGCATCATCTCCACCATAGGGAGCTTGCAGTAGTATCAGGGATTTTTAAATAGAATTTCAAACGTTAAATGTGATGTGATCTGAGGATTGTTGGCAACAGTACTATTATGCCTGCTATTGCGCCTTAATATTACATTTAATTCTCTGTCATTTCAGATTGTATAAAGGAACATATAGGCTTGGGTTCAATCATAATTTGTTTTTAAGATTGACATACAGATAAATGTGAGATTTTCTTCTTCACTAATGCTTTGACAATTTGGTGAAAATTTATACTGTGGGAGTTGGATTCAATGTCTGTCACCAAGGGTGTTGGCTAGCATCCTGACTGTATTATGAACTTTTTTGCCTCTCCACTTCCTGCTATTGTCTTTCTCAGGTAGTCATAGGATATTTGATTTGTTGGTGCATCCTTAGAACTATTGAGCCAGACTGAGACCTCGTATCTATACAAATGACTAAAAGGCCCATTAGAAGATGATCAGTTATTCTTTATGGAGACTCACAACTTGTGAAGGGTCTGAATTTGGATAAAAGAAGTGGGTCAGTGTGGCCTTTGTGGGCAAGGTTCATAGTAAGGCCACTCGAGAGCCATTTTAGGCCTGGATTAATCTTTTGTATCACAGCATCACATGGTGTTTTTTGTTGGACCGCATCATGATTATAACAGCTAGAAGACCTGCATATTAATGGGTTCTTTGAGGGAGGCTCACACAATGGTTCTGCTGTATGTCCTCTTCATACATAATTGTAATTAATGCTCGTATCAAGTGTCAAACATGAAGCCAAAATGAAAAAAACATGTGTTTATATAACATTTTTTGCAGGCTGGGGTGCTTGTGTCTACACAGAATGTATTATGAAACCTTGTTAAATAAAGGGATATTATTATTTTCTAACATTTTGCTGAAAAAGACAGTGATTTCTTTATGCTCCTTTATGTCTGTAGTCCCCAACATACACATACACAGTCCTGAGACAGAGATGTTGAAATTCAGTGTTTTGTACAGGGTTATTTGTGACGTCAGTTACCAAACTGAAATTCATGTAGTCTAAAGACACAGAAACCTGAGGACAGACCACAATGCCAAACTAATTCATATTTTTATTTTAGTTAGGTGCTTCTGTGCCCTGATTAGAAATAATTGCCTATTATTAGGCCATGCTAAGGTTGTGCAATGCCTGCTCTAAAAAGTTTAATGAAAACACTGCTAATTCCTTTTGCTATTCTTTCGCAATAGTGCAAAGACATTCCCCTTTGTCCAGTTTTGATAGTATTCCAGTTAGTTTTTTATTCAATGTAAAGCTTATTTCTGTCGAATGGTTGATTTGCACTAGTATGAACTTGTTATCTGTTTGCTACTTCCAATTTAATACCTGCCCAGTAGACTGGTTAGTTAAACTCTTGAGAATTGTGTATCCGAGGGTCTACTGTAACAACCTAGCTTGAAGCCAAGTGCAGCTTACTTGAAAGGGGACCTTATTGACAAGAAATACATTCTGAGCTAACAAGAAGTATGATTTAATTTATTTTGTAGTATACAGATGAATGGCATGAAGTTAAATTGTATGTGGAATTTGGAATGGAACAGCAAAGAAGAAACAGTTCTATCCGCTCCATGGAAATACTCAGAGCATTAGCACGATTACTAAATTTCATGATATATCTGGAGCATGTCTTTAATTTCCTGGAATTTTTATTGTAATCTGATTTTAAGAAAACCACTCATGTGTAATTGTAATATGATCTTAAGTATGATGAGATCAGTGCACTGATCTCTACAAAAAAGGATTTTCGAGGGTGACCAGGAATGGGCTGTGACACCATTGCTAAGTTCAGTGGACCTTGTACATCACATCTCCCAATCTTCAGTGATCATGGCAACTGATAATGAGGAGGATGGTCCAGTATAAGTCGTGCATGGTAGCAGGATTGGGGTTTCCCAGTATCTTAAATCTACAGAGATGGAACTCTACAGCAGAATTTCAAATGGAAGCGATAGTCATTTAGGTTCTTTCATGATCACAGACTTTCAATGTTATAGGTGCAGTATGCATAGTATTATTTATGGGGAAGTGATACTCTTTAAAGTGACTGAAATATGATTTTTTTTCTTTCTAATCTGCCACTGATGAGACCAAACAAGAAGGGAATCGTGAATTTTGAAAATTGGATTACGTCAGGTCAGATGATGGATCGGGCAATGATGTCTTGTTGTGTTTTATTATTGGCTTCAATCCACCGGACTTCAATAGCGTCTGAGATTCTGGGACGTTTGGAACAAGACTGTTTCTATTTCAGTGCCAATGAAGAGTAAATCAGCCATGTGGTTTAGTGGGAAACAGAGGTGTTTTAGCCTCTGTGTCCAGCCAGGCTTGAGTTGGTATTTCATAACTGTATCCAGTTAGTCTGAAAACTGAAGTTGAAAGGAGATGAAGGATGAAGTGAAGGCGACACAAGACGACATTCAACACAAGATGGTTTTTCTTAGTCTGAAGTGTAATTCTTGGAGGTTTGTCTTTCCAGTAAAATTGAATGATAGTTTTAGAGATACTATACAGTTGGACTTTGTAAAAGGGATCATAATTATTAGGTTTTTTTTTGTTGGAAAGACATATCTTGACAATTTCAATGCAACCCATGAGTGATTAGGACATTTTATCTTTTTGTTAATTTTAAAAAAACATAAAACAAGTTTGCATGCACAAATATTGTGAATTCACTCAGGGGACAGTGGCAACACTCCGACAAGTTTGTATATTTTCATAATTGTCTTTCATGCCATAGCACTGTTTTGTATTTAATGTATTTTATTATGCATGTCATTTATAAATGTCAGTACCATGTTGCTTGCTAGCAAATAGATTTTTATAACAGAGAAAGATGTCTTTATAACCTGACATGGTAGGTTTATAAATACAGGCCCAAGTCTGCTCAGTATAGTAAAGTCACATGTTTTAGGACCACTGATTTAATTTGGGTTAAACAGATAAACAAAAAAGTTTTTTTGCATTTGTGTTAAATATTGGATTTGAAATACAGTGAGCACCATAATTCATTAGACAGTAACACATTTTTTGTTATTTTGGTTCTGTACTCTAGCACTTTGAGTTTGAAAGAATACAATGACAATGGGGTTGAAGTGCAAACTGTCAGGTTTAATTTGAGGGTATTTTCAGAAGAACAGTTTAAAAATTATAGAACCTTTTGTACATAGTCCCCCACATTTTTGTTCATCAAAACATTTTTGATATTGTTTGTTCACAGACATCAGGAAGTCATGGCATGCAAAGGATATGCGACCAAATATTAAAAAGTATTACTTTATTCTACATTATGTTAAACTGTCCAATATTTTTTGATGTCCGAAAATGTGGGGGACTGTACAAAAGATGCTATAATGTCTAAACAGTTCATCCCATATAGATGAAAATACCCTCAAATTAAAGCTGACAGCTGCACTTCAACCTCATTGTCATTGTATCTTTTCAAACTCAAAGTGCTAGAGTACAGAACCAAAATAACAAAAAATGTGTCCCGGTCCAATGAATTGTGGTGCTCACTGTGTGTCAAAGTGCGGTTTCTTTATATAAGGATGATTCAATGCCTCTTTCTGTGTCATTTTTTTTACATTTTATACTCTTACACAAAAATTCTGCAAAAGAGCGAACACATTTTTTATGTAATGTTTAGTATAATGTATCCCGAACAGCTTAAAAACACTATTTAGGAACACAGTTGCATAACTGCACAAAGTTTTACATTCAGTTTAAGTAAATCATGGTTTTATAGCAGACGTGAACCAAGTTTCCAAGACATTGGTGCGGAAGTTATATTGTTGGGTTGTATTATTTATGTTTTGTAGCTTAAAGGACCGCTCAGTAATTTCAGTTGCTAAAAAAAAAAGATGAAGATATGATACGCTACTATAGTATAGAATTACCATCCTAATTAAAATAACATTAAAGATCCTCATGAAAAGCACTTCTATTGGGAAAAATTAGTATTTAAAATAAGTGTCGGGCCGACACTGCTTCCTCGTTCATCTTCCGTCTTCCATTCTTCTTTGTTTTTAATATCTGATCTTTTTTGTAGTCCTTGCGCAGCGCATCACCATGGAAACTAACTTATTACTCACTCATTGTTGTTGCCCCACTAGACAGGTAGTGGGGCAACAGCAATGCAGATTAAATGTTTTGGTTTAAGAAAGCATTTGGCCCCCATTGTGCTGATGTGTGTGATCCTGCAGCAAGGCGCTGGAATGCCCTGCCGAGGAGCTTAAGGTTGGCATTAGGGACACAGGGTAGTAAGGAGGTGTGCGTCAGTCCCGCCAACGGCAGGCGGTTGCAGCTCATGCCAGGAGACACACTTGCCGCATGGTCCCTGGAGTAGCACAGTACCAACCACGTACTACCAGAGACAACAGCAAAGAAACCTGCTGGGCAGCAACAGGTTAACACACTGTCTCATTCAAGTGGACTCTCTCATACTGAAGAGTGTCTCTCTGGGTGTTACATGACCTCCCAGTGTATGAATGGAGAAGAGGTGAATGGTGTAAGACAGGCTGGAGTTGTTTGTGGATGGAGGGTCTGTGATGGCCAAGGGTCCCTGTTTTATCATTTACTTTTTACCCATTCAGGCTTTTACCCAATAGTGGCTTTATTTATTTATTTTCTCTTTTTTTTTTTTACTATTCTCACCTTTTCTTCCTCTTCTTTTATGCAGGTTTCTTCCACAGAGGAATGCATAGGGCCAATGCGAGTGACCCAAGAGCCTATTCAGGTAAAACAGGAATGAGAACTTAATAGATTCTGGGTTCCTTCGTTTTTTTGTTACCGTTCAAATTTCCTCTATTCATCTTTTAAAATAGGAAAACCTGCGGGGGGATCTATTTTCTCTGTAGGTGCCTTAGCACGCTGTTTACCTACCTCATTTGGTTTGAGGTAGACTCATAGGCTGGAATCTGCAGATCAAAGCTCTTCCAAAACTGCCCATGTTGTCATGTTGAATCAGAAGAAATGTAAATCCCCCAGTAGGGCAATGCAGTTAGCCAATGGTGTGTCGTCTTCACGGGAGACAGAAACGACCTTTCCCGCAGCTGCCTGATTAATTAGGAATAGTAACAAGTCTCCAAATGCACTCACTGCTAATTGCTCGAAGACCCAAGATTCTCTTAAGACTGCACTTGGATTAAGATTTGGCTCACGGAGGTCAGACTGAAGGACCCTGAGGCAAAATGGTGACAGAGATATCTAACGTAAGAGACACAGACCATGTGGTGCCAGGCAAGCCTACAGCTGATTTCTCTACTTTGAAAGTAATTATACTGTCCATTGAAGACTTAATGATTTCTGCTTTTGTACAAACATACAGTATGGACACTCTGTCACGTCTGTACTATATATTATAGTAATAGAAATGTGTTTTTGAAATCCCATTTGAGCTGTTGCTGAACTGATGAACTGGTTTGACCTAAATATATTTGAGGTCCATGAACAATGCAATAATCGTTCTAAAAAGAAGTGTTTTAAAAAAATACAACATGGATCAATTATAAGATCTCTTCATCTGGCAGTTTGTTCTGATCCAGTACTTTGTAATCCCTTGCTTTGATATTTTGCTGAACCGTAAAAAATATATCCCAATTGCAAAGTAGTTGTCATATGTGTGACGGCAGGCACATATTTTAAGCCTATTCATTTCTTATTTTGTTTCACCATTAGAGACGGCGCATTTTAAAGTGAAGATTTGAAGGTATTCAGACTCATTCCAGAATAATTACAGTGTTCAGCTTGTTAAGTGCAATGAACATGCGCTAACGTCATTTCACCCCGCGCTTCATATTTAAGCATTATTTAACATCGTAAATAAGAGCACATGAAAGCCGCCTGGCAGAGTAACGGACACGCGGAATTAATATCTGCTTTACTAAAGCCCACTGGAGTCGTGAACCTTATTCCAATAAACTCCAACAAATAGCAGAACGAGACAGCAATTCTATGACCTAATTTCTCTGCATGTTATACCTCCTGCTAAAAGAGATGAAATGTACTGTAAGGTATTGTTAAAAAAACGCATTCCAAATTCCAGTCATTTTGTTCTTAGGTGTCCCAGTAATCCAACAGGGTGACCCAGCTCTGTGAGTACTTATTACATATTGGAATACTTTGTATGCTGGGCTTGAGGAAGGAGAATATTGATGGTGATTGTGTAATGTTAAGTGGTTTCAGGCATATATGAATTTTACAGATGCATTTATGTGTTGTTTGCAGGCTGACCATAGAGGATGATGATTTATTCTTATTTTTTAACTTTCTGCCCTTTGGGCTGGTATTTCTCACCAGATGGTAACTTTGATCTACTCATAGATATAGAACCATAGATGTGACATATTTTATGTCATAGTTAGTGCCACAATTTTTGAGACCATACCCAGATAAGATGGTGGCCAGTAACCATGGTTCTCTTTCATCATCTCGTTTCGAGATCCACCTATGGGAATGACGTCCGGTCATGACCACCACAGAAGCATCCAATTGCACCACGTCTGGCCCTGACAGACAGTAGCGTGTCAAATGCGAAGGAGGCTCCCGCCCTCCTTGTACGAGCATATATGACACTGCAACGCTACTACTCTTCAGTTGACATTCGCTTCTCGCGAATTTCGGAGTACCCCACTCACAGCTTCGACCGTGTATCCCACACGAGCCTTGTCACTTAACTGTCCGCAGGAGGATATATCTCCGGATCAGCCTCCGCCGGGCGTGAAAGGTTCGGGAACGCGCGTCAGTGCTGAGTAGCTCCACTCGGTGTTAGCCTGCTACCCCGCGCGCTAGCCCTTGTATGGTGCCAGGCTCCCCGCCCAAGACACGATTTTTTCCTGCATCTGCTAACGCGGAACAGGACAGTGCTGTCTCACAACTAGCCACCCACGCTAGCTTGTCTCTTTGCTCTCTAGCCAGCCGCCCACGCTGCCTGTTTCTCTGCTTAGCTGCCTAGCTCCCCGCTAATGGCTCTTTCTAAGCCCGTTCCTCTCGGCCCGTCTGAGGAGCTACGCTCGCGTGCCTGCCCGGCCGCATGCGGTGCCCTCATCGCAGCCAGGGACACTCACCCTCTCTGTGTCATGTGCTTGGGCTTAAAACATGCCCAGGAGGCCACTGACTCCCCAGAGAGCTGCAGCCACTGCCTCGCTCTGCCCAAAAAGCTCAGGTGACGGAGGCAGAGAGTTGCTGCTACCCACGGCAACGACCTGTGTCCCGAGGACTCTGACAAAGAGGACGATAGCACTACGGCCTCTCGGCCGCCTCAAGACCTTCCTTCTCTGAGTTGGGCTGACCGCTCCGACCCAGACATGTTGGCGTTCCCTCTCTCGCTCTCCGGTACCCCCATACTGGAAGGAGAGACAGCGGATAACGACGACATGGCGGTTGCGTCTGATTATTCGGGTGAGGAGGACGCCATTCCACCGGCCCAGTTAGCACCGGCTATGGGTACAGCTAACGCCCTACCCCACGCCGTGCTTCTGGAGGTATGTGAGCGGGCCGCGGCCCGTCTCAATATCGAATGGCCAGCCCTCCAGAACCCGGCCGACGAGGAGAGGGATGTTTATGATGGGAAATTCCTGGGCCCCCCCCCAGGCCCCAGAAAACAGCTTTTCCCAGTTCTCCCCGCCTGCGCTAAACACTTGAAACACCACTGGAAGGACCCGCTTGATTTCAAGCACGGTTTCTCCGGTCTGGAGGTTAAGGACATGGCCGCCCACGCCATGGGGGAACCCCCAGCTGTTGAGCCCTCCATAGCTCGACACCTTAACCCCACGCAGGGAGGTCTCCTGGCGCCGCCCAGGCCTACCCTCCCTAATAAGATGGAACGCTTCACAGCCTCCATCCACCAGGCTTCCTACAGGGCCTCAGCCCTCGCGGTTAGAGCCCTCAATGTTTCCTCCCTCCTCTCAGCTTACCAAGCTGAGCTCACAGAGGAGATGGGGAAACAATTACAAAAGGGGACCCCTTCCCCTATACTGTGGCAAGAGATTGTCACTGTGAACGACTTGGTTCTGCGCAACTCTAAAATTGGGGGGCTAAGTCCATGTTCTGGGGCAGCCAGCCCCTTGGACACAGGTTCATCTCCTCTCTTCCCCCCCATGAAGAGAAGGAGACTCCCAATTCAGGAGGACAGCCCTCCTCTGTTCGCTGCGGTCAGGGCACCTGTTGGAGTTCACGTGCCCCCCAGCTCCAGTCTCTGTTCCAGTACTCAAGGAGTGTTACCCACATTCAGTGTACAAGCGAACACCAGGCCATTCCTAATAAAGGCTCCCGCCCTGAAAGGCCAAAAAACAAAAAATGTGTTAAGAAAAACCCCTTCTTATCACATAAGGCCTCCCCTGGTTTCACCACTAGGTGGAGCGCCAGCCCCATTCAGCACGGCCGCACTCGGCCGTTCCCCTCTGCGGTCCTCCGCACCAGCAGGGGCGCTCACGAGCCACATACAAGCCTGGCAGGCTACGTTTGCCCCCGAGTGGGTACTACGCACAATAGCCAAGGGCTACAGACTCCAGTTTGCAGGGAAACCCCCATGTTTCAACGGAGTCATTTACTCTCAAACCGAGAGGAGTTCGGCCCATGTTTTAGAGGAGGACATTTCCTCTCTATTACAAAAGGGGGCGATACGTGTGGTTCCCAGAGATCAAGCCCAACACGGCTTTTATTCTCGCTATTTCCTGGTCCCAAAGAAGGACGGTTCCCTCCGTCCGATCTTGGATCTCAGTGTTGAACAAGCATTTGAGGCGGTACAACTTCAAAATGCTAACTTACAATACTCTTTCACGTTCAATACGTCAGAGCGATTGGTTCACATCAATCGATCTGAAAGATGCTTTCTTCCACATAGGCATCTATCCTCCCCACACGAAATTCCTTCGCTTCGCCCACCGCGGTGTTTGCTACGAATACACAGTTCTACCGTTCGGCCTCTCCCTAAGCCCACGGGTGTTCTGTGTCTGTGTGGAGGCGGGCCTGGCCCCGTTAAGACTAACGGGGGTCAGAATACTGACTTATATGGACGATTGGCTAATCATTGCCAATTCGAGAGTCAGAGTCGTGAAAGACACGCAATTAGTTCTGGCACAACTAGCTGCGCTCGGGTTCAGGGTAAACCTCCCCAAGAGCAATTTCTCTCCTTCACAGAGTGTAACGTTCTTGGGGCTGGTGCTAAACTCTGTTTCGATGCTAGCCCGCCTGTCAGCGGACCGCATTGTATCCCTGCGGGACTGTCTCTCTCTGTTCAAACCGGGCTTAAGAGTACAGTACCGCACATGCCTCAGACTGCAAGGGCTGATGGCCTCAGCCTCGCAGGTTTTACCGCTGGGGTTACTGAGGATGAGGGGCTTTATGAGGTGGGTTTCATCACTACACCTCAGCCCCGTACGCGATCTCCATCGCCGTCTCACAGTGACGCACGAGTGCGCGGCAGCTCTACGTCATTGGGAGAACACAGACTTTTATACTCAGGGAACCCCTCTCGGGATCGTTCTCATGAGAAAAGTCGTAACGACAGATGCATCCCTCTCTGGGTGGGGGGCCACTCAGGAAGGGCGTGTAGTGAATGGGATGTGGCCAATCCAGCTGCGCTCAGCTCACATCAATTATCTGGAGCTCCTGACTATATGGATAGCTCTCAGATATTTTCTACCCCGCTTAAGGCGACGGCATGTGCTAGTACGCTGCGACAATACGACTGCTGTAGCATACGTCAATCGCCAGGGGGGCATGCGCTCTCTCCATCTCCACAGTCTAGCCCACAGACTGCTGGTATGGGGCAGCCATCACTTTCTGTCGTTACGTGCGACCCATGTTCCAGGCATTCTGAACACGGGCGCAGATCTGCTGTCAAGGGGAAACCCACTGTACAGGGAATGGCGACTGCATCCCCAGACTGTGGAAATGCTATGGCAGAGATTTGGCCACGCAGCCGTCGATCTCTTCGCCTCGCACGAAAACGCCCATTGTCGTATGTTCTTCTCGCTACGGGACAAGAACGCGCCTCTAGGCGTAGACGCACTAGCCCACCCTTGGCCCAATGTGCTTCTATATGCGTTTCCCCCCCTCGCTCTCATCTCTCCCACTCTAGCCAGAGTGAGAGAGCAGAGTTTGACACTAATCCTAATAGCGCCCAGGTGGGCGAAATCGCCGTGGCTGGCGGAGATAATTCCTCTCCTTTATGCACAGCCGTGCGCGCTCCCGTTACGCACGGACCTGCTGTCTCAGGCGAACGGGGAAATATATCACCCCTGCCCAGAGCGAATAGCTCTTTGGGCTTGGCCCGTGAAAGGCACAACCTCGACGCTTTAGGGCTCCCCCCTCGCGTGGTGGCAACCATTCAGAGCGCGAGAGCGTCTTCTACCAGATCACTTTATGACAATAAGTGGCAGGTATTTGAAAAGTGGTGTGCCTCCCGTCAGTCAGTACCCTATCAGTGCTCTGTTTCTGATGTGCTGAGTTTTTTACAAAACCTGATGGATGAAGGGAAATCCTTTTCTACCATTAAGGTCTACTTGGCAGCTATCACTGCTTGTCATATGGGTTTCAATGACAATACAGTGGGGCAGCATCCCCTCGTGCGCAGGTTCATGAAGGGGGCTCGCCGTTCTCTGCCTGTTGTTAAAAAGCTCATTCCCTCATGGGATTTATCACTGGTGCTGGAGGCTCTGTCCCAACGGCCATTCGAGCCTATACACGGAATAGAGTTAAAATTACTGTCTCTGAAGACAGCACTGCTGCTCGCATTAGCCTCTGCTAAGCGGGTCAGCGATCTCCATGCGCTCTCAGTGCATCCCTCGTGCACAATATTCTCCCCTAATATGGATAAGGTTTTCCTCAAACCTAATCCTGCCTTTATGCCTAAAAGCTTCCCAGCTTTCACATGTGAGGTGTTGGAGCTTTCCGCTTTTCACCCACCGCCGTTTTCTTCTGAGGAAGAGCAAAGGCTACATATGCTGTGTCCTGTGCGTGTTCTCCACATGTATATAACAAGGACTAGGGCTTTCAGAAAGAGCAACCAGCTCTTTGTGGCCTGGGCCCCCGCCTGCAAAGGGAAAGCCATCTCTAAGCAGCGGCTGTCCCATTGGCTTGTGGAAGCTATTGTTATGGCATATGGTTCAAAGGGGGTATCGCCTCCCTCGGGTCTGAGGGCTCATTCTACGAGGGGCGTGGCTGCATCATGGGCCCTATTTCGTGGGGTCTCCATGCAGGAAATTTGTTCAGCCTGCGGCTGGGCTTCTCCACATACTTTTGTGAGGTTTTACCATCTGGATGTTACCAGGACACCGGTAGCCCACTCAGTATTGGGGGTGAGCTCTGTGTGAGCCACACACATCTCACTATGGGTGTAGTACTTCACACTGTTCCCGGACCCCAGTTACTACACTGGACAGTGGATTGTGTTTTGTACTTGCCTACAGGGGATGCGCTAGGCACCACCCTCCTGCTAGGGAGGGAGGCCTCCCTTGCTGGCTTGACAGCGTCTCAGCTGTGAGCATATGGCAATCCGGGAGTTGGCCAAATCTCCCATAGGTGGATCTCGAAACGAGATGATGAAAGAGAACTTTAGGTTACTGTCGTAACCCCGGTTCTCTGAAACATCGAGTGGAGAGATCCACCAACATTGCCCTGCTTGCTGTGCGCGAGAAGCGAATATGTTCACTGAAGAGTAGTAGCGTTGCAGTGTCATATATGCTCGTACAAGGAGGGCGGGAGCCTCCTTCGCATTTGACACGCTACTGTCTGTCAGGGCCAGACGTGGTGCAATTGGATGCTTCTGTGGTGGTCATGACCGGACGTCATTCCCATAGGTGGATCTCTCCACTCGATGTTTCAGAGAACCGGGGTTATGACAGTAACCTAAAGTTTTATATCTATGAGCCAATCATCAGCTATCTGGCTTCTGAGACCCGATTATGACATCACAGTGGGTTAGAAGGTACATGACACTTTTCCATAGGTTTCTATTATAGCTGTCCCCAGTTACGATGGCTGCCAAATTGTTCCATTTCAGAATTCCAAATTACTATTACATTACATGATATGCCATATCTACGGTTCTATATCTATGCATCTACTGCTCTTGTAATTAGTGGACTGGTATTCCACATTCCAAAGAACATTTGCATTTGCAGTAAATGCAAATAGCCTTGCATGAGGCATGAGGTCGTCAGTCACGAAAATGATGCAGTCCAGCACAGTGGCTTTTGCAGTGTGATTTTCCACTACCTTCTGCTAAATCTACAGCGGGAGTGTCAGATGATATCTCGAGGCTCCTAGTAACAGTTAAAATTAAAATTCCTCAGAAGCAAACAAATCACGAAAGAAAGGCAATGCATTAAACACAAGTACATTTAACGGATGAGTAGTTAGTACAGTTGTGATCCTTTTAACTTTAACATGAACTTACCTTGTTAAGGTCAAGTGTTAAGTGAAGCAAAGATGGCTTCTTAATGGCAGTTAGATCTGTCTTGATACACTGGCACACAGAACGCTCATTCAGCAAGTCGACAATGTTACTGTGCAACTGTAAATGAAATGATGACATCACAGTGTTACAAAGAGATCAGTTTTATCAACAGTCGACTACTCTTTATATCATGTGTCATCATGAGTTCAACACAGCGGCTTGGATGAGGACTGAGCAGCTGTTCTTTCTATTGTTCTTTCTATTTATGTTTGTGTTTCCATTCAGGGGTGTACAGGCTAGTTACATACATCAGAGGACACACTCTACGGGACATTTATTCCTACACAGTGCCGTCACACTGCATGTTCTCCATGCTTATTTTAAGGGTACAGAAAGGCATCATGCATGTCCTCAGGCTTCTCTTGTGGCCAGAGTTGCAGAATCACAAGCATGAGACTATGCTGGGAAACAATGCAGCCGAAGATCAACCTAACCAACCTTTTGTTCCGGAAAATTCCCCAGTTTGAAAAAATATATATTCCCTCACAAGGAAACTCGGGATATTCTGGGTTGGTCATATTTACACATAAGGTTTTGGTTCTTGCAGTGGCTAGCTGGCTCATGACTGCAGACAGGTAGCCTCCTAGGATATTGGGGGGAAGGCCTGCAGTGGTAAAACTCGGGACATATGCTTCAGGGGTACAGGATACCTGCAACACTATACCTGCAACTAATTAAATTTATGTTATTTCATTATTTATTTATGACCTTATCTAGGACATCTTATATGATAGATTACATTTTATGTGTTCAATTTGTACAGCTGGATATATATTTAAGCAAAGTAAGTTAAGGGTTTTGCTCAAGGGTACAGCAGAATCTGATGCTACAACCTTCTGGTCACAAGCAAGCTCTTGAACAATTGCTCCATATTGCCATTGCCTGTTGCTCTGTCTTGTACTCTAAATTCAATAAAAAATTTTGTTAATTCATTAGAGAGAAGTGACTGTAGGAAAAAGTGTAGGCAGATGATGCACAGAGAAAGGAATTATACTTATTTTTTGGCGACCGAAATAGGAGCAATATTTATGATAATTGACCCATAATTATCTTTGATATATGTACAGTGTGTATATATGTACAGTCAAGCCAGAAAGTCTGCCCACCCCTTTCACCTTCTCCACATTTTATTACATTACAAACATATTCTATGGAACACATGACTGGCGAAATGGCTGTACGTCATCCAGGGTCTAAGGTATCAAACGAGCCCCAAACCATCACTCTGCGGCCAGATATGGAGTAGATGTGGTGGATCCCTTTAAGGGTTGTTTCTCCTGACTTTTTTCCCCATAGAGTTCTATAGGAAAATGAGTCAGGAGAAATAACCCTTGCAGTGATCCATCCACATCTACTCCATATCTGGTAACAGAGTGATGGTTTGGGGCTATGATACCTTAGACCCTGGATGACGTACAGCCATTTCGCCCGTCATGTGTTCCATACTGTACCAGCGTAATTTACAGCTGAATCTAGTCTCACCCCCCAATTCTCATAGAGATCAGTTCAAATGCAGAGAGGTTATAGTATCGCTTATAACAGTACCTGAAAATAAGATATCGAGAGTCTTTTGATGTTTATGGGTCACAGACTTCAGGACGTAACAGCATGCAAAGGATATGCTACCAAATATTAAATATGTTACTTTAAAAATACGTTAAAGCAAAGGGTATGAATACTTATGTAAATGAGAGATTTCAGTTTTAGATTTTTTATAAATTAGCAAAAATGTTTTCACTTTGTCATTATGGGTTATTGAGTGTAGAATGATGGGCAAAAATGGCAATTTTATCCATTTAAAATTAAATCTACAACACAATACAGTGTGCAAAAAGTGAAGGGGTATGAATACTTTCTGTCCCCACTGTATGCTAGACTAGAGGTATGCCAAGGTGTATTGAAGCTGTTCTTGCGGCTCGTGGTGGCCCATCCCCTTATTAAGACATGTTATGTTGGTTTTTCCTTTAATTTGTCACCCATCTATAGCTTTCCTATGGGAAATTAAAAAGAAGATATTTATGACATATACTGTAATTTCCTGTATAAACCATAATCTGTGGTCAGACGGATTAGGGTTGTGATGGCCCCATGAATGCCAGAGTAGCTAATATACTAATCCACCATCAGTTATCCTGTTGGTTTAAATTTTTCAGTGGCCATATTAGTTATGGAAGCTTTGCAATAGATGGTTTACCTATTTACCCAAACAATTCTTCATTTACTGATAAAAATGGGTCTTGGGGTGGGTGGGGAGCAGAATTTAAAGAAAGTGTTGTGTCTTGGGTATTTCAAAGACCAATCCAACATGATTTTGAATTTGCAGTGTCAACTCCATGGAAACGATGTTGCTTAAGTGTCTGTGTGCTGGCAGTAAGTACGTAAATGCTCAGCAATTAAGCACTCATTTCAATTTCTGTCGCTGATATCTTGTGCAGGCCTTTGAAGGGCAAAACTAGGCCTACAGAATGTAAAACATGGAAATGGTGCTTTGGATGTAATTCCTCCAATAATATTCATCCGTAACTTTAAACTGATATTACCACCAACATGCATCCCTAGCATACTGAATATTTTCAACACAAACAAGCCCAAAGTTATAATCTTCTACGAGTATACTAACTTGTTATATTATTATACTGTTTAAATTTATTTAATGTGAGATGCAGTGATATGGCATTTGCGAGATAGCACAAATTGTGTCAGGATGTTGCCATATTTGTAAGATCCTTAGTTTTCTAGAGTTTTTAAATCAGAAGTTCACTGCTGAACTGCCGTTTTGCGTACACGCTTCAAGGGCATTTTTTTATGCATTAGGTCATGCATGGATGTGTCACACACTGTGTTATACCCCTGGGAGTGGGAGGGAGATGCAGCAATTTCAGGTTTTAACCATTTTTGACCAGAGAGAGAGAGAGAGAGCACTCACACAGACTAAACACAAATAAATTAACATCTTCACCCTTTCCCCTCACAGGTTCTGGGCAAAAATACTCAACAAAAGTATTTACTTTATAAAGTAAAAAACTCCATCCAGGTTTGCTTTAATTCACTATTTCACAGACAGACAGACAGACAGACAGACACTCAGACTCACTCTCTCTTTCTCTGTGTGCTCCCGGTCTCAGCCCCGTACTGTGTGTGGAGAGGAGCACACCTTTAAGCACCTGGTCTGATTAGTTAACACAACTCAGGTGCGTGGGCTCACTCCACCAGTAAGCATGGCTGATACTACTCTGGCCTGTGTGGTTCTCCCATTTATCATTCACCTTCTGGTTTGAGTCACCCCCTGTTGTATTTCGCGATGTTACTTGTTGTGTTGTTCGTGACACAGACTTACTTCTTGGAGTCAACTGATTTTCCTCTACAACAATCAGCAGTGGGTTGAAAGAACGTGCATGGGGCAGTTGTGCTGAAGTCATCGCTGAGTACTGAACATTTCCTTTTTTAAAGGAGGGCAGACAGTACTTATGTATTTTAAGTTATTCAGATGGGAAAGCAGAGAGGGTTACAGATAGAGGTGGGATCACAGTATACAGAAAGTGCCGTAGCAGGGATTCAATCTCCAGGGGGATTTGTGGATAGCTCTAGAGTCAACCACCTTTCTCCACATGGTCGCCCAAGTTTTCCATCTTGTAATCCCCTCCAAAAGCACCGAGCTACCCAGCAGATGGTGGCAAGCCTGTTCTTGTTGTTTTATTGGCTTTGATACAGTTTAGCTCAGGTCATTGCTTTATTTTTTTCTGCCTTCTTCTTTTTCTTGTTTTTCTCTCATATTCATGCCTCTCAAAGTTCTGTCCCTCCTTCATTCTTCTTTCTTTTTGTAGTCTCTCCTGCGCTCTGCCACATGACCGTTCGTCATTTGTTGTCACGGTGCTGACAGGGTTCAGGGCAGCGAGGAGCAGCGGGCACGGTGAGGTGGCGACCCTGTGTGGCCCTGACCGTCAGCGCACGGGCGCTCAGAGTGGATGGGTGGATGGGTGGATGGGGGGGCGGGGGCGGATGGGAGCAGGCCGTTGCCAGCGGCAGCCTGCCTCGGCTGCGCTGTGTGGAATTTCACAGGGGAGCTCCATGGTAGCACAGCCTCGAGAGGATGAAAGCGTGTTGACCTTTCACAGGCGTCCTCAAATATTATGCCGTTTTTTTCTCGCCTTCGCCGGTCCTCGCCACTCCGACGGCCCGTCTTGTAAGACTCGCTCGCGGGCTTTGAACTCTTCCCGTTCGCCAGCTCTCAGGGAGCAGGGGTTTCTCTCATGACTCACGGCGAGGTCGGGCGGCAGAGAGGTGGCAGGACTGGGGGTGACGGGAAAGGGGCGGGGCTCTGCCGGTTCGTCTTCTGATGCTGGAATCGCGCGCTGCATTCTTCTGCTCATGGCGGCATCAGAGGCAGACTGGAGCAAGGCTCCAGAGTGTGCAGCGCGCTGCTTAAATATAGGCAATAAGAAGCCTTTTAGAAACATCGTAAGCCTCCATTCTGGCATTCACAAGAAATGAGACTCAAGTAAACCAAATGGTTTTTTTTGTCCCAAAGTGTGAATAATGCAGTTTTAGAAATGTGAACATAACAAATTAGTGAGTGTCACAATTTTTCATGATTTACCTTATTTTTGCATTTTTTCTTTTGTACTGTGGCCACCCACTCCCTGCTGGTACTGTTGAGTAATCCATAGCTTATTGTGGTTATGCTTGTTCTTTCTATACAAATTACTGCCATTTTGTATACGTTTTTTTTGTGTGAGTTTCAATATTAAGCTCGTATTCATTTGATAATCTTCAAGCTCAAGCATACAGCGAAACGCCAGGTATACACGGATTGCTTCTACTTTAAAAAAGAATTTGGTTACCCAGTACTTCTTTCTGTATTTGCCTTGATTGAAACCTTGCCTTGTCTGCCCAGTTCCACAGCGTGGGGAGATTGTGATGCTGTGAGACAGTAGTGAACAGGCTTGTTGATACTGGACACTGGCCAGCTGCCTGTAGACAGTTTTTCTTCTGTTTCCTGTCTCCCAGTGTTTGAAGGGGAGCTAGTTCCTGGACTGACCTATTAAGAGCAACAGATGCCGCACAAGCTTAAGTTTAACATCTGCTCACTGGGATTTGTCTTTCATTAACATTTTATTTCTCTTTACAGGGAGATAAAAGAGATGGGGCTGCTTTATTTTATTTTGTTCAAATATGTGAATTTTTTTTTAGATTGCCTTTATTGCACTTTTCCAGGGTCAATCCTGAATAAGCCTTTCCTTTGTCGGGAGGTTTTTTTTAGTATGAGAGTCATTCTTTTGTCTTACCTGAATTGTGTGAGTATTCACGCTGCAAAAAAAAAATTCAGTCTTCAGTAGAAAATATTAGCTTGTGTAAAAGGTACTTTTTTCTTGTCAAGTCAAATTGTCTTATCCATTGGCAAATATTGAAATGAGTCAAACTCTCACCTCAGGCAATCTTTTTGTCTTATTTTTTTGTCTAACAAAAAGTAAAATAAATAAGATTTAAATATAAGATATGTGTTAATATAACACTTATTAAGATTAACTGTTTTTGCAGTGTGACTGCACATAAGGACCCCATTTGTGTGTGTGTGTGAGTGTGTGTGCGTGCGTGTGCATGCGTGTGTGTGCGTGTGTGAGCAAAAGAGAGAGAGAGAGAGAGAGAGAGCACGGTCCCCTTAGCTGTATTTTTCTGTATCTTTTTTTGTATCTTTTATCTATTTTAAAAATTATAAATGGGCCAATCTGTATTATGACTATGGTGCATTATCATGCTAAGAATTGCCCAAAAGGAATCATGCAAAACACTCACATCAAAATATGCCTGAACACAAGGGCTTTCTCAGAAAACTGTCAAAATGGCATTTCCTGGGGCCCTGCATGCATTTTCGCTGTAATGCAGATGATTATGTGGTGGACGGATTACAGGGGAGAGAGTATAAATAGAAGTGCCAAACCTGCTCTGTTGCAGGAATACAACAGTAATGAATCATACAGTGTGATGAATCCAGGTGAAACACCACAGAAAACCACCCAGCATCCAATAATAACCAAGGTGCCCGATGCAGAGAACCAGGGCCGCACGGACCCTGCATTAAATAGCCGAGCGGAAAGTAAAAAAACATCAGGTGATTGAAGGCCTCTGGTTTTTAGCAACAGTCATACAGCAGTTCAACAGTTATGATGTTGCCAGTGCAGAGGTGAATTAAATACTTATATGAATACTTTAATATGGGTTAGACGGTTTGCTGTTAATGCTGCTTCTCGCGGTTCTACTGTTCTGTAATTAATTGCCATTTTAGGTTCCACCTGCGCTATCTAGTCCCATAATCCTTCATTTTTTCCCCTGTATATCGCATCCCCAAACCGTTCTGGAAGCTGTTCCTAAATGAGTAAAGTGCAGCCTATATTTCTTTTTCCATGTCAATTCATGACATTCCCACGGTCATAAGCCCTATTAGGAGGAAAATAAATTCCACTTTGTTTATCAATTACAAAGCAGCTGGTTTTGAGAAAGTATAATGAGAGTCAGAGGTCTCCGGTGAATTATGATTTAATGACCATACAGCATCGCTCCTTGCTCTTGGCTATATAGCAACTTTATGTATGATTAATGTAAAGAGCAGTAATGGTCTGATCATAATGGAATATGTTTGGCCCGCACCCAATCATGAGTTAGACGAGACATCTTCTTCTCGCTTAGAACTTGTTTTCGAGTGAGTATCAGAAACATCGAAAGCGTTTTAATGTTTCGAGTCTGAAGAGGGTAAATCACTGAGGGTTGTAGCAGTCTCTTTTTATGGCCCAGGCAGATACAGTTCTCCTTCTGGAGGGGGCTCTTTCAATCTCTGGAGTGCCACAATCTAAAAGCCCCCCTTCCCCCAGGTCCTGCTGGTCTTTGCAAAGGAGGACAGCCAGAGCGACGCGTTTTGGTGGGCGTGTGACCGCGCGGGCTTCAGGTGCAACATCGCCCGAACGTCAGAGTCTGCCGTTGAGTGCTTCCTGGACAAGCATCATGAGATCATCATCATTGATGGAAGACACTCCCGCTACTTTGAAGCTGAAACAGTCTGCAGGTGTGCTCTGGTAGCTGCTGACATTACGCCGTTCTTCTTCAGTAGTCTGTATCATGTGTTTCAGAGATTAAAGATTGTGGCGATAAAAAAGAGATAGGTTAGGACAAGAATATACTAGAAGTAACATGTTGTTTGTTCTGTAGATCTGTAGGTATCTCTGACTGGGTTTTACCCTGGGTTATCCAGCTAACTCAGTAATCCTGCTTTGTGAAATACCCCCCAGGCTTGACTGTGTTAGATACCCAGAAAGGCAGCCTGAATATGGGCTGAGTGGACCATTGTCTTCTTAAAACATTCTTTACTTCTTACTGTATGTATATTCCCAAACAAACCTTACAGACAGTGGCACAGTAGCTATATGTCACGCCCCAATGCACTGTTTACTCTCCTCAACACAAGTAGTATTCATTAGTGCTTATCAGAGCCATACGGCACATGGCCCTTCTGCTAATGCCCTTATCTCACACATGTTACCATTAATGTTACAACTATAAATATTACTATATGATCTATTGTTAGTTTAACTTTGGCAGAATTGTGTTTACTTCCTCCATAAAGTAAGTCAGAAGGGCTAATACAGCATCGTTGAGTTTGGCTAAGGCAAGGATTTTGCCAGTGTTGTCAGCTGTTGGCATTCCACATTAAGATGATATTAGCTTTAATGTCTATGCTTACCTCATATATTTGGCTGGAGCATTTATTAGTTTTAATATTAAGAGCTATCAAGCTGTCGCCAACAGGAAGATTGCAGCATTGCGAGAACAGTCTTTTAATGGGTCTTAAGAATGTGAACATGCCATTTCCACTTTTGGATATTAGCTCTAACAGGTATTTTTCTGCACCTTTTCTGAGATTTTGCTGCTGGACTTAACATAACTTTTTTGAGGGTTTGTGCATTATGTGATTTTAAGTTATGCATTACGCTGTATACTACACCCTACTACTAAAAATGTTTTATAATAGAAATATTACCCGAGCCAGATTCAGAGTTGAGATAAGCACGCACAAATGAGACTTACTCCCGCACGCGGTGTGAAGATTTGATGAAAATAATAATAATAAGATGAAAACAAGAATAATGAACTCACAGTTAACTCTTTCTTTTCTAGGTTAATCCGTGCCACCAAGTCTTCTGAGCATGCTGTCATTTTAGCAGTGGTTCCACATGTGTAAGTGTCTCACAGCCCCACACTCAACACGCAACACCAGGGATAACCTCTGGCCTGCGTTAGACTGCCATACGACTGCATCAAAAGCAAGGTGCTGGAGATGTTTCAATTGTGTTTTCACAGCACAAATACAGTGCACCGTATGTTTATACAACAGTTAGTTGCGACCACGCATTGAGATTGGCCGAGTAGTTAGTTTGTCATGTGATATTGCTTATATACAGTGCCCTCCACTATTATTGGCACCCCTGGTAAAGATCCATCCATACTTACTGCATATCTTGGTTTTAGGCTCGTTTGATACCTCAGACCCTTGATAACTTACAGCCATTTAGACAACCATGTGTTCCATACTATTCTCGTGTATTTTAAAGCTTAATCTAGTCCCACGCCCCCTAATCCCATAGAGATCCATTCAAATGCAGAGATGTTATAGTATCGATTGTAAGACTACCTGAAAATAAGATCTCAAGAGTTTTTTGATGTTGCTGGGTCACAGACATTAGGAAGTCATGGTATGCAAAGAATACGAAGCCAAATATTAAATATGATGACTTTTTATTTACATTTATGTTGATTACTTTTGGTGCCTTAAAATGGGGGGGGACTATGTGTAAACATGGCTACAATTGCTAAAGTAGAAATAGAATGAAATAGAAACTGTATTTTTTTATCAATTTACTGTTACCTTTTTTGAAATAAAAGTATCAATTTATTTCAATAACATAAAAATGTTTCAGTGATTCCAAACTTTTGAACGGTAGTGTATATATATATATATATCTACTGTATGTATCATAGTCATCAGTTTTTGAATTCCATGACGAATACTGCCTTTTGCATCGATTTATCGAGATTGAACCAGTAGCAAGAAGCAAAACTTATCATAGGGCATAGTGGTCTATCAGTGAGGCATAGTGGTTCTCCCAGACAAGAGATCTGTTTATCTATGCTGTTTTTTGTGATTAGGCCACAGGATCAGGAAGAGCCCTCGGTCCTGCCTCTTCTCAACGCAGGGTTCAGCAGAGTACGTATGCTTCACCTCATCCGCCCTCCTCTTTACAGTCAAGCTTGGGCTCGACCTTCTCCAACACCTCTTCTGAAGCCACCGAGCCTCTGAGCCCATTTGTCCATGCTTGTGGAGTGCTTGATCGGCCGTAACACCATGAGACATTGTGGACAAAAACATTTATGAATAAATGATTGCAGCGTTATCCTGCGAGTTATCCTTTCTATTTGACATACAATGTCCAAGCTGGCTTCATCACTCATTATATCAGTACAGAGTATCAAGGCAGTAGACACACCATATTCTTCCATCATCACACAGATGTTTGGTCATTGTTAAAGGAAGTTCCTCGAGGGGCAAATGCTCTTCAGACCTAATGTAATCTGTGCATGCTTAAGGTCATAACTCTAGGCCCACAAGACAATAAAGGAGATTAACCTATATTATGCTGAGCTTGATACTTTCATCTGGAAAACATGCCTGCCTATTTAATTAATCATAGATGAGCTTGCTATTGTTTCCAAAACTAGGGGTTTCTGCGCTGACCAGCATGCACTCGGCGCATGAACCGGGGCCGTGTTTACCGTCACAGTTACATGCAGCATGCGCTCGCCGCATGAACCGGGGCCGTGTTTACCGTCACAGTTACATGCAGCATGCGCTCGGCGCATGAACCGGGGCCGTGTTTACCGTCACAGTTACATGCAGCATGCGCTCGGCGCATGAACCGGGGCCGTGTTTACCGTCACAGTTACATGCAGCATGCGCTCCATGCATGAACCGGGGCCGTTTTTACCGTCACAGTTATGTCAGCGCTGGGTTAAGAAAAGAAAAGGGTCATTTAAAACCCCCCTGTAGTCTATGTCATGTTTATCTTTCTGCTAGTCCCGATGTTGGGCATCAGTTTGCCATGCTTATCGCCCATTCTTTATCCTGCATCTGACCGGTCTTGTATAGTAGCGGACCATGTCTGTGCTTTTTTGTTGGCATACAAGTGCTACTGTTTGGAAAGGCATCTTCAACACACCTGTAGGCAGTGGTTTGGTTGAAGCATTATTTTAGCCAAGTGAGATTCTAAACTTCTTCTTTTTTCTAAATGTTTTTACTGTCCTATTGTGTTCTAACAATGGACTTGTATAAAGATTGCAAGTTATGACACAAATAATGATAGCTGCATTAAGAATAGCCTAAATATGGATATGATGTGTATTATCACTGCTTTTTGTTCTTTTCAGGAAGATTTGTCTTTCTTGCTTTGCCTTTCCGTGTATTATTCATTATGCCATTGTAATAAGAGTCATCTCCAGAAATGTAAGCCTTTTAGCATGTTATCATAATCCAGAATGTATCGCCTACATAGAGGATTTGTTTTTTTCTGGCCACGCCAGCACATTTTGGGTATTAAATTTGATAGCATTATCCCCCCTGTGTTATCTTGTCTTTCAGAGGTTTGTGGAGAACAACACTGTCTCCGCCTGCTACAATGAGCTCATCCAGATTGAACACGGGGAGGTGCGCTCACAGTTCAAACTGAGGTAAGGCTGAATACCCAACCATATCAGCTAGCATCAGCACCATGAGCGCTCGGGCACTGAGTCGTGGAGATCGCCGTGGTTATTGGTAAAGCTGACGTGCTTTCTGCATCGGGTTGGCTTCAGGCAGACGCATTTCACAGCGTTTACAGCCTTAAACTTTGATTTATATTGAAATTACTTTGAATCCTAAGTTTGTTATACTGGGTGATTTTGGTGACAAAGACAGGGTTCTTATGTGCAGATACACACATAAAACAAAATATCAAAAAATGAAAAATAAGTATTCTACTCTTATATTTAGACTTATAAACTTATTTGTATTACGTTTTTTACATTACATTACATTACAGGCATTTAGCAGACGCTCTTATCCAGAGCGACTTACACAACTTTTTTTATATCACAATATATAATTGGGATATGAATTTTTGCTAAATAAGATGAAAAGATCGCCAATGAGGTGAGACTTTTTTTTTTACACATTTCAAGATTTGTCAATGGGGTAAGACAATTAAATTTTTCACTTTTTTCCTGACTTTTTTTCCTGTCTTAAACAGTTTGTTGAAAATGCATAATCTGGTGATGTTTTTCAGGGCCTGTAACTCAGTATTCACAGCGTTGGAACACTGCCAGGAGGCAGTGGAGATCACCAGCGAAGACCATGTCATACAGGTAAACACAGTGGAGCCCAGGGGTCTCACTGATAGATCGGTCATGGACTCTAGTGGTCAGATCAGCAACCTCTCCCATCTCAGCCATAATTAAATGAAAGCCCTCATGGCAAGCAGTACTTCTACTTAAAACTGATTAAACAAAGGTCCTAAATCAAACATTTGAAGCACTCACTAATCAGTTTCTATGGAGAAATTGCATTACAATTCCAGTAACAATTGTGGGCGATCCATTTGCACTGATTATAATCAACCTATGTGTGCAATTGACAAACTTATGATAAAAGGGTACGGTAACATGTAACAGCGCTGGACTTGTTTCACGTGTGTTATTAAGAATAGTGCTAACTGTTGCTCCATGTAACTTACGTTGGAGTTACTCACTAATAACCTCTTGTTAACAAATTAGTTGCAGCTACACAGATACAGCTGCAACTTCATGTAAAGTGTTACCATAAACAGTAATACATATGCAAGTCATTTGCATCAGCCCAAGATATATGTACAGTACTCGATTGCACTTAATAACAATTATACAAATTGTAAGCCGCAACAAAAAACGATATTATTTAAAATGAAGGACATGTTACGCTTTGCGGATTCCTCAAGTGATTTAAGGACATGAGAGAATCGAGCACCAACAGCTAACATAATAAAACTGGACAGGTACTAATGTGCTAAACATTTTCAGTTTCTCAAGTGGGCTGGCAATGTTAACAGACTAAAAATAGCCTATTGTCTGCTGTTTATAAAATCAAACAATATATTGCTGCTGTATGAAAGATCAGGTGATGCACATCTTGGTCACAGCACATTTGTCCTTCTGTGACAGTATGTGAACCCCGCCTTTGAGAAGATGATGGGGTATCACAAAGGAGAGCTCATCGGCAAAGAGCTGATGGAATTGCCAAAGAGTGATAAAAATAGAGCCGACCTCCTGGACACAATCAACACCTGCATAAAGAAAGGCAAGGTCAGTGTGCCAACCGCAGAGACAGGGCAGTTAAGGGAGACCCCACCTATTAAAACATGTTAACCCCGAATCCCAGGGTATTTTTGTTTTCTGAGATGGTCTGAACCGCTATGATGCAAGCAAGGTAGAGACAGGACCGACTCAAGACCAGTTCTGGTGATTAATTAGTAATGTAAGCGCGTACATTCATCGCGTGGATCTCACGATTCATTACGTAGATTAAATGAAGGTGTCAGTGCAGATGTCGCTCTTAAGGTAACGTCCTGTCTGTTTGTGCACACGTGCCAATGTTGTCTCCTCTGTAGGAGTGGCAGGGCATTTACTATGCGAGGAGGAAGAGTGGCGACAGCATACAGCAGCATGTTAAAATCACCCCCGTCATCGGCCAAGGAGGGTAAGCCCTCGCATCAGTTCCTGCCGCACTCTGTCATCCACATTCTCTATTCGCTAAACCTGTAAATGCAATTATTTATGATGACTGATGGACACATAGTTATGTCTGTTGAAAGAATCAAGGCTGAGAAACAATAACTTGCCAATGTCTGAAAATCCACAAGACACACTTCAACTAATCCAGTGCCTTGATATGTTCGTATTTGTCTTTCTTCCCAATGAGAATTTAAAACATTCCGAGGCCTTTGGACATGGTTTGAGGCAGTATTCAACATATGCTTACTTCTGTTCTTCTGCTCTTTTCAGGAAAATCCGACATTTTGTGTCAATCAAGAGACCACACAGTGACAACAATAAACAGGTGAGGCGATGTGCAGTTTTTTACTTTGCCAAACAGCTGATTATTGCGATGGTTGGAAAGCTCTGTTAATTGTTCCGTCTTTCGTGGAACAATTAACCTTGAAGTTATTTGATACACAGTGCAAAAACCACAGGAGATAATACATGCAGGTCATTTATGAGTCACAAGCAGAGAAGACATTCCTGGGTGGTGTTCATAAATTGGCTGCCATGTTGGTACAAACTGCTTTGACATCTTGATACACCCACCAGATTACCTTCGGGCATAGTGTCACAGGGTTGCAAACATTTTCAATCAGATTACATCTTCAGTCTCCTAATGTTCTAGCATTGCTTGAATACAGTCCTGGTATTATGAATTCTCAGTCAAGTCAAGCAGTTAGTGTCACAGTGCATTCGAAGAGTCAAACCTCACATAGCCTATATTGAAAATATCTCCATTTAAATTTTATAAAGAGGATAAATGCAGTCATATTTTTAAATGTATATATTTTTTAATGAAAACAAGTTTGAAAAAAGTGACTTTCATAATCATCACTTAATGATGTGCATTTTTTTTGTGGTTCTCACTATAATACAGTGCCCTTCACTATTATTGGCACCCCTGGTAAAGATGAGTAAAAAGGGTTATAAAAAATTCACAGTTTGGTGAATTAGCTTAATATCACACTGAAAAAAATTAGAAAACTCCAACCTTTAATTGAAGTCAATTTATTATGAGAAAAAAAATTAAATGCATTTATATATACAATAAAGTATTTTTTTATATTTGGTTGCATATTTTTTGCATGCCATGACTTTCTGATGTCTGTGACTCAACGACATCAGAAGACTCTTGATATCTTATTTTCTGGTATTCTTACAAGCGATACTACTCTTAACGTCTCTGCATTTGAATGGATCTCTATGGGAATTGGGCGGTGGGGCTAGATTTAGCTGTAAATTACACTGGAACAGTATGGAACACATGGTTGGCTAAATGGCTAATAGTGGAGGGCACTGTATATACATCAATTCACATGAACTTTAAAACTTTTGCAGGCAGCAGTATTCACATTTACATAAAGTGCGTATGCGTTCCACTTGTGCATAACCAATTTTGTAAGGAAATTCGGTTCAAGTAGTTTGCATTTGTACCAATAGTTTGTCATTTTGCATTTGATATTTCAAAAAGCACCAGCTCCACATGCTGTTACACTAATGCATGAAGCAGTATGGCCCTGTTATGCGGAAGAATGTATGGATTTCAGTCAGGTTCAAAGCTAGCATGCTGTTAAAGAAGTAGAATCCCAGTTAAGGCTTAGTAAGGCTGGCTGCCAGATAGACCCAGGCTATTTTTACAAGTGCAAAGCTCTGTTGTGGCCAATAATAGATCTTTGCTGCTTTCATCTAGTGTGCTGAAGGTGAGTTGAATCAGCTCTGTTCATGTTCGCCATTAGACAGATGGTATTCTCTTCACTGATTCGTCGCATTATGTGCGCCCACCTCTTTGAACAGACAAGCATCTTTATCCATTACATTGTGCCTTAGTGTGAATCTGAATGATGTCCTGTACTGTACTGTGTGTTCCTTCCTTTTCCACAAAATGAAGGCGAGATATTAGTGAAAGTACTATAGTACGTATTAAAGTGACTGTATAGGACATTGAGGACAGATTCATAGGTTTGGTCACTCAAGCAGTCTAACTACATTATGAGAAGCAACAGACATTTTCTCAACATTGAACTAGTAGTGGGATGGATGTGTGCTTGGAATTATATGAGAGCTTTGAAGCTTTTCCTAATTAAAAGTAACACTGCATGGCCCCTGAAAATAGTTAATTGTGGGTTTTGTGTTTGCGAAGCAATCGGGCCGCCTGACATGGCAAACATTCCTGGAAGCAGTAGTTCTATTTTTTTTATTTGTTAATAGAGATTGAGGTTCCTATTTTTTACATTTACTTCCAGGTTATATAATAAATGTAACAACAGTACATCACAAGACGACCCATTGTTTCACATGGAATGGCTCTCTGCCATTCTTATGCTCCATTATCCACCATAAACAATGCAGAAAATTCACCTACACTTCTTATGTACACTACCAGTCAAAAGCTTGGACACATCTACTCATAGAAGGTTTTTTTTTGTTATTTTTTACTGTTTTCCACATTTTAGAATAGTAAAGACATCAAAACTATGAGATAACGCAACTGAAATTATGCAAAGACCAAAAAAGTCTTATATTTTAGATTCTTCAGTAGCCACCCTTTGCCTTGATAATGGCTTTGCACATTCTTGCCATTCTCTCAACCAACTTCTGTGGTAAACAGGTGTTCCACAGGTATACAGGTGATGCTATCATGACTCAAGGGATCTTTTTAAGGGTTGTTTCTCCTGACATTTTCCTATTGAATAAGTCAGTAGAAGCAACCCTTAAAAAGATCCATCCATATCTACTGCATATCTGGCAGGAGAGTGATGGTTTTAGGCTCATTTGATACCTAAGACCCTTGATGACTTGCAGCCATTTAGCCAACCATGGGTTCTATACTATTCCCATGTAATTTACAGCTTAATCTAGTCCCACTCCTCAATTGCCATAGAGATCCACTCAAATGCAGAGAGGTTATAGTATCACTTCTAAGAGTACCTGAAAATAAGATATCAAGAGTCTTTTGATATCCTTTTATACAGTCATGATGGCATCACCTGTTTACCTGTGGAATACCTGTTTACCACAGAAGTTGGTTGAGAGAATGGCAAGAATGTGCAAAGCAGTTATCAAGGCAAAGGGAGGCTACTTTGAAGAATCTAAAATATATATATTTTGATTTGTTTAACACTTTTTTGGTCTTTGCATAATGTCAGTTGTGTTATCTCATAGTTTTGATGTCTTTACTATTCTAAAATGTGGAAAACAGTAAAATAATGAAAAAAAACGTTCTATGAGTACGTGTGTCCAAACGTTTGACTGGTACTGTACATTTATTTCTGTTTGACTATTATGTTTTCCAAAACTGGAATGGACCCAATAGCAGGACTCGGAGACAGACTCAGGCAAAAACTCCGGCAGGATATATTTAATGAATGCAAGAGAGACAAACGAACAAACAGGGAAGTAGTGACGGTCAGGGCCGAGTATCACGACAAGACAAATGGAACGAACTGGCAACGAACATGACAAAGAAGGCGGTATAAATAGGGAAGAAGCAGGTGAAGTGTGAGATCAGTAATGAGTGCGGGCGTGAGGAATTTAGGCGAGTGTAATGAGATAATGATAATGAATGCGAGTGGGCAATGCGAGTGATTGGCTGTGAGATGATTGGGGAGACAATGAGGAAACAAGTAGGAAAATCACATCCAGCCTGCAAGACACAAAGAGACAAACGAGGTAAAAAGAAAGACATGATATGGAACGAGAGGAATGGGGAAAACAAGGAGAACGGAAGGGACGTGAAAAGGAAGTGAACCTTGACAGTAGAATAAAAACCTGATTTGCTGTGAAATGAAGACGATCCTCTGTAAACAAAATACAGGCCCAAGACTTTAAGTTAGCTTTCAAAGGACGGTTGCAACAAACAAAAATTCCAGGGAAACACGATCCGCAGCACTTTAGACTCCTGCATCCAAAAGCGAGTGTTTGTTGTTTGATCCTTTGCTGATTTCTCCAAATGAGTGATTACTGTGCTGTAGCTCTGTGGCAGGAGACAGCCGGCCTTAATGCCCCGGATGGGGCTGATAGGGTGGAGTGTTGATCTGTCAGGAAAGTGCCTCTCATTAACAGAAGTGCCCAGCTGAGAGGGGTAGGGCCTGCTGGCTGGGGACCCTCTGTGTGGGTGTGGACAGGAGATAATCCCACGCTGGTGTGAGGCTCCATTAATGAGATTAGAGGTTACATCCACACAATCTCCTCAGAAGATCAGGAGCTTCAAGCTGCTCTAGTAACATGAGCTGCGGGGTATTACATTCCCCTTTGGCTTTGTTGTAAGGCAATGATCAGTGCGGTGTGGCTGAAATCTGCTGCCGAAGAAACGAACGCGCAAGGGCAGGCAGGTTAGAGGTACTGTTGGACGTTCTTTTTGCAATACGTTCCCGTCGAAAGCACTGTTCATTTATGGCAATTGTCAGCACGCAGGAGGTGGTTGAGTTGACTGACTTAGCTGCCGAAGTGAGATGAGGAACTGATTAGCACTAATCACAGATGGTTGCACAATGTCCGTAGGCTATTTATGATTCCGCTCAGGGATCTGTGACTCCGCCCCAAAGAAATGCATGCGAAGAGACACGTAATGGCTAGCACAGAGCTGGATGAATACATTTGTGGTCCAGGCAAAAATCGACACAGATAAATGGAAGGGTCGGAATGCTTCAAATTCCCCCCCTGATACCAGCCATCGTGGCCTGCATGCCGGCCAGCAAAGAGGCTTCCCGACTGGCACAGTACACCAGAATTTTCACACTAGCGCGACGGCAAAGGTGTTACGGGCGGCCCGGACGTCTCCTCACCGGCCGAAATAACTTGTGTGTCATCGCTGGACGCCCTGGGCCAGCCTGTGCTGTGGTAGAAAAAGGGTCTCAGAGCAGCAGCTGTGCTCTGCTGGAATAATGCAGCCACGGGTAGCCAGTCAATCAGTGTTCTTGTTCGTCATCACATTCGCGTTTTACTGCATCCCTGTTTTACTTCTCAAAAGTTTCGATAAGCATAGAGGCGTTTTTGTAAAAATGTGTATTTTCTGGATTTTGGTTCTTCTAACACAAGGACATTGTTGTGTTGTGACAGACCTGGTTTTTGGCAATGAATATATCAAAATAATATTAATGTGCCAATATATCAATTTCATAATTACACGGCTGCAGTATTTTTGCTGTATGTATTACACTTGGAAAATATCACCACATTCCTGTTTACTAATTTTCATAGAGACAAGGCAGAGTGTGATGTCCCCATTGTATTAGTGGTGGGTGCCCTTATGGAAATGTAATATACTGCAGTATATTTTAAATTATTGCGAAGACAATTTTGATATATTTACAATATACTGCAGTGTATTCTTTTTCCATTAGGGTGTGACTGAGGCTCTGCAGCAGCTGGAGGTGGTGGGGCTTTGATTGATCTGGGTGGAAGTGTGCTGTCCTCACACAAAGCGTTGCTGAGAGCTGCCCTCTTGAACAAGGAGCCTGGCCGCGACATGCTATCGATCACTCACTCTGGGCTTGAGCGTATCACAGGAGAAGTTGGATCTTGTTGACCCTGGCTCTTTTCACTGTGAGCTGCTTGAGACGGGGGGAGTGTTTCATCTTCTACAGTAAAGCGTTTGGGGGGGGGGGTTTCTGACTTCCATGCGGCTTACACAGCTTAACACAGTCTCTGTTGAAATTAAAATGGAAAGTGCAAGCGGGCGCTGATAAGATATATTTACTTGAATTTGCTGATGAAAACTGTGTTCAGGGCCATTTGCAGAAGCTCATAGGCTACCACTGGATCCAGCTTTTCCATTTCAGCTCCACCCATGGCCTCTGGTCGCTAGTGTAACCCAAGCTTCGATGTCGTAATTGTTAAAATATTTACTGTAATCAACGTAATTAACTGCAATTAGGATCGCTTAGTTAGATCTGAAAGATGTTTATTATCATTTTATCCACTCCCAACACAAAAAAACACGCTTTCGCCCAGGACGAACTGTACTCAAACCTCTAATGAAATGCTAGTGGACCCAATATATCTTTTGAAGGTCTTAGTTCAATTTTGAAAACAACTTTTTCTGTCGCTAAAACCAATGTTTATTATTCCCCAGATAGTGCTGATTTCGACACACAAATGACTTAGAATAGAATGTATAAAATGAATCTTTTGAAAAATATGCATGTAGAGCATTTCTCATCAGGAAATGGATTCGCCCTGTGCCTGACATTCTTAGTCAGAATTGTGGTTTTTCTGTTTTCACGGGAAGCGATCCAAGCATGTTTTTCCCATACTGCCATTCTCTGCCTAGGAGTTGCCCACAGCGGTATGAGGTGACTGAATGTTTAATTACATGATGCTTACTGCTTTGCATGTTATGAACAACCAGCTCCCTGTCTCACCAGGTGCACAAGATCAGCCGAGATGAAAGATACAGTGGAGAAAATTCACAATCAGGTACCAGAGAGATTTCTTTGTGGAGGTCGCAGAATGTGTCTGAATATTTAGATGTGCTTATGTCAGCTTCATTGCAGTAATGTCATTTTCATTTGTTATATAAACATTAAAAATTGAATCCCAGCATTTAGAGACTTGTACGGTATTATGGTAGATTGCTGTTTTTGTGTAATAGGGCTACGTCAAAAGGATTCTCAAACCTGCTTCGCAGAGGGGAAGGACACGTCATCCGTTTGTTTCTGTATTCTGCCATCATAGGCCGTGCAAAACAGCTTTTGTTGCTACGTTTATTTTTTTCCCCAGAATGCCAATCCCTGCGTCACAAGGACAGGAGGAAAGAGTCGGTTGACGTCAGATCTATCAGTTCCCGGAGTAGCGACGGTACGGGTGCTATCATTGGCTCTTCTCGGGGCGGCGGAGCGGAGGAGAGCTCCCAGTAATTACTCCTGTTGGGAAGGAGGGACGCAGTGTTGCAGAGTGGAGGGGAGTGAGATCATCAGCCCCCCTCTGACGCAGCCAGAGCTATTTTAAGGGCGCTGTCTCTCTCTCTCTCAGGGAGAGGAGGTGCATCTGGCAAAAAGAGAAGGGCTATACAGGCCAATATTAGATGTTTAGCATTAATGGATAGACAGTGTCTGGATCATTTTTGATACAAAAAGTTATCGACTCTCTTACCGCATGTTCTTAATTCAAAACAATGACATCTGAAACTACATCATATACAGTCATTTGAGCGAAAATATCATCCTTGTGCACTAGGTAATCATGTGTGCATTTTCGTTTTCAACAACAACACTTGTAAAGCTGTTGTTAAACCTTATTTGAGTGGATTTAGGTAGTTATTGCTCCAATTCAGCATTTACTACAAGTTAGCTACAAAGTTAAAGCATAACAGCTTAACATACTATTTCTGTGGTAATAATCCGGCCCATAGATTTTATTTGTTCTAATTCCTTGACCCTAATTATTTAAGAGCAATTCTACATCTAAAATGTAGTATACTTAGCATTTTGCATACAATTTCAACTAGGCAGAATATTCCACATGTAACAATACCTGCAAAGCTTTTGAATAATAACAACAAGGGCTGTTTTCCTATTTTTCAGCTCCAAGTTTACAGAATCGCAGGTACTCTTCCATGGCCAGGATCCATTCAATGACAATAGAAGCACCAATCACAAAGGTAAACCCCCACTCTGAGAAATGAACTCATTCCTATAACCCAGCATTCCTTTAATCATCACTCATCTTGGCTGCTCCCACATCATAATTGGTTTCCTTCCCGTTATTTAGCTCCACTTCCCAGACATGAAAATAGCGGGGGAGGGGAATAGCTCTTTTTGTAATCTGTGCTCTGCAGGTTATAAACATCATCAACGCGGCCCAGGAGAACAGCCCGGTGACGGTTGCCGAGGCCCTGGACCGAGTTTTGGAGATCCTCAGAACCACCGAGCTGTACTCGCCCCAACTGTCCTCCAAGGAGGACGACCCACACACCAATGACCTCGTGGGGGGGCTCATGAGCGTGAGTGAAACAGGCTTTTAGAAGGCCCCTGAAATGTGGAACATTGTAACTCCTTATCCAGTTATAGTATAGATTCCACCTGTTTCTTTCTACATTAGATTTTCTTTGTATTTTTTTATTTTTAAATGAAATGTTTATAAGGCCTGAATAATATTCTGCCTCCGAATACTGATCTGAGGGGTTTCACTGTATTGCATGGGGGGATAGGTGCCAGATGTTCTGCGCGTCAAAATTAATGTACATAATGTTTTTTATTGCAATGTATAAGCATTTCTAACCATCAGTTTGAATAGCTGGTCGTGACTAAGAGTGATTGTTGGGTAAGCCCTATATAAGCTCATGAGTCAAAGAAGTGTTCAGGCACAGTTGATGAGATGATTTGATCTCTCCGTTTTCCTGTTCAAGATCACCTTTTTATGCCCAGTATATTTAAATACATGAGTCCAGATACAAGGTAGATGTCTTTAAAGTGTGACGTCCTGGTCAGAAAAAAGTTATTTCTTTGATTTGAAGGTTTGAAAGACTGCATGTTCACATTGAGAAAAATGTAAAATGGCAGTTGAGAGGAGAAGTCAGTCTGCCTTGAAACAGTACGCTGTTGAGGGTGAGAGGCTCTGTGAGAATGTCTAATTGTTAAAGAAAACAAAAGACCAATCCATGAATGGGTCATGCAGATTCAGATTAATCTATGAAATATAAGGCCTACAAATGAGAGTGAAAGTGGACTCTGCAGTTTGTCACACCAGTGAGCTGTCCAATAACTGTTAGTGGGAAATGTTCCGGTGTTATACGGCCACCATATCCTGGGCTGTATTACCATAAGAAAAATTTATTAAATGGTGACGGTAGGCCATTCAATTCGTATAGCCTCAGTCTTTGCTACCTGTTTAAAGCCTGATCTTTAACAACCTTGAGGCCTCTGTTTACACTCTGAGATGTGACCATAAATAGCCAGACCTGGGAAAAATAATGTTGTCTCCTTCGATGCCAATACGATTTGAAAACACTGGTGCACATTCCCGAGCGTTGCAATTAAAAGCATTACTAACTAGAACTAAATAAATGCTATTTCTTCTGAACATTGGGGAAAGTAGAGAAAGTGAAAAAATAGAGAAAGTTCATTTTAAAATTGTCAGAAATTCTAAAGATTTTTTATGTATAAATTATACAAAAATATATATATTAAAAAATTATTTGGCCCAGGTGTGTTGATGACTCTTTCTGGAAAAAGTAATTACCTTTATTTGTTTCCCACCCTGTCTCCATTGTACTCAATCTTTTGGCCCAGTTATGTGTGTGTGTGTGTGGGGTGGGGGGTTAGTATGGGCTGAACCGCTACGCTTACCACTGCTAGCAGTGGCATCTTAATAAAAGGCTGTTTGTGTTTCACGTTTTGGCTCCTATATTTTTAATTTACCAGAAGGGGCTCTGGCTCAGACAGTTATACATTGTAAAACTACTATGAACCCTTTGAATCTGCTATACATTCATTATAAGCTGCCTCATAAAAAACAGTGCAGTTGGTGTGTTGAGGGGTGTGGTGTGAGATAAATGAAAAAAAGATTAATCTTTCATATGTCATGCTTTTAGGCATATGGGTGAAAAACCTTAATAAGCATACCTTCTTCTATAGGATGGGATACGGAGGCTCTCTGGGAACGAGTATGTCTTCACAAAAAGTAAGAATCAAAGCAAGCATGTCTTGGTTTTTCTAAAGACAAAATGTGGGTTACCTTTTTGTTTGAACTAAATGCTGGTGTAAAGATTTGCACAGACTACTGTGTACTACTGCAATAGTTCCCTTTTAGAACACCGTGTAAGAGTATTATACTGAGCATTATGCTGGCCTTATGTCTTATAAGCTGTGAACAGGTTCGACTGAAAATATTACATATGCAAGTGTGATCATTCAACAGGATCCTCTTTCCACATTTGTAAGGAATAAACACATTCCTCTTCCGCGGTAATGTGATTTAAGCTCCTTATGTGATTTCATCAATTACATACTGGGAAGGCAATAATAATAATTGCATAATCTCATAATATTTATTCAAGTCATGATTCATGGAAGGAAAACAACTTAAGCTCCTTAATGGTCCATTCCATTAGGGAAGTGTACCTCTTTTCTCAGGAAAGACCGTATTGAGAATGTTCCATTCTGGCTGTAATGGAGGATCCGACTGTGTCTTTGCTGAACACCGTCTCCTCTTTTGTCTCCGTCGCTTCCCCCCCCCCTCCTCTGTGCGCCTCTTCGTAGCTGTCTCCCAGAGTCCGCTGACCATGCCTGTCACTCTTAATGACGTCCCGCCCTCCATCGCTGAGATGCTGGATGGGGAGGATCACTGGGGGTTTAACATCCTGGAGCTGGAGGCTGCCACCCACAAGAGGTGAAAGAGAAAGAGAGGAAGTGAGAGAGGGCAGAACAGATGGAGGGAGTAATGGACTTTGTCCATTGTATTCTGAGCCTTTTTTTTTAGAAGAAAAACATACAGATAATGCATTATTTGCATTTGATCATTCTAGTTGTGCTCTTTGTTATTGTTTGTATACAAGCACTTCTGTAATTTAGAGAGGAGAGAGAGAGAGAGAGAGAGAGAGAGAGAAGAAGAATGGGGGTGAGTGATGCAGGGTGATGGACGAACGGGGATCAGAGGCAGAATGGAATAGCACTATCAAAATGAAAGCTGCCTTCAAAGCAAAGGCATACAACTGAATCAGTCCCATAGTAAAATACAGAGATCCATTGTCACACTAAGGTCCTGATGAAATGTATCCAGACCGTCACTGGAAGTCTTACCTATGCATGCCTGGTCTGTTCGCAGGCCCTTAACCTACCTCGGTTTGAAAATCTTCGCCCGTTTCGGCGTGTGCGAGTTTCTGAACTGCACAGAGACCGTCTTGCGGTCCTGGCTTCAGGTCATTGAGGCCAATTACCACGCCTCTAACTCCTACCACAACTCCACACATGCCGCTGATGTACTTCATGCTACTGCCTACTTCCTTCGCAAGGAGAGGGTCAAGGTAAGCTCCCAAAACCCAAAATTTCAGTATCTGAACATCTGAGTACAAGATCGCCTTCAATATTGTCCAAGTCATAAATTATGAAAATTTGCATTTCAATCTGCTACTATTTATTGTGAACTATTTGCAGAGCTTTCTGTGCCAGCTGGGTTGCTCATAAGACCAGTTCACAAGGAGGAAGATACTCTTCATTATTATTTATTGTGTCATAGTTTGCTGGATATTCAACTGTGATTGGTGAATGAGTGATCATTATTTCTGTATAATAAGCACAGTTTCACACCTAATTATATACCTCCTCACTCTGCCTCGCTAAGTAGTCTGGTCAGAATGTGCTTTCTTGTGTCAGTAACTAACATTAATATTAACGAGGCAACATTGATAAAAGGCTCAGAAAGAAGGAACGGAAAGTATAAAAAGCTGATCATGCTACAGGAACAGCTGACACTCCAAACCTGGTCATCAACATTCCAAAAGTGACCCTTTCAACATGACACAGCATGCCTCAATAAATGGAAATGTCTGAAGACTTAGGGCTTTAGAGTCCTTTTGCGTGTGCAAACCTTTTTAGCACTCAAAAAAACAGTATCATGACCAATTATTGGTCATGGTATTTGTTTTGCACCAATCATTGGTTGTTATTAGTTTTGCGTGTACTAAAAGTTTTTGCACACGCTACAGGTCTTAGTAAATCAGGCCCTTAATATTTGTAAATAGTGTAAACTACACAAAATTTAAAACATTGTGAGCTAGATTGTTGTTGCTTGGATACTAAAAGCCTTTATTGTTGGAACAATTTTTGTGGCCGAAGCTAGAAATGTACAAACATGCATAGTCAATTAAATGTATCTTTATCTTTTGAGCCAGATAATTAATTTGGCAAGTAGCCATGGTGGTATAAACCCCTTCAGAGTGATTAAGAATCTAAATTTGCATCACCCTGTCGTCCTGGGACTTCTTTTGAAAATGGATTCATGGCTGTGCATTATCCTTCACATGATATTTAAGCCGTTATCAAGTCCTTCAGCCTCACAGGTGTTATCAGAGCGTCGTGGGGTACGGCTTCTGTGAGGAAACCACAGCAGGGGAAAGGCGATTAACGGCAGTCTACTCCTGTCTCACATGGTCCAGGGCAATCTGGACCAGCAGGATCAGGTGGCGGCGCTGATCGCGGCCACGGTGCACGACGTGGACCACCCGGGCCGCACCAACTCCTTCCTGTGCAACGCGGGCAGCGAGCTGGCCATCCTGTACAACGACACGGCCGTGCTGGAGAGCCACCACGCTGCCCTGGCCTTCCAGCTGACCGTGCGGGACAGCAAGTGCAACATCTTCAAGAACTTGGAGAGGTCAATGCCCTGCCCTCACACAGCCTCAAACACGTGCTGTACATTGACCATGGTGTGGATGAATGTAAACACTAGTAGAGCAGATGTGGTCTATGATGTTTTTTTTCTATAATCTCACGGTACGGTCATGATCAGAAAGTACTTCCAGCCAAGTACTAAATGTAAAATTACACTTATTCATGTAACTGGATGTGTAAATGTGTGCATTGTTCGATAACAAAATAAATATAATATTAGTTTTATCATGATTGATGGTAATCATATAATAATATTTTTATGATGTATACTTAGTAATAATAGCTTATCAAAGGTTCATCAGTTAATAAGCAATCATTCTCCAAATCACAGACCAAAGGATTTAAAATCACTTTAGTTTAGGTAGTTTACAATAATAAATATTAGGCTTGTGTGGACAGTTAATCTGTGAAGAATGATTACTTTTCCATTGCTGCTTTCTCTGCTCTGATGTTTGCATGGTAAACTGCATGATAGAATCGCTCAGACAGTAGTATGGCTTGTGCTAACTCTGGGCGAGGCAGTGCACAGGCTTCTGGTCTGAGTAACTAACCCATCCCCTTGTGCCCATCTACCCGGCTGCAGGACTCAGTTCCGGACCTTGAGGCAGTCCATCATCGACATGGTGTTAGCCACGGAGATGACACGCCACTTCGAGCACGTCAACAAGTTTGTCAACAGCATCAACAAGCCAATGGCAGCCATGGAGGAGTGCAGCTCCAACGTAAGCTCCCATCTCCCCTGTGTGTCCTTTACTGATCCCTTCTGTCTGGGGGTGGGGGAGGAAGATTGCAGGGGAGAGCAACAGAAGGTTCTGCAACCGTTTCGTTTAGCCATCTTTCACAGGATTAGTTCTAAAGAAATGCTGCTTGTTCACAAAACTCGCATTTCAAAATTCTGGACTTATACAATCACATCAGTCTACATCAAACTGATGAATGTTCAGTCAGAATGTGTGTGATAAGTATGTGAGTATAAGTAAACCCCTGTGTGTGATAAGTGTGTTAGTATAAGTAAGCCCCTGTGTGTGATAAGTGTGTTAGTATAAGTAAGCCCCTGTGTGTGATAAGTGTGTTAGTATAAGTAAGCCCCTGTGTGTGATAAGTGTGTTAGTATAAGTAAGCCCCTGTGTGTGATAAGTGTTAGTATAAGTAAGCTCCTGTGTGTGATGAGTGTGTTAGTATAAGTAAGCCCCTGTGTGTGATAAGTGTGTTAGTATAAGTAAGCCCCTGTGTGTGATAAGTGTGTTAGTATAAGTAAGCCCCTGTGTGTGATAAGTGTGTGAGCATAAGTAAGCCCCTGTGTGTGATAAGTGTGTTAGTATAAGTAAGCACCTGTGTGTAATAAGTGTGTGAGCATAAGTAAGCCCCTGTGTGTGATAAGTGTGTTAGTATAAGTAAGCACCTGTGTGTAATAAGTGTGTGAGCATAAGTAAGCCCCTGTGTGTGATAAGTGTGTTAGTATAAGTAAGCACCTGTGTGTAATAACTGTGTGAGCATAAGTAAGCCCCTGTGTGTGATAAGTGTGTGAGCATAAGTAAGCACCTGTGTTTGTGAATGACAGAGTGAGGGCAGCGACTGCGAGGGTCAAGCCAGCATCAGGAACTCCCCTGAGAACCGTCTGCTCATCAAACGCATGATGATCAAGTGCGCGGATGTGGCTAACCCCTGTCGTACACTGGAGCTCTGCATCGAATGGGCAGGGCGCATCTCCGAGGAGTACTTCGCCCAGGTAACAGACCTGAAGGGAAACGCCATCATTACAAGCACTGAGCAGACACTCTTATCTGGAGCGACTTACAAAGGTGGAGGACTTGGAATGTAGCAGTGTCAGTCTCAGGAATATAAAAGTGTGATATCAACAGGAAGGCGCAGGGTGCCCATCTATAATCTATAAGTGTAATGTAAGCCAACCAACAATCAATATTGTAAACAAAAATACCACTGAACAGCTAACCTGTCATCAGACAGTTATGCCAATATTATGTTATCTCAAAAGAAACCCCAGAAAGATTGAGGACAACAAAAGAAGGGCAGGGAGCCATGGTGCAGTCTGAAGAGATGGGTCTTCAGTCTTCAGTGTGTATCACACAGTTTCACACAGAGACATTCTTATTAAGAAAGTACCCCAGGGCCCATTTTAGGACCCATTATCTCATTGATAGAAGGAGGGTACTAGGAGTCCTGAATAAAAGTACACCTGAACAAATTAAGAGGAAATCTGTTAACCTAATGAACTTAAATCTGGCACAACATCCACAGACACTATAATGGAGCTTCACACAGTGAACAATGTTGTACTTTGCACATTCTGTTGATGCTTATGTAATGAATGCATTTTTATTTGTGCAGATATGCGTTTCTGACTAAATGCCCTTAGCAAGTAGTATTTATTAAAACGCATGGTTATATGTAGATGCATTATGCCGTAAGGTGCCATCCTTTCAGTGGTAAGATCCACTTTTTCTGCCTGTTCTCCCACAGAGAAGATTGTCAGTCTCTCAGCAGATGCATAACACCTTGCATTCGTAGTGGGGACATGCTTAATATCCCAGAAGCACTATTTTGAAAACAGATAAAGTTTCCCCCAATGCACCCACAAAGCACTAACAATGTCGGACCGCTTGATGATGTCATAATGGGTGTGTCTTTGCATGAGTTCTGCCAGCCAAGTGAAGCGGACGACATACTCCATCAGACACTGACAATTAGACGTCTGCAGACATCGGAAAGAACAGAAAGACATTTTCTGCGCAGGCTGCCGAGGCGAACCTTCTCAGGAGAAGTTTCGTTGTTCGTTGACCCGCCCCTGTCTGCAATTGGTCTAAATATCACAGTTCTAACCGGTTTGTCTTTTCAAGTAAATTGTTCGAGGTGTCTGCAGACATCTTTTGTCTACCATGTCTGATGAAGTATGCCGTCCGCTTGAAGCTGTTCACATTCATCACGTGACCTTAAAATCTGCCTGCTCAGCATCTCCTGTCATCACTGAGAATGCATGTGTACACACCCAATGGGCAAGTACAGAGGGCATTTACAACACTGGAGAATATGTTGGGCTTATAACTGCTCTGCTCTGTGCATTTGTGTGTGTATAGTTACGTGCATATGCGTCTGTGCGTATGCGCAAGCTTGCATGTGTGTGTCTGGTTATGCACGCATTTGTGTCTGTGCATACTTCTGTCAGTAAGTGCATATGTATGCCTGTGTGTGTGTGTGTGTGTGTGTGTGTGTGTGTGTGTGTGTGCGCATGTGTACATGCTCATTTGTGTGCATGTGTGTGTGTGTGTGTGCAAGTGCTCATTGTGTGATTGTGTGAATGCCTGTGTCTGTGTGTGCGTGTGTGTGTGTGCATGTGTGTGTACATGCTCATTTGTGTGTATGTGTGTGTGTGTGTGTGTGCAAGTGCTCATTGTGTGAATGCCTGTGTGTGTGTGTGTGTGCGCATGTGTACATGCTCATTTGTGTGCATGTGTGTGTGTGCAAGTGCTCATTGTGTGTTTGTGTGAATGCCTGTGTGTGTGTGTGCGCATGTGTACATGCTCATTTGTGTGCATGTGTGTGTGTGTGTGCAAGTGCTCATTGTGTGTTTGTGTGAATGCCTGTGTGTGTGTGCACATGTGTACATGCTCATTTGTGTGCATGTGTGTGTGTGTGTGTGCAAGTGCTCATTGTGTGTTTGTGTGAATGCCTGTGTGTGTGTGTGTGCGCATGTGTACATGCTCATTTGTGTGCATGTGTGTGTGTGTGCAAGTGCTCATTGTGTGTTTGTGTGAATGCCTGTGTGTGTGTGTGCGCATGTGTACATGCTCATTTGTGTGCATGTGTGTGTGTGTGCAAGTGCTCATTGTGTGTTTGTGTGAATGCCTGTGTGTGGGAGCGGAAGTATGGTAAAACTGGGAAAAGGGACTTCATATCCCCAGTGGAGAACTTCTGTTTTACCCCTGAACAATATACGTACACAGCTGTGTCACCCTGGCCAAAACAAAATAATCTAATTCAGTGTGCGTGTGCATGTGTATATGTGCGTGTGCATGTGTGCGTGTGCATGTTATGTGTGTGTTACAGACAGATGAAGAGAAGAGGCAAGGTCTGCCAGTGGTCATGCCTGTCTTTGACCGGAACACCTGCAGCATTCCCAAGTCTCAGATCTCCTTCATTGACTACTTCATCACAGACATGTTTGACGCCTGGGATGGTAACCACCACTATTCTTATACATACATCCGCCAATGAGGCTTATATGTACTGTACACATAGAACACACAGAGGGCTTTATGCTGATGGGTTTCATATTTTTATTTTATGTTCTGTGTAAACACAGAATAATCCCACGTCAAAGCTAACATTGAAATGATGGGGGCATCTGTAGCCAGATTTGTTGTATTTTCGTTGGAAATCATAATATGAGAAAATATGATGTTTCGTTTCCACAAACATAATTAGTTGCCTGACATATTTGTGTGAGAATGCTGAGAAAACAAAAAACAATCCCCCCAGTGAGCTGAATCCCTTTTGAAGGGGGGTTTTATATTTTCAAGAAAGTCTTTCTTTTTTTGATCCAAAAACCAGTGCCTCCCCGTTGAGATTTTATTCCCACAAAATGTTTTAATAAAAACCAAGGTGTCAGAACTTATACATCAGACAGATACAGTGCCCTAAGAGCAGAAAATCTGGCTCCATTCACTGTAAACCAAAACCAGAGCAAGTGTACTTAACTGCAGTGTCGGTTTAGTGGGACATTGTGGAATTGTTGGGGGGGGGATGGGGGGGTGCCACTTTCCCATGCTTCCTGGCTGAGCTCTATCCCTCTAACTGAGGTAAATTTGTCTGGTCCGGTCATCCCGCCCTGTAACAGCCGCGCACACGGGCCGGGGGGAGACTCGCGCCCTTTCCCAGCACGGTTACCCCCGGGAACAAACATGTTTACTGTCAACAGTGTGCTGATGTCATGGAAAGTTTAAAAAACACAGGCGAGCGGGGACCAGAGGCCGCGGCAGGGTCGGGAACCAATGGGCAGGATCCCACCGCCATCAAGTTTAATTCCCGGGGTCGCAGAGGGGTCAGGCTCATGTGGCGGAACGCTGGGCGGGGTTCTCCGGGAGTCAGCGGTATCCCGGGAAGAGAGGGCAGGGAGCACAAAGGAGTAGCGCCCCCTTCTGCATACCAGCCATTAAAGCATCCAACCATGAAGCACAGTTACACAGCACATGCAGAAAACGTGTATGCACTGTTACACAGCACACACAGGAAACATGTCTGTACTGTTACACAGCACACACAGGAAACATGTCTGTACTGTTACACAGCACACACAGGCAGCATGTCTGTACTGTTACACAGCACACACAGGACATATATCTCCACTGTTACAAAGCACACACAGGACACATATCTCCACTGTTACACAGCACACACAGGAAACATATCTCCACTGTTACACAGCACAAACAGGAAACATATCTCCACTGTTACACAGCACACACAGGACACATATCTCCACTGTTACACAGCACACACAGGACACATATCTCCACTGTTACACAGCACACACAGGACACATATCTCCACTGTTACACAGCACACACAGGACACATATCTCCACTGTTACACAGCACACACAGGACACATATCTCCACTCTTACACAGACTTGTTGCATTATTATGCATATTATGCATTATTACAGTCCAGTGGGACGGACCTGCAGCTTGACTTAATTCAGTAAAACATGTCTCCTGGGTGCTTTATAGTGACCCGGTCCCTAGCAGAGTCCTCTGGTTGATAGCAGCTGGAATTATAAAGATATATCTGACAATGAAAAGACCCTGTGGGGTCCGAGCACTGACCTCAACCTCCAGGCCCTTTATTACTGGCAGTATGGCAGGCCTCTTCAAGGAGCTGGCAGCGCAGTGGAGGTGCTTTTATTTAATCTTTTCTCCACTAATGACTTATTCCCCCCTCATATTTTAAAAGCAGGGAATCCAAGAGGGTTTCACACAGCCTCACCTCTGCCCTGTACTGGCCCCATTACTGACTTTAAAAAAAATGTAATAACACAAAGCAGCAATCCATCACACTTGTTTGCCTTTCTGGTATGTAACACACTCCTGGTTTTGTCTTGTATTGGACCTTTGCTGGTTTACTTGAAGGCGAAACTGCAGTTTTCAATAGAGCTAAAACCCATAATTGTCTTGTGCTTTAACAGCTACTGTGTGTTGTGTGTATATTTGTGTGTGTGTGTGTGTGTGTGTGTGTGTGTGTGTGTGTGTGTGTGTGTGTGTGTGTGTGTACAGCATACAGGTGTATGTGCACGTGTGTTTATACATTGCGTGTTTACCTGTTTCAATCTCTTTTGCCTTCATCAGCCTTTGCCAGCCTGCCTGGATTGATGGAGCACCTATCAGAGAACTACAAGTACTGGAAGAGTCTGGACGACATGAAGTGCAAGAGCTTGAGGCCCCCTCCACCCCCATGACCCATGCCCCCGATCCGTATGCCACACCTCCTGCAGCCCAAGGGGGTCCATGAATGTAGCCCAAAACTCTTATTAACCTCCCCACTGTGATACGACAATACAAGTCTGCCAAAACACTGGCCTCGAACCAAAAACTGCAGACAAGATGACTGAGGCCAAGAACCGAGAGGAAGACCCCGTTGGACTGTGCCCTCTTGACAATCTTTCCCGGTTTAAAGGGTGAATATGCTCAAATCGCACTTTACTAGAAGGAGAGTTCTCTATCTTTTGCCGTTTTTTAAAAAACTATTATTACTTAGCACCGTAAGTAAACCTGACAGAGGGAGACTGAAAACAATGGTCCGTAGCACTGGTGTCCTACAACTTAACCTGTTTTTTCAAAGAGGAAAAAGTTATAATGGGTAGAATCCTTCTACCGGAATGGGGCATCTGGAAAGGTACGCTACAACACAAGAACACAACTGAAGATCACATCTGAGTCGTCGATTTATAAGCTGTGATTCCCTCTAAATTTTTACAAAGCCAGCTTGAAGTATTTAATTTATACTGACACTGATAAGCCATTCCGGTGAGTTGTATTACGCTCTGTGGTTATTGCCAAAATCTGAGCAGTAAGAGCTCTTTGGTTTAGTATTCTGCTGCAGCTAACTACTGTGATCTTAAATGACTGTAATATACATCATGATAAGAGAGCTCCCTCATAACCTACTGATAGCATGGTTTGTGAGAAGTCTGTATTTATGGAACTAGCACTTGGATTTTTCAGTTTTTTTACATACATTTTTTATTGAGGTTGCTTTACAACAGACTTGGTTTATTGTGCATTGTACAGACCCAAACAGTTTTACCCAATGGGTTGATTCTGTCATACTGTAAAATCGTTTGTCCTATACTTTTAACATGATATTCAAGTGTTGTTTTTCATCAGTCTCAACGTAAAATAATTTTTTTGTTAATTTGCCAGTTGCTAAGTAACAAATAGACGAGACGCTCCTTGAAGTGTGTTAGTGAAGGGTACGGATGATGCTGCTTTGTGGGTTGTTGTAGTCAGTCCTCACAAATGCAGTGGAAAAACTGAGAACAAAGCACTGCATAAGACTAAACACTTTCAAGTAGCAGTGGAGCGAAAAGCATTTATTGGTAACGTGATGAACCTTGTTCTTTGTGTAGCAGCTTGAACCTGCCCCTGCATTACTGTTCATAAACCATTTTGTTTTTCAATCTTGCAACTTATGTGGACCAGTGGAAGACCAGGCAATATTGCCGATAACATCTGAACAAGACTTTATTTTTATTTTATTGCCCATGATTTGTATTCATCATTAACAGTTTATATAAAAGACATTGTAAAATGTAATTGACTGAATATCAACAGTTCTAATTTATAATTTTCTGTTTCATTCAAAGTATATAAACAGGAGCTAGTCACTTGACTGCTTAAATTATGAATGTATTTTTAAAAAGTATTTTTGTTCCTAAAGACATATTCAGAAATATTGTATCACAGTTTAAGAGATCTATATTAAAGGGCACTAGGTTTTGCCTAAACATATATAAAGCCTAAACTTAGTTGTACCATAATCTATTGAATCTCGCTGGTGCTTCATCATGATTGTATTCTGGTGAATACAAAGCCAATATACATTTAACTATTTAGTAGTCGTCAATATACTGTAACCCATGATTTTGCAGTACCAAGTCTTCACCAACCAGGCTGTCCATAAGTAACTTTCTGTAAGATGAAATTCATGCACCTCTTGGGTATTTCTACAGAATGGTAAATTGTTGATTTTTAAGTAAACTAAAACGATGCAGGAAAACTCAGTTGCAGAATTCCCTTTCATTATTATTATTATTATTACTAATATTTGGGTGCACTTTGCAAAAATTTATGTAAAATAAGCAGAGTGGAGATTGTTTCAGGAAACAGACGAGGGTCACTTGCGCTCACAATACTGCGCAGCTCTAGTGATTTCCTCCTCTGAAAAATCAATGTGTGTGCTGTGTGCAATGTTGTATCCCAGTTTACCCATGCTGTTATTATTAGTCTTTTTTTGGGTGTCAGGGACAAAGAATGCGTCAGTGCCACCTTGTTAAGAAAGTGTTCATTTTGCATTCCTTTATCCCGTCAGTTTCATTGCATTCACAATAGTTTCTGCACAGGAGAAATGCCAAGCTGTTTTTGGCCGTTGGCCCTTTTCAGTGCATTCAAGGACACGATTAAAAAGTGTATGTGGGAATATGTTTGGCTATCCATTAAAGGCAGACTAATGTGTATTTACATATAAAAAACTCCCGTAGAGTACCATCAGGGCAGGTCTCAGCTCTTAGAATCGGATGCTTTGAATTAGGGTTTGCTTTATGAATTCAGGCATCTCAATATTCCACTGTACTGTTCCAGCCTGGCAGTGTGGGCCTAATCAAACTCTTGGCCTACAATCAAACACGGTTGTCTAACATCAGGACTGTTTCTTTTCCACTCAACTGTTCACATCATCAGCAGTTCAACAGAACTCTGACCGAACGGCACCAACACTGCTAATGTTAACTTATCTATCGTTAGATAGTGACAAAGCTAGCAAGAATATAGCTACTACATCTAACTTTGCTAGTTAGATAAAAACAAACTGTTATTTTAGCTACCAACATTAGCCTACAGAAAGTGTTCATGTTGAGTCTGGACATGATAGATTAGGCAAGGCAGGATGTCTACCCGAAGCAACGCAGGACAATTTATGTTAACGTTAAGCTGCTTACACATGACTAACTTCAAAATCTCCCAACGCTCGCTTTGCTATTGTTTTCCTATTACGAGAGCGTCGAGCCTCTGTTCGAACCTCAGCGTAGTATAGTGTTCAAATCAGGCGTCGTAACGTTCCGCTCAAAGTTCAAATTAGTTGAAAATGGAGGAGAAACTGGAAAAGTTGATCATGTGTGTCTCAGCCTTCTCAGAATTGTACGACACCACTTCAAAGTCTTACCACAACCTTGGGGGGGGGGGAAACGATGCATGGCGCAAAGTTAGCGTCGAGATGAGGCTACCAGGTTTGTAGATTCGGCTGTATTATAGTTATTAACTATCCGGCATACAACTATTTTTTTGATCCCATTATACCCATTATATTTTATAGTGATTACATATCTAGGACGCTTGTCATGTGGAGGACTGAGCGGCACAGCAAGCCTATGCTGAGCGTTGCGTTGACGCCAGTCATGTGCATGCACCTTTACGTTAGTTTGTATTTAATATAACCAGATATTTTGTTAAATATTTATTTGACAGAGATGTAAATCCTACCAACACAACACAGTATAAGCTTACAAGATAACTTATGGTGACATTTTTATAGCTCAGTTATAGGCTGTGATCGCAAATAGCTAATGTTAACAACGGAAGCATGTTTATCAGCTAAAAATCAATACTTAAAGCACAAATTAACTTTGGTAGAACTTTGAGTTGTGTAGTTACCTGGCCATGATATGAGTCCAAATGGTGGTGAAATATGTTTGTTAGTTGCTCTGTGCTCCCCTGGGGTAAAACTCCAGAATAGGGTATTTGTTGGTCTCGATTCACTTTTATAGGGCAGCTAAAACAGTCTCAAAAGGACATTTCTAGCATGTATACGAACTAGAACGAAGTGGATTCTGTCAATACAAACAATAACCAGTCCTCATATGTATTTTCTTTTGTGTAATTAAAATTACTTATTATTTTCTTAAATGTTGTTAGCAAGCTACCAGAAAAGACGAGCAAAAGGTCAGCAGGTTGGTTTGTTTTGTTTTATATTTACTACCAGGAACACTTGCCTCCGTGGAAATTTGGACCAATGACTGGTTTTTGAAGCATCGGCGCATTAATGCTGTTTCTGGCGCAAGAATTACCAACCGGATCTACATTCCAAATAAAATGCGAAAAAGCCAGGAAAGGGCCATTTAATTTTCGAATAAACAAATATGTATGAGGACTGGTTATTGTTTGTATTGACAGAATCCACTTCGTTCACGTTTGTATACATGCTGGAAGTGTCATTTTGAGACCATTTTAGCTGCCCTATAGAAGTGAATGGAGAGCGACAAATAGGCTACCCTATTCTGGATTATCACCCCAGGGGAGCACAGTGCAGCTAACGAACATATTTCGCCTCATATCATGCCCAGGTAGCTACACAACCCAACTTTCTACCAAAGTTCAGTTGTACTTTAACGTTTATGCGGAGGTGTTTTTGTTATAATGCAACAAAAAATATTTGGTTAGCCAAGTTAAATAGCTAGCTAGGCTATATCTTCCATTGCTATGTGGCGGTTAAAAAAGTAGGCCCAACTTAAAACTGGAAGAGCCTGACACAGATGTTTACCAGGGAGAAGTATTGCATACCAGCACACAAGCAATTCATTTTGTAATGGTGTTCTTACAAGTATTTAGTTGCAAGGCTCAACATCCAAAAACTGGAGATAGCCTTGTGTAATGGTAGTTCTGCTAGCAAGCAAACACAGTAACTAACTGAAATTATCTGGAGCATGGTCAGATTTAGCAATATATAACCCAAACATGAGTTTCATCAGCTAGCCAGGTCTGCACACTGTGGGAGTAAGGTTAACGTTAGCTGAGCAAGTACGATGCGTTTCTAAGTGCAAAATGTTTCTTAAGTAATCCTTTTTTATCCTGCAATATATGCTATTATTATGCTATTCAAGTGAGCAATGTACAAGCGTGTATCCATTCAGCCATCTTTATTCAGAACTAACTCCCTCTCCACCAAGTGGCAGTAGTCATATCACAACATCTCCCCTATAAAAAAAAAGCCTAGAACATAACACTTCTGGAAAGAAATGACTAACAGTATTTTTCACTTATGAAATTCAACATTCACCTGCTTTTTTTAACAGAACAGTCTTTAGTCGTTACAGTGTCTCACTGAATGTCCTAGTGATTATCCAGGGCTCAGGGACTTCATTGTTATTTAATTACTCATCATACCTAGATGGAGGTTTGACAATCCGTCCGCTTTGAGTAGTTTGACGAGCTGCAGTGGGCATAGCTTGGCTGCCTGAGCCGCTTCCTTTTCTGGTAACACAGTGTGTCTGCATATCTGCTCTCTCCTCTTGAGCTGTGTCTGTGTGCTCAGGAGCAGACCCACCTGTGTCCTGCTGTTCCCCTTCTTGTGTCCTCACCGAATGTCTGCGGTTTTGCTGTAGCTGGCGTCCGTGTGCAGTCTCTATGATATACGAACGTGGAGTCTCAGCTACATCAGCGGCCACAGCTGGACTCCATTTCCCAGTGGTCTGGTTTTGAACCCGCACAGTCACCTTTGTTAAGAGGAGGTAGGTCTCTTCCAGTTCTGTCATAGAAAGTCTTTTGTCTTTGTTTTTGTGCTCTCGTTGCATCTTGAATGTCTTGAGTTGTCTTGTGGAACTTTGGCAGGAGCTGTTTCACTGTGCATCGAATAAGTGCTTTCAGTCTTCTGTTCATCAGCATTCGTGCTGGTGTGCCACAGTCTCCTATTGGAGTGTTGCGATATTCTAGAAACCCTAGGTATGGGTCAGATTCTTTCATATCAGCCTTTCCAATATGTGTTTCACTGTTTGTAAGCTGTTCCCTACAAGGCCGTTGGCCTGAGGGTGCTTTGGAGACACTGTAGTGTGCGTAAAGTTACATTCCCTGCTGAATTTCTTGTATTATTTGAGAATCCTGGCCCATTATCAGACTTTATTATATCTGGGGCCACATAAAAGAATGCGTAAAAGAACGCTCAGGGTGAAAGTCGGAAATCTGCTGAAAAAAGGTTTAGCATTTCCTACCTCTGCCTTTCGGTCATTGTGTCGCCATACCACACGGACCCCAAACGTTGCATACGTATGGTGTCCAACGTGTGCAGAGGTAAGCAGATTCTCACAGCATGTGTTATATTATCTGAATTTCTTCGTGGAAACTCGCTTACACGGCTTTCTGAGGACATTTTTCTGCTCAGCACTGTTTATACATGTGGCCCCTGGTATGCCATGTCTTGCCAATATGGACTTTGTGAATCGAATCACAGTCGCTGCTTTGGTGTCCGGTAGTTGTAAGTATCTCCAAGTATCGGGAGTAGTAGTCTACTATTATCAGGAAACCATATCCATGCTATGCAAACAGATCAGTTTCTGGCACCTGCTATGGTCGTTGTAGTGTCTCATGAGTAGGGGTGGGACGATTCAATCCCATAACGATTCGATTCGATTACGATTCTTTAGGCAAAGGTTCGATGCATCATAATATCTTACGTTTGACCACGATTCGATTCGATAAGATTCGGTTCGATTCATTTAGATACTTTAAAAAAATTTAATAGGTATGCTAATGTGATTTGATACCGATACGTTCAGCAGTAATTAAATATTCAATTAGAACCTTACACCAAGTTCACAGCATTATGTTTATTGTTAAGGCATGCCATACATTTTGCAGCTGTCTGCTGCAAATAATGCAGCAATAAACATGACTAACAGTGTATTTTCTAAAGTTGCCCTATTTAGGTTATTGTTTTTCAAACAGTGTCAGACATTGTACCCTAATACATTTCCTTTATTTACAAAATGAAAATGGCAAAATGTATAACAATTACTAAACTTGGCCAAGATAAATGAAATAGCCTATAGGTTAGTGTCATATAGTACTTTCCTAAATCTTAGTACGATCTAGAACTTCGGTGGAGCAAGATGCCCATCCATCCGTAGTTAAAGCTACTCTCGTAGCGTTTTGCAAACACAGTCGAACAGTTTTCTTCACCTCTTCATACAGAGCAGGTATACATTTTTCACTCAAATGTTTTCTGCATGGTATGGTGTATCTAGGTTCCACGACATTCATTTTGTGAATCGGACAGTTAACGTAGTAATAATGAATTGAATATAGTCTTACTATTTTTGTTTTTTGTCTCTAACGTCTACTTGATTTTGAATAGAAAATGGTTTAATTTAAATATCAGAAAGCACTTTACAATTAACTGTCTGGACACGGTATGTGTATAAAAACTAATAAAAACAATTAATAAAAAAAATAGAACTGTTTGGCCAATTCTCCAGGAAACTCAGGGGAAGTGTCAATGACTTCCGAGTTTAGCTTGCTAACCAGCTTGCTAACGCGCTTGCTGTCCTTCACGTCAATTGTGTATCGTCGGCTCAAATGGTTTATCATGTTTGTGGTGTTGCCTGTGTATCTGATTTCTACTTGGCAGATCTTGCATATTGCAGCGGTTTTGTCAAGTACACCCTCCTTCTTTCTAAACCCGAAATGCTTCCATACCACTGATTTTCTGTTCAGAACATCGCAAATTCTGTAAGTTTCTGTCTCTTTTGTCGCACTCAGCGAGCACGCAGCTAGCCATTTCGCTCAGATCTGTCCGTCTAATTGTCGTTTTATTCCCGCCTGTCCCTACTTTCAACTCACGCTTACCTGGGGGTTGGAGCAGAAACATGGATTGAAGCTGGTCAAAACAGTTTTAAAAGTAGTCGTGTCTCAGAAATATATATTTTAAATATTTTTTGAATAAATGAATACATGTGCACATTCATTTAAAATGCAATATTAATCGATGCTTATCGATTCGAATCTTACAGATCGATGCAGTTGTATTTACACATTCGGATCGGTGCATCGCGATGCATCGGTGCATTGTCCCACCCCTACTCATGAGGTATCAGAGTTTCTTTCTATTGTGCATTCCTGTGTGTATGCATATGTTGCATTTTGACACCACTCTTAGAATGTCTTTGGTCATTCCTGGTCAGAATAGGAGTTCTCTGGCTCTGAGCTTGCATTTGTCTATGCCAAAGTGTCCGTCTTATATTGCCTTCAACATTTATTTCTGCATTGTTTGTGGTACTATTATTTTGTCTCCTTTTCATACATTTTTCATAGTTCCTCTCTATAGCCCCAGAAGTCTTTGGCCTTCACTGGAACATCCTTCCTGTCCTCAGGCCATCTATGTTTCACCATAGTTCTTAGTATTGTCAAAGTATTATCTCTCTGGGTCTCCTTGCACATTGTTTCCATTTTGTTTTCGCTTATGAGGTAGGTGATTGATGATGAGGTGTCGACCTCTTGCTCGTGTTTCTCGTCTGGGCCCAAGTCGTCGTCTGTGTCATGTTCTTTGATCCAGTGCCATGAAATGTCTTTCTCTAACAGTTCTCTTAAGGGCTCCATCATTGCTGAGACGTTTGGGATGAATTTCGTCAAGTATGTCACTGAACCCATGAACCTCTCCAAGGTTTGTCTGTCCTAGGGTGTCTCCATTTCTGCCATTGCTTGGACTTTGCTGAGGTATGGCTTGAGACCATCTTGGTTGAGGGTGTGGCCAAGGTATCTCACCTTTCTGATTCCTATTTTGCTTTTCTCCTGGTTCAGCTCTCTGGCTCTCTCCAGGACCTGTTTGGGTCTTTTGTCATGTTCCTCTTTGTCCTTTGCAAAAATCAGTAGGTCGTCAACATAGGTCACTACTCCTTCAATGTCTCCAAACAGTTGTGCCACCCTTTTGTAGGAAACATCCTGTGCACTGTTTATTCCATATTGATCAAATGTCTCGTCGAGTCTTTGTACCCGATTGTTGAAAACATCACGTTCGTATGTTGTGTTCTTTTTCGGTGTGTAGTAATCCTCAAATTTTTTGATAAGTGGTGAAATTTTTGTCTACCTCCTCTTCAGTAAACGTGAAGGTATTGTATAGCTCTTGTGCTTGTAATAGTGAAGTAGCACGCCGCACTGTAGCTTCTCCGGTTTCATCTCCATCTCGCTAACACACATGTATAACTTGAACTGTTGAATCCATCGTCTTCAATTCTCAGAAATGTTTCCTTTGAGGTTCAGTGTCTGTGGTGCTTTCAGCGATTCATTAGCTAGTAGTGATGAGTTTTTATCTGACACCATGCAATCTTATGCTATTCTCAAGTGAGCAATGTACAAGCGTGTATCCATTCAGCCATCTTTATTCAAAACTAACACCCTCTCCACCAGGTGGCAGTAGTCATATCACAACATATCCCTATCCAGTGGTAGTTGCCGATGTCCCAATTATAAGATTCATATATCTCTCAAATGATAAATTACAGCTTTAAGAATGCATATTTTTATGCGTATTATGTATATACTGTAGCCTATGTGTTGATTCTGACATAAATTTAGTCTGTTGCAAATTTCTTCATGACAAACTATAGCCTCTTCTTCAATTCAAGCTTTAAACCATGGATGTGAATAGTTTTTGAGATACTGACAATTAATTAATATTAATATTTAGTTATCTAAAACAGATTAGTTATCTAATTTCAAAAATGTAGGCTATGAAATAAAATTTTAATTTAACTACAATATATCTGTTTGTCATGATTCAGTCTGTTTTACTTCCAATGTGTTTTGAAAATTGCAACGTTATGATTATGTTATATTAGCTATGTTATGATATCTGTAATGTTATTTGGTCTTATTCTGGTTTATTAGGGTGCTCTCGTGGCATATTGATTGAACTTCTATAAATTTTTTAGTGGATATGTTTATTGGCAGTAATCTTCAGTTATGTTTATGCAATGTTCAAGTGGATGTGTAAAAATAGTTATGAAAGTTATGAAGTTACTTTTTAAAGTAACTCCCGGTGTTTAAAAATGAAAGGCACAAAACTATGTTTTAAGTGAGAAATTTGGCTTGGTAAAAAGCCACAAAAGACAGGAAATACAAATGAGCACGACCAAGCCAAACTTCAGCTCAACACTCTCTACACACACATCAGGGATTCCCAGCACTCCGTTTTTTTATATCTGACTGCTATACAGTTCTGTAGCTATGTTGGTCTACTCTATTTCAAACAACATGTCCTCATCACTGAGCAGATTGGTTCAAACCTTCTCTCAAAAAGCCTAATTCATACTCTTCAAAATGGTAAGTGACCTACGACTGCTGCATTAGGCTATAGAAGTCCCACTAGAGTAGGTTTAGACATAGAATACAGATCTATAATGCACATTCGTGCACATTCTGTGCGTGATGATGATTATTTTACGCAGAAGACTGTGTACACACTAGAAAAGTAAATATCGCCTGCTACTGGAGTGCGGAAATACAGCGTTTTTTTAATTGTGACTTAACTTTCATAGATTCTACTCTTAAGTTGCATATTAGAATCATCCAGTAGCCTATACTGGACATGTGGCCTAGGCTTATACCAGCACCCATGAAAATCACTCATGTACAAATAAATTGTATGAAACCATACACTGTTGGCATACAGAGTAGTAGTCTTTAGAGTATAAGATTTCAGTCATAGCATAACTTGTAGGCCTAATTGTCCTTATATGTCATACATAGTGGAGTTCAAAGGCTAGAAATAAAAACAATAGGTGAAAGTATGAATAGCCTAATGCAATCACAGCATACAATTATACATCTACCCATATAGATTTAGAATACTTTTTAAAAGGATTTAAAATGTAAACAGACTGAAAGATTTAGATCAACCTTTCAAACCTTTCTATCTACCAATATTATCAAATATTCGCTTTCAATATTGGTATGAGGCATAAGAGAAATAGTCTACACAAAACTGCAGTAGGGAAATACAAAGCCTTTTCGTACAGGTCACTATCATGGGTGTGAGAGTATGAATTTGGTTCAAACCTGCTCTCAAAGAGCCTATCTGCCCAGTGACGAGTAGCCTACATGTTTTTTTAAATACAGTAGACCAACATAGCTACAGAACTGCATAGCAGTCAGATATAAAACTGGAAATTCCTGATAGTGTAGAGAGCTGAAGTTTGGCTTGGTGGTGCTCAATTGAATTTCCTGTCTTTTGTAGCTTTTGCGCAAGCCAAACTTCTCACTTAAAATGTAGTTTTTTGTTCTTAATTTTTTTTCTTCTTCTATGACTTTTCTGAACTCCAGAATAGAATGTTGTGCTCTGGACTACCGGCAGAACCTCCTTTTGGCCACTCGTTTAAACCGACTTATTTAATTTCCCACGTTACCATTTGTCTTTGGGTATACTTTCTCAGATGTTCTTCAAATGCTGCTTTGGAGAGCTATAACTCGGATGTGCTAATCATTTGGAGAGTTGAGAAGGCCAGTGTCTCCACCCAGTGGTAGATGTAGGTAAAAACAATGTACAAGTGAGCTACAGACTACCAATGAGTGCTAGTGGGAAAAGACGTGCAGATATGTGTTTTACTATGAAATGTTATTTTTCTTGTTTTTGTTGTATACATGGGGCCTTATTCTGAACATTGTGACTGCAGTATCTGATTATTGTCATCTATTACTAGTTTTCAGAAACCAATACTCAGATATTTAAATTTAATTTACCCGATTATTCTTTGGTTTCTTTTATTCATGCACAAAGACGGGAATGAACTATGTAGCAAACATTTTTTGTACATTCCATTTGCGTTTGCTATTCTGAAGAAAAGTGTATATGTACAGTGGCTTAACAAAAAATCAGAATTGTATAGCTATACATTTGTAAACCGACCTGCTCTAAACGAACAATCATATATTCATGATGTAATTGTATTGTATACGGGGACACACACTGTATGTACTGAACACAGGGACATGGAGTAATTTGTGAGTCACAAGCTGATGAGTGATCGGATAGTTTTGGCAATGTTTTACCTGTAAAGTTATTCTTCAGTCTGCCATTTGTAAGAAATAATATTCTGTGTTCTTTGTGTACTGTATTTTATGCTGCAGGGTAAACATATTTTTTTACCAAAAGCACAGTACCCCACATTTGATGCCTTACTATAAGCTTACTCCTCTCTGGACAGGGAAAACTGAAATAGTTACAGCACAGATTCTCCAGCCTAACCAGATGGCCAGCACAATATTCTTAGCATTGAAAGTTCGGTCTGCTATGGTTGAAGCTGAAACTCTTCAATTTGATGCCTTATTATGAATATTTGAAAAATGGCAAGGTTACAGTTATTGATGGCAATATTTTCTATCCTTGGATATGCCTCCATGAATATAATATATACAAGTACAGAGCATGGAAGGAAGCTGACCATCTGATTACCATGAAAAATGTGTGACAAGATTGAGCCATATTGTGTCTGGCGCTTGACATTTAAAAACTGACAGAACGCAAAGGTTTAGATCATACAGGCATGCTTTTGTCACGTAAATTTCTTTTTTCAAAACATTAATATTGCTTTTTCTATTTCACAACGTCAAGCTCAAGCTGCACCTCTTTTGTGCTCTGGCTTGAAGGTGTGTATAAATGTGCTTGGTTGTGGAGGACAAAAGCACAATTAATAACAAGTCTGGGGTGAGTCCCCTTGGTCGAAAGTCCAGGGGTCAGAAAGTATAGGTCCCATCATGTATTTGCTCAACCCGTGAACTCAGCCAGCTGACTTCACTAATTACCTCCTGGCTGAAGAATTGTGCTAATTAGCAAATCCAGGTGATTGGAACAAAATCCTGGGGTGGACTTTTACTTTCTGAACCTGGAATTTCCGTCTCCTTCACAGTGACTCACTGGACTGAAATACTTACCGATCATATTCCGAAATATTTTGTCACATCAAAGTCAACTGAAATAGTACGCAAAATAGTTACTTCTGAGGCTGATATTTACATCTAAAATGTCTGGCAATATGCATAATTAACTTAGATTATTGCAGCGGTCCCCTCCCAGAGAGACATTTTCTACTGTTTTTGTTTTTATGTGTGGCCTCAAATAGCTGAGATGGGACACCCAGGGATGGTGATGGGAACACTTCACATTTCACATTTGCTGGTTAAAATACTGTGGAGACATTATTTTACAGTGATTTACAATGTGGATATAGGCAACGTGTGCCAACACCTTTACCGTTCATATGTTTTTTTTGTGTGGAAATTTACTAGATGCGCAACCAACAAACATTCCCAAGCAGAATTGTATATACGCTCTATTTTTAAAGAATCATCTTTATCACTGACAGAATAATGGCATTGTACAGTACAATTCATATGGTTTGTGTATTTTTGAAGGATATTTGTGTTTAGCTGTATAAAAGGATATGCATTGAAGCCAAGTTTGGTGCAAAACCGGATCACATTCCCCCTCTATGATAGTGCTGTTATTTTTTGGTTTTAAATATTATTTCAATATTGCCGTTTTAAGACCTTTTGGATTTTTCATTTTTCGTTTTATTTTTATTATAATTGTTTTTGTCACGACAACTTTTAAACTGTATTTGTGAAACAATAAAAGAAACTTGCAAAAAATACTCTAAAGAATACTTTATTTTTTGAGGCATTAATTAAAAGCAACAATGTTCATTGCACAATATTCATAGTTAAAATGAGCACGTTCATGAGACAAAATTTCCAACACAAAAGTTCAGTTTTAAAATACTGTTAAAATATTTTAGTACATAAATTAAAATCACACCTACATGTCAGTTATGGAAATTTGAGCATCGAGGCCAAGCCCATGTTTAAAAACATACAACACGCGCGACACTGAACTGTGCATGCATCGACAACTTCAGAAAGGTTCACTTAAAAAAAAAAAATATGTAAAAAAAAGAAATAAAATTTTAAAAAGGCTTTGATCAACGTGCAAGAACACTTCTGCAAATAACATTGCATCACGAAAAATACAATTAAATAAAACCATTATTAAATTATTACATTTATACCAATAAATTAAGAGTTTAAAAGTATACTATTGAAATGTGAGGTGCTGAGGTTCCGTGGGGTCATAGTCCCTGGCTCATCTCAAGCCTGTGGAACAGAGACAGGCTGCGAAACCTGGACTCCCTCTCACCGTTCTTCCACACAATGATCAGCTGATCCGTGGAACACGTCACCAGCCCCAGGTCCACAAAGTTCACAAACATCTGCACAGAAAAACATGGTCAACCACACAAATTCCTAATTTACACAACACAAATGCCTTCATGGGGCAACGACAGTGCCCTCCACTATTATTGGCACCCCTGGTAACAATGAGTAAAAAGGGTTACCAAAAATGCACCGTTTGGTGAATTAGCTTAATCTCACACTGAAAAAATGAGAAAAATCCAACCATTTATTATGAGAAAAAACAATCCCTCATCAAGAAATAATTATTTCTAACAAAACCACATGTGCCACAATTATTGGCACCCCTGCATTTATATATAGAATAAAGTAATCATTTTTTATATTTTTCGCATATCCTTTGCATGCCATAACTTCCTGATGTCTGTGACCCAACAACATCAAAAGACTCTTGATATCTTATTTTCTGGTACTCTTACAAGCGATACTATAACAGCATTTGAATGAATCTCTATAGGAATTGGGGGGTGGGACTAGATTTAGCTGTAAATTATGCTGGAACAGTATGGAATACATGGTTGGTAAAATGGCTGTGAGTCATCAAGGGTCTGAGGTATCAAACGAGCCTCAAATCATCACTCTGCTGCCAGGTATGCAGTAGATATGGATGGATCACTTTGAGGGTTGTTTCTCATTTTCACATTGAACTCGATGAAAAAAACAAGTCAGAAGAAGCCCTTCAAGTTATCCATCCATATCTACTGTAGTTCTGGCACCCTTGATGACTTAGAGACTTAGAGCCAATAATAGTGGAGGGCACTGTACATGATTCCCGGTTATATTTAGAAAGCTGGCATGGATTCATGGGGTTTTAGTCCCAGCTCCCCAGAGTAACCTTCACTCTATTCTTGGACAAATTAACTAGTACAACAGCTGCAGAAAAAATTTGTAAATGACTAAGTCATTGTCATTATTATCACTGCTATTGCTAATATTATTACTACATTACACTCATTTTAACCTTAGTGTGTATGGCATACATCCATTCATAATGTACCAGTCCTGATAGCTGTTAGTCAGTTTATAAATAAATAAACGTAAATATTGTTGCATCTAGCATCACTTAAAAAAAACTAAAACAGAATTAGTGGTTATGGTAGCCGTAAGATGTAAAGAAAACTAACACGAATAATCAAAGAAATTATGCGATTAATAGGCTTCTAAAACGCACTGAGCCATCTACGACTGGTCTGGAGTAATCGTTAATCTACACGGGTTTCTAAGAGCATCGTAAGTTAAGATGCTTTTGGGAAACACACCCCTGGTTAGTAGGACTTAGTTAGGGATAGCGGTTGGTTTAGGTACCCGGATATACAGATGGGCGTGCCTGACTCCACCTGCAGGTGGATCACAGACTTCCTGTCTGACAGGAGGCAGCGCGTGAGGCTGGGGAAACACATTTCTGACTCCCGGACCATCAGCACCGGTTCCCCCCAAGGCTGCGTTATTTCCCCTGCGCTATACTCCCTGTACACCAACAACTGCACCTCCAGTCACCAGTCTGTCAAGCTCCTGAAGTTCGCGGACGACACCACCCTCATCGGACTCATCTCTGGTGGGGATGAGTCCGCCTACAGGAGGGAGATCGACCATCTGGCGGACTGGTGCAGTCAGAACAACCTGGAGCTAAATGCTGCAAAGACAGTGGAGATAGTGGTGGACTTCAGGAATAACCCAGCCCCACTCATCCCCATCTCCCTGAGAGACTCCACAGTTGACATTGTGGAGTCCTGCCGCTTCCTGGGAACCTTCATCTCCCAGGACCTCAAGTGGGAGCTGAACATCAGCTCCATCACTGGAAAAGCCCAGCAGAGGTTGTTCTTCCTGCGGCAGCTGAAGAAGTTCAACCTGCCAAAGACGATGATGGTCCACTTCTACTCTGCCATCATCGAGACCATCCTCACCTTCTCCATCTGGTACGCTGCTGCCACTGCCAAGGACAAGGGCAGACTGCAGCGTATCATCCGCTCTGCGGAGAGGGTGATTGGCTGCAACCTGCCATCTCTCCAGGACCTGTATGCCTCCAGGACCCGGAGGCGTGCAGGCAAGATTGTGGCCGACCCCTCTCACCCCGGTCACAGTCTGTTTGTAACACTTCCCTCTGGCAGGAGGCTGCGGTCCATCAGGACCAAAACCTCTCGCCATAAAAACAGTTTCTTTCCTTCTGCAGTTAGCCTTATCAACAAGGCCCGGGACCCCCTCCGACACAGACACAGACTCTATCCCGCCTCATAGACACTTTACACTTAGCTACTTCCCACTGTACTTTTTGTTTATTTATATTTTTATTTTTACTTATATTTTTTTTTATTTTTTTTATCTTGCATATATAATATTATATTGGTTGAAACTTGCACTACTACTTGCACTACTTGTTGTGTTTTGTTTTATGTTTTATGTTTTATATTATATTATTTTATTTTATGTTTTATGTTGGTTTATGTACGCACCAATAAACCACAGTAAATTCCTTGTATGTAAATACTTGGCGAATAAAGGGATTCTGATTCTGATTCTGATTCTGATACAGTCAAGCCGGAAAGTCTGCACACCCTTTTCACCTTCTCCACGTTTTATTACGTTACAGACTTATACTACAATAGATTGAGTTCATTTTTTGCCTCAAACATCTACACACAATAGCCAATAAAGTAAAAACAGGTTTTTAGAAAATATGCAATTTTATTTTACTGACAAAAGTAGGTTATTTAGGGGTTACATATCTGTACACACCCTTAGCCTAATACTTGATTGCACCTTTGGCAGCGATTACAGCTTCAAGGCGTCTTGGGAAAGAAGCTACGAGCTTGACACACTTGTTTCTGGACATTTTTGCCCATTCCTCTTGGCATATCCTTGCAAGCTCCGTCAGATTGGATGGGGAGCGTCGGTACACAGCCATTTTCAGCTCTTTCCACAGATGTTCAGTTGGATTCAGGTCTGGGCTCTGGCTGGGTCACTCAAGGACATGCAGAGACTTTCTCTGAAGTCACTCCTTTGTTCTCTTGGCTGTGTGCTTTGGGTCATTGTCATGTTGGCAGGTAAACCTTCGCCTCAGTCTGAGGTCCAGAGCACTCTGGAGCAGGTTTTCTTCAAGGATCTCGGTGTACTTAGCTGCATTCATCTTTCCCTCTATCAGGACTAGTCGCCCCGTTCCTGCTGCTGAAAAACATCCCCACATCATGATGCTGCCACCGCCATGCTTCACTGTAGAGATGGTATTAGCCAGGTGATGAGCGGTGCCTGGTTTCCTCCAGACGTAACGCTTGGTATTCAGGCCAAAAAGTTACATTTTGGTTTCATCAGACCAGAGAATCTTGATTCTCATGGTTTGAAAGTCCTCTAGGTGCCTTGTTGGCAAACTCCAAGCGGGCTGTGATGTGCCTTTTACTAACGAGGGGCTTCCGTCTGGCCACTCTACCATAAAGGCCTGATTGGTAGAGTGCTGCCTGGATGGTTGATCTTCTGAAAGGTTCTCCCATCTCCACAAGGATACGCTGGAGCTCTGTCAGAGTGACCCTCGGGTTCCTGCTCACCTCCCTGGTCAAGGCCCGTCATCCCAGATTGCTCAGTTTGGCCGGGCGGCCAGGTCTAGGAAGATTCGTGGTGGTTCCAAACTTCTTCCATTTACGAATGATGGTGGCCACTGTGCTCTTTGGGACCTGAAAAGCTGCAGAGATTTTTCCGTACCCTTCTCCAGATCTACGTCTTGACACAATCCTGTTTTCTGAGGTCTGCAGATAATTCCTTTGACCCCAAGGCTTGGAGTTTGCTCTGACATGCACTGTCAACTGTGGGACCTTATATAGGCAGGTGTTGGCAATGTCATGTCCAATCAATTGAATTTATCACAGGTGGACTCCAATTAAGTTGTAGAAACATCTCAAGCAGCATCAGTGGACACAAAATGCACCTCAGCTCACTTTTGGGTGTCATATCAAAGGGTGTCTAAAAACCCGTTTTCACTTTGTCATTATAGGCTATTTTTTGTAGAATTTTGAGACAAATATGAACTCAATCTATTGTAGAATATGTCTGTAACGTAATAAAACGTGGAGAAGGTGAAAGGGGTGTGCAGACTTTCCGGCTTGACTGTACATATCTTTCAGGTTAAAGTCGCTTCTTCAAGGTGCAGAAACGGTGTCTGCAAGATTCAGGAATGCACTGGTGAGCTCAGCAACAGCAAACAATCTGGTAGACCGCGGAAGACCACTGTAGTGGACGACAAAGAATACGGTCAGTTGTGAAGAAAAACCCCTTTTAAACCGTCCAACTGATCGAGAACCCTCTCCAGGATGTAGATGTGTCAAAAACTAAAATAGAGTCTACACCAGCATAACCTCAGAGGGTTCACTGCAAAATCCAAACCACTGGAAAGCCTCAATAACAGAACGGCCACGTTAGAGTTTGCCAAGAAAGTACATTAACGAAACTGTAGAGTTCTGGAACGAACTCTTATGGACAGATGTGATGAGTATTAACCTGTACAAAAGTGATGGAAAGAGGAATGTGTGAAGAAAGGAAGGAACCGCTCATAATCCAAAGCACCCCCTCTCATGTGTGAAACGGTAGCGTTATGGCTTGGGCGCGTACGGCTGCCTCTGGAACTGGCTCGCCTTTATTGTGACTGCTGAAGGCAGCAACCCAGTATGAATTCTGATGTGTACAGAATGTGCTCAGATTACACAAAATGCCTCAAAACTCATTGGACGGCACTTCCCCTTGCAGCAGGACAATGACCCCCAAACACACTGCTAAAGCAACCAAGGGGTTTATCAGGGCAAAAAAGTGGAACGTCACACCCGTCCTGAATCCAACTGAACGTGCGTTTCACTCGCTGAAGGCAAGACTGAAGGCCAAAATCACCCGAAACAAACAGGAACTGAAGATGGCTGCCGCAGTTCAGGCCCGGCAGAGGATCACCAGGGAAGATACCCAGCATCAGGTGATGTCTAAGGATCGCAGACTTCAGGCAGCCATCGAATGCAAAGGATTTGCAACCAAGTACTAAATATGACGACTTTAATATTATGTTACTTTGTCCAATTACTTTTTGTCCCCTAAAATGAGGGGCTATGTATAAATAGGGCTACGTGGATCACGTCGGCCCGATGTACATCGATCGGGTTCACTTCTAATAAACCTGAACAGTGGCGGAAGAGCGGAGAAAGCTCACAGCAAGTGAAACAGGAATTTTAGGGAGCTGATAAAATCAAACGCTACCATTAGCCCATGTAAAAATGCGAGGCAGAAGGCTCACGCTGGTTTTAGCAGGATGGCATTTTTGTGTTTCTTTGTTTTCGAAAAAAACATTTTTCAAAAGCGACAAACCCATTTGAGGAACAGAGGGTTTTACAGTCAGAATTACCAGTCTTTATGAGATGCTTGAGTTACGAGATGCTTGGACCAAAATAAATGGCCACAGTCACACTTAACAACTGAGCAATAAATTCTGTGATAGCACAGCCAAACAAAACGCGTCCAAGTCCATCGTAAAATACTGACCACTCCGATCACTGCTAGGGGTCATATTGGGACAGCCTATCCCAAATAGAGATACCATGAGGGGAGGTGTGGGCGTGTCTTCAGTCATGTGACTGCTGCATTGTGACGCGAGTACCTGCACAGCTCCGGAGTGTCCGATGAGATCCCCCATCAGCTCCAAGGTGTGCAGCCCCGGGACTTCCGGAGCTTTCTTCGCTTGCTGGCCGGCCTGCTTACTCGACCTCCCGAAAGTCCACATCCCAAAGAAACCTGGACAAAAAGGTGAGCGAACAAGGCAATCTTCCAATCTCGTGCCAGACTACAAACATTTCAATAAGCCAGAACTGAACTCTCTTAAAAAATAAACTCTCTACACGAGGAATCATCCACATCCCTGCCTGGAAACATATGGATGAAGGAAACATGGCCTCATATCTGAAGAAGGCACGAGCCTATAAAGCGCTCAACCCTATAAAGTGTCTTGTAATTTCTACGCATTCCGACACATTTATCTTCCAAGTCAAAAAAATGGAAAGGGAAAATATTTCCCCAATATAAATCGCCGTCGGAGGAGATGAGAAAGCCTTCTCGCGAAGCCTGATTCATTACAGCATGCTGAAACCGGGCCGCAGAAATGGGATCTCGGTATAACGTATGAAACGGTTTCAATTGCATGACGTTATGCAAACACTCCTGTAAGCCCAGTGATGGATGAATGGGGGAGGACTCACCACAGCTGAAAGGAGGGGGGTTCAATTAGTAAAATCTAGTATGGAGAGAAACTAGTGCGCATCTCAAATCAATCTCAAGCGTCCAATTCTACTTCAAAGACACTGTCATCTGGGAAACATTACCCCCAGTAACATCTCCTCCCAACTACGGCTTCGAGATGGTTAAGACAGGACTGAGAATCCGCTCCCCTCTCAAAAGGCACGCGCTGGCCCGCGAACCTGGACCCGTTTCTAGAGCGTTATCAGAGTAAGGACAGAGTGCGGTCGTCTGGTCACAGGCACGCACCTGGACCGCGTTAGCGGAACGCAATGAAAAGGAGAGGAGTGCGGGTGCGATCTTTACTAAAAATGTTTTGAAGTTTCTGAGCTTGGGGGAAGCGGAGAAAGCCCAGGCTCTGCAGATTAACCACAGAAAAAACCTGCCCTCTGATTTCTTTGAAGTAGCAGGAGAGGCACATGTGTATTTACTGGAAAGGCTAAGGCTCAATACTTTTAACATTCCCTGGGGGAAAGAGCGAAGCTATGGCCGCTAGCTATACCCATCATTAGAGAATTAGTGAACAGTCTGCATGGCTAACACAGAAACCCCTGTGATATACAGAGCAGAACACTGTGTAATGCCTCACTGTGCTGCACTGTGCATTATGAACGTGACATGAGGCGATGCTGTGCACTGGTATGGGTGTGGTCACCTGCGGAAGCGGGCTCTGCGGTTAAGGGGAGGTCCTGGAGCTCCCACATCCTCACGCTGCCATCCTCAGAGCAGGACACCAGCTGGCTACAAGAACACAGAAAACTGCTAAAGCACTAGGCACACTCTGAGCCTACAGTCAGACACACTGATCATGTTTACAGTCAGACACACTGAGCAGGCCTAGTCAGACACACTGATCATGTTTACAGTCAGACACACTGAGCATGCTTACAGTCAGACACAATGAGCAGGCCTACAGTCAGACACACTGATCATGCTTACAGTCAGACACACTGAGCAGGCCTACAGTCAGACACACAGAGCAGGACTACAGTCAGACACACAGAGCAGGACTACAGTCAGACACACTAATCAGGCTTACAGTCAGACACACAGAGCAGGCCTACAGTCAAACACACTGAGCAGGCTTACCGTCAAACACACTGAGCAGGCCTACAGTCAGACACACAGAGCAGGACTACAGTCAGACACACTAATCAGGCTTACAGTCAGACACACAGAGCAGGCCTACAGTCAAACACACTGAGCAGGCTTACCGTCAAACACACTGAGCAGGCTTACAGTCAGACACACTGAGCAGGTCTACAGTCAGACACAAAGAGCAGGCCTACAGTCAGACACACAGAGCAGGCCTACAGTCAGACTACAAAGAGCATGTGTAATATGTAAAAGCCTGCAGCACTGGTGTCCTCTCCTGGTCCTGGAGATCCTGATCCACACAGAACTCCAGAGATGCCTTTCAACCAGCGGCTGACTGCTGACACATAGTCAGCACCAGACGTGTGTTCAATGTAATCAAACGCTCGCTAACGTTAACAGTCTGAAATGGTGGTCAATAGCGTGTAAAAATGCAGAAGGGGAAGACGCGGAGTGAACAATCATCTGGCTGTTATAATTCATTTTAATAAACGTAACATTAAATCGCTCTCCTTCTCGCCGTCGCATGCATCTTAATATATTCATTGTCAATTGTGAAAAAAACTGAACCAGCGATTTTAAGTAATTCAGCAGAATCTGTTAGAACTAAGGAATCGTGGTTTAATTGCGAGCAATTTCTCTTTGCTGAGCGCATGTCAGTTTCCCACCCAAATCAACGACGCTGTAACAGAGACCTGGGTTGGGGTCAGAAACGGGTGGACCACCAGAGGACACCACTGCACTACAGCTCCACCAGCGCCGGGCGGCAGAGGCTCTGTACAATCTTATCTTGAGGGAGAGGAGCTGCACACACCCGTCAGGAAGCAACATGGTGTGGAGGATGTTGGAGTCGTGGGCAGCCTTCCTGTAAGCGACCACGCTCCTCGTCGACACGTTGTAAAGGTACAGTCCACTCCCGACAGCAGCAACAACACACTGAAAGGACATTTATATTCAGAAAAATGTATATATATATATAGATTTTAAAATTTATTATTATTATTATTTTTTTAATCAAGACATGTTAACATAATGCCATTGCATAACTGTGCAGCCTGATTCACAAGCTAGCATCTTCATTGTCCTGTCAATGGCAAAAGTGAATAAACAATAAAATCAGATGCCAGTGCACTAGACCGATTCGGGGTAAATAAATTTTTTCCCGTTTTGGTTTTTGCAGTGACGGTAAAATAAACACGTTTTATGAGTCTGCAGGTTTGCAGGTTCAGAGCCCATTTGTCCGTCTGTCTGTCAGCGTGCCTCACCTCTCCATCGGACGCCAGATGCTGGATGGACATCTCGCTCTGCTTCTGGGAGTTTAGCCTGATTTCGGCCTGGCCCTCGGGACGGGGCTCCTCCCACAGGATGCGCTCGTAGGCCTGGATGGTCCAGTCCAGGGAGTCCCAGACGATCAGCTCCCCCACATGGGAGCCACTGGCAAATGCCTGGTCTGGGGGGGGGGGGGGGGGGGCACACACACCGTGAGGAGGCCAACGATGTTCCACCGTTGCTCAAACGCCAACCTATCCGACTCCCCTTGCTACAGTGGCGTCTTAAGGATGAGTATGCGCAAAATGGCACTCTACCTGAACGGTCTGTGTCCGTTACTTCACGAATCCTGTTACTTGTGCACAGTTCGTAAATATGATGCATATTGCATCTAGATTTTGTTTCATGAAGCAATTTCCAAAGTTTGATACCAACAAAGTACTACTACTACTAGAGGTAGAAGTAAGAATTATGATGACGTAATTCTATTGGTCAGGGGTGAGTGACACGGGAGAAGGGGTCTCAAATGTTTGCCTGGAAAAAGTCACCTGATTCAGCATAAGCGAATTGTCGAGACTCTGATTAGGGTCGACAGGTCGCACTTGTAGCATCGTTTCTGCATGCATGTTTATATTTGTTTCCCTTTGGTTGGGAGCTGCACAGTACTTGCGTCAGCACTGAGGAAGCTATGCTGCACAGCTACAGGCTGACCAAGTTACAGTCCATTTATCTGAGCAAAGCGTAGCTGAATGTCAATCAATATGCACACTGAACCCAAAATGATACTGGGTAAAACTATTTAACTGCGCTTTGCACTATTTGCTGTGCAACAAATTACATGGAAACTATATGCTTCCCGTTTGTAATATCCGCTCGGTTTTAATGCCTCTTTCTGTTCTGAAAGAGATTTTCGGAATGCCATCTCTGCAATTCCAGGATCCCAGAAATTTGGGGGCCGTGAGCCCTTCCCAGGAAAGCTATCACCAACACTGTATTCATGGTAAATGAAAGTTTACTCACAAGATAAATTGATGTATTATCAGAGCATGACATGGATTGATTTATTGCGAAGGCTGAACCAGATTTTCTCACATAAACCGTAGTTCTGCTGCAGTAAACTGCAGGGACTCACCGTTGATGATGATCAGAGCCCGGATGCTGTCCTGATGGTCCGTCAGCCTGCGGATTTCCGCAACCGACGTGTCCAATTTGGATGACGATGAGCTCAATCTGTAAATCACTGGAGAAAGGACAAGAGGAACGTTATGTGCCATGAAACGGCTCGTGTGCTCGCTCTGGTCGACCGCAGGGAACGTGAAAGATGTGCAGGCCACGATGGAAGGTTACCTTACCAATCTCTTTGTCCATAGCTGCCGCGATGCAATTCTTCGGCAATTCAACCATGGCGGTGATTCCTTTAAAAACAGAAAATACAGGAAGAAAAATTGGCTAAATAAATGCATTCCACTGGATAAAAGTACACACTTCCATCGCACACTCCTGCGGCCCTGCAGTACCTGTGTCACTGTGGTGATCCGTCTTACACAGGAGATGGAAGTCTCTGTCCCACACGCACAGCTCGTTACCACCAGAGATCCAGAAATCAAGGCGATCCAACACAAGCAGGCACTGAGAGGAGAGAGCACGGACAAGGTACAGTTAGCACAGCTACACAGACGCATGTAAGCACATGCAAACAGCTACACAGACGCATGTAAGCGCATGCAAACAGCTACACAGACGCATGTTAGCACATGCAAACAGCTACACAGACGCATGTAAGCACATGCAAACAGCTACACAGACGCATGTTAGCACATGCAAACAGCTACACAGACGCATGTAAGCGCATGCAAACAGCTACACAGACGCATGTAAGCACATGCAAACAGCTACACAGACGCATGTAAGCACATGCAAACAGCTACACAGACGCATGTTAGCACATGCAAACAGCTACACAGACGCATGTAAGCACATGCAAACAGCTACACAGACGCATGTAAGCACATGCAAACAGCTACACAGACGCATGTTAGCACATGCAAACAGCTACACAGACGCATGTAAGCACATGCAAACAGCTACACAGACGCATGTAAGCACATGCAAACAGCTACACAGACGCATGTTAGCACATGCAAACAGCTACACAGACGCATGTTAGCACATGCAAACAGCTACACAGATGCATGTAAGCACATGCAAACAGCTACACAGACGCATGTTAGCACATGCAAACAGCTACACAGACGCATGTAAGCACATGCAAACAGCTACACAGACGCATGTAAGCACATGCAAACAGCTACACAGACGCATGTTAGCACATGCAAACAGCTACACAGACGCATGTAAGCACATGCAAACAGCTACACAGACGCATGTAAGCACATGCAAACAGCTACACAGACGCATGTAAGCGCATGCAAACAGCTACACAGACGCATGTAAGCACATGCAAACAGCTACACAGACGCATGTTAGCACATGCAAACAGCTACACAGACGCATGTAAGCGCATGCAAACAGCTACACAGACGCATGTAAGCACATGCAAACAGCTACGCAGACGCATGTAAGCACATGCAACATTATTATTTTTTACAGTATATGAATATAATCTTTCTGTAAATTTCCAGGCACTTGTCTTCTCACTGGGCATGGGTATACTTTGGGGAAAACCAGTGAGAGGGAGGGCCACAGTTAAAACTCCACTTCATCCGTACACAGAATATTCCTCACGAATAGGGAAGATATACAGCCGTGGCAGTGACACTCTACAAGCTGCTGAAATCCTCACAGCCAAAACCAGCCACAGCCCTGAAACACGCTTATCTGATGCAGACACAATCAAAGCGTCAAAGAGGAAGAACGGGTGGCTCATCTCGGGCGATTGTGGGGTCTTTCTGGATGGGAATGGCTGTTTGTGTTGGATACAGACGGGCCTTTCTACCGGAATGTAAACCAGGCTCCGCACCAGGTCGCGGGAGCAGATGTTGGGGAAAAGAGCGCATGACGCACCGGAGTACGGAATGTCTCACTTTAACACTGCGGACTCAAGAGCTAAGGGTGAGGGACACACACAAGCGGCAAATACATCTTTCCTGCCAGGACTTCAGGTCCAGTTATAAACCTATTTCAAGGTGCCTGCAGTCAATGTAGGAGGTTACTGAACTAAAACTAAAGGACATTCAAACGGACTAACCAACGGATGGCCATGGCTACGCTTCCTTAGCAGAAAGGTAACGGTTGAACAAAGATGAGCACGGAGGTCACAGCAGAGCACGGCCTCGGGGTCACCGCGCCACCCAAAACGTTTTAGCTGCTAACTTAAGACTGGAGTGAGAGGGTCAGGAGAGGACCTTCTTCTGTGCTTCAGCACCAGGAGGCATTTGATCGCAGAAAACAGAAAGTGCAAGAAATAAAAAGGTTGGGGTTTTCAGAAAACGCACCGTGCATCCCCTGTGCGTGCGGGTAGCATAACCAAAAAGGAACACATGAGGGGAAAGGCACACTTATTCTTTCAACCGACACACAAGAACTCAGCGGCAAACTCACAAAACAGACCACGCAGCTATCCAATTTCCCCGACTTTGCAAATAAATATAAGTATAAGAAGAAAAAATTAAAAGAGGCGGGTTTGGATGTGGGCCCAGACCGGGTTTAGCCCGCTACAAAGCGTAGCCCGCGCTCTGACTCATTGATCAGGACAGGGACCCTCTGGTGAGAGGCCAGCCACCCTTCAGCGAGCGGGAAAGAGGATGGCACCCGTGCCAGGGGGTAATGTGTGATTAGTGGGCAGGCCGAGGTTTTTGTTGAACCCCTGCCCGGTGATGGTTTAGCTCCTTTGCTCTTCAGCCAACGCACTGTCACAGACCATGTTGAGTCTGGAAGCCAGAGCTACTTAACATCTACTTAAGCAAATGGGACTCCTTTACTGCACTGACAGTTTTGCACCGCTCGACCCGACACACTGTACAATACAAAGGGATATTTTTGAACTGAACTAAAAACATCATCAAATGTGCTTGAAATTCATAAATGTTTCATAAACTCAAACTATTCCAATTCCTGCATTCAAATCACAGAGCATCCAAAATGTGATGCCTTCCCCCTAAAGGTTACAGTTATGATTATTATGCGTTTGATGGCTATCCGTCCACTTGCCTTCGCTGAAGACTGCAGATCGGACACGGTCTGCACCCGATTCCCAGTCTCCGGATCCCACAGCTGAGGAGTTGCATTGAGAAAAATCCAAACAAACAGAGGGCAGAAAAAATGCCAGAGCTGATACTTCTACCAGCATTACCGTTACTGGACAAAAACAAAGCACTGCTGCTGAAGTGGCTTTGGTCGGTTAATGGAGAGAGAGAACGCACGCCCAAAATTAGCCAGACGCAGACTGAGACTTCCTCAGGGTGTATGCTGTCCATAAACTCTGAGGAAGACACTGTGTGCCCAAACATTTGTTTTGGCAATAAATTACTTCTGAGCATTATAGAGTGTGCGACTATCCTCTCTTTTCAAGTGGCTTTGGTCAACACAAACTGAGGCATCTCTGAAATGCTAAATGGAGACCACCACATTTAGGTGCGCAAGACGACATCTAAGGCAGTCATTTAGATTTGATTAGGCTAGGCTAATTTTTGAACTGAAGGGGAAACTAATTTCAAAGACCACAACTCCTGATAAATGTGATCTCATCTGTCCCTTCCGTGCGAAATCAGGCCACTTTTCTGTGGCGAGGTCAGCGCACGGTGAAAACGAGCAGGATACGCTGACGGTCCGGTCGGAGGAGGCGGTGATGAGGGCGGTGTGGGCGGAGTCCCCGGCTTCCCAGTCGTAGGCCGTCATGGCGGTGATCTGCTGGGAGTGGCCGCGCAGTTCCTGGAGACGCTCCCCTGTCTGAGACACCGCTCACCATCAGACCGTGACACGCAAGACACAGGAGAACGCGCCACTAAGCGGCTCCACTAATGATGCAAGCTTTGCGCTTCCTATGAAAGCTACAGTGCCACAAAACATCTCCTACTCTTAAAATGCAATAAAGGCTTTTACCATACAACGCTATGCCATTTCCCCCAAATTAAAACACATACATGTTAGAAGAGAAGTGAAGGGAATACAATTTGTATCCTACCAAGTAATGAAGTTACTTCACTAAATTAACTGGACTGATGACTTTTGCCATTTATACACAGAAAAAATATTATAAAATACAACTGCCTCTAGGAATCAGTCAGAGACATAGACCAAACCAGAAAGTCCAATACAGTACTACCCCAGTATCATTAAATCCCCACCATACAATTGCTAACCGTATTTATTATACCTGGAAAACAAACAGAAAATTAGCTCGTTTAATAAGGTGAATTCAGTTTATTAACATGAATTGCAATAAACTTCCACATCTAAATTATTATAATTTTTTTTTACAAATGCACATTTTGCCGATTTCATCCCAATGCTACACTGAAAATAAGTGACAACAGTGCCCTCTAATGGTGCACATCACCCCTCATACTCCAATCTCAGTATCTGACTACATAGATGGTTAACAAAGGTGAACATATTGACTAAATCGCATCTGTGTCCAATTTAGCTATAAAGTTATATTTTTCATCGAATCATTTTAAAGGCAAAGTGAGAAAAATTTTTTATTAAAGCGAAAAGTGTGTTGCGGTAATGTGGTGTTCAGGCTAAGGTTCATTGACCGAATCATCGGTTAAATACATTTTTTGCATTTATTGCAGGAGTTCTTCTCTTACCTGCAGTTTGAGGGCAGAGCTATCGGCTCTGTTCATGAAGGGATGCAGCGTCTGCACGTTTCCTTTCTATCACCCCCTCCTTCCCCCCCACAACCACCTCATTCAATCACTGCAAGTCATCATGTTGATCGAACCAATTTGCTCTCTCTCCCCCCGTGGCTCTGAGCGTGTTAGCGGGCTCAGGAGCGATCGGAGGAATTACTGCCCATCAGGACTGGGGCCAGGGCTGGACGGCTACTCTGGACGCAAGAGACGCTCGTGAGTGAATTCAACACTGATAAATAACTGACCTGAGCATTCCACACCAGCACCAGCCCGTCATCTCCAGCTGAAGCGAACCTGAGAGTCACAGACAAACAAACCAATCACGGGACGGTGCTAAAGGCACAGGGTGAAGCAGCTGCTGGTTAGAATCCCATGTGACACACTGCTGCAAGACTTCAGAGCAAAGCACTGGCAGCGGTCACAACACCTGCTCGCTCTCTGGCTGAAACACCTAAGGCTCTTTGGTTAGTAAGAATGGAGAGATGACTGATTTAGGAAACCCAGGTGGCTGCTGTGGGTGCTGCTGTGGGCCAGTGGCGGGCAGTCTTCTCTCTGGAGTTAGACCCGGTGCCCAAGAACAGCAATGGAGACACTATGGCCTTGTCCCAATACTCACCCTACGGTCTAAAGACTTCCTTCAAGTCCGCACTTTGGTGACGTATTTCCGAGGATGTACCAAGGGGTGCAAGTGTGTACTGACGCATATGTAAGAAATAGGACACCCTTGCTTTACATCATTCGGTTACATACACACGCATCGCCATGTTTTCACACTATATTAAAACTGCTATATAACATTTTTTGATTTATAAAACTGACCAACTGACCAAAATCGTGTCCATTAGTCGTCCGTGGAACGTCGGCGACATCGGGCACGCTGTCTGTGGGACAGTACCCAGAATGAAAGTAAGACGTCGCCTCCGTAGGCCTACGTTGTTTAGAAAACTTTTTAATTGTGAATTAGGGTGAGTTAGAAGACATACTTTGACATTTAACAATATTTTAAAGTTGAGCTATGGTCAAGATAGGCAGATAGGCCACCGTCTAATGTGGATGTCCACTGGACGTTAACATGAGAGCCAAGAATGACAAACCCGTTTCGTCTTATTTAAACTGCTCATCCGTGCAGCGTCGCACGTCGCTGAATGTCGCCTGCTCAATTGTTCTTATGAATGAATCTCAACACGCCATATACTGAACTATTGAACTAGGCTCGACAGAGGTAGGCTACAGATCGGTAAACTCATCTATTTACCTAAGATCTGTATCTCTGTCAAGTCGAAGTTCAGTATATGGCATGTTGCGATTGAAAGTAATAACCCAAACGCTGGAGGACATTTGCTTTGTAACATAACCATTTACCATTTGCATAATAGCTAGCTAGAGCAGGAGAGCGGTTTGGGAAAACATAGTGCCGAGTTAAGTTTAATAAATGTATGTTAACTGTACTGTAGGTCCTGTATTTGTTATTTCATATAATTAGCTATCGTTACCAACCAGCCTGTGAAGCCTTTCTGCTGCTCAGTACATAGGCCATTTCATCAGGCTGCAGCCCTTACTGCACTGATGCTTAGCTACAATACAATGCGAATTTACAGAAAAATATTGCATTCCTTATTGATTGAGAATCATACATAAATATATAGTTATTTTATATTTTTTATGTGAGTTAGTGAAAATGCATGATTTCACCGGCTTTCACTTTACACTTGAAGATGATTTTCTTCATTGTGCACATAACGTTCCTACGTTCGATTGTGCAGTAGGCCACATCAAGGGCTCATAAAGCGCGCAGTCAAGCGCTCGCGCACTTGCAAAATAAGAAATGGGACAGAATAAGCCCCTGGAGGATCTCACGGGCAAGTGCTCAAGTGTGAGTATTGGGACAGGGCCTTTATTGTACTGTGAAATACCATCTTTGGATGTGCAGCTAAATCGGGCTCGACTGAAATCCGGATTTGCTGTGGTCATTAAATGTGGAGAAAATTGAAGTATAATTCATTATAATTCTAATTCACCAATGAATGAGGAGTCAGGGGACAAAGGCTTGCTGCAGTGCTATGCGTATTCCTTAATACGGTACAGTACAGCTTTGTGTGTTCCTACAATGGATTTAAATAGATAAAAACCACAAGCAGAGCCTGGTCAAGCAGACAACAACCAGGCATCTGAATAACCCTTACAGTCACCCTTTCGAAGCAAAACACGCTGCCCAATAAAAAGTAAGCTCATAACGGGCAGTGTTTTTCCTCTGCCATACATTAGCCCCGCCTGAAAATATAAAATGCTGATGTCATTTGAAAACTTATTTACTATCATTTAAAAATCTATTGAAAATGTGTTCGCGTCAGCGCACCATTTTGTGGCCCCGTCTTCGGAAATTGTCAACGACGCAACAGATTTGCGGAGTTTGTGGATTCTCTTTGGTTAGTAACAAACTCTACAAAAGTAGCCTATGAAATGAGTGTTTAGATTTGCGGTAATCTCACTACAATCGGCTGCTTGGCCACGCACAGAAGAATTGCTTAGGCTACGTCAACTCAGTAAAGCGAATAAATAAATCCCTCCCCGTCAATGATCGCGGCTCCCTTTCCCCCCCGGTCATGCCATCTCACCACCTCGCCTACAAAGACAACCTGGGGGAAACACTGAAGGGTTTCCATGAAGAAATTCCGTAGTCACTGTTTGAGAGCTGTCCAAAGCCACTTCTAACTCTAATGAATATTTAAATAACAAAGGCCAGCTGACTAATGTCTATGACACGTACAAGCACACACAAATGGCCACGGAAAAAAATGTCAGAACTTGAAAAGCATCCAGAGCCTCTGGCCTTGTCTTGACTTAATTGCCTTGGTGCATTAATCGACAGCGTTGAACGTTCAGCCGCCATGTGAACGCAGTGCCACTCATTACCACTAAAGAATGTGGCTTTAAAGACTTTAAAGGCGTCAACGGCGCGGTCTAGTAACAGGCTTGTTGACCTTCATTCTTCTGGGTCGTCCGAACGTCTCCTCTGTCAAATCCGCATCACCTTACCGTGCAGCAATTTCCGCATCAGCCGTGCAGCCACCGGAGCTGAAGATACGGCCCATTTTGTTTTGGACGTGTCAACTGTGCGCTCACGGCAGTCAGGTCTGCCTGCTTCGTTGATTGGTGAAAGACTTGGGCCGAGGGATTAGCGTAGCCGGGTAGCCCTTTGATACCGAACGCCCTTGACGCTTGTTCCAAAACCAAGTTACAGGATAGCAGAAAAAAAAAGAAAAAAGTGAGAGGAACTGCCTTTGAGGCTGACAGAGGATATGTTTTCTGTCTTCAAAACCAATCTGAAAAATTTTCCAGCGCCTGCTTTCTCCTGAGCCCTGCTAAAGACAAGAGAAGCCGACTGCTGAGCCCTCAATAACAAAGGATTACAGAGGGAGGCCAAGCGTGAAACCCGCTTCGCCGCTGCCTTCCAATACTGCACCGACATTGTGTTTAGTTCTGCTGTTAACTTTAAAAAGTCCTTACTATACAGCAAGCTGTACAATCTCGCGCGCCGGTTTTCTAAAAAAATTTTTTATAAATGTGGTGGGTTGCTTTATGCTGGCTGTTATTTATTTTATCCCTGGGAAGGTAAACACACAAACCATCCAGAAAGCAAAATTAAGCACCCTTCACCGTCTATAAGTTTGCTTTTCAGAGTAGATTTGGTGCAGACTTACCTGTCAATCACAGAGTGTGGGATAGATGGCTGTCAGAGGCAACCAGGAGAGAGCCACTTACCTGAAGTCATCAATCTGCACCAGAAATCGAACAATGTCAAAGTGTCCTTTAAGCACCTGCAGCTCCGTGTAACAGTTTTTGGGCTGTTCCTCGCCAATGAACAGGACTGTGTTTTTCTGAGGCGGTACAAAGGAAAAGAGGTTAGACACGGCCACAGCAGCAATGGTGCTGCAATACAGTAACCTTATAGTTTCAAGAACATACCGTGTTTGCCAAATTACATACAAATAATAACATTTCATGGTATAAATATATTAGTCCTGCATGATAATAATTACAAAGGAACAGATGTCTCTGCTAACATACAAACTATTCTTAAACAATACAGCAGATGTTTGAATACGTAACCTGCAATCTCCCCTAAGAGAAGCTAGTTGCGATTTATTTCTTGTCAATCACACAAGGTGTCATTTGTCCCTTAAGTACAGAACCCTCTAATTCCTAACAGAATACAATTTTCAATTGTAAAATAATATCTGAGCTCTTACAAAATCCTTTAAAATCCAGTCAGGAATTGAAGTTTAAGAAAATATTTACTTTCTTCAATTAACCACTATTCTAACCAAATACTTTAGCCCTCATATTATGTTGAAATTGTATGATGTCTTTTATGTTTGGGGAGAAATTGACCCCAACCGTTTAAACAGACACAAAACGAATAGAAAAATTTCACACTTGTGTGTTGCCTTCTTCATGTCTCCAGAATGACTACCCTTCTACCCCTTAACCCCTTAATATTAAAAATATGTGAGGAACTTCTCATTTTAGAGCCTAAGGTAAGTAAAAGTTTGTTAAGTTTAAAACCTGTATGGAAGCATGCCACCAGAATCACCCATAAAAATTCTTAGGTAAAAAAGTGAAAAGGTTGTATATTTTCTTACATTTTACACATCTACCCCTCAAATGAACCCACACACCTTTGTATATGAACAGGCACATGACGTTTGAAAACATAGTATTCTGTTTATTGCGTGTTTACTATTCCCTCCAAATTAGTAAAAGTCAGTATCAAGATGGGGGGGGGGGAGAAAGGTTAACTGGTTTTTAAGAGACGTCAAACACTGAATGGGGTCAAATTCACCCTAAGCATAATAGGAGGATTCAACGAGTGGTCTCTAAGCTCAGTAGTGATATCACCCTTAGAAAGAAATTGCTTGCATTAGATCTATATTACAATCCTTGTGCTGTGTCCCGAGTGCTGCTACTGATGCTGCTGATCACACTTACTGGTCTGCAGCAAAGCCTGTGTGCCCCTTATTGGTAATGCACTGGGGTAGTTCTTATGTACAATAAACGTTGCCTCTCGGATACATTATCTATAAACGTAGCACTCTTTCTACTGCAGTGAACCCCCGTGACATGCCGACTCTACATGACTGCCTTACCAATAATGTACAGTGGAACTGTTATTGTAGGGTTCCAACTAAACATCTGTCCTACTTACTTCATTTTGATACTAAATGGATCTAAATGGATATAATTTATCCCCATCAACACGTGCAGAAGGATACTGCAAGACCTTTAAATATATATTTTTTATCATTTAAAAAAATAAATAAAAGGACTAGCCTCACATTGCTCCAGTCCTGACCGCTTTTATTTACTAACTGTAATTTGCATGTAGAAATTATACAAATACTGTATGTACGATTTTATTGAACACTTTAAGGCATCTCCCAACCCCCTGGCCCAGCTATTGTGACGTGTCATCGCAATTATTAGGTGTGGTTGTGAAACCTTTTGTTATTCACCATACTTATTATTCTGCCACTTTTTGAGAACCTACCTCCTCCTACACCATTCATACCTCATATTACACCTTTATACACCCTCCAGGTTGCTATTACTTTTTACCTTTATACCATAAACAGTTTTTCAGATAATTGACCTTTTATCGCCAAAATAATTAATGGGAGTCAATGGGCTCATTTTGAATGCAATAGAATGTGGATGCTGTAACATATTACACTGCTTATGACATCACAATGCCTTCCTCTACACTGTTATGACCTAACAATACTATCCCAGATGATTTTACATTACCTTTTTGTGCTTTCATAACAATTAATTACTTCTTTATATCACTTCCAGATTCTTTAGCCTACTTACCACAAAATCCACCACCATATTTTAACTTTCACCTTCTTTAGATCCCTTTATACCGCATTACCACTTAATACCATTTCCACCTTTTATTTACCACCTCACACTACCATATGACCATCTTTCTATACCATTTCCAGCTATTGATACCACTGTGAAGCAATCACACCTAATTTCTCCGAGTTTTCTGTGATGACTCGGAAAACTTGGTTTCAAAAATCCTGGATCTACATAACGTTAGCATCTAGCGATTGTACTCACCTCGACTGTACCCTGAGCTTCCCGACCTCCGAGAATCCATCGCAACATGTCAAGCCAGCAAACAAGCTAGTTCTTTTTGCTAGTCTGGGAAGAAGGAGGGAGATATTTTATGCGAATTAATAATGATACACTGCCCATTAACGTTAGCTGAAGGAGGTGACAAACGTTAGTTAGGTATCATTTACACTGCAACTAAGTTAGCCTGATTACACATTTTGATTAGTAGGCTCGGCTAACGTTAGAACTGCAAGAACTGCACTACATTAACGTTGCACAATTGAGGTCGCACGTAATGACAGTCATTTCCTTTTAAATCTCAAACGTTAACGTTTGTGAACAAATGGTTCCCTCTTCACGTAAGTTAGCTATAACGTTATAACCGGCTAGCTAACAATAAAGTGTCAGCTTAACTAACCGAAACAAGGCAACAACAAAAAAGAGACCAAAACCAAGCGAGCTACAGTAACTATAGGGTAGCACAGTGCTATTAGCAATAAGATAACTAGCCTAAGTTAGAGCCTATTTTATAGAAGGTTGTGTTCCATTTACTTATAAACTTACCTTTCGCTGAAATTGGCTTAACTTAAACGTAACGTTAGAGTCCTTTATGCATTAGCTACCACAATATCTAAATATGCTCCATTAATGTCGTTATTATCATTCAGAAAAACGTAAGAGCCGCTGATGTCAACATCGTCAGTTATACCAATCCCGCTAACCAGTTAACGTTATATTTGCTGTATCAGTCACCACTTGGATAAATAAAATTGAGAAATGTTTTGCCCGTTTGCCTCATACACACAAACCCGTATTCATGTGACTTGAACTACGGAAGCGTTTGATGGACAAACAGTTGTAAGAAGCATTTCGGAGTCTATGGTCGGGTCCAGACTCCAGAGCTCAAATGCATAAAACGTACTACGGATGTTCAAGCTAACTAAATTAGTTCAGTGGTTTATCTCACCTACACCTACACCTTAGCGATGTAAAGGCGCTTAATTTTGTATTATGTTATTGTCACTTCCAGCATGATAATGCAAATACCTCATGTCTCTTAAGTCTATACATTTTCCCCTCTCTCAACTATTCTAGACGCCTGTAGCCCACCTGGGTCACTCTGTGCCAATATAGGCTTCATTTCAGCTACAATCTATTTTTTAACGTTTTAAATTTTGGGTAAAATTACACTTGGAGACTTTGCGTAACAAATGGCTATTTATGAACAACTGCTTGGTTATTAGGACAATGGCTTGCATTGGCAACTAAAAACTTTTTTTTTGTTGAAAGGGAATTTTATTACAAGAAAGTATTTAGGCCCAAAGTTATAAATCGGCACAGTGCATTTAACATAATTTTAAAAAGCACACGTTATCTCCGATCATTATGACATGCATATAGAACAGGTAGAGATATATTAAATAATATGTTTATTATTTCATGTTAAATGGCATGATTACAATCTGTTTAATAGCTTTAAAATGGCACTTGTTGATGTTACTTCTTTATTTCTTTGTTGAAAAACAGGTTTTCATAGACAATAGAATTGTATATATATTTTTTACAATACCTCCTATGACCACTAGATGACAGTCCGTAACAACAGGAGGCTTGCAAACCATCAGGGCACTCGTCATTTCTTTGTTGAATTCTTCCTTTGGAGGTTCTCAGCTAAGCCCAGCAAAAGCATGTTTATATGTAAAGTGATGTATGGAGATTCCATGTAGTGTAAAGGGTCTGGTGTCAGAAGCAGGATTCTAACTCATGCTTTCAGTGTTTGTAAAAAAATGTATTTAAGAAAGCTGGCCCAAAATCTTTTTTCAACATCCCGTCACCCATTCATCAAGAATGTAGCTGAATTACTGAATTGAAATACTGTTTTGAGAAGTCAACCTTTTTCTTCACATCCAGTAAACCTAGGCTATTGGTGGCATATTTTCAGGCAAAGCTCCTCGTGGAGGAAACTGTTCCCTTAATTTTATGGGAGCACTTTTTGTTAAATGATAATAATGCATACTGGTAAGATAATTAGGTTTATGTATCTTTCGACTGTTTTATGCATTTAATTTATTTTAAACCTATCCTTGAATCCTTAACACTATCTCTGTATATATGTTTGCTTTGGACAATAGGAAACACTAGATTGTCTCAAGATGGACACAAAAAAGCAAAGCTCTATAGGAATGGCCCACTCAGATAGCAGACAGTTACACACTCGCTAATTTTACTTTTGGAATCAATTAGCAATGTGTAACCTAGGCAGAAAAACAATCCTTCAGATTATCCACAGCCAGTGAAAAGCTTGGAAACATACAGGAGGGGGGGGGGGGGGGGGGGGAACTCCCACTTCTCTCAGAGGTTGCGTTTATAACGTGAATCCCATTCTCTAGGCTCTGGGAGCAATAAATGGAGAATAATCGATTGTTTGTGTCGTTGAGTAAGTATTTGGAGATTACCATAACATGACACTCAGGTAACCTGCTCCCGGTGGTGACAATCTCCCCAGCCTGTATCTTTTCTCTAGATTGAGATGGCACAGGGCTGATGGCTGTGACCTTCATGGTGGCTTAGATCCCTGGCTGGCACTGATTTTTGATTTAGTGTCGATCTGCCGCGCTTGTCAGGGCCTGCAAGGTGCTTTCCATGCACTAATAGAATAGCTCAAGGACAGCTGTGAAGGAGGGGGGTCGGGGGTGGGGGTGGGGGGGGGGGGGGGGGTTGAGTGTGTAACTGTCTGCTATCTGAGTGGGCCTTTGCTATAGAGCTGCGCTTTATTTTGTCCATCTTGAGAAAAGCTTGTAATCCCCTTAGGGAGAAGAAGCCAGAGTCACAGGGGAGAGGCGAAGAGGATCAAAGAGTAAAACTGGGAGAGCAGGGATAATAATAATAATAATAATAATAATAATAATACATTTGTATAGCGTCTTTCTTACATTTACAGTTGAAAGTGTGTTACAGAGATCAAGATAACATGTCCTGCAATAGAACTAAAACTTTATGGCCAAACAAACCAAGACACTTCCATACATGAGGCATATTTAAATTCTAAAAGCAGTGATAAATAATAACAGAGAGGAGATAAGAAATAAAAAAGAAATAAACAGAAAAATGGGGAGATACAAGATGAGGCGTCAGGCTGTAGGATTCACAGACGAGGTAAATCATTCAAAACTGCAGTAGTGTTCATCACAGATACCGATAGCCTACCACATCCTCTGGTCCTCTCCTGCAATCCTATTGTGATTATGGTTCATAGATACCTTTTTGTAACAAATTGCAAAATACAAATGATATCTACAAGCTAAAATGACACTAAACACACTATAATGTGTATTTTTTGTCATAGCTGAGTTCCCCATGAGAACTGGCTCTTTTGTTTTTGAGGATGTGGATGCCTGGGTGTCCTGAGGTTCATATTGTCTCTGCTCTCAGAGCCCTAGGCCAGATCGTTTTTCTGACCTGGAATCGGTTGAACACTACCACACCCCTATATTACATGAATGACCATTTCTTGTACTGTAGGGGTGTTCAATCTTATCTAAAAAAGGCCCAATGTGGGTGCAGGTTTTTGTTTTAGCCCACTAATACACTTGATTCGAATCATCAAGGTCTTGATTGAAAAGTATGATTACTTAATTAGTAGAATCAGGTGTCATAGTGCTGGGCTAAGAAGAAAACCTGCACCAACATTGGCCCTTTTCGTATAAAATTGGACTCCCCTGTTAGACTGACTTCTAACTCTGTCTCCCTGCCTGACTCCATCCGCTCCCTGTCTTTGGCACGCCAACAATTTCTCTAAGGTGTATAATAGCCAGTTCCTGGAAATAAGATATATAATGTTACAGTGAAGGCCAGCTAGTTCTCAGGGTGTTCAACCAGTCTACACCAGTCAAAGATGAATGCATTCAGCAGGTCTCCTGCCTCATTGTGAAAAGGTAGGTTTGTCAGGCTCAAGTAAAACATAGCACCACTCAGTCCAGCTAACCAGGACACCCACTATTTGAAATTCATTGAAGGGAACTTGTTTTAAAACAAGTTCACACACCTCAGGCCATCTCACCATTGCCTTGATGTAGAGAAGTTGGTGTTGATGTTTTGTGTTGTGCAACAATGAGAGAAAAATAACTAAACACAGTATTAGTATAAGTCTACTGCAAACCGTATCACAGCATTGAACACATATGTAATGGCTTGACTGTTAGGGGCGGGCACCAGAGCAGAAAGACTAGGCCACACCCACAGCACTTGTGGTTTTGAAACAAAGTGTCAAACATGAGTAATGGAACACATCTTGGCTATGAGAGCCAATGATATCAGTTCTTCCCACCCAGCCCAGTGAAGTGAGAGTGTGAGAGAGAGAGAGAGAGAGAGAGAGAGAGAGAGAGAGAGAGAGAGAGAGAGAGAGAGAGAGAGAGAGAGAGAGGAGCAGCAAAGAAGCATCCCATCACAGCCCATCACAGCTCCTGAAAGGAAAACAAATTGTTATTATGATAGAAGAAGAATTAAGCTATAATCCAGAGGAGAGTTGGCTACAGAAGTAAATAAGTGGGTCTCCCACAGTGGCTTGTAAAAGTGGGAGACTCATTTATGACCAGCAGGCTTTGCTGTCCCTCTAGATTACTGGCCTACTGCATTCTACTTTATTTATGAATTTTCTTCTTGTTCAATACAAATTTTAGACTCCAGTTCTGACTCTGTTCAGTATAACTTATTATTGTAGGCCCCTCTATCACAAGATAGATTATATCAAAAAATATAAATAAGGTGCATACGTTTATATTTTTTAGTTACTTCCATTATAGTGATATGATATTAAGAATATTATATTATATCTGCCAGAGCAAATGCTGTAGTGTGCTTAGTTGAAATGTGGCCACATCACTTCGAGTAACTCAAGAGTATTTTTTCATCTGACCCTACCACAGTATCTTTTAAGTTCTGCATCCAATCAACAGATGCTTATGAATGATTGAGTGATTGTGTATATTAATTCTTGTTAGGGTCGTTAGTTTTGGGTGAGTATGTCAGATGTCTCAATGAATGGTGGCCGGTGGCTTGTTGCCATTAAAGAGTTAAAAAGGTGAAGCTCCAAACAAGCATATAATTATACAGTGTGCACATATATACATACATACATACATACATACATATGTATACATATGAGAGACACACATTTTTGTATGTTTTAAGATTCATGCAGAGAATATAAATGAACAGATTTAGTTTCCTCACCCTTCAGTTAGTCACATATGGATAAAATCAGCTTGTAATGGGCTTGTATCCATCACCACTGTGTAATTATCATGGTCCTCATTACACAGAGTCCCAAGTGTGTTATGAAAGTGAAAGATTCACCCTCCACTCCACAGATACTTTTTAAATATGTATTTTGTGTTGTTATATACATTAGGAACCAGCCAGGAACTGAAGATACACAGTCCCCATGCTGCACCAAAATAAATAAATACATACATACATTTGAATCCTCTATTGACAGATTATAACAAGTGTGAAAAGATCAGTTCATGTAACATATTTTTTAAATCTTAGTGTTTATGTTAGAAATGTAACCATGTTTTAGGTTTAAAAAGAGTGAAACAATGAGATGACAGAGCTTCAAAGACATTATCATAATTTTCATGTGAGTGAATGAACTACCACAAGCCAACGCCTGCTTGTGCCTTACTCAGCTATATTAAAAATACGTTTTTTTATTTATTATGTAAATTCTATGATAAAAAATAAAATTTTGCTACAATTCATACTGCAAAATTCAGAAAACACAAACTACAAAACATTTGTAGACAGGACTGCAGAATGCAGCATACACACACACACGCACGCATGCACGCACGCACGCACGCACGCACGCACGCACGCACGCACGCACGCACGCACACACACAGCCCTACTACAAGAAACAGAATAGTTTGATGGAACCACTGTAGAATATTTCACACATAAGTCCATACTTATACAGTAAGCACTGGAATAAACATATCTTCCTTTTATAAGAACATAATGTTTTTTTCTAAATACCAAAATATTTAATCACACTCCAAAATTGCACAGACTTTTCATACAGAATTATTTTTTTTTTGCAACGTAGAGCCTGTATGTTTAAGGCAGATTTTTATCAGTCTGCCAGTGCCAGGTGGAGAAACCTCCTATATGGGGATAATATGAGGGAGGATGTAAATTAGTCTGTAATTGGCCCGGAGTATTTCACCTTGACAAATGGGTGTGAATTACCCAAAGGTTATGTTAAAACAATTAGAGCTACATTAGGTTGTTATTAAAATACCTTGGTGTGACATCCTTCAAAAATAACAAAAATTTAAATACAAATAAAATAATTTTTTTATGGCAGGTTATGTTTTGTGATTAGTTTCATGCTTTGAGTTATTTAGCCCTGACTAATGTTCATTAGGATGCAAAATATTACACAAAAATAGCCCTTGAGTATGTTTAAATTAACTACATATACGTAAAGTAAAATAAACCTGTGACAGGTAACATAAGGTAACATAAACAAGATAAAAAGAAACATTTGGAAAGGAAGTAGCATACATAATTTACTACCATCAAGGTTATGAGAGAGTTGCTCATCATTCTAAAAACAGAAAAAAACACATTTATTAGTCTGTGGGCAAAGGACTCCTAAAGTGTGTAATGCAATTATAATCAGTGTTTAATAACACAGTCCAAAAGTGCATTGGTCAAAGCTTTTGATGGTCTGCAAATAAGTCAAGTTGATGAACTACCTTCTGTTTTTTTATCATTGACTTCATGTGTCGTCATAATATTAATACTCATCATCATCATCGTAATCATCAACATCATCATCATCAAAACCTGTGAGATAAGGTCAGAAGTGTAGTGACCACTTCCTCTATACTTCAGTTCAGCTGACTGGCAAGGAATATTATGATGCAAAATGACTCCCATATCTTGCTTGCTCTGGAAAGTTATCCAATTAGTTTTTCACTTTAACCCTCATATTATGTTCATATTTTAGTTTAAACGGACACAAAACTATTGTAAGAGAAAGGGTTTTACACTTTCTGTGTCACATTTTGTGTGTCTCCCAATTGACTAACTTTTTATCCCTAAATATTACAAATCTGTGATGAAACATCTCATTTTAGAGGCTGAGGTAAGTGAAAGTTTGTGAAGTTTAAAAGCTGTATGAGAAAGTGCCACCAGAATTACTCACAAACAAATCAGAAATAAAAACGAAAAAAGGTTGCATATTTTTGTACATTTTATACCCAACAAATGGCCCCACACAACACTTTTGTATACAAAGTTGGTACAGGAATTTTGTAAATATAACATTATGTTTGTGTATTTGCAATTTAATCCCAAGAAATTATAAAAACTCATATAGTGTCAGTGAAAAAATGATGTTAACTGGTTTTTAAGAGACGTCAAACATTGCATTGGGTCAAATTGACCCGTGACATAATATGAGGGTTAAGGAACAGTTCAAGTTATGAGTGATATTGTTGAACTGCCCTAGGTGCTATTGAAGGCATTCCATCAGGAATGTGAGTCTCTTTAGAAATACCCAGCTGTACTTCTAAACAATTTCCTGCTTATAATTCCTGTTTTACACAATTGTTCTGATCTTTGTTTCTGTCAATTGTCTTGTTTCATGCCAGATTCCCCTTGGGAAAGAGATTGCAGAGGGGTCTTCCTGGTTAAATAAAAAATAAAATGAACGAACACCAGAGCTTCCAGAAAGCAAAGTGGCTCACAAGGGTTTGAGCCAAAGTTGAGCATTAATTTCCTCTATTTATCTTGAGCATAATCTCTCATGACCCACTGAAGTGCAATTAATTCTGTTTTATGGGAAATAATGGCAAAAATCAAATCTATTCATTTAGATTGAATGCAATTAAGAATGGCTTAAATGATGAATGATGAAGAGCACACATACATGTCAGTCGGTTTTACCAGAATAGATTGAAGTCGATGTCAATGGCCGTTCTGCTGATTAGCTTCATTTTCTAAGTCTACTGTTTGTGCTGAAAAACATTCTCAAACAATAACTGGACATCAATATAAAATCTCTGATATATTCACTTGTGATACCATAATGGTTTCTTTTTTGGATATGTCAGTCATGTTTTTTGGAATATTTTTATTGTTCAGATTCAGTTACATTAGTGATGTGTGTTTAATTTTATTAACAGCATTAACCATACTCCAATTTAAACTAAATTGTATGCAGCCAAAGGAAAATCGACAAATGTTAATGACCATAGTTTATTAATTGTGTGCCTGGGTCTCTCAATGTGTACAATTCCTGAGGTACATTGTTCAGCATGCCTCATTCTAAAGATTGCACCATTTGTGCCTAGTTTTTCATGTCTGAAGAATTAATATGAGACAAAAAAATCAATTATTTCATTAACTTGCAAATTTATCATTCTGGAAAGGTTGGCTGAAAAAAGAAAGCTACCCAATGTGTTGCATATCAAGGGTAAAGGATATGTTTAACTGCACATGCTGCAAACCATGGAAATGAATGCTCTGCATTGCCAGTTGTGACTTATTCCTAAAAATAAAACATCAAAATACACACATCAATTGTGAAAATGCTCACAAAGGCTCGTGAAGGCAGGTGTTCTCAAAGATATAATTACAGGCCTCATTTGGTTGAGGACTCAAGTGCAAACACCAACCGCCTCCTCTCATTATCCCTGCTGCAATGTATTGTACAGTCAGCAGACATTTGTGTTTGCTTCTGAAATGGCTTGATGTAAATATCCTTCTAAGTCCCGGCAATAATTCTTGTCTCCTGTAGGGGACATGAGCATCTGGTCTTAATCACAAGAACCATATTTTGCTGAAACCTACACTACAGCGGACTTTTAAATATAAAATAAATAATATTTTTTAAAATATCTTCACTGCCACATGTTCTTGTCATTTACATTTACATTTTAGACATTTAGCCTACACACTTATCCAGAGTGACTTACAATTAGTGCACAAAGAAAAAAGCCTAACTTCATAAATCACCAACATTTCAAGTAGCAATTAATGCCATTGTAATGGTCGGACCATGACACACCCACGATAGGTAATCTGTTGTCACAATAATGAATATGTGGAGGGGAAGGTTGAGTTTTTTTATAGGATAGATAGAAGATAGAAGATTTGGAACAGGGAAATGGGAATCAGGGTGGAGAAGGGGAATAGCGATGAGCAGGTTGTCGCAGGGAGGGGAGAGCTAGGTGCCCGGTAGCAGCAGAGCTTAGAGCACGGGTTGGGGTGTAGGGCTGGAACAAAGACTTGAAAGTATGGGGGTGCAGCTCCTTTAGCAGACTTGTACGCCAACACCAGAGTTTTGAATTTGAAGCAGGCTGCCACCAGGAACCAGCGGAGGGAACACCGTAGGGGGGTGACAAGCAAATTTGGGCAGGTAGAAAACCAGGCAGGCTGCGGTGTTCTGGACGAGCTGAAGGAGCTGGAGAAAGTGCTGCGGAAGCCCGGCCAGGAGAGAGTAGCAGTAGTCCAGTCGGGAGATGAGGAGAGCCTGAACCAGCAGCTGGGCAGCATCCCTGGGGAGGAAGGGTCTGATTTGACGAATGTTGTAGAGTACACACCTGCAGGATTGCATTATGGCAGCAATGTTAAGAGAGTTAGCTGTCTAGAGTTACATCAAGATTCCTGGCGGTTTGGTCAGGAGTCACTGTGGTGTTGTCGATGCAGATGGAGAGGTCCTGCAGAGGGCAAGATTTGCCAGAAGAAAAGAGCAGCTCGGTCTTGTCCAGGTTATGGTTGAGCTGGTGGGCAGACATTCAACTGGAGATTTCAACTAGGTAAGCAGAGATGCATGTCTCAGCCTGAGTTTCAGAGAATGGGAAAGAAAGATAGAGTTGAGTGTCATCACCATAGCAGTGGTAGAAGAAGTTGTGGAAAGTATGATTGAGCTAAGTGATATGGTGCAGAGGGAGATGCGGAGAGAGGGCCCAGGACTGAACCCTGGGGAACCCCAGTAGAGAGGTTCCGTGACGAAGACAGAGACCCCCTCCATGATACCTGATAGGTGCAGTCTGACAGGTAGAAGGCGAATTATGAGAGTGCAGGTCCAGAGATTCCCAGATCTGTCAGTGTGGCAAGAAGTAGTTTGTGGTTAATGGTGTCAAAGGTAGACAGATCTAGGAGGATCAGGACAGAGGAGAGAGGTAGCTCTAGCAGTAAGGATGGTTTCAGTGACAGCAAGGAGTGCAGTCTCAGTGGAGTGGGCGGGCTTGAAGCCCGACTGGTTGGGGTCCAGTAGGTTGTTCTGAGAGGGAAATTGGGAATGTTGTTTAGAAACAGTCCATTCAAGTACTTTAGAAATAAAAGGAAGAAGTGACACCGGTCTGTAATCTTTGACAGGAAAGTCGAGGAAAGGCTTCTTAAGAAGAAGGGTGTCTCTAGCTGATTTGAAGGCAACTGGAAAGCAGCAAGATGTCCAGAAGGAGTTGATGATGGTAGTGAAAAAATGGAGCAGGTCAGCAGCGATAGTCTGTAAGAATGAGGGGGGATAGGGTCGAGAGGGCTGGTGGTTAGCTGACTCGTGGAGACAAGTTTTAGGACTGGTGAAATAGGAGCGAGAGATCTTAAGCCAGAGTCAAAAGAGTTCAAACCTGGAGTGTTTGGGGGAGGGTTAGGGGGAAGCTGGGGAAAGAAGCCTCGGATGTCGGATGAGTAGGTTGAAGAGGACTGAAGAGGTTTCTGGGGGTTAGAAGCAGAAGAGTGAATTTGAGAGAGGTAAAAAGTTTATTTGGCAGCAGAGATAGATGCAGAAAAGGAGAAGAAAAAAAACTGAAAGCTGGAGAGGTCATCCGACAAGCCACTTTTGTGCTATCGTCTCTCAACGGCCCGAAGCCTTGAGCACTCATTTCACAAGGTTTCGGACAGCTAACAAGCAGGTCATCAAAGGAAGATGAGATGGTAGATAGAAATGTGGAAGTGGCAGAGTTTGTAGAGAAAGTGAGAAAAGAATCAGAAGGTGAGGAGAGAACAGAGGAAGAAAGTGAGAAAGGGAAGAAAGACCGCAGATTGAGTGGGGTGAGACCCACAAATGACAAAGGGATAAGACATGTTTTCTCTAATGTAAGAAATGCACCAATTATTTATATATATATATACAGTATATATATATAAAAGGATAGCAATTCTTTGGTCCAGAAAACATAACACCAGCAAATTCACACCCGTTTAATAAAAAATTACAAACCTATGGATACTTCTACAATGACTGAAAAAGACGGGCTCATGGAGTTGTGTTGTAAGCATCAAGCACTAGATACAACTTTAATTGAACCAGGACAGAAAGACTGAAAAACACCATATTTTAATTTACAGACGGACAGACAAATAGATACAGTAGATAGATAGATCATCCTAATAATTTTCTGCTGAGACCGAGTTCAAACCGCTAACAGCGAAGACTTCACTGCACATGCATCTGAGCCTCTCACCAATGACAAGCCCCAAAACATTGGGGCGGCCACACAGGAGTGTAATCAATTTCCCCAGGTAACTGAACCCTGATAGAGAAACAATCGTCAACAGCTGTGTGCATGGTGGACTTTGCACAAGACCAGATAGAAACATCTGTCAAGGGAATCATTGCCTCTTTCTATTTTTTTTTCTCTTTGACCACCCTGCAGTGAAAAGAGAAACCATTGAAACCAAATGACCTAGTTGAGTTATAGATGGGCATGACAAATTCAAGAACACACATTACATCTTGAGATGTATGCACACTTTTGACTATTATGCACAGACGTGGAGCACATACATATTCTACAGCGCAAGGATTTAGGAGTGAGCTATCTGCCTCTTTCAGGGATCTGGGCCTTTTACATTACAATCATTTGGCAGATGCTTTTATCCAAAGTGTCTGAAAAAGAGCAGACAAAGTTTGTCAAGGGTTGTGCACTGCTCGTCAAACAGAATGGTGTCTAACACAAGGTTAGGGTCAACACAACACAAATTAAGCTAGTTTCATTTTTGGCCACGTACTGTAAAAGTGGGCATGACAAACCTACATGTGACCCTTATTGGTTGAGTTGAATGCATACAGCTTTTACATATACTGTATATAACTACAATTTATCATGAATAAAACAGAAAGAACCAACATATTTATATTTCAACAGTCCGCACCAGTCATTCTTGAATCACAAAAGTATAATAGTAATGTAACAGTCCTGTAATTTATAAGTGGAACAACAACTTTGTCAGCCTGGGATGAAGCACAAACCCCAAACCAGTATTCCACACATTCGTTTCACTTTTTAAAAAAGCAGCAGTTTCACTTTACTCCAGTCAATACAAAAATTAATCCGGCCATTTTATCTGTTCATTGAACTCCACTCCATATTGTGTATGTGAGAATGCATTGAGTCAAGAAGGTGTAAAAATAGCAGTTTACAAATACATATAATTATTTTCGACCCCCCCACACCCCCAAATTAAAAATTATATAGTTACAACTGTAGGCCTGCCCCATCTCTGCAACACCCGTCTTCAATTTAATAGATGAGGCAACTGCTTCTTTTCACTGCAATTCGCCAGCTGAGCTGCATAAGAAAAAATATAATCACTCTGCTGTTTTAAGAACATTTTCACATCGTATTTTGGTCACGTACATTCATTCTTAGACCTCTCTGAAAGTTACCTTAGCATTGTGTATTTTATATTGAATAAATATACTAAATCTGTTTTACATAGTATAAGGTTGCGAGTAGAATTAAATGAATGAAAAACACACGCACACACGCACACGCACACACGCACACACGCACACACACACACGAACGTACACACACACACACACACATACACACAAACAATATTCTGGCTGAGGGAAAATTAATGAGCCTTCATTCATAATCCACAACAGAGAAAGCCATATTCACACTTGACTGGCTTATTGACTGATTTCATTTATTGGTGTGAGATGGATTGGAGGTAAACAGGAGTTTGCTCCACATTTTCCATAACACACTCTGCACAGCATTCTGGGAAATACAATTCTACCAGCAGTTGGTCACAATTTGGCCCTTTCATCAGTGTGTGAAAAATGACCTAATGAGGAATGGGTTGCACATTTCCACAAACTAATTAACCTGAGTGAGAGTGAAGCAAATTATTATATTTATGTAATATAATTTCACATCTGTTACCAGACTCAGAAAATCTTTATCTTTGTGTGCCTTTAATATCTTTCATGTCACAGAGCTGTTTGTTGTACAGAAGTGCAAACACACACACACACACACACACACACATTTAAGGCATTTATCCAGGGCCACTTACACAGCTTACATTCTTTTCCGTCAACACAGCTGGATATTTACTGAAGCAATTGAGGTTAGCTACCTTGCTCAAAGGTAACACTGCCCTAGCAGAAAAGGAAGCCTCCACCTTTGGAGTTGCAAGCCCATTTCCCTAACCATTATGTTACACCGCCACCCCACAGCATGCAAATATATACTTGGTTTTCGTACCAATTGTATGTTTTTAAAAAACATATTATTATTGGGAATAAGCACAGAACTTTCTTCTCATTGATCTGTACTTATGTTTTTGCGATTTAAACCCAATTGCAACAAACATTTGACTTGTTTTGGTCATGGGAAAAACCTATGTTAATTCCCAGCTGTGTCCTACTATCTGCCCCCTCAGGAAGACCAGGGCTGTGTCCAAATCAACACCCTTCCATGCTATTAGGTAGGCTTGTTGAGTAAACAAGACAAAAAAGTCATTACGTAGGTGGAATTTCCTCTAAATATAGTATACTTTAAACCCCCGTATGATATACTTACTTCTGGAGTGTAGCTGAGTAGGCCTATATTCGGGAGCACACTTTTCAAGAAGTACACAAATATTTTGGTCACATAAATATGACGTGAAGCTTCGTTTTAAAAAATGAGGCACAGCTTTGATGACGTTTTCTTTCAAATACAACAAAAACAACATGTGACATGGCCGCGCAAGAGTGGGACGTCTCATGACACTTCCACAGTATGGTTGGAAAATAGTATGGCGGATATTGTTTGTGTACTGTATGTTGCATGCAAAAACAGTGCCTGTTAAACAGCACATTTCTGCCAGTGCACCATGTGTAGGAGCCAGAGCCAGTAAATCACAAAAAAATTATATATCTTAAATTTTCTTAAATGTTTCTATCCTAAGTGTTTAAATTAATTTTAAATGTTTTTAAAAGTTGCTAACTGCCATTTATATTAATTCACTGATGTAGCTATTTTTTCATTTAAATAGCAGCAGCACTTTCTTATTATTTGTGCCATAGAACTTTTAACATAGTTCTTGAATTTCCCCCACAAAATGTATGTAAGTTGAGAGGAGAGCTGAACTCAAACACACCACCTTTAACTGAGCAGCAGAACGTTACCTGTGGGGGTTGTCGGGCCACTCATCTTTTTAAGACACGAGTCACATGACTGTGCATAGAGGGGCCCAATATCTGGTATCAACGCCAAACTGTGTCAGTGTGACGGGGAGCCCTATAGGGCGATGCACAATTGATTCTACTGTTTCCCAGTTATATCAGTCTTGGATGGGAGGGTTTCAGTAGACTGCATGGGGCGACTTATGTCGGGGCTAGTCCAAATTGCGAATGGCAGTATGGTTAAGAATGGAGGAGGCTGACATCACATGATTTGCAGTTTGTTTACACTGTCCCAAATCAATAATGGAAGTTACAATGTGCCATGGGAACATCATTGGGAATTTTTAATTGTGGGAGGGGGCAAGAATTCTTGCTTGAGTAATCAAACAAATATTGTATTAGCACAGAATAAACAAAACTAAATGAAAACTGTTTTTAGGAATTGGCCCTGCTGAGAAAAATAATGTTGAGGTTGTTTAAACAATCCCATCTGGATCCCATGCAAATCCTGTTGTAATAAATAAGGAAAGCCAAATTGAATGCCAATATTGTGTCATCTTTTCAACCACATTTTCAGTTTATAGTTTTTTTTCAGTTTATTTAAGTTTCACATTATAAAATGGTTGTCGAACATCTGATGTATTATTACTATTATTATTATTATGATTATTATTATGATTATTATTATGATTATTATTATTATTATTATTATTATTATTATTATCTGTGTTGCTATTGTTATAGTTCTTTTTGCTTTTATTGGTTTATATTTAACTTGCCTATTTGTATAACAGATGGTATAAGCACGAGAACTTTTCACTCCCGTTTATACTTACCAGGAATTTCAAATGCTAAAAAGGAAACTCAGTAAAATGCGTACCAGAGATCATAATAGTGCAAGAAGTCTTAAAAAGAAATATCGTAAAGCAGAGTGGTCCAGATGGCCCTAAGCAGCTGAAGCATTGTGATCCATGAGATGCAATATGGTGCATTTTTAAACGTGGTGCCAAAATGACACCTGTGCGTGCTCATAAGTCCTGCCTCAGCACTGCCACTCGCTAATCTCTCTACAACATAAAGTTTGCTCACATTGCGCACGGGAAACAGCTGCCAGCTACTGACCTGAGACTGATGAAACAACACCTCAGCCTTTTCAACCCGCTGATTGTTACAGTAATTGTTTTTTTTATTATTATTTTCTATTTTCTTTGCAAATGCCCTTATCCAGGGGGACCGACATAGGCTGCAGTTTTTACATGTCATCTATTTACAGCTGGATATGTAATGAAGCAATTAGATTAAGTGCATGGCTTAATAAATGGTAATGAGCTCTCAATAAGGAGTATAAGCTAAAAAAGTCTATAGAGCCTGATAGGACATCAACAAAGAACACTCAAAGGTTAACTTCCTGTACAGCTTCTCTTATTTATTTCCCTGCTAAGGAAGGTAGTAATAGAAGTGTAAATAGAATTTAAACGGGAAGTTGAAATAAATAATGCACAGCAGAGTTCACCTTTCTCAAGTGAGGACAGGATTTCCCAGAAACCCCATACAGAATCACTGGCTGATGTCCCTTTCATTACAACTTACAGATCACAGTAATTGTGTGGGATTGGTATGATACATCCATCCTTATGGTGGGAAACTTTATTGAAAATGCCATGCTTCAGTACGAGGTGAATAAATTGGTGCACCAATGAACCATACTCAAGGGTGTGTACAGGCCTACCATAAGTGGTTCTATCGGTATGCTTTTATAGGTGTACCATTGGGGTTGTACAATGGGTTCCACAAAAACCTTCCGGATAAAATTCTATTTTCCTAAAGAGTATACCATGTGACAGTATAGTAAATGCACGATGGATACCTCCTCTCTTCTGAAAAGGATATAACTGCTTTGACACAATTTGACAATGTCATGCTCTGTATCCAACGTCTCTATTGCCAATGTCTCTTTTTGGTCTAGCATACAATCCCGCAGCCAACAAGGGTGGATTTCTCTTGAATTGAATTGGCTGTCTGTATACAGCTCTATGCACACATTGTCAGAGAATATCCAAGCAAATACAAAAAAAAAAACACATGAAAAAAATACTGCACACAAGGGTTTACAGGGGATCATGATCATTGCAGGAGAAGAAGCTGGAGTAAGGACGGTTGTCTTAGCACAGAGATGTCCAATCCTAGTATAGGTCTTCCTTTGCAATTTTAATATCTACAGTCTCCTAATTACTCAATGATCATTATTTAATACAGTCCTACAAGATGTTAAAGATATTAAAAGACAATTTTGTGAAAAAACTGTGCTGGATATGACACCTTGAAATGAATTTCACTTTATGTGAACATTAATATATTAACAGATATGAGTTATGTGTTTCTGTATTTCTAACAAATAATTGTAGTCATTCTATTTTCATGGATAGTTTAAAAAAAATATTTACATTTTCTGTAACTGGAGTCTACATTCCGTAGAGGCACTTTAAATGCACTTCATTAATAAATAGAGGCACTTAAACAGTTCCAGCAAATAAAAGTTTCTGCAAAAAGTTGAATCCTGCTCTTAGCTGCTGTCATCTGTGACAGAGTGGGCATCTGTTTCCTGTGTGTACATCATGTGTACATCCCGCTGTGCCAAAAAATATATATTTTTAAAAACCTGTGCGAGTCAATGTCGCTTTGCAATTATAGTCTACAGTGTTCTGTGCTCGTTCTTGACCAATGACAACAGAATTAAGTGTAAAGACAAAAATACTGTGGTGGGGTTATGTGGTGTAGTCAGTGGTAACCAGATGAAAACTGTGATGAAGATAGAAACAAAACAGCCACATATGTGGGCTCAGAAGAAACTTACAAGGCATATATATAACTGTATATATACAGTGCCCTCCACTACTATTGGCACCCGTGATAAAGTTGAGTAAAAAGGGTTATAAATTCCCATAGAGATGTTATAGTATCAAATGCAGAGATGTTATAGTATCGCTTGTAAGAGTACCAGAAAATAAGATATCAAGAGTCTTTAGAAGTTGTTGTGTCACCGACGTCAGGAAGTCATGGCATGCAAAGGATGTGCGACCAAATATTAAAAATGATTACTTTATTAGATATATAAATGCAGGGGTGCTGTCAATAATTGTGGCACACATGGTTTTGTTAAAAATAATTATTTCTTGATGAGGGATTGTTTTTTCAGTTAAAGGTTGAATTTTTCTCATTTTTTCAGTGTGCTAGTAAGCTAATTCACCAAATGGTGAATTTTTTATAACCCTTTTTACTCATCTTTACCAGGGGTGCCAATAATAGTGAAGGGCTCTGTATATATATATATATAAACAATGCCATGGTTTTTGTTGTTTTGGCTCTGCACTCCAGCACATTGGATTCAAAATTAAATAACATTTATTTGGGTATGTATGGTTGCCACTGGAACTGGCTCACTTGATTGATGATGTGACTGCTGCAGTATGAATTCTGAATTGTGCAGAAACATCTTATCTGTTCAGATCCACCCGAATTCCCAGACGGTGCTTCGCTTTGAATTAAGACAATGACCCCAAACATACTGCTAAAGCAACCGAGGGGATTTTCAGGGCCAAAAATTAGAATGTTCTTGATTGGCTAAGTCAATCGCCCATCCTGAATCCAACTGAACATGCGTATCACTTGCTGAAGAGCAGAACGAAGGCAAAAAGCTTAAGAAACAAACAGGAACTGAAGATTGCAGCAGCACAGTCCTGGTGGAGCATCACCAGGGAAGTTACTGAACATTTGATGATGTCTACGGGTTGCAGACTTGGAAGTCATCGAATGGAAAGTATTTGCAAACAGGTACTAAATTTGACAACTTTATTTTAGATTGTTAATTTGTCCAATTACTTCTGGTCTCATACAATGGGGGGAATATGTACAAGGCATAGTTTTTTGATGTTATTTATAGTGGACCGTACCTCAAAAGTGCCATTCACATATGAGCTTATCATGACCTTCAATGACCTTCAGTATGCACTTATTGTACGTCGCTTTGGATAAAAACGTCTGCCAAATGATTGTAACGTTGTAATGTAATGTCATCGTTCTTGAACCATGTTTTATGATACTGTATATCTTCAATCATAAGGTTTAACAAGGCATGTCAATCATCAAACCATTTGCTCTTCCAGAGTGTATCAATATACATTGTGGCATCCTGTTGAGCTATTGACAGACAGTGAGAGGGAGGAAGTACATTCCTTGCTGGATATGCTCTTACGTGTACATGGAGAAACCACAAGTAATTAAATGAGAGAATCTTTCCATTCGTCCTCAGTTCTCCTGACACAACTGTGGTTATGTGGATAGGGCAACCCCTTCAGCACTCACCACTAGCAAACCCTTAAACCTTAAACCCTGATCCAGTCCCAATGCAGTGGTCCTCCTTTGGTTTTCTGGTCATCTGCATAGCCTTCTGTGCCAACATTTCTGGACAGCCAGGAACTTATGCTTTCTTGTCTTTCACACAATTCATTGAAAGGTTTTACTTGTGCTGATGGGCACCAATAGGATAAACTCATTCTTATTTTTTTCTGTTGTTCAAAAAGTATCTTCAAGATACGGGTGACATCTAACTCTAATACCCCTTTTGCACCGAAGCAACGACCTGGGTATGACCCGTGTTTGCCTTTAGTGTGAAAGGGTCAATCCGTGGTATTCGAGCCGGGTCCGCGACCCTGCTCATGACCCGGGATTTACGCGGGTTGGACACGACTCGGCTCCGGTGTGAAAGGGCCGACACGGTTACTCTACACAGCGCGGTAATCTGTCAGACCCTCGACACTGTCATGTCTTTAACTTGTGCAGAAGCTGTGTTCCAAACCTTTTGTATAAATTAAGGAAACAGTAGGCTATTCATGTGAATGTATTAGAAGCGAACAACTCTTGAATTATCTTAATTTTCACTATAGATTCACAACTACATTCACGCAAGAAGAGGATATCGATTCATGACATACAACATACTGGGTCAAGCTAGCGTAATGGAAAACTACATTGTGTCCGCTAGCCAGCTGGCTACCAAACTAGCTGTATTAGCAGGAAAAATGGAGCGTGTACCGAAGTAAACTTGCCGTCCCGGGTTTTGTGTAAATGGCAACGACCTGGGACCTACCCATGACCATAGTGTGGTGAGAATGGGTCAAACGCGGGTTCAACCCATGTTCAATATCTTGTGTCCTTCCCGGGTTTTGTGTGCAAAAAGGATATAAGACTCCATAACCAAACCAAGTGGTACAACCTGTAGGGGAGCTGGCTCTCATCCCATTTACAAATCTATTCATGTGGGTATATTCCCCACCATATTCCTGATAGTAATAATGATGTTGTTCACTATTCCCAACCATATTCCTGATAGTAATAATGATGTTGTCCACTATTCCCCACCTTATTCCTGATAGTAATAATGATGTTGTTCACTATTCCCCACCATATTCCTGATAGTAATACTGATGTTGTTCACTATTCCCCACCATATTCCTGATAGTAATACTGATGTTGCTCACTATTCCCCAGCATATTCCTGATAGTAATAATGATGTTGTTCACTATTCCCAACCATATTCCTGATAGTAATAATGATGTTGTCCACTATTCCCCATCATATTCCTGATAGTAATAATGATGTTGTCCACTATTCCCCACCATATTCCTGATAGGAATACTGATGTTGTTCACTATTTTCCACCATATTCCTGATAGTAATAATGATGTTGTCCACTATTCCCCACCATATTCCTGATAGTAATACTGATGTTGTTCACTATTCCCCACCATATTCCTGATAGTAATAATGATGTTGTCCACTATTTCCCACCATATTCCTGATAGTAATACTGATGTTGCTCACTATTCCCCACCATATTCCTGATAGTAATAATGATGTTGTCCACTATTCCCCACCATATTCCTGATAGTAATAATGATGTTGTCCACTATTCCCCACCATATTCCTGATAGTAATACTGATGTTGTTCACTATTCCCCACCATATTCCTGATAGTAATAATGATGTTGTCCACTATTCCCCACCATATTCCTGATAGTAATACTGATGTTGTTCACTATTCCCCACCATATTCCTGATAGTAATAATGATGTTGTCCACTATTCCCCACCATATTCCTGATAGTAATACTGATGTTGTTCACTATTCCCCACCATATTCCTGATAGTAATAATGATGTTGTCCACTATTCCCCACCATATTCCTGATAGAAATACTGATGTTGTTCACTATTCCCCACCATATTCCTGATAGTAATAATGATGTTGTCCACTATTCCCCACCATATTCCTGATAGTAATAATGATGTTGTCCACTATTCCCCACCATATTCCTGATAGTAATAATGATGTTGTCCACTATTCCCTACCATATTCCTGATAGTAATACGGATGTTGTTCACTATTCCCCACCATATTCCTGATAGTAATAATGACGTTGTCCACTATTCCCCACCATATTCCTGATAGTAATAATGATGTTGTCCACTATTCCCCACCATATTCCTGATAGTAATAATGATGTTCTTCAAGTTTGTAAGTCACTCTGGATAAGCGCGTCTATTAATTGTGTGCAATGTAATGACCAAACAAATTTCATTTAAAATGTCAAAATCACTTATTAAAACACAGGGCAAACCAAGCTCAGTAAGTTATTTATTAAAACACAGGGCAAACCAAGCTCAGTAAGTTATTTATTAAAACACAGGGCAAACCAAGCTCAGTAAGTTGTTTATTAAAACACAGGGCTAACCAAGCTCAGTAAGTTGTTTATTAAAACACAGGGCAAACCAAGCTCAGTAAGTTGTTTATTAAAATACAGGGCAAACCAAGCTCAGTAAGTTGTTTAGTATTGGGGTTTTAATGCTGCTGTTTTGTTGGAATTATTAGAAAGGTTTTAGCATTTGGTATACCTATTAAAACTTTAGGTGATTTTGGTACTTATTATTTGAACAACCACGGTGAGCTCCAAAGCTCTTTAGTAGACTTAATTGCCTCATTACTATTTTATTATTATTTTATAGGCAGATGGCTTTTCCAATTTTTTTACTCATTTAAGCAACTGGGAATTTTTTCTTCTTCCAAAAGCACAAGATCAATATCCCAAGATAAGAGAAGGAGAGAAGAAGAACTTGTGCAGCACCACCTCTTCTCAGTAGCGGCCACTGTCACCAGTCTTGCATACTTGTTCTCAAAACACTCCATTGACATTATAGGCCTGAATCAACTTGCGGCACAACTATAAAGTCTATGCTCAGAGTTTCAACAAACGAGATATCGGAAATATGTGACACCGCATGACGAGTGTTATGGTATTTGGCAAAACAATAGTAACACTGGAATGCTTATAGCCTCGTGTTGTCAGGCGTAGAAGAAAACATATTTAGGCTATGGAGCACTGTATGCCTGAATATCGAGGAATAAACACGCCTATCGCAAACAATCCCGTGATGCAAAATAGATGTAGTCTATACAAGCTAACACAATTTTGTCTAACTTTGTGCAGCGAAGCAGCCTTTTATGAGTCTAGTAACACCGTAACGTCTACAAAGTAGTAGAAAAGGTACCTGCCTGAAATATATGTTGGTATTGATATGGCGTTTTTCGGTTTGTCCAGATGTAGGTTCTTCACATTTGTATTGCTCATCTAAAAACAGTAGCCTAGGCTACAGACATGCACATTTTGAATGTGCACGATTTAGTGCTCGATGGCCTTTAATTTTATGCTAGCAGGAAAGAATAGGCTTAACTGAAACAAACCAAGATTTAGTATTGTAGTTTATGTTTCTATTAAATTATTTTATATAACTAATAACCCATTAAATTTGATGATTGGCTCATATGACAATTATGTTAATGCATTGCTTATATCTACTTATTTAGTTAGGCTATTCGTTGGCCTATCATCATAATGTAGTTGACATAATCATTTTCAATAAAAACCAAATATTACCTTTCTGTAAACAGTAAACAATGAATGCGACCAGAGTGCAATATTTAAGATGATTAGACCAACTGCATTTTGTTAAGTGCTATAGTTATACCGGAGCTAAGTCGCAGTATTCTTCCATCCCAAATAAAAATAAAAACTCAAGACATTTTCTGGATGCATTTTATGTATTTTAATTAACAAAAAAATTATTCCTAATTATTCCTAATCATCAGCCTGTTGACGGGACCTGGACCTTTAAATTGCCTTGAGAATAAAATATTTGATACGGTCTGTAATTTTGCTGTCCTTGGTGGCAATATTTAAAGCTAATGTTGTTTTTGAAGCGAAGAGAGATATTGAGCCAACGTTCGTAATAAATTACAGCCGGTTGTATTTCAGGAGTTCGTCTATTTTATGTGGCAGCTCTACGACTGATGTAGCGTTTAATCAGGCCACGTGGACTCTTTAATTCCGTCTGAAAAACGCTAGCCTACTAGGACTCTTGTTTCGACTGGCATAACATATTCAGAATGTAGGCCTGCGTCAAAAATAGCTATCAGTATCTTAACATTCTAATGAAGAAATCGTATAACTGATTACCATCACAGTCCATCAATTTGTGTCACAACTCTTGTTTTTGTATTTGCTTGTTTTGGAATTGTATCATGTTTTAATTAACTTCCATCAACTTAAACACTTCAGAAAAGGGCTCTCTGACGAGGCCAGTCCGTTTTAACTTTTATAGGCCTACTCATACACAATAAATACATTTTAAAACAAATGTTCCTAAATATGTCCACTATATTGTTGGTCGAATCAACAACAATGTATGTTTAAACATACCTAAAACTTGACCCGTATTCCCTACAACAGACCAAAAACAATAGGCAAGGCAGTAACCAATTACAACACAGATAAGGACAAATCTGCAGGCAATTTTTTATATTGTTCGTATCAAAAATTGAAAACAATTGTTGATTGTTTTTTATTAAACGTAAGCGTAAAGTAAAGACAAAAATCAATTTGTAATATGACATATTGAAAATGATTTTATTTATCCATTTACATTAAATTGATATAAACCTGTCCAGGAAATAAAATTATATGTTCAGTAGAAGATCAAACATTTAAGAAATCCAGTTTCAATAATAAGCACAGACAATAAGTTAGAACATATCACAAATTGACCAGAAGGTAACAAGAATGCTTTATCTACACAAAACATCCTATATAACAGGTTATTTAAAGTTTATTTTTTTGTCTTATAAATAGTATTTCCCCGGTGTTTAAACTTGGCCAGCACATGCAGACAAAGCTGATTCTTAAAGTTTATGGATTCTTATAAGTTTATTCTTTTCTTTTTTCATCTTCTCCTAAAGTGTGCCACGCTTAAAGTCGCATTCCTCTCCCAGCTGCACAAACATCCAGGGTTTGAAATACACACGTGCACTGCGCATGCGTTGAGCCCGTTTGTGCATGCAGTGCAGGTGGCATTTAAACAATCGCTTTCTGAAATTAAGTGTTTTGACTGAACAGAGTAAAATGTTCCCCGAAGAAACTATAATGAACTCGTAACGTTTTAACAAAACAGTTGCTAAAATTTGTAGCTATCTGTTAACAACTTCGGGTTGCAAGAACCCTAATGAGACCATTTTTGACAAACAAACACGTGAACAAATAGGCTTATAAATAAATAAATAAATAAATAAATAAATAAATAAATATCTGTTTCCCCTGTGGTTGAGTCAAATAAATAAAAAGCATCGTAATGAGGCAAAAAGTTCACCTTCTACTCCTGTCAAGGACAAATATTTGTTTAATAGCCTAAATACACAACCAGTCTCTGTTTCCTGCTTTTGCTGAACTTCCCATCCTGAGACTTCCTGGTGTGTTACAGGGACAATGGAATTAAAGTAAATAACTAAAACATAGGAATATGCGGGCTTTTCATTTATAACCATTAGGTAAAACTCATGGACACTGTGTGCTCCAGTGCTTTACGGCGCAATGATGCGATGCTGGTCCCTCTCCAGACGTCACTGTCCGGAGAACCACAGAGCTGGGGCGAACCGGTCACGTTAGGTGGACCAGAAAGGGAGGCGGGCACCATACCAGGAAATGTGGGCTGATAGAGGTGTGACTGGAGCCCAGAGCCGTTAGAGGACATGTTGGAAAGGCTCATCGAGTTGTGAGGGGGACCGGCTCCGAGGCTGCACTGGGAGAGAGACTGGGCCATAGCCTGCTGCCGGCCCAAAGCGGGCGGGAGTTGCAGCTGCGAGACGCCGGGCATCCCTGCTGCGGCCCAGCGAGTATCGTTGGCATGAAAAGAGCAGAGGCTGTCGCCCATGGCAGCTGCAGCGGCAGCTGCAGAAGGGAACTGTGGCAAGCCGTGATGAGTCGGCAGGAGCGTACCCGGGGCTCGGAAGACGTTTGTGGTCTTCTTGCGCTTCTTCCATTTGGCACGTCGGTTCTGAAACCAGACCTGTCGAGGGAAACGGATGGGCATGACTAGGCGGAAAAAATACAGTATTCTTCATTTGTATTTATAAATACAATTAGGTCCTTTACAAGGATTCTAGGTAAATACCATACGCAGCATTCCGTGCAATAATACTGAAAACATAAGGTGTCACAAGCGCGAACTGTCTTGTTTAAATGCATACTTGGTAAAACAGGAGCGTAACAGGTTGGAGAGAAAGAACGAACGACAAGTTCGTCACCTGCTCAGAAATGATAACTTAGCAGAGAAATATGTGGGTAGAAATGATTTATAAATAGATCAATTATTAATAAAAGTTATTACCATCCATGAAGTTTGATAATAATTGGGTTAAATGGTTTAAGTTATAGCCGTTGAAAATTATATGAAACATTTGAATATTAGTTGAACATGACAATTGTTTAACAAAGATTTATATGAGCTCATTAAAAAAAACTTTATTAGGCCTAGATTTTATCAGAGAATTGTCCGTATTATTACCTACTAAACAATCATCATAATCATCATCATCATAGAAATGTAGCCTCATACAAAATAATAACATATATTTGGAAATAAGCTTTTACCTATACCGAGGGGATTTTCTTATTATAATTATGATTATTATTATTATTATTATTATTATTATTATTATTATTATTGTTGTTGTTGTTGTTGTCACTGTAATAATTAATACACATATTTCGCTTTTAAACGGAATAAAAGTTGTTGTCTGTAGCTTATTAAGATAGAAAACTCTTCGTGTAATGGGTGTGCAAATTACATTTATATTTGGGTAAAACGGCACAGATTCTTTATCTGAAAAAATATATGTACTCTTAAACAGATTATGTTGCGCCTATGTGAGCGCATGTATCGCACTTGGGTGCTAGACTGTTCAGGAAATGATACTGAATGTTTATGCCGGGGTCCTTGAGGTTTATAAAGATATCATTGTAAGTCGGCCGATGATTAATGGGAAGATTTGGTAGAGAACCTACGGTGTTGTATTAGAACTCAAATCTCTGTTTCATCCCGAGCAGCCAGCCGTGAAATCCCGACCAAATTCATTACACTTGAAAGGAAAGGAAATGCAATTTCTCATTCCATCTAAAAATAAGAATATACACGCGATGTTTTCTATGTTAAGACATGGAAGTTGACAGACCATTTAAAAAGAAAACAGGGTGCAGTACATCGAATCGAACTGCATAATTGTATTTTCTAGAATAAAATATTAGTTATCACGGAATAATATGCCGCCGTTATTTCGTTAATTTTGTTTTTATGTAAATAAAATGTTGAAACTGAATTAATGTACCCTAGACGCTAATGATTACGCTTCTTATACTGCATATGATCTCCTCATTTGCATGATTTTCACATTGCTGCTTAATAAGCCATTCCTGTTATAAATAATTTTGAAACTGGTAGATAATAATGGGATTGGTTTTATTATACTATTTTGAAAAAGCTATACATACATAATGAACTTGAATACATCACATAAAATTAAAAGTCGTTGAATAGGTATGGAATGCTTATTGTCTCCCAAAAGAATTGCCTTATACGCACTAATTTGGCAAGCTTTAAAACGGAATGCATCGCTAATCAGATATGTGAGGCATCTTTTTAAAGGTGATGAAACCGGCTATGTGCACTAATGAATAAATTGCGTTGCAATAATTACGTTGTAAAATGAGTTTAATCCGGTCCGGGATAAAGTGCTAGAATCGTTTGAAATTACAATGACTAATCGGTCAGAAAAAACCGCAATTACTTTTAGTTTGTTAAAACTAATCTCGATTGTGTGGAAAATGACACCAAAAGTATATATTTTTTTCAGTTATATTAAGATGTTTTGTGCATGTTGTCATTTTTACGTTTTGTTTCCTTTCGCACAACTCATGGTTTCATTAAATTGTATTTTAAAAGATATAGAAAGAAAGCCTGTTAAAATCACAAGTGAAATGTAATTACAGAATAATAGTACTAATAATAATCATAATAAAATTCACGTCTTGATTAAATAACACGTTTTATTTATATATTGCAAATCGTTCGCCCTTATTTTGAATTGTGAATATTGATGTATTCAGATTTGAGATGTGTTTTTGCATTTTTAGTTTAGCATATTACATTGCATTTTCTATCATTGCAAATTTTATTATAATGAATGTTTTATAATAAAATAATAAAATGTTTAAATTTTTTTATTAAAAATATGAATTTTAGTGCTTCCTAAAGATGCTAAACCTGCGACAGAATTCAGCACCATGGACAGCATACGCCATTCTCTTTAGGCTACCCGCACGCTCACCATCACGTTGGGTTGGTTCAGCAGTGCTTTCCAATATACGTATTATCTCGTGGCACTTGTAAAGAAAGATGATCTACGAAGTGTTTGAATTGTTATTGAATAGTTTATATATTACGATAATAAACAGTGGAGTTTTGGTACAGTGTATCTAAAACCTTAAATAATAATGAAATGCTTTCTGCCATACCTGGCCTGCACTTTCCAAATGGATTACTGATGTTATGTGAATACAATGTGAATATAGTTTGTTGGAATACATGTGGGAAGAATCCAATAAATATTTTCTAGTTCCAATCTATCACTCTTCTAGAATTGTGTTAATTTACTTTATTATTTACTTTTTCATTTTACACATAAATGCACGGAGATAATCGAATTCCTTTTCAACAAGATATAAATAATATTTTTAATAATGTATAGCACATATTTGTTAGCAAATACGATTGAACTACATTATATGCAAGATAAAACAATAATACATAATTAATAAAATATTATAGTCTATATAATTTATATATATAGCTAATATATAGTGTATACTATAATATGAATATAATACATGTTGGCCTATAACATATGCTATTATTATTTTTATACAACGATTATATTTCTTACAACGTTTTGTTTGAGCCCAGACACACCACAGTTTTACAATTACAGGCTAATATTTAGTCTGACCGCACACAGACAGCTTTCTGTTTTTTGTAAGTTTGTGTTTGTTGCGTTCTTGTCTGTGTCTGTCTTTAATGGTTTATACATAAAGCTTACCTGCACACGTGATTCTGTTAGACCGACCCTCAGTGCCAATTCTTCCCTCATGAAGATATCTGGGTAATGGGTTTTAGCAAAGCTTCTCTCCAGTTCGTTTAACTGGGCCGGAGTAAAGCGGGTCCGGTGTCGCTTCTGTTTCTGGCTTTGTTGTCCACCTGACTGGTTGGGATTCTGCTGCTTTTCTTGGTCTTTAGCGTTGACTTGCACGCCGGAAGGATTTGATCCAGCATTGTTGATGTCGTCTCCGGACAGAAGAGTGGCGCCTTCAACAGCGTCGGAACCCGGGGCTAGATCGCCAGAATGCCCCGGGTCAGATCCACCGCCTCCCAGTCTACACTTCAATGCCTCCCTGTGTCCTAGAAGCTCCGCCGCGGCATCCTTCATCCCTGCAAGATAAAGGTATATGAGGTAAATTTGTTTCCTGAAGTTAAACATAAACGAAACATGTCAGATGGACTTCACTTATCCTGTATCAAAAAAGAAAACAGTTAATCATTCTTCAGTAATTCCTCGTCGATTAATTACAGATAGGATGCATTTTTTTTCTTTAGTAAAAGCATGAAATAGTATCATAAAAATCACCGTGCACTGTAGATTAATCTGAAAAAGGTAACTCATTCTAAACATTTTCTTAATACATGCAGAAGCTAATATATTCTTTAAACATGCTTAATTCCATTTGATCACATCAATATATTTGAAAACGGCTAAATCAAATTACGGTGTAATATAATAGTAATTGCTATTCGGTAGAATTAGTTCACTTAGATCATATTAAGATAAAATATGAAACAAATTGTCAATTTCTATGCTTGATTTTGTTAGATTAGAAGTTCCTCCAGCTTACAGTAGAGTTGAAGACCGGAGTTTGGTGATGATAACTCACCGAGGCGAGCATCCAGGAGGTCGGCGTGCGATAGCATTGCGCACCGCTCCAGGACGAAAATGCTTTCCAAAAAAATCTCTACGACTTTAAACTATTTAAAAAATATATATAGCCTAAATGAAAGAAAATTCGGTTTGTGGTTAAAAAGGAGGTCCCTTGCATTATAATGTCCTTTAGAGGGATGGGGAGGCGCTTAATACGTGAATGAACCCATGAGCTTCTGCAAATAGGAGCCAATCAGAATTGAAGCCTGAAAATGTCACAGCCGCAATCCTCCATAGCTAGCCACTCACACTCACAATCACGTTACATTCACTTGTCTATTTCTCCTCATTTTCACATCTGATTTATTAGCTTTCCACCTCAAATTATACCATTTTAAATGACCTGATCTAATTCCTGTAATGACAACAAACCACACTTAATAAACTCAGTAATCCTGAGATGTTCAAATGCTACATGGTTTAAAGTTGTTGTTCTTAAGTGGCCCTGTTTGCAGCACGGACTTGATTTGCTCGATTTATTAAGCAACGTCAGGACAAACACCGTAGCATCATCACAGTGCCGGATTAGAATCGCCGCAGAATATTCGTATATGTAAAATAAAGAGGAAATTCCTAAACAGGACAAGGACTATTATTAGCCGTGATAGCATAGCCTACTTTTTGCACGTTTGATATAGGCTAGCCATGAAACACTGGATGTTTTCATAGTACGCATGGCCTTTCAGAGTTTTTAACTATTTTAAATCTTGTCTCTAGAGTCAGCAATCATAATTACCGCGTGTATTTCTAATTTTCACACGAATATTTCAGTACTTTGCTGCAACATTTTAAAGTGCTGCCTTCCAGAAACGAAGTGAACCATCTCTAATGTTCTGATTTCTCGGAGCCAGCCAACAACAAAGTTTAGATTAGTAATATATTTCTAACCAGAGTAATTTTCAAGATCATTAGGCATTTATGTAATTAGTGCCAAATCTATAAGCCTTTATTACGATTATTGGAGTAAAATCAGTATAAATTTGTACTGATTTATTACTGTTTAGACTTGACTGTCAAGCGAGTAGGGACTTATTGTAAATGATATCTGAGGAAA